>OZ021681.1:16700541-17996953 GCA_963978505.1 Listrodromus nycthemerus
AGACTACATAATCGATAAGGATGATATAAGAACACTTGTTTCCTTCCGACACGTGTAAATCAGCCGTATGTACGAAAACGGCATATACGTTATAGAATCAAGTCTCATTCTGTCTCCTAAACGACATTCTCCTAGTGGCAAGTCCCTGACGTCACAGCGTCAGACCGAAGTAGAATGTTTGATCGTTACTCTCTTCTCAGTGAACCAGAGCACGTACATCCCTACAGACTCTCGTCGTTGCCGCACGGCAGAGAGAAAATAAAAATAAATGATAAAAAACAATAACGGTAGATTCCATCACGGATGGCGAGAGGGCATTTTCGCGAGACTCGACGAAATAACCTCCACGGAAGAGGGAGCGTCCCGGCGATATAAATGGAATGTGAATTCATAAAGTTCCACTTTGCAGACAGAGAAGCTTTAATCGCAGCCCTAGCACTGCGAACTTTCGTGGATGATACACGCAGGACTCATAATCTCTTAATGCACGCGTCGATATAGCGCCAACTACGGTGGCGTTGGAAAAAAATTATAAAAAAGGTAACTCTGCAGTGGGTGCCGTGCGGAACAGTCATAGGCCTTACTCTTAACTCAATTTCTATCTAACGAGATTAAGTTTTCTCGCAAACCCTACACACACCGATGTCGTTCGTCGACGACGACCTGCCGCGCAATCCCTTCCGTCCATCCCCTCGTCCCACATTGCCGAGCTGTACGGGGGCGGACTGCTACACAAGCCAGCGCAGAGGAAATCCTCCGCCTCTCGGCTCACCCTCTCCTGCCCGTCTCTGCCCTCCTCTCCTTCTAACGAGATTACGACTCTATCTCCTTCTCCCTCGATCGCGTGTCGCATTGCGCGTACATTCGCGCACGCCCAATGGATTTGAAGCCATCGAGACTGTCGTTTGTTTTTTTTTTCGTTGCTTTTTCAATCGTTCGTTCGTTCCCCTCCCGTTTTTTCCTATCTCTGTCCTAACTCATTTCCGTACAATTATGAAACGATGAGACAAAAAAATTAGCCTCGCGAATTGAACAAATAGAAACGGCCCTCGAGCATAATTTTTTTCCCACGTTATATTTTAATTTCCATGCGTCATTAGTTTCGTACACCGATAGAGGGAGGGAGAGAGACCGAGAGAGAAGGAATATACGAAACGATGAGAAATTTTCGTTGGCTCTTACGCAGCACCGTCGTCGCAGAGCGGGCATCGTACAGCGTCGTCGCCGACGCCGATGAGGCACACACCGCGCGCGCGTCACTTTTAGCGCATAAAATGCTGCATCGAGGTAGGTACCTACGCCTGCTATGCGTAATACAATCGACCGGTAATAATGCCTTTTCGAGGTTCTCTTTCTCCCCAGCTCTCCGCAACGTTATAACTCGCGCTCACCGACAC
Organism: Listrodromus nycthemerus; assembly: GCA_963978505.1. Lineage (NCBI taxonomy): Eukaryota > Metazoa > Arthropoda > Insecta > Hymenoptera > Ichneumonidae > Listrodromus > Listrodromus nycthemerus. The sequence continues at coordinate 16,701,939 of OZ021681.1, forward strand.
GTGGTGTTTAATACAACAACAAAGGAAGGGAAAAAAAAAAGGTAACATACATTGTACGCAGAAACCTCGATTGCGGGCTTTCGTTGAACTATATAACTATCGCATTTACATATAACGACGGTAGATTCAGATAAGCGGAAGATTGTAGGTACAATGAAAATAACCTGCATAATGCTTATCTCTCCTGCGGTTTGTTTGAGTGTCAGGTGCATGCACCCTCGTGTCCAACAGAAATATCGACAATAAAAAAAAAACTCGTCAATGTCTCTTTCAAATTCAAAGTGTGAAAATAAAAGAATATAAAAATTATTTAAAACAAAAGAAGGAGAGGGAGAGAGAGAGAGAGAGAGAGAGAGAGAGAGAGAGAGAGAGAGAGAGAGAGAGAGAGAGAGAGAGAGAGAGAGAGAGAACGCGAAGTAAGAAGGGGGTAGGGGAGAGAAAATTGTGTCATCCCCACGCACAGACCAACGGACTGCAGCATAAAGTCACGGTCGGCCTTTGACTTTCCGGGGCTCCTCCTGCACCCTCGTTCCCCGGGTAATACTGCGACGGAGGGTTCGGATATACGTGTATATATGTACACTGTGTATGTCAAGAAGGAATCGAGAATATACAGGGAGAGTACAGAATATATGTGTGCAAGACAATATTGATAGGTTAGGTTTTTCCTGAATTAGCCTGGCATAGCGTTAGCGTGGGTATGGCAGGCAAGCAGTGGTGGAGACTGGTACAGATCAAAGGGGGAAATGGTTGATCGAACGTTGAGAGGAGCCGGCGAGTCTTGGTCGAGCTACTTCATTTCTCGTTTACGTCGCCGCGGTGGAGACCGGTCGGCACTGCTGCGTTCGATCGCATCGAGGACGTGCGAATGATACCGTTAACCGGGGAGCGACGTAAGGACACAAGGACGAGACACAATCCGAAGGAAGTATCCACGTCCTTATGAAAAATATATCGTGCCATGCAAATGTCTCGAGCGTCTAAGTATGCTAATGAAAAAAAAAATGTGAAAAATACTACTAACGACCATTAGGGCGGGGAAAAAAAAATGAAAAAGGGTTGAACGGTAGGAAAGTTAAAATTGATATATATCTATAGAAAAGCACACGAGAAATGATGAGTGGGTGAATAGGGTTCGTTCTTATCCTGGCACATCCTCCAGGGGTTTCCCAGGATTCGGAAGATCCGGGATGTCACGAGGTACGTGTAACGCAATAGTACCGAGGGGGCGTTTTTTTTTCGTTTGCTTCTCGTTCCGAAAAAAGATCGAAAGCGTAACCCATCGTCTCGAGGGTTGCAACGGGGGGGATAAGGCTCTCTCGGATCTCGCAGGTCGTAATACTGAGGGGTTGGGCGAAAAGTGGGACCCCGCGCGCCTCGACGACGATGCATTCGAGCGGGTCCTCGCCGCGGTGTACGGAAGCCTGGCTTTGACCCGGTAGCCGGCGGCGGCACAGTCCGCGCGGCCGGCTGACGCATTGCAGGTGCGCGCCGGCCAATCACGAGTCCGCTTAGTTCGCCCGGACCCGTCCTGTAAACAAGACCGCACCCACGGCTTATAAAGCTACCCTACGCGGGCGCACGAAACCCAATCTATCCCTGCGCCTCGCGCCACGTCCAACGGGACGCCGATTTTCCCACGAAAAAACGTACTTTTACCGTGGTTTAACGTCGGACGATCGAGCTCTAGCTTCACGTCGCGTAGTAAGTGCGCGCCGCGTCGCGCTTCTTGCCGTCTTCTGTTACCCCCACTCCTCTCAGCTAGCTCCCTAAACCCCCTTAAACGCCACCGCGAATAGAGTCGCGCGCATATCAAACGACGTACAGCCGCGTCGCAAACGCGCTCGCTTCTTTTCCCCCTCCCCGCCGGCACGAGGCTACGTTCCCCCGTTCTCGGCCGCCACATCGCCGAACCCAGTGCGCAACCCGTCGCGTGGCGTAGTGATACCAACGAGCTCGCACGGTTAACAGGAGACTCCATTGCTGTCCGGAGTGCGTTTCCCGTCGGCCGTGTGTACCCCCGCCGTTATATTCGTATATCTCCAACCGTATTACCACTCAGGGCATAACTCCGAAGCTCGTCCGCTGCAGCTCTCGTGGCTCGCAGGTCGCGCCCGCCGCTTCGAATCGTCGACTACCTCGTTCACGGTACACACACCTATCGACGCCGAACGGACCAGCATCGTCGGTTCTTACACCTTTTCGGTATTAAAACATTCAATTTGATTTTTTTTTCTTTTTTTTTTTTTCACGGCATAATATCCCGCTCGCAACGAAAGATACCCGCTGGCTCTCCCGTGCTGGAGAGAGAGTTAGATAAAAAGAGGGTGAGAGACGGCAAGCAGCGGCAGCAGCGGCAGGTCGAGGAGCGTTAGAAGAACCCAAGACAGAAACGAAGAGCGTGTGCTGCTGTTACTTTCCATTTGGTTCTAACCCTCTTATACTATTCTCTTGCTGAAATATATATATATATAAATATATATATATATATATATATATAGATACAAACAAAATTATCGTTACTTGGCATCACGAAATTCATGTAAAAAAAAAAGGGAAAAATTCAATCGGGAGAGTCAGCGCAATATCTCGATATTGCTCGCGGTGCCGAATACAATATTTTTTTGCGACCATTGTAACCGACACTTCTGTGAATTCATCTCTTACGTGGTTGTTATAGTGTGCGACGAAGAGCAAACCGAGAGGCGAGACGAGCGATCTCACTCCCTCTCTCTCACACACATACACACACACACACATACGTCGTCGTCGGTCAGTCGTCGCTAGAGTACCGCATACATACTCGGAGTCTCTCGTTAGTTAGACGAGAGCATCGAGCTCCGACGGATCAGCATAGCGGCAGCAGCAGCTAAAGCTACAAGGGGATAAAGGGAGAGAGGGAGCTCGAGTCCGAAGGAAACAGCAGCACAAATCACAGTCCGCGCCATGGTGAGTTCGCCTCTTTTTTCCTCTTTTATTATTAATTCACTTTCATTTTATTTCGAAAAATTTGTAACAATGTATCGAATATTCTGCGCAGACTATTATCCCAGCTGCCATTATAAATGCGGCGTTTCCGAGGCACTGACGCACGGTACACGCGTGTGCACGTGCCGACCAGGAGGCTTTCGTGCCTCGCCTCTCAGACCTCTCGCGACTCTTCATTTCTCGCATCTTGCATTTTTGAACATTTTTTTTGTTCGCGACTTGTCTCTCAATTTTTTATTTTTTTTTTCTCTTTCGCCTCTCATGCGAGATCCGTGCGGCACGCCGTTCGCAGCGACTCGGCGAGGCGATATTCCAACCACCTCGACCGCCGAAAGAGCCGAGTTTCGCGAATTTTTGTTCACGAATGGAACACGGAACGACGGGGAGAGAAGCCGGGATTGGAACGAAACCGCAAAGATATTCTACGGGCCGGCAGCTCAGCGAACGGACGAAGCCGGGCGAACCTCTCTTTTTCTCTTTATATATCCCGTCGGCACGAGGTTTCCCCATCGGCGAAACGGGCTTCCTCGACTCTCCGGCTCGCTGTCGCTGGCTCCGCAGCGCTACTACGGCGAAAACTCTCGACGGGCATCCCATTGTCCCATCATCGAGCGTGTTACATACTCAACGGTCTTTGCGTATACAACGCACGCCGATGTTTTTTTTTTGCAATTCGTGAGGCGATTTTTTTAAAGCTTTTTCTTCGAGATTAATAAATATCGAAATTGCGCGTATGAGCGTTGGACGGGGAGAACGTAGTCTCCCTAGCGTAGAAATGGGACCGGCTGTAATCGATGAGCATTTCTATTTTTGCCGGTTTATTGATCGCTATGAATTCGAGTGGCTCGTTCGTTTTTCCCGTGTAAAAAAAAATTCACGAAATATTTCGTGTTTTTTTCTCACTTCCGCCAGTGCGTATATCCGTGGGCTCCGGGATCCGAGCGAGTTCAAGGCATGGACGCGGCGTGGTGGGGGGGAAGCGGGAGCGAGAGGCTCCCACGAGACCGCCCGGGAAACACACCTCGCTCGAGTTTCAACGGTGAAACTACGATTCCACTGGTGTACCGCCCGGCTCTGCCTCGCTTCTCTCACCTCTCCCCTCCTCCCGGATCGATCCATTTTGCCATGTCTCAAAATGTCGCCGGAATTTTCGTACGGCCGATGGGGGTAAAGGCAGAGGAGCGTGACAGACATATATATACATATAAATTACACAAACACATATATGTATAAATCTATGTACGTACGACAGAATCGATGAAGTCAGAATAAGTCATCAACACCGTGATGAATAATACAATATAGTTTTTATGAATCGAAGGTCACGGGAATCCCGAAGACTGTCGGTAGACTCGCCGACGGTTATATCTTTCTCGCGCGAGTTCGCTTCTCTGCCGCTGCCGTTGGCTGCCTAACTCCCCCCACTCTTTCTCTCGGCGTTCAGTGTCCGCGGCTTTCTAGCAGTCCGTTGAACGAACGACGCCGGCTTGTCAAGTGCGCTGGCAAACCACGCCGAACTTCTCGTAAGTTAAACGCGCCGCGACGGACCGAGCCAATTTCGCGATAAGACGATAACGAACATTTTTTCCACGATGATTTCATCGATCGTGCGACGACGCCTCGTCCTCCCTCTCCTCCCCTCTCCTTCCCCGTTCTTGCGCCTTCTTACCTTTCGACCATTAGATCGGAACAAGAAAAAAAGAATAAAGGAAATGTACAAACACTCTTCGGTACGATGCGATAGAGAGGAAAAAAAAACGATAACTGATACGAATGCCCCGCAGCCCTGACACAATGGCGCTCTCTGGCCGCAGCGTGTGCGTGTATCGACGTTTTTTCTCGCCTCGCGCCGGGAAGCTAGACAGAGACAGCGAGGCCCGACCGTTACGAGGAGAGTCGGTGAGAAGGTATCTCGCTATCCGAGATCCGTCACCCAACCAACCGATACACACATACACACATGCATGTACGTCTGTACGATAAACCGTACAGCGCCTGGCTTCGTGATTCACGACGGACTGCAGCGGTGAGGCAGCAGCCTCGAGGAAACTCGATCGAAGAGCGTTTCCATGTGATCGTATCATATCCGAATCTCGTTACCTTCGTTCCTTCCACGTCGCAGTGCCTGATCACGATTGCGGCATTGGGCGGTGGGCGGTACAGCCGTTGCTCTATACACCATTCGTGAATTCCTACTGGCCTACATTTTCCCCCTTCGACCCTTCGCTTCCGTACAACCAACTACGTGCCATCCGATCTTTTTAGGCTTTCCCCTGGAAGCCTAAAATTCAACGGATATATTCAAGGTCTCTCTATTCCCCCTCCTTGCCAACAACTTCCCCCGTTGCTAACAGTTGTTTATACTCTTTGTGTACACCGTCGTGTTTCACAAAGTGTTACATTTCGGTCCGAGAGGACTTTCATCGCGTGCGAGAACCCATGATTATTATGATTGTGTGTCGGAGAAACGAAAATTCGCTGCGCAGAGCAGCCATCCGTACGTTTAATTAGTTTCCTCGCCATCGTGAGGAGACAAAGAGAATATTAAGAAGAAGCTTTACCTTTTGTCCAGCAAACTCCCCGTTGTCTCGCCAGAGTTCTTTCCGTCTCGTGGATCTCTCGTATCAGAGCAGCAGAAGCGGCAGCAGCCGCGTTGCGGCACTCGCCAATCAGCCATTGTGCTATATACCTCGCTATTGATTTTCGCAGTCGGTGCCTCTCCGTGCACGTACACACAGAGGCAGCAGCGGCAGGAGGCCAGCCCTGTTTCTGCCGGAGCTCTCTGTCTCTCTATCTCGTTTCATCTTTCCTCTCAACCCCTTCGATCTCTATCGTTTCTCTCGCTTTTCCGTCCCTGCCTTTAACACCCCGTTGGCCTTTCTCTCTCTTTCTCTCTCTCTCTCTCGACTCTACATTTTTCCTCGTATCGCGACAAAGGAAGGGGCGTCTGAACATTCGCGCGGAAACTTCGCCGCACAGTCCTGTCTGCCTCGTCCCTCGCTCGGGTTCATAAATTTTTGCTATTCCAAGCCTCGAAGAATTCTTCTCCGCTGTTCGTGCGGTTTATCGTCGAGGGCGCTGGCGGAGCCTCTCGAATGAGAAGGAACGAGCTTGGGCGGGTGGCAAATGGCTCGCTTTTTATTATTTTTATTATTATATGCGCGCGAAACACAGAAGAGGGCGCGCGCGTCGGTCTTATTCCTCGCAACTGTTGTTCTCGCGTTGCCTCGCTCGGCCGACGCGTCTCCTTTACGAGCACGCACTTTCTCTCTCTTTATTTTTTTTTTCTCTGCCTCAATCCGCCCCACAACGATCCAACGTCCGTTCGACGATAAGACGCACCTTCCGGTCCAACGGGAACGCGACTATTTGCCGAGCTGCGGAAAAATAAATTCATTGTGCACTGCAAAACTCTGCAAATATTTTCCCACTGAAAAATCTGTGCCGAGACATTGTTTTTTTTTTTTACTATTATTTTTTTTCTTCCCTTCCGGGCGAGATCGTGTTACCCTCAAATTTGCAACCGAGTCTCGGGCTGCAGAAAAACACGCTTCCGAGTTCTCGTACGCTGCACACACAATTTGCATGCTTTCATTAAGTCTACTGGAGAGCCAGGTTTCCGTATATGTATATGTATATATTTTTTTTTTCTTGGCTTCAAGAAACATGAAACATGTTAAAGTCGACCCAATTAGAGACTCGTGCCGTAAGGCGTAGATGAGACAAGTTAATTTTTGTTCTATTCGTGCGTGTTTGTATTTTTTTTTTTTTTTTTCCAATTTTCCTCTTCGCCTCACGGTACAATCGGCGCGGGAACGGCGTGCGCATCTCTCGAAGAATAATGTAATACAACGTTGCGGCCGTGCACGTAACAAGATTAGAAGAATTAGAGCAAAGGATTTGTCGATCCAATAAAGCGAACGAAAGCTCGTGGCGACATTTATTCTTCTTCCACGTCTCCGTTCAGTTTGCTCATTAGAATGTGCGGGTTTTTTTTTTTTTTTTTCCCCCCCATTCCCGTGGCGGGAAATATTTCTTCGGAACGCCGAGCGATATCGCTCCGGCGAAACTGGCGATAATCGGAGTTTCTAATAAATCCGAGTCCCTTCCCCCTCTTTTCTCATCGGTCGCCGATCGAAATTCGCCCAAGGATATTCACAGGAACGTTTCGGCTCGTAAAATGGCTCGCGCCTCTGTATTATTTTATCGCAGGGTCGATCGTTCATTATCGCTGAAAAGTTTTTGCCCGCACCGCATAAACTGTTGTTCCAAGGGGGGAACAAAAAAGGAAGAGAAAACCGCCACGTTTCGTACACACTCTGCGACACGATCGAAACTCCCTCGGCACGCGCCCCGCACTATATAGTTCTATATAAAGAAGCATCAAAGTACCCTCGACAAGCATCAAACTCTTATGCCCGATTCCTGCACTCAGCTGTATTTTCGCTCGGCCCGACTAGCTGTTACGCTCATTTCCTCATGTGCAAATTTTTAATGAGTGGGCGTGGCCAGCCGTGAATGTGTTTGGAGAGCACAGCAGGTGGAACGCCAACGGTAGAATACCGTTTTACACACACGGAGGCTTGCACTTTCCTCGACTGTTCCACACTGTCAAAAGCTTTTCTGAATAAACCATCCAACTCCAACGCTGCGTCTTATTAAAATGCGCGATGCACTCCCAGCTTGGCTTATCCCCTTGTATTTTTTTTGGAATTATTCTTCGCCAGATCCCTACGACATTGTAATCTATATTTATAGGCTGAGGCATAGGTGATATGGGAAAAAAAACCTACTTATCGGTGGACAATGACGAGAGTCACGATTCCTTGATCATTCGATACGATAAATCGTGTCTCGAGAGATAGCGATAAGACAATTAAATAGCACACGAAGTATGCCGTAATCGTCAGATCGAACACGTACGGGAATCCGAGATAACACCGGATTACATGGAATCGTTAACGTTTTTTTTTCTTTTTTTTTTTTTCTTCTTATCAGCGCACTCTTGCGAATTCTCGTGTCGCAGAGCTCTGAGAGTTTCGCCCATGGGATATTGACGTGTCGATGAAAAAAAAAAATTCTGTTATTTTCAAGGCTGACCAACTCACAGAAGAACAGATCGCCGAGTTCAAGGAGGCGTTTTCGCTATTCGACAAAGACGGCGATGGCACCATCACCACTAAAGAATTGGGCACAGTCATGCGCTCCCTTGGACAGAATCCCACAGAGGCTGAGCTCCAAGACATGATTAACGAAGTAGATGCCGATGGTACGTAAGATAAATCATGATAATAATACTAATAAAACATTCATCCACTAAAACTCAATTCCGGTTTTTTTTTTTTTTTTTTTTCGCAGGCAATGGTACAATTGACTTTCCCGAATTCCTGACCATGATGGCGCGCAAAATGAAGGACACCGATAGCGAGGAGGAAATCAGGGAGGCATTCAGGGTGTTCGATAAGGACGGCAATGGTTTTATATCCGCAGCAGAGCTCAGACACGTTATGACAAATCTCGGTGAAAAATTGACCGACGAGGAAGTCGATGAGATGATTCGGGAGGCCGATATCGACGGCGACGGCCAAGTTAATTATGAAGGTATTTATCAAGTATTAAAGTATCATTTCGGTTGGAGGAATGTATTACGAGGCTCGCGACGGTGCCCGATTGCGCAAAACATCGACGATGTGACCTCTTCGCTTTTGAATGGCATGCGGTAGATTCACGTTTTTCGATACACGTTGTATTTTTCGTCCGAGAGAGTCTTTTTATACCGTTCGAGATTCTATGGTCCAGCGTTCTCTTATTCCTCGAAGAATCCGAGAGTTTCGGTACGCTCGCGGAGGCGTTTTGTAGCGATAATTGGAAGACAAATAGGCTGGCGAACGAGGGGCTTTGAGCAAATCACTTAGCGCCCGCTGTCTATCCAATTGTAATCCATTATGCAGTTAAACCCGCTGATTAACATTCCAAATTAGCGACTCGTGGCGAAATAATCTTTTCTCGCGACGCGGCAATAGACAGCTATATCTGGAACTCCTTTAATTTCATTATGTATTTTTTGTTGTTGTTGCTGTAATCACATTTTACCTCTGATCAAAGGCGACGACAAATCGGTTCGCTGTACACGCGCGCACAAAAACACACATTTTTTTTTCCTTTCTCATTTAAATTTCCAGAATTCGTCACAATGATGACATCAAAGTGAATGCAACCTGTGTGCTGGGAAAACTCGCGACTCGGAGTGGTGTTGACGTACTAAAAAAAAACCCAACAACAACAGCATGATGAAAATAATGAAAAAAAATATATAACAGCAAGTATGAAGATGAAGAAAAAAACGAATCAATAACAAAGTGAAAAACCTTGTACCAGGATGTAAAGAAGTCTTAAATTCGAGAGGTCAATGTCCCGTTTGACACGCATTAATCATCGGTAACGATAAGTAATAAGGGCAATTAATTATTTAATTAAAAAAGTGTATACCACCATTACTACTATCTTCTTGACATGTGTATTCGCAATCGTGTGCATATGTCCGAAACACCCACGCGACACATGTTTAACATACATCTACGGTGAGCGAGGAGAAAGAAACATCACTTTAACGCGAAAAAAAAGAAAGAACAACAAACCGCAACAGCAAGGTGTATGCACGGAAACAGAAAAAAAAACAAAGATTTTTCACGATTATCGAAGAACAAGCTCACCAGCCTCTGCCCCAGTCACTTTCCTCAATCTCTCAATCACTTGAAATCCCATCTCTCTCTTCTTCCCTCTTATTCTCCCGCGCTTTGCCACACACCCATCGCTCTGTCTCTGTACTCTATCCTTCTATCTCGATCGCTACGTTTCTTTCACTTGTCCCCTTCCTCTCCCGAACGGTGTGATGGTGCGAAGAAACGACGGTGACGAGTTTAGTATGCTTAGAATGACTTACAAAGAAAAGCGAGAAAGAAGGTGCACAAAAGCCAAGCGAATAAGAAAGCAGATTGGGAAGATGAAGCAAAGATGTTCGGAAGATACAGATTGAGAGTGCGGGAAAGGAAAGATTATTGTCGGATAAACTCGGTGAATGAAGTTTGATGCACCGTTTTCAAGTTCTTGAGATCGATTGAAATTATCGGTTGCTAATTTTAAAAAAATGTAATTGTTAGTTAACGCCATGAAGTCGCAATTTGGCTGTGGTTCATCAAATTTTGTTCGAAGGCCCAGTGTACATTTTTTCAAGGAAAAACAAAAAAAAACAAAAAAAAAATATATGTGTATCACATTACAATTAGAAGATCTCTTTCCCTAACTATTGTGAACCATCATTGTTACGTGTTTGTCGAGCATTAATATTGAAGAAGGCTCCAGATTTTATTATTCCTGTTTACGAAACACTCGCAGCAGACACATTGACGTACGCATAAGACCACACGACGGATAAACACACACACACACACACACACACACATCTGTTTACACACGGTTCGTTTGCTAATTACTTCGCAGTGTGACGATGGGTCAACGTTCCAGGAGAACTAACGAGAAAAACGATAAAAGATACCCACAGAAACCATTTTCAATGGAGTCGAATCATAGCTTATTTTTCGTAGAAAAATTATGTCTATTATGTGGATTATTATCAATGTCTCTAATGCGTCGGGAATTCCCTACCTCCCTCCACACACAAACCCCCCGTCAATGTTTCATAATAGTAACTAAATGAAGTGTCTAGCAAGTCGTAATTTAATTTATATAAGTAATGCACAAGAAAATCTGTAAAAAAAAAAACGAAAAAAAGGAAAAAAAATTGTAGTAGAGTACCGTGAAGCCTTGAAGAGACGAGACCTCCATTCTCTCGCTCTTTCGTACGTGTCTTTACGTTTCCTATGGATTTCGTCTAATTTTACTTGCCGGTTTATGCGGGAAAAGCAAGCAAAGAGAGAAAGAAAAAATACTAAGCCATGTCCGTTGTGCAAAAAGCATGAAAATGGAAAGAAACATCGAGAGCGCGAAATCCTTGACATTCCTATCGATGAGATATCTTAAAAAAAAAAAAATAATAATATATAAATTTAAATTCATCTTCGCGTGGCGTGTCGTAGCACACGCGAGAGAGCCTCTGCCTCCTGGTCATTAAAAAAATAAATAAATAATAATACTATTGCTCTTCGGATCCTGCCTTCCAAGGGAAATTCATTGTATTTGCAAAGAAAGAAAATAGAGAGAGAGAGAGAGAGTCAAAATGATTTAAAAAATGAAAAACTAAAGAAAAAAAAAACGTCGACACCACTTATCTTGAATCACGAAGAAAGACAGAAAAAAAAATTTTGATGAAGGAACGATCGGTGCACTTCCTGAGGGTGCCGTGCCAGTCAGACGCGAGCGATGTGACGAACTGGCGTGTGGCGTGTGATTCGTACGATGTTACTTAAAACTTAAGAGCAAGTAAGCAAGTAATACACCGAACGATTTAAAGAGAAAAAAAAAGAGAAAAATAAATTAATTAAAAAATAATAATAATAATACACAGAAACAACATCAGACGTGTCGGTGGTTCAGTCATAATATATATGTAATATATATTATATATAATTAAATTTAAAAAAACAAGAAAGAATTCCTCCACAGTCCTTTATTATTTAATATGAAAGAACGAAACGAGAAGTACTTGTATTTCTGGTGACCTAGATCGCATTGATCATAAAAGACAAAATAAATGTATCCTCATTTTTAGGTCACAAAAAAAATGTGTCGTTTTCTTGACTCGTCGAGAAACCTAGTAGCGTATCTCCTACAGTAACAGCAACCGTCGGCGAATTTAACCCGGACTTCTTATACGAACGCGTTATATATTAGCGACAACGAGCTTATCGATTATAACATTCTCGTTACAACGTGGCATGAATGTTCCAACAGCGAAGCCGAGGGGGTTGCCTGCCGGCGCAGTATTTAAAAACGTAATATAATCGTCAGAGGCTGCTCGGTCGATTTTCGAAGTGCGCACATGATGAATCGAGGGTGGCCAAGCCCCGGGAGGCCCCGAGGACATCGACGCATGCGTTTGCGAACCCTCGCTATATATCTCGCCGTCTTCCCCCTCCTCTTGCCGATTAAATTTTCAGGCGTCGTTCACGAGATACTGTGTCGGCTCTAGAGATGAAAACAGACATCTTCGAAGCCGAAGAAATTTTGTCGCACGCGATCAGTGGACCGATCGATATTTCACGAGAAAATTCGTTTTACGAGCAGTGTAAGAGTCTAGCGAACAAGTCGTTTCATATCAACGGAATGAGAGTAGGTCGAGACCCCGACGTTTCTCGAATATCGAACTGTTGAGGTGGATATGTGCCAGTCGTGGCTAGGGTGCCGGTAATCGTCAGTTTATGCTTTGTAGGGAAATTCACGTTCAAAATATAGCTAACGATGCTCGTAACGTATCGATCACTGGCGCCACCATCTTGGACAGCAATTACAAGGCATTTTATTATTCTTAAACTTAGGGTTATTCAGAATTTTGTATTGTGAGAAACATACGTTCTATTCTGGGCTCGAATTACTTTATTCGGAAATTTTGTCATTTGTTCTTCACGAAGCTGGGATCGCAACTATGAATATACTTTTTTATTTACAAAAAATTCATATATTTTGTGGTGATAGGATTTTTTAATTTGAACCATATAATGAATGGTAGTGTTGAGTCAACAAATCGGTTGTGAAATCGAAATTTAATGTACATTAACATCGATGATTAATACGATTAAAAATGTGAATTATCTTAACTCTGAGGTAGCTTCGTTACTCAGTTTCCAATAATCTCTTCTGGTAGATGGAAAATCACGTGACGATAATTTCTGTGGTTTTTTCACGATTGATTGGTAATTCATCGTAGACTGGATGAAAATTGACCAATTACAGGTTAAAAAAATAATATACACTCAGGGTGTCTTTTATTCCCATTCTATTTGACAATTCGGCAATGCTTTGTTTAACTCGTTTTCAACTGTCGACTTGTCTTTAACGTATGGCATTCCGCGAAGCTTCAGTACCTCCAAATTCCTGGAACGTAAATTCGCGTATTAGAACGCAGATGTATTATTTCGTCTGGTTTCGGCGGAAAGGAAACTGCCGTGAGTGATAACAACGGGAGTTCTCGACGTAAATTTCAATTGTGAAAATAAATTCTGTTTCCGTTCAACCTCCAATAATATTGTGCTTGTCGACACTCACGTGAGATTCTTCAAGCTCTTCAGAGCTTCGTCGGTTATATTTGCGCAATCTACGACTTCGAGATGTTTGAGCGTGTCTTTCAATACTATCAACCGACGCAACGCTTCGTTCTCAATGTAAACGCAGTTTATCAGCTTTATTTCGTCCAGGTATTTGCAGCCAGCTAAAAACAAAAATTTGTTTTCGTTCTCTGTGAAATCTGCAAGGCGGGTGCAACTTTATTTTTTGTGCTATAAAATGCAGTCTGACAAAAAAATGGAAAACAATTTCTAGAACCACGGCATGAAATTATTCATTGGGGTGGTTCTTTGAATGAAATGTTACATCAACGCTGCGAGAATTTGCTTATCATAAAACTTGATAAGGCTTGACCTTAATTAAAGTCACAATTAATTGAATACGAGAAGCAATTAGCAAGGAAACATCAGAGTATATGAATTTTCATAAGAGAAATGTGTAATATGAAATATATAATATGTTGGTATGAACTTAAGGTAATGTGTCAAAGTGCTAATACAAGCACAGTTACTTTATTACATATTAATTTGTTGCATTAATATGTAGTTACCATGTAAAGATGTAAAACAATTTCATTGCTGTGTTTATTTAGAGGAAACATTATATCATTCAAACGATAACTCTGTTATATAGAAACTTGACAAGCCTTGACTTTAAAAAAACTTGTAATTAATTGCCAATGAGAAGCAATCAGGAAGGTACCATCACAGATTATATATTTTAATAAAAAAAGTATCTGGCATGAAGTAACTAAATACTTGAGATAAAGTAAGTATAGAAGTGATAATAATATCCCGGTTACTTGTATGACAAACTAAACCTATGCATAAATGTTCATCATATAAAACTGCCTCAGTCTGGGTTATCTAGAAAGTGAAGCCGGATTAAACATAAATTAAGGTACGGAGGATAAGGACATTAATGAGGAACTATGGGTTGTTGGACAAGTACTAACAAAAATATGGGAATCCTATGTGATTGATGGAAGAATCTGTGGCGTCAACAGCTTGAATATACTGAGTCTGTCTTGCACCACTAGGTAGAGCATTGTAATCGCTGAGATATTTAGTGGCACCCTTCCATCTGACGGAAGCCCCATTTCTCATAAGCCATTCGGCGCAGGCCCTATCCGGCCCAACTTCCTTGATTCGCTCTGGATCCACTCTACAAACAGATGGATTCTCAACAATGGTCAAGAGCGTTAAAACAAAAATTGATTACAAACCTGTTCCAAACTATAGTGAGCCAGTAGAAAAAAGTTCGCTTTGACTGCGCTTCTACGTGTTTCAGTGACGGTAATAGGAGCTTCTGATAGTTTGATTTGATAGATTAGACATTAGTGAGTAATGACTTGGTATCCATAAGGTAATACGAGAAGAGTCTCTTCTTCATTTATTCATAAATGAAGATGGACGTTCGATACATACAAGGAAAGCCATATTAGTACAGTCGCCGGCCGGCCTGATCGGACAATATGAGATTCTCTTTCCACACTTGGCTGACTGCGAGTGCTTCCGTTTCAGTAATGATTGATTGCACAATCACTTTGCATATTAACGATTTGGACCTCCACTGCGCATATAAATTGTTCTCGATTATAGTCGAGTATCAATTGTTGCCTCGGAGCATGGAGTCTAGATAGGACACCAAGCTGTGAGTATGCGATGTGTTACAGAATTGGCAGAGGGTAAAAGTTTGCAAAATTCCCGCGGGACGGCGCTACCAACCCTCGACTGTTCTGTACATATAAAAATTTTGATGTAATCCGTAGTCTATAGTGTGATTATAGAAAGCGACTAAATTCCATGCCTTTTCTGTGAAAAAGAACGTCTCAACAAAAGCTGATATTTGTACGTTTTGGAAGTATTATTCGTCGATTGCATGACGATATTCACACACACGCAACCTACGTGATGATGGTCAACATGAACTCCCAGTGAAATTCTTTGATGGATTCTCCACTCTCGTCGTTCAAGGCAAAATTATTTTAAGATGAAATTTCTCCCGAACGTGAGTTGGATCACCTCTCGAAAAGATCGCGTTGGAATTTTTAGAGAGAATGACCTTGGCGATATATTTATTCATAATAGTCGAAAGATTAGATTTAACTAACAATAGCGTAAATAACAAATTTTGTCGAGATTGCCTAAGCTTCATGCCTTTCACAATGAATGAATCGTTTTTAAGTTTCAAGAAATTATAGAGCAGCAATTTTTGAGCGCAGTTAAAAAAGTGATGATGTGTGAGGGGAAAAGTTGCAGATATTGATGCACACCTTTGTGGTAGACGATATTTATCAAATATCGATCATGGAATCAACGAAACCAAACGTAATCGATGTTTTGAAATATTCGTTTTTGTAAACATTGAACTCGTCATAACGTCATTTTTCAGCCGCAAGTTACTTCATACCGTAATAACGGTAATTTCTATTATAAAAAAAAAAATGTGATTTTCAAACCGGATGTTATGTATTTCCGTCCAATTTACAAATTTCATATTCCACAGCAAAAGCGTGCAGCGCTCGAGCCAGAACAACCAGCTAGTTGTTTTGAAATGTAAATTGACTGGATTGTATTCTCAAAGTCGGAATTTATTGAAAACCTTACATACAATGCGATCCGCATACCATGCGTGTTCTCGTGGCTCAACGGGAAAAGATTTGCCCAAATTTGCGTGTCGTAAGTTTCGTTTTTATTTTCGCTTTCAATCGACAACTGGTTCTATTGTCTCCCCTCCGCGGATCTGTCCCCAGCCGATGAGACGCCAATGCTTCTCTACACGTCGGGATAGAGCGATCTTTTCATCAATTTCCGTACAAACCGGATTCGTCAAGCTTATCTTCGCCAAATCGGCTTTAGTAGCCAATACGCGTCCACCGGTACTCAACGAGCCAATGTTCACCAGGAGAACTTCGTTCTTCGACAACTTTGGTACCTAAAATAACGAATCGAAAACGAGCGTCAATCGATGTCTCATGGAAGATAATTTTTTCAACCCAACACTCATTTCACCTTCGCTCCTTTTTTGTCCCCTTCCGTTCTGACTCCCAACAGACGCTTCAGAAGATAATACGATATTTCAAGCTCGATGAAGATCTTCGGAAGTGCTCCTACAGCTCCCAAGATCTGTCCGACCAAACGATCGGCACGACACAACGTTGGCTCGATTTTCGTGCCCACGCCTATTAAACCTCCGGGTACTGCGAACTGAAGCTCATTCTGCTCAGCGAAGAGAGATACGATGCGTGAGAAGATCGGTCGGCAAGTCAGCTTGCCTTCCCCATCTTTGGAAACCAACCCTGGCCGCACTTCAATTTCCATGCCGACCTGAATAGGACAAAACATTTTCCTCAATCACACGAGATTTTGTCAAACCGTGTCTATCACGCCTTCATTCATGTTGAGAGTTTATACCTTCAGTACTCCCTTCAGAATACTTCCGCCAGCCACGCCGCCCTTGAGGTCGTCGACCTCACATCCCGGCTTGTTCACGTCGAAAGAACGTATAACGATCAATCGCGGCTCGGAAGTAAAGTCCCTCAACGGAACAGGAATCTTCTTCGTAATGTACTCGCAGAGCACCTCGATGTTGTACTTCAGCTGGGCCGAGATCGGAATGATTGGTGCTCCCTCGGCGACGGTACCTGATAGACAAAATAATAACATCAGTCACGAAAATGTTTTCCAATGATTCTCTGTCGCGAAGATCAACTCTTTGATCTTACCTTGAACGAACTTCAAGATTTGCTCGTATTGTTCCTTGGCTTGACCTTCCTTCACCAGGTCAATCTTGTTCTGCAGGATTACGATGTGCTTCAGCTTCATAATCTCGATGGCAGCCAAATGCTCCGAAGTCTGAGGCTGCGGGCACGATTCGTTTCCAGCTGCAATATAATATGAAAGACCGGATGTAACATTTCAGGAATAACGTGAAGAATGAAAAAATTATTTTCGAACCTATCAAGAGCAGAGCCGCGTCCATAACAGCGGCGCCGTTCAACATAGTAGCCATAAGAATGTCGTGACCGGGACAGTCGACGAAGGACACATGGCGAACGAGCTGAAAGCGTCCTGGACATGCTGGACGAAGACATGGAAAGGCGTCGTCCTTGCTGGAACCTCCGGAAATATAACACGCTGGTCTCGGGCACTTCTCGTAGTCGCACTTATAGATTTTTGCATTAGCGTATCCTGAAAATTGCGTAACGGCGTGTCATGACGTACATATAAACATCCCTTAGTCTTCGTTTTAGTATCGAATAGTTGTGGATTTATTTGAATATCTTACGTTTTTCCCCCCTTGCATCACTGTGGTACAACGATGATTATCATTTACAATTGATCTATCTTTAAGGCAGTTACAGTAGAGTATTACGAATAGTGGGAGTCTTTTTTTTTGTTCGTTTTTTTTTCTTATCTCGTGTGTTGCAGCCCCTTTTTTTAGCTTCACAAAGCCCGATTAAATGAATAATTTCGATAGGTGCCGAAGATCAATTGGTGGCTGTCCATACATTTTCGTGGCTCTAAAGCCAGTATATTATTATTAATATTGTGTTTTCAACAGTTAAACATTAACAGTGAACAACGACCAAGGTATAAAAATACAATATGGTGGCACGAGGTATTAACTGAAGATATATATAGTTCCATCAAATATTACATTGAAGATTAATAAATAATAATTACAATCCCAACGATGGTGACGAGCGACAACTCACAGCCGTTGCCACATTTATTATATATAATTGTAAATATAAATACCTACTAAAAACCCAAATATTGAATTTTTTAAAATGAAATAGGCAGATAAAGAAAACTTGTAAATAATATTTTGGTAATTGATTTCGCAGATATTCAGCAGGAAAAAAAATCGTCACAATTTAACATCGTATTAAATGAGCGTTTGTGCAATAGAATTTTTTTCGTTGAACCAAGATCGGACGATATATGTATAGACAGGCATCTACATATATATCGATGGCTCAAAGCCACATGACCATATCGGTTGTGCACAAGCATAAATCGTAAATCCTTTAGCCCTCCCACAATATTTCTTAATATTTTGATATTGTGATGAAAAATAAAGACGCGGTCCGTAATAAAATGAAATTGAGACAGTGAGCAATACATTTTTTTCCTGATTCGATCAGAACAAATACTGTCGACATTGTTTAGCGCCGCATTTACATATAGTCTTATTCTCCAAAGATTTGTTGTTCACGACCTGTCGTGGCAGTTCCAATCTTTGTCGCGATTCTGTCACGCAAGTAGCGTCCTTGTTTCTGTCGTAGGGTCTCGATGATTGGCACATATAGTCGAAAGTAATTTCCTCGTCCTTTGCGATATCGCGAGTCGCAAACAATGCGAGCTTTGGTAAATTTGGATCTAGACAATCGATCCATACGCCGTAAACGGCGCAATTTGGATCGCAAGAGTGATTAATAAAATGCGACACGTTGCCGTACACCGCGGCGTCGACGGTGTAAGGACAGGAGTCCTCGAATTCCGAGACGTTGTAGTCCAAGTCGAACAGATACGTTCGTCCCGCGGCGTCGTACTCCTTGCCTCGTTTCTCCGCCTCCTCGTTCGTTATTACCTCGCCGACGTACTGGGTAACGAAAGTTCCTTTTCTTATGAGCTTCAAGGATTTAACTCCCCAACCACGTCCGTTGGATGTTCGAAAAACGCAAAGATGCACATCCGAGCCTCGTTGAACAACCCGATTCTTGCAGTCCGATGGACATTTGCAACGCTTATTGCACTCGTAAATCGGTGTTCCTGGTGGCACGCGTACCCTGCACGCCTGTGTGTAAGGAAAAACTCCCTCGTACTGTGCGAAACAACATTTCGTCTTGGAATCGCAGTTGGTGCAATCACAACCGATCGGCGGCTCGTCCGGTATTATAACGCCGGAGCCTGGCAGATATTCTTCTATGTACAAAAAATCTTGAGGCGCGCTCTCGAGATCGGCGACGTTCTCCACCTGTATCAAAGGCTTTCCCTGCGTTATACTGTTCATTTCCGCCTCCCAGTCCTGCAGGGACTCCAACTGATCCCGTCTCGCGTCGCAGAAGAGAGAGTGGACGATTCCACGCTTTATCCATCGCGTCAGCTTCTCGCGTTTTTTCTCGAGCGTTCTTGGATTAAAGAAAGTCTTGAGACGGCTGTACAGATCTTCTTGGTCGTCAGTGAACGAACCGTCAATCGGCTTGTTGCGTTTAATGAGCTCGCTCATGTACTCTTCCGAGTCACTTATCGTCGGATTGAAATTCGTCTGATTCTTGAAATCGTCCAACAGCTGTACGCATTCGCGCTCGAAAGACTCCAGCATCTCGCTGCAGTTGACTAAATTCTCGACTGGCTCCCACGTGTTGCTGTCCGACGTCCAGTTCTTCCATTTGATGAAATACAACTCCACGCCGCCTTTCATTCTCTTTCCAAGTATCTTCTCGACCTCGAATAACTTCGGATCGCTCGCGAAGTCTTTCTTAACGTTGAAACGCGGATCTGTCGTACATATGTCGCGCAGAACTATTCGCAGATCTTTTAAATTAAAATTGGTCCTATTAATGGTAATTTTATCGGGATTTTTCGGTTCTTCGTGCCGATTAAAATGCATTTCTATTTTCCGGTTTGTTTCGTCGTTCGCGCTTACGAGATCTTTCGATTCATTGTCAATCCCGTTTTCCAGAGGTAGATTATCTAACATCTCGGACGATAGTTTAACATCCTTATCGAGGGTGGAGTCTTCGAGTTTTGGACGCTTTGCAGGCGGCGGTGTGCTTCCTGACGATCTTGGCCTTTTTTCACACACTGTCGGCATTTCGCTAGTATCGCCCGGAACTTCGGCCGTTTCTCCGCTGGTACTCTCCGCCGCACGAGCCTCTGCAATGCCAAACATTTAAACGGGCGTCATTTTATCGGCTCACATCCCTCCGTGCATTGGTTTTTTTTTGTTTTTTGGGGGTCTTTTAACTTGCAACACTCCTCTCGTCACTTTTAGTTTAAGATCATCGGGTGTGCTCCGTGTGCGTGACGAGTGCGTTTTTTCTCGTTAATCCTCTTCGTTCTTCTTTTTTTTTTGGTTCGAGTATTAATCACATGACTTATTAACTATTTGTAATAACAGGTACAAACTCTGTGTCTCACTTTTAGGTTTTTTTTCCCTCGTGAGACACCGCGTTTTCTTATTACAATAGAAATATTGTGAAATTGGCGAGTGGAAGAATGCAATATAGAACACTCCGCAGTATTATCTGCGGGTCATTCATCCGTTTCGGAGATTAACGCAGGTAACAAACGGGCATACGATCCTGAAGGGTCGAGCGTCGTTTGGCTCGAGCGGAATTTGAGGTTTTTCCCTCTTGTGGCTTTAATGTTAGATTTTAGGTGAAGAAGCAATTTCTGTAGAATACTCATTGTGACTTACAGCTCCAGGACCTGACTTTGATTACATTTGTGGTGGTTAAGTGTAACAGTTAGCTTACAGCTAGTGCATTTGAGTTAATCAAACATTGATTAATTCAATTAACAAGAAAAAAAAAATTACACTTGTCACAGCAAATTTCGCTTGTATCATCATGCACAAACGTGAACAATAAAAGTGTGTCTACTACGCACCCAGTTTAATGGTAATATTTCTCTCTAGCTCATTCTTGAAACGAACAGTCTGCACGCCAGAGATTGCTTTCACTATAGTGGATTTTCCGTGAGCTACATGACCGATGGTACCTGAGGATCGATGAAAGCCAGTTAGTAAAAATGAGTTTTGTTCAATGAAAAATAAAATGAAAATATTATAATAATTACCAATGTTAATAGTAGCCTGTCTACTGATAACTTCGCGAGATAGTGCAGTCAGCTTGGTAACATCCTGAAAACAGTCGAAACAAAATTAGTGTCGATACGTCGCAAACTAACAGGATTGACAACTCGAAAAAAAAAAAGTCTGAATCACTTTCATCCAAAAGTATTTACAAAATAAGAAAAAAAAAAAAGTTATGCTATTTGTAAATCTAGGAAGTAGTGAGCAGAATAATGGGCTCAAAATTTTCGAAGAAATCATTAACGGTATCCTAACGTCATGATGCAACTGGATTGCAGATGTGACAAAATTAAATGACTAACCACGATAATGTTGAATTAATCGAGCGCGGTAGATGAACGTCGAAGATCCAGAATTTCACCGTGTAACACAAAACTTTCCGTTTCTTTGCTCGTATAACTTGAACGTGTATCGTCGAGGGTATCGGTGGTAATGAATAACAGAATGTCTGCAGAGCCGATGAGAAAATGCCCGCGGAAAAAGCAAAAGGGCGTCCGGTACGGTTAGTGAGGTTACCCCGGGCGGTGTGGGCGAAAGTGACTGAAAGCTTCAAACCTGCTTCGATTTTGGAAGGGCCGATTGCTTATATGCTTACCAATTTCGATAAGTCCTGTTTGTAGAGATTCGGCTGACCCGTCGTAACTCCTAGACCTTCCTCACCCCCCATTATTGCAGCTGCTCGGGTATTTTACAAATACACACGCGGTACACTGCAGCAGCGAGAAAGGAATGGTGGCAGGCTTCGCTTCGCCTTAACGTCGGCGGCGGATTTGCGATCGTTGCGCGGGCGGGGACATTCGTCGTGGCGCTCAGTTGCTGCTGTGCGGGGCTCGATCGTTGCCCGACAGATGGCAACCTCTGCAAAATACCCGATTAAGATAAAATTAAAATAAACGCTGATACAATTGTCAAGTAAATCCGTTAACTAAAAGAACAATTCTATCACTGCTGCGAGTTCAGCATTTTTTGAGTTCAGCAAAAAGATGATTAGCGTCGTAGATTTGCCGGTGAACGAGGAGAATCTACCGTTGATATGCGAAAAACTCCAGGAAGCCGAGGTAACGTCAGCAATTTTGACACATCAGATGCAAAGTATTATTGTGGCTAGAATTAATTTAAAAAATATTGTTCGCGCAATTTCAGACAAGAGTGAATGATGAACTGGAGCAGATGTTGCAGCGACATTGCCACGTTGAAGCGAAGCTTCAGAACATCAGAAAAGTTCTGCCAAACGTTGTGGTCATTCGAGCAGAGAGCGAAAAATTTTGCGACATGATAGATCGCACAAATAGGCTCGCCGAGGCGGTCAGCGCCAAAGTTCGGCAGCTTGACCTTGCCAGGGTAAACCATGTGATCGCCGGAATCTTTCGGTTTCCTCTCTTTTAACAGATTTTACAAAATCAATATTTTTACAGAGCAGAGTCTGCGAGTGTCAAAGTCGAGTGCACGACATTCTGGATCTGCAGCTGTGCAGTGAGGGAGTAGCTATGGCGCTCAGGAACGAAGATTATGAGCAAGGAGCTGCTCATGTTCGTCGGTATCTGTCTATGGATCAGAATCTTCTTGAGCGAACGGCAGTCGATGTTTCTGGAGATCGTTCGAGTATTGCAGCATCTCTAGTGACTCTGCAGAAAGCGGCGGGCGAGTTGAGAGCTGTTGTGACTCACAGATTCGACGAGGCAGTGAAGTCTGAGGATCTTGCTTCAGTGGAGAGATTCTTCAAGATATTTCCCCTGCTCGGTATGCACGACGAAGGTCTGAGGAAATTTTGTCAATATCTCTGCTCGAAACTCCAAGACACAGCTCAGAAGAATCTAAAAGCTGCGCTCGATGCAAAGAGCAACGACAGCCGAGCGGCCGTTATATTCGCGGATACGATGACGCTACTCTTCGAGGGCATAGCCAGAATCGTCGAGGTTCATCAGCCGATCATTGAAACCTATTACGGACCTGGAAGACTCTTAAAGACCGTGACGATATTGCAGAAAGAATGCGACCGGTAAGACGTGTGGACGACAGTTGATTCACGCTGCGTATCGTTTTTCCGGGACAATGCGACAATGAATGGAGGGTAAACAATACAATTTTTTTGCGACAGACAAATCAAGAAAATCATCGCGGAGTTCATGAAGCATCGCAGTATACCTAAAAAGGTTCAGGTAATCAACGAATACATGCGCAAGCAGAGTCCCGAGAAAGCCGATCCGAAGAATCTCGATCTGTTGCTCGGCGAGTTGACGATAATGCACGCGCGATCGGAATTGTATATTCGGTTTTTGAAGAGAAGAATAATGGTCAGTCTGGAGTCGTACATTTTTTTCATATAGTTGCAAGTACGTCTTGTAGAGGTATTTCGGAATTTAATTCAATGGAATATATTTTGCAGAATGACCTCGAGATTAGTACGACCGACGAGACGCAACGCGCCAGGCAGACGGAACAGTTCGAGACAATGGTAAAGAATTCCGAATTGGCACACGGCATGCAAGAGCTATTGGGAGCTTATCTGGCCCTGGAGAGGTATTTCCTCGAGGAAAGCGTGAACAAAGCTGTAGGAATCGATATCTTGGATCAGGATCAGCAAACCTCGAGTATGGTGGACGATGTGTTTTACATTGTCAAGAAGTGCGTCAGGTGAGTCGACCTTTTTTTTTCAAGTATTGTCTGGTCTGAATTATTTGATTACAAATATTTTAGCAACTAATCTGTCTCATATTATATTTTAGACGGTCTATCTCGAGTTGGAGCGTTGACGGGGTCTGTGCCGTGGTTAACATGGCTTGCGGAATATTGGAAGGAGAATTCGCCAATCGTTTGAGAGGTCGTCTTCGCCAAGGCTATCCGGCCGGCTATCTTGACCTCGCTCAGGCTTACAATGCTCTTCAAACTAGCATTCAACACGGCCGTTTACAAGGCTCCGATAACGAACTCGCGCGACTAATGTTTCTCGTGAGTGCATCGCTAATAATTCTCTGGATATCCCTCCTACTAAATGAATTCAATCGCAGGCCTACTTGAACAACACGGACGTGAGCATCGAGTACGTGGAAACACTGAGTCAAAGCTTGGGTGCCGAGATCGATGGAGCATTTCCGCACATGCAAAAGAAAGATCGTGGTAAAGTGGATAGTTGTTTAGCGGGACTGAAAGGGGTCACGATCACTTTGCGTGCAGTGATTGATTACGGCTTGGAGCAATTACGAGCGAGTGCGGTGAAGCCGAGAGTTACGCCCTGGGTTGATGCTTTTCTCTCGGTAAACCATCATGTAAACGAGGTAAATTTTCTTTGATATTAGAAAACTGACAGCATCGATGTTTCATCAAATTTTTTTTTCTGCAGGATGAATTACTTAGATACGAAACAGACGAACCTTTTGTTCAAACTTTGGTGATGAATTTGGAGGGATTGTTGCAAGCGTTCAAAGGCAGTTTAACGAGCGCGAATTACGACGCGTTGATCGGTATTCTCACAGGAGAGGTAACCGCGCGTCTAGAAAAAGTTGTTCTCAAGTCTACGTTTAACAGGGTATGTATTATTGTGATGGAATGGAGAAAGCTTCGTCAAACATTGTTGTAACAAGATTCCAAAATATCTGTTGAAACAGGCTGGTGGGTTGATATTGGACAAAGAGATACGATCATTAGCGAGTTACTTAGCTGCCGCGACGTCGTGGTCTGTTCGCGATAAATTCGCTCGATTGACGCAAATAGCAACGATCCTGAGCGTCGAGAAGGTAGAGGAGTTGGCCGATTATTGCGGAGCCGATGCGATTGCGTGGAGACTCACACCTGCGGAAGTTAGACGAATTGCTTCTCTGAGGATCGATCTGCGACCCGAGGACATCAAAAGACTCAAATTGTAATCGTCACGATTTAATTCAATGGAGATTTCCGTCGCCCAGAAGCTCAAATGAGATCGATATGCAACTTAATCACAGGGCTTAATATTTTCCTTCATCGGCGTTCCAGTTGTACATAATATAGAGGAGAAACATAAAATCTAGTATTCAAAAAATGATTACACACGTGACCTGTTCCCACACCACAAACCATCAAATTTCACAAAAAAAAAAAAAGAGTATATTCGGAGTATCGAAATCAAATTGGACAAGCAGTTAGCGAATTATCCGCGAGAGGCGCGCGCTACCCGGCGGAGTGGGGCTAGGTCAAGTCCGAGCGCATGCGCTTCCAATCGAAAAAGCGCCTCGAGCGCACCCGATCGGACTGCGAGAGTTTCCGGAAATGAAACCCGCAACAGGACAAAGCCCGTACCCTCCCTTGTAATGCCGCAGGGCCGGTGGTACACAGCTCGTCGGGCTCTTGTAATCGCGTGTACGGGTACCGTAAACGTAATAGTCGAACGTTAGAGGCATGGAGGCGTCTCTGTGACCGGGGACACTCGTGACTTTGACGATGGTGTCTGGTGAAAAAACTTGCTAGTACGATGGGTGCTCGGGAACGTGCCTCAGAGATGGACGCTACGACGAGCACTTCCGTTCGCTAATTGAGCGTGATTTTTCGCTCTCGTACCCCGCTCTGTAACCTTCTTTATTTTTTTTACATTTGTTTTATCTTCCTTCGTGGATTTTTTTTCTGTTCCTCTCGTTCGACCGGGAAGAGTACAGCGAGAGCGCGGCGGCAGCGCGATACGCCGCCACCACCAGCGTTATGTGTGTGTCTGTATGTGTGTGTGTTTCTCCGCTCGTGCTACTCTGCCTCTATTCGTGAAGATCTTCCCGATACTCGGGATTATTTTACTTGCATATATAAAAAAAAAAGGAGAAAATAGCGATCGTAGAAGCTCACGGTGTTACGGGCGCGAGGATGTCGCCGATGCTGGCTCGCCGGTGATCGAGACGCGCGTTTCCACGGAGTTTCGCGAAATCGAGCGAGCAGTGAATAAAGAGAGACGGCGAGAACAAATTGAGAAAGAAAGATCGCGGTGGAGGACGGAGAGGGGGGGGAAAAAAAGTTGAAATACTAAGAGCGAGAGAGTGAGAAGGACGGTCGTCGCGCAACACCTGCGGTGCGCGCTCCGATGCATTGTTGGTGAGTGTGCGCGCGTGGTTAAGTAACGCGTGTTAGTGAATGTCTCTCTATTTCGTGAGAGCCAATACCTCTCGATTATATGTGTGCGCGATACTGTGCATTCTGTCGTGTACGTATGAGTCCCTTGTATACATATATATGTATGCACATATATATATGTTATATATGAGCGTACATGTATACGAATGCGTGTGTATGTCGGTGAAACGTATGAGACGATAGAGTATGTGGCCTGGCTCGAATAGGCTGAGGTGGGAGTGAGAAAAAGAGTACGGGGAAGTGGTGAACGCGCGAGGCGATTTCGCCGAGAGTAGTACGAGAGTAGTATCGCTCCGCGTCTTTCCGATCTCTCACTTCCTCTATATCTCTCTTCTTCTATTTCTCTATTCTCCCAAATTTATCCATCGCCGTGTAACACTCTCCGAAATTTCATCGTATTAAATTCTGTACATCGTCGACTCTTCGGTATGCACGGAAGATCTATAGTTAAAGTTTCGTAAACTCGTGTACGTGACGCGTCCGAGCGACGAATGAACGGTTTCGCGGTGGTAGTTTCACCCCGAAGGTGGGAGAGCCTAAGTGTTCTGGTTTTGACACGATGACATGTCAAGGAAATTCTCGTAGGTATTGTGATAGATCGGGTAACCCGATTCCACGAGCATTCTTAGAACACCGGAGATACATTTATTCCTGATCTTTTTTTTTTGCTTACATCAATCCGTCGGGTTTCTCCTATATATATATATATATATATACATATACATATATATTTTTTTTCAATTGCTTTTTCGTTTCTTTCTCCTTTTCACCGAACGTGTGCGTCCACTGGTGCTACTTACCGCTTGCTGGCCGCAGTTAACTCGTGTGTGCGCGTGCTGAGATGATAAAGTAAACGGTCGGGAGAGCGAGAGAGAAGGAGGGACGCATGGGATCGCGGTTATCGTGAAAAAAGTGGGAGTGTCGCGCATGTCGCGCCCGAACATGCTACGATGCATCCTGGCTCCCTGGCTGTGGAGATGGCGACTTCCACACCGATAACTTCTTGCCACAAGAGACTCTCCTCGAGAGATTTCTTGGTTATCCGCTGATCTCTCCCTACTCTCTTGGAGATCCCGTTGTTCACTTCGCATCCGCTGTAGGATTCACGGAGAAATAAGCTCACGAGGGGCACGGACACCTCTTTACGAATATTATCCACCTTGTAACGCGATATGTCAGATGTCTCCTGTATATACCGGAAACCGGAAACGTTTTAACGGAGGAACGATAAGACAAGAAAAAATTAACGCGCACCTCGAAAGATTCGAGGCTTTCCGGCGCTAACGGTATCGCGTCATAACCTTCGCACGAAATTCGTATTAATATTTTATCATCTCGGTACGATATCGACAGAGATATTCGATGTTCACGAAATCGTCATCGAGATTCATGAAAACCGGTGGAGCGGACCGCAGCGAGCAGTAAACCGAATTTTTGCGTGTGTGTGCGTGCTGTCTGTTCGTGTCCTCTTTTTCTCTCGCCTCTCATCGGTTAGCTTGTTTCCCGAGGGAGCTTGCGGTTCATCGTTTCCTCGTCTCACAGTCTTGTCATTGTCTGTCGTCGCTATTCAGATAAAACTCGCCGATTCTCGGACGAGCGACTAGCTACGCGAATCTTTGCTGGAAAGAAACAAGACAAAAAGAATTAAACACAAACACATAAAACATTAAACGAGTGTGATAAAAAAAAAGTACCTAGATCGTCGCGAGTTCGTTCGATTCGTCGTTTTACCGAGAAATCATTATCCTATGAAACATGTCCATATTTTGTGTGTACGAGATTCTTACGCCTCGACGACTTATCCGGTGTCGTGATGTGCAATGTGCTTCGGACATTCGATAGGAGCTTTCGCATCGACTGGTGCTTCATCCGTTGCTCCGAGCTGGTGGTGGTGGTAGTGACCTTAGAGTCCCTTCGTTCAATGACTTTTGTGAAGGATTGAATTTTCATAACAAAAAAAATCAATTGATATAAGAGACATTGTACGAGTGCGGAGAAAGAGTGGCTTCATTTCTTTCCCTCTTTTGTTTGTCACATGAGAAAATGAAAAAGGATTATCGCATCAAAGATGGATAGCATGCAGGACTTGCGCTCAGCGTATTGATGGGTATATGCTTTTCCTGCAGGAGACCCTCGAACAGTCGGCTGAATAACAAGATTTCTGAGCACATATCGGCTTCCGTAACCCCCCTCCATGTTTGTCTGGAGGAACAGAGAGGACCGGAACTGGGCTCGTGTGACGCCTCAGCTCGCAAGCCACAGGTAATCTACAAAGTCTCCAGAAAAATTGAAAAATAATATTCAAACATTGGTTTACCGTCTATGATGTTTTCTGTTCAAGCAGGTCAAGGGTATTCAGGAAAATTGGGAAGATAAGGCCAGCGGTGTATCGAGGGCAACGGAGGCAGGATCTACCGGAGGTGGGTCCGGCGAGCTAAGGCACAGCCAGCCAAGCATGGCCAACACTATAAGTAACATGAAAATGACCAACCCCATTAAGGGGCTCGTCAGTAAACGGCGCAAACGTTTCACGGAGGATGGGTTTGACCTTGATCTCTCATGTATCCTTTTTCATTCGTTGTTGTTTTCATCCAAAAACAACTGGAAAACGGATAATTTACATGCCCGGACGAGGCTTGTTGTAATTGCAACGAGAAGTAACATTTTGTTCGACGCTCACACACGATTAAAAATTATTTTCCTCAACAAATATATTTTACCTTCGGAATACAGATATACGTGATAACCTGATAGCCATGGGATTTCCAGCTGAGAAATTGGAGGGAGTGTATAGGAACCACATAGACGACGTCGTGAAATTGTTAGAATCCAAACATAAGGATCATTACAAAATTTACAATCTGTAAGTACAAAAATTAAATTCGTTTGTTATTTGCGATCTCCGCAGATCTCTGTTATCCCCAAGATTGGAAGGAACATTTTTGCGCGTTATTTTTACAGATGTTCGGAGAGGTCATACGATTGTAAAAAATTTAAACAGAGAGTAGCAACTTATCCGTTCGACGACCACAATCCACCAATGCTCGAGCTAATGAAATCGTTTTGCGAGGATGTACACAAGTGGCTATCGGAGGACCGTAAGAACGTCGCGGTCGTTCATTGCAAAGCCGGCAAAGGACGAACGGGCGTTATGGTATGCTGTTACCTTCTACATAGCAAGCAGTTTCCGACTGCAACAGAGGCACTCAATTACTATGGGACTAAGAGGACGCACGATAGGTGAGTTGAGCTTTTATGAACTGTGCTACAGGAGAATCTCCCCTATTCGACCTTTGATAAACCGAGCCTTCACGTTATTCGACGCAGGCAACTTATGCCAGTTCCCTGCGTCAACTCTTTGAAGCACAGTGGATCACCTTTGATACCCGCCTTTAAATACTAAAAAAATGCAGCAAAAATGCTTACTGCTTCGCGTAAGGGATGCTTGTTTAACGAGCATCTGTAATTTGCTAAGCCGCAACCTTCGAACGGTTCGAATAACAGGTCGATGTGCTAAAAAAAACTGTAAATATTCACACACGTATCTTGGAGTGTTGTTTTATTGATAACGAAGAAAAAAATTTATTACGTATCGTTTTTGAGCTTAAAAGAAGTCATGATTCTTTGCTTTCGGCAAAGAATCGCTCCTGCTTGAAGGGTTAATATCCGATGCAATCGAAACTTTATAGTTTTGAAAAAAAAAAGAATATCAAGGATTTCACTGAGGTGTAGTGAGTTTCGCGTATAATACGGAAAACTCTGATTAAATGAATAAAGCATCAATGTCCTCCCGCGGTACAGTCATCCTTTCCGTGCTAGCCGCGATTTAGTTTATCCGACGTACGCTCTCACCACATTACCTCGGATGAATGTCATTGTATTTAGCGAATTCAAATATCATAATCGCTTGTAACTAAATTTTCGATACGACAAATCTTTTGACGAACAGGAAAGGAGTGACGATACCTTCGCAAAGGAGGTACGTTGGTTACTACGCTACTCTCGTTCAAGAGGGTCTCAATTACCAACCGGTCACTCTGATCCTCCGACAAATACAACTCGATCCAGTTCCCATTTTCAATGGAGGTCAAGGCTGTGAGTATCTCTGTGCGAATACAATTGCACGTTTACCCTCCGGTTGCATCGTATCGGATCACATTATTCCTTACCTTGGTGTCGTATTCACCTGGAAGCGCATACTTCAATCGCCGCGTTTGCTTTTTTCGTGTTGCAGATTTGTATTTTGTGATATCGGAATCCAACAAGAGGATATTTAGTTCGGAAGTTTTCGAGGTGAGAAAAGGAATGCCGTCGTTGTGTATTCCATTGGATCACACCATAGCGCTTACCGGTGATATTCGTGTAGATTTTTTTAATCGACCGAAAATGAAGAGAAAAGTGAGTAATTCTTCGATCTTAAAAACAAACCGTCGAATGGTGCATTGAAAATAAAAAATTGTTAATGCTAAACTTGTATTACTTTCGAGCAGGAAAAGATGTTTCATTTTTGGTTCAATACTTTCTTCGTGCGAGAGCACTTGACCCCCGAGTACGACAACGGCGAAATACCGGTGGAAAGATCAACGAGGGCATTGAGCTGTGATGGCACGACGATGGAACTTCCAATGGTCACGTCACACATGAAACCGAGAGCGGGCTCGTTGGCGAGTCTCGGGCCCATGCCACCAGCCCTCGTTCTAGGTATAGACAAATGGGGCTTGGATGGTGCGCACAAGGACAAACATCATAAGCTCTACAGTGCAGATTTTAAGGTAGAACCGTATTTCTGTCCGTGTATTCCTTACTCTGTTCCGGTTGCTAAATTCGTTGGAAATAAATTCCAAATGCATTTGGAATTCCTGTGAACCAAGGTTCACATGTTTATGTCGTTGGCTGCATTCGACACACATTTCGGGGAAAAATTAAACCTCACATATAAACCGAAATGACGTCGTGTAGAAAAATTTGAAAAATCTCGTTGTCACGTTCCAGCTCCGGAGGAAAACTGGGCAACACAGGAAAGTGTGGAACAGAGAAAAGTATTTCTTACATATATTTAGTCTTCATAGCGAATGTAGCCAGCGACAGAAACGAATGAATTTAAAAAAAAAACAGTTTCTCTTTCACGTTTCGGGAAATCGCTTGAGCGTTCTCTCGAACAGCTGCGAGGGCATTCTATTTCCGAAAGTAACTTTCTAAGAATTACCGCATCGATAATAATTTACTAGTAAACTGATCGGCCAAATTTTCCAGGTTAGTTTATTCATGCATCGAATGGGTGGTGGCATAACGCAGGCAGTGCCAGCGACTGTGGCCAGACCCGGAGGTGGTGTACAAATTGGAATGAGTGGTCAAGAAACACCGAGCGAATCGAGCGAGGCTGACAGCAGCGAGTGCGACACAACGGGTGACGAAGACGGTTGGGAATCAGGTGAGTCCTCTGCATCTCTGGTGGCGAACAACCATCCTCTTACACACAGCAGTAGTCGTACACACGCCAATACCAATCAGCACCACAGATCTAGTCTCAGGGAATGCGCTAAGAGTTTACTGTCGCGCGGGGACAAAGAGAGAAACAGTCACAGGCAAAGCGGCACACCGAAACGGTCGTCGACTTTCGTACGATCCGCCACTTTAGATACATGATCGAAGAAAAGAAAAAATAATAATAATGAAAAAGAAGAAAAAAGAACATCCGTTGATTCTTCACACTTTCGTGCGAATTTTTTTCTTCGTTCCTCGCGGTATCTCGTTGCGTTACAGCGAAACGTTAAAAATCCCGGACAAAGACCGTTATAGCTTTACTGTTACGTAGGATATTATTATCGCTGATCGAATGACGATTCAACGTTGATTAATTTTTTCGACGATTAAATTTAGTGCGTCTGTGTTCTTCTTGCATCGTATGTTGTTAGAAATTGTATCCACTCGTATGGATATATATATATATATATATATATATATACACATATACATTATATATATATATATATATCTCCGTTAATGATCTGACAAGAAACGTTTTTTGAGTTCTTTTATTTCTCTCTTTTTATTTTATTTTTTCGCTTCGACCAAAATGTATTATTGACAATCAAATGTTACAAATTAATTAGACTCTATACATGATACAATTTTTTTCGAAGAAAAAACGAAGAGTTTTTTTACCAGCGTCGTTGGGTTAATGAGAGGTCTGTCTTTACGAAAATTGCGGAGGATTCGTGTTTTTTTTTTCAATACTTTTTATTCTCACATCTCGCTGAACTACTTTTGTTGTGTAAATACGCAATTAAATTAAATTTTCCGAGCGAAGCGTGTGTATCAAGATTGTGGGGATAAACCGCGTCTACCAAGCTTAAAATAAAAACGAAAGTAAGAAAGAATAAAAACGAATGTTCAAATAAAGTTTTCGTGTGTCCACAACTGCCTGGCTAGATCATCGGATATTCATAGCGCCCTTAACTTTATTATTTTTCATTTATCGTTTCAATTTCGAGTTCCGACTTCCGGTGTCAAACTTATGTACATCGTATATATGTTATTGCACGATATTTCGCTTGCGGACTTTCGTAGGAAGAGAGATATATCGTACGGTGGAAACTCGACGAGTTAGTTATACATTATACATTCGATTATCAAGGTCAGAGCATGTTTTTGTAATCAGAGAGTTTTTTAATTAGTCGGCTAAAAATTTTTTTTTTTTTTACCGTTAGACTCGTTGCATTCGTTGCGCATGCATTCGTTGCAACAGAATTGTTCTTATTTTTTTGTCCCTCACGAGATTAGCTTTCTTGGATTATGTGATTTTTATTTTCTATCCTTTTTGTTCTCGACGATTTACGAAGCACACGCAACATACACACACATTTAATTCGAGCACTTATCTGATTTTTGTATGCAGACTGACTTTCGACGTTCCGTGAATCTGTACTTGTTAAAAATATTACTTTGCAAGATCGGTGTGTGCGCGCCAGCGTTCGTTTAACAGAGTGTTACGACGAGATATATTCCTCTGGTATTGTTGGTCGAGGAGAATGTAAAAAAAATCGGACTACTCGATGAGAAACCGAAAGCATCTTACACTCTGTATCTTGTACGAATAATCTTAAGCGTTCGTGTATAAACTTCTCTCGGTGACTCGTGTGAACTTTAGGCGTGCCAAAGTTTTTTTTGAATAGGCCATTGACGATACGCGAGAATTCGACAATAGGATAATGTTAACCTCGGATAGTTCGCGAAAGATTAGAGATCATTCGATGTTTAATAGGCAATACAATGACGACTCGAAAGTTCTTTGCTCCCGTGGCAAAGTTGATGTTTCGACAATCTCGAATAGTCGAGTGAATTGGTATTCTGACAAAAAAAAAAGGATGAACAAGTTTTGAACGATGCGCAATGTGTGAATCTCAGTTTTATCGAAGCGGTCGTAAAACTGATGTTTCCCAATGTGTGTTGTCCTCATTTGAATACCAAAATAATAATACAAAAAAATGTATGTTCAAGTACCATCTCTCATCGCGTCCATAAATCTAACAAAAATAATAAAGTACAGAATCAACGGCAGTTGTCTTTCTACCGATGAATAGCGTTTTTTTTTTTCAATTCTTGAATCACGTAATAAATCTTAAAAATAAATGGGTGAACTTCTAGACTAGCGATTTAGCCAAACGTGTTAATTGTTATAAGCGTCGAAATGATTTAAAAATATATATTTCTAAGTTGAGCGTATTCGAGAGGAGAGAAGTGCAGCAGGCTAGCCCCGGGATACAGATCACGATCGAGGTATCTAAGACATGGATTTTATAATATAGTCGGTACGGTTCGTGCGCTTGGGAAATGGATTAAAAATATTAAATGTCGTGCTCGAGGCTCAGAATTGAATTGTGTGTAGTTAAAAGCGTTTTTTCGTTATTCGGTTGAATTGAAAAGATTTACCAGAGTCCGAAAGTAGAAAACGAGAGAAGAGCGAAGGCACTGAAGAATTTCGCGATGATAATCGAGCGGATTCAAAAAAGGTTTGCCGTTGTGATTTATTCATAGTGTATAAATACATTTTTACCTGAAATTGTATGGCTCGAAGAATGAAGGAGAACGGAAGACAGCCCATCGATTATTCCAGTAGGATGTACGCCCGAAGCTAGTTAGTCGCTAAATGAAATTACAATACAAAAAATTAACGAAATCGGATATACGGTTTCTAATAGTGAACGAATAAGGAGTAATTACCGAATTACTGTTGATGTATCGATAACATTATTTTGACAAGTGTTCGTAGAGATTTACAGTAGGGTGTGAATGGGTCTGAATGGTAAAAAGATAAAGAAAAAAAACCGAGAGAAAAAGGTATATAAATAAAAAAGCAAGAAACTGATACTATTTCTAAAATACTTTGTAATGTAATTCTCATTAGTTTCTCTTGGCATTCGCGAGAGTGTAATCGTGCGCGCGGAAGAAAGAACGAAAAGAAGAAACGGAAAACCCATAGACGCGTGTTTATTGTTTTATGAACGACTACACTACCTCCGTTTTACGTTGCAAGTAAATCACATGACTGTCTGATACCTTAGAGTTACTGGAGATCGAAAAAAATATTGCGAAATAGAATCTTTAAACGTAAGAGCGTGATTAAGTTTCGATGGATCGAGCACGATTAGGCAGTGAAAGAGTTTTGTCGAAAGTGCTGTTTCACAGATTGGTACAATTGCATGTAGGTTACTTATAGAGTATGAGTATAAAAAAGAAAAGATGAAACGATAAAGTTTATTGTTCGGTCATTGCTACGGCAGCGATCGAATTACGGTCAAAGTCTTGCTACGGCAGCGATCGAATTACGGTCAAAGTATACAATTGCGATTATATTGTATAATCAATTATTTTTGTGATATTATACTTATTATTATTGATTAAAATTATTCCTGATTGCGATTTTCTGTCCACTGTGTGAAAAACGGAAAACTGCTACCAGTTATTTACTATTTATCAGTAGTTATACAACAAACCGCACCATACACAACACAGCCCTCCGCCTTCTTCATCGACACAACCATCACTACAACTACTTCTGATTACCTCCGCTATTTCCTGCTATCACTATGTTAATTATTACGAAAGTATAATACCATATTACAATCGTATAAAAATGTAATACAAAATTCTAATTTAACACGGGATTTTTTTTGTTTTTGTATAAAAGGTAATAATAGTTTTAACCATACGTAACTTGTGAAAAGCGTTCTTATTACTATAATGCAATTCTTCCGAGTATCCTACTGTGTTCTTCCGTTGCCCCGATAGATTTTTTTTATCCTCTGTTTTCTTCGTGTACGCTCTATTCCGCCTGCTATTTCATTCCATCAAAATCACTGCACTCTGCTTTTTTATCGTTTCTTTCTTTCGACCCTGCAGCGCGTTTCTCTTTCTTCGTTCAACTGTGTTTGACCGTGTGTGAATGTTATCCCAGATTTGGCGTATAGATAGACTGAGCTTGTTTAGAGTTTGTGAAATCGTCGCACGTTCTTTTTCTGCATGAACACGCGTAAATTTTTTTATTTTATTTTTTTTATCAAAAACAAAATATTGTGAAAGCTTATCGTTCTTCGGTTTTTCTCACGCGTTTGTCGTGTTGACAGTGTCTCGAGAAATTTAAGAATTTTTGTGAAAATACAACGTTGAATGTTGAATAGATCCTGAGATCTTTTTTTTTCATTGTTTCATTGATTCACTATCATGTAATTCATTATTCGCTACGTCAGATTTACAATCTGTTCATTGACTTATCACCTGTGTCTCTGTGTGTCTGTTCGCCCCCAGTGGACTTGGATCAGCGTGTGGGCCGGTACCGCCTTCTGTCCGATGGAGGGATGATAGATGTTTTGTGAGCCCCTCGTCGTCCATCATCTTCATTCATCTTTCGAACTTCGGGTGTTTTACTCTGCCTCTGTCATTCTGAGATTTCTTTCGTTTTCACAAGAAAAAAAAAAATTCGAAACTCGAGCGACATGTATTGTTATACATATCGTTGATCGTCATTGATGTACGGACTCATGCTTTGGAAGGATGCTCTCATTTATTATTCTCACAACGAGATAACGATAATGACAAATTTGCTTTCGTGACTTTCGACGGGCGCGTCGACGAAGTATATCATGTTATACGTTTTCCATTTCGGCCGAGCCACGTTTGTACGAATATTTGCAATTGAAAACTATCAACGTAGCTGTAACGTTGGGTGAACACGTCCCAGTTTCACACATGCTCCGCGCACATGTTTGCATGCAATACGATTTAACGTTAGCATCCAGTCACATCGGCAATCTTCCCAGCATCATTTTTTTTACTCCAAACGAATCTTTCCTTGAATCTGAAGAAACAATGAGTTGGTATTAAAAAAATTATAATATATATATATATATTTTTCTTACTTATTGCGAAGAATTACGTTCAAAGCGTGGGAAATTTGTCAATGTGTCGTCGTCAAGGGCCTTAGGATAGCTAGTATGACGTTTTTTTTTTTTTTTTCTCAAAGAGCTTCTAAATACTAGGCATGTAGTGTCTAGTGCTATTATTTGTCGGTGGGCTTTGCGAATTCTTCGTTATCAAATAGGATTTTTTTGTTAAATTTTTTTTTTTTTATAACTCGTTAAAACTCTCGTTCGAAGCCTCCTTGATTGTCCTGTGCGATTTTCGCGGGGATGGGCTTTCGATAATGTGACATATTTACGTATATATATATATATATATATGTATATATATGTATGTTTGTCCAAAAACGCGGGGGAAACCTGGAGGCTCTTATTTTACCAAATATTTTCCTTTGCAATGCAGAGCGAGCTAGGCAAGTACCCACTACTTATGCCGCTGGCGAAGAGAACACATTAATGAAACATTTTACCGAAGCGAGAGAACCCGAAAGCCGAATGATCGAGCGAGCAACGATACAAGAGTGTTAACAAACAAATGAATATACACACACACACACATGAACACGGACAGGACACACATGAACACATGAACAAACGTTTTTGTAAAGAAAAAAAAAAACCGGGTGACGGAGAGGAAGAGAGAAGTGAAGAAAAAAAAACACATTACGATATATAAAGCAAGACTATTTTCATAAGTGATAAATTTTAAGTCAATAATATGCGTAATGGGAACGAGCGAACGAGAGTGAAAGGAGAGGAAAGAATGAGAGCGAGTAATCTATTACTGATAATTTTAACATTGACATCCCACTATATTATTTATCGCGATTGTGTTGAGGATGATGTGGTCGAAGTAGAGGTCCCGATAGAGTACGATATTGATAAAAAAAAATAAATAAAATAGAAGTTAAAAGAAGAAGCGATAATCTGCGAGATATTGTAGTCCGATTGATTGTTAACGCGACGTACGGATAAGCAAGGTCCTTTCTGCGAAGTAAATTTAGAATGTAACATTGATACAAAGGCGAAGCGATTTCATTTTTTTTCCTCAAAACAAAAAAAAATTGTTAACGAGTCGCAAGAAATGAAAGATATTGAAACGATAAAATTCGATTGACGACTAAGTATTAAACTTAACTTGTATCTTATACGTATTTTTGAACAGTACAAAGGTATCAGAGCAAGATTTAACGAATTATTTATTGTCCTAGGAAAAGCCGTTAATGCGAAACTATAACTTTCTCAATCGAAACAAGAATTGAAGTACTTTCCTATACATATGAGGTGAAGTGAGTCGACAGACACGAATTTCTCGCACTCTCGCCACTTACCGGTGCTAGCATGTTTTTTTTTGCAATAGAGCGGTCCTATTTCAGAAAAAACAATGCTAAGTATAAACGAATACGGACGTTTTGTATATTTTAAACGAAATGATTAAACAAAAAAAGAAGAAAATTGTACACTGACACAGACACATACACATACCTGTTGAAGGAGTCCCCCCTTGACGAGGGGTCATCCTCTTGTAAAATGAAATTACGTATAAAATTAGTTATTGAGAAAATAAATGTTATTATGCGGTTCGTAAGGTTATTTAATGATATACCGAAGTGAATACCTCATCCAGCGCTTTATGCTCCACCCGTGAATTCAATCAAAATTGAATCAAATTGTACAGCGAAAAACTATCGAACTGCTTAAAATTTCATGATTTTTTATCGCTTTCTTCTTTCCTCCTTCGAATGTCAACATAACAAAGTCTATGTTTAATTTTCATACGGATATCGAGAGTATACAGTTCGACTAATATTGCGACAATAGTTAGAGAGTTCGAGGACGAGGTACGAAAGAGAGAGAGCGAAGAGAGCAAGATTATTTATCTATATCGCGCTCGTAAAGGACTGCATAATCGGCGCCAATTTAAACGATTCACGAGTATGGGATACAAAAATAGATGTTACTGTGTCTCCGAATTGGAAAGAATCCTATCTTCCAGTTGCGTGAGCGACTATGCATGTAAATATGAGTTCCGAATTGAAACATGGGCCAGACGTTCGAACGAGGAAAAATATTTCATTCTGTGTATTATCGATCATTTTCTTTGACGCATCGTTCATAATTTTAACCGTGGCGTCCGCTCGAGTGAGATATTGGAAATATCGTCATTTATAAATGACGAAGAAAAAAAAGAAGATGATTAAAAAAAAACACATTAAAAAATAAAATCGTATGTTAATTATAGCATTTGTATGAGCATTTATCATATACTTTCACCTTCTATCTTTCATGCACTTCCGGAGCCATCCATAAATACATACGATACTTCTGTAAGTTTAAATTCAACAAAGAAAAAAAAAACATGCATGCTTCTTTCAGTTATTATCTACAGAAGGCTAAAAGTAACAATTAACAATGTGAACCACGTTTGAAAACAAAAAAATAATCATCTCGTGTGCGTGTATACATATATTGTAATATCCATACTATATTTGGGAAATCTGTGAATTCTACTATACCGTTCACGATTATAATTGCTTTAATATTTTCGTCCAACTATTGAGTAACACAGCGAGCCGCAGGAAATCGAGTAGTCATATAGTCCGATAAATCGTACGTTATTTCCATATTATATTACATAACAAAAATCGATTTCATTTTTTTAATGTTGTTTTTTTTCTCTAAAATCATTACATGAATAATAGATTTGTAAAAAAAAAAACCATGACTGACACTGGGTCTGCTTGCAGGGGAGTCCACGTATTTGTGACTTTGAGACATTACTGATGGCGGGCCAATCAGAGCTAAACTCCTCACAGACGATCAACTCCTGACTGCAACCACACAACGCGCTTGATTACCAATTGATCAATCGATACATCAACCATCGCATCTCCCGCTCTGTCATCCGCTAAGCATGATTTTTTTTTTCATCTGCACCCTCGGTTCCCCCTAGATATATATTCGATGGGAACGATTCTACCTTCTTCGTTTCGTCTCCGCAACCTACAAGTTAATGTTTTTTTTTTTTTCCTTTTGTTTGCGAGATGTAATTCGATGTGCGTCAATCAAGGGAGCTACGTTCTTTTGACCGATATATATTGGAAGACTCGTTTATCATACAGTAGAGCGGACCGCGCGTAGTCGAAGATCGAAAAACAATTCGCGCGATTGTTGTTACTCGCAATTTTTTTTCACGAGCCCTTTCCATGATGCATGTCCTTGCCGAATTTTTGTTTTTAGTATCTAAAGGATTGTTTTCTTTTTGTTGTTGTTCGAGC
The DNA here is from genome assembly GCA_963978505.1 of Listrodromus nycthemerus. Lineage (NCBI taxonomy): Eukaryota > Metazoa > Arthropoda > Insecta > Hymenoptera > Ichneumonidae > Listrodromus > Listrodromus nycthemerus. The sequence continues at coordinate 16,741,777 of OZ021681.1, forward strand.
GCGTACGAAGATACAAAGCGTGGCAATCAAGGCTCACACACAGGACACCAACTGTGATCAATGCGGTCTTATTTTAGCGAATTAGGACATTCTTTATTTATTTATTTAGCGATGCGAGGGGGTGAAACGCCCGACCGCTTGTTACGCTGGTGTGGTCCGTTATTTATTAGAGTCCTCCGATCAGTGCTGATATCTCTATTCTGTACCTACATCGACCGAATGGTCCGTCGCCCTCAGTTACACTCACTGTTTACTTATTTTTATTTTTTATTTCTCAATTATTTATATCTCACACAACGACGCGATCGATGGATCACTAAATTGATCGACGATCAATCGAATTTACAGTCTCGGACTGAGTGACCGTGAATTTTGTTTATTACCTAAGCCGCATAGGTATCGCCAGTTTTACCGATTCTAATTGTAGACACTCGCAGAATAAATTGTCTGCCAGTTTAATGTTCGTTTCACCTCCATGGACATTCGCGAGGCATTTTTGAAAACTTTTGACGCAATTTATTCTTTTATTCTTTCTTTACTTTAGTCTTTTGTTTTTCGTTTGTTCTGAGACGACCGGTCAGCAAGTTCATTGGATTGTCATTGACGAAGGATACCGTGGTATCAAAAATTCCTTTGGATAACTTGAAATTGAAGCGTTTTAATCCTTTGAGGGCCAAACCCTTATTTTGAGCTGACAAATAACGATTGGAATGAAACTATCTTTTACTATTGAAAAACTGCGTTTATGATTGTAAATGGCAACTGGAGCCTTCGAAGGATTAATAAATGTATACAGTATAACGTCTCGAGGGGATGTTAATGATTCATTATAATTAAAAGTAGTGTCGCATTCAACCTATAGAGTACAAAGAAGTTTGACTTCATCTCAGATAGATTAAGTGTGATAAAAAAGCTACTTTCGCGCGTTTTGAAAGTACCGTTAGCTTCGATTAAAAGAATTGAGTATACTAATGAAAAAAAAAATAATAATAATAAAAGATAGAATCGCACTCGATAAACCTGCATTTTAAAGTCGCAGGAACGACCAACGCATTAACGAAGGTAGATCGAGCTGTCTCGAAATACATACACAGATAGTTATGATTCCACAATGTTCTTGCACACTTTCTTTCTATCCGAAAATACCTGGTCAACGAAAATTTTTCAGTTTGAGTTAAACTAATGAAACGAACTATGGTCAAAAAGTCTTTGTTAACTCGCACAGCAAGACGAGTGTGACAGATTGAAATTGAGCGGAAGTGGAATATTAATCAGCCAATCTACCTGGATCGAAGTTCGAATCGATGGAATTTTTTGTTTAGGGTGTAGGACAACAGCGGTGAAACGATAATGCGAACGTTAATTTTTTTTCATTTTTTTTCTGTCGTTACGCCGTTGTTTATTGGCTATGTGATCTTAATTTTACAAGTTAATCGTAGGCGTTAAATCGGAGATACTTTATACTCCGTATTCTCATAGTGTTTTTTTTTGCGCTCTCGTACCCCCTGCGACACACGCCAATAATTCGGTGTACAGTATTGTTCATTATTTTTCCTCTCTTTTTTCAAAGATATAATTTGAAGTAGGTAAAGGGATCGGCAAGAGACACCGATGTCACGCGGTGATTAAAAGCTAAGGTCGTCGAGCAAAATTAATCGAATTGTATCTCGTAGTTATATTTGCGACAATGATAAGAAGAAATCAGAAAGGCCATGGCATTTCAAAAACTGTCCAAGATAGAAATGTATATGAGCTGAACAAAAAGGCCTCCCGCGGTGTACAGGTTCCCCATTACTTTTTTCACCTGCGCACTTTCAATTTTTATTTCTAAGGGGATATCATGTATCTACGTTATATCAAGTAAAAAATAATAAAGTAATATGAAAAAAAAAAAAAATCCTTAAAAAAAATTTTAAAGAGCCTGGTAAAACTCTATATCGAGAAAACACTTTTATATATAAAATCACTTTCCTTATCACCCGTATTCCAAAGAACCCGCGATCCGGTGCTCTGGAGGATTCAAGGAATCCTAATTTTTCTGTTTCTATTTTTTTATTAAACGTCTACGTTTACGCCAAGGTGTATCAATTGTGTGACTCTGGTTATTAAAAATCGTTTCGATTACCTTCCGCGGCCACGTCCTCGATTGAAACCTCCCCTACCTCTACCCGAGACTTTACCCTTAGGCGGCGGTGATTTTGGCCTCAGAGCTTCTATTCTCTCAGTGCATCCGGTCGTTATCTGACCGGAGGAGAAGTAACTGCTGTACAGGTCGGCGTTGAAGTTCGTATTGGTCAATTCGGGGCCAATCGTCAGCCAGCCCGGACGGATTGTACTGTCTCGACCGAATAAATGTAATCTACAAGCAATAAAGATTTTAGAAAAAAATTGCAATTAGGTGTTTTAAAAAACATATGAAGATTCCTCTTATTATCTTACCGTCTTCGTCCGAGACAGAAGTGCTCGATGATATGAAATATTTCCACCGGCTTCTCGATCGAGCCGTACTCGGGTTCCTCGGAAATAATCAAATCAATGTCGACATTAGCGTGAATAAAATCGCCGTCGGTCGACCGTCTAACCGTTCCCTTTATGCCCATAAGACAATGTTCCTTGGTTCTCTGAAGGACGGCTTTGCTATCGAGATTCTTGCTATGCCCGGGATTATCAATATTCGTACGAATCCAGCATATATCCTCGCATCGTCGGAAGCCCCACTTGCGCAAGCAGAATCGTCCCATGTCGAGACCGTCGCTGCTGCCGCACCATAGAAAAACGAAGCTTCGATTCGCGGCAACCTCGCCAATGTCGAGCTCCATTATTTGATCCCAATTCCACAGCTCAACGTTCGTCGCTCCACACGTTCTCTGGTACTCCTCGAGTGGTGGCTCTATGAGTATAACATCGAATTTGCAATTCAGCTCCTTCAGATTGTAATTAAGAAGGTCAGTCTTCAGATACATTGGCGGTGTAGCCGTTTCCGATATCAGGTCATCCTTCAGTTTTATTAATTCCCTGAGCTTCGGATACTCCTCAAACCTGTCTGCCAAACCGACGTCTCTGATAAAATTCTGCGGCCGTTGACCGGTGTCGATGAAATGCTGACAATAGTCGTTGTGAGGATTCGATGATTGAGTACCCTGGAAAATATTGTCGAATTTAATGTTGCCGAGTGCAACTTGCAGCACATTCGTCTCCAATGAATAAACCTTGTACTTTTAAGAAGGTGGAAGAATCCTTGTAGACAATCTCATCGGTCGTGTCCTCCCTCGAGTCTTTCACCTCGTCCTCCAACTTGGACGATCTTGTTTTTCCCTTTTTTTTTTGCGCCTCATCCACATCAGTGCCTAAGATTTGTCTGAGTTCGTCGACGCTCGAAACGCCAAGCTGTGAACGACAGAGAGGATAAAACCCGCCGAAGAATCGGACGACAGGTAACGCATGAATTTTGATGAACGTAACCTCCTTTTCTATCGCCAAATATTTCGAATTGCTCTTCCCGACTACTTACCGTTTGTGCGAGTAATTTCTTACGCTTTTGCGAGCGTTCGCGCAGTGTTTGTAGCATTATCGAACTGTTTCACTCAATCGCCAAGATTCGAATGATAAAAATATACTCTTCTGCGCGACGCACCAGAGAGGTTAGGAAATCACAAATTTTTTCTTAACCTCGCTCGTTAAGATCCGACGGCTATCACCGGTGGCCTTTTCTTATTCTTATAACGGAAATTACCTAACAGAGCTCGACGATAAATGGAAGACCAACGTTGGATACTCGCTCTTTATCACATTTATAAGCTTAGATGAATACTCGTTAGTTACTTCTAGGCTAAGATACATGTTATGTTTTCGTCCGATTATACACGACGGGCGCTCCACTCGAGTCCGTGGCCGTTTAGTACTTCGCTTGACCGTTTTGCCGTAAAATTGTATCGATTGAAAAATTAAATCTCGCTCGTTTAAAAAATGACTCGCTATCTTATAGGGCGACTAGTAACGAGTTGTCGAATTACTCGACGGCTCGTGCATGCGCTTTGCTTCTGATTTTCCAAACATGCAATGCCACATAGTCGCTCGCTTGACTGCTTTGCCGCATCTCTTCCTAGCCGTGTTACACTAACTTTACACTATAAATTACGCGTGACTGATAAAGTCGTTTGCTGTTCAAACCCCTAAATCCTCGATCACTGACGATTTGCGACACACAAATATATTGTAACAAATTCGTCGAGTGTAAAAAAATGGTAAAATAAAAAAATAGTTTGTTCTTTCGACTGCAACAATATTAATTTTCAAGTACTCTGAAGAGTCCTAAACTTGTCTGCTTCTTCCATTCGATTTGTATCTCGACCATGTAGAGAAAAAAAAAAACGAATGTCGAGCTTAAAAAATATTTTGAAAATAAGGTCAATACGGTTACGGTCGTAAGCGGGTAAATCACGAGGAAGGGAGACGACCCGCGTAGGATTAACGTCACGTGGCGCTCATCGTCGGGTCTCTCACGTCTCGATATCGTGGGCTAGTCGCAAACGCCTCAGTCCGGTCGAAATCGGCGCAGTGTCCGGTTCATCCACAATAAAACTGTAACACAACAAAACAATTATTTCTTATTTATTGTCAATTAAACGAACCAAAAATAAAAAAAAAAAAAAAAAAACAAACGACTCGTGCTGGTTTCGAGGATCACCGGAGGTTCTTCGCGCGAAGGAGAAAGGGCGTTGCGACCGGCCAGTGGGTGGCGAACTGACGAGTGAAATTAAGCGGCGAACGAAGGAATAAACGTCTAATTGGACTCGTTCCTTCGTCGTTCGGGAAAAAAAAAAAAAAAAATATCACCGGTCGGTTAGCGCCCACGTGGTTTCGTACGCCCGTTTCTTTCTTCACTCCTTCGCTTTCATCTTCTCGGCCGAACAGCTTCGACGATCGCAGGACGACGCAACTCGAATCCCTTCGTCATCCAGACATCGAATAAAAATAAAATAATAAATAAACAGGTTCGTACGCAAAACTCGAGTGTAATCGCTCTTCTCACAATCGCTACAAAATTCTCGTGCCGCTAATCGTCGAGTCCCAAAGTGTATATCAATATGTCGCCGATAGCCAATTTCTTCGCGATCGTTGCTCCAAACAAATTGCAAACTTCTCTCGGTAGACATTCCCATACGTGTGTGCGTGCGATACGCGAGTTACCGAAGCGAAACGGCATAAACAGGTACAAATTCGTTCCATTGTTCAGCGTTCTCACCAAGGTGACTTTCCTACGGCTCGTTCCTCGCTCTCCGTCTCGGTTTTCGAGCTCGTGCGTAAAATCGAACGAGCGAAACCCTCCTCGCTTCTCGTAAAAATTCATCCGTCACCCTACCAAAAATAAATAAATAAATTAATTTAAAAACAAAAAAAAAATCTTTTCCACACCACAATTTTTCGGAGAATTTTTTTTTTTTTTTTTTTTTTTTTCAATTTTAAAATAAAAAAATCCCGGTTAAGTTTGGGAATGGTCGCGAGCTCGTTGACGAACGAATGCACGAATTGTTTTGCCGAGAGGCCGTCGACACCGGGGCATACGACGGCTTCTCTTACGGCACGTGTCCCGACACGGGAAACTTCTCGTCGAAAACACATTTTTTTTCTTTCTTTCTTTCCCTTTCTCCCCCTCTCAAATTTCGTCGCTGTTCTCGACACGAGCTCCGCCTTCCCGAGCACCTCTGACTTTGGGACGGGACAGTTCTCCCCATGGCGAGGTTTGTCCGTCGCTGCCAATCGGCGGAAACATCCCGAGGCTCGTAAGCAAAAACCTCTCGCGGCTGAGGAAACGGCCGAGCGGCCGCGAAGAAAGACTCTCGAAACGATCGACTCGTGGGGGAGAAACCGAGATTTCGGACAGATCCGATTGGCAATTCTCGAACCCTCTCCCTCTTCGCTATGACCAACGCGAATTCTCCTCGCGAACTTAACCGTTTTCCAAGAAATACGTCGTCACTTCGCGGAATCTCCGCGGGCTTTCTTTCCGGCACGCGGCGCGCAAGGAGGTGGCAGACTTATTAATTATCCGTCGAGGGCACCGGGAATTCCAACGGAATTTTTCACGATAAACAAATTTCGAGGGTGATTATCGAGTCGTGAGGGATTTATCGTTGTCGTAATCGTTGTCCGCGCGATTACTATAGACGGGGACAACGAGATCCACGCGAGAAACAAGGTAAGTCACGATGAGAACGGATTATTGATGTTCGAAGAATCGATCGACGATAATGGGATCGTTCGTTCGCTCGTCGAATAATCGTTGCTTCGTTGCCGAATTTTAATGCACGATTAATTTGTAAATTTGACGAGTGAATTTTATTCTATTTTTTTTTTTTTTTTTTTTTTTTTTTTTTTTTTTTTCTGGTACGCGTTTAGAGTTCTTAGGGGAAAGCATTGAAAGACGTCGAAGGACGCGATCACTCGGGGTCGTCGCACCTTCGCCCTTCGGCTCTCCTCAACGGTGCAATTTCACCTTCGAACGTTTCGTTACTTTCGTTCCAAACTCTCGTTCTTCCTATTCACACAAAATCCATCATCGTTCCATTATTTATTCGTATCATTTGTTCTCATGATTTATTTTTATTTTTTTCATTTTTTTATTTTTTTTTCAATGATTTATTTTTTTTATTATCAATTAAATACTTTGTTTGTTAATTTATTTTTATTTCGTTATCGCAGTATAAAGAAAAAGTCCCGGTAACGGAGTTTGATCACGGAGCGAAAAAAGCATTTGTCCTGCAATCGTCAAGATGAGACCTAACGAACTGATACAGAGTGAGCGTTGCTCGGCCGCCGAGACGATGTCCGAAACATCCGAGGCGACCGGAACGACGAGTCTTTCCGGACAATCTGGCTTCGGAAGCCGCGAGGATCTTCGGGACATCGCAACTTTTCTTGGGATGGCAAATGTTGAGGAATTGCATCAGCAGAGATTCCGCGTGGATCGACGAAAATTGGAGAACATGCTGATGGGTAATTATCGATTGTACTCGAGTAGATTCGCCCGTCGAAATTTTACCCGACCGAAAAAGTCGCGCGTTGACGAACGTACGCGATTCCCGATATCGGACTGAAGTTCCAATTTTTCTCGTGGAACATTCGTGGCTCGTCATTCGACGGTCAACAACTGGGACGTTGTTTCAGATACTCATCGACTCGGGTAATCGAGAGCGTACATAGAAACGCCCGGAGTGGAACGCGGGCGTTCCAGTTAGTCGGGAGACGACGATTTGTATCTTTATATGAATTATTCATCATCAAGAGCGCGCGTTGTTCCATCGATGATGTACTAGCGTTTATAAAATTTTTTGTGACAATGTACACATTCAATGTGACTGCTCGAACGATCGATTTGACGATTTACGTATGCGCGGAATGAATTTTTTTTTTTTTTCATTCGTTCTTCTTAAGGGCGGAGAAACTTGTTTTTTGTTTTTTTTGTTGTTAATTTATAAAAAAAAAAACGATCTCGTACAATAAAATCTTGACGTTCCATCGAAAGATTTGAGCTTTAAAAAAAAGTAGAATACGTATGAATACGAAAAAATGGAACGCTCACATTTTCATGTGGTTTTAACTCAGTGTGCCATGAACTCAACGCTATTTTATTTATTTTATTTAATTTTACGGAAAAAAAAAAAAACGATTTTCTGCTCTAAATTTTTTTCTCTTACATTCTCCGCTAAAAATTATCGGAACACGGTGTATTTGCATTATCAATGATTGACGAAGCGTTGGTTTTCAATTGAAATTTAAAAGTACCGAGCCAGTTTGAGATTACCGATATGAGAACTCAACGGTGCTGAGAGCAAGCACAGTTGGGAAACCGGTCGATCGGCACTTACGGTACGATTCCGTGTTACTAGAGCAACCCCCCCTCCCCCCCCCCCCTCCCCCAAATACCATGCCCGAGTTACGAAACAATATCATTTCAATTCACTTCATTATTATTGTGATTCTTATTATTATTAAAGAGATTTTATGGGCGAAACCGATGATAAGAGTGTACGCGGTAGTGGGAGCGATCGACGATCGTTGCAGAAATTCGTTTTCAACGTCCCGAGCGTGGAACTGTTCGAGATCACGCGTGTACCTCTGGCCTTATATTTCGTCGACGATTTTTCCACGCCATGAAACTGCGCGGCCAATGAATTTAAATAGACCCGGTGAATCGTTCGTGTTTGTAAACGAGATACAAATATACACACCAAACCGTCAAAACTTTCTTATCCTTTCAGCTACTTTAATAACGATAATTATCGTACGTGTCGACAACTCGAGCTCGATGTTCGCCGTTTGACGAACGCGACGAGAATAACAATGCTTTGTACACAATTCTGTTGACTACCCGTGATATATATATATATATATATATATATATATATATATATATATATGTGTGTGTATATATATATGTACTTTCAATTTGGCTTTGACCACTGCATGCCCAGATGTGTACAGGCCGAAGGAAGTTAAAATTCCAAAGGCAGATTATACAATTTCGTCGATAATACATTATTTCGCGAATGGAAATTGGGCGGAAATAAAAAAATGATCACCGTGCGAATTATTATGATGTAGTGAAACGATTATTCGTCTATTTTTTTCACCGGTCGTTACTGATTTTTTTCTTATGCTTTGCCGGGAACTTTGATGCTGAGATTAACGCTCGTTTGTATTTTCATCCAGGTGACCGTGAATCCGGAGAGACGGCCGCAGCCTTTTTCCACAAGGTGAGTCAACCAGACGCGTGTTACGGATAATTATGACGTTTTTTTTTTGATGATTTTTTTTTTTTTTTTTTTTTTTTTTCAATTTTCGCTCCGTCACCCAGTATGGCAAAAATGTCGTTGGCGCTTTACTCTCAGACGACAAATAACGTCGTCCTCGTCATCCGAGCACTCCCCGTTACATCATCCTTGGCATCATCCTTCATTCGCGCCGTGCGGGCGTCATCGGGCGCGCAACTTCGGAAACTAGTCACGAGCAAGCGCCGCGAACGAGTTGAACTTTAACGCGGTTGTGGAAAAAAAAAAAAAAAAAACGATAAATAAGAATTCGAAAAAAAAAAAGAAAAAAAAGCCCGTCGTACAAACCGCTTTTCTCGTGTAACCGTGATAATCGTCAGATTATGAAAAACCGAGCACGAAAGGCTAAGCCACGATATGAAAAACGCCTCAACTCACCACCAGTCGGCTTTGGAGCGAGACAACTCGATGTCCGGGCCTTCTTCTTCGGCAATTTTCTGTCCATTTTTCGTCGGGAAATAAAGTCATACGGCAAACAAGTCACTTTCGGTCGACAAATAAGAATATAAATCGAAAGTGATGTATTTCCGGCATGACGTCCCAATCCGATCGAAAAAAATGAAATTTTTGCAAACCGCGCGCGACGAATTTTTGGCAAAAAGATGAATCAACAAAGATGTTTTTTGTTGCGAAACCGACTGGTGGTACGTTGCTTGCGCACTCTCACGGTTGAAACTCTTCGTGTTTAGTCGTCGTGGTTTTCTTATTTTACCGCGTTAATTAATAAAAAATACTGCCCAACATGGGATCTTCCTTCGACGTAAATTAATATCGCCTGCCGGTCGGAATTCCATTTTTTTGATAACCCTCCGAGCGCCCGCTTCGTCAAGTTACATCGAACTGATAGAACTTAAGGTCGACTGTGTTCGCGGCTAAAACATTTTCGCCATCCTACTATTTCTTAATTTTTTTTTTGGTTTTTTTTTTTTTTTTTTTTTGGACATGAAACGCCGCTGCGAGAATGGCCGTGCGTCACGTTTATTATTGAAGCACGTGACACTTTTTACCGCTCGATTCCGATCGGTAGGAACCGATCGGTTAGATAAACGGCAATTCGTGTCGACGATTATATTAATAAATTCGCAACAGTGAATCTCCGGGAATATTTTCTCACGTCATCGTAATACGCAGGATCGAGTTTGCGCGACTTCTCATCCGGAAGATTTAGATTCATTGGGAGAATGAAAATAATAATAATAATAATAATAATAATATTACCGAAATGCTTCAGTTATTGTGATACTGAATTTGCATAACGATCGCGACGACGACGACGACGACGAACCCGTACCGCAGATATGTTCGCCTGGGGGATTATTTTCTCCGGTAACTATAAATACCGAGCGGATCCCCCGTGCGGCAGAGCGCTAAAGCGAGAGGATGGAAATCTTTGAAACGATTTGAGTGGCACTCGAGTCGGTCGCATATTTCCTATTACAGATTTTACACCACGATTCTGAATCTGATTATCTGTGACTCACGCTTGTTTTTTTTTTTTTTTTTATAAGAATTCGGGGCCGAAGCCGAAATTATTTTGTTCCTATATAATATGACGAAACTAGGAATTAATAACGATTAAGTCTACGAAAAAAAAATAATATATATATATATATATATATATATATGTATATATATATATGTATATATATATATGACGTTTAATTTGAATTACGTGTTCGATGTTTCGTCGGCGAGAGTTCGTGAAGGTAAAGAGGCCGTGAAAGGGTTGGCGGGCCTATGCGAGGCGTTCTAGAAATACCGAGACGGCGAGATAGTCACTCGGACTGCACTCTGTTTAACTCGACGGTGTATAACGTTATAATTTTAGAACGAGTCAGTGCACCCAGGAGTGTCGTCGGCCGTCCCAGTAGCCGAGTGAGTTGGGTTTACTCCATCCTCGGACGGTCTTTGTACGACGAGGTCGTCACGGGTAAATAAATGTATTAAAAATTCCGTACAGTTTCACCGTCGCTCCAATACCGTATGGTTTCTAGTATAATTATAGTTGATCGTTACAACTAGTTAAATATATACTATCAGAAATTATCGATATAGAATTTCCATCTGAGAACTATTGGTCACGATGGGAAACGCCATACTCTTTCTAAGTGTTTACACATTAAAGATTATTCGTGTAAACATTTAAAAAAATTGTTGATCAAATAATAGTTATTTGGCGAATGTGAAAATGCCACACGAGTCGACGACAAGTGCGGCATTCTCAGGAGTTAAGATTACCTTCTTGGATTCCTATGCTATTGGAATAATTTCTCCTAACAAATTGACGAAAGTTGCGAAAATTTTTTTTTTACCGCACTAGTGCGATAAAAAAAAATCAAATTGCGTTTGTGCGCATGTGCAATATTTTTCCCGCGCGTGATGCGAAAAATGCGTCTGCTCCATCCGCGAAAGGTCTGTGTACGACGTGGTCGTCGCGGGTACATAAATACATTAAAAATCGTCGCGGGTACATAAATACATAAATACATTAAAAATTAAAAAAGATTTCAGGAATTTGTTACGGTTTTTAATTTTTTGTTTTGAAAAAAAAAAAAAAAAAAAAATTCCTGTCATAGTTTGAAGAATGCGATGAAACGGAAATAAAGATGGCTCAATTAAAATTCACGTGCAAGTTGCCAAAGAAAAATATTGTTATTTTTATTTTATTTTTTTTTCCGTACAGTTTCGTACGGAATTGAAATGTTGACGTGGCGTCTTGAGATTTTCATAATCGTACGGTATTGTGAGGATTTAAATAAAAAATTATTTCTTTGGAAACCCCCAAAAGAATTTTTTTCAGTGTATTCGATTTTTTTGAAATATTTTTTTTTTAAGAGCGGTGTTCGATCTTTATTTTTACTACCGCCCGAATAAATAATGCAACAGAGATACACCGTAAGTTTCGGCCACGTGCAGATAAAATTTCACACCGTCGAAAACAACATTTAACGCGTTATAATTCGAAATATATCCAGTTACTGTGGAATTCTTGCCGCGAGCGGATGTATCCATATTAGAGAATCGCGAGAGACCCCGGACAAGTGGCATTTAAAATTTAAAGTTCGTCGCAGCTGTTTCTTCGACCACTCGCTAACCCGAAACTCTACAGCCGCAATGCCGCGGCAGCGAGATTAGATTACATTGACGGTAAAAACATCAAAAAATAAACATTAAAAAAAAGAAAAATTTCTGAGCGATTTTTCTCGCTCGTAGACAAATCTTTAATTTTCCCCCGATTTTCTGCTGTTTCTTTTAATCCGAGATTTTAATTAAAACGTGTCCGAAAGAATGTTCGAAACTACGTCAACGTATGCTCAGAGTCAGGTGGAACTAGAGTAACCGTGTTTTATCCGGACTCCCGTTCACCTCGGTGTCGAGCTATAGCTGTGACATCGTGACGCAAATCTCGTTTCTCTCTCGTTACCCCCATTGAACTCTCGCATGATTTGGTTAACCGAGCAATTACGCGTCGAGCGAAATGAAGCGGCGGAGTTAGAAACGCAGTCAAAACAACTCGACTTTGGTCGTGCGAATTTTTTTTTTTCTTTTTTTTTTTTTAGTTTCAAATTTTTACAGCCGTTACGAGTCAAAGTGACGCAACGATTAGGAATTTTCCGCAGGGGCGGACGAGCCGGGAGAAGCGAGATTCGTGCCGGTTGACGAAATCTCGTTATATTTTAAAATAGCTTAATACGAGGACGGTGTCTGCGAGTTACACGGTCGACAGATTTATACGAGTGTCCGTAACAAAAGTCCACCGTACAGGGCTATTGTAATTTCATTAACAAGGGAGTTGTCGCAGTTAATTGAAATCGGTGAATATCCGTCGTGTGTCCCAGCTGTCCCTCACGTTGAGAATAAAAGGAGCCGGAGGGTCGAGACGACTTATGTTTCTGATCGTTTCAAACCAAACCCGAGGGATAACGTCGGCACAGTAGAGCAGGTGCGACAATTCTGAGAGATCCGGACAAAATGGACTATTTTTGTTAATATTTTTTTTGCTTTATCGAAACGCCTGGTCTCGAATGGGATTCTGATTTACTGGTCCGTTTTTCCCCTGCGTTCCCTGACGAATTTTGGATTACCCGAAAGGTGCGACGGATCGAATCAATTGACTAATTTCGGGATTCTTTGTAGTGCCGTCATTGCCAGAATTTTTCTGCCTCATTGTTTCCAGATAGCTCTCCAACCCTTGTCTGCTTTGAGTTTAGAGAAATGTGCAATTTACTGACGAAGCAAAAAATAAGCTGTGTATTTGGGAAATTTTCACCGGGGAGGATTCGCTATTTTTTTTTTTTTTTTAACGAATCGAAATATTGTAAACGATAAAAAATATCGGTTCTGGTGTACGTGGAGTGTTCGTATAATTTAAGCCTTTTTTAATCGTATCCGTCGTTGGACTAAAAAAAGTACTCATAATCATTTTTTTTTCTCATTAATTTGTTTTAAATATTATTTCCATTCATAATCGTCGTTCGAGTAAATTTGACCTCTGGCAAATGTCCGGTGATAATTGTCATCGGATGAATTAAAAAAGAGGCAATTACCAACAAACTCTCGTCGGTTTTATCGCCGCTTGTGTATCAAATGCCAGATAAGAAAATATTGTCCAGAGATGTGTTCATTAAAAATTGTCCACGTTAAAAACTCCGGTCATTATTACAAAACTCGACTTGTACATTAATTCCCGATACTCTCAAAGCACTTTTCCTTTATATTTTTCTCGGCTCCCACGACATCCTCAAAGCCGGCACACCTGTTCCAGTCGTTCAAAAAATCCTTCATAATCGTCGAGCAAATTTGGTCTTCGCAAAATGCCAAGAGACAATCGTAACGTCGTCCCTATGAATAAAAGTTCGTCAACTCCCGTGAAATCAATTGTCACATGCTTCTGTGACGATATGAAAATATTTTCCATAGATACGTCCGTTCAAAATTTGCCATGCTAGCAGCTCAGTTTTTTCACAAGTCCACTCTACCGAACGGTGTTTTAATTCTTGGGACTCTCTTAGCAATTTTCCTCCACTGCTCTCGGCTGCCTCGACACCCCCAAAGTCCGCATACCTGTTCCCGATATCCGAGACACCAACGACCGTAATCCCTACGATCGTACTTACAATTGGATCGACAGCGGTACGAACAAAACGCGATCGCGAGTGGAAGGTGGAAATCGCTATAGTGCAAAGCTACAAGCGGTGTAGTTTCGTCGAGGAGCGTGGGGGAAGAAAAACGCCTGGTCGTGTGTGTGTTTTGTTCAGCCGCGGTGGGTCGAGTGGGAGAGGGTTACCGCCGCTCGAGCGACCCGTTATACATATTATCTCGAATTAGTCAGTCAGTCGAGCCAGCGATTCCGTGGCGGCACGGAAGGCAATTCGCTCTTCCTCGATATATCTCTATCAAAGTGAAAAAAAAAATAAAATAAAAAATAAAAAATAAAAAATTCATTCCCTCTCACAGTTTCGTGAAGATAAAATCTACAGCGAAATTAAATGAAAAAAAAAAACAAAAAACAAAAAAATAACGATTAAAAATCTAAACACAGTTGCACAGTGCGCGATTATTATTTAGACAATAGAATTTTTCGAGTCAGAGGTCCGTGTAATTCGAGTGAATAATCGTGAGTGAAAAGAGCGGATAATCGTCGAGACTCGGTTGGCGTTTGTCCGGATCGGAGGTGCGAAGTGCCAAATAATTTTCGTATCCGTGGACGTAGCCAACGGCGAGTAGCTCGAGCTGCGAACGAAAGGAGGGAGATTGTCCGTGGCATAACGTAGCCGCTCGTGATCCAAACTCTCGCGATTAGCGGTGAATCAATTAATGTGTTTGGCGCTGGCAATAACGCTCGTGGGTGTTCGGCGAGAGTCGCCACGCATTTTCAATATCCACGTTACGCTCGTGTGTTTATGCGGACGCGCACATAAACATACGCACATGACCGAGGGAGATACGGAGCAGATAGACGCGTGCAACCGGCAGTGAAAGTAACCGATGGTCGAATTCGGTTTTGCTTTATCGGTTGGCGCGTGTTAACAACGTGTGCAGGCTTAAAAGTCGATTGAGTCCGGAGTGGCCGGTCGAGCGTCGGAGCGAGTATATCGCGAGTGACACAGCGGAGGAAAAAGTACCGAGAGAGCCGGACTGGCAGAGAGGGAGAAACGGCGTCAATATGGACCATTCGGCTACCGATCGGTGATAATTCATCACGTGCGCGAAGTGCCGTGCGTAAGATACGACACGACTTTCGGCTCCAATAAATCGAATTGTCGTTCGAAATACGCGAGACGAGAGCGCTCTTGAAATCGTTTAACGAACATAATAATAATAATAATAATAATAATAATAATAATAATAATTTAGAGGGATAAGAAGAGAGCTTCGATAGACTTTGGAAGGAGTGGAAGGCTTCGCGCTGAGGCGTATCGAAAATGACTGTGGTAATGACCGTGATACGATTATTGAAATATCGCGGAATCTTGCTTTCATGGGCGGGCGCTTTGAGCGTGGGGCAATGAGGGTCAATTATGAGAAAATAAGGTTTAACAAAGGAATTCAAAGTAAATGTCGATGAGACGAGAAAAAATGAGATTGGTGCCGAGTAGATTCGTAATTTGCAAATGGTAATCTTGATTTCGTGGGCGGGCGCTTGGAGCGTGGGGCAATGAGGGTCAGTTGCGAGAAAATAATATTCGACAAAAAAATTCAAAGTAAACATCAATGAGACGAGAAAAAAATGCGTTTGTTCTCGATTGTTTGACTCGTCTTTCGGAAAGGAAATGGAAAGTTTGGACAAGGCCCCGTGATATGAATGTCGCTCGAGGAACTCTTCGAAACTAAAATTAACTCTCGCTCCGACCTTGAGTACAAAAAAAAAAACGTTTAAAGCCATTCGAATTTCACAGTTTCGATTGGCAGTTCCGACTACTAATTTGAGTTTGTAATTTGAAATTTAATTGACATATTTTTTTTTTTTTTGCTTGTCTCGGACCTTTATCGAATATATCGCAGCCCTTCGCCATGTGCGTTATTTAATTAAAATGCGTGCGAATAAATTACACTGGGCTGAGAAGTATTTTCAATCTGCTTTTGTCCAAGCTGTTATTACGATAAGAGAGGGTCGCCTCGGACCGAGTCTCCTAATTAAAAAATAAATATATATATATAACTGTACACGTATATTCGTAGATCGTACGATTTATCGTATCTTTATGTAACGCTTGGGCTGGTGTTTTACATTCTCATTTAACCCTGCTTTATTCGCTGCAGGATGCACGCGAGTCACCGATTCGTCGATAACTATCTTCTTATATGTTCGCCTTCGTTGCCCGTGCATGTGAACAGCATGCTTCGATACGAATATTCACAGATTTCAGCGGGTGACTTCGTTTTCCTTCATTCTCGATGCCTATCGTATTAATTACGCAATATTCCATTTCACTCGGACGAATTTTTTTTCCTCACAAATTTAATAATCACGATTTTACAAATATTCATTATACCGTGTTAATTTTTTCCCAGGTTATGGACGACACAAATACCTTCGTCACGTGGCCAGCGAGACTCAAGATCGGCGCGAAGGCGAAGAAAGGTCAGTTTATTTCTGTTATAAGGGTGGAAAGAAAAAATTCATTTGACGTCTCGAGATCGAGATTAGAACGAAATTGATTGAATTTAAAATTCTTGAGGCGTAACTCGACGACGAATTATAGGGTTTTTCGGTACGACTTCCGAGACAACGGTGATTGAAACACTGAAATAAAAAAGCGAAAATCGACCGAGCGTTAACTATTAATCAAAAGTGATCACGGAAGGAACGGAGCTAGGGAGCCTTGAGCGTTATCGTTATTCGTCTTTGACGTTTGTTCGCCAACGCGTGACGGATAGCGAAATTAATCGTTTCGGTCGGCCGGAAATACAGGGTCAAAAGTAAAATAAAAATTCTTTTATTTTTTCAATTTTTTGTTCGCATGGCATATTTTATTTGCCGTTTAATAGTGCTGAGAAAATGCCGCATAGAAAGAAACAAAAACAACGTGGCAAAAGCCAAAAATACTAACTTTTTACTGCTAAAAATAGTTCTCAGGGGTTTGTGCATTAAATAATAATTCCCTTTTATCGTCGCATATTATTCGCACAATTTACCTCGGCAAATTCATGAAAATAACGCGCAGTACTTTTCAAGAGTACCTTTCTGCGTATAATTCATGGAAATGAAAAGACTTTTCAACGACGTGATTGAGTTTGCAAGACGAGCAAAGAGCGATTATACACGTCGTACGAAATTTAATTTCGCAAGGTAAATCGACTGATATCGAATTTTTTTTCTCACGGAGATCTAATAATGTTTTTCATCAACATTGATATTTTTTATCTTTTATCAACGCATCATATTTGTGATTAAAAAAAATTGTGAAAGTACGGAGAAAAATATCGCCCACGTGGGCAACGAACTTTGGTCGAGCGTGCAAGCCAAAAGGTTCGTCTCCCTTTATTTCGCCGGGTGAAGCGAAGCTGGTCCACGAATCCCTTCACATTCTATCGAAGGTATCGACGACGATTTGCTCGTCTGCGTCTGTACAAACGAAAAATCGCTGAGCTCGTACATAATGGACATGTGTTTGTTCCGCTCGAACGCGGAAACCGCTAGGCCGACTTGTTGCGAAATAAACGCAAGATAAAGCATACGCCTGGTGATAATAACGAACCCGAGACACCACAGATTAAATCACTCGAAACGTAGCACACTCGAGGCTTTCGGAAATGTTTGTTACTTCCTCTGTGACCATTGGCCGAGACGAGCGATTTTCTAATGTTTTTACCTGAAAAATATTCATTCGACGATTCGCCACATGACTTTGTTTACCTTCAGTTTTTTTTCCTCGTCATTTCTAAATTAAAACGGAAACAATTAAATTCAAATTACATTAACAAATTCTTATTCGAATAGTAGTAAAAAAAAAAAAATCACGTATAAAAATAGGCCGCACCGTTCGAATTTACCAAGAATCATTGTCGTCCGAGTAACGAAACGAGCAAACTGTAAAGCGCGTTACGGCTCGGGAATCTTGCGATTGTCAAGCGCACGCGCAAAAATATTGTACCGGCTCGTTCTGCGTGTGAAACGGCGTCGAGGGACGTTGTGTTTCTCTCGTTCTCCGGCTCGCTCGCTGTGGAAATTTTTTTTTTTTTTTTTTTTTTTGGTGATTCACCCAAGCGCCTTTCTTCGGCTCGTTCGGCTGTGGGAGGCTCGCTCGGGCGGTTCTTCATCGTCAAACTAAACAGCTGGCGCAGCACCTTCCGCCACTCGATCTCCCGCACGTATATCACACATGTGTACGCACAGTCTCTCTTCGCAATGGACATTTCGTACAGTTTTTATGTTTTACCGTCTCTCCCGTCTCGACGCCCCACTACGAATTTCACACCAGCGTCAACTGCATTCGTCTATACTGCGCTACAAAAGAACGCCCGTATGGGCAAGGTACGTTTCCACTGGGTCAAAAGTCTTCGCGCTCGGCGGTTTTTTGCCGCGACGCATCAGCACCAATTTTTTTTTCCCTACTTTATCACACGAGCTTAGGAAAAATCCGTCGTACGGCAAACGCTTCATTCGCTTTCGATTGATCGCTGCATTGGACCATTCGAGCCCGGCGTGATTTTTTTTTTCAGTCTTGAATGGTTGCGGATTCTCGAAAAAAAATTCTTCCCTACTGAGATACGATATTACCTCTATTTTTTAGTTTCTTTTTAAGTTTCTTTTGAGCAAAGTGAACGAGGAAAATATTGTGGATCGTCGCGCACAATGATTGATTTTTTTTTTCACCTCGATCAATTATATATCTTTTGGAACTCTGGAAAATTTCTTATCCGTAAGAAGAGAATGTCACACTGTCAGAATAACGGTTAAAGATTTTTTTTGTGAGAATGTGATTTTCATGAGAGAAGTTACACGGTGATTCTGCGGGGGCGACATAATTTAATTTTTTTTTATTACGGTATTTATTTACTTATTTAAATATTTTCTTTTCATCGTGACGACAAATCCATTGCGTAATTATGTGATTTTTTAGTTTTTTTCGCGTGTTTAATATGTCTGTGTAGCGCGATACAAAATATTGCCCGTATGAGAAACGTCCGGTTTCACTGACTCATCGGTTCGGGGCTCAGGAATTATTCCAGTTGCGTTTATTTGCTGCGACGATTCGGAATTTTTTTTTTTTGCCTATTTTACACGAGCTCAAGAAAAATCCGTCCAGCAGGTTTTCGTATGATTCGCTGTTGATTGATCGCAGTAAATGACCGCTTGAGGCCTGGGGTAATTTTTTTGCTTACTAAATTTATTTCAAACAATCGAAAGATTTTTCGTTATTCACATAGATACAATTTTATCCCATACGCTGACAATTTTTTCCAGGGTTTTGTTAACCAAAAATATTGTAAAATTGAGGAGAAAAGCATTGTGAAACGTCGCGGACTAAAAATGCCCGATCATGTTATGTATCGCATTCTTTGCGGTTGCGTGATTTTCCATTCGCTATCCACAGTAACGTCGGTGATTCTATTTTCGAGACTGGCGTGAGTGTCGTGAAAACTAAAATGGTTTTAGACACTCGATGAGTATTTCTTGTCCACCAAAGCCCAATACTATATTTATTTAACAATTTTTTTCAACGTATTATCGATCACAAAGATGTTAAATTTTACGAAAAAAATTTTATGGTACGTCGGGTACGACAAATGGTTGATTATTTTATTTCCAAGTCGGGCGTGATTGTTATTCAAACTAAAATAGTTTCGGACACTCGAAAGATTCGTCCACAACAGTTACAATTTTCTATTAATATAACAATTTTTTTGTCAACTTATTCTTGACTAAGAAATTCTCGAGAGAAGATTGATTTGTTTAAATTTTTCAAATAATTCATTTGAAGTGAACGATAAAAATGTATTATATGTAAGAAGGCAGTATGATTTTTTTTTTTCTGAAACTCAATGTCTTATTTATTTCATTACGGTTCAACTATTGGATTGCGTAACCGCGTTATACCAATTTTTTTTCGGTTGCGTGATTTTCCATTCGATATTCACCGTGACGTCGGCCAATCTATTTACGTTTGCCCCGTATTTCTTTTCTTTATCGAACCGCGAGGAGCCTCAAGCTACGGTTCTACGACACAGTAGGCCACGTTACCAATACTTGGCCCACGTCAAATTTTTTGCTGGGCGACCCGAGCGTCCCGGCGATAATCTGTACGTTTCCACTGTGCGGGGGCGCGCGCCACAACGGACGACGAGGCAACACGCGAAATATTCTGTAGGTCAGTCACAGTTAAAAAAAAAAAATTGCTCGTAACATTTGTTCTACTGGCACGAATTAGAGCCGGCGCTGATTAATTCAACGGATCTTATATCCACGAGTTTACTGACGCTGGCTCGTTAAAGGCCGAAGCTGATAAAACCCAAACGACGGAAATGGATCGGATCCGACCGCTGTCCCGAGTCTTTTTACACTCGGTTTTTTTTATCACCAATCTTACTTGCCGATGAGTCAAAAATAATAAAAAAAAAAAATAATACAAGAATTAAGTAAAAAAAAAAAATAAAGACGTCCTACTGGAATCGAAAAACGAGAAAGACCTTCCAAAATAATTCCAGAGTGCAGCTCGGCGCGAAGACCGGCAAGACTCGAAAGTAGCTTGCCAGCTCTGCGACTCGGTACATAAACATCGTACGACTTGTACCCGCGTCGTCGGGCCACTCGTGTTTTCGTCTCGTTCCATCGTCCTCTCTGGCAAGCTACGAGCGCTCGTCTTTCGTCCACGCTCATCCCTATAATTCAATTTTTTTTAATTTTGTTTCTCTTCGATACATTTTTCTCCATCGAGTATCGAGACGATCGAGGACACCAGCGCGACGTAGAAAAACAACGGATTTTAATAGTGTTCCTTTCGTTTTTTTATATTCGCCACATGTGCACGGAAGTTTTATGTAACGAAACGACGCTCGGAACGTCGACCAGTGTACAAAGTCAGGCAAGCCGCATGATGGAATATGCCCATGCCTTTGAGAAATATTATTGCGAGACGGGAGATGAGATTATTCGCGGCTCGTTCGCGAATATGTGTGCGACGATCTTTCTCGCTCTGGGACATATGCACAGACTATTTATATCGTACGAGAGCCTTGACCAAGAAGACCGCGGACGACTGTGTAAGACTGCGACGTCGCTTCCACTCGCTTCGCCGACGGTCTTTGTACGCGTGTCTATGTGCGCGCGTGTGTGTATGTGTGTCGCGTGTCCTATGGAGGTACCGGCGAATCGAACGGCACCGATTTTTTTTTTAGAGGTCAGCTAAGCTCGACGTTCGAGTCGTTTGTACGAGCACGCTCGACGAGCGAGCCGACCGACTCACATAGACTCTCGCTATTTCTATTTCCGAACACCTGCCGATCTTTCGGCCATCCTGTATCGACCCGCTTCGGAGGCGGAATGAAGAAAAAAAAAATTCAAGATTAAATACCGGACGACACATTTTCCTTCCTCGTAGAGGGAGAATTTTTTTAATTTTCTTTTTATTACCAAATGAACGTGAGATAATTCCGGATTTTTTTTTTTTTTTTTTTTTTTTTTTTTTTTTTTTTTTTCGTAAAGAAATTTTCAGTCATTGCAACACGTCCTGTGACGAGGATTCCGAGAGTCGAGTACATCGCCCTCGGGGCCAGAGTCGGAATTCGTTACTCCTCGGTTTTTATCTTTTTTTTTTTTTTTAATTTAACGTTGTTCTTTTTTTAAATTTTTCTCGGGAGTTTGGGAATTTTTTTTATTCTCGTATCGAAACGGTTCACCTATTCTCGTTGGGCTGTTCTAAATTCGAGTGCATCGCGGGCCGATTCTCGTCGGCGGTTGTCGCGATCTGCATTCTCCACCCTTGGCTCTTGGAACTTTTCGTCGTCGACGAATAAGCGACATTGTGTATTTTTTTTTTTTTTTTTTTTCGCGCGCCAATCTATTCCCGTGTCGGTGAGTAGCGCGAGTGAAGTTGAAATTTGCGAGGAAAAGATTTTTCGGCTTCCGTTAGAGTCGAGTCGTGATCGATGGAGACGAAATCGTCATCGAACACTTTCACGATTTTACGAGAATTTTCGCGCTCAAAGACTTCTCAAGCTCCAACGATCTTCCGGCTATTTCCGTCGAAAACATTTTTCCCGCGATATTTTTGCCATCCTCGAAACGAGAATAAATAGTCGTATATTAAAAATGGGCTCGTCGAAGCGTTGACAAATACGTATGGGCATTTAATGAGAAGCCTGACGCAAGGAAACAGCCTGGGCTCGTCACGCATTAGCATCGGTAAGGTCAAGGTCGATATAGAATGTCGCCAAAATTAAAAAAAAATCGCTTGAATCGCCTTGAGTGATTTAAAAAATTAACGTGGTCCATTTACGGTTAAAATTTTTTTATTTAATTGTACCGCTAGACACCGAACGAGGATCGTTATTAAAATTCAGCTGTGCAGTCTCCAGTTTTATTGTCCCAATCTGGCAATGAAAAATGATGAAAATTATGTAAATCGTATAATGTTTCTGCAAATAATTTAAATTTTTTAGAATTATTTTATTATACTGCTAATTGCCGAATGAGAATCGTTATTAAAATTTAGCTGTTTAATCTGCAGTTTACTCACGTCTATCGACGACATTCGATCGACGTACGAGCGATAAGTCGCTAGCTCGCTAATTTTCGAATCGGTGGAGACCTCGATGATTTTAAGCGACCGAGCAAGACCGCCGTTCGGATCGTCTTACGCGAATGTAAACGCGTCGAGCTTCTTCCCAAGTCAAAAAATCGCTATCTTACAAAAGTTTAACAATAGAAAGTGCTGATCTCGATCATTGACGATAATTCACGGGTTGCGAAAACACAACAGAAAGTTATCTTTGTGAGAAGAAATTTTTTGAATACCGCGAAAATAAATTGTTTGGTTATTACAGATGTTTTTAGTTCGTATGCAAGTTTTACAAACTTATCGGTTTGAATTTTTGTCATCCGCAGATCCGCACATAAAGGTCGCAGGTCGACCCGATGACGTATGCGCGGCCAGGGAGAAGATTATGGAAATTTTGGACGCTCGGGTAAGTTTCTAAAGTTTTCAGGTCGATGAGATCGTCGACAGATAAAAAGGACAATGGTGTATCAAAAAGTAATTGATAATCGTCCCAATCGGACTCAGATATTAATAGGTAGCAATTATTAAAGTCATAATAATTATAATTACAGTTATTAATAATTATTGTCATAAAAAACTATTTATAATAATGAATTAATAATTAGTAATTGGTAAGTAATGAGACGCAGTCCAGGCTGATCTTTTCGCATGTCGGCGCACATATCCGTGATATTTTGATCATAAATCGTGTCGCAACGGTGTTAAAACAACTTTTTCGAGAATTCAGTTAAGCCAGTCCAAGTTTACTTAAAAGTTTTCTCATAGTATTTATATATATATTTTTTTTTGTTCCGCATAGCAAAATAATCGGGTAACGATGAAGTTGGATGTGAGTTACACCGATCACTCGCACATCATCGGCAAGGGTGGTCTAACGATAAAACGCGTGATGGAGGAAACCGGTTGCCATATTCATTTTCCGGATAGCAATCGGAGCAATCATCAGGAAAAGAGCAATCAGGTCTCGATCGCCGGTGAGATGGACGGCGTCGAGCGCGCTCGAGCTCGAGTCAGGGTAAGTTTTATCCACAATTTTCTCGCTATCGTAATCGAAGTTGATCGACGAGATCGATTACGAATTTAAAGGAAAAAAAATTGATCTAATCGTGCAATAAAAAAAACCGCTGCTCGTAATGCGTTTACGTAATGCTACGATTTTAATCTTGTGCCAGCAAACATGAGTTGATAATTTAATGTGTTTATTTTTTTAAAAACCTTCTTCACCAGTTTGTAAAGCAGCTTGTTAATGAATACAGAGCTTTGTCGTTGTAGATTATTCGGCCAATAGTGTGCAAGATCTATCGCATTAAAAATATATATATATATATATATATATAAATATAAATATATATGTGTGTATGTGTGTGTTTTGTTCCAGCATCTGACGCCACTGATATTTTCGTTCGAGCTACCGATAATGGGAGCGATGCAGGCAACACCGGACTCGACTTCGCCCTACGTCGTCAAGATCCAAGAGAAGTACAACGTTCAAGTGATGTTTCGCACACGCCCGAAGTTGCACGCCACTCTCGTGGTCGTCAAGGGCTGTGAGTGGGAAGTTTCTCAAGTTAAGGAAGCAACACTGTTGCTGATTCACTACATGTGCGAGAATCTAGCGGTTAGTTTATCGTCGATGAATTTTTATTTTGTTGTACTATTTTTTTTTCAAATCCATTTATGTTTGATAATTCGTGACGACACTCGTAAACGCAATCGCGAAAACTAGACTTTCCGACTGTGCTCCGTTGTATCGACTTTTATCTATCTATCGGCAATGTTTGTATTATTTCACTCGTTTTATCGCATCGCTGACGGGAGCAACGATACGGAAAAAAAAAGAAAAAAAAAGGCAACATTGTCTATTTGTTCGGATCGTCGTGTGCGAAAGCCTCGTTCAATTTTTGATCCAAACAGATAGACTCGTTGTATCGCTCGCGACGGTATACGAAAATAAACGTTCGGCCATCGAGTCGACACGAGAATTGCGATAACGATTTTAGAACTTTAACGGGTCTCGAATGTCGTTCAGTCATCGGGGACGAAAAGAAAAAAAAAAAAACCTAAGTAGATAAGGAATTAATTTTTTGTTTTTCCCTTTTTTTATGTTTAATTCGCGTTTCGTTAAAATTCTTCGCCGCAATTTGAAACATACAAAATGATTTTATTTTTCCAAAATTTACAGAGTCAGATTCAAGTTCAAATGTCGATGGAAATTTCGCCCCAACATCACAGCATCGTCCTCGGCAAACAGAACTCTAATCTGAAGATGATTATGCAACGCACCGGCACGCAAGTAATGTTTCCCGATGCAGGCGATCCTAATATTCCGAGTCTGAAGAAGAGCAACGTCATTATTACTGGAGCTATCCATAACGTGTATCTCGCTCGTCAACAATTAGTCGTGAGTTCACACAGACACCCATACTTATGCGTTATTTTTTTATTTTTTTTAACAATATACAAACGAGTGTAGGATAACAAATTATTCGCGAGAATGACAGTTTTCTTCATTCCTTATTAACGCGGTGAAAAATTGTTCATCGTTCGTATTACAACATAATATCGGTATTCACTTTCGGGACCTTTCAGTCCCGAAAGTCGGGTCGGATTTTAATATGTACTCTGTTTGTATCGCGATAAAAAATATTTGGACGGTCGACATTGGCACTTGACGATGAATTAAGATAATCGCGTTATCCGTCGCCGAAGGACGTAGAAATTGCAGTAATAAAAAAAAAATTGTTCGGGGGAAATTAATCCACCGGAAAGTTGGATCTGGTAAATACTTAATTTATTTTCAATCTAGTGATGTGATTGACATGCTTAAAATATTTTGTTTGAGACCTTGACTGCCGAAACTCATTAGTGATGCAGGAACCGATTCGCATAAGCTGTTTCTCCGCAAACCAGTTTTTTTTTTTTTGGGTTCTTGAGACTCTACGTGTTTATAACTAACCGCTCGATGGATCGTGCTTTAAGACGTCGCATTTTCCTCCCAGCGACATTCTACGATAAGTGAAGGACTTTTTTTTTAAACCTGAAAATCAAATCTTTCTACTGATTTTAAAACGATCAGCGTAATTTCGTTATTTTTGGCTCTTTAGAATTTTTTTAATTTCGTCTAATTTAATTAAACTAAAACTGTTATGAATTTTCTTTTCACAGGGTTCTCTGCCGCTGGTTCTGATGTTTGATCTTCCGGAAAATTCGGCGCCGAGTGTCGACACCGACAGTGTATCCCAGCTAATGCAGTCCCTCGACGTTTTCATAAACGTGCGACACAAACCAAAGCAGAGCACGTTATCGGTGATAATAAAGGGTATCGAGAGAAACGCAAGTAACATTTATGAGGCGCGAAAACGCCTGCTGGGTCTCGACGAGCCGAGGGTTCACGCCGAGATACCGGCGACTTATCACATTCCCAACGCTGGCAATGTGTTCCAAGGAAACGGTCCCAATAGTGCTGGTCAGTGTCGCAACATATATCGTTATAACACCTAATCACTCGAATGAACTTGAGCGAATATCCGAGAAGTCTGTGTCTCTCTTCAATACCGATATTTTTTCAATACTCTTCAACTTTCAATACTTTTCGATACTCTTCAACCGATAATTTTTATTGAATTTGTGATTTAAAAAATACTTAGATTTCACCGAAGCTCCCACATTTAAAAAAGTTCTGGAACTCGTCTAATCCCTTCCAATTTTTAAAATTCGATTAAGTACACTGTACATTTTTAAAAAAAATTTCTATTATCATTCGATGTCAAGATGTTTGCTCTCGATTCACCTCTTCGTATCGCTGAAAATTGTCTTTTCTCGTCCCATTAAACTCGATCGATAATGACATTTTTTTTTTGGGTTCCGATAGCAGGCCTCGCGATGATAGGAATGCCGGAAAATTTTTCAAACTGTTTGTCAGTGAACACTCAAAATTCGCCCTACTGCATGTCGCCGATGTCCCACTCGCCGAATCCGATGTCCCTCTCGCCTCATTGGGGACTTCCGGCTTCGATGTTCTCGCCGCTGCCGATTCATCATCAGTACCAGTATCAGCAGCAATTGAATCATCTCCTGACGACACAGCAAATGATGCAACAAGCCAACGCAGCGATGTCCCATCCACACGGACTGACGGGACAAAATCTGCTGGGTGTCGGACAGATTCAGCAGCATTTGTCAACGCCAAGGGGCTACAACGGTATGAACGGACTGAACTCGAGTTCCCACATGGACAACAAGGAAAGCAGCACCTACTCGCTGAGCAGCGCCTCGAGTTCCCTTTCGAGTCCGGCGGTCAGTCCGCGAAACGCGTCGCCGGTAAATCCGACCGAGACTGCCGGTCATAATATGGACTTTGGGATAATCGAGAAGAGTATGCTGGAATTGTCGGTGACCGATCGTCGGGCACCTGGATGCGAGAAGAAGACCCTGGAGATGGTGGCGCAAAAGAATCTCACGCCTTACGACTACGAGCAGAAGAAGATGATGGCCGTCCAGGCTGTACAGAACAAACCAAAGCCTACCGATTACCGCGTGCCGACTTCCGCTTGGTCCGGATACGGACTCAGCCAGACAATGCCGATTCTCAGTGAAAAAACTGAAAAGGAAAAGGTAAACCCCGATAGCTTTATCCTCGAGAGAGAAACCGGAAAGCTCTTGTAACAGTTCTGGATACCTTATAGACTAACTTCTGAAAGGTCAACGTAATTCTTCATGATTTAGGCGATTGAGGCTGGCCTTGACGTATGACTGATTGGCCCATTATAAATTCTTCAGGGCTTCCGAATTTGTAAGACTATGTCGCTTCTGTGAGAACACTGAAACGGAAAATGTAAACTTTGGCCTCGATAGTGAAAACCCAAAAAGTCGTCTTTAGCAGTCGTCTTTAGCAGCTCATTTCCGAAAAATTTGATAATTTAATAGGAGACTCTAGAATTTTTCTACAAATTAAAGTCTCACTTGACATTGCTTCTACACATATCACCTTATAATGTCGTGTGTAGCGAAATAATGTTTTGTGATCCATTAATATTCATATGATGGATGGTGCTTTGATTAATCTTTGAATTTTGTCTGGACTTTAAAATCACAATGTGTTTTCAGCAAACGCTTACGGATTCCTCAGACTTGTGGGACGATCCGACTACTCCAGTTTTCTACTCCGGAATGGACTTCGGACTGGCATCCGGCAAAGACACCATGGGATCCATCGGCATGACTTCGAACTATCTGGATCACACACCCTCGAGGGAAGTTGAAAGGATCGTCTCGGAAAACTACACGGAACTTGCCAGTTTACTGACGAGCGTAAAACTCGAGAAGTATATACGTGAGTATGATCTTCATCCACGCTGATCTTCATTCAATCTGAATTCACGCTACTTCTGACTATGTTCATTTGTTTGCTTTTCCGCCGATTTTTCGCTCGCTTATTAATCGCTTTCGTATGAATTTGGCGCATCATTAAGTTATGTATTTTCACTGGTCGTGTTAAACAAATCATATTCATCTCGATACGTAATTACCAAAATCATCAGGCGTGTTCGCTGATCACGAAATCGATCTGGCCACCTTCCCCACACTGTCGGACCAAGATCTCAGCGAGATCGGCATTATCGCTTGGGGCGCGAGACGTAAAATTCAGCTTTTAATATCTGGTACGTAAAACATGCATGCACTACTTTTTGCTATTTTTCTGGTCAGGATTATAAAAATTCATATTAACGGTTATGGTGGCTCGCGTGCTTGCGCTATATGTGTTTCTGAGAGTATTCTTATGATTATCTGTAAATGACTATGAGCATCCGTAAAAGTTTGTGTGAGTGCCCGTGTGAGAATCTGTAAAGATCTGTAAATATTGAATGAATATCTTTGACTATTCATATGAGGATCTGTGAATGTGGGTGTCAGAGTCGAGTCGACATGGACTTTATTATCATGTAGATAATATGTATGGTGTTGCTTCAATCTTTTTTCATTGACGGTTAAAAAATAATTGCCGTGCATGGAAGAAAAATGCTTGAAACGAGCATATGTGCTTAGTTGAAAAAGAAACATGTTCGGTTGAAGTTTATTTTTCATGGGTAGCAATTGACTCAATTTGACATACTATTTCTTCCGCAGAGATGAAGAAACGCTCAAGTCCATTCTCCGGTAGCGCAGCTCCAGGAGCCGAGCGCAAGTCCAACGCGAATCAAAAATCCGGCGGGTCGCCGATAGCGCCGACGAGCAGTATATCCGATCGCACATGGTGAAATGGGACTTCAAAAGCCATCACACTGCTAACTCGTCAGCAAGACCGGGAAACATAGCACGAGCGACGAAGAGACGATTTAGTAACCGAAGCGCGTTTTCGGAGCGAGTCAACGCCGTTTTGACCAGATAGAAAAAATTGCATGCTTTTTTGTACGTTACCGGAAACAGCGGTGTGTCTACAGTTCCAAAAATTCACAAAAGGACACGCACACACGCCGTTCTAAAAAATTATTTTTCGTAAAATCCCCTCCCCAAAACGGCGTAATTCGCCACTGTAGGTTAATTTTTTTTTTCTATTTTTTTTTCTCGCTAAACTCTCGTCCTTGTTTCGAGGCCCCGGTGGTCTCGCCGATCCCTCGTCGATCTATTAAATTATTGGTTCGAAAATTTTTTTTTCGCCTCGCGCCTACCGACACACATGAGATTTTTTTAATTTTTTTTTTGCCCCACGCACTCGCTCTTCAAGCAGAGTCGTCGGTACCGGCGCTAACACGACGCACGTGTCGCTCACGTGGAGCCCATCGAGAAGTAACGAACGAACGCGAGTAAATGATTGGTTGTTGTTCGAATCGAAGATGGGCAAAAGAGCTAATAACGAGCGTGAGCGATAGGTGTTGATCGACCGGGGCATGCGCGTCGAATTTTGTCTGTGATTATACATAACGATGCTGATCATTATGATGAGGCGTGTTTTTTTTTTTTTGGGCTCATTGATTAAATATTATTATTATGATTAAGAAAACGAAAACGCTGAGCAATCGCGGCTTTCTGTAGACACTACGTTAAACGTGTTTAATTCTATAAATTGAAATGATATTTAGGCGAAGGAACTCGCAGGGCTGAGCGCGAATGATTTCGCGCCTATAATACGAAATAAACGAAAAGAAAATTATTTAAAAATAATATCGCATGTGAGCGATTATTATGCATCGGGCGTGCATTCAGCGGAACTCACAGAGCATAATTAGCGAGATATTTAATTCAGACTAAGCTCGAAGGCGCCACCGCGCCGACTCAGCATGTACATTATGCGAGTTATAATTATGAATATAATATTTAATACGAGATATATATATATATATGTGAACATATGTTATCTTATGGCTGATAGTGGATCCTGAACACTGCGTGACGAACCAAAATCGCGATTGAGATTTAATATTGAAATATTGAAAGAAAAAAAAAAAAAAACCAAACACAAATGAATTATACAATGGTGAAGGATCCCAGACTCAATGATGCCGAGAGGCCGCCAGAGCACCTTCGAGTTTTATACTAAGATTAATTAATTAACTTTATAGTATTTATTCAAATATTTCATTTGTTGGGAATGCTGAATGCACGTCTCACGATTACTGCGTCGACTGTCGGGTGCGTTTGTTATAAAATTATTTTTTCTCTCTATTTTGCCGGCACATTTGACGCGGATCCAGTAATCATACTAGTAATTTACACTCGCACAGAAACCGCGAGCTCTGATCACACTCAAAAAAAAAAAAGGGAAATAATAATTATCATTGGTTTTCTCCGTAAAAAAAAAAATAAATTATTTGCTACTGTTGCCACTTTTTTCTTCTTATTTTTTTTTTTGCTTTTACGGCAACAATGCACACACAAGCGAGTTTGCGCTTAATAAGTGCGATATACAGAAACAAATTTTACACAAGTAAGATGTATATGTACTATACATATACGATATATATATATATATACACACAGATATACAGATTGATATTTCCCACGTTATAAATTATTTCAATTTTAATAGTCTTTTTTTTTCTTTTTTTTTCTTGCGCATCTCTATTATCAACCAAAGAATGCGTTAGGTAATGAGCTCCGCTCACGTACGCGCCCCCCTCTCACAGTGACTTGCAGAGTGTACTGGAAAATTACGCGGAACAAAAATAACAAAAAATAACATATATATATATAGAAAAAATACGATCTTTCTAGATTTTGATCTCTCGACGTTAGTCGAAAGGAAGAGGTCAATAGGGTCGAGAAGAACGCGTAGTTTGTTTTGCAAATGCAACCAGTCGCGTCTGTCTCGGAGATACGGATAACGCGAAAATCGGGAAGGCAGATTGCATCACGAGCTTCCGGCAAATGCCTAGCGAACGATTTTTACCGCTGATAGTTTGTTGACTAAACTTGTGAAGTTTTAAAGCCGTATAAATTATTTAATGTCCCCCCCCCCCCTCATTAATTTACCAATGTTATAAATATCAAAAGTGATAATAATTCATTAATAATGAAACATGATTGTGTTGTGAGCGATTTGAGGATAGAACGAAAAAAAAAAAAAATGAAAAAAAAAGTGTGTTAGAGAGTTTGAGAGAGCGAGCTAGCGAGCGAGAGAGAGAGAGAGAAAGAAAGAGAGAGTTTGTTGAATCGTGGTGTGAATTAACATCAATTTAATTATCGTCCGATAAACAATCTTGTTTTGTAATTAATAACAGCGAATAACATGACATTACACATGTCTCTCTAAATGATGGAAGGATAACAAGCAAGCGACAAGCAAAAACCGTTGGAATAAGACTACGCAGTTGTGTTTCTCTGTCGAGATTATTTTCCGTAGGGCGAAAAAAAATATATATATATCTTACTCGAAAGTCTTTCGCAGTATGATCGACGAAGAAAAAAAAAATAAAGCAAAATATAAAAATCTCGAAAATTGCTCTGAATAAATTCGGGGCACGATACATTGAACTGCCGAGAAAGAAAATGGCCACTGTAGAGAGAACGTATTTAAAGGTGCGCGACTATTAACGAAGCGCATTATGCGACATAGTGTCGCCAGAGACACTGCCAGGCTCAACGGACGTGCTTCTCCGGAGCGTGAAAAGCCACTGTACTATAAAAATAATTTCCCAGTTCGGTACTATGCTCGACGCCATTGTAATTATTCTTTGGAACCTACGTGAATCAACGAGAGAGCATGTTGCGCATTTGTTGCAACGTCGATAAGACACCAAAGCGACAAAAAAGATCGAGAGAAAATACAGCGTCCGAAGTGAATCGGATGAAAGTTGCTCGATATAATTACGTTATTGAACGACGGCTCGTTAATTTCGTGAATTAATCGATCACTCAACGAGATTTTCATTCGATTTTAAACGTCTGCGTTATACGACGAAACAATAGAAAAATAATGCTCTGGGATTTATTCGGTCACACCTCGGAAGGTTCCCTCGCGAATATGCCAACTGTACAAGATAAAACAATGGGCGCGATGTAGAATGGTTGTCACATTGGCGTGTCGTAACATTCGGCGCACCTGTTACGATGCCAAGTTCTGTTCTATATAGGCGTAGGTTTTTTGCATATATGAGATAAAGGTTTTCTACCTTCGAGTGACAGCTTAGCACGTGGAATCCTTCCCGTACAATTCCATCGCGAACGTAACGTTTTCACACGACCATCGACAGTGCAAACGGATTTTTTCGTGTCAGTCGATGCGCGGCACGATCGTAACTGTCACTCCGTACGACAAGCAGCGCCTCCTCGCCGCTTTCAACAGCGGACGATCGAGACACTATAATTTGTATTAACCAAAAACAACATTCCAGCCAGCGTAAAAAGATTGAATCAAAGTTTCACAAAGAAAGATAAATTATGGGAAATAGGGTAATTTGCGAACATTATGAAAGGCGACGATATGAATTATGTATGCTTATTTAAATGTACTCGAGTGTCTTGTGTTTGTAGGGATTCATTGAGAAGGAAAGAAAAATATTATTATTATAATTGATATGGTTAATAGTGGGTGCGTGCTCGCTCATCGAAACCACACGGAAATAATAATGAATTATGAATATGTGTTATATATAGATTTATGCCTACAAAGAGAGAGAAAAGAAAAGAAACGTGTTTTATATTGATAGTGCAGCATGATATTTTTATATGAAATATAATCTATTAGGGTATTTTGATAAGCAACAAATTACACACATAATTGATTATTATTAATTACGTCACATCGATGCAATTACCGTATTTCTTTCGAGGTGGAAACTGTATGGGTTCGTACCTAATGATGAAAATTGTTTGCAATTCGAGAAATAAACGAAACGAAATTTTTTGTAATACAGACATGTTTTATTAGTGCCCGGATAATGTTAGTATTGAAACACCTCTGGATTCGTGTATTCTTGGGCTATCGAATGGCGAACCGACCGAACGGCATTACGCGAAGACACAAAAAAGCATTTTTTTAATATCAACAATCACCTTTTTTTATTAACAATAAAAATATACATTTACACCGTTAAAATTACGTAACAAATATATTCATGCTCTATAAAGACAAAACGAAAAATCCCCTGAGATAGAACTTTGTACTTTTACCTTTGCTCGGCCTACTTAGTTGTCATTCGTGTTGTGTCGCGAGAGTTCTTCTTCGACAACCGGAAGCTCGGCGTGCGCGAAGTTCGGTACGTAAATTTGAACGTTTTCCGCGTGCAAATCCGTGCCGCAAGTGAGACACTGAAAGATGTTCATTGCCGCGAAGTGAGCGTTCAAGCAGTAGTGGCAATAAATGTGCTCGCAATCGGCGTACTCCGGCAAAATTGGAGTCTCGTTGCAGTAAGGGCATCGCGTGTCCAAATTCATTTTTGGTCGGGCCGTACGCCCCTTAGAATTCCGCGTCCTCTTGATCCACATACGAATGAACGTCTGTTTAACGCAGTGGAAGTTTATCATCGGCAAGCCGACGCTAAAAAGCTCTATGAGCCCGTGCCAGAGGAGCTCGCGGGTCATGTAGGAGTATCCTATTCTTCTTGGCTTGTGCTGATTCGCGGATTCGCTGAAGATTCCCAAAACTCTCTCGACGACGCTCGGTTGTCTGCCGCGATGCAGGAATATCAGCAAATTAATGAAACTCAACAGATGAACCAGGTTGGTCCCAGCTTTTATGTATGTTCGCAGCCTGGCGCTTCTCTCGCTATTCGCGACTCTTCTCGTGTCCGCGAATCTGTCCTGCACGTATCCCGGAGCTGTGTTGAGAAGGAGAAATAAAATTGCTTTTCGCGTGTTGAGATTGGCATAGTTGATGTCAAGCAAACGTTGTCCGAATGTCGACTTGCTGTTTCCCAATGAAAACCACCATATCACTAGCTTCAAAACGACATCTATTTCGGGTTGCCATTGGTCAACCTTCTCAGGCGGACACAGCTTAGTTATCTCGCGGGTCTGGCTCTTCAGAATCTTGTAGATCTCGTTGTCCAACTGCGCTGCGTCTATCTGATTTATTCGAGATACGTAGGCTGTCTCCGTCATGGTTTTGTTCCGGCTATGTTGAGTTGAAAAATGAATTTTGCCGAACTGACCAAAATAATAAATATCATTTCCCGAGTTTACAATCAAAACTGTAGCGGAACATTGCTTACTTAGATCCAAATGTGTGACAGACCCAAATATTTTATTGAATTGAAGGATAGGACTTCACATGGATTTTTGCAACTTGATCTGACTCAACTCTCATTTCAAATTGTCCTTGACGCCTCAGTCAATGTTTAATTTGTACTGGAGCTGTAAAAAGCAATGAGATTATTGAACCACGAAAAAGAATGGCCAAGGTGATAAACACCTAATTATTGCAATTGCAATCGTGACTCAACAAACTTACAGTATATCGGTGTTCCTTGAACAATGCGAGACATCACTGTTGGTAACAAAAACTGTATTGAGTGCCATTTTGCGACTGTGGTCTACTGACAAAAAAGAAAATTATCTTTCCATCGAGGATCGGCAGACAGAGGAAAAAAATAGCATTTTAAATCAGCATGTCACATCACTTTAAGGGAAGGCTAAATTCTCGCTATATCGCTCATAAAGTCCCTGCTGTTCACGAACACCCAAGCAACTGCTGGCGGGCGTAATGAAAAACTAAAATCGTATGGATAATTCCTTTTCCATTCAGTGAGACTGTTTCAGAATGAGATGGACTGAAAATATTCGGAGGTGATTTTTATCTTTAACAGCACTTTAAGGTGAATTGAAAGTCACGTGACGGTGCCACCAGTATGGGAGGAATGGTGAAGTGACAGGGAATGACAGAGAATCTGTAACACTTCACCATAAAGACGAGAACAAAATAACATAATGCGAATTTTGTGGTTAGGGATACATCATAAGGGATTCGCGTATAAAAAGTTCCGAATACCTCAGCGGATACGAATCGTCGACGGAGTCGACAGTTTCTCAAAACTTCTGTGAGCTTCGATGTTAAAAAAATTTCGATGAGACCAATTAAGGAAGATTTTCAAATAATTCCTCGATATCGCGGTGTAACAGTTTGTCGGGAGACACCGATCGTCGTTGGGCGACGCGGCGGCGTCGCGATCGCGCAGCTGTTTTCTCGTAACGGTCGGAGAGCGCGTGAGAGTAGCTGACCGCCGCTGAGTCGCCAAGTGGCTGTCGAGCGAGGTAGAAGGAGAGAAGCACGAGAGTCAGAGCGGGTGGTGGAACTTTGGTGGAGCGAAGTATATCGTCGAAGCGCGCAACATCGTCAGCGCACCGACACACACCGCCTGGTGCGCCTGGGATCCATGTTGCTCGTCGGGTAATGACGTCATCAAATGTTGGTGCAAGTGGGTTCTCGTTCGGTGTCCTTTCAAAGTTTCCTATAATGTTTTCGTGATAAACGTTTGACGTTTTTAACGCGTGTTTTAATCGACGCTTTTTGTTTCCCAATTCTCCCGACCCAAGCCCGAGTGTTAATTCGTCGTTTACGTTTTGCCTGGTTTGTGCGCAATTGATATACACGAGGAAGGAGTTTCTTGTTTCTCCGTTGATTTACGAACGAGTATTAAAAAGGTAAGTGTACACCGAATAAAATTATATAATGCCGTTTTTGAACGGTACTAATGCGAAAACCAAACGCTATCGATCGCGCCGAGTGACAGGTTAACCTCTAATTTTTGTATCAATCTCACCGTGGGTTTCGAACATTCGTCGTCGGCTTTTCTCGTGCCACTTCGATCGATTTTAACCTCGTTGTGGGTGTCTGCACGCCGAGGGAAATTCATTGACTCGACGAGGATGAATTTTTTCGGTATCCAAACTGATTAGCGTGGTTCGTATAACCTCTGCAGTCTCGCGTCGTGCAAAAAAATCTTCGATTATATCGAAGCCAGCGAAAGGCCGTGAATCTACTAAGTTCGCACAAAACGACACCGCTTTCGTTTCGATAACAATGAACACGAGAATAAAAGGAACAGCCGTAACGTGCTCGAGTCACTCGTCCCGATTCTGAAAAAAATACGCTTATCTCGCTTTTACGTCACGATCGTAACGAACGAGTATTCCCGATTTATTCGTGACACTCGAGCCAGTGGATTTCTTATCTGAAAACAATCTCATCAACGTACGAGGAAGAAAAAAAAAAAAGTGGCAATTCTGTACGGAGGAAGTAATAAACCTTTTGTCGAACTCGTGCGCGAGACCTCTCGCCAGAAACGTTTAACCCTCGGACACGCTCACCGAGGGCCGCTGAAGAGTCGCGGTAGAATGTGCGAGAGAAAAAACTGAAGGATAGAAAAGAAAAAAAAAAAAAAAAAACAAGAGAAAAAAAGGAAACTTGTGAAATAGCGGGAGTAAAACAATTGGATTTACATTATCGACGCGAATCGGCGAGCGAGGCCTAGTATAGTCGTCGAGGGCGAGTCTCACCCTCCTTCGAAACGACCTCAATTTAGCGTGCTGTCTCCGTTCACGTGGAAGACTCTCGTCGTCGCTCTACCTATATAGTCGTTCTTTCGCTTCTCGCCGAGGCCCCTCGCGCATGGAATGTGTTCAACACCGCGTGTCACGCCTACGTTCTTCAATTTTCTTTTTCACAAGCTCAAAACTCTAATGGACTTTCGACAATATTAATTGCGCCAACGCGAGTCTGCAAATCGATCGGTGCTGTCTAATTATCGCGTATTTCGTAACACTCCACGAGCGTAATCAAAGTTTCGACTAATAATAATCGGCGCCATTATCGAAGCTCCGCCGCATATGACGCGCAAGTCGTGCGCGCGCGTTAATGGGCTTGATAAAATTAATAACAGCGGGTCTCGTGTATCTTCCGGAACGGCGCACGTCGGTGAAACCGGAAACTCACGATATCATCCGAAAAGGCTCTCGCAGCGTGAAATATTCAAACGTTTTTATGCGCTATCAACGCCGTGTCCCACGAAACGATAACACGGCCAGAGAAATTTACAGTCGAACAATCTCCGCTGGCCCGCAATTCTCGCTCCACGCGCTCGCCGGTTCTCGCTGCTGCTTTTCGCTCTCGCGTGTTAAACCGGAGATAAAACGTTGTTTACATCGTGTTACCGACGATCGCGCTCTGTACAATAACCGTTATCGAAACTAATCGAAGCTCCTCTTTCTCTCCATCTGGCGACGACCTTTTCTCCACCTGAGTCGCATGCGCCATTAATAAATTAATCTCACTTTCCTTGATCGATTAAAAATCCACGCTTCGTCCACCTATTATCATTATCGTGATAGCATATTAAAAAAAAAAATAGTTTTGAAAAATTTGAAATTTTTCCACGAAGCGACAAATATCTTACAGATTTTTCATTATATTTTTTACGTTACACACTTAATTTTATCGAGGTTAATTTATTTCATATACGGTCACAAATCACAATAGGAGACAATTCTGCATAAATTGCACGAATATATGAATATCATGAATATTTATATATATATATATAATTTTATGAAAAATTATGAATATATAAATGAGTGTCCGAATTATCAAATGCTGAGCTATAAATTACATCATTATAGATATCGATAATTCATTTAATTTTTCTTTTTTTACCTTTTGATATTACGTATTTGATTTTTAACAGAGATTAATAATTTTTATGTTTTTTCTTTTTTTTTAGGGAGAAAATCGAATACTTTGTATCCTCGGTCGAGTGGTCGTTAGTCGTCGGGAAAAGTCAAGTTTTCCCTCGTGGCGAAGGGTGTGCGGAAGGTTCTTTCTACCTGCGCTAGGAGAAGTTGTAAGCGGCGGTGGTTGTGCCGAGGCGTGGCGGGAGTATTGATCGTAGGTCGAGCCGGCGATTTCCCTTTGGCGAGGCGAGCGGCGCGCACACGCGGCGTTGACGCTCACCGTGCACCACCACCGGAGCACACGAGTCGAGCAGCGGCAAACGCTCTCCCCGGCTCTCTCTCCCACCCTCGGCGCCGACGTCATCCGGAGTTTCGACCCCTATCTCACTCCGTCCACTCCGCAGCGCCTCGAATTCTCATTCCACACGCGACACACCAGTTTTCTTTCGGCTATCCGTTCGCTCTCCTTCTCTCTTCGAGTTATATCGCCGTTACGAATGTTGACTGCGAGTGTGTATGCGCCACTGGCGGGGCATGCAGTCTTCTCTCGGGTCTCCCGGTAGATTGCTTCACTCTCGCGAGAGCGATTCAGCCGGCGAAACTCACGCCGGTTTCTTCTCCGGACGCTCCGTCGGGACGCCGGACATCGGTTCATGTCGTCGTGAAAATCTCGACGGTTAATAAAGTTACTCGACCAGCCCGCTGTGGCAATTATTCGTTCATTATTTTATGACATTATTCATCAAGGAGTTGCATCACCGTCGAATGGGGCGCGAGTCGAATTCATTGAAGGGATGAGGAATTTTGATTCGAGGGTTTATGGATGGAAAATTTGTACGGTATACTTTGTTCGATATATTGTTATTCATGAACGAGTTGGATCGCTCCCGGATTCTGTGCGAGTCGAATTCGTGGAAGAGACGTTTAAAGGGCAGATTAAAAGCATTTTTGATGAAAATTTTCTTTTTATAAAAAAAATATATATCTGATACGTTAGGACGATAAAAGTCGGACGTGACCGCCGTGAAAATCTCGAACGTTAATGAAGTTACTCGACGAAAACACGCTGTGAGAATAATTCGTTCATTATTTTATGGCATTATTCATAACCGAGTTGCGTCACTCTCGAATCAGGCGCGAGTGGAATTCATAGAGAGATGACGAGTACAGATTCAAAGCTTTCTAGATGGAAAATTTTTACTGTATTTTTTATACAATACAATATCATTCATAACCGAGTTACGCCAGTCTCGGATTCTGTGCGAGACGAATTCGTGGACAAAAAATTTCGAAGGGCAGATTGGAAGCATTCAGGAGGAAAATTCTTTATTTCATTAAAAAAAAATATATATATATATAATAATTTAGGATGTTGAATGTCGGACGTGTCCGCCATTAGAATCTTGACGGTCAATGAAGTTACTCGCTCATTCCGCCGTTGGAATTATTCGTTCATTATTTTATGCCATTATTCATAACCGAGTTACATCATTCTCGGATTTTGTGCGAGCCGAATACATAATGGTTATCGTGAAGACTTTTTTTTTTATTAATGAACCGTTGGAAAATTTTTCACCGACCGTCCACGGTTCACTACGAGTCGCTTGAGGCGAAAAAAAATATTATGATTAAAAAGGAAATTCCGAAGAGTAAAATCAAGCCTTTCTGAGCACAAAAATATTTTATTTCTTTTTTTTATTATCATATTCGTGGATACGATAGAAACGAACTCGAAGGATCAAAGATTATTGCTGTTCGTAAAATTAGCTTACTGGGCCACGCTCGAAAATCGTAGTCGGATAAATAGCTTGGCTCTTTGACATTCGCAACAACTCAGCGCTCGCTCATTCTATGTTATCCAAAGTAACTTTCAGAACGGTATACAATTTTTCTTTTTTTTTTTTAATTTGTGTTTATGAAATTTTATTTTTGTCAGGAAGTCGTTGGTTACGAGTTGCGTTAACTGCCACCCTCAAGCTGTCCTGGATAATTGTATTCGAAGCTCTCCCGGTAATCACAATCTCTGTGAACTCGCCATGCTCCTCGGGAGTTTCGACTGCGCGCGACCATAGCTTTTATTCCAGCAAGGAAAAAAAGAGAAAAATAAAATAATTCCCGCGGTTATATTCCGACTTCAACTTTGCGAAGAAATGATTACACAATGAATTATTCATCGGTCGTAATCTACCCGCATTATTCATAACTCTTCTGCACTCCCAAGATTATCGCAATTTTCATTCGAGCCGCGCAGTCGTGAATTTTCTTACCGACTCGAGAACGTTTTATCGTTGAACGAAACTCGCGCTACATTCGGCGCGTAACACAGCCGACTGTTCGGGACAGGTTGAGGGACAGGTTCTCGTTAAAACGCTTCCCCGACGTCAACGATGTTCGGCAATTGTTTCGACAATTAACACTCATAGACATAATCGCATTCGCCGGTCGGTTTTCCGAGATTCTTTATTTTTCCGACCCATTTCCCTTTAACTCATTGCTCGAAAACCGACGGACGAATGGAACGATCCGCGCCTTCTCACTTCACTCTCACACGTGGAGAACGTTAATTCCGGGTCTTTACTGCAATCTTCTTTTTACCTTCATTTTTCATTATTCTAACATACCTCGTGTAAATTCAAACGCATCGTCGCGGCTCGCGCTGAGAGAGAGGCAAAAAGGAAATAAAAATTTCCTGTGAGAAATCTCCCCTAATTGGGATTGCGTCGCAGTTTCTCTCTCTTTATACTTGTGTAAGGGTGCGCGGAACGGGCGAGTCGGGTACGAAGCTTCGCCACTGTACGAAGAAGTATAAGGCAAGCTAAGTGCTTATAACGGAGTCGTAAATCCACGGGGAACCATACCGGGCACTAACATTGCTCTCGTACATTTCTGAAGGGGAGTAAGAATGGGTCAGGGGGGCGGGGGAGGGGATTATATAACAGCATAGGAAAAACTGTCTCGGATAGTCGGTGGCTATAAAAATAGCTATATCTTCGATACGAAAAGGGAGAATGAAATAGTGGTTGAAGTTGAAGAATCGAACGTACAGGAAGTGTTGGTGAAAAAGTCGAACGGGCTTTTTCTATACTGATTTCCTCATTTTTATTATTTTTATTATTCTTTGGGCCCTCCCTGTTTATTGCCCTCGTCCCCATTTCCCAACCAGCTGATTGCACGTGGGTCGCGTGTTACAAGGAAATATATCTGAAAAGCCGAACCCGCGAAACGTTATTCTTCGCTCGCTAGGTTCGCCCGATCAACGACTCTTAGCCGGGCGGTTCCGTGAAACTTGACTTTGTTAAATTGCTGTAGTTTTTTTATGTTTTTTTTTTTTGGAAATGTGTTTCATGCGAGTTATATGAACGAAGAAACTTGGTTTGTCAATATAAATTAAGTTTGAGATCGCTCTTAAGATCGACGTTTGGCTCGAACTTTATGGCGTGCTTAACATCTATCTTGAGTTCGAAGTTAAGATCGAATCTCAGTTCGGAGTCGATTTCGTGTTTAAGCCTAATCCCGAGTTTCATCTTAAGGCTGAACTTAAGACCGTTTTCACCTACATTCACGATCATGGATCGTGTTAGCGCGGTGAATAATTAGCAATCATTCCATGAAGAACAATGTTTCATCAAAGTTTCGTCAAAGGTAACCGAATTTTGGGGTGCTGGTTTGTGCTGGAAAAGCGTCAAAGTCCCAACTCTCGACCAAACTTAACATCATTTTAAGCACGTAATGAAGTACAAAACAAACTTTGATTCTAAAAACGATCTTAGGTTCGAAGTGACGTCTTGAAATGCGACCCAAACTGTGTATTTTGACCGCAATGTAGAATTGTGCGCTTCGACGTCGCAAATATTTATATTTGGCAACTCTAACCGCGTTAAATTTTCAAAAGATAATTGAACCCGAATTTCGTTGTATAAATCATTTTTAAAAAAGTGCCCACACGAATGCTCCTAACAAATTGACTCCATATACATTAGTTCAGTCCTGATATAAAAAAAACTCAGAATATCCGAAAAATTGAAGAGAAAAAAAGAACCCTTTGGTGGTGGCTTTGAAGTCCAAGAATATCGTTAACGAACCAATTTTAAACCATCAAAAGTTAGCGGCAACTTTAGCGAAATGTCCGGCACAGGATCCGATGCCAAGTTGCGAAAGCTGGGCCAAAGTTTTCGCATCGGAAAGGTAGGACACACGTAGGAAATGGAAACTGCTCATGCACGACTATCTCCGCTAGACTCTTGCATCTACGTGGAGAACTCCGGAGGCTTTCGTGCTAGGTTCTTATACGTCCAGTGGCTCTATCCTACTCTTCGCGCTTCGCCGGCCACGACGACGACGACGACGACGGGGGTCGCATCCCCCTAAGATTCACTGCCATTGGGCTTGTCGCTGCCAATTATCCGGGTAATTGCTTCGTGCAGCTTCACCAAGCCTGCACCGTCTGTTACTATCTCGTCCACCTCTACTTTTTGCACCCCCCGCTCTATCGCAGACTGGAAGGGAAAGCAAAAAATGATTCTGTTTTTAAAAAATGCTCTCTATTACTCAATGGTCAATCAAGAGTATAAATGTTTGAGCCAAAAAAACTGCCCATGACAAATCCACTTTTAGTCCGGTGAGAAAAAAAAATGTAGAGCATCATTCACTCCCCTTCTGCTGTTTCCGTTCACTCGCTTTTATCCAACGGGGAGAATGATGAGTTTCTGCCTGAGACTCGAGCGACATCTGTCGGGTGGTAGGAGACGCGCGTTTATATATTCAAGTAATCCGAGCACTTCTCGCGGCGCCGGCAATCGATGCGACCAGAGGCTATTTAACTATGCATGTACAACGTCGCTCCGCGCAAACACGGATCCGAATACGTGTATTTCAATGCCTGATCGTCTGTCTGGAATTCCCGGAGTTCATCGCGGATCGTCGTTAGTAGCGACTGTATGGAGGATCCAGACGAGAAGGATATTTCCGTCTGCATCCTTTACCCTTCAGAGGCGTTCCGCAGAACAACCGGAGTACAAATTTATTCACGGTGAAATCCGCCCCAGATCAGGCTTGCCTGTTCGCCTGATCTGGTCCACATCCGGCGTTAATCAGGCCTGAATCTAGCATGTAAAACGATTTTACATCCCGGCCTGACGTAACGCCGGATTTCGACTAGATCAGGCGAACATGCGAGCCTCATTTGGACCGGATGTCACCCTGACAAAGTGCCGGATTAATCAGTCTCTTGGTTCAGATCCAGAGTTTTGTTTCCGTGAATTTACAATATTCTAACAAATTTTGAAAATCCTAATAGAGTAAAAATTCTAATAAAACGTAACAAAAAGATTGTTACATCTCTTAATCTGGCCCGGACGAGCGAAATGCGGTACTGTCCTGATCAGGCATGCCCTAACCTTACCAACCCTGCATCTGCAAACCGATAGTTTTGTCTGATCCAATCGGATCTTGGTGATGTCCGACTCGCCTGACCCGGCCAGCCTTACCGTTACCTGACCTAGACCCAGTCTGTATAATGCGACCGAGACGTTATCGCAGCATTCATTTTCGCCCTGATCGTAGTTACGTCAGACAATCCCGATAATACGATCCGTATTGATACTTGATATGCCCCGGATTAGGCTTATATCCGGCCAGCTTGATCAGTCATGCTTCAGCAATACTCCAGCTAGTCCTGATGTGACATCAGACAGCCTGACTAAATTTCTACTCGGAAACCTGTCGTTCGGCGAAACACGCATTCGAATGGCCCAACTGTCGTCCATACGTTCACGATTCCAACGCAGTTTGAAGCTCTATAAGAGTCTGCGAACTTCTCCGATTTCCCGAACTTGGTTCACTTGACTCGCGGACTTCGTTGTATCGAGCCTGAACTTTATCGCTTCGACTGCGGGTCTCATTATTTCGTCCTTCGATATCGTTACGTCGCGCTTCGCCTTCGCCGTTTCGACATCGGACTTCACTCGATCGGTAACTTCGTTACTTCATTGAAAGACCATATGGGTTCGATTGTGAACTTCGAGTTAAACCGACTATGATACACGTGATCGACTCGGTCAGACGGAAAGAAGGGTGACAAGTGACGATGGTAGAAAATTGTTA
This sequence comes from Listrodromus nycthemerus, assembly GCA_963978505.1. Classification (NCBI taxonomy): domain Eukaryota; kingdom Metazoa; phylum Arthropoda; class Insecta; order Hymenoptera; family Ichneumonidae; genus Listrodromus; species Listrodromus nycthemerus. Next base: position 16,785,536 of record OZ021681.1, read on the forward strand.
CAGCGTGCGAGGGAGTAAAATGTCGGGGAGCGTTAGGGGAGGGAAATCTCATTAGCGGGAGGGTTGGAGAGTGGTCCATGGGTTAATCGCATCGTCTTGAGATTAGCCTCGATCTTAGACCCAGCCTCATCTCTGCTTCATCTCACGCTCCGAATGCTGTACATTCGGCACGAAACGCCTACAGGTAATAGGAATTAGAGTGTTTAATGGCTGTGTAATGGCGACCCATTACGTATATATCTGTATATATAGTAATACGTATAGATCGAGGTGGTCCGGGCACGTAGCTCTCCGTCTCAGGTCTAAATTCATGCAAATTCAGGGTGCATGTACGCTGGCTGAGGACGCCTGGCCTCTGCGGTGCCGCACTGAAGCACCGGGCAGAATTCAACATCCCGGGGGCAAAACGGAATACTTTTATAAATGTTTCGTGAATAAAAAAAAAATCTTGCCTCGATTGAAAACGAGATATTATATGAATTTTAAACTCGAATACATACAGATTGGCGGTCAAGAAATATTTCAGAGCAATTTCAGTTTATTCTTTTTTTTTTTTCAATTATTTAAGGAACCGGCTGTTATCTATTGCTTTTTTTATTCTTATATTTTGCCTCAAGTCCGATGATTAAATCATCTCGACTCACGACCAGTCTCCGTCGCGACCTGTGCCTTCCACTTAAATTTAATTGTTAAAGTTGACAAGTCACTTTGGCCGCCGCTTCGAGAGTTGAGGAAAAACCGAGACAGAGTTGGCTGTTATCGATTAATTATTATCTAGCGTCTGCTCGACTGTAACGACAAGTGCGCTTCCGCTCGTCTTCTCATTCTGCAGACAATGTTGGTTAAGTTTTCATAATATACATAGGTATTCACCCGGGTGTATACGTAGTCGAAGGTACTCCAATTAGCGATAAAGCTGATCGGGTCTCGCTGTGGTTTAACTTAATATCGTTGACGTGATTCCGATACCGAGTTGGGCCGCGACCCGAGCGGAGTCCAATCTCCCTCCTTACAGAGACAGTACGCTTGTATGTGAAGGTCCCGTGAGCACTCGAGGCAATACCAGATACCGCACGGATACCGCGACTGAAACACACAATCAGGCTTATCATCGTAACGAGAATTCGAAATCTCCGAGCCGGCTTCTCGGTACATCTGCCCTATCGCTCGGCTACTCCGATTTAATGAATCCGATTACTTTCTCGAATCACTTCGAGCCATCGCCTTTTCTCTTCGATGACAATGTTTAATAGACTTTGCACGATGAAAATTGGAGGCTTGAAACTTGAAAGATGGTTCATCTGATGGCGAAAAAGAAAACGGGATTTTGATCTGATCTTTTCTATCGGATGCTAATTTTTTTATAAAATCTTTTATTCAGAGGTGTTTCGAGGCCTTGTTTTTGTTACTGAGAGAAAACAAATCACGTTTCTTCCTCTGAAGTCGATGAAGGATCACTGATTTTCTCTCTTGCGTATTACATTTTTTATAATATCGAGTCTCACGTTCAATTGTACATAATCATATTTACCAAGTCGGTACTAAAAATAAAAATACACTCGCTGTATTTTTTCCATTCACATCCGAACTACACCAATTATTTTTTTAATTAAACATTTTTTTAATACACTCTACTCATCATATCATGTTTAATTATCTAGGTTTTATTTATTTTTCACCAAATGGGTTTTTTTTTAAATCGATTAATTAAATACATAAGTCTACGTAGATTCTGATGAGCCAGAAAAAAAATGTCGATTTTTCATGGACAAGAAATCTTTGGTAAACGTGGAAGACTTGATGCACCGTAAACGATAAATTTTTAGACATTATGGCGATTAATGTTTCGACGTACGTGCACATTGTCGTCGGTAGGCAAACCCGCTAATAGGTCGATGCTACGGGCCATCGGGTGGGCATAGGTAAATCCATTTTCCGAAGCAATTTCGTAGCTCCGTACGCTTGATCCCGCTATCATAGATAGTTTATAGTATACGAAACGTGATTAGGGCGTGACGACGATGATATCCGTGCAATATTGTCGCCGTGCCATCCAAAATCCACGGTGAGGTTCATGCAACGCTCAAGCTTGCGCAATCCTCATCTCCCTGCGGAGGCTGCTCCGACCATGCGTGCCGTTCAATATCGACCTTGATAAACTCCCTGGATTATTAATAGTTGCATCGAGCTTTGCACAGCGGTTACGCTCGTTAGGATTGTGTCAACTCGGTACGACACGCGTTTCGTTTAACTTTGGTTATCAACTCGACGGCGAAACGTCGCCTCCGTTAATATGCTCCAGTTTAATTTTTTTTCTATTAAACACGAAACATGGACAAAATTTTTAACGAAGTTACTAAAAATCATCTAACAAACCACTTAAAAAAAAAAAAAAAAAAAACTAAACACATTTTTAATAAAGTCAAAAAATACCGTGACAGAGACATCTTAATTTTGTATATAAAAAAAATGAATAGTTCAACTTTCTGTCCAAGGAGACGAAAACGTTAATGCACGCTCGTGCGCTTTTGGCAAAAGCCGTCTGAGATATTTTTCTTGCCAGTCTTGGTTTTAGCTCTGGAACGTCAAGGATGTGTTTTTCCGGTTCGCGAGCTGCTCCGTTTCCGAAAATAAACCCGGAGGTATTAGTCGCTGGTTTCTAGCCCAAGCGGCACGAATACCGCAGTTATGATCCGGTTGTATTCGAATCGCGGTGTGGTCTCCGCCACCGCGGGTTGTCCACCCGCGGGTCGGTACATCGGACTCGCGGCGCGGTGGGATTCCCGACTCGGACCTGCCGGAATCCTCTAACGAGAGAGCTCACCCTTTCGCTTAATTAGAGATTCGCGAGACGACGAGAGCCGACAAACTTCGTTCGCGCACGGCGTGAGAGGAGTCGAAAAGTGAGCGAGAGTTAGTTAGTTTAGTAGCCGGGAGTTTAGTCTCGCGGGAGCCGCTAGCCGCGAACGGCGCAACGGTGATGTCTCATAAATCTCGAATACATTTTCGTTATTTCAGATTTCTCCTCTTGCACTATCCTTCCTGCGGTCTCCGCGTCTCGCGGAAATATAACGTTCGTTCCCTGCCGCGATACTCAACCTCTAATACGATATTGCTCGCGATTCGATGCTACCTTTTTAGTACATTTCGTTTTTTTTTCAATTTTTTTTTCGCAACACTTTTGTTGCGAAAAAAAAATTGAAAAAAAAAAAGAAAAAAAAACGAACCATTTTAACGGAGATATAAAAAAAAATCGTTTCGACGTTCAAGTTCGATAGGATCGGCTTGGTAACGATCCATGATTATAATCTCCGTGAGTTCTCGATGGGACGATCCAGGCGAGTCGGTTCGATTTGGTTATACCGGATCTCGTCGAACTCGCGGCTCGGAACGGAATCCGATAGATATTATACCATGTGCTGTATTAGTACATACATGCATGCCGGATAGCTTCGCGACCCTTCTACTGGCTATCTACGTGTAAATATATGTTCCTATATACATTCATACTATATATATATATATAGAGAGATATGTAAACTTATGAATATCGCTTCGATGCTCTCGTTTATATTTTCATCCCGTTTTATCCCGTCCAGTGCATTACATGTTTCACACATACGCACATGAATGTATTTGCCACGTATACGCGAGCATCCACAGAGATTTTATCGATATATAAATCAACCATCGAAAGGAAATGAGATTCGTGGCTCCGAGCTGAGCTTCTGAACGATCGACGACCCCGCCTTCCCAAGATTTCCCCCAAACCGATATTTATCGTCCCGATAAATCAAACGACATCGCAAAAAAATTCATATCCATTAACCTTTCCTCGCACCTTATCGAAGTATCCTCCTGTCGAGGGTTCGCTTCAACGGAAACTCTTCGAAGACGAGGAATAACGTTAAAAATTTTTTTCTTCTTTCGCATATTCGTTTCGTGCGTTCCAAGTGTCTTTGAACATTTTCCGAAGTAAGAACGATTCTCAATAATAATAATAATAATAATAACAACAATAATAATAATCATAATAATAATAATACTGATAACATGGGTCTGCAGATGCTGTCAATTTTTCATCGATTTAATTATCTAAGCGCTTACTCGTCGACGAGTATGCAGATATCGTTAGCCTCGAGGAACAAAAAAAATGTAATCTCGACTACCGGGTACGCTCAGACTAGGTGATAAATGTGATAAGTACCGTAAACGGTAACTACCTATATCGCGAAGAGCGGAAACCGTGCCCGACGTGCCGGTGGTTGACAGTTCAATTTTAGATTGGCGTCTGCGCTTGTATTTCGCGATGAGATACCTCGCAACTCTCAACCCCCATTTTTAACCCACACATACGTGTTAACACTCTGTCTCGGACTAACGTCGCTCAGATAAAACAGCGCGTTCGTGTATATATCGGTCAGTTCGGCCACCGAGATTTCGTTATATGCACATTTCATATATATATATATATATATATATGCATATATTTTTTTGTAGGATGATTCAGAAAAAAGACATTAAAAAAAAGTTTCCCTTTCTTTAGATGGAAACATGAATTTTCATGGGCTGGCAAATTTTTTTTTTTACAACTTCACTCCACTGGATATCTTTAGTTTTCTGTATACGAATTGAAAAACCAAAGCCTTTTGTGTTTGATAGAAAAAATGAAAAAAGCTCATCCTCGCAACCCGTAGATATTTTGATCGACAAAAAAATCTAGTGAAAAGCGGTCACCGACAATTAACTTTGAGAGGTACCGCATTTTTTTTTTTTGTATAAACGTTGCATGCTGTACTTCTTGAGATTTTTTTTTGCTAGGTATCGCCCTCAGCAAGGTTTCATTTGATATGGAAAGCTGTGGTCTAAAAAGTTGGAAAACATTTTTTATAATCACCCTCTCATCTGTATCTATATACAGGGTGTCTCAGAAGTCGTAGAAGAAACTGTTAGGGTTGATAGAGAAAAAAATTCTGAATCGAAAGTTCCTGAGTCAAAAATTTTTTTGGGCCATAGAAAATTAGTTATTAATTAAAAACGGTAGCCAATCAGGAGCGCGCTACAAGACCGCTCTCACTCTCGCGTCTCCGCTACTTCCCCCGCTCATTCCTTTTTCTCTTGTAGCGCGCTCCTGATTGGCTACCGTTTTTAATTAATAACTAATTTTCTATGGCCCAAAAAAATTTTTGACTCAGGAACTTTCGATTCAGAATTTTTTTCTCTATCAACCCTAACAGTTTCTTCTACGACTTCTGAGACACCCTGTATATATTAACTGGTAGCCTTTCGTTTCTTATATATGAGAAACGGAAAGTGCATACAATATCGTTTCGCGTGTTGCACTACGCGATATAGACTGTTTCGTTACTGAGTAGTCGATACGTGGATGGTAGAATGGATCGTTTACACGCTCAGCTCGTGTGTCCCGTCGTTCGTTCCTCATACCGCAGCCGGTATGAACAGTGCACGCCTCACGTTTTCACGATGATTTTACGACAGCTGCGAGCCACGAATAATTTACGAGTTTCCCGGAGGATTTATCATCGGTCTCCTCCCAACACTGTACGAACGTGTTACGCTACGTCAGTATATTTTGATGCTGGAGTATCCGCTAGCCGGCTGTAATCCCGGCGCTATCCGCTCACGCATTCACAGGTGAGAATGTATCGGTAAATCGTGAGCCTCTTTCGTACCTGAGCTCGTTATCGCTCTCACATTTTTTTTTTTTTTTTTTTGAGGTCGTTAAAAGACCCCATCAAATATTTTCTATCGTGAATGTTTTCAGACGAGAGTTTCGCGACTTTGTTTCTGGGAGAAATAGTACAACGATGAAAAAGAAAAATGGAAACTGAGAAAGACGGATCTCTTCTGGTCGATTGTTTCTCGAGACGTCTACCGGTTCGTCGAGAATCGAAAAGCATTTCCGTTGCAAAGTGCTTCTACTTCACCGGCTCGTGAAGAGCTTTTCCATTTAGTGTCCGAACAGAATCGTCGCTCGAGAGGGGCTCGTAGTGAAAAGTGGGAGTACCGGAGTGTCTTTAGGAGAGTCAGATGTTTCGATTTTTATAAGTACCTCGGAGAGCGAAAGAGTAAGAAGTAATCACTTTTTCAAAAGTAATACCATTTTTCGTTTTTTTTATTTTTTCGAGATTCTTGTCGACATTATTTTTCGGAATGTACGGGGTATTTTTCGAGAGCACTCTGCGTTCCGTTCGATCCTTCTGGTTTTTGCTTTTTTTTGCACTGCATAACAGAGCGCATAGATAAATATTCAAATTTTTTATGCACCATGTGAAACTTGGTGCGCAAAGGAATAATTTGAGCACACATATTTTGAAAAAAGAATAGAAAAAAGTTGGAAGCGCTACGGCAACATAAAAAAAATAATGCATAATTGAATGCAATTAATGCCGAATGACTTCAAATTAACATATCGACATTCAATATCGCATGTTGGTTTTTTTCTACAATAAAAAGAGGAAAAAAAAGAATCTCGACAGTAGCAAAAACGGCAATAATTCTTGGCACCGAAACGAAAGAGAAAAACAGAAAAGAGCACAGGTCAACATTTGATTACATCGAAAAGCGGAAGTTATTCTATGCTCGAGGCTTATTCGCCAGTCGAATCGGTCCGCACTACAAATTACTCTCTTTCTCTCAAAAAAAAAAACCTCAATATTTCCCGTCACCGAAACTATTAACAATAACAAACGTTGACACAGTTGAAAATTGCATAGCGTTGAAAAGAGAATGTTATTGAAAGCTCGAGACTCATTCACGTGCGTCAAATATTCCGTCCCTCACTCGCGGTCTCCCGACGGTAGCAAATTGAAATTTGAATCATGCTTGATGCGCCGAGGCACGTCCGAGCTCCGTTCGCGATTTGCATGTCCCGCAAAATTCCCTCTCAGCGATCGCCGTAATTGCCGATGGGCTTTCGTTTTCTCGCCCGGATGGTGCGCGGTGGCGAGTCGATGGTATTGTCGACCCGGCGGCGGAAATCAGCTCCGTAGCTGGATCAATTCGCGCCTCTTCGTCTTTTTCCGACCTCTCCCTGTTTCTCTTTCTTCCTGCATCCTGCGAGCACGACGACGAAGGTTTCGTCACAGTTATTCCATCGTCTCCTCTCTTCGTTTATCGTCGGGTTATATTTATCATCGGCTCTTCGCCTCGCGGCTCCGAGTCGCGCCTTTTCGACAGGAAATTAACTGAAGCTCCACCGTTTCCTTCCGTCCCCGGAAGCCTTGGCCGTCGTCCGGCCAAAAGGCTATTCACCGAGGCGTTCATACTGCGCCACTCACCGAACCTGTTTCAACTACGCGGTAGTTCACCTGTCGAGGATTCGATGGAGATCTGGAAGACGCGTTTAACTTCTCGTCGACACGGTGCTAACTTCGTTTCCATCGATCCACTGAACTGTATTTTCGATTCTCCTGTGCTTGCGACAATGTGGACACGAATGCTGACTGATAAGTACCCATTACTCCGAGAGCCGCTCGGTTTTTGTGCGAAAGCTTAAACTTTTTAGTGGCGATGGGTTGGTTCAGATCATAAAGTTTTTTGTACCACGAATTTTTGGATTGCATTTAATGCTAACTTTTTGAAACGGGTTAACGCACTGTGAAATATTGAGCAAGGCAATTCGTTTCTTAGTAATAATAAAATATGCATGCAGACAAAAATGTATTCTACGACCTCGCGAAGTGTATTTAGATTAAATGAATATTTATTTGATTAAATTATATTGGGTAAAACGGCAATTCAGTGGACTGTTATGGAGATTAAGAGCCAATGAAGAGACGTTTATTATGCACGTGTTCTTATGTTTTCATACATTGGCCGTCTTCATTCATTAGCTAGTTTACTTGATGTATTTGAGAGCTATCGATAATATGTCGCTTTAGGTAGGAAAAAGCCGTCGGTTTAACGATATTGGCGATGTGATTTCAAATCATTCGTCCACTTTTTCTCAACTGGAAGAAACATTAGTCGACGTGGATATTTGTATGGACGTTTTTTCGTCGTTATCACTTATGGCGGGGAGTTTTTTTATCACACCGAAAGCTCAATTTTTTTCGCGAGACGGAGAGTCGGAAAATAACATTTATTTTATTGATTCGAACTGACAAGCTCTCGGACTCGATTGGAAAAACGTCGTGGGCAAAAGTGTCTCGAGACGGCGGTGTGATATATAAGAATGAGAATACACGAATCGAGGTGAAAACGCAACGAGCAAGGCCGTCTCTCGCCGCTAGACGAAAATAAACTGTTAGCTTCTCCGCGACTCTCGTCGAATACCTCTTCTTCCTTCGCATCTCCGGTGTCTCGAAGAGTCGATAAAGCTTGTACTTATATTTAGACGAAGAATTTCTGCGGGTGATCGAACGTCGTCTAGGAGGTGCAATTCCTCTCTTGCGCGAATAAGTCTCCCTAACGTCGTACGAAAAATGACATTTTTTCCTCCAAACACCCTTTAATCATGAAAAAATTGTCGTCAAAGAGCCTTGCCATTTTACCAGAATTTATAAGATAAATACTCATTAACGAGTACGCGCAGTCAACTCAATACCTCTAATTTTTATCCGTCTCATTGCACTCGTTAATTCTGCCGTCAACGAAACATTTTTCAGCCCCGATCAGCTTCTTTCACGAGAAAGTGAGGAATAAAAAAAAAACAATGATTGTAATGCAAGCTCGTCGTAATGATGAAAATTTGAGGGTGAAGATATCTGTAATAAGATACGTGAAAGAAAATGCCGCCGATCGCCCTTTTGCCCTTACCCTCGCGTTACTAATAGGTTCAAGGGTCGATCCGAACTCATCCTTAGGGACACAAAGTGCCGTTCTTCCGCTTGGAGCCGAACAGCTTGGCTGGAGCGTATGCGTGCGAAAGAACAGCCGAGAGCACTGCAAAACAGGGTCATTAACGTTTCATCGCCCGCGAGACGGGAGAAGAAAGAAAGGTGAGGCGACGAGAGGATGGAAGCCGCTCGGAGATAGATAGGCTGAGTGGTCGCGTTGTGCGGATCGTCAGTAAAAGTCTTGGGAGGAGGGCAAAGAGCACACGGGGGCGTCAGGTGTTAACGGCGAAATAAACGCTCTGCTCCACCCAAACTCCGACAATTTACTTTTTCTCGTGTCTCTGCTTTTTATTTCGTCGCCACGATCCTCCTTTTGAGCGCCATTATACTATATATATTGGATGAACTTATATGCGTGAATTGAAATTTTTCCGTCTCTCCGAGTTGCGTCCTTCGCGTTTAGTTTATCAGCCGAATCTCTCATCGTCAACGGTATTCAGGCCAGTCGCTCAGGAGCAAGAATTTTTTTTTTTTTTTTTTTTTCAAATTCTTTTTTCTCCCCTCTTCTGTTTGTTGGTCGCTTTGGAGGTAGAAAACAAAGTGAGTGGAGGATTTGGCAGAGAGGCGGGCAACGTCAGTCGGCTGTTCGGTGAACAAGGAGCACAGAAGGACTCAGAAGGGGGTATATAGGATTTTATATTAAAATCCACGCGGGTAGCCGGGAATGCGGTGCCTCGCCGCGGGATAAGTAATCCTCCGGTTGCCGTTTCGCTGGAAACTGGTGAAAAACGCTGGGAAAATAAAAAGAAAACGGTGGAAAGCAGACGGGAACGGGCGAGCGGCAACGGCGAGAAGGACTCGCGTCCGACTTTGAATACACTGCCGTACTGTGTCTGTGTGGATATATATATATATATATATATATATAATATATACTTTATGTTCTGCTCTCTGCTCCTCCTGGTCCGAAGGAGTTCGTTCTCTTTTCACCCCGATTTTCCCTCTGCCGTGCCACGTTTAATCAGCGTCGGAGGAAAATTAAAAAATTTGAAGAGTTCATGAGTAGCGGCGAGATCCGCGAATAATATATTATATTTCGTTCGTATTTCCGTACCATTGCGTATTTTTTTAAGTCTTTTTTTTTTTCATCGTCGCAGATCCGTCTTGGCGAGGAAATGGGCCTTTGGCTGGAGACTCTCGGAAACGAGGGAAATAAAGGTCTCGTTATAAAAGATATATCCCGTACCGTGAAAGAGAATTTTTATCAAAGAAGTTTACAACCGGAAAGGCGACATTAACGCAAAAAGGGACAGGGTCACCGTATAATTCGTCCGTTGCTGGCACACCAATTATGTCGCGAAGTTGTTGCTGATTATTTGTAAGAAGAAGAGGAGGAAAAAAAAAACGAAGAGAAATGAAACCGTGTACAGAATTAATTTGCATGACATAATATTAAACGAATCTTTCGCCTGTATTGATCGACTACCTTGAAGCTCGATCAAAATGCCGTCTTGGATAGTAGTATCAACGCCCGTCCATAAATATATTGCAAAGTCCTCGTTAACCATCGACGAACAGATCATTTGTAAAAAAAAAAAAAACTGAAACATTTTTACACTTCGCGAAGCTTGGAATTTCTACTTGGATAAAAAAATAATGCACAATTAAGCCGATTACCAGAAAAATCAGTAGACAATCGGCGAACAAAATAATCATTCGTAAAAAGAAATATTTTAAACAAAACAAAAATATTACCAATCTCGAAATTTATTCGACATGGAATACTGATCGAATGCCTCGACCGTGTATTCGCGAGAGCCTGAAACTCGATCAAAATGCCACGAAAGATATTGGTAGCGATGCCCGTTGGTCAATAAATATGTTGCGAGACACTGTAATATGCAAATTTACGTGACATTGCAAACGAGCATTGGCAAAATACACTGTGCAAGATAGATGATATAAGGGCACGGGCGGAAGTGGGTGAGGTAACGAGAGAACACTCGACACGCGGCAATCTAAATAATTACTGCGATGTGGGCAGCCACCAGCACTATGGCCACTACAATTGCTCTGCTTCTACTGCAGTGGTTCGCGTACTTCATATCGCACACATACAGCCACGTGCGTACCGTGTAAGTTCGCGTATGTGTGTATCGTGCAGGAGCAGCAGGATCGCGAATTGACGTTGTAATGTAGGGGGTTTGTTGCGGTAGTCGGTGCAACCCTTATCCCGATTCACTCGTCTCGCAGTCTCCCCCTTTGCCTCTCGGCACGGTACTCAGTCCGACTCTCCGTTATCCTGCCATAGTCGCGCGATACCACGGTCCTCCTCGGTCAAATTGGACAATGGCTTTCGAATTGGTATTTTGTCGTGCGTTAACGCGAGTTCCGAGCCCGTCTACCCCTTTGACAACAGATTCCGATTGGCTAGATACGAATCGTTGAAATAGAGAGAGGGCCATGTATGGACAAATCGTCGATTAGTCGATTGCGACGTATCGGAGCAGGGTTTACTTGGGACAATCGGTATCGTCGATTGGATCCGATGACCCGTCGATCGAACGTGTGTTTTTGTTGAAATTAAGCGATTTTTTTATCACGAATTTTTGGTCCATTTCACCGCCGTTTCTTGTTATTGTTTATTTTTAAATTTCGTGTGTTTTATCCGCTAATGTGAATTGTCCCCCGAGTTGACAGGGAAATGGAGTATTATTAATTGGGATCGTCGATTGGATCCAAAGAAGCGTCCTCGATCATTTTCTATTTTTTGGTCCGCATAAAATTTATTGTTTTTTTTTTTTTTTTTTTTTTTACAAATGTTTCCTGCAGTGTATTTTATTCCGTGAAATAGTCTCCGAAGTCGACGGGGAAATCGTGCATAATACGCCTCTCATCTCCTCTCATCTCGGGGTAGATATTTGCACGCGACTCGGGGATTTCCTTTCCCGTCGCCCCGTCGCATCCGCGCACAAGTTCGCTCGGGGGACTCCGAGTGTGACTACGCCACTTTCAATTAGACGGATGCTTCGTTATGCCACAGTGAAAGATGGATCTTCGCTGGGGAGCGCGCGGATATTGGGAGCGAGACGTGAGTCGAAGGGGTTGGTCACGAGGAAAAAAAGAGAATAAGATCCTGCGAGCCGGAAGGGTGATCGAAGCCGAGAGGAGCTCTCGAACGCACTCAATGTCTCTCCCCTGCACAGCTTCTATCTCACATATATCTATATACACACACCTATATGTACAGGACTATAGTAATCTCGAGTGTGATGAGACAACAGTGAGAGAAACGGGGAATGAACGACCCTATGGTAAACCTCACGGATAAAAACAACCCTCCCTATATTTATATATATATAGTTTAGCGGGATACTTCGACCCCTGTTCGAACGCTAGTCGAGGCGCCACGGTGCAAGAGAATTTTTCTCTCTACCCAATGTATCTCTCCGTCTTCCTATATAATAATTTTTGCTCCTCATCCCGCTCTATTTGTCCTTCCGGTCCCTCCGCGTCACGACTAACTTACCCTCTCGACGGGTTTGCGCACCGCCTAACGATACACTTCTTCTTTCTTCGTTATATTCACATTAGAGGCTGCCGCGCGGAATTGAAGACGAGACAGCGGGACAAACGCGAGGAAACACGCGCTCCCGTCGTTAGCGAAGGGGTCGGAGTTCGGATTTTTAGTTGTTTTTTTTTTCAGCGGTCTCTTGTCCTCCTCGAACTCTTTTTTTTTCTCTGGTCTTTAGTCGATTCAGCTTTATTCTCATTCTTTGAACTTCTTTCTCCCCCCTGTTTTATTATTCGATTTTCATCCGCCGTCAAAGAGAGACACGCGATATGACGATGGGGCAGCGAGTCTCGAAACGCATCAACGTTAATTACATTGTTCCCGACTACCTTTGTTTCAGGAATTGCGCCGCTGTCGCCGGCGGATCAAGGAAGGAGCGCGCGATGGAGCTTTTCACGGCTTCCTGAATCGGTGAGTGTGCTTTGCATCGGGATCCCGTTGAGATTTAAAATATTTTCATCGCGTACATTTTTTATCCGTCAGCGACCCAGATTCGCGGAGTGTACGGGGCGATTTAACGAGAATAATTTTGGGCCAACGATTTTTGTCGCGTTCGATCTGCGCGCGGATGCACTCGAGTGTGAGATCTTTCCTCGCGCTTCGGTGCGTTCCGTTCGTAATGCATCGCCGCGGTTGCGGAACCGGATCGAGCTCTAATTAATTGGCGCCTTTATTCGCGCTTAGCTCGATGCACGCACGGGTGCGCGAAAAACCGCGCGTTTCGTGTGTCAGCGCACCGTCGATAGCTTCACTGGGAGTCATTCGAACTTTGCAATTAACGGTAAGGTTCGTTATTTCGAGAAGAACGAGAGAGCACTGGAGTACGAGGAGTACAACGATTCGAATGTGCCCGTTGCTGGAAACGTACCGGTTCTTGACCGACATCTCGACTGTCGTCAGCGATAAACCGCGGCTCGAGCGTTTTTCGCGCGTGTAATTTTCACTTTTATTTCGTCGGAATTCTTTCACCACGAATTAAAAAAATCGTTGGATTAATCAATATGCTTTCACCCTGGTTCGAGGGCGTTGTTTAATAAGTGTGATAAGAAATCGTTTTGAATCGATTCAAAGCAATAATTGATCTACGAAAAAAATGATTTAATCGTACGGAGTAAATAACGTAATGATTTTCATTGATCCGATTATATTTTTTTCCGTGCTCAGATCTTTCTTTTTAGATGCTGCGAATTTTGGGCCAATTCATCCTCGGCGAATGTACAATAGTTGATTGCCATTTGTTTGCACTTTGATTTTTTTTTTATAGCTCCGACACAAATTGTATGCAGTGAGAAAAAAAGATGGTTGAATGAAGCGAATGGGCGATGACAAACGTTCGCGGGTGTATTTTTTTTTGTACAACAGAAATGTTTACTCCAACCGAAAGATATTTAATAAGTTAAATTAAAACAATACCTACTTGTACCAAACAAATAACAGAATGTTTGTCAACGCGACTTTTGGTTGATCGGACCAAATTTTTTCCCAGTGTGTAAAATCGAAAGATTTCATGGTTGTTATCGTGTTACAGCTACGGAAACAAGATGATTCAAAAGACACCAAACTAGTGGAAAATAAAAATTCATTATTTCATAGCTCAAAACAATAGCCTTGACAAAATTTCATATCCGCGACCGACAGTTTCCTCTCAATCTTCTTTCGTACGCTGCAGAGAATACATTTGCACCAACGTTCTCAAAGAGGAATATCTATCCGCAATTTAAAACCGATGTAGTTTGGGATACTTCAAACTGTTTCGTGTATCTCACTTCGCCAGGGATGTCGAAACTCGATTTTTTTTTACCAATTTTTCGTGGGACATAAAAAAAGGGTCTCGCATATCGCATGGACAGAACGAGTTTTTTTCGCCCGGGGGTTTCGTTTCGTTTGCTTCACTTCGTGACCGGTGGAAAAATTTGCCAGTTTTCCTTTTTTTTACTCATCATGCTTCCACGGTGCAATAAAGAGTAAAAAAATTTACCGCTAAAAAATGATAATCGTACGTCCATAAATTTATGTTCTCATTCCCTTGCTCGACATCCAGAAACGGGAATGAATAAACCGGCCCAATTCGGTCGTATTTCGTCAGCGTACGAAACCGTCCGCTTTTCTCGAATCGCTCGGAGCTTCAAGTACCGAGTGAAATTCGAGCGACTGATGTTCGAGCGATTCGCGTCGTCCAACGACGCGAGCCCCCGGAGCTTTCAGGCCTGTCCCCAGCCTGACCCCAGCTTTCGCCAACGACCTGTATAATTGGCCTCCGAAGTTCCGCAACCTCGTCCCGCTCCAACCCATCTCGCTCACCCTTTCCCGCGACTCCGCGAGACTCCCCGCGACCGCGAACTGGAAGGAGGTGCCACGCTCCGCCCAAGGCCAGAAGCGACTCGTGCGACGGCTTATCGCGGAAATTTAACCCACGACGCGAGCTCCCCGACTGCCCTGTGAAATAGCTCGCGAAAGCACGAAACAAAACAAAAAAAAAAAAAAAGGAATAAAAATGGCCAAAGAACGAAGCGATTTTCCTGGACCAAATTCCCCTCCCACGTGGTTAGGAAAAAAAAAGACCTACGAAAATCCGCTCGTTTCAACCATTGGCCTTTTCTGCGCGATGTAGCAGAAATGCAAGGCAATTACTTTCGAGAGTATTTCTCCTCGTGTCTGACTGTATAGGTGCGAGTGTGTGGTTCTCGCAGGAAGGGGTAGCGGGAGAACACCGCCTTAATTACGCCACCGCCATTACGCCTTTAATAGCGAAATTGTATGCATTTTTTTTAACGTTTCCTTTCGCTTATTTTTTTTTTTCTCTAATTCTAGGCAGGATTTCGGGTGACCGGCGATCCCCCGATGTTCGTATGTTTCTTTAGGTCGGTATAGGAATTCGCAATTATAAGGAGGCGAAAAGTCGTAACTGGGAGCATCGGCGAGGTTGAGGATATCTCACGCCGCGGCTGTTGCCTGCTATTAAGCTTGCGCTTCTTTCTTTTCTTCGGTTCCGGTGAACGCGCGCGGGCCGGCAGGGGGTGGCGATGTGAAATGGGTGGGCGGGGGAGAGGGTTGGTTCTCTCTCACGCAATTGTGGAGTGTACTGGATGGGGAAGGGCGGCTCGCGGGTGCGGAGGCGCAAGCGCAATGCCCCGCAACGGCGAAACTCTATTTGGGTGTGAGACCAGAGGGTGGTTATGGATTTTCGGGCTTGCCAGCCAGCCACCGGCAGCAGCCAACGCGCGAGACCCGACCTTCGTCGTATAACCGAGCTCTCTGCTGTGATGCTTTTCCTCGTGCTTCGTTGCTGTTGTTGCGAGTTCAACTTGCGTGTGCATCCTCCAAACACTATCATACCTTCAAAACCCTCACCGCACCCCGTCCCCCCTACCCGAACGCCCCGTTTTCCTTCTGCAAACACTGGTTTAATCTTTTGTGAAAATGGAACACTGGCATTGTTTTGGTACGCATGTATTAATTCGATAGACAAAAAGTAAAGGTGAAACAGGACTAGCTGTCCCAAAAAGCTAGAGAAGATTTTTTTTAATTTTCTCAACACTCAATTTATTTTTGGCCACCGCCGAATGCACGAGGATAAACATTAGATCGAATTAAGAAAACATTTAGTTGATATTTTTTTTTTTTTTTTTTTTGCACAACGGGTGAGATATATTCGTGATTTTATGAATCGTAACCGATGGATAATAATTTGGGTTTTTTTTTTGTCGATGTGCGAAAAAATATGATGGTGTGTAGGTCATTGTGTAGGTCATAGGTCGATAGTTGTGATAGAACATATGGTTCTATGCATCAGTTCATAAGAACAAAAAAGCCGCCGCGTCGTTCATTCGCTTGGAGTAATTTCATCGAAAAGCAGAATTTTCATTGATCCTTCGAATTATTTTCGTAGCTTACTACGCACTTCCGTAAAGAAGGACCAGTAGACTTTTTTTGGCTTCCAAATATGAACTCAATAGATAAAAAGTAAATAAAACTCGAACCCGGTCTCGAAGTGAGAAGCTATAGAACAGACATTTTTCGGTTTTCCGATGCAAAAAACATCGATGGAATAATTTCCTTAATTTACATAAAAATTGAGACATATTTGTGATTTTTAAAATCGCACTCGATTTTTGTCCGTGTACGAACACGACATCGAGAACTCGACGGTGGTCGACATGGATCGAACACAAATAGTTTCGACATGCAATATGTTTCCATACTCCACTTCACAAAAAACAAATCGTCATCATTCGTCAAAAATCGACGTCATTCATTCTCTCCGAGTGATTTGATCGAGAAGCGAAGACCTCATTGATGCTTCCAGTTTTTCTCATCGCCGCCGTTCAGTCTTCATTATCGTCGGATTTAAATTTATATCCTATGGAAAAAAAAAATCCAACAGAAATTTTTCGGTTTTCGCAGCCTGTGGACCAGTTTTCACCACCGCCAAATATATATTTAAAAAAACACATCGACTGGATAATTACTGGAATCGACATATATTCATCATATTTTGATTCGCACCTGATGAACAATAATTTATGATTTTTCCGTCAATGTAAAAACACTACGATGTGTATGGCTCGATGTAGGTCGACATGGGTCGAACATAGTTTCGTCACAAAACGGTTCCAAACTGCCCCTCCAAACACCACGTCATTGAATGTCACCGAGTGATTCGATCGAGCCGCGGTGTCTTCATTGATCTCTCGAGTTGTCCTCGTCGCACCGATTTCCGCGGTCGCCGCGAATAAATAAAATTGACGAGACAAGAGTCGAAGATGGGAAGTCCGTTCGTAGAGCGAAAGGGGAGTTCGCATGGGCGAAGATTGATTTATGCGATACCCTCGTCTCGCATAAACTTTCCGGATCGAATTCTCGTGCATCGCGCACCAACACCGACGCCTCGCGGAAGTCCGCACGTGGAGCGTGAACGTCGCGTGTACGCTGACCTTGAATCGAACGTTGTGTAGAGCAGAACGCGCACGGAGGGACAAAGTTATCGCGATGGTCGCGAGCAACGATTCGCCTGAAAACTTTTCTCGACCCCCTTTTTTTTACCCCGTTGTGTGTCACTCGGTACGTGAAGTTAAAAACATGAGGAAAATAAAGCAGCAGTCTTGACAGAGATTGCATGAAAATGATAGGACATAGTGAGGAGAGTTTGAGACTTCGTCGGATGCCGAAAGCAGAAAGAGAGGATCTCCGGTTGGTGAGTTCGATCTGCCGGTCGTGAACAGCCTCGGGGCCGAAGTGCCTCCGATTCTCCTCGGCGCCTTTTCTCTTGTCACGCGTGTGTCTGTGTGCGCGCGGTTCGCTACACGCGCACACGTTGGCCGCAAAGTGGTCGCGGCTGGTATCGTCGGTCCGGTAACAGCGACAGCTGGTTAAATTAAATCCGTATTAAATTTGATCTACCTCGAGTTTGAACTCGGAATAATGGACGCGCGGAGAGCCCGTCCGTTCCGTTCGAGGGCGGACGAGACGGCCGAACAAGATATCACCCCGACCGATCGTCAATTTCCCTCGGCGAAGGAGATCGCGAGCTGCGTGTCGACCCTCGACAGCGAGTTATTTCCGCCATCGGGGCCGAAGTTACTCGAGTTCATTAGCAGCGAGACGCCGCGGCATCTCGCCGAGATCGTAAACAAACGGGCGGCAGTAGTAACGGTCAGGCTGCGATCAGACGCCGCCTCATCTCGCTCCGGCTTCGACTTCCTTCGGGGGAGAAGAATAGTAAGAATGTAGTGAAATAAATTTGAGAAGAGAAGCGAAAGTCGGCTCTCTCTTGGCTGCAGAAAAGTGATACGGTGAGGTCAGATGCCCGGGTTGATAATTTCGTCGTGGTTATAGAGCTTGCTTGGCTGCGGTACTATGCGGCACTGTGTGTCCCACCGCCATCTTGCTTTATCGATTTCAGACCAACCCTCGCCTCGCTCCCATTCCACCCTCTTGTACTCCGGGCTTTCTCTTTCTCTTGCTTTCGCCCCTGTCCTCCGTATCTGTCTTTTCTCGGATACTGTTCTCCTCTCTCGAGGCGTCTCCCTTCTATCCAGATGGTTTTCCTCACTCTTATTTTTGTTTTCCCCGTTCGCTCTTCCGCGATGAGCGTTGCGAGGGAAATGCGTGCGGATCTTGCGTCTCCGGGGCAGGCTTTGATGCACGCCAACGGACTGGTCGGCGAGTCGATTAGGAAAGGAATTTTGGAGCGGGCTTGTGCTTTGATCCCCGGGTGGAATTTCGATTTCGCACCGTGAGCTCTCCTCGCGCTCCTCTCGTGAAATACTCGCGCGACACCCCGAAACGCCGTCGAGGGGCGGCTCGCGCGTTGTCCAAGGGTCGAAAATATCGCGGGGAGAGATAAGCTCCGAGAGACGAGGTTGAGAGTGATGAGATAAAGAAAGTATGGTGGAGGAAGGAAACGAGGGTGGGAATGCCATATCGCCAGTTAGGCAACTTCTTCGTAATACTTTCCTCACGATTATTTTTTTTTATTCTCTGTTTTTTTTTTTTTGCCTTTTTTTCTTTTCGAACCTCGCGCTAAGTTCCTCTTTCAACTCACTGCCGCTTACATTCCATTTCGTTTTGTTTTTTTGAGGATAAGACGGAACTTTTTAAATTCCCTTCGGCGACCGCGACTGCCGGGGACATCCCTCGGTCTGGTCGTTCGGGGGAGAAGAAAGGTTCAGGGAATGTACTCTCTTTTTGCATTACACAAGACGCAGCTCTCGCGGAAGACTTTTCGCCCTGCTCTCGATTATGTGCAACGACGTTGGGGATCTTTCAAGTAATTTATTCGTCGGTGTAACCCAATGCGTCCGACGCGCGATAATTTTTTTTTTTTCCATTTTTAATAACAGTCACATGCCAATAATTTTATGTTTCACAATAATATTACATTAATAATTAATAAATAAAAACCAGTATGCACTGGTCGAAATCTTAAAAATTGTCATTTAACAAAAAAAAAAAAAAACTAAAATTCACTCCACAGCTGATTTATTAAGAATCTCCGCCGAGTCATCGGCATTCGCCGATTCACTTCCTCACGAACGACTGCCAGCTTCACCCTCGCCCAGCAACCCAACACCGCAAAAAAAAAATCCCACATTTCTCAGGATTATGTTTTCTCCCAAAATTTTTTAGATAACATATTTCCGCGATCGATCGTGTCTTCCACCGCATGAGAAATTCTATTCGCAACTTTCAGAGAGCTCGGTCGTTCCTCCACTTCGAATTCAGTCGGCGTATCGCGCCGGTTCGCGCTATTGACGATTATTATTATCATCATTCGCGAATATCGGACCATGGAGCGACGTCTGTGCGGGGCGAGACCTGGAGAAATCCCCTTCCCCCCCTCATCTCTCCCCACACTACAGGAAGTGGCAGTTGTGCTGAAAAGGCGGGAGAGTGAGAGACACGAATGAAGGAAACGCCGGGAGAATACGAAAGGGGCGAAGGCGGGCGACAGTGAGAGACGGAGCAGGAAAGGACATCGGGACGTTCGGCTTAGTTTAGAACACCGACCGGGGTGTTTATTAATTAATGAAGCCGCGGGACGGGCATGACTGGAATCCGAAACGAGCTGAGTCGGAAGAGGAAGCAGCTGGACTGAGGGAAGGTGAGGGGCGGGACCCTTTGAGGGTTTCTCCGAGGACCGAGTTCCTGGTTGGACTGCGAGGTCCCGAAGACTTCGGGGACTCCCTCGGGCCCGATTTCTCCCTTCCTCACCCTCGCTCGTCTTCCTCCCCCGTTCCTCAGGACTCTTCGTACGACACCCCTGGGAGGACTCTGCATCGCTCGAGAATAAAAAATAAAAAGAAAAAAGCAGTCGTCCTCCGACTGAAGGGTTCTGATTTTTGGCATGGACCAACGTACCGGTGCGCGATCGCAGTTCGAGAGTAGATTTCTCACTTCGGAAGAGAGATGACGGATAATTGAAGCAAATTGTTCGGTCAACCGGCGGAGAACCGCCCGCCAGACAGGGGTTGGACTGCTAAGCCGGCGCTCTCAAGGCACGGGAACGGGGAAGGACCGAAGCGAGACGCAATCCGAGCTTTACCAACCCGATGCAAATTTTCCCCTAGCGAAAATTGACGCTCGCCTCCGGTTAGGAGGATTTCGGTATTTGCGGTTGTTGTCCCGCAGTGGTTTCCGGACCCATCGACTTCCGTGCTTCGGTCCCGGAATATAATTGACGCGAGCTGTGATTGTTCGCGAGATAATTCGGATCTGGCCTATCGGACCCGGTACGAAGAAAATTAACGATTCTAGCCGCTAAAATATCTGTTCGTTTTCGGTGAAATTATTTTGATCGAAATGGTTCATAGTTTCGTTTGGATTTTAATTCAAATTCTTTTCGATAATAACATTCATAATAGTGTAGAGTTCGGAGAAAGAAAAAATAATCTGTTGTCGAGTAGTTGCAATAAATGTAATTCACTGACGTGAGTGTTTACAATAATGGCGGTGAGATATTTAAGAATTATACACAATACATGTAATGTCAATGAACCATCGACCGAGGTCCGTCAGGCCAAGGTAACCTTTGGTGTACAGTGGATCATTTATAGCGCTCATTATAACGAGAGCATTCGATGTTTTCTTTCAACGCGTGTGCAGGTTTGTTTTTTCTCGATTGACTTAAATGTCAATCAATAACGCGTTGGAATATAATGTAGGTGGGAAATTTATATTCGAGTATATTATGCGGCATGCGCTTTATGCAAAGCGGTTGTGGGTCTTCCAATTGAATGAGATACCAAGCCGTTTTAAGAGATGATTTGACGGGTTTCGGCATTTAGCAAGCCACTTGTGCGCACTTTTTTCGGCTGTTTTATTTTTTTTAGTGGTTTCTTTTCAGCTTAAAAATGTAGAATAAATATCCGTTTGATTTCAATGAAATTGTTGTATTCAAATATAAATACCGATTAGGGCTCAAATCGAAGAAAATTTCAATACTAACAGTAACAATAATCTAGAATTCGGAAGGAAAAAAAAAGGTCGATAGTCGTCGATGAGTTTAAGTAGCGGACTTGAATAATGCAGTCGATCTATTTGGGGAAGGAGGTCGATAGCGTCTGGCTCTCCCGCTCTTTCTCCCGCTAAAATCTCGATACTCGGATGCATCTACGCCGCACTTTGCTCGATACCCTCTCCGGTGCCCTTTATAGCTCTGGATTTCGCGCAAATTGAGTTACGACCGGCGCGCCCGGGCCGAGTCTTTTTATCGCGAAGAGTAACGCCGCTCCGACGGAAAGGACACGGACGCGCACACAGGGCCACGAAATTCGATCGATGAAACGGAAACCGATGCATCGAACGATATAGCCGCAAAAGCGGCAACCAGAGAGTATCAGGACCGGTGCAGGCGACGATGGTAACTCGTGCACGTACGCCGAAAGTGCACTTTACGGTCTTGGTAACTCAAGAATCGGAAAAACTTTGTATTCCATATTCGTCACCGCGAGAGTCACGGAAATCAATGTCGCCGATATTTTTACGATCGATATAACGGACTTTGCTTTTTTTTTTTTTTCGTTAGACCTTTTTTGCTCGTACAAAGAAGTCCGACGTAACACTAGAATGAACACTCAGGAGCGCGAAGCGTAAACCAGAAAAAAAGGAGAGAAGCGGCAGACACGACAGAGTCGAAGCATTGTGATAGAGCGGAGCGGGATAAAATTAGACTGCGAGGAAAACATTTTTCCCTGTTGAAACATCCAAATTTTCGATCGCGTATCCCATTGCCCATTTGCCTATGCAGAAATCATTGGAATACGGCGATTTTCCCGATTGTCTCATTCAGCCCCGTTCACCCTCAAATTTTTCTTCGCTTTGGATTTGTTTTTTTTAATACGAAAATTGTACGAAACTTTTCAGCGAGCTTGCATTATTATCGAGAGCTGGTGCAGTTATTTGAAGAGTAGAGACAAAATGAAAAGAAAGGAAGATTCTTTTTCTAGGGGGAAGCAAAAAGAACAGCATCGTGTCTGCATCAGCGTTGAGAGGATAGGAAGCCGAGATAAAAGTCAGCCGTGCCCGAGGGAAATCATCGCATTCATCTCTTCCCACGCGCTTCAACGATAAGGCGGCTGTACGCGTACGCGCGCATAGTGTGCCCGTAAAAGCGCGATGAGTATTAGAAATAGCTTTTTCCGCAGTTTCATAAGAGGGGGCCGAGCGAAGGGGTCGAGTGTCGCGAGAGGTAAAAAATTCTTATATCGTCACAAAACGCTACGGAGCGGATAATTTTCCCAGGGAGTCTTCGCTGCCGACGTTTCGGCAGCGTTCAACCTTGCGTATTTGCGTTCGACCGGAATTTCTCGATTTACCCTTCACCCTTCCCGCTCATATATCTGTCCCGTTCGAACAGTTGCTGCCAGGACGGACGCGATGGCTGTCCCGACTGTCAAGCGCCATTTCACCTCGGAGAAGTTGGGATTAACGTGGCTAATTTGGCAGATGAGCGAGCTGCTTGCCAAACCGAGCTACGCCCTGCTCGCCGTACTCGAGTTTACGCGTAAATCGGGGATACCAAAATTTAGGCTGTCATAGCTCTCGGGTTGCGTTTCAGGGCGATATGCAAGTTCTGGATACGCGGAGATGGTTTCCTGTCGCTGAACGTGTGCGGGCTCCTTTACCGGCACCGACAACTCGAGAGGTTTGTTAAGATGGGAGAACATTAATTGACATCGGTCCGGAAGCTCACCGATTAACGAGCGTGAAATTTATATTTTTATTATTTTTTTTTTAAATTTAATGCCACGTAAATGCTGTGTATATTAGCGAGCCAAAAATACTATTTTTTCGAGGGGAAACCATATTGGGTTGGTGGTTACTGAGTACAGTGTGAACAAATATGCGTGTAAAATTTAATGCACCGGACTGGAAGTTTTTATGCAAAACGTGATGTCAAAATTAATGCACGATGGCGACGACAAATTAATATTAACTAGATTAAAAATGTTGAAAATAATTTATTTTTCAAAATTTACATTGATTTTAACAATACGAGTATATTAATTTTTCGTCATAACTATACATTAAATTTAATGTTCCACTTTCTGCAGAAAAACTGCCGGTCCGGCACTTTCAGGAGAAATGGCCGTGCGTCTGAGAAAAATAGTTGGAATTTTCAAATTAATTTTATTCATTGATGCTAATTTTTTTTTTACAAAAAATAAATTCTATTCGGATCGCGACATTACCGTGATCGAATACACTTTTTCCTAAAAATAATTAGCACCCTTGAAAAAAAGTTAATTATAGATTTCATTACTGACCGCAGTATTTCCCTTCCCCTCAAGTTAACATTTTTCAACCGCTTACGAATGAAGTTTAATTGTAATTTTGGCTGAAGTGTATCGAATATCGATGACCCTAAAGATATCTTCCGGACATCAAATCTCATCATTCTCAAGTCTCTGTCAGTACATAGCTTGAAGAAGCTAAAAAAAATTCACTCCTTGAATTTTATTCTCCAAGCGAACTTCCCTGAAAAATCTCTTTGACAAAGTTTAGTCTCGTACATATCTTCAGATCCCGTTACTCAAGCAAAATTTATTGTCCGCGGCGTCGAACCAATAATTTTCCATTTACAACAGTTAAGCTTCTCCCAACCCTGCGTGTTGTCAGAACCAGACCGTTGGATGGATCGCGCTCCAGGTTGTTTCATTCATTTCTTGCCGAATATTTATTTTCCGCGCCGCCGGTTAAAATTCTACGGATAATCGCTCCGACGACCACATTGGTAGAAGACATCACGAGGAATCGGAGCTCTCGGTTTTCCCGTCGCTGAAATTACAGGTCGAAGTGCGCTGTGCCAGACGGGACGATGTTGTTCTCTCGTACAGCCCCGGTATCGTGGGAAATCGTTGCTAGTACGCCGCGCAGTGACGTCTATTGTCCGCGTAATCTGCTCCTCTTCCCGTGTCTTCCACGGCGCCAGTTTCTCCCTTCGACGTTCTTCGACCCCGCTCGGTTCGTGTTTCTCGACCTGGTGCAGTCAGCCGCGAGTACTCCGAGCCGCGACGACTCCTCGACAAAAGCTTCCTCCAATGTTTTCACCGAGGAGGAAAGATGGAAGGTACAAAAAAAAAAGAGGGTGCGGGAAAATCTCTTCGATTTTCACTCGGACGACTGGCCGAGATGCGAGCATCCAACTTCGAGCGTTTATCGCGCGGTGAAGACGATAAATTGGAAAAGAATCAAACCCGATGGCCCGAGAAAAGTCGGAGTCTCCTCCTCGCCACCGGACGGCTTATTATTTTGCCGTTTGCCGGACGAGATGTCCCGGCGAAAAAGTTTCATTTCCCGGTTGATCTTGGTGTGAATGAGAGTATCGAGAGAAGTGTGAAAGGTGTATCGATACTTCGGCGCATACACGATACGTTCTCCCTCTGTGCAGCGGCAGAAGCAGCCTTCTCGATATACATGTGACCGATGCTGTTCGTTCATGTGCGCAGTGCCCGGGTGCGATATATTCACGCCTCAGCTGATATTTTCACCGTTCGGGTGGAAATCCGCTCCCACCCATAGTACGAGCTCACTGAAAATTTCTCATCACCATTTTTCCTATATCATATCTCGATACACACTAACGCTATTGTACGATAATCCATCGCGATCGGGATCATCGGCTCGGATAAATTCAGGTCGAGATCTTCAGATTTATGAAAGCATTCTGTTCATTGATTTTTTTTTCAGGATTTTTTATCAGGAAAATTTATGAAGAATTTTCTATTTTTTTGTTTGTATTCTTAATACGTGGGAAAACATTTAGAAATTTTTGCCAGGTTTTCCGATGACTCGTTCATCGATTTCGAGATTTCGTTTCAATTTTTTGCCTAACCATTTAATTTCTTATTTGTTTATTAAATACACGCGATGTGCGTTTTTTACAGTTCTACACAATAGTAAGCATAATCTGTAGTGGCAAAAAAAAAGCAACGCGCAAAGATATCACGCTTTGTTTCACAGATGGAACACAGGCTTGCATATTCGAAAATCCATCTGTGATTGTCGAGTAACACACAGTGTAAAACTAACGAGAAGAAAACAATTAGCGGTAAGCCATTTGCTCGTCGACTTCAATACGCACATTTTGATGAGGGATCACTTTCTTTTGAAAATTTCATCCATTAACTTTTTCCAAACGCCCTCAATTTTTTGAATGGCCGGAAAAAAAAAAAAAAAAAAAAAAAAAAAAAAAAAAAAAAAAAACAATCCCCTCATCACAGTGTAACCTCGTAGAGTCGCGTCGACGAACTCTTCGTCCCAGTAGGAAACTCGTGTAATAATAATCCCGGATCTCGTAGCAAGGATTTCGCCCCATCTTCTCGCCTCGCTGACTTTACAACGATTCGGTGCAAGCCACCGAGAAAGATCCGTTTGAAACGTGACATATTTTATATACCTCCTCCGTGCAGCCAGACGAGCTCCACCTCCGTCGTCACGCAGTCCGGTACCTGCGAATCATGGATATATGCACATCGTACGGCTACTCTAGCCTCTTGCATGTCACGGGATTACCCGTGTCACTGGCATGCGCCCCGAAGACGACGACACCGATCGTACCTCCTCTCGCACCGGGGTGAAAGGGATGCGACTCGACACCCCGCGCACGTGCACATCGTGCTCTACACATTGAAGAACGTCGGCCAGTAGCAGCGGAAAACTCAGCGGAGCCCACCGCCTCGAATATAAATCCGTGGCGGCATAATTCCCTTCACGACGACGACGACGACGACGACGACGACGTCGAGACGACACGATGACACCCCGAGACCCTCGGCGGCAGCTCGTAAGTAGTGTACGCACCCTTCCAGCATTTCCGCCCCCCCCCCCCCCCGGCGCCCTTTTTTTTTTTACTTTTCTCCTTTTTTTTTTTTTAAATTTTTTTTATTTTTTTTTTTACCTTTTCCGTCGAGTGGCGAGCGAGACGGCAGAAGCAAAAGCAGAGCTCTCTCCCACGCTCCAAAGGATTCATAATAGGTAACCCAATTACAAGTAATTGCGCGAAGAGCCGTGTACCTACCGTGAACGAGCTTCCCGCGTGACGTACGTACAGTTCACCTGCTCTCCATCCCCTTTATCTCCCGCTCTTCGGATCTCCGTCTCTCTTGTTGTTTCTATCCCGTTCGCTCGCTGGACCGGTAGAGCATCAAAGGGAACTATTTTTGGAATAGTCGAAGCGTAGCTCTGGCTCATGCTCGCCCTCGCCGACGCTCGTGCTCTCGCCTTCCGTCACTATCTCCCTTTCGCGGCTACTTTTCTGTAGGTAATTTTTTTCATTACCTACAGAAAGGTAGCGTGGAGAAATTTTTTTTTTTTCGGAATTAACGAACGGTATTGGGAGCTTTTTTACGCAAGCTGTTTTTGAAAATTTCATAATAATTTTATATAATAAATAGTCAAATTAAATAGATATAAATTAATTGATAAATTTTTGTTAATCTCGGGCAAAGAATTTGTCATTTTAATTTCTTGTGTTTTCGTTTTTAAATTGAAGTACATTAATATTCGATAAATGTATGTAATGCAAGCACATTAAATTCACGATTTATTCGTACCGTGTTAATAAATTCTTAAGGAGATGCACGACTCAGCTCCAGCGCCTCGGGAAAAAGCGTGGAACTTGAATGACGGCTTATGTGATCGAAAGAAAAATGAATGGAACGAAGAGCCGACAGGTTAAAGTAAAAAAAAAGGTGAAAGGTAAAATAAATACAGAGAATTTTGCAGGAAAGTCGGAATAGAGTGAAATGTGACAACAACACTTACAAATCTACTTTGCTCGCGATGTTCTCCCTCGTCGAGCCTCGCTCGTCATAAATTTGTCGCGAGCACGCTAGGAACGTACGGCGTGCTGGAGTTTCGCTTCGCCCCTCATTTCGACTCTTCAAACCCTCCGTCGTGTTTTGAGTTTGGTGACAAGCTCCGCTCTCCAAGAATGTATTTTATTCTCATAAATGCTTTACGTGCCTCGGCCTCGCTCTAGCCTCGAACGAGGAGAACAACTTCATTTGCCGATCAACAAAACGAATCGCTCAGGAATAAAATTTCACGGCCGTTTATCGTCGGAGTAAACGTGTATTTTATATTAATAGAAAAAAATTCAGCAGCGATTCTTTGATTTCCGGGTGGTTTGGTAACAACGAATATTCGGTAGAACTACTTGGAGAAATAAATTTAGAAAATCATCTAATCGTACAGAGTACATCAATCGCGATTTACATGCTTCGAAAAACACAAATAATTGATCAAGTTTTCATGTCCAAAATGATAGCTTTTTTTCATCATCATTTTTCGTTTTTAACATTTTTCGATCGTCTTCGTAGCTTTTTTTCCCGACATATTGCAAGCGATGTATAACGATACTCTGTAACTCATGAAGACGCGAACGAAGCAGAAGATATTTCCTTAATTAACTTTAATTTAATTAACGTTCGGGAATACCGGGAGAGCGGCGGAGGCGTGCGCGGAGATTCAACACGCTCCGGTCGAGATTAAGAGCCGCCTGAGATTAATAATCCACTACCGGCGCTTTCCAACGAGGCTGTACCACAGGCCTCCACCGTCTGCGGAAACTGTTACGTGCGGTTTAACCGCGGTGCAGTTTTCTCACTTCCTCACGTTCGCGGATTGCGGAGATAGGAGCAAACGCGCGCGCGCGCCTGCCCAGCCGTTTGTTTGCCGGCCACATCGTAACGTCGTAACCTTGCTGTCGCTTAAGCCGATTAAGCCCAAATTCTCAATCTTATACGCGACACGAACGTGTATATTTTCCTTTGCGCGCATAAATAAACATAGAGATAACCTCAGCAACGTTGTGTTTCCTCGTCGAGGAAGCTTTGTTTTGGTAAAAAAAAAAATTGAGATTTCAATGGAAACGTTTAAAATGGTCAAAAACGTCGAAACATCACATTTTGTAAAAATATCGTAAGTATGGGTGTCGAATTAAAGTTTCCATTGAATTAAAATTTTGTACACAGTTCGTGTGGGCAGTACTCGATGTTTCTGTACAATTTTATCCGTAAATGTTCAATTGATTTTTCTGCACGCTATTTTTTTTGTATTAAAAAATGTCGCTTCTCCCTCTGGCTCTCACAATTTTTGAGCTACCTCGCTGAAAACGCTTAAACTAATTAAATACGATCGCCCGATGATGCCATTAAATTTTTTTAATAATCGATCTAACTCTCTAAATTTTATGGAATTTAAAATTTTGACATTTTTTTGACACTACCGTCCCTCTCCGAAAGTGGATCTTGGCTTCAGAAAGACGGGACATTAGTATTTCTCTTCTTCAGAATACACCGGATATCAATCTTTAATTGCACGAACATATAAGCTCCAGAAGAAAAAAAAAAAACCCGTCGTTCCCTATCTATAAATATCGTAGGCCTAATCGATGAAATCGAAGAAAAAAGAGGTCTCTTTGTAAAAATAGAAAGGTCCTTCAACTCTGCTCCCGCAGACAGCCGGCACTCCCTCCCGGATGATCGCATACAGTCCTAATAGCTATATTGGCAGCCTGGTCATCGCGCGGTTTCTATTCCACCGAAGTGAAATATCGAGTGATGAACTTGAGAGGTGGAGGTGGAGGGTTGGGGTGTCGGAGAGAGTGATTGTGCGGTGACGGTGCAACACCAACGAACTCACCCCCGCGTCTCGTTGATGTCTCACACTCGAGGCCGTCGGTGCGTTCGCTCCCAGTCGGATAAGCTACCAGGGCATGTATAGATGATCCACATATGTACATGAATTCGACTCTTTGTACTCGCGGTTCCGCCCCGCCCCGCGGCTTTTCACTCGGCGATATCGTTTCTCCCTGTATACTCGGCTACATCGCCTCCTCGGATGCTTATGCTTTCGACAGTGTTCCCTACTAACCGGCACACACCTAACGATGTCCACGTATCCACCATTGAGTCCGTCGATACGGCACAAACCCGACCGCGCATCGTCGCTCGCGTTGTTCGATGTTTGTCTCTCCTTTTTCGTCCCTGTACGTTTCCGTGTAAATCCACTCTGAAATCCCTCCAACGTTTCATTGGGTGTAGTCGAGTGTGCATGTTGCAGCGCACTCCCATCCAGGTAATCCTACCTATCTCCCATCCGCGCCTCCTTTTACTCTCCCGTCGCGTTTGTACCGCCCTCGAGATAAACGGAAAGAGCCATTCACGACCCTTTACCATCGACGCCGCTGTTATTATTATATCATCCGTGATTTTCACGGACGAGACGATCCCGAGGATAACCGAGGTGACTCCGGAGTTTAATTTTTTGTTCTGGTCCAATGAAACATTAATGATTCTAAATGGAAACCAGTCGGTCCACCTTGTCAATTGTAATTAACGGTAAACTGTCGTCTAGGATGATTCATCAAATATGACTTGCCGGGGAGGAAAGAAAGTTTCGTTTTGTCGGAGGGGTATTCATTTATCAATATTGCGGGCGGAATGAAAGTTCGATTGAAAGCTTGTCAATTTGGACTGCAGCGGTCTGCAATGGATTAGCGGCTCGGGTCGGAACTTCAGAATTTTTTTATTTCGTCAATTTTTTTTCTGTTTAGAGTTATTCAGGCTGAAATTACATGGTGAATTATGTGGCTAAGCGTTGGGTCATCTTGAGTGGCGAGGATTCTTCCGGAATTCTATCGTGTTCAATTTTCTCTGCCAAATAATGGACGATGATGTTTACGGAGTTGGCTCGATAGACAGTTTTTGTAAAACCAATCTAAACTTTTTTCGTATGGACTGCAGACGTCACCGGATTCAATCGTTTGAAGACGTTTGGGCCAGATTCGCGGGAGTCAACGAGATTGGTTCCGATAACCGCGGTTCGACGCATGCGTCTAGATAGCGATACAGTAGAGCTTCTTTCCAAAAAGTTAACGTTTCCTAAGACATTAAAATCGGGCAAAAATTACGGATTATAAAAAAAAAAAAAAAAATCTTTAACTGAACGAACCTCCGCAAATTAACACGAATCAATTTTGCGCATAAATTTCCATTAATATTTTACGATGTTGTGGACATGCACGTTAGTTGAAATAACGATCCATTACAATGATTCCTAAGGGTTTGCATAGACTCGAAAAATGTAGCACTCATTCGACGAGTGTGAAGCGCTCCAACCTCCTAAAACGCACCGACGTGCCGAGTCCCTGTGAGCCAGGGCGAGCGACCGGCTTGGATCCTTGCCGCATCTATACCCGTCATCTAACATCCAGACCGGGATGCTGCCCGGCGTCGCGACGTCCGTCTGCGTACACATATCCACAAACGCGCGCAAGCGCTCGACATCGTGTCGCGGCTGTTATCCGCGAGCTGGCAGTCGCGCGCGACCCTTCAAACGCGCCGCACCGCTCTCTCACTCCATTCCGCGTCGTAACGACTTATCGGGTCATTCAGCTTCCGCGAAGCTGACTACCGTAAAAACCAAACATAAAAAGAGCAAGACATTAATTTTCACAAAAGAAAAAAAAATACACACACGAGCGCAGTCACAGACTGGAACGGGAAAGAAATTAGTGAATCTGTGTGGAGTGGGAGAGCTACGAGAGATCGATAAATGGATCAGTAACCGGACGTGAGTGTGACTTGTCTTTTCAGACATTTACCGATCTTCGAAAATACCGTAGACTCGTGTGATTCATTTATTCATTTATTTTACACCAAATTTATGGATTAATTAAAAATTCGAGTGAAAAATAAAAAATAAAAAATTGCTTAAACTTCTCGCGATCTTTCGACGCGCGTGAAAAATTAACAGATGCTATTGAGCTTCTGTGCTCGTCGAGTGTTGTGAGGAACAGTGCAAGAAGACACGTTGATGGTAAAAAAAAAAAAATCAAAATTTCCATAAACCCTAAGACCGACCGATAACAGTCCCGAACTTAATTCCCACTCTCATACTTGTTTGGCTCTATCTTAATTATCGATCGTGATCGAGGAGATTGAACACGCATTGCCGACGATTTTTTTTTACCGATAGCGATCGAGCGCGTCCGGCTTGAAGAATTATCTCACCTCGGCACTTTATATATATATATAAATTTTTTTTTCGAAGCAGAATCAACGATTCGGTCCTTACCGACTACTTCTATATTTGAGAAATTCCGCATGATAAAAATGATAGTATCGCCATTTGCCGAACAGTAGATTAAAGTTTGTTAAATTCGTCCTTTCCGACCGTCTGACCAAACAGTGACTTCTTCCACTTGCTACGCTCAACGAAGCGCGTCTGACCGCCGGAACCTCGACTCGGGCTCCTCCAGGCTTGACTCTGAGTCCGACACGCTCTTTATCTTTCTGTAACACCGACTGTTATTGGTCTATCGCGTGCGGTCCGGAACGCGCGTTACCCTCGGTCTCGGGTGAATTCCCCGCAATCCGCTGTACGACGATACTTCGGCGACGACGAGTATCGCTACCTGGGAATCGATATCGCACTACACGAGGTACGGTGCTCGAACTTCATTGCTCGACCATCACGATACGGATAAGATATAGAGAAAATTTTGAGAATCGAACAGACGATAAGGATCGATGGAAGTTCAGCGGCAAAACTCGACTTCGTGACGTCCGAGCTACGTGTAACGTCCCGAGAAATTTAAGATTCCCGATAACCCGAACTCACGCACTTTTCGCACACGTGAGAATGTAATTAGCTTGAATTATTTTTATTGCCGTACTTTCAGCGACCTAATTATTTTACCGGCAAATCTCCAAGGTATTTAGCTCGACGAATTTATTGTTCGTACTTCTTTTCTTTTTTTTATTAATTAAGGCTATTTTTAAAATTAATTAAACGGAATATTTTTTGTCGGGTCACGAAACGAATAGGAAATCGAATATTTGCAAAACATTTTTTTTTTTGGAAATTTGTGAAATTTGGTCGTTTCAATGATATAACATTTAAATTGCTACATACTTGACGATAAATCTACTTGGCCTATCCAAAGTCCGTTCAGTAATATCCGTTTTTCCTCGATGCAAACGGCATAAATCTCTCCGGATTATACTTCAATAAAATTTCGTAACTGACTATCGTTTGAATACGGTGTTCCGTTTTATGAATTTCTTCGTAGTGATATCACCGGAAGCCCAGCGAAGCCACAATGGGGAGGTAGAGCGAGCGAGGGTACAAAAAAGCAAGTTTTTTTTTTATACCGTTTTGTAACAACCGGAGCCAGGTTCGGTTCTGGCGCTTTTCCGCTGAGCGGAGAGCGCTATCGGCCTGGCTGTACATAATCCAAGCGTGTAAACAGGCCGGATCCAATTACACCGGCTCGCTGTGGCCTCCCAAACTACATCCAACTGCTGATTACCTTCCGTCCTGCAACTGTGTATATCCACTACAAAGCAGGCCCAGTTCGGAGCAAAAATGGCCCGGTTTCCACGAAGCTTCCAGTATACTTTGTAGTCCATCTCCATTACAAAGTAGTCAGAATTGGGAGCGAAATAGTTCACTTTTCACGCAGCTTGCGCGGAACTGCGGTAAAAAGACTATCTACAGCAGACCATGCCGGTCCATCTTGCCCCGCTCTCGACTGCGAAAGAAAATCCAGGCTAAATCCACAACAACGGATATTCATTCTGTCACCAAACTTGGATCAGACATCGCCAGGAGTAAGAAGCAGTTTGTA
Source organism: Listrodromus nycthemerus (assembly GCA_963978505.1). NCBI lineage: Eukaryota > Metazoa > Arthropoda > Insecta > Hymenoptera > Ichneumonidae > Listrodromus > Listrodromus nycthemerus. The sequence continues at coordinate 16,818,549 of OZ021681.1, forward strand.
CTCCGAAAGTGTCTCTTCGCCTCGGCACTCTAAAAAGTCGTACACTTCATTAAAACCACGAGAGACACGTTGGAGCCTTTTCCCCGACATACCATTTTTTGCCCCTCTTTTTTTTGGTGGTCTATCGACCCCGCGATGTCCTCGGGACACGGTATATTCCACGAGGGACGTTCCGAGTCCTGCTCCGACACGGCCTACAAGCCGAAAGTTTGTCAACTTTCGGTAGTCTCCCGCCTCGTACCTGGCGGTCGTGTCGTGTCGGTTTTCAGTGTCCTCTCGCCCATCGCGTCGCTCGCGTCCCTCCTAGGGGGAAGAAACGCACCCCGACCGAGCGGAGCAACCCCTGCGACGCCTTCGGCTGAATGTCACGTGACCATAATGTCAGCAGCGCTCTTGGCGCCGTGGCTGCTCCGACGAGGGGTTGAAGTGGGCGTGCGGAGAGGGTGAAAGAAGACGAGACTGCACAGTCGGAGTGCCCGAAGGAGATGGTCGAAAGCGAGCGCGGGGGGCGAAGACGTGTCCGGGGTGCACGCCGTGCTGGTTTGGGAATCGAGCGGGGCTACGTGAGCTGCATGTCTGATGTAAGTTGAGTACAACAGCGCAAAGAGAGCGGGAGAAGAAGAAGAAGAACAAGAACAAGAAAAAAAAAGAGGACCATTGTCCTCGCCTCCTCGATGGATCTTGTTCGTCGCCGTGTTCTTTCACTTTTTCTCTCCCGTTGTCCCACCACCTCTTCCATGTATGTCGCGGAAACATGACTTTTTTCTCGCCACCCTCTCGCGAGCTCGAGATAGCGCGGAGGAATTTCCGCCGACGCAGCGGTCTCCTTTTTCTCTCCTCGCTTCCCCTCCACCCGACAACGATCTTCCAATCTGTAATCGCAACTCCGCAACTTTTATTCGCCGAAATCTAATCGCGAGGCGATTCACGGACGCGGCCCGTGGCGAAAATTTGTTTTCGGACACGTTATTCTGCGGCTTTGATCGCATCGGGGCCAATTGAGCTTGAAGGAAGAAATGTGCTTACGGGCATCCGGGCGGTTCGATGGACGCTCCCTCGTGCATCAACCGCGCGTAACTGCACCACCCCTCGGTGGTCGGAAGGACGAAGGAGAGATGCACACTAGATTGAACGGGGTGAGAACCCGACGTGTCTGCCTGCGTCGGCTGCCGCCTACGAGAGGGTTGCGGATAGTGGCGTGAAATAATACTAACACACATAGGCATGTGATATTGATTTTTCCTAGAGTTCTCTCCCTCCCTTGTCCGACTTCTCTTTTCCTTCGCTCTTCGAATTCTCCATCGGCCTCCCTCGCTCCCGAGCAATGGTCTCGGCGTCTCGCCTGTTACCGTAGTCACCCCCGTCACGTTCCGCTTCTTCTACTCGGTCCGTACATGCATACAGGCGGATATTCGCGATACACACATATTCGTCTGCACACGTGTGACGCGCACACCCTGTCCGGTTTCTTTTTTTTAATCCCCTCTGTACGCCCTGTCCGTTCTTTCGTGGCTAATGCCAGTTGGCCGCGCGAACGCTATTAGTATCATTCGTTTAACCGAGATATAGGGAACCAGCCAAAGGTGGCGCGCGACTCCCTCGCGAGAAACATAGAGAAACAAGTGGAGATACACTTCTCGAGAACTTTATATCACTGAGGAGGAACACATCTGTGGACCCGCCGGAGGCTCCGGCATGGGAGCTTCTCCGGAGTAATTGTATCTGACTGGTTCACCGATATCGATGAAACATATTCCTGGGTAGATTTATTAGATGGGAAAGTGAGGGAGTTCTCAAAGTTCGACTCTGAACGTGGAGAAGATTGCTTTCGTGTCGATAAGGCTGTAGGACGAGTGGACGAGAGCGACGGGTCTGCCGATTAGGATACGAGGGAACGAAAATATTCGCCTCGATTCATAAAAATTTTTTTGCATTTTACGGAAACTAGGCACATTTATTTCAATGACTTTTGAGGGCGAATTTTATACATCGTTCTGTTGGTATTGAAGGTACGTTTGATTATTGCATTTAAAATATTTTACGGGAAAGAGTGAAATTTATTTTCAATATTCTTCGGTTGGACTTTCTGTCTTCACATGCAGGTAGAACGATTAATCGCGAAATTGATTATTAAATGCCTTGCTGATTCGTTTACGCAACTAACGATGTACACGGAAGAATGCACATAAAAACTCAAGCAAAGAACTCATAATTTACCTTTTTTATTTTAAGGACAGTCGATTAGTTGGGATCCTGCTCTTTTGTAGAAATTATGTTCGGTACTTAAGGTCAAGTGAAATATATTCTATATTCAATGCCGCCATCTTTCTCACACTCCTGACTCCCTCACGTGACTCCAACTTCGATTTAAAGGGCGTTATCGCTTCGCGACGAAAACACTTTTCCGGACCCGCCAGAGGCTTTACTCCAGCCCCGTAGTTTCTCTGGAGTAATCGTATCCAACCGGTTCGTCGATATCGATAAAACATATTTTTGGGGAGAATTATGAATTGGAGTTCTGGAAGGTGAGATCTAAGGATTGCTTAAGGAGATTATTTTTTTTTAACGAAAATTACGTTCGGTTTTCGAGGAGTTAAGAAACTGGGATTTTCTCTTATGCTCGCCTGTAAATGGCCACGCATACTCGAATATATGTCGCACAATTTGGCAAAGCCGTCAGAGAAATTTGGCAGAGCAGCAGGAGGCTCTAGTTTCATCAGAGTGATCCAATGACACAGCGACTTGGCGTTGTCGCGTCTAACCTAAGGGATGATCCTGTGTTTGCTCGCTGTCTCGCTAGTTACCCCGGCTTTGCACTCTGGCTCGTCGGCCGTCGCTATTTGATCCGTATACGAAGCACCGGCATCGGGTTAATAATGGCTTGACCCGTTGAATTAACGGCATCATTAACGAATACCTCTGCTCAAAGGTCCTTGTCCTCGCACAGCTTCGCCTCTATCCGAATTTCGCGCAAAGAGGACTGTTAGGATTCTCCCTCTCTCTCAATAAAACGCGGCCGGGTGTCTGCGGCGACTCGGAGTAATTGCTCATATTAAATTTAATAATATACCAAGAGCTCCATCGTCCAACCAACCGAGCCATTTTACGCCCCATAAAAAAATTTAAAAAAAATTACACCCTCTTCTCAGTTCTCCGCCATTCTCTGTTCCCTCGCTACTTTTATAACCGCTCAAAGTAAAAGTCGTTACATCAACTCTGAAGCTGCAAGGTCTGCTAGATACTTTTTGCCTCACCCTTTTAGTCCTCCAAAAAAGATCGCACTTTTTTTTTATTAGATATTTAGAGTCAAACTGAGTGCTATCGTTCGTTTAAAGCCATGTGGGAGTTCGAAATCTATAAATTCTTTCGAATATCAAGGAAATCGTGCTTTGAGAGAAATACATATTTTTTTTTTGCTAGAAGCGAGTGGAACATTTTATGTGGGATAAAAAAATAAATTCTTAAACCTTTTATAAGGACATCAAAAACCGATATAACAAGCCAGGATTGCAATTCGGACCGTGTCCGACGCTTGTGAAATCCGCGTGAAGACTCCAATAGCGTGAAATAATACACGATGGTTAAATTTCCCTCGCAGAATTTACCTTACCGCTCGAGCAACGTCGTGCATACAGAGAGATATGTCTCGTAACTCGTCACGGAGAGGAGAGTTATACGGACGAATAGGTACGTACGTTACGTAAATGTACATAAACGGAGAACGTAAGTACGTAAATACGCGCTTCTCGACGCTGTGTTTACTCGCCAGTTTCGTTGTACGTGCCAGTCGTTGACACACACGCGCCCGAATTTACGCATTGTACAGTTTCCCTGTCTAGGGACATTAAGAGTGAGAAAAGCAGACCCGAACCCTTCCCTCGTGCGGAACATTAATTCCGCTTACGGTTGCCACAACCAGCTCCAACCCCGCCGGTTCGCAAAAGTCCTGCCTCGCGACAACGCGCACTCATCGACTTCCTTATCGCTCGAATGCCACCGGGATGGAAAATCTCTTTGCGCACATCGAGCTTTCCCTTGCCGCAAATCATAGATTTCCCAAAGCACGGATGGAGGTGGAACGTTTGTGGAGCTCGAACACGGTTAAATCCCCGCCCGAAAGCGTCGACTTTATTCGTCATTGTTATTTTTATTTATTTTTTGTTTCCCGTTTCGGGGCGAGTATCGCTCATCCTCCATGATCGAGAGCCCAGTCGGAGGGAAAACGCGAAGTCCGAACCACTTCGGGCTTGTCGATAAAAATTATTGCACTCCGAAAACCCCGACACGCATTATTTTTTACGCGCATTTTTTTTTTTTTTTTACCTCCATCGTTCATTGCTCGTGATTCTTGCTCGAGCATTCATCTTTTTTAGTTGAAGCCTCCTCGTTACCTCGAATAATGGACGGCAATTCGTTTGCCGTGGAATTACGCGAGTTTTTCTTCTCGGTACGGTTGTTGTGTTTTTTTCTTTCAATTTTTTTTCATCGCGTTTAGCCCCAAAGCGTCGGAAAAAAAGTATTGGATGAGCGGGCGGAGAACGAGAGACTTTTCGCGATGCTGTCGGTGTGTGCGAAGCCTCTCTACGCGCGTCCGGAATCCGTTAATTCGTTGCTCTCGGCAACGTCCCAAGTAACGACGGTCGCTCCCGCACGCCAGCCGGTCCCGGGCTTTCCGCAGTCGGCCAGGGCTGGGAGGAGCGAAACTGCCGGCTCGTTGAAATTAAATGAGAGAGAGACGAGAGATAAGGGCGGGAGGAACGGAGGCAACATCGCCGAGGGATGAAAAGGACTTGATGGTTACGCGCGCTCGGCAGCCGCGCGACAGCGACGGAGAAAGCGTAAAAACAATAGGAGCCCCCTGCAGAGAGAGGGCATTATACTCCAGAATTCTATATATGTATATGGCAAATATATATATATATATATATATATATATATATATATATATATATAGATGCATTTTTTTTACGAGCGAAGTTGCTGTGCACGTACGCGTACGTTATCCGGGTTTAACGAGATCGTATTGGATAGTCGAGCTCTCGCTCGACCTTTATTACCTCAACCACCTGTGCGCGTCGTACTTCCGGCTAACTCGCTTTCGGGCAACATTCTCAAATTCTTCTCCTTGACGATTACCAAATCGCTACGTCGAACGAGAATTTCATTTTGTTTTGTTGCTTCCGTTATTTACATGCAGTATTCTATGCTTGGGAAATTTCAGACCGCGACTCGTCGCAGGTTCTTCGATTATCTTTCTTCATTCATGGAGAAACTCGTGTCAACAAATTGAAGATAATATATATTAAATAAAATCTCTCTTCTCGGCAGTTTAAAAGAAAATGGAGTTGACCAAAAAATGAACAAATTTAAAATAAATAAAATAAAATGTGGATTTCTTCTCGGCAGTTCCAAGCATCTCCATCGACCGTTCGTCGACAACAAGATACGCGAGAGTGAAAGAAAATAAGCGTCCGAGGGGTTGGAGGAGGGTGCGTAACTTAAAGCTGGGATAGGGAGTGCTTGTTTGAGAGGGCTGTTTGATTTATGATGGTCACAGGGCTTCTCACGCTGGAAAATTCCACGTCCAGCTCGGGATCTGTACACCCACTTGGCTCCGTGTTGCCATAGAAATTTCGACGAGTTTAGTGGCATTTTCCTTCCCCGCTCTTCCCGACGGGAAACTACCCTTGGCGCGTCGACGCCGCACCCTTCGAGACGTTATCCTGCGAGCCCCTCACGAGGAAAGAAATAATCCTGTTCCAATCTCGCGCCTCGCTGGTCCGCTTCGTAAGATTTTTTTTTTAACAAACTTTTAAGTCTGGGGGATCGGACGAAGCCATATCGATTTAAAAAACTCATCTTCACCGATGTTTCCTTTTTTGTCGAGTAATTTTTTTCAAATTTTCAACATTTTTATTGAATAAATAAAAAATGAGAAAGCGATGTGAATTTTTTTTTTTTTCAACAGATTTAACTTCCGGCGATATCAAAAGTTTCTTCGGTTCGAGTGTCATTGAGATGCGACCGGGGCGAAATGTAATTAATAAAAGTGTACGTAATTAGCGTGAATTTCTACATACCCAGCCAGATAGTAGTCGGCTGAGTTGCTCGGAACAGTGCGAGCGCTACCTTGCATTAATTTGCCTCTCTCGGTGCTTCGTTCCTTTTCGTTTTTTTTTTCCTTTCTTTTTGTTTCAACCTTCTACCCGAGCTTTCTTCGTGAATAGCATTAGCCATTCTCCTCCTGTTCTTCGCTTGCCGCGAAACTCTTTCCCTCTACTTCTCTCTGGTTATTAACTTGAGCTATGGCGCACAACGAAAAAAAAAATGGTCTTTGTCGTCGATGTTCTCATTGTCCGGAAAACGACCTGGTAATTGACACTACATCGTTGGCAAAAGTTGAAATCACTGCGCGATTCGGTGAATTAAAATCGTTCACATCTGTTTTTGCTCAGCGATGAAATTGCTCAATAAAAACGAGCAAGCGAAAGCCCGAAGCATGAACAAAAGAAATGAAAGCTTCACGGTCGAGGAGACGAAAAAAAGCTCCGAGCTTTCGGCTACAGCCAAAGTTTGTTTTACTGTAAACAGCGAGAAATTTTTAGAGCCTGAAATGGTTCCATGAGCAATTTCCGAGGCTTCGAGGGTATGATACGAGGGTGGAAAGTTTCGTCGGCGTGAGGACGAGCTCGGGTAAAACCCGCGCAGCCTCCCATTGCCTCGTTTCGTCGTCTCTCTAATACCGAGAACGAGATCGGGCGAAGAATATTGCATTCAAACTTTGCACTTATGGTGCGTCGAGGCAACTGGGCAAAGTCTTCGTCGTCGCATACACACGTACACACACACACCGGTCTCTTTCTACCTCTCGGGAGTCTCTGCTGCGCGACTCTTCTGAATACTAAAGAGACCGACGCGCGCGTATACGTAGTACTGTGACGAAAGCGGTAGCTGCAAGAATATATATATATATATATATGTGTGTGTGTGTGTGTGTGTGTTTGTATAACCCATACGAAAACCATGTAGGAGCTTCGCGACGTTGGAATCGTTTTCCCCTCCAAGATTTATTGCGGGTTGCATGCGGGAATAAATTTCATAAAAATACACACGTTCCTTGGAAAGGGCAATGAGCGTCAAGAAGAAATACCGAATATTGCAAAAAAATAATAAATGTATAGACTTAGGTATGCATATTAAAATTTTTCTACGCGTACAGTTAATATCTTTCTGTGAAGTATGCCGAAGATGATAATAAATTTCGTTTGGATAAGGAACGATGAATTATTGCTAAATTCTTGAGATGATTCACGTAACCGTTATCGAATAATTCCAAATTTTATTATATTTCTTGATTTTTCTTTTTTTTTTTTTCCAAGTCTAGTTTGGAGTGGAAGAAAGGTGATGAGTACGGCCCGAACGAATTGTCCCGTTAATTAATGGTATATGGACCGTACTCACCGGTCGTCCTTTTCATCGATTCTTCTCTCGAGGATTTCTACGATATTCTCCCGTCCGGTAAATTATATTCTCTCTCTGCTTCTCCGCTATTATCTCTATAACAATAATTGAACAGGCGGTCATTCGTGTTCGTAATGGCCCAGTTATCGTAAAATCGTCGGGCAGAACGTGGATTTTGAAGCGAGTAAAATCCGGATGTAGTGCGACGGTTATGGAAGCTGGTAGGACTCTCTATACGTTCGTCTCATTTTATCTTTTCCCTCTCGGGGCCGACGGGGCTTAATTAACGCGCCCGAAATGGGATCGAGTATGGCACAGTGCTGCGATATATAGGCAGTTCTCCCCGGCATACAGCGACGGTAAAATTCGTAGTACGGAACGAGAGAGGCACAGCTAGGACGGGAATGAGCTTTATCGCTCTCGCAGCGAAGTAAATTCGTATGCCGCACATGGGAGCCTCTCGCTAGTAGACCTATCCGACATCGTTCCCAGCATCCGATTCCCAGGATGGAAGGAGCCCCTGCTGCTGAATCGGGGAGATTCGTCGGAATGGCGGCGGCGAGAGGAAGAGAGGGGTTTACAAAATCTCGCGAGGGCGACCGCGTACTCTCGTTCCCTTTTGTATTTTTATATTTATGCAAATCCGCGGTCGCGAATTACTCGTTGATCCAGCCGTCCTCTCACCGAGTTCGCTCGCGCATTTGCAATGGAAATTTATGTCACTCGGGATGGAGAAAAGAACGAGAGGAAAAAAGAAGTAAAAAATAAACACGAATGAAACGTATAATAAGGATAGGAAGCCCGGATTTACGAAAGTTTGCCCTTCGCATAATCAGACTTTGGAATATAGATTTTCGAAACTGACACCACGAAAAGTTTCCTCGAATCCTTCCTCGCGGTATGTCGATATTTGGGTCGTCGTTAGGGCTCCAGGGGATGAATTATAAATGGCTTGCCGGGGACCTCTCCCGGTAATGGAAATCGATAAGGGAAAATTTCTCACCGGTACAGTCTGTTGCACGCAAAATTTGCCGATGAATGGCGCAACATCGATACTAGCCAGTTAGTTACTAACTATGAGGGAGTGATGCGTGTCTCTCTCCTCCGGCCTGGTCCGCAATTGCCACAGCCCGGTGTGTTCGGCTCTCGCGAACCCGATGATGTTTCCGTCCAGACTCCGTCTAACTCGTCTCTCCACGGCTTCCGCGAGGGACTTTCCCCCAAAGCCATGAACTCCGCAACATCCAGCCTGTGTTTCTCGTGCTTGTTCTCTCTCTCTCTCTGCTGTACGCCACCGACCGGCCACCGACCGGCCACCGACCGGCCACCGGTTCCTATGCAAATTTGCTAATTGGAACCCTCGACGCGCGTGCCAAACGGATTCCCTGTAGAGTCGATCAACCTCGTAGCTCTCCGCCGTGCACTTCGCTCTCCCGCGTATATACTTTGTTTACACATAAGCCGTCTATGTACTCATGGGCACTCTATTCGTCCTGATTAAAACCAAAATTTGCATGAATCGAGTTAAACGAGTGTACGAAAAAATATTCGATGTACATTTACCGTTTACCGAAACTGTCGGAAAAACGTTACGACACGTAAGTTGGACATTTCTCAGGCGAATAAAGGATATTAAAAAACGAGCCGGATTTAATCTAAGTTTCAGTGACTTTATTGAGGATACGTGACATATAAGCATTTTTATTTTTAAACAATAAAACTTAAATATCGTCATGTATATTGTATGCTGGTAATTTGCACGTCGTCCAAAGTTCGTCTGCCGCGGTCACTGCGAGGTTGTTCAGCGTTTCATGCATCAGGTTTATGGATCGATTAATAATTTGTAAATGTAAATATTGCGTTTTCCACTTCGCTGTTAATTACTTCGATTGCTCGTACATTGTTTATGCGGGACGTTTAAATTTACACATATTTTTTCTCGAATTGTTCACGAAGTGATTTTATATATTTTCTCATGCAAACTAATCTTTCCATTATTTATCTCAATTATATTTCATTATTATGCTAACAATTTTTTTATTAATATTAATTATTATTATTACGTAATGTATAATAAATACATGAGGCATACTCCGGATCTCTCGGTTGTACCACATTATGTTTCGAATTTTTCCCGAAGTCTCGATTTTTTTGGTCAGCTCGAGTGCGCTGCAGGTATCGTAATTCAATTAAAATCGGTTAAATCCCGCGAGCGAACGACAGTGAAACGGGAAAAATAGGTGTTTCCATTGAAAATGGTGGGAGTCGGAAGATCCGAAGGCAATCCATTAGCATCGGCCACACGAGAAGGGGGTAGCTTCCGGGGACAGTTTTCCGGGAGAATGCGTTTAATCGATGCACCTGGCGAGCTTCGATTTTGTCTCTTTCCCTGCTCCGCTCGCGTTCCTCTCATTTATCCCACTATCGAATTTATCGCTCCGGTTTGTTCTCTACGAACGAATATTTAAATCCCCACCTATAACTATACCTATCCCGATTTCTCCGTCCATCTTCGTCAACGTTTTTTTTTCCTTTTCGTCAACCGGTTCACGAAATCCCGGGGTGATGAAAAAAAAATAAATATATATATATAAAAATAATAATAAAAAAAAAAGAAAACACCCGCAGCATTCGTCGCGAGTGCTAGTCGCGAAATAAATTGATTCCTTGCACACAAACATCCGTGAAATAGCCGACAGACTGGCGGAGCATGCGAACACCTCCTATGTACACGCACTTCCCAATGCTGATAAATTTCTACCTCGTTCCTGTCTCTTCCTCGTATTTTAACGAATTTTCCCAATTTCACAGTCACATCCCTTCTCCCATTTCCTCCGCATCAGTTTTTCGTGCAGCACACATGCGCCATAACAGTTGTATAGATAACCCGTCCCCCGAGACCAGCGAGACTTCAGTTGTTGGCACACTATTTGCAGCTTTTTTTCACCTTTTTTTACCGTATCAAAATATCGATCCAACCTCCGGATAGCGTGTGTGTCCTTTCGACCTCCCTTCTTCATTTCTCTCCCCACGCGGATGCTTCGGCGCTGCTCATACTCGTATCGCTGAATCCGACCGTGTCGCGGTGGTTCGGGCGTTTGTGTGCATTTGTAAGCTAAAAGCTATTCGAGCTCGACGCTGCTATCTTCCCTCGTTCTGGCAGGACGACGCATCTACGGAGAGAAGATGGTGCAGAGAGCGCACAGTCGATGAGCCACAGTGCGAACGAATGATCTGGCTAGCGAGCCAGGATCGCTCTGGCGAGCTGGTGATAGCTGGATATGCTAAACCATGCACAGTTTCCTGCTGCAAGCGCGATGAGGTGGAGCTCCGTGCAATCCGCTCGCTGCAATGCAGCGGCTAAATACGTAGCTTGGATTGGCACGCGCATGGCGCATCGAACGGATTACACTCGGAGCCGCGCAACGAGCGAGTTTCCGGGGCTGAAGGCTTCGCGTACTCCGTTTCGGCCCTTTCGGCGCTGCCCCATGCAACCCGCGTTGCCACTGTTCGGCCGAAACGTTACGCAAAGTTTCGGCACACACGATGCTCCGGGCTTTTGGAAGGATGCTCGGGGAATTGGCGATGTACCGGGAGATCCATGCGCATTGTAAATACAAGGATTGGGTAATCAGCCGCACAGCCGATCCGCTCGGTTTATCGGTGTTCCATTGCACAACGCGTGCCCTGTGATTCTGCGCATGTGGGAGCGAACAGCGGTATCCTTTGCGATCGTCCAAGCGGGATCGTGTAACACGCGGAAATTCGGAACGACGGGGAAAGCGAGGTAGAGGAGAATCTTTGGGAGAACGTTGAATATACGAAGCCTCTCGTCGGATTTCTTTGATCAGCGACAATTTTTTTTTTTTTTTTTTTTTTTCGCTATTCTCGACGAGGATTTCTGGATCGAACATTAAGTTGGGAGTAAAATGAGCGACGGATTGGCAATTTGGGGGAAAATGCATCGAGGCGGTGGATTTTCTTTTTGTTCTTGGATTTTGATAAACGCAGATGCATAAATTGTTTTTGTGTGTTTGGGCGATGCAATTTTTTGGAATAGATTGTGAAGGCGAGCGCTACTTGAAGTACCGGAGACTTTTTTTGGCACTGCAAGTCCTTTTTTACGATACGCTCGCAGTACGAATACGCGATCAGCACCGTGAATTAGTGATTCTGTTTATATATCATTATCTTTCTACACTTTTTAATTAGTACGGTTTTTACGGGAATTTATTTTTAAACCTTCCATACGTAACTTTATTTTACGATTGAAAAACATTCGATTCTGCATGAAACTTTTCAGTGAATTTTTTTTCTTTGTAAAGGAAAGTGAAGAACAGATTATTAATAGGCTTCAACTGACGTACAATTTTTAGACGGTGATTATTTTCTATAAATGTTGCGGTAAATTTTGACCGTTTAAATTTGTAAAAAAAAAAAAAGGTGCAAGATTATTTGCACATGGTTTCCTTATTTACTACAATTTTTCGCATGGCTTTTTGTACAAGGAAGCCAGGTGCAAATTGCTTTGCACCTTTTTTTTTGTCCTAGATCACGTTTAACGCTCCTTACTTAATTGCGAGAAGTAACTGACAAATACTTCAAATAAAAAAAAGTCCTTAAACTTTGAATACTCGTGATATTTTGTACAACGCAATTCAAGAATTTTTTTTGGTACTTTCTCAGCTCTCAATTAAAAGCAAAGCTAAAAATATTTGTAATCAATAAGAAAAAAAATTTTTTGCTGTCATTTTTGTGATGCAACATTTTTATTTTTGTTTCTGCGGTTTAACGTGATAAATCTTTTTGTCGCGGTATAAATTTTCAATAATTCGCGATAGACCATGGCTTTATTGCTCCGTCGCTGTAGCAGAGCGCCAATCAGCTCCAGCGAGCGTTGAACGCCCGGTACATAACCGAGCAATTAAAAGTTTGCCCATTGTCGCCGAGTCTGCTCCAGCGTATCGTGAAAATCCCCGACGGCAAACGTATAAACCGCCCATGTACACAGTTCCGCTTATGTCTCCCCCGCATGAAAAGTGGTAGTTTGGCTCATTCCGCTGTGAACCCGCCCGTTTAGAACTGGAGTTCCTATCTCCACCGTATTTTCCTCGCTGCTGGACCAATTGATAACAGTCGACGAAATTGAGAGACAACAAAAAAAAAAAGAAACATAGAATCGAGCCAATAATTCGTGATAATAATAATTGCTTTTTTCGTTTGTTATACACAGTAATATACATGATGAATGTTTTACAATAACGGACTGTTAATCGTGCCTGTACAATCGGACAGCGTACGGTCGGTTAAAATGGCCAAATTTAATTTTTCTTTCTTTTTGAGTTTTTTTTTTACTTTTATCCGATTCTACCCTCTCATTCAAGACTGACAATTTTTTTTTCCATCTTCGAAACACTCGGGCACCGCACGCTGGGAATCCGTTTTGGTTAATGTTACGAATGATTCATTTTGTTTTTCGATTCGTAGTCCTCAGTTTCCATCGTTGTTTCCAGCGATTTTCCGGTCGGTTTGTCCGCGTCGACGACGGATTTAAGCGAGGTAGTACGGGGAGTTGTAGGCCGTCGCGTAGTAAGGGTAGGCAGAGTACGCGGAGTAAGCGTAGGGGTAGCTGTAGGCCGCGCTGTAAGCAACCGGGGCTGTGTAAGCGCTGTAGGCCACCGGTGCTGTGTAAGCAGCTCCGACGAGAAGACCGCGCTTGTCGCGAGCGGCTTCCGGTGCTGCGGCAGCTTCCGTCTTCACTGGCTCAATCGATTCGACCTCGAGGGCCTTCGACTCGACGAGGGCCACTGCGGCGAGGGCGACGATGAGAACAGCCTGTTGAAAAAAAAAAAAAAAAATCACAAAAATTGTAGAGATTAAACGAATTCGATGATTTACAAATTAAAACAAAAATTACACGATTATTTAAATCGGACGTATAATGACTATTCGTTTGTTTAATCGATCTTCAGACAAAAATTTATTAATGAAATCGATTCATTTCCAAAAAAAAAAAATTATTCAATCGCTTCATTTACCGATCTGCATGTAAAAATGTATCCATTTATTGATGAAAATTATTCACTTTGAAATGAACCGTGATAATTCGATGATTGTATCGATCGATTGTTTTTCGATAGTTCAAAAATGATACTCACTACGAAGCACTTCATGTTGATTGAGTTGATTTGGTAGACTCGAGTCTTGTCTTAGAACTGAGCTGCTTGGAGAGCGAGTGATGCTTTGACGTTGATTCCATCAAGCTTTTATACCGATTCTTTGCGTGGTCTCCGACGACGAGGGGGAGACCCGAGCTACGTGAGTCGATTGTCATAGTGACAAAAAAGAATCCGTACCTCCGCACGTATACTCTATTGTGTCTTCTGGACGCGACGGGACGGACGGTCCCGGTCGGGCACATCGCGTCTACGCACCACCTCCGAGAAGGCTGCACACGCACGTCCTTTCGCGGACCTCATCGCAGCTCGTCGCGTTACACGATCCAAGGTGTTATTACCTCGTCGGACACCCGAGCATCGGAATCGCTTATTGAGTAACGCAGCCTTGGACGGCCGCCAAATACAAACCGAAAGTATTTTACAATCGATGCGCGATTACGCTGTGAGACGCAACTCGCACGTGCATCGAGCGAGCGTCAGTTCCATCATCTTTTATCCGACAGATCTGTTCTTTTTATTATCATTATTTTTCTATGGACGCTCGACGCATCCGAGAACATTTTCGGAATCGAGTCCGACGTCATTCGTCTGTTACGAAAATAATTGCATTTATTTTTCTGGAGCTCTGGATCTTTACTTTCATGGAAGTCGTCGAACCTCGCACTACGACCTCCCGCTTGAAACACGCTTTGAATCCGTAATTGCGACCGATTACGGAGAGGGGGTAAATCAAAGTTCTTCACGCTTCGTTTCGTAATAATTAATCGGTCACCTCGTGGACCATCACGTACTCGAGTTCTTCATCGACCCGGCCTTGTGCCCGATCGTCAATGACGGATTAAACTGATTTCCGAAATTTTCGGCTCCGTCGCGCCGTCCCATGATTTATTTATTTATATAAGAAGAATTCGATTGATTAACTCAAAAAAAATTTGAGTTATTTGCTTCTTGGAATTTTTTTTTGTCCGAAGAATTTACTGACCGATTTATTCGGATCACTCCCTGATAAAATTCAAGGGACACTTCGTTGAATTTTATTTTCAACGTCCTTCCCTCCGGCGAAGCTCCGAGAGCCTCGAGCCCGATAAAATAAGCCTTCCCATATGATGCACGACGATTTCAGCATCAACAGCAATTTTGCGGCAAGAACGAGCTTCGCAGATATCTCGCCGGTATAACTGCCTACCCAGCTTCTTCATCTTCTTCCTCGTCCTCGCCTCCCCGTATCATTAATCACACTCGTTCCTTCTCGTTTATCAGAGGCGAAAAGATGGAAATTCTTCGCGGTCGGTAAGGAGCTCGAGTCCGGGCGTCGGCGACGTTATTACACCGTCGCTTTCTTATCCGGCGTCAGCGAGATTCTTCTCCTCATCACCGTATTCTTCATCGGTAAGCCGGAAAGCCTTTCCGCGATAAGAAATGTGAAAAAAGAAAGTAATATAAAAAAAAAAAAAAAAGAATAAAATGAAAAATAAGAAAATTATATTCGAGGTCGAGAGGACGGCAATATTCGTCTGGTCGGTGAAACTGTGCGCCGTTGAATGCCAGACGAGAGGGAAGACGGTAAATGAACGAAGTACATACGTATATACGGAAGAAGGAACCGAATGAAATAAAGAAAGAACGAGGAGTCGTCTGTGGAGTGTGCTGAACCATTGTTTCGTCGTTCTTTAGAAACTCTCCACATTAGCGTCGTGAATTAGTACAATGGGAACGGCGCTTCCATGGGAGCGGCTCGCGATGCTCTCAGTTCGTTAGTTTCACATATACAGCACGAGTGTACCTTCTGCCGGGAAATAACAGTCGACCTTCCGTGTATGCGTCTCGCTTCAACTACCCCACGTCCTTCACCATCTTCCTCCTCTTCTCCCGCTTCTTCTTCTTCTTCTTCTTCATGCCGTACGAAGTATTCTCTTTTACTTCAACCTCCGGGCTTCCCTTTTCTCGTTCTCCGAGAGGCCCGCAGGGGTTTGGACGTTTTGTCTCGGGATTCTGCAGCGAGGAGCGACTCTTTCGAGACGAGCACAACCGGACCCCATACAGAGTGGCCGGAGCTTTCCCGGCCTTGCCCTCGCCCCGGGAAGCGATCCCTTTGGATTATTATTATCTTGTATCTTCCCAAGCTACACCTTGGCAAACTTTCACCGAGCCTCCATGTTCCGGAGTCTGTCGCGGATCGGATATCTTTCCGGACGTATCAGCCTCTCGCGAGCCGTCTCGCAGGACAACGTACGAGTCTGCGGGCTCTTCGCGACTTCCTCTTTGCACCCGGCAAAAACCACCGGGAACTTCGAATAGCCGTTAAAGCAAAGACTTAGGAGCAGTCTGAGTGTCCCTCGGGATAAGGAGAAATCCGAGGACCCTCCCGCGGGTCAGAGAGCGTGTGACGGAGAACGGGGCTTAGACTTCCTTGTGCTTTTCCGGTTCTACTCTCTTTCTCGAATTTGATACCCCAGCTTCGCGGCACTCGGAGCCTGCGAGTAATGCTTACGCGGGTATCAAAGAAACTCGGGGAAAACGTTCAGAAACTCGTGAACATTTTC
This sequence comes from Listrodromus nycthemerus, assembly GCA_963978505.1. Lineage (NCBI taxonomy): Eukaryota > Metazoa > Arthropoda > Insecta > Hymenoptera > Ichneumonidae > Listrodromus > Listrodromus nycthemerus. The sequence goes on from OZ021681.1 coordinate 16,834,732, forward strand.
ACTCTATTCAGCACCATTGGTCCGGAAGATCCTGAGACACTCTGGAAGATTAATTTTTCATTGTCTTGATCAATTCAAATTTTTTTAAAATCTACATTAACGAGAAACGGGAACTTGCAACGATTAAAAATTCATAATTTTATCACCGATTTGCAAAAAAAAATTAGAAAATCAAGTTATGACGACATTATCGTGGCGTGGTCGACATTGCCGTGTCACGAGTTTGATCATTTGTGAAAATCATTCGCAACAACGTGTCGTTGATAAACGCGGGATCAAATAATCATCGGATCGGAGGTGGGTTTTCATGTGGAATTATCCAGTGTATTTGGTTCTCAATGAAATTGTTATTAACTCTCAACGATCCATGAATACGGACAGTCGGCGAGCACGGGAGTTACGGTTGATGCGGCATGATCGTCGTATCCTCGATAAAAGCAAATTTGATACCGGCATTACGGTAATATCCCGCGCCAGGATTTCCGAACGAATTGTCCTCGTTGGGAATATTCGCGGGATGATTTTCATTTTGCACACTGTCGGAAAACGATCGTCGTACCCGAGCCGTCCTCTGTCACAGCATCACCGAGTAGGTGTGCACAGTGAAACGGAGGTGAGAATGAGGACGGCCAGGTTCGACCGGTAATCCGATCGACCAGCAGTTTGGTCGCGCCGGTGATTCGATTTGCGAACCCTCCGACGCCGCAAGCTGCCGGCCAGGGGACTGCAGGAGGGGTGGATGTGTCGTACGATCACGGGGCATTGGAAAATGTTCGAAATCCGCGAACGATAGAGACGGAGATATTGAGTTTAAACTCGGCGACCCGTCGGTCGAATCGGACGCCAAACCCCGAGTTGTCCTGTGCGGTTGTGAAATGATTGTCCAATACAGGGGTTGAAAAGACCAACACGGGAGTCCGATTCCCGCATCCCAAGGTAATATCGGTGGGACTCAAAAACATGGAGCAGCGATTTTGAAATAAGATTTGATTAATCTGTGTCGCAATAGAAGGACTTGATCCAATTTTACTATTCGAGAAAGAAGATAGGCGGGAGGGTTCTTATTAGCTATATGAAATACTGTATTGAATTTAAAGCGGAGCTATTTCCATAGCGCAGAAAGCTAGGAATTAATCGGTGTTCCAAAATTGGTATCACTCAGAGATGTTAAAAAAAAAAATCGAAATTTAATAACCAACAGGTCGGTCGGTTCGCGGTTTCGGCTTTCCCACGAGTCAAGCGATACCCCGAAGCGGAAGCTAGTTTGCATTCGCGACTGGAGTCGATCGACGCGAAGTGGATCCGGATAGCGATTCGCTACCATCGCAGCGGCTCCGTCGGTGTTTAACGTAGCTTCAAAGTCCCCCGTGAATGCGCATGCGCCCCTTGTACCAGATTCGAATTTGGCCGCCGCAGGATCCTCCTCGCCGGTTTTCCCACCTCGGCTTTCGGTAACTCTTCCATTATCATATGCACGAGCGAGTCGCAGGACGACGGAGGAAAGGTCGAAGTCGATAAAGCGTGCAAGGGCTAAATACGGACCTCTCCTTTGATCATTTAGCTGCGCTTGCCGCTACAGGTACGCTGATTGAACGCCGGGCGAATGATTTGCCATAGAATTCGAAGACTTCCCTTTCTAGTCTATTCGCTCGAGGGAAACCCACGAAACGCTGTTATTTGGCGAAGCTTTAGTGTGCAATATGCAACACAGAGATACATATAGTGTGGAATATATAACACACAGTAATGTTCTTCCGTCGTCGAGACCCCCGGAGCGATTTATCGTTTCCAACCGAACTCGAGCAACCAAACTCAATGAAAAACTTTTATAATCGAGACTTGAACCCTCCCACCGATCCGCTCTCTCAAGCGCGAGGAAACTTCGCCGCGCCGCTATTTACTTTGGGGGGGAGAAAATAACGGAGTTCACGAAACTGGCTGGTAAATCTGTTCTAATCGAATAATTCAACGAGTAACGGCGCGCAGAACGTTGTTTCGCGTATCTGTACGTAATTATCTTTCGTAAAATTTTGTAAATTGTCCAAATACGATTAATCCCTCCACTGAGCGACGGAATGGAGCGCTCACCGTGGGACCAACTATATAAATACTTGTACATACGGTCTATATACTTATATACTTGGCATGTATTTCAAAATTTTTGGGATTTTTGAAGTTATGGGGCAAAATTCGTACATGACAATTTTTTTTTGGATGCTTGCAATAATTATTACGGATTTGAGTTTTTTTCTTTATTTTCGTTTATGTTCGTGAGAAAAATTTTACTTCGCAGTACCATGCTGACCCATGTATTTATTTCTAAGCTTGTTGTTCCTCCCCCTGTCTGCATCGTGCAGGAATTGTAATGGGCGGGATACAACAGGGAGGAACTGGAAGCAAAAGCTTATGCTCCGAGACGTGATGATCGCCGAAGTGAAAACTGAAGCGGGAGGCAGGCGAGTGAAATCGAGTGTCGACACCAGGGCGTGTCGTCGCGTAGCGGCTTGACAAGGAAAAAACGTCACGGTGAAGCAAAGGGTCGCCGATAAGGGCTGTGAAGTTGAGAACGGCGAGAAGAGACCGAAAGGGGTTCGGAGTAATACGGGTTAAAAAACTGATACACGGAAAATCAGAAAAAAATGGATAATGAAATTTGATCGATCTTAAAAATTTGTATATAATATATTGTATACACAGCAGAATGTGTAGTTGATAATTCGTTGAGACTCGCGATATTAGTTAGGTTCGACAATAGACGAAGAAACGATCGACATAACTTTCATAGATCAGACCCGATACGTGCGTTATTTATTTCCACGACTGGTACAGTGACGAGACGGTTCTGCATAGTACGATTTATGGAAAAATTTTAATATTCCTCCTCACCAGAAAAATATTGAAAATTTCTACCAGTCGACTCGCATTGCCCTCGCTTTGTCCGCGAGCCTTTCGCCCCTTGGACGTGAGAGTCGAGGGTGTGTCGATAAAAAGAAATGTAAAAAAAAAGCCTCGAATTTCTCTGCCTCATTCAAAGGTGTGAGAAGCAAGTGCGATGATATTTTTCTATTTCTTTGATGGGCGAACAGCCTCGCGAGATCATCGTCAGGGAAGATAAAGCGGCTTCACCGGAGTAAGAAAACGGGACAGATAAAAAAGCTTCCGGGAGCTCTGATAGCGAGGGATGGAAGCTTGCGGCAGCAAAGGAAAATGATACGAAACGAGAGAAGAGAACGGCGGACCGCGGCGAGTGAGTGTCACGGTAAACAGAGTTTGAAATTGCAAAAGTTGCGGTGCTTGCGCCACATCCCGTAGACCGCGTTCACTCTTCCCGTCTCTGACAAAACTCACTCACACAAACGCACACGCACGAGTCGTCTTGCATACAGTGAGCTAGGCGTTGTCCCCGACAGCTCACAGGACTTCCCTCTGACTCCGAAAGCCAACCACTTTTCCATCTCTTTGCGAACCGCGCCTCGAGCTTTCGAGCTTCGCGACCCCTTCTCGATCCTCCGACGCGGAGGAGTCTCCTGATGGAGATGAAACTCTTTCGCGGTCGTATATTTTCTCTCCTCCGAGTACCTTTCTCGTTCTCTTTGCTTGCCCATCTATACATCGTTTGTGCATTTATTATTTAGCGTGGCGCACAGTTTCGTGGACTCGCGCCTGTATGAATACGTGTATGAACACAGCTGCCTCATGCGTTTCAATTTCGGTCGGGATATCGAGTCCGGAGATTTATTCAAGCCGCGCGCATACGTCGCTGAAGGAAACGGAATGCTATCCTCGAGTCGAATGCAAAGAAACTTTACGGTTTAGGTAAGACACCCCGTTCTGCCGCGCTCTCGTATCGTGGGCGGTTCCGTCGCACTTCGCGAATGCACGTGTCAGGTCGGTTCAAAAGAAGACACCGAATCTGTAATTTTTTTTCCTCACCAGGATAAACGTTCTCGTCGAAACGTAAAGCTTGTGTGATTTTTTTTTTTTTTTTTTTAAGACAGTTATCGATTCTTCGATTCTCGCAAATTTTTTGGAGTTTTAATCATGCTTTTTTTTTCAAAACTTTTTTTTTCAGAGCGATGAAATACGCAAAGTCGGAGGAAGTTGCTTCGATGTTTGGTCTCTCAGAAACTCCCGAAATTGGGTTTCTCACCGCGACAGGTGCTAGAAAAATAATTGTCGTGTTGAAAAGTTAAATTCCCGCGGGATTTCGCACAGAGCCAATGCACCCAAGTTCTTTTGTCATCTCTTCAATCGCGAGGCGTTTTGGCTTGTAGACGAAACTCGAGACTATCGAGACTCCGTGGCATTTAGGGCTGGCTGGCTGGCTGGTGATCTTGGCGCCGAGAAATACTCTCCGTCCCGACGCCGTCGCTTTCTCGGGGACCCTCCCTCGTTTTTCGCAGCATCCGCCTTCCTCGTCCGACTACGCTCGGTGAACGTGCGCGAGGAGAAAATGAGAAAGACGTTGGGACGGCGATGAGAGAAGACCGCGAGAAAGCGAGAGGTCGGGTAGAGCTGGGAGTTTCTTCGTGGTCGTTGTCGCTTTCATTGAGGGGAAGAGAAGAGCGTCGCGGCGCCCGGCCGTCAAAGGTCGACCCGCGGATATAAATACACCCCGGTGGCGCCGCACTCTCGTCCTGGTTCCGATCTCTTCCCCTCGCTTATAACTTTATTCCCTGTCCGTGATAAATTTTTCGACGCTTTTCGGCCCACATTTGACCACCGATATGGAAACGTTCGTTCATTAAATTTGAGGGAGAGCGGGGCAAAATGGACCACTGTTTTAACGACAAAGTTTAGCGAAACACCGGAGAAAGCGTCGTCTCAGAGGAAGTAGAATACAATTTTTAGCCAGATCTCATATTAAAATCGTTTTTAATTAAATAAATAATAAATTGTTACGAAACTATTTACATGTCGGATGATCAATGCGGGGTAATTTTGACTGCTCTTTGAAAGCTTACACAGTCTTTTTTCACAGTGAAGTTGGAATTTTATACAGCCGACAATTCCAATTTAACTGTCGCAAACTACACGAATGTGTGTTGCCACTCGTGTCCGGTCGAGACAAAACATTTTTTTTCTTTCATAAATAATAAAATAAAAATAATAATGTGCGTTATACGTAGGTATTCACGGAATACCGACTCCCAGAATTCACCCGCCGAGAGCGTTATTATACGCTACCTTCACGCAGTCCATTCGTTCATTCCAGTTTACGAGACTCGTGAAATTTACGACTCTTATGGGATTATAACGAAACCCTTCGTGAAATGTACGATGCAACGCGTTGTAACAGCCAGACATGTTGAAAACAACAAAAAATCGTGTGCACAAATTTACAATCTAAACGATTAATTTTTGACAATTGTTGTATTTTTAAAAAAAATTAGCCGAATAAAAATTGGTGAATTTTACGCTCCGGTGCGGTGAAATTCGTGGACCACCACTTGGGGCGTACTGACTTACGAGGAGAGTAGCGGTTACGATCTATCGTGATTTTACTGTGGGCAATAATCGTTTTCGCGGCCCACGTCGAGCGACGAAGCGACGACGACGGTGCAGCAATATACAGGCGGTGTTTCAGCGTGGCTGCAACTCCAATCTCCGAGCGGAACGTCTGGTTGTCGATGTTCCGCACGCTGTTACAATTTCGCCTTGGCAGAGCGACGGCAGTTTTCCATTAGCTCGAGTGATATTCGAACAGTTCTGCTCGCGCTAACGTACACGTGTACACATACATTGCCGTACATATATTTGCCCCTTTGTTTTCTCGCTGGCGGTGACGTGAAACAGCGAGTCGAATTTCGAGAATTTTTTTTCACCGACGATTGCATTTTTTTTTTATTGTTCGACGATCGTCGTAATAACGGAGCAATGACATTTTTTTCTGTTTCAGAACATCCTCGCGGGTGACACTAACTCCGACGGTTCTCGGTGAGTTTTTTTTTTTTATTCCACTTTATTGTTAATCGATGAACGATGTTGTGCCGGGAAGCCTCGAGATTTCGGGATTTCGCCAATTTTTTGTGAAACTCTTCGAATTTCGCAGCTTCGTGAAATTTTTTACGATTAAACGGTAAGCTTTACATTGTTATTTGCTTGTCTATGCGTTCCGCATCGTGTTAAAAGTCAATGCCCGAAAGCAACATTCATTAAACATCTGTACGCTAAATAGGAACTTTGGACGTGAAGATTCGAAAAATCGTACTTTGTTGTAGCACGGAAATGCTGTATTTTTACGGAGGTTGTGAATTTGGCTGCACAAGCCGGATCGAGAGCTCAAACGGCACGAGGCAAAACAGACAGGCACTCTCACCCTTGTGTTTCAAATTCAGCATATTTTTATTCCTGCCAAAGAAGACCGACTTGTTACTTATTTCCGCTAGGGAGGAAAAGTAGTTCTTTTCCTCCCGCTCGCCAAGAATCGGAAATTTTCCACCCTCCGTGTCAGACATAAAATATGATCATTTTCGCGTACTCGAAAAAAAAAAACATATAATATTTCCATAGGATTTGATGAAAAGCACATTCCACTCATAATTTCCAATGTTCGTTGCTTCCCAACAAAAATATATATTAAAAAAATAGTACATAAATTTCGTTCCCCTTCAGGGAAGCACTACACGCCTCTTCGTTAATTAAAAGCATATTGCAGTGCGCATTTCATTGCTGGATTCGCGAGTATGCAGGAAGAAGTAGCGCGGATGGAGCATCAGTCAGGCGGCTCCGTTTTGCAAAGAACTTTTGAATCGTGAAACTTCCTGTGTTTTTCATCGTTTTTTTTTTTTGCCCCGCCTTCTTTTTCATTCAAGCTGTTGAGCAGTGAGGCTTTCGTCGAAAAAAGCCTTCATGCCGGGTAGTGTAAAGCTCCCTTTTCTCTCTCTCTTTCTCTCTCAGGTGACCCAGAAATGTACAAAGGAAGAGGAAGCAGTAGCTTTCCTTTTTCGCTGGTCCGACGAGAAGCGATAAGACGTTAACCAGCTACAGCCCAATCTCCCAGCTCTCTTTGACTCCGAGAGAGGTTTAAAGCTTGAGGTGCACTCTCGTCGACGAAAAGAAAAAAAAAAAAAAATTCCCGTGTAGAGAATGAAATAGAAATATTAATGGATTGCCCTGCGGGAGAGCTTTCTTCTTTCCTACTCGAGCATGTGCATTTTCGTCGGTGAACTCACGAGCTTTTCTCCTTGTCACGCATCTTACGATTATTATTCTATGCTTCTCCCGGAAAGAATTTCTCATTCTCCCGTTCCCATGGGCTGCATACACGTTTGCGAGATTCCGAGCACGACCTCGAACAGTTCATTAGCCACTGGCGGATCGTCTCAGCTCCTCCGTCGAAGCCGAAACTTTGCTGTATCCTTGATTTTTTTCTTCCGGGGCATCGCCGACGAGGCAAGCACGCAGTATGCGCATTTCCGCACTTCTTTCCCTTTCTTTCTGTTTTGATTTTTTTTTTCCTCTCTCTCTCTTTTTCCCTTCTCGTCGCTCTTTGTTTGTCATGCGGTCCGCACTTTGTCCATTCCCTCGGGGGATGATCCGAAGTGCACGGATGAGACCGGTGCGGAAATCGTGCGCGGAATACAAATTTCTGGCTAAATTCAATTCGACCCTCTCGCTGCTCCGGACGGCGCATAAAAGCGGTGAGGAGGTAGCCGGGAAGAGACATAATTGCTGGATCTAATGAGCACACACGGGAACGCACACGTATCTCGTTATGCCTCGATGGTCAAAGGAGAATTCGGATAACGCTTCCCAACCGTGTAGGGAATCAGCTTTACTCCGTGTATCAACAAATTTTTGTGGTCATTGATTTCCGATAGTTTGAAGCTATTCGGTTCTACAGGAATATCTCATCTATATATATATATATATATATATATATATATATATATATATATATATACATATGTATATGCTGTGGAATTGGTGCTTTCCATTCTTTGCTTCCTTCCCGTGTATAGAAATCGAACAGTACCGAAAGGAACGGTAAGGACGGACGGGGATAGAAAAGCTCGGTAAAAGATATTGTGTCGGGTAGTAAGACCAGAAGTTGAAGAGGAAAGCGAAGGAGCGGTTGACGGTAAAGGGGATGAAAAGATTTCCACTGGCCTGCACAATGTGAAGGAGTAAGAAAAAAAAAATGCAACGTCGGTGAATCGTGAACTCAATGTCGTCGAAAGGCGACGAGTCGGACTACCGCATGTTCGTCGATGACCCGATAATAGTACATTTATTTTATTACGCAAGAGATCTGTCGTCGTCCGTTACGAACGAGCCGCCGGACAAGATCAAAACCCAAAAGCCGATTTCGAACTGAATAAATTGTATTTATATAATTCACCCGACGAATCGACTGAGTGAGAATTTTCATTGAATCGCTTAGCGAAGAGCATCGAAACAATAATTCAAAAATTGTCCAACTCGCGTGAAAAATAATTTGCTTTCAAGCTTGGAATGTTTTTCGGCCCGCTCGCCGAGAGATCGCCGTGTCGATCAGTCAAGCTCTTGCGGTTGTCCTCGCATAGATGGAGATGACAATGCTCCACTGTGAAACTATGACGAGTGTGCTCGGTCGGTAACCGAGCTAATTAATAGCCGTGTCTGGAGAGGACGGAACGAGAAACAGTGGTGGTCCGTGTTCTCGCGCGGTCTTCCACGCGCCCGCGAGTCTCTAGTCCGTTACATACCTTCGTGAGCTCTAACGTCTCTGTAAGACGGGCCATGAAATTGTCGACGAATCCGCGTACTGCGGCACATCGTAAATGAAAAAAAAAAAATAAAAAAAATAAAAAAATCCGCGTCGTCGACGAAAAGGAGAAGGCGGGTAGAGCATCTCGACGTGGAAATTTAACGCTCGACTTCCGAAGCTTCGCTCCTTGTCGTCTCGTGTCCTACGTGTTGCACCGAGAGCCTCTTGCGCTCTCCGCTAAACACACATGCACGTACACAGGCACAGCCGGGAGCGAGCACTTCCACGTCTTTGCGCACGTTCCAAATAAAACTAAAAGTAAGGAGAAACTTTGAGCGTGTGGGCGAGAGCCGAGAGTCTCGAGCCGCGTATGTGTGTAGTGTGTACGAACGGTGCGTGCATGGCAACGAGACGAGAGTCGAGAGCTTCAAAGGACAGAATGGATAGCCAGATAGTCCGGAGGGGACACACATTTCTCACTCACTCTCTGGACCAGACACGAGCCGTGAATTATTCATTGTCTGATTTAATCTGAATAATGAATTCTCACTTTCTGAGACAGTGTCGGTGGTACGGAGGACATAGAGCGAGGAACGGTAAGACTGGGCGCGATGGACCGAAGATTCGACGATAGAGACGTCGACGAGAATCTTTGCTTGTGGTGTTTGTGATTGACTAGTTCCTTTTTTTTTAATCCATGGCAAAAATCGTTTCACCAAAGATGCGTGTCGCTTCGTTCGTTGCCGAACTGAGTTAAAATCGGAGCGAATACGTCGTTGGCCCAATGACGATTCGGGCGAATCAACCACCGAAAGGTCGGGTCAACGACGTGAGCTCGACTTAAATTCTCGGTGAGTTTAATTACGGCGAAACTATGAACTTGAACTAATCGACCTGATTCAGGTTGAGTCAATCGCAATTTTAATGAATTCACCTCACCGAAGTCGACTCGGTCTCGATTAAATTTATTGACACAACCTCACCATTTCGCCGTATTTAACTTCACCGCGAGACTGTGCCATTATCGTCAAGACAACCTCTCCGTGAGCCACCTAAATCGTTATTTAGCCAGCCATGTTTTTTTCAATATTTTATGCGCGTTCGCTCCATCCACGATTTTTCTCTCGGTGCGTATTCTGAATCAGCTATGGGATATCCCGTTATGGGATATCTCCTTGGAAATCCGTCGCGACCGAGCAATCTCCCGCTCCTGAAGCTTTCACAAAGATCGTAAATTCTCAAAGAGCTGTCGAGAGATGGAGGGGGTTAGTGGTATTTATCGATCGAACGAAGCTGGGGATGTGTCGTGGTTCGACGAGCATCATCTTAACGTCTATCTTTCTTTATCCGGCTCTCTCTCTCTCTCTCTCTCTCTCTCTCTCTCTCTCTCTCTCTCTCTCTCCATCGCCATTCTCGACCGAAGGAGATTGAAGTGACTCGATTTATACGGTCTCCGGTTGTCGATACTTGGACCAGCTTCGCGACGAGTTACCGCCGAGAAACGTTCGACCTGTGTACGATCCGACTCGTCCCATGTGCACGAGGGCGTAAAGTATAAGAATCGTGTCGACTTACCTCGAACTCGTGATAACAAATAAAATATATATTTCCGTGCTCTTCAGTGTTATTCGAGTTCTTCGAGTCTAGACACAGGAAAAAAAAAAAAAAAAATCCTAAAATCGCAATACAAAGTTTCGTAAATATGATTTTATTAAACGATCGACGAAGTCATTTTTTTTTTTTTTTTTTTTTTGAAGGGTTCGAAAATCCAAACCCGTTATTTCGTTTGACGTTTCACCGATGATTTTAGATTCTACTTTCGTTCTTCGAACTAGAGACGAATGGAGCTATCGGAAAATTAATAAATGAAAAAACTTTGATCCTTTGCGATATTGTCAAAAGTACAAACTTTTGTTTTACCGTCTATTCATCTCGTCGGAATCGTCTTGCGGTCTCTTACTTCGCTGTTACGCAGACGTCCGTCTATCCACCACTCGTCCCTCTATTTTCGATGCGCCGCACGATAATATATGGATACCCGTGGCGAAATCCACCCCGAGACGTCTTCGTGTTGGTATCTTCCCGATTTGCATGGACCGTTATCGCGAAATGGGGTCGTCTCGCCGCAGAGACCTCCGACACGTTCCATGCAATAATAAAAAATAAAAAAATCCCTCTAGAAAAACTTTTCCTATTCCCTCTTCGGAGTCTCGTCCGCGGATAGTTTCGTCCGCGTATTGCAATGGCTATATGGGATGCATGCGTAAAAGAGACGGTACAATGCCGAGTCACGTCCGCGGATGCGCGCTTCTTCTCTCAATCCAGCCGTCCCTTCGGAGTCTCGCGAGCTGATATTACCGAGAGTTCGAGGGAGGGTCGAACCCTTCGCGTTTTTCACCACCCTCGAGCGATAGCTCGCCCGATCGCCTATATTGATAGCTCGCGGAGAGCCGGACGATCCCTTCCGCGCTGAACCCTGCACGCTATCCTCGACAGAGCGCAACTGCAACGAGGAAAAAAGCAAGCCCGCAGAATGTTTCGCAGTTGGCGCGTGTTCGGGGCGCGGAAACGCAGCTGTGCTGCTGTTCCGTGCCGCGAAAAATATTGTATGAACTGTATCGGCCACTCTCGTCCACCTTCCCCTTGCATAGCCATTTTTCCTCTATACAGTCGTCTGAACTGCTCGCGCTGTATGGCCAATTTTTTTTTTTTTTTTTTTTTGTGAGCACTTCTTTATTTACTTCTCTCATTTCATTCTTACTCTCTTGCGTCTCGACGAGCGATGTAGATCGATCGAGTCGCGGATGACTCGGGAAAACCTTTTTTCTCACTTTCGCCGAAGAATTTCCCTCAAGTATTTCCTTAATTTTCTTGGGTGAAAAACACGATTACTGCGAAACTCGTTAAACTTCGCATCGTTTTTCACAGCTTGGATAGTTGAACTTTGAGTTTTGTTTATTCTTTTTTCTTCCCCATCTTCCCTTTTGTTATTGGGATCTTCGACTGTAAAGCCTGACCGTGTCGAGTCTGAATTGTTTCGCATCGCCGACGTTCATTCGATTCTGCTCCGCTTCACCTCGCACTGTTTTGTCAGAGGAATTACAAGTGTGCGGCGTGATGATTTTTTTTTTTTTTTTGTTATTTGTCTCGTGTAAATTTTTAACAAACGGGAACAAACCAATGGAGATGTGGTTTTTTTCTAGGGTAGAATCGACACTTGGTTTGCAAGATATTGCTGGCGCTATCATTAGCAAGGGAAGGGGAGAAACGTTTACATCTTCGGGCGAAATGTTTTCGCCAGAGATAGGGGATGGAATAGAGGCACGAAGGAAGCTCCCTCGTGAGTTATGAGACACGAGAAGCGAGGGAGTCTTCACCCTGCGAGGAAAGATCGCAGTATGATGCCTACTTATTTGCATTCTCATTTGTACGTCTGGTCCTCGGAGCTCGTCGAGCGGTGGTAGTTTGATGAGGAGAGCTTTCTACATGATTTATGAAGAGTCTCGGTCGTTGTCGTTCTGGTGAAAGTCTTCAAGCAAAAATCAAATAATTCCCGAACCAAAAAGGGACTCGACCGGAGTCGGAATTCTCCCACTCTAGCAACACAAATATAATTAAAATCAGAAATTCCGGCTAGAAATAATTCATATAAAAGCACAAATTTATTTTTGATCCTGTTAAAAAAAAAAGTTACTCCCGATAAAAAAAAAATATCAGAGTCAATGTGCTGACGATTCATGGATATAAATATGCTTTTTTTAATTAATAATTTTTTTCAATTGAATTAAATGATAATTTTACGATTTTAATTTTTTCGATGAATGATTTCGATTACGGGTGAGAAGGTGACCGTTAAAACAGGCTACAGCGTTGCCACCAAATTAATGTTATTCACGAAGAAGCGCGCATAATCTGAACTTCAATTTATTTTTGCTTCTGTTGAAAAAAGCATACTGTCAGCACGATCCATCGCAAAAGCGAGCTCGCAATAAAGATTAGTACGCGTTAACCGGCCAACGCACACTGTGAGTTATCGCGCGAGGCGCCTATCTCCGAGGGCTATGCAGAAAGATTCATGAACGCAGCTTTGGGAACTACCGTAGGAGAGCTCGCAATAATTCACCTCGAAGTGTTAGGGTCCACACTGTCGCATAATTATTCGCCCGACGATGAAAATAGGCTAATGAAGCGACTGGAGATCGGATTATTCGAATCCCACCGATTAATTATTCCTAATTCTCTCTAGCCTCAGAGGAGCTTTCGCACTGCGCAGTGTAATAAAACAGCTCGCGAACTGAGCACTTCGCTTTGCCGGACGTTCTAAATTTCATTCAAATTATAAATTCGCCTACTCGACCTGACCATTACAATTTTTTTTTAATCTCTTTACTCCGCACTTAACATTTTTTCGTCTCTTCCATTATCCTCCAACCGACCAGTGGGAAATGTGTCGGCCTCGGACGAAATACGAAAACCGAAACATTTTCACACGCGCTTAAATTTCCTTGAAAATAAAATTTGAAGAAAAAAAAAACTAACGACCAAACCACAAAGTGAAGAGACTTCAGCGATCTCGGACAAGATGCAACGGAAGCAATGAACACTGTCGGAGCTCGTGTAATGTAATGGCGATCTCGTATTTCGCGACGATGGCGCATTATCTTTCCCCGACTGTGCTGAACCCTCGTGAGGACTCGCTTTATAATACCACCGATAATTCATTCTGAAACCAGCAAATGTGAAGCGGCCGCTTCGCGTCAAGTCGAGAGGAGCGACACTGTTAGGTCTCGCGATAAAGCATTCTGAGAAACGATTCGTCGGTAAATCTTTGAGTCGCGAAAGATCGCAAATCTGAGTACAACGAAACTACGGCAAATATTTTTCGGAGGAAAAAAAAAAATTGTGCAAATCTGATGTTTCATCTATTTGTTTGTTTGATTCTCTCGGTGACATCTCACGTACTTACCGCGACTTTAACGAGAGCAATTTTTTTTCATTCGTCGTGGTGTTAATCCTGTAATTATTCGGTCAATTTTCGCCCGAGCCTCTCGCTAAAGGGACGAGATGTATTCCGGACCGCTGCATACATAATCGATTGCGCCACGCTCGACAACGAGATGAAGGAGTCTCTGAGACTGGCCAAACTTCCTGGTCCTTTGATCCCCGGTGTCAGAAATACATCGCGGCACTTGACCACGTCGAGATAATCGTTTCGCCCGAGGATCTCGCACATTCAACGCCTCCCCGTTAATAATTTTCTCTAACTGCTTTCCTCCCCCGGGCGTTACGATAAATTTTATCAAAGAGTCTACTTCCGTCAAGTCTGGAGGACGGTAAGACAGAATAACATTTTGAGAAAGATTATTTATATATAGAACAAAATCAACGAATTAATTCGTAACAATCAGTAAACCATATTTTCATCATTCTTCGAGCATTTTTTTAATTCGTGAAAACAATTATTTTTTTCATAATCAACTCGTTGAAAGCTTCTAGACATTATTACCAGTGTTTCTTACGTTTCTAGTGTTTTTACCTTCGTTAAGTGAAATTTTCTGGATTTCTGTACTCGACACTTAAATTCTGTTGGAATCAAACTTTTAGCTGAGCCAGAGCACTTTCACTTAACGAAGCCCCGTCAATGAACCCGGAACATCTGATTTATAGTAATCACCCTGCAGAACGCGAGATGTATCCGAAAGCTCGGCAGCAATTAGATCCGCAACTATGAATAATCGGTTCCAAACTCTCCATCGATGCAGCCCACGGTCCTCGTTCCTGACTACTAAAGTTACAGGTCATTAAATTGTAAAAAAAAAAAAAAAAAAAAAAAGGAGTAATTTCGGCCATCACGAGAAGACTCGTTGACCGAGCTCAGAATTTTATCGCGGTCTTATGTTTCCGTCGAATGATTTGTCGTCCGGCACCTGCGTCTCATAGACGTCTCTCGGTCGATCCGATGGCAAAGATGAGCCTCGGTTAAAATCCCACGACTCTTCCGATGCAGTCTCTAAACGATTCAAGGCTGGAGACGACCCACCCGAGAGTCCGCATTTGCCGTTTCGCTTCCGCGACCATTTGTCCAGTAAAGAAGATGATCTACAGCTTTTTGGATTCGTCGCTGCAGACGGTCCGCGACGAGATATTAATAATAATATCGCATCGAGAGCGAACCCATTGCATCTTCCGAGCCCAACGTCCTCCACTTCCTCTCCTATCGCCATCCGCAATTTGTTAGCAAAATGTTTTCATCGCTAACAAACCGGCTCACGCCGCCTGGGCAGAGTCAAAGCCTCGGTAAATTTATGTGGCGAGACACGTTATTCGAAGACCGGCTAAGAGTCTCGACCGACTACGTGCACGAGACGTTATATTATTCTCATCCAAAATTAGTCCTCCACCCGCCGTTCCCGGTTCCGAACATACTTTACATACTCACGCGCTCTTCCAACGCCACTGGCGGTCTAGTTTTTTTTTCCATTTTTTTCTTTGTTCTCTGTTATCTTACGGGATAGAATGAGCCCAGGCGATGAAAGCGAAGGTTAAGACTATGCAAAATTGCGGTCGGTGATTAAAATTGTAATCAAGTTCCTGCGCTAATGATAGCATAAACGATAAAGTGATGTCTCACCGAAATTGAAAATCATGTCAACTTTAGATGGCATTTTTTTTACCTCATATGCCAGTACTTAAAAAAAATTGATTATCTGAAAAACTTTAATTTCCATTTGTGACACGTGTGACTCGCCTACTTTGAAGGTTTTTTTGTTGGGTAAAAGCTGAAATCAGCGAAAATTGTCTCGACGAGCCTCATCGGTCGATAACTCTTCTCACGGATTTCAATCGCTCTGAATCCTGAGCAGTAGAGAATAAAATCCGAGGAATCCGGAGTACAAGCGACGACCTAATTTTCCCGCGGGATGATGAACTTCCGTCGGCAGAATTTATCGATAAAGTGGATAAATTATCGCGCGGCGCAGTTTGGAAAATCGCGGTCGTGCCAGGTATTAAGCGCCTTGCTGCCGTCGTCACTCAGGAATAGATATGTCCACAGGGATGGCTCGCATTTCTCTCCGGAGAAATGAGAACGCGTCGGTCTGTGTGCCGAAGCGAACTCAGCAAGTTCGCGCCGAGAACGCTGATATCCTCTTCGGTTTATCCCCGGATCCTCACCTCGTGGTTCTTCTGTAGAAAAGGCACCGAATTTTCTCTCGGGTGCGTTCCTCTATTGTCGGCGATACGTGACACCGTTAATTCTCTTCTCCTACGAAACCTTCGACAGTCAAGAGCGATTGTTCGTTGTTCCTTCTTGCGACTGTACTGAGAGAAAATCGAGGGTGAAGCCAACACAGACGGGAGGTTGAGTTAGCAACATAAGGTTGGGTTAACCACCGAGAAGTTGAGTCAACAATGCAAGGTTGGCTCAGCGTCTCGGTGACAATCGATACGGCGAAACTTCTGGTGAACTCGAATCGATAGATCTGATCGAGGCTGAGCCAACCTCGGTAAGGCTGATTCATTAAAACTGAGGTCGATTTATCCTCAATGAGGTTGATTGGTTTGATTTCAACATTAGTTTCGTCGTGTTTAACCTCAAGACTCGAGCTTATGTCGTTAATTCAACCTCTTGGTGTTTGAGCCACGGACTTCGTCATTGATATTTTGTCGGTTCAAGCGCCCTTTCACTCCATCCTCGTATTTTCTCTCAGTGTATTTAACCATCGGAGCTCCTCGCAATTTATTCGATCCGAGACTTCATTTTCTTTTTTTTTTTTTTGAGCTTGCTATTTTTTTGGATCGGTATTCGGTGTCAAGTTGCACCCTTTCGATGTTAGAATCTCGTGATCCATAAATCTTGCCGAGCTCAACCATTCGCCCGAACTTCGAGATGGGGCTTCGATAAGGGTAATTAGCGAAGCTAAAAAAAATCGTTACTGGAATTCGCCATGGGAGATAGGGAGCGTGGTCGGTGTGGAGGAAAATCCTACAGCCCCGAGTCATCTCTTCCGCTATCGTGAACCATCCCTCGATGTATTGTACTCGTTTCTGCTGCCGTCGCTGCTGGTGTACTTTACGACAGACAGGCGATACGAAATTCTCTCCATCAGCATCGCCCGAGAGCTGCTCGTGAATCTTCTCAGGCTTAACAATATCCCCTCGTTCACCCCCTCGATACTCTCGGCTATCACGTGATTCGAATTTTTTCTTGTCTGCGGGCAAGACTGAAAATGTTTTTGTATAATAAATAATAAATAATAAATAATAAATAATAAATAATAAATAATAAATAATAAATAATAAATAATAAATAATAAATAATAAATAATAAATAATAAATAATAAATAATAAATAATAAATAATAAATAATAAATAATAAATAATAAATAATAAATAATAAATAATAAATTTAATCTATATTAAACCAATGGTGTGGAAATGTTGAGCATAGTCACGCGAGTTACAGTTGCACGCGAGAGACCTGGAAAACAGACGAGAAATTATTATCGGCCAGTAGGTTCGCTGCACTTTACAACCAACTGAGCTCCGCAGATAAATTGTAACCTTTCGGTTCATTAATTTCACGAGTATATTGGACGAAGATCTCTGCCGAAGCGTTATTCACGTTTTGATGAAATATTCAAACCGTCGGAGGCTGCAGTAGATGACTCTCCGAAGGGCTTCTCTACATTACTCCCTCGCAATCACCGTAACGTTGCATTCATCGGTGCAGAAATAAATCCATGCGGACGATATACATCAGTGGAGAAGGCATTACGAAAATTGGTCGACGAATGAAAGGATCTCACTGTGAATGTGTTGCGTTCGTGGCGCAGCTATTCGTTCATTCCAGTTGCTTTAAATTCTACCCATGCAGCAATAAATGCAGAAAAAAAAGCTGCTTGCTCCATTTCACCGATCAGCCATTGATCCACAATTTTTTCACGCTGATTGTACAATTTTTTCGTCTGTTAAAAATACAGGCCGCTGATAAAAAAAAAGAGTGCTCAAATTAACGTTAAAAAAAAAGGAACAAATCGTAGAATTTTGTAAAAAAAAAAAAAAGAAAAAAAAAAAGTTTATCAACCGTGCAAACTACTTTTACAGTGCCAAGGCTCGGAAAAAATACGTCTTGTGGAGTCAAACGAACAGAAACTCAAAGCGGCAGCAAGATTACCCAAAGGGGACAGAAAAACCGCTGTTTATTCGCCCGAGATAATAAATTTCCATCGAGAGCTCATCCGTATCGTAATACTGTAGCGGCACGCGAAAAATTTTCAATGCCCTCGCTCCTTCAATCATGAAAATTAAACTCGTACCAGCCGAATCAAATTACTGTACCTCCCGAGGGAGAATCGTTGTTGTGGAAGCTCCCACACGATTCTTCGGGTATTGAATTCCGATAATACAAAACGCGAGTGTCGCAGCTACTGTGGAGCTGTCGAAGTGGCCGCAGGGAGTAAAGCCAGTGTGGAGCCCGTCGGAGGTTTTGCGGCGGAAGGACAAGGGATGCAGCGTATTCGAGCTGAGTCCTCTTTTCTTCCACCTTTCCTCGGATATTCGTCGAGGGTGTTGCGGTTTCGCGACTCCGTATCTTCCGGTCTCGTTCGTTTTGCCGATGCATTAAGAGCGCAGCTGCTGGCAACGTCGAGCTCTTGCACTTTCCTCTTTACATAGTTTTTCGTTTCTTCATTATTTTTCCTTTATTTATTTTTTTTTTTCAACGATAATCGACGCCGCTCTGTAACTTGATCGTGCGTCATGCAACCGGAAGGTCCCGACGGTGTCGATCATTGTGCAGCGCTTTCCGATCAGACCACGCCGCCGAGGATTGTCCGAGGTAAGAGCGAGCTCTTCCGTTGAGACACTTTGCGTTTTCGCCGTCCGGAGATGAAAAAACAAACACGCGAAAAGGAGAGCCGGAAGGTTTGAGGAACGCTGGATGAAAGCGGGACAAGGTAAAAGCCTTTCCATTTACTCATTGGGAGGGGAAGAAAGAAAGCGTCGGCAACGCGCCCCGTTACGGCAGTCGCACGGGGATTCTGCCAGCTTCTCTCGGAGGATCCCGATCGCAGCCCGGTTCGAATTTGCATTTCAAATTAAAGGGAATCGAGTCGTCTCTGGATTTCAGGTGCATTCGGCTCTTCGTCGCCTCCCTCCTTATTGTGTCTCCTTTGCTTCCGCGACTTCCTCTTTCTTCCTCATTTACCCACTAACCATTCCCCTCCTCTCGTCTCCCGTTTGCTTTTATCGTCGCCGTATAGATTCTTACCGCGTCCACGAAGCAAACGTTTTATAGATTCTATTTTCCGTCCATCTCCGGCTCTCCGTCTAGCGCGCGGACTCGAAACCCTTTAAGTTTCCGCGGGCTCACCTCGGTTTATTTATCCGACACTCTCGGGCGTATACTTTTGTTCTACTCGAATGCTTCACTGGGGAATCGAGTGGGAAAAAAAGCCAAAGCAAGACGACGCTGTCTCGTCGCGGAGCGCGATATTCATTGCTCCTCCACGCTGCCGGATCTCTCGTCTGTTTTTTTTTTTTTTTTTTCCCCTCGTATTTCAGTGCTCGTGGCTCCCGGAAGTCAAGGGTGAGATTGCAGATAAAAAAGCGGCTGTATTCTTCTTATGCGTGCCCCGATGTGAGGACTATACCACACATCCGTTTTATGCCGGGAGAAAATACACGAGAGGATGCACAACCGTAAGCCGATGTGGGAGGAGCGGATGGTCGATATAAGCTTGGGACCTCCCGAAGATTCGATGTGCGCGATTCTCGCTGAGGAAAAGCACCGCCGTTGCGGAACCGAGGCGAACGGGAAACGGTAGAGAGTCGAGAAAAGGAGACCGAACCGAAGGATCCCCCGGCCGTTTATCCGTCCGCTCTCGACCCGACTCCGAATAATCTCTCTCAAAGGCTCCCAAAGGGTCGCGAATGAGAAAGCTCCGACTCTCGTGGCATCCTCTCTTTCTTCAACGCCCGCTATATACAATCTCTAACGTTCTTCGTCCTTTACTCTTCTCCTCTCGTCGCCCCCCTTACACGCCTCTAACCTTCGTTCGTTTCCTGTACCCAGCCGGTTCTTTTATTTTTATCGACCATTCGATATCTCCGGGTGGAGGGTAAGCCGTGTGTTTTATCCCTGCACGCCGAACGATAAGGTACTCTCACTGAATGTCGCTACTCCTATAGACCGAAGAGTCGTCTCAACCTTATCCGACCTCGCGTGCTACGCAACCGCTTCAACCTCTCGACCAGGAGCACCGAGAATTTCGTGTCTGATTCGTTCAGGGAGTAACCACTTGCACTTGCAGTTTTACCGCTCACGCTGGCGGACAAGGGTCTCCGGCGAAAAAATCATAATAATTGTAACGTCGAGGCGATGCTTCAGAAGTACAATCAGTCTTTCGAGGATACTCCAATGTGACATCCGAACTCCTCGACAAACGGGCGTTTTAGCTCGATCTCGATTTCTTCGAGGTTTCAATATTTTTCCGATTTCCGGAGAAAGTAATAGATTTCTTAGATATTATGTATAGATCTACGTTAAATTTCGATGTACCGAGCGTTTGGTACATAAAAAAAATAACTAAAAATAACAACGATGTTGCCACTGATGAGAACTTCATATCCACTTTATTCTGTAATCCACTTCTACTTGCAGTTTTACCTCTCGTGCCGGCGGGCTTGTGTATATAGAAAAAAAAATGTATTCTCCGCGTGGCGGCTCGCAGACTTGGTAAATCTTTTGAGGCCTTTTCGATGTAACATTCGGCCGCCCCAATAAATAAATACTTTTCTCGATCTCGATATCCTCGAACTCTTCAATCTTTCTTCATCTCGCAGCTTCTGCCGGACCAAAGATTTTTGGAAATTGTAAAAGCTTCCGTAGATCTTATAGATCTGCATTGAGCTTTGATATACCGAAAGCTTATCACGGAAAGAGGAACTAATGTGACGACAACGCGACCACTGCCGAGAACTCGCGTCTGACCGGTCACTGGCATTTCCCCTTGGCTCGATGCTCCGGCGCGCATCGCGTGTCGCCATTGACGCACTTTGAGAACAGCTTACACGCCAGCGATAATCCGCAAATCGATCGTAACTCGTGTTCTCCCATTAACCCATACACTTTATACTTTCATGAGACGAAAAAGTCACCGCTGTCGAGACGCCGATTCAACAAAAACAGTCACGCAAAACGATCGTTATATTTATGCACGAATGACCGTTCGTTAACGCACACACACACACACACACACACACGAATGCATGAGCGATATTTGATATCACTGATTATCTGACATTCCAGCCAGGATAGTGGCTTTCACCTGCGACTCGCGTGCGGTCACATCGGTCGACCCGGGCATGAACCCAAAATTCTGTATTAAGAGACGGGCGGAGTAAAATGGAACACCGGACCAAAATGGATTGTTTAAAGCAATTTTCCGCAGCACGCAAAAGAAAACCTCGTCTACATCTGTGGGCTTTCGTTTAATCCCTCTTGATCCATACAACTTCTCAAGTGATTCATATCGATAACACGAGTCGCACAACATTTTATTCCCATCGTTTTCGTTTCTAAGATTCGCCGTATAAATATCGAGAAAAATATTTCTTACGCGCTGTTTTTTTTTTTTTTTTTCCCGTAAGTTCGATGTTATGCGTTCGGGATAGAGGGAAAAAAATTGCAAGAAAAAAAAAAAAACACTCGCTTATATCAGCGCGATAGCGAAGAGGCCACGGCGCATATCGCGTAGATAAAAGAAATTTACATTTTAATAGCGTCCTACGACGTGGAGAATTTCGAGCGTGTATTCCATGTGCATCCCTCTCCGTCCACTTTCACCCCCTCGAGCGTCCACGGTTACCCGAGCGTTCCTCACCCATACAGTGCGCATCTCCCACAGGAAAACACCGCGCCTCTCGTCCAAATAACTCTTCATAACGATTCTCCGATATATCTCGATTTTTTTTTTTTTTTTTTTTTTTTTTTTCCCCTATACATATATATATGTATAGGTTATAAAAATATTTGCATGGAATATATTTCAATCTCTGCGCTATCGGCAGTTGTACGTGATTGTGGAACAAATTAAAATTTCTTTCACCCCTCGCGATTCTACCGCGTTTAATTGATTTATCAAACTGGTGACACGATATTGAATACACGCAATTGCATAGAGGTAAGATTCAACATCAGAAAATTATGTGCTAAAACGGAGAAATATCAGTCCTGGCTTCACGAGCAGGTGTGGCGTTTTGTCTTACGGCAGCCAGTGCAGAGTCAGCGACGTGCTTCCAGTTACGGAAAAATCTTACCTCTACACAGGACAGCGAACATTTTTACCATTTTTTTTTTTTTTTTTTTTTTTTTAAGCTCATAAAAGGTCTTATTCCAAATGGAGAACACCGGTCCGTCTTACCTCGCTCTCCCCTATACGTAGCTAGTTACACGTACGTGTGGTATATAAATGGCTAGAACTTTATGTCGACACGAACCGGCGTTATTAGAGACAATGCACAAGGGTGGAGAATCGGAAGTGCGCGAAGGCGAGAAAAATTCTCGCACCCCGTTGCGCATTGGCAGCGACGTTGGAATTTTTTTTCTTCTTTTTTTTTTTTTTTCGCTAACGCGCAGCACTGTGCATCTGCCTGGCGTCTCTCGCTCGTTCCATAAGAGCTGCCGCAATGAGGATGAATATTTTATCCGTTCGTCGCTCGCGAGCATCGCCGGTCACCTTTACGACCCGGCCGGCTGCTGCTCTCAGCTCCGTTCCGCAACCCTCCGCAGCCTTCCCTTCGCGTGCAACCGGAGCTTCCGGTACCGCGGGACGCTGTGTACGCAGACGCCGTGCTCTCTCGCTGATGGCCACTTGTATGCAACGAGGAGACTTCGCTTCATCGCGATTTCGTAGCCAATTTCCTCTGCGTCGTGTAAAATAAATTCAAAGAAAAAATCATAAATAAATAACAAATAAATTATGCGACGCGCGAGCGATCGAAGAGAAAACGGTGTAATTAACGATCGCAGTCGGAATTTCGTGAACGTTGACTGTCGCCACCGATGAATAAGCTTAACCGCGGAAACGGTCCAAGTCCAACGAGCTCTTCCCGGAGGAATTACCGATGTCTTTTCACGGGATTATTAATTATATCGTGACTGATGCACGTCGAGGATAATTAACTTTCGGTGCAGCGTAAATCTTCGTCGTTCCGTTCGGCGTACAAGCAAAAGGCGAATTCGTAATACCTTCGGGAGGCCTCCTCGTCAAAGAGACCATTGAAATACCCCGCACACATATAGATACATCGGGATGGAACAGAAGCTCCGGGGAGCGAGCGCGCGTTTCCGTCGCGTCGCAAAGCGGAGCGACGTTTCCGCGTCGGGCTTCGCATCCCTCCGTTAAATTTACATCCCGTTATTGCATCCCATGACCGATATATATTATGCCCGTTGCGGTACGCAAGAGCTATCCGAAAACGGCGAGAGACCGTTCGAGCTCGAGAATCACAGACGGATGCGATAATTAAGGGGTGAGTTACGAGCCGGGCTTAAGATCCGCGCTTTATGCCTCTTACCTTATATACTTACATATACTATACTGTATATATATATATATATATATTTGTCTGTCTCGTCTCGCCGTCTTAGCATCCGCCCGGTAAAAGAGAACGACACTAACGACCCGGACTCGAGACTGTCAGGATAAGCCTTTTTCTATGTTATTAATAGAAGTTTCACACGTAAATGATTAGCGGCGATATACGACGACATGCTGAAGAAAAAAGGTAGTTGAATCAACCAAGAGTCGTAATAAGATACGCTCAAAACTAGAGCTTGGTTGAGACGAATAAATAAAGCGAGTATTCGGCTTTGAAGCGGATATTGCAAATATTTTGAGTAGGAACTGTCTAATATGACAATTATTTTTATTGCATCGACAAAGTCTCAACGAATGGTCAGCTCAATATTCCTTACAATATGCTGATCGAAACACACAATTTGGTTGCATCAACCGAAAAACGTCTTTCAATTAATTAATCATTCAATAATTTATTTTTCCTCCCAAATACTCGGACATGCAAGACTACATTTTTGTACTCGTATTTTTTTTAAATGTATTTATCTTCAGCTCAATGCTAAAAACTTGATGTTTGCGCTTCTCGAGCCTTCCTGAGAATCAACGTTGCTCCTGTGTGCTCAAAAATTGATTAAGAGTAGTGTCCCGGAATTTCCGAGGGAGACGCTTAGTGGCACAAAGACCCGTGGGAATTGCGACCGAATCCAGCTTCATAATGGCCCGTCTTGTTTCTCTACTTCCGCTCTGCGAGCCGGGAATCCCTCATCGCTGTAAATTCTCGCGGCTACCGCGCCGTTTCACCGTCGAGAGAATCAAGTGCTCATCCACGGTGCGGCCAAAACTCTCGGGTTTCCCGCAACAAAACGCGCCGACGAGAGATCAGCCGGGAGAAACTACCCTGACTCGCGGACGCTCAACGCTCTCCGATATGTACATAGAGAATTTCCACCGTTCCGTTCTCCACGACGTCTGTTGATACGAGCAAACCGAAATACCACTGGAATTAGATCTCCTCCGGTGTAGTTAGCAGTCGTAGGTACTTTAAGTCACCATAATTCATTCCGCAAATTCGGTTTGTTCGGATCAAACTTCCGGCTCCATAGTTCATCGGCTCCGAGCGTAAAATCCCTTTCTCTCGTCTCTCTTACGGCACACTCGGCTCATTCCTCTTGAGTTCCGCACGCTTCGGCTAATTAACCGGCGCCACTTTATAGGATAATTAGTGAAGTTCCTTCGAGCCTCGGCGTTAACTTCGCTCTCGTTCGCCTACGGGCAACGTTCATATGCTGCGGCTGTTTCGAATTCACCCCTACTAACGCGGTATCTCCCTCTCGAACTTCCTTCCTGGCTTTGGTTAGACGCGGAATATCAAGAAACACCGAGGGTCAAAAGTTTCTTATGACCTCGTGAGAAGTTCCCCAATGAGGATGCAACTTTCGCGAACAACTAGCAGACTTTCCGGCAAGTTATTCCAACGCACCTTGTCGCGGTACTCCTATGGAACGTCGTTCCATTCCTGGTTCTTTTGATGGCTGAATTTTACGCCGTTGCGGACTCATCGTTGTAAATGAAAATCCAATCGGGCGACTCGTGTTGCATCGACAACGAGGACTCGAGAGGAGGCATCCGACACGTAGAGGAGATCCTTTACGGCGCTCGTGTAACCCTCTCTGCACAAACATAATACATGCACGGTACGGAGAACGCTAACGTTCCGGTCCGATGGCGAACACCGCCGGTTCGAGGGCACATACGGAGAGACAGTTTACCCAATCGATGTTTGCGACCGAAGTCATTTCCTGGTCAAACAGCGAGGCATCCGGATGACCGGGACACACACACGGCTGTCTCCGACCAGCGATGGGAGTGACGCAAGTTACAGCCGAAGCTCCCGGGCCGAGCCCTTCGGGTTTCTGCAGAAAGGACGAGGAGACTCAGCTCGAACGGTCGGGACGTACTCGTCGATGTAAAGGTATAGAGGAAAGAGTTGGGAGTAAGCCGATCAAGAGAATACCGAGTAGTAGAAACGAAAGGATGAGCACAGAGAGAGAGAGAGAGAGAGAGAGAGAGCGACGGTGGGAGGAAGTGTGGGAGACGAAAAAAAAGAGGAAGAAGAGCGAGCGAACGAGTTTTCCACCGGTAGGACACACGAACTCGAAAGGGCTCGCAAGGAAAATAACCCGGAGCAACACGAGGCTTTGGCTTTCGAGCTGCGGAAATTACGAGGCTGTGTACTTTTTCCTTTTGTCCTTCCTACGTCTCGCTACTTCCGGCGAAAGAGAAAAGTAGGTCCGACTCGTCGGAAGTAGCGCGACGCTGTCCTCGCGATATCGGAGACAGGATTGAAATTTGTGAATAGGATGGTGCGGTTTAAGGTGGAAGAGGTCGGAAAACACGATGGTCCATCTTCGTAACTTTCGTCCGGTGTATTGGAACGATCGAGGAGACGTGTTTTTTTTTTTTTTTTTTTTTTTTTTTTTTTTTCGGATTGAAGGAACGAGATCGACGTGTCGGAAATTTGTGCGAGGCGGTTGAATCTCTTCGGGTCACGAAAGCCACGATACGTCGGTCGTGACGGGGCGAAAGCACGTATCGGAGAAATTTTCGACTCTCGCACCTGCCGTGATAGTGATGGGTGTCCGATAGTAAAATCGTTCTGGACGGAGGGATAAATCGGATGGAGAAAAAGACGATGAAATCTATCCGGCTCTACTTACTTACACACACTCGTCCTTCCTTCACCTCTTCTTCTTCTTCTCCGTCGTCGTGGATTTACGATCCATACCGTAGCAGCTCCTCGTATATTATCGCGGAGCAGCCTGTTCTTCTCTCGCCGCGCTTGCAGATGCCAATCGAGCGTATAACGCATCTCGGGTCTCCGAATTGATGCGCCCTTCGTCCCGAAACAGCCAATAGTCATTCGAGATCGGCCAAGCGGTATTGAAAAATTCTCCGCTTTTATCGTCTTCTCTCCATTCATCGCTCCCTCATCCCCTCAAACATAATGGCAATCTCTATTAAAATGAATTCCATTAGCCGATATTAAAAATAAGGAACGCCACTGTCAAAGCTCAAAATAAAAGCGACGTATCGCGACGAAGTTTGGCGAAGACGTGGTGACATTGCCTTTGGTTTTGCTGATCGGATAACTGGTCATGCCTCCATTTTATTGATTAAAAAAAAAAATAATAATTTTTTTGGCGTTCCTCGTTAAAATTTCATCTGCAACGTACGTAGGAGAATCGCGAAGAGTCGTCGCGTCGTCGGGGTGACGATTAATCGTGCACGGAAATTGTAACTAATGGCACGACCAGCGGAGACCGGATAAGGACCCGAGAGACGAGAGCTTTCGGAGGTTTCCAGAGGGCGAGCCTGAGCGGACCGATATAGGAACACTCACGTATCCGCGCCCTCGCGACAACCCCCTCACCTCCGCGTTTCGTCGTGCTCGTTAGCCGTCCCGGTTGCCCAAAACTTTCTACACTGCGGAAGGCACACCGGATTACGATAGCGGGCACGCGGAACCTAAGCACTCGCTCCGGAAATGGTGAAATTATTGCGCCAATTTCCACGATTATAATTCCCCGTTGGCGACGGGACAGTCGGCACGTGGCCAAATCGCAATAATCTCTCACTAACTCGCGGATCTTTCTCTCGCCATTCGCAGCGTCTTCTTCAACTTCTCGGATTATCACGTCAATCGAATGTTTCCTCGGGGAAACGTGACGCGGAGAAGATAATGATTCGAGATTTTTTTTTTTGTCAGACTCGTCGGTTGGATTCTTCATTTTGAATTTACAACTTGTGAGAGATTTTTTTTCAGCGAGTTACACATTAAATATAATATTGAACTAAATTGGGGCGAGCCCCGTAGCAAACAAACGAACACATGAAATACCCGCGTAATAATTTATTGACAAATTAAACGTTTGTTCAAAGCGAGAACTCGATAATATGATTTGACGATTAAATTATACCGGACATTCGATCGATGAACACACCATAAATTGCTGATGCAAAACTTCCTCGGATATTTTTGCCATCCGTGATCCATTCGTGGATCACGACCAGCGCCGATATTTATTTTTTATTGATAAAATTGATCAATCAGTGCCGAAGCAGGGTCGAAATTTGGAACTATCGTAACGACCTGAAAAATGATGGCTCAAAAAATCCGTGAATTTTTTGAGAGCGCAAACCGGTGTCGGTGAAGTTTTACGGTGTTTACGACAGCAGTTTG
Source organism: Listrodromus nycthemerus (assembly GCA_963978505.1). Classification (NCBI taxonomy): domain Eukaryota; kingdom Metazoa; phylum Arthropoda; class Insecta; order Hymenoptera; family Ichneumonidae; genus Listrodromus; species Listrodromus nycthemerus. Next base: position 16,862,247 of record OZ021681.1, read on the forward strand.
CGGCCGACGGAGGCTGCGATGGTAGTTCCTCTCTGTCCCGACGTCAACGCCAGGATTGTACCGCACCGTCGGGCGTAAATCATTCTCGGGAAGCTGTAACTGTCGTCACGTGAAAGCTAAGCGTCTGCCGCGATGTCAGAAGTGGAACTTAGGATGCGTGCCGCAAGTCGGATGTACGGTTGAATCTTACGACAGTGCCGTAGATCAATTTAAATATCACGCGGATATATCGTCCGGATGGAATCTCCCTAGCGCAAATATCAGTCAACGTAAGTTAAATTCGTGAGCGAATCTCGATCGACGATGTGTCTATGAAAACCCACGTATGCAGCAAAGAAAGAGACACGCTTTCTCGATAGAAATTTCAGACGACAAAGTATCGTGTAATTTGAGGACAATGTCAACGAACGTTCCCCGATAGGATTCGATCTGGCCGACGTCACAGCTCTGGCCCAATACTGGCGAGACTCTCGGGGCTAGCGAGGTTTCGCGCCGATGCCGGGATGTAACCAAAAGCCAGACCCGATCCTCCCGACATCCGGTAAGAAGTTTATCGTCACGTAAGACGGTCCTTCCCCGAGAATCTTATTTTTCAAGTTTCCCTGAGGTAGCTTCTCTAATTGGGATAAATTAGCGCGAAACTCAATGGCTATTCTTAGCTATATTTTCCGGCTGCAAAGTCATTTTGTCTCTCGGGAATTTATGATCGTTTCATTGATAGAAACATCGCACCCCTTCCGTCGTTTCTGGCTCTTTACCGAGCTATCCTAGTCTCCGGCATTAGCCCCGAGATTCTGCCAGGAACGAGGCACGACCCGTGCGCGAATGAGGAACGCGGACGCATATAACGCTTGTACTCTCGGGGATATGCCGCACCACCTAGAACACCGCGATTCTACGTGCTACGAGCGGCTAATTGCACTTAGCCCGTAATCTATTAGACCGTTGTGTGCGCGCGTGCCGAGAGAGCAACCGGCAAAAGAGGAGAGCGGGAGAGCCTCGCGTCACGTCGTGGTACTGCACCGGCCTCTTAATCGCACGTCGTAATTAAGGGGACAGGTGGATTGCGTGCTTCTCGGATTCTCTGTGCTCTTCGAGCTCGTACCACGCACTCTTCCTTTCCTCCCGCCTCCTCCACCTCGACGGCCTCGCGCGATCGGTATTTCGGGAAGAAGTTATTTGTAACGCTCGACCGCTCGAGGACCTTCCGGCATTTCCTACGCGACCGCATCTTTTTCTTTCCCCTAGACAGCCCGGAGAAGAAATAATTAACACCTGATAAAGCAGTCTCGTAGCGAGATCGATGATCCGTTCATTAATTCATGTACGATACATGAAGTTAAGACATTCGTACGTGAAAAATATTTTATTATTAACAAAAAAATATATTTTTTTTTTATACATTAATAACGCAATATTTTTACATACGTGCCAATGAAATTTCATATAGATATTTGTATGCGTAAAACTTCGAATAAATTCTATGAATTTTGAAAAAGATATTTTTTAATACTGTACCAATCATACCTCAGTACAATGTGTTATTATATAATAGCTCACACATATTCAATGACTACATATTGAATTTCATGCATACACAGTTTCTAAAATTTCACCGGAAACACAAAATACAACTGTTAGAAAGTACAAAAAAGTCAATAATATCAGAAACATTCCCTATAAAAAATCGCAGTTAACAATTGTTCTCCCACATTTATGTCTGCCTTTTGCAACCTTTCACTGTCCTTTACTGACGATAAATCAGCCCCTCGTTCGAATCTCAAATCTCACTGCAACTCACCAAAAAAAAATAATTCTACAATATACAAACATTACGATTAACATACTCGCATCCCAAGTGTGCGAAATAAGGTTCCCTTTCGCCTATTTTCCTAGGCTAATGACCGTGCGACAACCGGACCGTGGTGGGGAAAGAAACTCGCGAGTCGCGGGCGGCGAAAACGTGCGTGAAGCATAACGGAGTGAGAAATCGAATTGCGAGCAGCGGTGAAACAATTAGGAAATACGCTAACGTCGACAGGGGGTAACAGAGCACGGCATTGCGGGGCGGGGGGGGGAGGGGGTTTGCGATGAGAAGGGTTTGAAGAACCGTCCGCTTTGAGTAATGAGAAGATCGCCGCGGAGTCAGCGGTCTGTCGAGTGGATTTGGTTCCTCCAAATCTCCCCCCCCCCCCCAAACGTTTCCCGACGCGGTGCATTTATTTTCGGCCAATTAGCGACATTCCGAAGACACGAGCCGTCGCTGTTACCGTCGCTGTCCGGAGTATCTCTCCCTCTCGCGACTCCCTGGACCGTGGTTGCATAACTGAGGCGGAGAATTGAAACAGGAGAAACGAGAGACGCGAAGCCCGAATCCGCGGAGGGAGAGAGCGCGAGCGAATAGTTTAAGCGGGCCGAGGCACGCGACACCCTTAGACACTCATCTCGACGACGCGTATCTCGCAACTTTTGCAGACCTCTCGCAGTCAGAGACTCCCTTTGTAAATTCTAGCCAACGAAAACGACATCATTGCGACTCCGTGCGCGTTTAATATTACAGCTGGAGGAAGAATCCACCTCTCGGTAATTCGCACCTCTCGCCGACAATTTCACTCACCCGACACCGAGAAAATACATCGGGATATGCCCGAATCAAGGGAAAGAGAAATTCCTCACTCGGCTTTTAGCGTCCCACTCTCGTGCGGATTTAAAAAAAAAAAAAAAAAAAAATGTACGATAATATTATCGTCGGCTGCGGCGGGGGGGGGGGGGGGGCGATGAATTCCGTCGGAGCGAACGAGTCTGCGAATTTTGACTCGCGCCAACTACGAATACTCATTTTTCTTTCCCTTATTTTTGTTTTTTTTTTTTTTTTTTTTTGCTTCAAGCTCACTTCCTCTCAGACAGCGGAATGACATAGCGAGTTTTATAAATAGAGCCGAAGAGAGGAGAGAGAGAGAGAGAGACCCGTCTGTGCTATCTCGAGGTCCGTGTTCGCCAAAGCGTCTTCGAGAGAGTGCGATCCCTTCGCTCGCCGACTGTAAGTGAGAGATCGTAACGGTGAGAGCGAGACGTCCGTGACATTTTTGAAATTCGCGAAATGCCACACGCAGTCTCTGCGACGTCTCAGAGTTATACCGAGACGTCGAGGAGAAGAGGAAGAAGAATAAAGGAGGAATATAAGGAGGAACCGGCTGCTCGCCGGTCAGACTTTTCGCTCCGCGAAATTCACGAAGCTCGTCTCTCACGTCCGCCAGATGTTTCCCGGCAGTCTAACTCAGCAGATTTTTTTTTTTTTTTCGCCTGCTCTCTCTTGCATATCCCTTTTCTGAATCCAGAGTCTCCTCGCATTTTTTGTTCCTCGTCTTTCGCGAACCACACGTCGGACGGTCGCGTTGCCGGGCTTCTTATCCTTCCGACACATGGTCTGCCCGGTTCGTACCTTTTCTACTGAAGCGAGCCGGGAGAAAATTTCACTGAAGCGCAATAGTAAATTCTTATCGATTTCTTCCGAGGTAGAAAATTTCAGTCTCGTTCTGGAATAGGTAGATTAAGGGAGGTTCAAAGTCTTGAAAATATTGACATTTTTTTTTTACGTATACGAGTTGTGTGATTTTTTGAAAATACTATGACGTCGAGTATTGTGTGAAACTGGCAAAACGCCGCACGGATGAACGAAAAATGTCGGCACGTTAATTTCGTCGAAGTTACACGTTTTTATAGTTTTACCACGATTTTTCAAAAACCATTGCATATGACGTATTGATCTCCGTTCAGCTTGGAGCTAGACAATATTATACTCTATTGACTGAAGCTAAGAATAAATATTAACTCTAAAAAACATTTGATATAAGAAATTAACACATTTTCGCATACCATTTTTACTATTTTTCACCTGGCTCTTGTGTGCATTTTTCAAGAGATTTTCTCTTGCAGATTCCTGAAACTTTTGAACTAACAAATTGATTTAAAAAAAAAAAAACTCGCTCTTTTTTACAGAAATCGTGGTAACCAAATTGAAAAGTGTTTGTTCACTATAAATTCCAGTAACAAAATTATAACAAATAATATCAGAATTTTCAAAATATCTCTCCACTTAATAATTTACTAAACTATGGTCACCATTAAAAAACCTGTCTACAATTTCGTTCTAGCCTCGTTAAACACAATCCGAATCGCAATGACTTCACAATGACGAACCCTTGACTTCACAGATTATTTTACTCCCCCTTGACCCAACCGCATCGGATGCAACAGGAAATCTCTCAGCCACAATCCGCCAGCTCAGCTTTAGTTAACTTTGGGCTTCGAGAGACACGCTACGGACTTCCGTTGCGGATTCGATATATTTTAACTGACTAGAAAATCATCTCCCGTGGCTCGGCGAAACTTGGTTTGCTCCACCGCAATGTGAGACACCTGTCGAGGACTTTTAACAAATTGCCACTCTCTCCCGAGCTCGCTCGACGACGTGCCGTCGCTCCCGCTGCTTCTTCTTCTTCCCTTGGCCGTTACCACTGCGAAAGCTATAGCCTCGTCCGTTCTCAGTTGCGTCGAGTCTGGCTCACGACTTAACGTTGACGAATCGTCACGATTTGCGAAACTCGTTGCACTCACGAGGCACACGAGTTAACGAAACCGGCTGGACCCGTTGACGAATCGTCGAGAATTCGTATCGTTCACCGTCCTCGGATCGTCTCGACGCAACTACCGATTTCGTTTCCCGCCGCGGCGAGTTCGCGAATTCGTCGACATTCCCGTAGAAGCATCGGACTACTTTGCGACGAATTAATAATCGGCGAGATACGCGACAGTGTAAGTGCACCGTGTAGCTCGTTCGCTAATTGGCGAGGCTTACGAGCGCGGCTTTTGATTGGTTGCTTTACACATCGAGCGCGGTTATCGCTGCGGTTCTCGATTCATCGGTTCCCGGTAACGTCGAGAGACAAATCGTAGGAGAGAATGAAAAAATAGTAAATTCAACAAATATTTCTTCACCAAAAAATTGTACGCATCCTTTTTTATTTTTAAATAATTTTGATATATTTTTTTAAAAATATTTTGTTTCGCGACCAAAACGCATTTTTCCCCAAATAAAAATATATGATAATATTAAAATTACGAAAATCCTGATGGTTATTTTCATCTGCGTGAATATCTGTATGATCGTCAATGATTCTGATATTCCGAGTGATGGGAAAGATAATTTATAATTACCGCGCCTGGCGTTGATGATCTGCCGTTTTATTCACGAGGTGGTTTGACTCGGTAAAGTTCGTGTAATAATTAGCAAGTCATTAAGGGCGAAATGTCTTGGCCTCTGCCATGTCCGCGTGCTCTTTACCGGACGAGGACATTGATAAGTGGCCAAGTCTCTTGCGCGCTTGGAGTGACGACCGGATAATTTCGTTGAGTACTATTATGTGACGAGTGTCTCGTTGCGTACAGTCCGATACGACGTTTAAACGCCAATTAACGAGATGATTTATTCACCGACTGTTGGGTCTTTCACTCTCGCACATCACATTCAGATCATAGTTTCGTTTTTGCGTCACTCATAGTCATTCTCTAAACGGCAAAAAAACAGGTCAATGTTTTTCCAGACGATATCGTGAGACAACAATTATTCCCGCGTGAATTCTATTTTCATTGAAAAACAATCGAGTTTCGTCCATGAGAAGGCAAAAATAATTTCTTCAGTACCGTATGATTGTTATAATATTTTTACTCGAACAACAAAATCATTTCTCGAAGACAAAACGGAGCTAAATTTGCGTAGCGTTTTTCACATCTGAAGCACTTTTGGTATTTGAATTTGCTTTGCCGTAAATGTGAAAAAAATTGGAGAAGTTGATCTCTGCAGGAATTCTGTAAACTTGCGAAGTAAAAATAAACAAAAAAAAAAAGCCCGAAGAGTTTTTCTTGATTGGAGGAACGAATCTACGGAGATACATCTTATTCTTCGCTGCTACTCTTTTTTTACATCCCCGTTTCCCGAGCTGTAAGCTTCGGAGTCCCCGCACTGATAAGTTGGTGAGTTCCTTTAATTTTCCACCGGCAATTTAAACTTTCGAACTCTCCGTCTTCGCTTTATCTTTGTTCTCGAAACGCAGACTTTCCGTCTGCGCTTCCACGAGTCATCCACGGAATTATTTATTTCCCTGTCTCGATTCCGACGGACATGAAAAGTTCGGTAACGAAGAATACAATTTCGAGGTGTCGGTCCAAGTCGCGAGACGCGATTTTTCAGTTCGAATTCCGGGCGAGCCAATGATCGTTTGATACAATAATTATGTCTCGAGACACCGGATAGTCGTTTGCTGTCGCGTGAAAGCCACAGCGAACAGCTTTGAGACCGAGAGCTTCTGCACTTACCGAGCGATACCCGGTCCAGTGATCTTCCATCGTCCACGCCGACGGACACTTTGACCACCTAACGCCGTAGCAAACTCCTCCAGCCTCGAGAAACAAATTCGATTCACCGTCAAATTCCAAAGTGCCCCGGGAGAATTCGCTAAAGTGGGCATCGTCTGGAGCGCGAAGCTAATAGTTTTAACCGAGAACGGACCGATATGGAAACCCTGTAAACTGCATATAAAGTGGCCTAAACATTTTCATAAAATTTCGGTTCAAATTCAGTTTTTTTTATTTTGGAACGACCGAACGTACATTTTACGTGTCTATTCGCGGAGCAAATTTTACTGATTAATTTCACGATTAAATATTTTGAGTGCGAACAGTGAAACCGTTTCTCTCTGGGAAATTTAGGTCATACCAAATTATTCCAGTCATCTATAAAACATTTTGTGCTTCTAGGTCAATCCGCTTCATTCGTTGGAATATCATTGTTATATTGAATCTAAAAATTCCCGTAAATGTCGAGACATATTCGCTTTGTGTTAATAAATTAATTTTATTAATAATTAATAATAAATTAACTTTGATAAATATTGCAAAATGATAAGCGCAATAAAAAAATATGTCCCTCGAAAATATCTCATATATCACGCGCATACTTTTGCGATACATGCAGCAAGTACTTTTTTCTTCTTGGACAGAGAAAAGTCGAAAGAGAGAATAAAATTAACTGCAAGTAGACCGGATGCTGGTAAGATAATAATAAATAGAGAACAATAAACTAGTGAAAAAAAAAAACAAAAAAAATTTCGAGATCCCGTTCTCCGCGTCACTTTGCCGGATCCTCGATGGAAGATTAAAACTTATCGGATCTTCGCGTCCCTTCTTTGCGCTACTCCAATCTCTCTCGCCCCCGTTTCATCATCGTGCCCACTTCCACGAGCCATTTCAACGTTCCATTTCTTGCTGAAACTTCGCAAAGTAAAGCTTCCCGAGACTTTACGAATCCTGGCGTTTCGGGGACCGTTCGGAACGAGGGGAGTACAAACAGTCCCCGATTCTCAAGAAAGCAGCAGTAGAAGCAAGAGCTTCCGGATAAATTCCATTCGCTCAAGGGACGCGAAGATGTAAGGCCTGGTAGGGGGTTGTTCGAGAAAAATAAGAGAGTGATTGCGATTGTGCTTGGTCGCGTTATAGAGAGCCGCGGGGCAAAATGGAACACACTGCTTCAAGACGAACCAGTGTTCGCCGTTCGAGAAACCTTTTTCTTTTTATGAGACCTTCTCGAGAGGAATTTACAAAAATGGACCGTTTTACCCTACGACTCCCACTCTGTTTACCACACTGTTCTTTCATCTCACGTAAGTCGACCTGAGAAGGCAAAAAAATTGGAATCGTGTGGGGTTGGTCGGTGCAAAGTTGGTACCAAAAATATTCAGAAAAATTGACTGAGACAGTCGGTGAGACTGGGAAAAAATGGGTCCTTCATTGCAAGACAGATAGGCTGAACGTGGAGAATATGGCCCAGTTCGATTAGCATGTAAATCAATTATCCGCATTAAATTCGTGGATACGACCGGATCAGATTTACTACTTTAATGCTATCATCCAAAATCGAGCAGTGTCAAAAAGTAAATGAGTTCCCGTGGTGACCGCGAGGTTGAGACGTATTCAATATTGCCCCGTATAAATAATTGTGAAGAAATTAATGATTTCTCGTTAAACAGTGAATTTGTAGTTGCGGACTCATCCTAACTTTATTAATTTGAAATTTGAAAGTGAAAGTCTACGTTGCGTTCCGAACTGTGCGGAATCAACTTTGAGGCAATTAGTCGAAAAATATACTTCATCCAGTTCGAAAGCTCGGACGAACGAGTGAGTCGTGATGGACCGAAGAGCAAGAGTCAGATATTTGAGGACGAGAGGGAGAAAAGTGGCGGGAAGGGCCGTAAGGCGGGAGCGTGGCAAACAGTTCGCAATTACTCGAGAGACAGAGCGAGAGAGCAAAGCTAATTGCCAGATCAAAGGCTCTCCACGAGCTTTCCTCGACTTTCCTGCCGCGAACGCGATTTCCTCAAAGACTCGCGCCGCTTGGCCCGAGAGAGTTTCGAAGTTCTCTCCCTTACGTTTGTTTCAAACCGCGCGTATCGTCGATACAAACGTTTCCGCTTCAGTCGCAATATCGTAGCCTTTTGTACAATTTACTTTGGTTACTTTGTTTTAAGGCGTTTATTCATTGAAGCCCTTTAACTTTGCAGTTGCAGATTCGCCACTGTTGCAATTGGAAGAGTGAATTCAACCGTCGACAAAAATGGCAATCAGCTTATGGTGAGCATTCCCCATTCGACGTCTATACACATGTAAGGAGATAAAAGAGAAATGGCACAGCTTGCCGGATAAAATGAATCATTATGAAATTAAATTTTTATGGCACTCGAGTGAGAAATATTGAAAGACTTAAGAGTCGGCGTAACGTGTCTGTATGCAAAAAATAATCCTTTATTTTGTCTGTCCGTCCATCGTTCTAATGCAGAGCCAAAAAAAAATTATTTTATTAAAATTAATATCAAAATAAAATTATTTGATTTAAGTAAATATAAAGAAAAATTATTTGATTTTAATAAATGGTTATTTGTGAAGCGACCGTCGATTGCATTATCCATCTGAGTGCACTAAGAGCGAACATTATAAGTTGACAATTTTTTGTAGTCTTTTACAGTCCACGGGTTAAAAAATGCAGCTAACTAATGAGGGTTTTTTATTCTGTATCGTAGGCTCGGAACTTAACAAATCAAGGATCTGCGTCGCTATCGTGACAACTACCTTTAAATTGCACGCATCAATATAGAGACAGGATGTTTCACTGATAGCAACGCGAATAGCAGTGACAAAAATTAATGATTCTCTTCTCAGCCACGAAAAATTTAACACGATCTCATCGGACATCAAATTTTCACTATGCCTTACCATTCGTTCCCACCAAATCCAGTCCAATAGCCAAACGGCAATTTTTTTTCCAGGATGAAAATTCCCGCGCTCCGAGTCCTTCTCATTTTGTGAAGACGAAAAATTCCAGCTCTATTCCATATCTTTAGCAAATTTTAAAAGGGTCTTTACCTGAACAAATAAATATTCTATGGAATATCCACTGTTCAGAAATGCGATACATCGACCGCACCGATATACGTGCGTGCTCGCATGCCTGAGCAATTCATACACGGCCGAAGACGCTCCGCATACAATATTAAATATTTCCTGATCCGCGTTCCTGGAGAGAATCCAACATTGTTTCACGCAGGAATGTCCCGTCAAGAAAACGGCCACAGTCCAGAGAGCGACGTCGGCGTTGGCGGGGGACACACCGGGCGATATATATATTATGCTTGCATTACAGCGAAGCCGAGAAAAAGGAAGCCGAAGAGACACGAAGACTGCGACAGCCAACTTAAATCACACATGATGTCACCGTAACGCCACGGCATTTCGGGACCCCAGACCGACTCTAATGTTACTGCCGCGATGCGCCAGGCGATGAACGCTTTCGCTTTACGAGACTCGAGGGTGGACTCGCAATCGTCTCGTTTCTCTTCGCAGATTCTTTTTTTTTCCCCCACCGTCTCGTTTTATACTTCTCGCTCCGCCCCACACGTCTCTCAACCCCTCGCCACCCCCATCGTTTTTCGCTGCTCCTCTATTTTCCTCCGTTTTTTTTTCTTTTTTTCTTTATTTTGCGAATTCGGCGGTTCCTTCGTCGCCTAGACCGGCGCTACCGAAAATCCCGTTTTGCTGTCTGATGTTTCCTCTTTGAGAGGGAAGCGTAAACGCGAGACGAGTGTCATCAATCTTCGCCGCATCCTGTTTTCTCAGGAAGTCCCTTTGACGAGTAAACTCGACGATCCACTCGGTCATATTTTTTATTTTACTTTTATTTTTTTTTTTTATTTTTTATTGTCAAACCTGCAATTACGGAAGAATCTTTTACAGCACATTGGCGGTGGAAATATTTCTGATGCATTGATTCGTTGCAAATTCGGAGTTTCTTTTTTTTTTTTTTAATCCAGAGCGATCGATCTATCAGGTGGATTTTTTCTGACGGCTATCGACGGATTCTCCCGAGGTAACAAAAATCAAATTGACGAGTCATTGAATTTTTAGCTACCTCGCTCCGAAATTAAATTCGAGCTGGACACCGGGAGGAAAAAATTGTTGGTGCAGCAAAATTCGCGGTCACGCACGATCGAAGCTGTTATTCGGTTGGTACGAGTCATTATTTTTCTGAACAATTATTCGGAAATACTCGAATTTAAACGATTTTTTTTAAATACCAACTAAATAACGCCTTTGAGAGTGGAAATAACGCATCTTGGTTGTTCCAACAACTTTTTTTCTTCTTTCACAGTGGAGTTGGAGCGAAATCGATGGAAATCAATTTTCTGAGCGAACGAATGATATTGCATAACTATTCGTCGAGTCGGGTGTCCTGGCTGCACCGACGTCGCCGGTATATCGAGCGAAGCGACGATGAAGGTGGTTGGCCCGCGCGCGATTACGATGAGAGCGGAGCGAACGCGAGAAGCCCGAGGAGGCGCGTTGTCTGCACCCGGACTATAAATAATCGCGGGGAATCCCAAGGTGTCGCCAGCGAGTTCCGCGGGCTGGTTCGTTCGATTTCCTCCACCTTCGCGACTCTCGTCAAGAATCACCGAATTTCACGACGAACGCCGCCTCGCTCCGAATTCCGAACGGCGATGGAAAGAAAAAAAAAAAAAAAAAAAAAGTTACGCTTCATGCGACTGACTCGGCGTAGCCGAACTGTTCGTTCGATTTTGCCGGAAAAAATTCCTCCGCTATCTCCGCGGTGAGACAGCGGCACGAGTCGTGTCCGTCGGCGAGACGACGCATCTCGCATTCGATTCGTACGGCGCTTCGACTTAACGCTCGGCGGATTCCGCGGTTCTTTGAATTTCCATATCGCGAGAAGCCTCGTGCTGGCTCCACGAACCGGACCCACTGAGGCATATAAACGAATATATTCCCAGCCGAAAATCCGATCCAATGACAATTTTTCTATATACTTTCGATAACAAATTTTGCAAATAACTCGCCGACATTGTTACGGCGTGAATTTCATTTTCACGACATCTTTCGTGTGATTTTATTTATTACTTCAACAAAACCCAAAATTCCGACCAAATGTAATTTTCATCGAAACACATCACTTTCAGTCTGAAAAATAAATGTTTTTTTTTTCTACCGTGAGTGACACAGTGGAACTACACGACTTCCGGTTTGAATGATTTTTTTATTTTTCGACCGGATGTGACGTCACTGCCCGAACATAAACATATTCAATCCGGAGTTGACGAATTTTCGCGTTAAAATCACCTTTGATAAATAATAATAATGAACATTTTCAAAGCGGAAGTGACGTGAATTCGGTTTGCATACCTCGCGCGACTGAAAAGTTGAACAATTCAGCTGGATCATCCCGAATTAGTCGTTCGGTGGATAGCTCATTAATCGGACGAGATCTGCCGAGCGGGGCGCAGCATCCGCCGTTCTAAATCTGCGAAATGAAAAGAGTACACACTCCGTCGGACCGATGGACTCGCTGAGTGACACGTGGCGATCTGTGCAATTGGGTCTCGTTCCAACTCCGCGCGACCACCCTCGAGGACATTCAACCCCCATCGATCGTCGTTGCTCCCTGCAGAAGTAAACCACTCTCTCCCTCTCCTGACTCCACGGATAGAGAGGGATATATATATGTATATATACATATATATATACATATATATATGGCGTGAGACCGAGGCTTTTCCTCGTCCGTAACTATTCTTTGCTTCGGTTGCGCGAACAGTCGACGTGGCACGAGAGCGAGACAGAGGCCTTTACTGGCTGACCTAGATTGCCTCGAGCAACCAACCCTCTCTATTCAGCCCCTTCGCTATAGTTATCTTTAACGATTTACAGCTGCTCCACTCGGCTCGGAGCTCGCTCGTCGAGCAAGCAAGCAACCGACCAACCGAGTGCTCTGCCTCCTCCTATCGCCAACTCGTAGCTCCTCGCTCTCCCATCGCCCTCTCGTACTCCGAGATCAAGAAGCTCCATCGTCCCGTCGTATATATCATATCTCACGGTTCCCCCCCCCCCCCCCCCCGGGAGCGAACGACGGGGCATCTTGAAAAATTCATTAAACCGCTCGAGCTTCGTCCGACCGCGCGAACCGGTGAGCGTGTAACTGGCCCGACTCGTCTTGCACTCGTCTCTCCTCTCTCGACTTTTTTCCCCCCCGCTGTCCCGAACGAGAAATTAATAGGTGCGAGATACCCGGACGAAGGTGGAGAACGCGAGTCACGGGACTCGTACAACATTTTCCCTGCGAGCCCAGAGGCCGATGCTCGATAATAGAGACGCGAGCCCGGCAACCCTCCCTGTCCGCTCCGATACCATCGAGGGTCGTTAACGTTAATGTTACCATCCCTCATACGGGGACTCGCGTCGGGTACGCGAAAAGCGAGACCGAACTGCAACCGGTCCTCCATCCGCGAGACACTAATCGACGAATTCTCGTCGTACGTGTCTGTACGCCTATTATATGCTTCTATTTCCGTTCCTCGTTCCCGTTATCCGTGTTTATCGCGGTAGATTCTGATACCGGTCGTGGTACATAATTACCGTTTCGCCCCTCGGGCCATTAGACCGTCGCACTCGTCCCGCAGAATCGTCCTGCCCCGCTCGAAACTCCCGATGGCACCTCGATGAAACGGAGCGGAGCACGAATTTTCGTTGAGAGGATTCCACACGTGTGCACCGATGAGATATCGAATTCTCGAGGAATTTTATGATACGAGAAGAAGACGCGTGAAGAATCGACGATCGCATTGAATTGGGACAAATGTCTCAATCGGAGTTGTCGTGATCACTGGAATTATTCTCGCACCTTGCTACCGGATGTGGCGTTATTTTCGGTGTAGAAAGCTTCATTTTTTAACTGAATAGATCGTCAGGGAAAAAACGTTACTTCCGGTTCCAAAATCTCTTTTTTTTCGGAAGTGATGCAGAGAAAAAACGTTGCCACTGGTCGGAATATGACTGTTTTTACTTTTTGGTGTAAAATGAGATTTTTATGCAGGAAGTGTCGCACTTTCGGTGTGACATGACTTTCGATTTGTAACTCTCATTTTTTTACCAGAAGTGACGAAGTTTCCACTTATGATGTCACTTTCAGTGGATAATCGAGTTTTTTAAAACGGTAGTGACTTACGCTCCTGTGACCTAACTTCCTGTCAGCTGGAGAAAATAAAATTATTTTTTCCATAATTCGAAAATCTTATCCTAATAGAGTAATTCACGAAGCTATTATATATTTGAAATTAATTATACTTTTTATTTGTTGCAGACGAATCTGACGATCAGGATAAACAAGTAGGGTGAATTTCGAGAGTGACCTGTTGTGTGATTTGCAATCCAATCCCGAAGTTCAGTCTTATATCGTGGAGGAGAAAGCTTTGAAATCGAAGCGATCGAACGGCTCTCCAGCCGTCGAGGATCGCCGGTCGTTCTTCAAAATCTTTGGGAATCGGTCGAGCCTCGAATCTAACGAATCTCGTATCACCCAAAGTGGCTAAGAGCGTTAGTCCTCGTAGAGTGCACCAGGAGGGCTCCGGTGTGGAGATACAGGTGCAGGAGAGGCGAGGAGGTGCACCGAGGCGCATGCCTTACCTGTGGCCTGACATGACAACCCGGCTATTCGCCATGTTCTACACGGTCGAGGTCGGAGACACCAAGTTCACCATTCTCAAGCGTTATCAGAATCTTAAACCCATCGGTTCAGGAGCTCAAGGAATCGTCTGGTAAGTTAAAAAAAAATCACCGACCATAATACAAAAATTGGCATCAAGCTTATATTAAATTACTGATTGTATGTTCATTTTGTTTCAGTGCGGCATACGATACGGTAACCGCTCAAAATGTTGCGATCAAGAAGCTCTCGAGACCATTTCAGAACGTTACCCACGCGAAGAGAGCTTACAGAGAATTTAAGTTGATGAAACTCGTCAATCACAAAAATGTACGTTTATTTTTGGTTTTATCTCCACTTAACAAGAAATTTTCCTTCGATTTAATTTGAGACTTGTAACATTTCTTTTTATCTACAGATAATCGGTCTCTTGAACGCATTCACCCCTCAGCGTTCGCTGGACGAGTTTCAAGATGTGTATCTTGTTATGGAGCTGATGGACGCCAATTTGTGCCAAGTTATCCAGATGGATTTGGATCACGAACGCATGTCTTATCTTCTCTATCAGATGCTGTGCGGCATCAAACACTTACACTCCGCTGGAATAATCCACAGGGTTGGTAGAATTATTATCTTCGCTCCAGCGGAATTGGTGCGATCGTCATTGCATTACGAGTCTAATAAAAAAGACTTCAGGAGGACCCATTTTATTAAAGATATTGTGGCGTAACCTGTGTTACATAAGTGGAATGTCAGACAAAACAGATCATATACTCAATTCAAACATACTACTATCATATATGTTTAACAATAACGCACCCTTTTATACCAACATTACGAGTTGGTTAATTTATTTCTTAACTTGTTTCTTAAGTTAATTATCATTAAATTCATATAAGCATGTTGTATAACTGTTGAAAACAATAGTTATGCAACAGAGGGGCAATAAATATGCTACTCGCAATTTATAGACAAGGCACACTTACCTCATAATCAACGAAACAATTATAATGTGTCTGTTTAATTTTTTTCACCAGGATTTAAAACCCAGTAACATTGTCGTGAAGTCCGACTGTACCCTGAAGATCCTCGACTTCGGCCTCGCGAGAACCGCAGGCACAACGTTCATGATGACACCGTACGTTGTGACGCGATATTACCGAGCGCCCGAAGTTATTCTCGGAATGGGTTACAAGGAGAACGTGGATATCTGGTCAGTCGGTTGTATAATGGGAGAAATGATAAGGGGTGGCGTACTATTTCCCGGTACCGATCACATCGATCAATGGAACAAGATAATCGAGCAGCTCGGTACGCCAGCGCAAGAATTTATGCAGCGGCTTCAACCAACGGTTAGAAATTACGTGGAGAACAGGCCACGACATCCGGGTTATCCCTTCGAGAGGCTATTCCCGGATATTCTATTTCCCACAGATTCCTCGGAACATAATAGACTGAAAGGTGAGTGGATAAACCCTGTTTTGGCACTTTTTCGATTTTATTATTGTGTTTATTCGTGGAAAATTATTCATTCGTACTATAACGCGAGAATGTGTCTGTGAATAGCGAGCCAAGCCAGGGACTTGCTCTCGCGAATGCTGGTGATCGATCCGGAACGGCGTATCTCGGTAGACGACGCTTTGTTGCACAATTACATAAATGTCTGGTACGACGAGGGAGAGGTCAATGCTGTAAGTATTTAAATCAATGATTTAGGAAAGGAGCATCGCAAATTTGTTGCTTTCAAGTATTCTAGTTGTACTAGTCCAATGCAATTATCACCAATTAACTTTTGATCAATCGTTAAAATGGAATTTGAAAAAAATACAGATAAAAGTTCTTATGAAATTTAATATACTGGTTCTAGAAATTCCTATGCACAAACTAGTGTAACAATTTGCATGTATAATTGTATCAAAAAATGAATGTACAGTATATCAGAAATACTTTACTTTTAGTGATTTACTTTAACTTTACTACGAAAGTATAATCATTTTTCATGCCAATTGTACCTTAAATTTAACATACCAATGTTAGCCAAAAAAATGTAATATGGGCGATTAAATTTACAATCATTTAAAATATAGTACAAAAAACTATTGGGTTTGATAAATTAGGTCTTAAAAATAAAATGATGGTATTTCCGTTTGCAGCCGGCACCAGGACCCTACGACCACAGCGTCGACGAAAGGGAACACACGGTCGATCAATGGAAGGAATTGATTTACCAGGAAGTGATGGAGTACGAGACAAGTCACAATCCAGTGACTTCGGCTCAACCATCGGAAACCGCTGGATCACGGTAGACAGACCGAAAGCCGCGCTTCCTCGCCAATAAGTCAGCGCTAACGATCTCGCTTGATCGTTAGTAGAACACAGGCGGGGATGGAAACGAGAACACAGAGAAAGAAAGAAAGAAACAACAAAAATGTCAAATTTTGATTCCGGTTATATTCTTTGCCGAATCGCCACGAGTCCGAGCTGATCTCCGATCGAGAAAAAAAAATGCACGGCCGCGCGGAATCCTCTCCTCTTTCTCGTCAATCGAGGCGTCTCTTACTCTTTGGCGAATTGACGATGATACACCAGTACGATAAAATATACATAAAAACTAATAATGAAAAATACAAGAAAACAGTACACGTACACTCAACAAGATGCAGAAAAACATCGAGAAGATAAAGAGGTGCACGGGGGTGTGTTTCGACAAGAAAAATACCACACGACACACACTACTGTCTAGGCTACTCAGTCAAAGTGTACCAACGCAGGTATACGATATTTTGATAATAGATACCATATTCCTTCCGCGAGGGAATGACAATAGAGAAACTGTAAAACTTATTATCATCGGAGTGTAGGAGAGAACGTTAGCGACAAACGACGGGATTTTACGAACGAATCAGAAAGCGTGGATCCGGAGAGCCACGTCACATAGCTATAAAGTTTTGTACCGTTTCCTTGGACGGATCGTTGACGTGATGATAATCTGCTCGCGCGACTTATAAAATCAGTTTACAGCGACGGGAAACCGATAAATGCGTGTCAACGAGTTGAGCTTCGATGGTTTTTTTAAATTTTTTTACGTCAATCCCAAGCAGAGATTTCGTACGCAAAAAGAGTTGAGAGAGTGTTTAATTGTAATCAATCGGAAAAGAAAAAGTCAACGAAGACGTCTGTGTATATTTTGTCGCGAGGACGAGAGGAAGATTTTTGCAAGGACCGACGACCGCGAGGTCTGCAATACGCGTTGATATTGCTATACTGTCGGCCAAGTATACGCAGTTATGAACGGCCAATCGATGAAACAAAAAGAATTATTGTATTTATTATGAATTAATGGGGGGTAATCTACAAAAGTCGCCACGGTCGAATAATCACGAGGAAGCGAAGCACGATGAAGATACAGAAAGTGAAAAGGAGAGCGAGAGAGAGAGAGAGAGAAAGGAAGGTTGAGTAATTGTAATGTAAACGTTGAATTTTTATTTTCCACGATGAATAGTTATGTGAATATATTGCTACAGTCCGATCCAAATAATCAAGCTTTTGTAACACTAATTATAATAAAATAAATAATGATAATTGCTAACTACGTAATCGTATTGCACACGATATAAAATTAGTACGAGAGTTTGAACGAGCGGGAGGGACCGTGAGAATGTCGAAGTGAGAGTGAGATTATAAAAAACATAAAAAAAGGATGCAAGGATGATGATGATAACTGATGATAAACGTTTTCAAGTATAAGTCAAAGCGAGGTACGGGCTTCGCCAAAAATCTTTGCGAATTATGCTGAAGTGGTGAATATACAACGTGTTCTTGCAATCTTCTCGGACAGCCGTGCAAACGCATTAAAAAAAAGGAAAATTCTTCACTGCGCTGACTAACGACAAAAATTCCAAGAAACCATATTGCTGCCTCTGAGCGATTCGTAGCCAAGTCAATTATTGCTTATAATATCAAATTTGTTTTTTATGATTAAAAAAAAAATGAACAACCGTGTGATTGCACTGCGTCACGGCGTTTACTGATGATGTTCCTTAAATCTACCTTACAGGGTATAAATAACGTGCAGAATAACTTTGAGTTAAAGATGCACTCATTGTAAGTGAATATCATCGTCTACGAACCTTCAGAAGTATAAAATATTCGTCCATCAAAAACTTTTTTCTAAACAGAATATTCGTAAAAATTGTTGGGCTTTGCGGATGCCGTTTGACTTTCTAATCTCTTAATGAATAGAAGAAAGGCGTTAAATAAAAACGGAAAATTGCGCACACACAGACATATACAATAGACCACACCGGTTTCCCAAAGATTTTTGGGTCCGTGCTTGGCGCACGTGGGGCGGAGGGGAAAGCGGGGTTTAAAGTGATATATCCGAGTAAAATAAATATATTATACATAAAGATACATTACAATACAAATACAATTGTACCGATTGAAAACACCGAGGTACGTAAGTAATAAGGCAAGGACAAAAACAGAAACCCTAGTTCTAAGAATAATTAATGATAATTAATTGGTTGAAGAAAAGAAGAACATGAAGAAAAAGAAACGCCAGATTGGTCAACGATAATCCTCTTTTTAGGGCGTAAAGGGGACAAAACAGAGAATAATATTTTAACGAGAGAGTATCGCGTGAGAGACGATATTTGAGAGATCGGTTTGCAAAAAAGAAAAAAAAAGATTGGAATGAATTTAAAAAAACAAATAATAAAGTCCATGTTGCTAACTTAGTGGTGAGATAGTTCGCGTGTAGTAACGACATTTTAAGTGAAGTAGTGGAGATGAGTTTAGTAGGCCATAGGAAAGTGGCAAATGCAGTAAGAAAAAGAAGAAGAGCCAACACGAGACACACGACACAGGAAAGAAAAAAAAACACGTGTAGCTTTTAGATTAGTTTTAGACTAGATATTTATAGGTGATTATCGAGCCCGTTCCTCCTCGTTAGGATGTAGCACCGGTGTGGAAAATATAAAAAGCGTCGGTCCGCGTTTCCGCACGTCTCGTGGATCACGTGACTAGCGAGTGTTTTTTTAGAAAGTCCCATTCCCACCGGTCGTGTTGGCTTTATTGTTTTAAAGGAATAAAAAAATAGAAAAAAAAACATCATGCCGATAAGTGAGCAGCATTTTTGCATTTTGCTCGATCGACGATGGTCTCGATAAAAAAAATAATAATAAAAAAACAATGCCTTGCCGAGTTAATTTGTTATTTGGTCGATTTTAACGAGTCGCGCTGTATTCAGGCCAAGATTGTGGTGTGACTAGCGTGATTAATGTACAGTTTATTCACCTTAGCCGAGTGGTCATCGACGATCGATCGCAACGCGAGAGCAATATTCGTTTTTGTATGTTTCAATGAGGCTAATGATAAGCTTTGTCTTCTCGCTGGACCCGATAATTTGGGCAGAACCAGAGAGTGAGAGCAATGAAGAAACGAGAAGAATTAATTCGGCCGACGAAGAGACTTCTCTAGAAAGAGCCGAAAAAAATCACAAGAGCAAGAAACTTGTCCCACAGTAGTGAAAGAAAAAAAAGCGCAGTGTAATCCTCATTTATTATAAATATTACTACCCTAATATTAACTGATATATACCTCTTCTGTAAATACGTTTAACAATAATCATTACGATTACCCTTAACGATTAAAAGAGGAAAGAAAAGAAAAAATACAAAAATCATTAACAACAATAATTGCGTATATGGTTGATATTGTTTTACAAATGCTGACGAGATATGAATTATTTGTGAATATTATAAAGCGCGATAATTGTAATGCAATTGTATCGTCGCGCCTATCATGAGAGTGTGCGTGTTCGATATCGTTGTATTCCCATCCCCTCCCCCACGGTATAAATAATATACATACTTTTTATTATATTATAATTGACAACCGAGTACTCGACCACTGACGACACCGACAATGAATGGTGAACACAGGCGAACGATTAAAACAAAGATTTTAAAGTGAAATCATCGCTGATCACAACTGTATTATTATCAAATATTATTATAAACAATTATCAATGAATACAAGGTGTAATAACTCTACTATGACGAAGTACATTTTACATAGATGAATGTGAGAATGATGAGAAAGAAGAGGAATAATAAAAAAAAAAACCAATAAAATAACGGAAACTGTATCATTTGTGTACTTAGACAACAGAGCAGTTGAGTTTTATCATTTATAGTTCAATGATGATGATGAAGGTGATGCTGAAGTTATTAGGACAGATTAGATTTAGACAGACTAAATGGAATTCCTAAAAAAAAAAAATTGAAAAACATACTTTATTCGACAAGGTTTAGCGATTCGACAAGAGTCCTTCTTACACGCTTCTGCCTCCTGCAAAAGTTCAACTCCTCATCATGAACTCCTAAAATGTTCCGCGAAATTTATTCGTTTCTATTGCTGGTAAAATTCGAAATGCATTACAAATTCATTCAAGACGTATCATACATATTTTTATACCCATTTTCTTCGTTCCCTCAATCCACGCTTTTCTGTCATTCACTACATTCGAGATACAATACAGAAAAATTAGACAATTTTACAGGTACGTTTTTTATTTTTATCTGAAATATATCTCGAACACAGTTGCAGAAAGTGAGAATTAAGGGCCACAGGAACGTGGGTACAAGAACGTGTTTTCTACATTTTTATATGTATTTCGTATTCATGGCAACTGTTGCCAGCGACAGAAACGAATGAATTAAAGAAACCGCGGTGAGTGCTCTAGTGCAAACGAACCTCAGTTGCGCGCTATATAGTCTCGTACGAACCATAAATGCCGGGATACACCCGGCTGTGGAGTAAAAGAAATTTGGAGCTCTTGGGTTTTCGTCTAGACAACCACAAGATATAAATAGATGAAAGAAGAGTCCGATGAACTACCGTAATGTATAATTTCATCTCCGCCCCGGAGTTGGCAAATTTTAACTACACAGCTAGACATTAAAGAGAAACGACGATTATGGATTGGCATCTGAAGCAATGCTCAATGACGCTGTTGGTTTGAAATGAATAAAGAAGAAAAACTGATAATACTATCGATTTCGTTTATCCCAACTACTTCCCGCCCCCGTCTTATACTTATAGGGATGTAACATGTGAATATGCAATTGAACGATGGGATAGAGGAGTGCGCAGTTTTTATATGTATGATTTATAATTTTTAATTTTAACGATATCAAAGAAAAAATATACCAAGTTGTATGTGAATCAATTATTGATTGAATCGATACTTTGTTCTTAAATTTATTGCGTTGAACAATCCAGCATACCATCGCTTTGACGAGGCTCGACGAAGAACAGGTAGGTATTCTCTCAATTCGAGACTAACGACACGCAACACCGATGAATTTTGTAAACTTGTTTATATTAGATAATATTTACAATATTTCCAAAGAGGACATTATATTTAGAGTCTTATATTAACAACAGTTGAATCTCATTACGTCTAGTGTATTCTCCATTCATACATAGAAATAAACTTGGCATTGCATATCAATAAGCTTCATCAATGCAAAATGGAAAAAAATAGAATCCGGGAATTGAGTCACATTAGTATTTCGAAGGAAGAGAAAAATGAAAAAAAATCGTCTCCAAGGTACGTAATAAAGTTTCACAATATCGTTCAGTTTTTCGTCTTTTTTGTTTGATTTTTTTTTATACAAAATATCTAAAATTAAAAATTGTTTTGCCCATAAATAATTAAAATATACTATGTTGATAACTGTCACGTTCATCATATAGAAATTTTCGTACGTAATTGGGTTGGTTTCTCTTTACATTATACCTTCTACAATTTAGAATGTATCTACATACGGTATCTATGCGAATTGGGATTTATAATTGCCGTGTACAGAGACAAAAGATTCTCGTAATAAATAATAATAAACGAAAATATAAAAAACTTATATATTCGTTACTGTCAACTATCAATCTTCGTCCGACTTGTGATAAACCTCACCAAATTTATTCATGTACTTACGTACAAAGTCCTTCGCCTTGTGTTTAACGTTGTCATTACACTGTAGCTCGTCAACACTTTTGCAGTGTTTCAACTCCTTGGCAAGCACAAAGTGCGTAAGCTGCGAGAATGAAGAAAAATAATCAGCTTGACAAACAACAATTCGAAATTCGCAATTAGTCTGGAAACTAGTATAAAAACAAATTAGCCTACCTTTCTCGCCAAATGTTTGAAATCCTCGGTGTTGGTGATTCTTCCTTGTTTGCAATCGTTTTTTCTGTACGGGTTTAAGAAATGAACCATAACGTTCGCCATATTTATTCTAAACGTGTCCTTAATTTTTCTCTCGGCAGCAGCGATAACGTCGCTCGATGCGTCCTGCTGAATTTTGCTGCCGCTATGCCTCGAATGTGATTTAGATTTATTGGCTCGTCGATGTTTTCTCAATTTGTCGACGTGCTCTTTCAATCTCGCCCGTTCCTTCTGTCGTCTCATTTTGTCCTTTACATCCTTGTATTTCTTGTGGTCAACACGATCCTCCTCTCGTCGGGGCTGTCGGGAACACAAATCAAATTAACGACGCGAAATTGAATCAACGAAGTAAAAAATATATATCCATATATATTACTTATTCTTACACTTATTATGCGTTCCTGAACTAAACCGTCTCGTCGCTTCTTCGGTTCCGACACAACGACGGCGAGGCCACCGCCGACAATTCCACGAGGGTCTAATTTATTAGCGGCAGGATGTTTGGCATTTCCTGAAACGTTATCGACCTTGTTCGCGACGGTGCAATCCATATCCTCGACCGATGGTCCGTTGCCTCGATCCTCGTCCTGATCGTCCCCCTCTTCGTTCGACGAGCTCGATTCGTCGCTGGACTCGGAGGTCGACGAGGAATCCGGTTGGACACCGATGTGGTCTGGCGGCGGCGGCAACCACTGCGATACTCTCTCCTTTACGTGGTAATAATACAAACGCCCGCGACCGTCCTTAGCGCATTTCCACTTTGGCGGAAGATCTATCGGCGGAACGTCTGGTTGTGGCGTCGAGTCCTCTTCCGGTGCTACAACAGTTTCGGCAGTGAGAAATGGAGTTTCCAGGGTTTTATCGGCGTAGAGCGGCTGTCCCGGCATTGCGATCGGTGGAGTTCCATTGTGAACCTGGGCGATATTCGGATCTGAATATTGTTGAAGGTGATGAGACATTCCTGGATAAGTCACCGCCGATTGTGGAAAACCAGCACCGTATACGTTTTGCGAAATTGCTGGAGATATCTCCGATGGGTGTCCCGACGGCATCACCGAGGAGTACATTGGCGTGCACTGCGCTGCGATTTCGCCGTCTGAAAAAGATTGGAAAAAAAATATCGAAATATAATTTATCATCGTCTTCCGTCGATGAAATACTTGAAGAAAGTTAGACTATATGTGAAACCTTGGAGAGGATACGGTTGCCATTGCCCGAGCGCCGGATTGAAGAACAGCGGATATCCGGTTTGAGGATCCACCGTTGCGGTTGTGTGAGGATCGATACCAAGCGCGATGCAACGGGCCTCGTGCTCCTGCCATGATTCCTGCTGTTGACGACGCAGCCTCTCCTCCTCTTCTTTGGCGACCTTCATCGCGAAAAGCTGACGCCTCTCGAACTTGGTGAGGCGAGGCACCGGGACCAAGTTTGATCTCTCTTCGGTACGTTTATCTTTCGATCGATAAGACTCCGAATCCGGCGACTCCCGGCCACGTCGTCTATCGATCCTCTTGTCACTGTCTGCACGTCCGTATCTGTCCGATCTCGTTCTGTCGTAGTAAGTCTCGCGTACATCTTCCTTCTCCAAATCTTCCCTGTATCCTCGATCTATATGCATATTTTTTCGAAACATATCAGATACATAAGTTCAATTGATCAATGCTCGGAGGAAAAAAAATAATATACTGGTCCACTATATACATAGATGTTATGGTTAATTCTCGACAGACGAATGATCGATGAACAATAATTCTGTACCTGCTTCTCGTTCGTGCTCCTTCATCTGTTCAATTCTCTCCCTCTTTGGTATCCGAAAGACTTCCTTCAGATTGGCCCACTCGTTCAGTAGATTCGTCGACAGTTCGGGGATCAGTGCTTGATCAGAAAGTTCCTGCTTCATCTCGTCCCCTACTTCTTTCTCGATGCTCCCAACAGCACCGGCTTCGCCCCTCTGCTCGATACTCGGTTTTTCGTTGATATCACAGTTGCTGTCACTCTCCTCGATTTTCAACGGCGTCGTCGACTTGCCCGTCTGTTCGTCTTCGGGTGACTCACGACGCGGTGACAAGTATCTCTCCTCGGACCATTTTTGCACTACGCTAAAAACTTTACTGTCCATAAGCATTGTCTTATTGGGTATTGGCAGTGTACTCAATGTCTTGAGGACTTCGAGTCTGAATTGTTGAGCCTCCTCGGTTTCGTCGGCGGCTATATCCATCATGTAGCTCCATATCAAACGCAGTCCGTGATAGTCGAGGAACAAACGACGACAGGGCTGCTCACCGCTCTGTATTATTCGCAAGAGACGCGTACGGTGCTCGATCTCACGGCTCCGAACCATCAGTCTACTCAGGGTCAAAGTGTGCGCGCGATTCTTCAGGCCGCAGTGATGAAGCTTGTCGATCTCCTCTTCAAGCTGTAAATTGAAATTGTATTTACGAAAGTCCGAAGAAAATAAATAAATAAAATTGGATCTGATATTCCATGTCTCACATCTTCGTCTTCCATGTAACCGGCAGGTTTCTTCGCTTCCTTCTTCTTTTTCCGGCCTTCGTCCTTGTCCTCTTTTTCCTCCTTATCACGCTTCTCCTTCTTTTCGATCTTCTCCTTTTCCTCCTCCGGCGTGTCGCCAATCCAACCCCGGCAGTTCGCTGCTTCACAGTAACACTTCTGGGCCTCTTTGCTATTTTGCGGAAACAAAAATTCAATCTCGTTATTGAGGCAATGACTGAAGAACGATTATTATTGTAATTTAAATCTTTCCTAACTCACCCGTAACGTTGAAAGTGATAATCGAAGGTAATTTCTTCACCGGTAGCTATGAACCGTCTATTGAAAAATCCTATCCGCAATTCGCCGTTTACCGTCCACTTCTGGGTTTCCGCGTTGGGGTCGCAACTGTGATTAATGAAACGGGATATGTTTCCTTTCATCGTAGCGTCAATAATCTGATCGGATTTCAGCGCCATGAAATAGTAGTGACGATTCTTGTCCTTAGAATAATCTTTCGCCCGCCGTCGAAAATCCTTCGCGTCGAGAACTTCTCCGACATACTCCATTATGAATTCGCCTCTACGAAATTGACAAATCATTTGCATTAAGCTTGTCTCGTGTGGTTCATTGAGTTGATTTTTTTATACAAAATCCAATTCGACGACTACTTACGCTAAAAGATCCGACGTTGCTCGCAGACCGAAACCCTTCTTCTCCGTTCGAAACACTTCACACTTGGCGTATTCGCAGTTCTGGAATCTTTTGTTTGTGCAACGATTGCTAACAACGCATCTCGATCCACTGGAAGGAAAAAAGAAATTGAAGCGTGATAAAAAAAAACCTGCGTCAATCTAATTTTGAAGCGCCAGAGATGGGTCTCATATTGCAAAACGAACATACCATTCGATCATCAACAGTCTGTTGAGACAATCTTCCCCGCAGCCAAGTTCTCCCCTCTCGATCTCCTCCTCCGTCAGAAAACAGTCGCAAACCATCCTCTTCGTTTCTTTATTCGTATACCTTATATGAGTCGGTTAAAGAAGAATAGTTTCCAATATCATCGTTTATTTTTTAACCAAAAAGTTGAATGAAATGATTTACCGTTCCGTCAGATAGGCATTTTCCTTCAAATGCTCAAACTGGCTGAGCCTCTCTTCCATCTCTCTGTCCTTGACTTCGAGTACCATGGGCAAGGAAATTCTCGCTCCGACAGTCCTGGGAACGGGAGACATGGCGGTGCCGTGGCTGCTGTTGCTGGAAGTTGTGCCGAGCTCTTTGCCGAAGTCCGAATCATACGGTACGGGTGTAACAGCCGCCGAACTCGATCCCGATCCCGCGCACGACGAAGGCCCAGATCCGAAATCGCTGCCGGTCGCGGATCCCGGGCCGGATCCAATTCCAGCAACTGACCCGAGACTTCCGTATCCGAGCCTCGATCCCGACGTCGAGCCTCCCATCTCGAGCTCGCTCGATCTTCGCCATCGTGACTTTACTTTAACGGGCTTGGAGGAGTCAGAGTCATAACCAGTAACAGCGGAAGTTAACGGAGCCGACAAATCTCCGGGTATAGCTGTTTTGTTACTACTCTCTCGATCCGATTGCGTCTCTGATTGGCTGTCAAGAGTATCCCGCAGATCCTGAATCGTTGTTGATGCGCTACTCGCCAACCTGTCGCGTTCCTGCTGTATTACTACTTTGGAGAGATCCAAGCTCGGTTTTGTAACGAGTCCTCGACCGCGTGATCTGCAACGAATAAAACATTTTGTAGACTCATCGCATAAGATTACTTATGTTGCCGGAAAACGATAGAAGCAATTACTCTCGTTTTAGTTAATTCTCTACGAAACTTTGTTTTTCCGTTAAAAACATTTTATCAGAGACTTTGGGTAATTGCCTCTGTCAATCTCCAACTGAATCATATGGTGCGCGACTATACCTCTGTTTCATCAAACCTATCGACCGGATTCTACTGCTCCGCCGTACAGCGGAGCTGTTCGACCCGCTCTCCGAACCCGTCGTGTCCGTGCTTCCGCTTCGACTCCTGAATCCAACTTTTTTCTCAACTTCCCCGAGACTGCTGCTGGTGATCGGTGTCTTGCTGTCGAAATCCGGAAGTTTGCAACTGCTCAGAGTCAGCAATGTGTCGTTGCTGTTCTCGCTGCTGCTCGAGAGCTTCGTATCCTCGGAGTCTGCTTTACCGTCCATCTCGCTGTCCCTCGAGAGTTCCTCGATGTTTTGCAGACGATCGGTATTCTTGTTCTGTGGCTGATTGCCCAGCAATGACCTCGTGGAGATTGGATTCGAACGATTCCCTTTGCCTCTACCAGAGTCCTGTTTCGGCGAGGATTTGCCATCGTCTATCGCGCGAGTATCTGGCTCTACCGATGGAATAATCTTTCCATTGCTATCGTTATTCTCGGTAGCTTTGACAGCAAAGTTCTTCTCGCGATGTGATTGCTCCGATAATTTGTCGGAATTCAAGACGCTGTCCTCGTCGTCCTGGTTCATTGGATTAATCATAGAGATTTCTTTGCGCGTTGCCGAAGAATCTGACGTCGAACTCGCATCCTCGACGTCCGACGGATCAACGACTATGACGGCTTCCTTCGATTTATCAAAGATTCTCATAGCTTGCAGTTCGTCGTCAATTTTCTCCAATCGCATATCCTCCTTCGAAATCTTCTTTGATACGTTTAATTTTTCAATTTCGCTACTGCTAGATTCCTCGGCCGTATCCGGCCCCGGAAGTGTCTCATTGCCACAAGATCCATTCTCTTCGGTGAAATCCATCGACGAGCCAGAATCTTCCTTCAAAGCATTCTCGTTGATGCCCTTGGAAGTTTTATCTAAAAAATTTTCTAATCCATCCGCGTTAGGTGCGTTTTTATCTTTCTTTACAAAACTAGATTTCTTACGCCCCGTAACTTTGTCCCGAGAATCTTTGCGACCGTCCGAATTGTATTCCCTTCCATGTCCGCTGTTGCTCTTCTCACCGGCGACGATAGCACTCTTGTCGTTATTCTTATTTTTAACGACGCTGGAAACGTCTTTCGAATTATCATTCATCCTTAAACAATTTACCCCTTCCTCTATTATACTATACTCGCTAGTCTCCTCATAGTCATCGTTCATCGTGGCGACATCCGTGTTCGTAGCGACGACCATCGATTCCACCATCGACTCTGTACCGTCTTCGTTTCGTATCACAGTAAACTCGACGACGTTGTCACCCTCGAAGCCTGACTCGTTCACCAACAAAACTTCCTCGAGCACGACGCTGCCGTCGTCCGCGAGTGTGTACCTACTGCCGCCCAGCGAATCACCCTCGACCTCCATCTCCTCGCATATTATAGTCTCCTCTATAACATCCTCGGACCATTGCACCTCGCTCGAAGTGTTCTCCTCGAGGGACCTCTCGTTCGGGTTTCCCGAGCCAACGACCATTTCTCTTACATCGTCGGCGGTTAAATTTTTCGGTGATACCTCCATCTCCTCAACGGCATCCTGACTGTCGCTCTCCGTCCCGTATTTTATTGGATTCTCGCATTCCTCGACGACCTTATCAACTGCCAATGGCTTCTCCCTGTTGATTGTCCGCGGACGACCGGGCTTTCTTCCCGGAACCGGCTGACTCCTCTTCGACGACAACTTCGACGGATTACTGTCGTCCTTGCTCTCGCCTGAATCATCCGTACTGTTGCTCCTCGACGATTGCACAATCTCGCCGTTGACTGCGACGACGTCATCCTGCTTCTGCTGCTTTCTCGCTATTTGCCTCGTAGATTTACGCACAGCTACGAATTTCGGTGGAGACTTTGAGGGCGGCTTCGCCTGATTCTTTCGAGGTCTGCCCATCGTACGCCCATGCAATCAAGTTACCTGCAATGGAAGGGCTCTTCTACATTCCACAACCATAATGAAATACAATAGATACATATTTTTTAAACTTTTTTATGGAAAAACATCTTTGGCAGCTTATTTCGATAAAAGAAAAAGGTCAGAGAGGGTCCTCCTGAAACCACTGGGGACATTTTTGCAAACGATTTTCGTGAGCAAAGGCAGTCATATTCTCTACATTTGTACATTCTCATAACATACAAAGTATGTAAATGTAAGGTATTGCGACCAGAAGATATTGTGAATTAAAAAAAAAAAAGATACTAAACTTATATGGTTCCAGAATACACAAAAAAAAATGCATTTTCCTATAAGGTCTATTTAGGTATGTGTCTATCTATGCATCTGTATGTTGCACCAGAAATCAAAATATTTCTTCGAAGAAGGTGCGATTATTTGCTGATCGTCAAATTTACTGTATGTCTTGTGCTTAACAATCAAATATTAAAAATCGACATTATTCATCTCTCCTCACTCTTGAATGCAAAAAGAAGCAAAATTATGTAAACATCATAAGGATTGTCATAAAAATTATGATGAAAGTTTAAATGGCCCACAGACTGACTTGGGTTTAAGTAGCCAGCAGAAAATTACCATCACAGTCAAACGCTCCTTCATTATCTTATATAGCTGCTTGGATGCGATAAAAATAAACTATTGGTTACAAAAAATGGTGCAGCGAGCAAAACGTGGATCGCCTTTTTGTCTTAACAGTAGTTTTGATCCATTTGGATTTTGGACCTCACAGCTTAAGTGCTAGGATTTCTGAGTCTCAAGTTTGCCGAATGAACTACAGACTCACTGCTTCTACGAGTGAGACTCTTGCCACAGTATCGGTGCCATCGCCAGGGTAATGCAATGTTATTGGTCTATCATGAAGTTCCCACATTGAGCACGATTGCCTGACATATCCTGAATGACAGAATAGAATTAAAATCTAGATACGATCGCGATACAGACTCGTGAGTCTCGTTAATAGTGATGTAAACTTACGTTATACGCTGGCATCGCTGTCCCTCCATCGCGAAGCCCCTGCGTGTAGCTCGAGTGTTAAACTTTTGACTGTGTGTCCTCGCCGCTTAGCCCCAGCTCGCCGCCGATCACTCTCGCTCGCCACGGGTTTGCGGAACGACGCCGAAGACCAAAAAAAACTTGCTTCAACGTTACAACGAAACCTGTTCAATGGTATTACAGACGACTCAATCGTACAAACTTTGCACGACGTTTCATCAAATGTATAAAATACGTGCGATTATGCTAATGAAGGTGTTTATATCTCGCTTGTTGCCCCCGGATCAGCGGAGTGAAGCTAGCGGCTTTTAACACTACTGGGTGCCTCTCTTTCTCTCTCGTTTACGAGGAGACACGGACTGTGTGCGAGGAAAGCGATGTATTCACAGGCGGCAGCCATACACCCCGAGAAACTTCGACCGTCATCCGCCATTTTTGTACAGTGCTGACACCTTGGTTGACGCGGGAAACGGATGTTTGAATTACTAAATTTGAAACATTTCCAATCGATTGGATTAATGCATGATAATGATAGAATATTATTGGTGGCAAGCCGGTTTTAGGCAAAAAGTAACAGGTTCATCAAAAACAAAGTATGTCAACCACATGTACTATAGATCATTGTTTATTTAACTTTAACAGTCCACAGAGGTCCCTTGTGGATTTTGTGCGTCCATGGAACCCGAGTTAAGAACTGCTGTTACAGTTTTATATATATATATATATATATATATATATATATATATATATATACACTATATACTTTATCGTACATGTATATATTATAGATCAAAATTCGCAGTTTTTTATTTACAGCTCTAAGGGTTGGTGTACTAAACTATTGTTATCCATCAAATTGCCTTGAGAATAATCTCTTCACGCCCGCTTTGTTTTTTTTTCTTTATTTTCTGCACTATTCCATTTACTTAATATTTTATAATACTATATTAATTATAATAATTGAAGTATCAATAACATTCAACTTGTGCCTTTAGCATGAAAATTCATACGACTTGTAATGTATTTAGTATACATTGGAATACCGAATAGCGACCAACTGATAAATTAAATTGCTGGTGCAAAGTCGAACATTGAACCAAGCTCGAAGATACCACGTTTTTTTTACTTTTAACACATATTAGAATGAGGAATTGTAAAAACGTAAGGATAATTCCGTCGCCTAACGTGTTCTAAATATTGTATTTAGGAAAACGAACCAGGGAATTTGGGGTCTTGCGAAACGTTTCCCTGGAGTGTCCGGAGTAAGAAGTGTTCGACGATGTATCTATAGATTTAGAAATTCGTTGATTGAACGGTGTTCGATGAATCTCCTCCTGTAGAGTACAGTTCAATCTGGACCGAGCTGAAGAGATTATAGTTCTGGATGGATACTGGCACAAGTTATCCTCCGAATTCTGATGCTCACTATAGGGAGAAATTCATCATACCACATAGTTTTATCACTTTTTCTTAATACGTTTAGCAATTATCACTTAAAAGCTAACCCATAGTTCCTCATCTGTCTGTTGGAATAGTTCTGGTAGATGCTCATAGGTGTATTCTTCGAAGCCCGTAAGCTCTGAGGTTCACGATGATAAATGTATGGTAAAGATTGGGAGGGAATGGACGCTGATGAGATGTTTGACGACTCTGTCAGCATTCGATGCTGCGAAGCCACACGGGCCCTCGAGCAAGATCGAGCACTCGGATCATTGTATTGCAAAGTCCGTGTTGTCTGTTGTCCGTGATGGTTATTTGTAGAACGTGATTGAGCAGAAACTAATGGTACCGGGATGTTTAATGACTCTGTGATCATTTGATGGCATGGCATCACATGGACGTTCAAACGAGATCGAACACTTGGTTGATTGTTCTCCATTTCACGATTCAACTGCTGCTCTTGATAACGAGGGGCATTATGCGAACAATGAGAATCCAACATATCTGGAACAATGTGACGATCCCCATATTGAGACTTCAAACTCTTTGAGACGCAGGCCGATGTGTGTCCGCTTTGATTGTTATCATGAACAATCGAAAAAGGAGCAAAAGTTTCTGGCGGAGCAGAGCACGGCACACTGGCAAGTCGAAGCTTCTCAACATCGCCTCTAAGCTTCTTCTGTGTCGCTAACAGTGTCTGTATCTCCTTCGATGCCTGTTCGTATAATCTCTTTCCCTTTTCGTACTTTTCTTCCTGAAACACGGAAATGTTATCCGGCGATGTCGTAAAGAGAGAGCAAATCATGGCAAAACGATAATATATATTTACGATGTGACGGGCATGGCGTAAGGCAACCATAAACTGCTTTTGCTGAAAGCGCGCGGCGTCGGAAGTCCGTTCGACAAGCGACGAAACGCTGGTGAAGTAGTGACACATTTGCTGGGGCATGGGTGTTTGTAGAATGATTGTTTGCGAACCTACGGCTTTGCATTCCGGACATTGTTTCCTGGCTACGAAGAGAGATTCTTATATTTGAAAAACCAAATAAAAATATTTTATCATTCTCCGTGCTGTTGAATTGTGTCAAAACATACCTTCGACTACGCAGGCGCTGCAAAATACGTGTTCACACTGACTCACGAAGAATTGTTTCGACGAATCAATCGCTCGTCGATAACACTTGTTGCATTTAAACCAATTTTTCATTTCTAATCGCGTTTCTTTACTTATCTATCTGTCGAAGTATTTATTAGTTTCACGATTCGGTGAGTAGCCGAGAAAAGCTGTGTTCTCTTCGCTAGCGAAAGACCGACTGAGAACGAGCGAACTTCCGCGGCCGGAACGCGTCGTACCACTCGTACCGGAAGTCGGGGTAAAAATGAATTCTGGGCCAGTGGTTAAGGAAGGCCACGGTGTCGGATAAAACGATTAAAAAATAATAATATTTGCGTGAATCAAGTTAGGAACTATGAAATAATTAGATAACAACGCAACGACTATTATTATTAAAATAAAGCGAGCTACAAAATACACGTCGTTGAACTTGTGAATTCGTATACACTGTGCCCTCGGCTAGCATCGCTTCAATTATCAACATCTTTCCGGTTTGATACCGTTACTTAAACTTTAAAAACTTTGATCATAGTCCTCGACAGCCACATGTGGCCTGTACTTTCCATTTCATGTATCATATTTCTAATTTGAATCTTAAAAAATAGTATATCGACTGTTTTACAAGAACAACTTTCGAATTACGAAATATCCGACCATGAGGTATATACAAGATGTCGCTTTACTGGCTGAGGCTCGCGTCGTATTAAGCCTGTTGTGTTGTCCTTCGCAATTGTTCTTGCACTCGTCGTCGTCACAGAGGTCGCACAGCTGTGCGACTCTTGGCTCGTAGAAAACTCTGGCTCTTCTCGCTGTCAAGAAAATTGTGTACGTTACTTCCTAATTCATCAATTTAAATCGACTACTTGGCACGGCGACACTTACATGAATCGTAATAATCGTAGATAGAAACTGGAACGGGTTTCTGTAGCGCCACTTTATGAGTCCTAAACGCGGAGACTGTGGGACAGTACTCTTGTCTCGTCATCTGCGAATAGAACAATGAATCAATTCATGAGTTTTTTGTTCAGAGAAGGGCGACACACATTTCTATTTCATTGTAACAAACCTTGTCGAAGTACAAAACGACCATCGTATCGCCATTTTTAGTCTCCACGCGTTTAACGTTCTGTGAAACTTGAAGACTCGGCAGAGAGTCCATATCGACGGTAAAGCCGGAAGGTAGACTGACTTCCATAACAGCCATATTACTCTCATTGGCCTCTTTGGTCGCAACGAAACCCGAGCAAATCGACAATTGCAAATGATTCGCGTTTGAATTTTTGTCAACTTGAGGATCCAAGGTGAAGAGCGGCCAAGCACCGGTTACGTTCAGATTGTAGTGAGAAGAAACTTGTACGAGAGCGTAACCCGTCCCCGTCGCCGTTATGTTGACGAGTCTCGTTTTTCTCGAAAGCTTCGTTAACAAAAATGTATATATAAATTCTATTCCTTGCCAAATATCCTCGTGCATAGTTCAACTAGAAATAATTTTTCTTAAACTAACCACATGCTTTTGAAGAATCATAGCGTTAGCGGTATTTATGTTCATCTGGCTTTGACCGCCTCCCTCGTACGTAAACGTTATAGCGATATTGTTGTTCTTCGATACCAACTTTTCGCCGAGTTTCGACAGGGCATATATACCGACGACCGTATCCTGAGTCGAAGAAAAGCCTCCTTCCTGATTTCTCTGCTTCACGAGCCACTTCATTACGGGAATAGCGTCGGAAACAAGATTTCTTTGGAGATAAGTGAGTATGGCGTATGAAGTCATTTCCACATCAACAGATCTCGGAAGTCCGTACCAGGGATTCTTGTCATCTTTTGGTACTGGCTTACTCCACCATTTGAAATCGTCTTTCGTCGTGGCCTTGGACTCCATGCGACCGAACGCTATCTCCTCGTAAGGATGACGAGCGAGATTCAGCACATAAGTGCACAAAGCCAGAGAGTAAAGATCTTCGGTACCTTCAAAGTTTCGGACTATGTAGTCGACTCCTTTGTTTATTGTGTTTCTGTATTTCTCAGTCGCGCCCTGAAATAAAAATAAAATGGAAATTCATTAGCGATACCCACGATATCTTACTTTTGATAACAATTTCAAAATGCGAGACGTTGCATCCATGCTTTCAATGTATTTATAAATCGTACCTCATTTTCTAGGAACGCAGTTAACGTATAAGCAGTCAGTGCGAGACCCTTGGCAGCCTGTCCTTGCATACTGCTGTGGATAACTTTTCCAACTTCTGGGAAGCTTCCGTTCGCTGCCTGATTGCTTGACAACCACGACAATGCTTCGTCGATTATCTCATCTTCCACAGTTATGTGCTCGGTAGCCTGTTTGAAGGATTTGGCTACAAATGCTGTGAGCCTGTTGTAAAAATAATTCGGTTTAAAAGAATTTTACATCCGATCTACTCGAGCGGTAAAAATTATCACTTACCAAGTGCTACCGCTCGGATCGAAGTGTCCGAAAGCACTGAACGATCCGTCGGTATGCCGATAAGTCAATTCCTGCTGATATCCAACCTCCAAGTACTTCAGAGCTTTGCTCTGCACGGCCTGAGTCAACTGATTTGTATTTTTCAGATAATTTAGTATAACGATATTCGGCACCATATTTAACATATTTTGTTCGCCACAACCGTAAGGCATTCTAATCAAGTTCGCGAGATTTGGAATACTAGGTCCAAGTATGTCTCCGACACCAGATATTTCCACGTGCTCCGAACCGGCGACGACATTTTTCGGTATTCCAACAGTAATGCTGGTCTTCACACTTGACACGGTCTTGAGGTCGATGAAAAAGGCTTTGTTACGATACTGTGTTTCACCTTCGGCCTACACAAAAAAACAAAAAAGAGAATAAGAATGAGAAGAATTTCCAACACCCTGTCGCATAGAAGAAGTTGCTGGTATCTTTGGTATTCACACCTTCACGAGTAACTTGTGTTCAACGCTATCACCGGCCAGTTTACTCGTTGCTGTAGCTTTGATGCTGATGTAGCCTAATTCACGTGGTGTGATCATAAAACTCACGGTCGCCCCGCTGTTCGCTTTCACTTCAAGAGTTTGCTTCCGGAATAATTCAAGCTCTAAATTCGAACATCATTTTTAATTAGTTCGGTTATGGTATTAATGTGTTTTTCTTCAAACATCGTTTTGCAATACTTACTTGGTGAATCATTAATTTCGTTCGATAATTCGACGAATTCAAACTGTCCAGCGTGTTCGAGTACAACTTCAGCGGTCGTGTCCTTGTCCATATAATTGAAAACTACAATGGGTACGGCGACGATTTCACCTCTTATGACCGAGTACGGAAGATCCACGGATACGAAGAACGGCTTGAAAACCTTCAGCTGTAAAGAACACAAATCATTTATTGATGGCAAGCTGTCCTTTCTATTTCATTCTCGTTACTTTTATTCATATTATTTTAGCATATTTCTTTAAATAATCGTACCTTTCTTGGCACTTGCATAAGACCTAGACCGTAGGTAGAATCGACGGAAAAGGCGCTCAGCACCCACGAAGTTATACTGTCGGGCACGATGCGACGCACTTTGGTTTCTCCCTTGAATCTGTTCGGACATAATGTTCATTAAACTCGCAGTTCTACCTCCCAAGCCCAAATGAACAAATAACAGAGATTAAACAGAAAGTATACAAATTACGAACGGCACGCGCACGCTCGTGCACACGAGCGTGCATCCAAAGGACAGTGTACATTCAAGTAAAATAGACGAAGAGTACAAGTATGGATGAGAAAAAAAGAAATAAAATATATGTTCAAAGATGCGAATAAATACCCTGAGGAGAAATTTGTGAAAAGCCAGGTGTTTGAGATGTCATGCATTAGGAATACACGGGGTTTGTTCCATACGGGAGGTGGGATACGTGAGAAGGCGAAAGGACCTTCCAGTGGAGGTCTTGTCACAGTTTTGTATGTAACCGGTGGACCAATGTCAGGCCTCAGGGTGGACACTCCCCGAAACGAGCCTCCGACTCTACCCTCCAGATTTCCTGGGCGTCCTGCAATGCGAATTCTCCACAATGTACAATATTCCAAACGCATTTCCATTCCCTCTTTTTTTCTTCAAAATATCTATTTCACTAAAATAGAGTTCAGTTTAGTTTAGCGATTTGCACGACGAGAAAAAAAACCGGGTAATGCACACCAGATAGCAAAAAAAACATTGTTTGATCATTTGTAGATAATTGTTCTTTAAGTTCAATGCACCAGCAAGTTTCCCGCAAAGTTTAGATTTTGGAAAATGACTTCGAGCGCCTTTAAGAGATTGATATGGACATCATCATCCATTATTTTATTTCTCGTCGCTACCTAAGAGGGTTATAGTTAGTAGCAGTGTTTTATTACCGTGTATTCCCAGAGGTAATAGTGACTTCCAAACTTTTTGCACAATACGCACTGCATTAGAGGATTAACTGACAACCTCGGAACTTAAGCCGGAATGAAACAGGCTCCAAGCGTAACGCTTAATCTACTGCATTTTTTGAAGCCAATAATTGAACACCAGTTAAAGATTAAGTATAGTGGATTAGAGTTTTTGTTACAGATAGATTCCTGGTTGGGTGGAGGAAGAGTTTTTGCCTCGTCTTAATGACCCACCAAAAGAACTCGTGAAGCGTTTTTGATGATCGAATCCACAATGAATAAAATGGGGTGTAAAATATGAAAAAACACACGTAGATATAAACAGATTAATTGATTTTATGGCATTACCCAGCATCAAGCGCTTCCCAAAGCCAAGTTTCGGGGAATTTCTTGCGTACTTTGGGCGTCTCGAGTGCAATTGTGGGTCCGGCAGAATCCTCAACGATCGTCATTCCGTGGAAACTAGCTCTGTAGTATACTACGCAACAATACGAGTAGTAATGAAGTTAAATGTTATTGATTTATTATCTAAACGATGAGACGACAAAGAGTGATCTTTCATATCACATCTGTCTCTGGATCTCACTAAATTCGAATTTTTTTTTACGCTGATTCAGCGAACCGATATTATGGTGAGATATTATAATGCTATG
Source organism: Listrodromus nycthemerus (assembly GCA_963978505.1). Taxonomy (NCBI): domain Eukaryota; kingdom Metazoa; phylum Arthropoda; class Insecta; order Hymenoptera; family Ichneumonidae; genus Listrodromus; species Listrodromus nycthemerus. Next base: position 16,899,588 of record OZ021681.1, read on the forward strand.
TCGAATGTAGAAACGAAAGTTCTACAGTCTCGTGACTGCAGTGTCAGATGTACGTGAGGCGAAATGCAATTATGATGTTAGTCGATCGTTTGTATGTCTGGAATTTAATTTTACGTAACGTAAAGATACTTACTCATCGGGTAGTTCTCATGAACGTAACCGTTAGTTAGTATTACAGCACCGCTTTTCTGTTGGTCAAATAAAATTCGTTATGTTTCTCTTCGTTTCAACATTTCTCCTTTACATTTACGGTTATAAGCAGTGTTACGGTAGAAGCACTGCGATTACCTGAAAAACGTCTGTTGCGGTCGCTGAGCCGGGACGCCAGAAGGAACGCCTAGCGATCGCTGGTCCATCAAAATGCGAGGAAGGAGCGTCTTCAGACATGTCGTACGACCTCAGCTCTTCGACGACTTGATCCTGTTATCGATCGAGTAATTAAAGGAAACATTACATTGTTTGGAGTAGCCGAAGATAATCACGAATAATTTAGTTTTTTTTTACTCACGTGAGAAATATCATTTCCAGATTTGAGAAGAAGCGATCGTTGATCAACACCCAGAAGACCGATGTAAGAATTCGGTTTTGACGTGATTGTAATATCAACGGACTGTCCGGGAGCGACTTCGCCCGGTGAGACGTCAATATCGACGAAGTTTTGAAGAGTTCCCTGTAGATCAATGTCCAGTGCATCGGCGACGATTTCTCCGTCGTCACGAGCATAATATACCAATACGTGAGCAGTCGGTGCCATCACGTAGGTTGCCAGGAATCTGAAGGAAGCAGTTGTCTTACCACCCACCTGGACGGATCCTGCGTTGAGGATGTCACCTCGTCCCAAAATTTCGTAGCTCAGATATTTCAAAGGTACGGTAGAATTGACCTCAATCTCGATGTCTTTGTTTACGGTGGGTGTCTCAGTTTTTACCATAGCCTGAATAAAAGTATTGCTCGGTGACATTGCCTGGTTCGTGGACGGGAACCACTCGTGAAGCGTCATGTACTTGGCCTCGATATTAAGAGGCAGAGAGGAAACCCGGTCGGAAACTTGTGATACCGGTGGATAGAAATCCAACTGTATCATACCGTGATCGTCGAGAATTCGCGTGATATTCGTATAAGCCGATTGATTATACGTGTAACCGTACGATATGGTAACGGGATTCGTCGTATCTTGCACCGGTGATCCGTCGTGATTGGTCAATTTTATAAAGGCCGTGTATTTCAGACCTGGTTTATAGTACTCCGACGTCTTTATCAGATCCATGGTGTATTTATGTTTGTGGAGAGTCATCTGCATTGAGACATTCTGCCTCCGACCAGTAAGCTCCTCTTCCACGGCTACGTCTAATTGAATGGGCCTTTCGTAATCGTCGGTCAGGCTTAAATCGGATACGATGTCAAAGTCTACGGTGACTTTGCCGTCTATCGGCACGACTTTCCTCACCGGCGTTTGGAAAATCGGTTGTATAACGGAGGAAAATATGTTCGGGTAAGCTGTTATCGTGGCCTCGCCTTTCACCGGTTTTCCGTACGTGTATTTCGCTTCGACGGTAGCAACGATCTTGCCCTCCTGGAAGGTCGCGTGTTTCGGGGCATCGATCGACACCTCGAATTTCGGTAAGACATACTCGGCGACTTGGAACTGCTTCTCAAAAGTCTGATCCACAACGTTGGCGACGATTTTCCAATTGCCGAGGACCGGCGACTCAGAAAGATCAAGCTCACCGCTGAATATTCCACGGCTCAGTGCGGGTTTGTTCCACTGTTTTATCCTGTTGCCTCTTCCGTCCTGAAAACGTTATTGTTTTGTTATCTTTATTATTCCATTATCGTCAATTTTCGCAGTGCAATAAGAAACACGAGTTGTCAGTAAGTGACATTATTATTACCGTGACGTAGACGTCGAGCTGCCGAGTGAACACCGGTCGCAATCGTGAGTCGAGAACGACGCAACGGAACATGACTTTGCTACCGGGTTTGTAAATAGCACGATCGGTTTGTATGAAGACCGAGTAACTCTTGTGAACGTACTGAATGTCCGTAGAATTGTTGAAAATCAATCCCGTGAGGCCAGTAGCGGTTAGTCTATAACGACCTGGAGTTGTTTCGCCGATCTGCGGTTGCAAAGAAACCGATTAGCTTTGGTATTCGTTAAAAAAAATAAAAACAATCAGTGATAAAAAGTGTTATAAAAACCTCTAATTTAAAGATCCTCGTCTGATAAGGCTCGACGACGTTCACGTGGGACACTTTAAAAACATTCCCGGCATCCAACTCGCCGACCAGCTCCACGGATATCTCGGACGGCGTCGATATACCGGTTGTACTCACAGCTACGTGGTACTCCGAATTGGGACGCACCACTTTCGGAGCGGTGACCGTGTAATACCTGTGGGAAAGGAAAAATGGAACGATTGTCTCAACGCTTCGCAAAATTCTTAAGCTTCAACGCACATGTTTCCATCTTTTCATAAAATTGTTTTTTTTAGGTCGACAAAAAATATTATCGTATGCGAGTTCGAATATAGAGAAGAGAACCGCTCGCTTCGTAGACTCTCGAACAACGCCGACACGAGTGGCCTCACGTCTTGAGGGGAAGTGAAATAGCGCAGTCGGTAACAAAAACTGTAATGCCCTTTCTTTAATGGTGTGATTTTTTTGGAAGAAAAAAAAAAACAAAATTCGACCTGGGTGCAGAAATGAATTTCGGAATCGGTCCAAATTTTAATTATTCCAAAAAAAATTAGCACTGATGAAAAAAAATCAATTGCAAATTGCATCTCTCATTCATAGCTGTTTCACTCTAATTCTACTTCCCCTTAATACTTGTAATTGGGGAATCATCCGTGTAAGAAAAAAAGGGTCTCGATGTTGCTGCTACAATAAAGTGTTGACAAGGAAACGCAAGTCGGTTTGCTGGGTCTTCAACAGGCATCGGACAGACCAGTTGCTTTAAAAAAAATCATAAACGGAACCGACGACCTACTAATTTGAAGATAAATAAAAATCCGAATTATCAAAAAAAAAAAAAAATCTTATTAATTTATAAATAATTTTGTTAGTATTAATAATTAAATAAATTAAATAAACAAGATTATAAAAAAAATTTGTTAGTATTAATTAAATAAATTTATTTATTTATTTATTTATTCTTAAAAAATCGGAGTCATCGTTGGGACAAAATAGGCGATCCAAAAAATCCTGTAAGATTAATTTTTGCCTCCACAGTCCAGTTTTGCGCGGCTGTTTCATTTTGCAACGATCTCTCCTATTCGTAATTTTCGGTCTGTGTCCAATCGACGTGAAGTTTATTATCGTTTAGAAATATTATAATTATCACTGTTAATACATACTGTTTCGCGGTGACTGTTGCGAGTACGCTGCATAGCAGCGCGAGTAAGCAAACCGGTCGTCCCATCTTCGCTTTAGTCTGCCCTGAAAAAAAAAAAAAAAATTACCCATCTTCATTGGTTGAATGTTTTTTTCCATGTTGCTTTGTTCGGTAGAACGGAAGAGCGCGTCAAGTTGTATCCGCGCCGTGAGAATGTCACCGGGCAGGAAGGAGAGCAACGATGAGAACCGATTGTTTTGTCCCGGGACTCGGCGAATACCGCGCGCAAAGTGAGTCAGTGAGTCAACGTGCTCGGAAGACGACGCACTACGCGATTAATCGTGTCCCACACGTGTGTGCGAGTGTGCGTGCTTCAACGCACAATTCGCCGAGGACTTTTAGATCCGCCACGGAACGAGCGGAAAGTTTGTCGGGTCCATTAATTTTAACAATTATCTCCGATAATTTGTTTCGTGCCTTCGATTATTCATAAGTAATGTCTCAATTCTTTTCAGCTTCGTCGATTTATCATCTTTATTATTACCTCGCGTGACCTTTCCACGTACATCCGGACATCTCGGCTGGGAGAAAAAAACGATGCCTCGCCGCTTCGATAGAGATAAGAATTATCGTCTCGTAGCGCGATTCGTCAGATCAAAATGGATGCCGATTCCCAGCAGCCATTGCGTAATTTTGCAATTAATCCGTCGTCAAACATGCGACAATAATGTGTAGAGAATAAAGGAAAAACCTATGTTCTCTTAATTGGCGCATGATGATCTCTCCTCGTAAATTGAGGAAGTGTTATGCCCCGTTGTGTTCGCGGTGTGCCGCACGGGGAGATTCCTTCGGTCGGTTATAGCGTCGTCTGCCCGAGTCGCATGTGAAAGCCCTAAGTGTGCCAAACCGACGGAGTAACGCCGCTACTATATCTGGACACGAGAGAAACGATTTCACACGGAACGTCTCGATCGAGAATATCTCACGAGTCTTTCCATGTTGTCTCTGCGATACGATTCAATCGATGACCTTGCGTTGTCCCCGCAAGGGCGCTCAACGACTCACGTAGAATCAGACTGCGATTCTACAAAGTGCGCGTTCGCGAACTATCGTGAAGACTGGCGCTCGTGCGCACTAATGCGCGCGCCGAGAGACCTCACACAGTTCGCTTGGGCGTTGCGAAATTTCTCGGGGCACCCGCATTAGGCAGTAGAAATTAGAAACGCTATTCCCGCGCTGCCGATCGAAATTGTTTTTTTGCGACTCGGCCGGCTCGCGATATTCGGTGGCTCGCATCGAATAGCACCGCCAAGGTTTTACTTACGGAACGCTCTTCAATCGATTAATAACCATTGTCGACAATGTTACGGCAGATAAGTTTGTTTCCTGCGTGGATCGGCGGGCGCCGCGAGAGTACGTTGAGGTAGACTTGAGACCCACGGCTGAGATCATTTTCCATCGTCTCTATGCTAATTCTTTATCTTTTATGTTTGGCCGCGCGCGAGTGTCTCATCTCGTCGAGACGAGTCTGTAATCCGAGTGAGGCAGTTTCGGCAACTCGCGAAAAAAAAATACACACGCACGCGCGGGAGAAAAAAAATCGTCCGTGGGTTTTGCCACTGGTATTTTTTAGCTATACTCTGTGCATTCCTTTTCGATATAATGTTATGAGACCGAGATTCTGCTCGGCAATAGTCACGATCGCGTGGGTGGTTCATTGCCTTTTTGGACACTTCTCTGGTCGGACGTCGGGAGACTACCATAAAGCGATCGTGACGGAAATTAATTAATATCTGTTTATTCCAAATGAAACACTGAATAATGAATGTTGGCAGCAAACGAAAAAGAAGAAAGTTACGCAGTAAAGAACTTAACCAAATGATTATCTATGAAAACTCAGAGAATATTACACACAGCTTACTCGCAAAGAATTTGGTGTATGAAACTTTTTCGTTTTGTTTAGAAATTTTTTTATCACAATGAACTTTGAGCTTATTTTGACCAAAGAAACTCTTACATCGATAGGCCTATTGTAGACTTTTGATTCCACCATGCGCTCTGAATATCTATGAGATTTTCTATTATTTTTGTCGATGACTCACCTGCTGGACGAAATTGGCGCACCTCAGCCGCAGCCGATCTTCACGGCCGCGCGGCTCCGGTACCTCCGATGATGTTATTTGCTTCCGGGTGAATTACACCGCGAGAGCCGGCAGAACGCCGTAACGATAAATAAGAATCACTGATCTGTCCCGAAAGTAGCGAAATAAAGGGAACAACGAATAAACTTTCAACGATTACCGGTCAAGCTGTTCGTGAACTGCCAGCGACAAAATTTCTCTGTGTTTCACTGTTGGAACAAGTAGCGGTCCGATGGACAGCCGATCGTATACTACCAATCAAGGTAGCGTGGCGAGCGCTCGAGGACTGCCGGAGCTAAGCAGCCGATGTGGGGAGGACTCGAGAAACGAGTCCTTTCCTTTCTCACTCTCTCACGTCTCTCGACCTCTACTCGCGCTACACCGACGAACTCTTTCACTCGACCCGGGACTCTCCGTTGCACTCTGTCGCGTTGTATACGCTGTTCAAACTACGCAGTCGGAGGAACTATGCCGAGAATTACCGTTACGGATAGAAATCTGAGGCTGTGTAACGCGACCGCTCTATAGTCCGCGCTATATATTCTTCCAAATTTCCTACGTCCGGCGGATCAAACCGACCGTCATATCAGAGATACCGGCTAATCGCACGTCGACGTAACAATTCCGGAAAGTCCGGCCGGACCTGTTTCTTTCTTTTTCTGTTCCACGTAATATAGCGAAATACGTGTTTCGCGTGTAATGCGAAAACACGGGTCACGCCCCGATCGCGCGCACATTTACGTCATGGGAAAATAACGTGCGAACGTAAACAAGTAATAATTATTATTTTTTATATTACCAAGGGGTGCGCGAGGGCGGGGGGCAGCAAGGGATTATTCTTGACGATAATGGAATCTCCGAACTTTCCTAATTTGTTCCGTACACTTAATATAATGATTATAAGGTTTCAATATATTTGGATGCGGATTTGGGAATTTTAATGCAAGGTCTACCCTTTTTTTATAGCTCTTCATTGTTCTTTTCTGCATACAAATTACGTAAACCTTGACTATTGCATTGAGCACAGGAATCGAATCAATGTTCCGCAAGCTTTTGTGCTTTGCACGTTATAATACCGGCATCGATTAATTTTTATTAACCATTAATGAATTCGCTAAGCGCACAGATGCCAACGACAAACGACGTCGAATCCAGCGGGTTCGCACTGGAGACGCCACAGTAGCCACAATTTCCGGTTCGACACGATGCTTCGCGGAGAGTCGTGTGTCTCGAATAATTTCACGCGTTCCGTGGACGCTCCGCCAGTCGGTCGCTAGTCTAGTGAACATGGCCGAAAACAATGGCAATAGTTATTGAGCCAAATTTTCGCGTTGTCCAAGGCACTTGTCAACAAAGTATATTAATCCTCGATGAGATAACGCTGTGAACTAAATATAATCGACGTGAGTATGAATTAATAATTTTTTTTCTTTCCACATCTCGGAGATAAAACTCGGATGAATTTTCGTCGAATCCTCTCGAGCCCACTTCCTGCCGTACACGGCAATAGCGGCGATTCGTAACTCCCCTAACGCTGTCATCTATCGAGCGCTGATTTCATGCATTTTCGGGGCTATCGCGAGTACTGTAAGCGTCTCGATTAAATTCACCTCCTCCGTTGAGTTGTCTTCGCCGGTCGATGGAACGTCGGTGGATTACTTGACAATTATTTTCGCGTCAGAACGAAATTTTTCGAACAATGCAACGCCAGTGCGTTCGCAGTTCGACGAGTTGAAAATATTCTTTTTGCAAACGATTTTGGGACCGTTTTTCCAGATGCTTTTTCTTAACTTTAATAGTACATTGTTCGCGATTTAGAGAATCACATCTGCGAATAGTCGGCGTGTTGTCGAAGAATCCTCAAAGAGCGGAATAGTCATGCTCATATTTCTTACATAGCTAAAGATTTTGGTATTCCAAAAGTTGAAACTCAGTCTCTATGACGACCCAACATTGATGCTAATTTTTCATGAGAGTTCTGATTCTCCGATGATTTCAATGGTGATAGACGCTAGCTCTAACGGTCACGTAGCGATGCTTACCTCTGATCATTTGACGTGGCAGCTATCTTTAATCTAGTGTTCTTTGCTATTTTGAATCTAACCGTTGCCATTAATCTAAATTAAACAAAGTTTATAATCTTCTTTTGAGCATCTTCCGTGTGACTTTCAGATTCCGCGCAGAGATTTGGGATATTTTTAGTTTCAGAGAGTATCAACCGGACGTCAAGAATGTGATGACATCATCCAAGAGTGAGCCGTACATTTTACAAGAGTACGCAATGGAAAAATAATAATTGCCCAAAGTGTCACCAAACCAAAGAGCATAAATAGGAATAGAGGACTGGACACAGAACTTTAGACAGTCTGCTCATGCCGGAAAGTAAGTTCTGTATGACAGTGGTGGTTGTAATTTTTTCCCTTTAATCGCATTAAAGATTTTAATTATGATAATGATATTTCAATATTAATAATAAAAATGTTATTAATATATTAGAGTGCATCATTATCGTTTAATTATTTATTTGTTTGGTGCAAAAAATGCTTTTAATTTTTCAAATTAATACAGACGTACTGCATATACTAACATTATTAATGACGATTATTATTGCCATTATTAATTTGTTCGATTGGCTTTACTTGCAGGTGCATAGTATTATGGCAACGGCTATTCAAAAGAATGGCATGAAACCTCTGACGAACGGCACGTTGAATCACGTTGAGAATGTCGGGAGTTTGGATAACGCGTCAATATGCGCCGACTCGAGAGACGAAAAGCTTTACAAATGTCCAGCCGAGCCGGAGGAAGAGGCAGAAGCTCCACCGGAAATCGACATTCTCATAAGAAATGTTGTTTGCAATTTCAGTGTCCGTTGTCATCTTAATCTACGCGACATTGCACTGAATGGATCGAATGTTGAGTACCGACGAGAAAATGGGGTAAAGCCGATTTTTTATGATCGGATTATGAATCGTTTAGTCCTCATGATTGGCGGTTAATGTTAATGTATTATATCGTTGCAGATGATAACGATGAAGTTTCGTAGACCTAACACCACGGCGACGATCTGGTCATCGGGCAAGATAGCCGTTACCGGTGCGGAGACGGAGGCAGAGTCGAAAATCGCAGCGCGAAAAACCGCTAGAGCCTTGCAAAAGCTCGGTTTTAAAGTACGATTCAGAAATTTTCGAGTCGTAAATGTAATGGGGACTTGTCTCATGCCGTGGGCCATTAAAATTACTCCATTCTCCATGCGATACAAAGAACACGCAGAGTAAGTTTCAGAGAGAATAAAAAATCTTCATAGGCGATGCGCGAGTATAGAACAATGTTATTAAATGCAACCTTGTTTAGCTACGAGCCGGAGCTGCATCCAGGAGTAACGTACAAGATTCCGGAGCTGAGCGCCTCGTTGAAGATATTCTCAACCGGAAGTGTGACGATAACAGGTACACGAGTTTATATATATATATATATATATACAATCCGGTGCTTTGAACTTAATGATTTGCAATGAACATGCGCCTGATCGTTTTTCAGCACCCAGCGTGGCCAACGTAGGTATAGCGATTGAGCAGATCTTTCCGCTGGTCTACGAGTTCCGTAAGATGCGCACGCCCGAGGAAGAGAACGCGATAATCGCGAGGCGACGCAAAGCCGCGAGACGTAGTCGAAAAGAGTTCCTAAGCGATCCGGATCCAATGATACTGGAGGATCCGTTGATGTCCGGGGAGGAAGAAGAAGAGGGGATGTTGGTCGAGAGTGACGCGAGTTGGGACTGATTACTTTAACATCCTCTCGAACCTGACTTCTCTTCTCGTTAAACCATGAAAGAAAGATTAAACAAAGGAAAGACGAAAAAAACAACAAGAGCAACAAAAAGTGTTTGTTTCACAACCTTTGTTCATATCTTCGAGAAACGACGACAACAACGTTTGAGTATGTCCTGTTGGACTCGACGTGTTTAAACGAAAAACCCGAACGAATGACGACGAAAGAAGTGTACAGCTCGCGGCGAGTGAAGTGTGAGGCATAATCGACTACTCCATACTCTCACTAACTCTACTTCCGTCTCTTCGTTTTCACTCTGTCTATCAATCTCTCATCTCTTTATTATATTTTATTTTTTTTTGTTTATTTTTTACGCGAGCATCACCCACGTGCGCGTTTGATGATGGTGTTAAAGTGCAAGAGTGTTTCTTCGGGTGCCAAGAACGAAAGGGAAAAAGAGTCGCGAACAAAAGGAACACAACTGTATTCGTAAAGGAAGAAAAACAAACAAATAATCGTAATAATTCGTAAGCTGTTTAACCGAAGCTAATATCATTGATGACGTTTCCACAAGCCCTCCCCCACCCGGTATGTTACGTTCGTGCTAGCAATATAAACCCCCAATTATTGTCTATGTATAGAAAGCGAACGTGAATGAACGTGAGAGATGTAAACTTTCTTGGAGTGATAATTCGCATGGTATGAACACGAATTTGAGCTCCAATATGTCGTTTCGTTCACACCGTGTTGCACACGTTTTTTCGCTTCTCTTCGTTAATTTTTTCCTTTTTTTAAATATTTTTTTTATTACTTAACTTACTGTGCCAAAGATGGATGTTCAAAATTTAAAGCGAAGCGATCGTTAGCAAACTTGTTCAGTGAGCTGAAAATTTTTGTTCATTTCTAGACGATAAGGATAGTTCAGTTTTTTTCTTTTTTTGTTCTCTCGTTACTTCTGTTTCACTCCGATCGTCCGAACTCTCATTTTTCACACGAGTGTATACGGTTGTTATTTAACTGTCGTTTCTCATTACTTCTATTGTCGCTTGAATAAGTTGTAATGATTTACTGTGAGAAACACCTGATTATGTTTTGATCGATATCTGAACATTATCGTGCGTTTCGATGAGTTTGCACTTCGTTCGCAGTATCTTGGCGGTGAGGTTTAGACTAGATATTTAAACAAAAAAATAGTAAATAAAGAGCGGCCCATCCCTGCTCGAGCATTTGTAACGATAGCGAGTATTAGCGAATAGAAAATTAGTTATTTAGAGACTAATTATCATGAAACGTGTGTCTTATAGATATTCTTTTCATAATAATCTGCCTGAGAATTCACAGATCTTTCTGGTCGACTATTAAACTTCTATTCTTTCATATCGTTCGACTTCACTGCTGAGCAAATAACTTGTGTATCATCCACGCGATTGTCCACTAATGTCTGGGCTGCTCGTTTGCATTATGAAAAACAAACAAACAATGTTATATCACCGTACAGATCTCAAGCAACTTTGAATCAAAAGGTTAAAAAAACTTAGCATCAGAAATTGCATTGAACGTTCTCGCATCACATAGCACAATACACAAACGAATGTAAAAAATCTATACAATCGTAATTCGTACCAGCGTAAGAGGCACACAGTAGTTGTTGCTGTATTTTGCCTGTCGCGTAAGTTTTAATTATCGACCGTCTCGGAAACTCGAAGCCTTCCAGTTTCCGCAGATTCTTTTCTTCTTTTCATTTTTTTTAAATATAATTTATTTACGATTTTTTTTGCGACTCGAGCATATATCTCGGAGCGTATCCTGCTCGTTATTCATAAGCACTAACCGTTTGTGGCTTAGCTAATGAAAAAATAGTTATGTATACTTTAAAATGTTGTATGTCAAGCTTCTTCATTGGGCTCTGTCGACTCTGCAGATTTGACGAGCGGTTAGCGCATTGAAGGAAAAAGAACATATACCTCGAACTCGATTGTGAGAAATGAGTGACTATGAAAAAAAGAGCTGATGAGTATAATCGTTGATACAACATTATAGTGCCCGGCAAAAGAAAGTAACTTAGCGAATATTTAAAAAAAAGCCACTCGCATCTCTCGTATCCCGCGTAAAGCGAAGACGTATGTAAAAACCCGTTCCCTCTCTATCTCGTGCCATAGCGAGCGGCATATCTCTCTCATCGCAAAGACAATCTAGATTTTCTTTTTTTTGTTCTGTAAAGTTTAATTGTTTTTTCGTTATTATGTTTTTTATACCGAAGGCATTTTTTTCTTCTTTTTATCTTACGTTTGTATGCTAAAGTCACTGCCTGCCGGCTCGCCGGATCGACGAATCGAACGACCAAGTAGAGTCGGCTGGACTTGTAATAGCGTGTCACAACTTTTGTACTCGAGAAACTCGGCGTTGTTAAAAAAAAAACCTCTTTTCTTCATCGTTCATTAAATTCATTAATTCGCAATGGGGTTTAATCATTCAAGAGCTCTCTTGGAAGAGAGAAAATTCGTACAGTAACACGAGCCGCAGATTTATAAAAGCTCGGATATCGGCCTTGGTGTTGATACATTTTCCTCATGGTTCTAACGTTAATAGAAGAAACGTCATTCTGTCTGATGCGGCGTAAATTGCATCTCTGACACACGTATACACATACACACACGTGCGCAAGCCCACACACCCACACAGTTTCACGACAAAACAATTGTAATATTAAGAACAGAATGCATCATCGATAAATTATTTAAAGAAAAAGTAAATGAAATGGAAAAAAAGAAAGCGAAGATCCTACATTGACTCTAGGCGAATTAGGAAATGTTAACCAGTAAGCAATAACTATAGTAGGTAAATTAATGAAACAAGAATCGTGGCAGTTACGTCATCGGTATTAAGTTAAGCGAATCAATAAAACAAATTGTGAAGAAGAGAATAAGAGATTCGATGCGAATACTCACCGAGATATATCCTCTTCCATTATACACTAATAATACTCTGTCATGGAGATGTTATCGGGTTGCGAAAGAAACTAAAAAAAAGAAACGACAAACTCTTTGGAGAAATGCCTTAAAACATTAAGATTAAAAGAATTTGTTGTATTTCACGTGTTCGCAAACCGATTGCTTCTCCATTGACACAATTCGAAATTGCGGATTTATATCGAAATACAAAAAAGAAAAAAAACAGTGTCTAGGTGCTTCGAGCTTATACAAGAAATTTCACCTTTGGCACAGTAACGATATCCTACACAACTGCGCAGGGCAAATTTTGGAATCATTATTATTATATCCGAGCGCCGAACTTACGTACTCATCATCATGGAATCGATAATTGAAGTGAAGATGAAAAAAAAATAACAAAATAGCGGATATACTAAATTACACGTGTATCGATGCGCACGACGCGAAAAATGCAAGACACCGCTAACGAAATACTCCGTTTAAGAGAATTAACGACGTCATACGTATTAAATCTGAACGTGTATTCATTTCTAGCACGTAGTATCGTTTGCAATTGAAAGAACGTATGTTAAAAAAATAAAAAATAAAAAAAAATGAAAATAAAAGAACAACAAAACATAACTGAAACAAACGAAAAGCAATCTTGTCGAATCGGCGACGACGCATTACAAATTATGACCAGGTAAAAAAAAACACTTAGATACGCTGATGATCGTACGTGCTGAAAAAAAAAGAAAAAAATAGGGCACGCATGCACTCTCCCCGCCCTCGTACTACATCCATAAATATTGGCCGGTTATGATCTCCGTTAAGATATGTGTAAACAAGACTGCTGTGAGATGTTAATGAAGGAAAATCATTTGTATGTAAATGGGAAGAAATAAAAGTTAAATTCTAAGCTCGCAGTCGAACGCGACGAATTTACCGAGATGTATATACATTATTTTTATTCTGCGTGACGTGAACACGGTACGATCACTTTTTAGGAGTTGATTAATTGCAGACAATTTGATTTAAATGGGTGGTTCGAATTAATTTTTAGTCATCGTCAGTTTCGCTATGCACTAATTTCCTCGTCGGGAAAGGAATCGATAACGGACGACTGTTTCCGCAATGTAACGAGTTGAAGTGCACAGGCATACAGTCTGACATAATAGATACGAGAAAAAATCTTCAATTGCCGTTAACGAAAGCCGTCGCGAAGCAAAAAATATGAAAATTCAGATGAACATTTTTTTAACCACGTAATCGTGATATACATAGAGTCTGTTTTTTTTTTAATTTATTTTCATCTCTTAATTATTTCATAGCGATTGACTTTGTGATGACGTGTACATATATCTTTCTTGTGATCCCCACTCCTTCCGAGCCCACGTGCGCGCCGGTCGGCAGCCTGTTTCGTCAAGTTCATGAACAGAGCTTGACAGTTTCCGCGCAAGCGTCGCGCGATGTATTACCGTGCGTAGGGCCTGTCGTAATAATTTTTTTCGTGAATTTTTTCGTACGGTCGTAACGACTGGACGACTGGACAACGCTGAAATGAATTGCAACAACGGACTATAAAATAGTGCAGTTTATTTTGCAAATACGTAAACAAATAGAATCTGTATATGCCATAGGAACACTATTCGAACACATTTCTTGGCAGCAATCACCAGGATGCCAGTTTTACGAGGACTAAGTCCGAGACAACTTTCATTAAAATTACTTTTTCTTTTAAAATGATAAATTGAATGGCCTGAGATTACTCGGCGCTCATCCTCTGATGTTCGAAGCGACTTTAAAAAATTGTGTAAAAGAATTAACTAACTTAACATAAAGTTCCTGAATCTAACTTGAGCTCATTTTCCTTCCAGCTGTATTCAGAATACTCTTATCAGTCGTCGATGTTTGTCATGATGAAATCACTCACAGCCGGGAAGTAGTACATTGCGAGCTTCAATACGTCCTGATGCGACAAATAAGAGCGATTTTACACAAAATTATACTGTTTTAAGAAGTGTGTTTAATTAAATATATATATATGTATAACTCACCTCGTTCGTCCTGATGTCCAAACCACCGGAACTCAGAACGTATTTGTAAGGCAATATTGCAGGATGCTTGTCGATACCCAAGAGTCCGTCTTTGTATTCATCGTCACCAGGCAATTCTTCGATAGTTTTTTCCGACACTCCTTTCAGAAACTTTCCCGAATGCCTGTTACTGAATAAACTATTGTTCCATAGAGCGTTTTGAAAGTCCGCACCATAGGCACTCAACAATTCAAGTTCTTCAGTGAAATTCGCTCCCATGTCCAATTCCGTGATTTTCAAATACATATCGCGATATCTGTACAGATTGTTAATTATATAATTAATTGCTTCGAACGGCAGGAAACATCATTGTTACTCACCTAAGTAAAAGGCTGCAAACTCTCGAGAGAATAGCGCAACTTTTTGACACCAATCCGCCGTAAATAAGTGCTGGCGGGGCTACAGTCCACAATGGCACGGTGCTTCGAGCTTCCAATCGGTAGATTTCCTCGTAGAAATCCAACGCCGCGTACATCAGCAGAGGATTGTGCAAATGGGTCGCCAGGCCGGTAGTTATGAGATCGCTTACCAGAGTTCTCAGAACTGGGAACATATCCGACAAATCGTTCGCCGGTACTTGGCCAAGAAACGGAGAAGGTTTCTTCGATTCACTGCCAAAACCATGTTTCACGAACTGCCGAAACAAATTGTTAATCTTATAATTAATCTTTAATATTTGTTATAGAATTATTGTTTTTAAACTTACGAGATTCGTGGAAAGTTTTCGCAGATTCGTGATTATTTCGCACTTCTCTTCCAAGGAGGATATCAGAAATATCGTATGAATCCAATTTACATAACTGTCCAGATCTGTGATTTTTATTTTTTATTTTCTTACCACTTCACATTATTTTTGGTTATTTTAAAGAAAAATTGCCAATATTCACCCGTTACTGAGATCGAAGTGCACCACTGCATGAGTTCGAGAAACTTCGAGCGATACTCGTCTTCCATGTATTCGAAACAGTTTTTGAGAAAAAAATTCACAACTGGAATACCCTCTTGCATGTAGCGTGAGAATTCTATAGTCATCTCGAGCAGCTGTTCCATCTGAGTTTTTGAAAACTTGCCTCTCTCCAGCATGAACGCTAAAAAACGTACCGAGGCATATAATCATCCGAGCTTCAAGATTGAAGCGTACGATTTACGTAGTCTTACCTCGGAGAAGCGTGTTGTACAAATTGTAGGAAAATCGGCTTTGATAGGAAGCATCAGCAAATGCGAGAAAGTGATAACCGGCTGTATTTGCGAGAAGTGAAACTGCATTGCACGGCATCTCAACAGTGAAATGATACTTTCCCACGTCTTCGAAACTGAAAAATAAGGAAACTCCCAACGTTATCAATGTTTACGTTGCTTTCGCATCATTTACGCTCCGAACTAAAGAGCTGAAACTGATCCGCAAAATCTTTAACGATACTCACTTTATGACATCGAATATAGATTTAGAATCTTTGTCCTTATAGATCGACGATCCAATGTGAAAGTATCGCACTGAAGGCAACAGAGGCGGTACAGTTTTCTTTGAGCCTGATGGCTGAAACAGAAACTGGAATGTCAAGGTTCATCTTGGCATAGAAATCTAAAACCTGTACCTTGGCAACGTTCCAGTCGAAATGATCCTGTCGACGATTCTCGTGAACACTGCCTCGATCCCTGGCATCCTCGAATCCCATTCTGAGTGCATCTGGTATTGGCTTCCAGACACTCTCAATGTTCATTGACGGTATTTTCTCAGGCACGAGTTCTGGCTTGTAAGACTTGAACAGACTGTCAACTTGATTTTTGTTAATCTTGTGTCACCACGAAAGTATTGTGGTCAATGAAAAATTGATGATTCTTACGAGAGCAGAGCATTAATATGCTTTCGAGGCTTGGCGTATCTCATCTGTAGCTGCAGTAACCTGTTTACTTGTCTTCTTGTAACATCTTCAGGTTTAGTTAGCAAATAAATAAGCCTCGCAAGATGGGGTTCCTGGAAAAAGTACCAGAACAAAGTATAAAATTTCTAATACAAAAACCTAACCCTGTAACTGATAAAAAAAAAATTCATTTATTCTACCAGTCTCTCCTTTTTCAGCATATTATAGAAGAAACAATCATAGTAAATATTTATTCTCTTCCTGTCCACCAACTGATACTCCCATAAACCAATGACCCACTGAATAATTATTATAGAAACGGTAACATTCAGATCCTTTAATACAGCCATCCAATGATCGATCAGTGTCTCCATCGATTTGCTGTCCACTTGACTCTTTGGTATCAAACATTTGATCAGAGGAACGGACAGTGTGGCTCCTGAAATAAAAAGTTAAGTTATTACTGGTATTCCTGAAATGTTGGGCAACCTACGGTCCGAGGCTCACAGCGTCCTTAAAAATCGTACTCACGTAGATCCGTACTGGTGATGTATTCTATCAAAAACTTCATGTCTCGTGTCTCTAGACCATTCGTAGCAGCCTCATCCTGCAGAATAGTGAGGGCTTCGTCAAACCCACTGATCTTACCCTTGTCTATATTTAAATAACATTTAAATAACATGAATACAAACTGGCAACTCTTGGAGATACAAGGATGACAAAGATAAATTATATGTATGTCGAACGTAGAGGCTTGCCAGGTAATGTTTTTGGATGAGATCAGTCGGGCCCAAAAATCGGAAAACGGAGGGTTAGGCCCGACTCACAAAAACCATAAAAAAGTTGTTTGTTCTTGGAGTAGAAAATGTCAAACGTACTTATCGTTTTTAGAACCTTGAAGCACTGCTTAAGTCTCTCGGAGCTTGACATTGTTCACTGGATACAAGCGATCGGAGTAAATAATCTTATCCTCGCGAACAGTTTACTTTTTCCCGCTCGTTATGATAAATTTGAATTTCGCCGAGTTCGAAAAGCCATCGAGCGAGGAGCAAAGGCGCCATCGGAAAAATCACAACCAAGTTGTCCAACAACTTGCGCCCGGCATCAAAACCCGCTTTCAGTGTCATGGCGCTCCTCGTAGCCGTCGCCGCCGCTGCGCTTAGTGTCCGACAACTTTGTCTCTTAAACTGGTTTGTAGTTGTGCTGTCAACATAGTGAAAAAAAAAGCAATGTTGGATTTACGTTGCAAAATCACGTCGATCGTTTGACGCGGCCACGAGTTGTCGGGCAGTTGAACAGTGAAAATGTGGCCGTCGAGGCCGGACATGTCGAGGGACGAGTGCAGAAAGTGTTTGAGATGTCTCGGTAAGGTTATGCTACCGGAAAATAATAGCTATTGCTGTTTCTATCAGCTAAGTGAGCTCGTTGATGATCGACGGGCAACGACGAGCCGTTTTTCAGCCACTCGGTTAACCCGTCAACTAATTTTCCCCAGTCTCTGGTGCCGAAACAACCGCGGAAAACAGCCTGATCGCTCAACCCAATTCCTACCAAACTACGAAAAATTCACGGTGGCCCGGATTCCCGCATCTCTCTTGTTGCATTGCATTTATTAATCGTTCGCGGGACCTGTACCGTACGAACGAGCTGCTGGTTTGAAGTCACAATAGCGTAAAGGAGACATAAGAGTCGTATTATAAAGCACAAAGATAGAAGGCAACAATCAGGCCAGCCATGAATACAGTTGCTATTAAAAGAATATTCTTGACTTCCAAAATCCCAGTGCGAATCCTAGATCTGACCGAACTCTGTACTCTGTGGTTTCCTGGAATTTTCATTTCCTTAGAGACGCAATTGAAGTAATGTACTTGTCTTCCGAAATGGTAGGAAAAATTGGCTTCCATGCTTCAGTTCAGATCAGTCAGCCAAATGACTCAAGGAGAATAAGCATCTTTCTGCAGAGGTTTTGCAAATAGCACCAACACTTGAGTAAGGAGGTGCAATCAAATACTCTCGATATGATCATATCAAGAAACTGGCTGCCATAACTGAAAAAGACAAATTTAAGCATCTTTGGTAGTTCCAGTTGCTATTTTGTAAAGTTATATAGCGTACTCTTACCTAATTGTTCTCATAAATTGTCATTTATATTGTCACTTGAAAATAATGAAATACAAAGCAAAGGAAGAAAAGAAATAAGATTAGGAGGAAATGAAAACAAGAGGACTCTAACCAGTGGTAAAAGATCACCGAGTTATCAGAAATGTGTGAAAGTTCATTGAAACTCTTGGATAGACACCTAGAAAAAATTGCTTTTCTACTTGCTCCAGAGGCTACCTCATAAAGTTCCTTTTACTCCCTTGGAACTGTAGCTATTTATTTTATTAAAGCTATGGATTATACATATATTTGCTAAAATTATATTTCATTTATAAGTTTCAAGGATGTTTTTATATACAAAGTATTGTCAATTTTTCAAATGGTTATCTTTCCTTTCAATATACAGCTCTTTTAAAAAAATGTAACTGTTTCAGAATTAGATGCTTACGGAAACATGGTATCAGTTCTTCGAGCTCAGGGAGCATTTACGGAGGAGAAGCAGAAATTGCTTAGTGAATTGGGCAAAGTTCTCCATATATCAAATGAGAGGCACAGAGCCGAAATCAGAAGAGCGGTGAACGATGAGAAATTGTCAGTTATTGCCGAACAGTAAGCACAGACCTAGTCCATAAATTTATTATGTCAAACAGTGAGATAGGTGGCGATTAATCATTTAATTTGTTCCTGACAGATTGAACGGCCCGAATACATGCACTGACTGGTCTATCGAAGGTCGTAGAACAATCCCTTTGTTGCCTAGGCTAACAGCACGGACAGCTTTCACCGGCCTGGCCAACAGTCTGTCACTGGTCATAGCTGCTGCTAATGAGAAAAAACTTTCAACCCCTAGCAGAGTTGAAGAGCCAACAGGTTTGTTTTCTCTCTTGATCAACTGTCAACTTCAAACGCATTCACGAGATTAATAGTAAAAAAAAATAAAATTAAAAATTAAAAATGTCTATTGAAGTTGCAGTGAAAGAGGAGACTGAATCTCGACAAAGTGCGGAGCCCGATGATAGACTGAAAGTACCGGTTTTACATTCCGAGATTAACGCCAGGGGGAGAAAGAGAAAAAGATCGATCCGCGAGGTAATTATCGCTATCGCAAAATTCCAAACCAGTAGCGGGTCTTCACTGCACTTGGTTTCACATGAACCAAAGGTATACGTATATATATTTTTCAGTCGCCCGATAAGGATAAATGTAGAAAAGTTCACTCCACGGAGCAATCGAGCGGCGACACCGAAGAAAGTTCTACGTTATGTAAGGAGCGTGGAAGAAGTTCGCCGCCACCGTCGAATCGATGTACGAATGTTCAAGTGTCAATAGTAACCCCGAGCTCAACGGCGGACACGCCGTTCCGTGAGGAAGTTGCTATTGGCGCTACGCAATTAACATGCTCTTCAACAAATTTGGCGCATAATAAAGTAGTTACGATATCAACACCAACGACGACCGATTCTGAAAGAAATTTGAGTACAGTGAAGAGTACGACGAATTCGCACGCAGCAGAGTCGGCTGCGACGAACCGTGATGATATAATTCCAAACGTTGTTACGACATATCCGGCTAGCACGAAGAGTCGTGTAACGACGGTCACTGCCATTCAGACGAATACAAATTCCAACGTGCAACAATTAATCACAGCTCAATGCACCGAGGAAAAGAGTTTGCAGTCTGAAGACAAAAAATCGATTAGAGAAGGTGACAATATTGTTGGCAAAGTTGAGCCGACGACGGATGATGGTCCGAAGATGTCAACCCCCGACAGTACAACCTCCAATACACACGGACCTAAGAGAATAACTGCCACGAAGCTATGCTTGACTAACAAGCCCGTTATCACGAGTAAATATATCGAATTATTCTAATAACAAATTTCTATGCGAGATGATAGAATAAGAATCTTGTTTATCAGGTAGCACGAGTCGAGTAGTTACCGTGAATTCAGTGAGCGCAGCTTCAAGTGGTCCTGGTCCACTATCCATCAAAGGATCGACGACGTTAACGTACAAGAAACTTACACCCGGAAAGCTCAATCATCATCCCGCATCTAAAATGGTATTGAAAGAAGACTACTTATCTTAATTTCATAATAATTACAAATTTATCCTATTTTCACGAAGTTATGAATAACACCTTCGAAACTTCAAGGGTATCACACTGAGTACGAATAAAACCCTGAAAATAAATGCTCATCCTAACGCAAGACTGACAGCTAAGGCTAATGTAATCGTAGTGCAGAAGGGTTCGTCGCGGGGAGTCACGCTTTCCCACGGTGGAAAGGTAATACACTGCAGAGAAAATTTACGTACGGTCGAATACATGATGTGAGATTGAATTTGTTTTTTTTTTTAGGAGGTTTTGGGCAAAGTTATAATGGGTGGTAAAAATCTGTGCCTAGCGAGTCAGAAGAGTGCGACTTCCGTCGCTCTTTTGCCCCGTCGAGCAGTTCCCAACAATGGGGATCAGAGTCTGACGATGTTGTCAACGGTTAATGCGAATCACGCTGAATCCCTGAAAACGAGCTCAAAGGTCATTTCGCAGATTAATCCCAGACGTTGTGTTTCCACTGGGAATATTAACTTTATTTTATCTCCTTCCCACAGACTGGAAATATGATTGTGTTCGATATCCGACAAGATGTCCTGGAGAAGAACAAAGTCCTCTCGCAGTTCCTCGAGGCTTCCGGAGTCTTCAATCCCGAGACCAAGACTGCATCGATAGTGAACTCCAACAACATTCGTTTGACTACGAAAAATCCGGGCGTCGATTCTTGCCGGATTGTTTCGAAAAGCATCCCAGCTCTGTCCAACACTTTGACGTCTGAATCGCATGAAAATAATAAAACGACGAGCCAACCTTGCCTCTACTCGAGTACGGATGCAGTCGATTCTTCGGACGCTACGGGCGAAACGGATGTACGAGAAATACTCACAAATTCTGACGATAGAATCGAAATGCACGGTGTACTTGATGCTCAAACTGGAATATACAATTTTGACTCCACAGGTAAACTTTGTCCGGTCGAATTCCATTAATAAATTCCAAGAATTTCATCGGATCGCATACAAATGCTTAGTATCTTTTACAGATGGTACTATAATCGAAGATCATGTGGAAGAGTCGATACCGACCACGGGTCTCGACATATTTAGCACGGCTCTTGCCTCGGCGGATATAAATCTCGAAAATTTTCATTATGTCGACGACGAAGACGACGAGATGATCGGTGAAACAAGCGATGAGGTGTTACTACGTAGTCCGATGTCGACCGTCGATCAGCTCAACGAAATTAGCGACTCATAACAATCATTAAGCGATATCTATCGAATTGTTGGTTCTTCTTGTTGGCTCGACCGTAGATGATGATAATCGAAAGTTGAAACACGGCAAGGAGGAATATTATTAATATATATTTTATACAT
This sequence comes from Listrodromus nycthemerus, assembly GCA_963978505.1. NCBI lineage: Eukaryota > Metazoa > Arthropoda > Insecta > Hymenoptera > Ichneumonidae > Listrodromus > Listrodromus nycthemerus. The sequence goes on from OZ021681.1 coordinate 16,921,250, forward strand.
ATATAAGTCTAATTGAGTTTGAAGGATATTTTTTCACCGAGGTAAAAAAAAGATATATCGCGTATTATTTCTATTTAATGTCACAACACTATTGCCTCAATGATTGTTAACGTCTCGTCACTACTCGCTATGGTGCGTATTCGTTCAAGACTATCGTCTATAATTAATTTAAAGAAAACATATCGCGTGTACTTTCGTTTACAGAGTATATACAGCGATTCCAACAAATTCCGTCATTTCGAACTTAAAAAAGAAAACCCCCGTAATAATAATAGTAGTAATAACAATAATAATAATGTAAATTTATCTGTGCCAAGACATTTTTCGTCCGGAACGTTCCGGCGTCGATGCATGCTAGTTTGCAAAGTGTTCGATTAATATTAACACTTGCACCTTGTACTACTCTTTATTATTTCGAAGAGATAATGAGAGAAATCGAAAAAAAAATTGCGATCCTATCACCCACCTTCACGATCGCCGTAAAGCGTGCGGATAACAAATTAGTTTAATAAATGATTATTTATATTGTCGATAATGAAATCCGAAACCGATCAAAATACTAAAAGAGAAACGAAAACAACAAAGAATGAGGGTGAGCGGACGCCGAGCGTTCGGTGGTGAAATAAAAACTGCCAGGCTATCGGAAATTTGTGGGAATTTATTGAAACTCTTAGATTAGACATTTTTTATTTATTTATGATTATTTCGAAGGAAGGTGAAAGTTTTAGGATTAGTAAGGACGAGGCGGTGGACCTCCACGCATCATGCCGGGCGGTGGACCCCGCATGCCCGGTGGTCCCATCGGTGGGCCGCCGCGTCCCATTGGCGGCATTCCTGGTGGCATTCCTGCAAAGAAAAAAGGTATAAATGATAGATATAAAATAAATTTAATGTTCGATCACAACAATTATTGACAGAAGACGAAGTTCAAACGTAATAATTGCAATCAGTAATGTTACCCATCATTCCAGGAGGTGGTCCCATCATGCCAGGCGGCGGTCCACCGACTGGCATTCTGGGTGGGCCGCCGGGATGCATTTGCGGAGGTGCGGAGACTTGTCCCCTACCTCCGGGAGTCATTATTTGTTGTGATGGTCCGCCGACGCCGCGCACGGGACCCTGTAGTCCCGCGGGAACGCCGGCAACATTGGCGGGCATTCCACGACCTGCGGCACGGCCCATTCCTGGCCCGGGAGCAGCACCGGGGATCGGTACTCGAGGAAGACCCTCCTCAGGTGGAGGAGGACCTTCCACAGTCAGCGAAACAATGTTTTCCCCTCTCAGCAATACAAATCCCAGTACTCTTTTGACCTCACGCTCCGGTTGCTTGGTGTTCTTTGGCTTAATTTTACGAAACTCTTCGCAATCTCCAAGGATGAGGTTCATGTGCTTGTCGAATGCTTTGAATGTACCGATGAAAGTACGACTGTCTTGCAATATTATTCGCACTCTATAGTTGATGTGTTGCAACATCTTGTTGTTTTTGCCGATCGTCTGTTTGGAGGAAAAAACATCGAATTTATGAGATTGAATTTTTCACGGAGATGCAACTAAGTGAGCTGGTGATTTCAATTGGGGCGAGGTAACAAGGTTCGTGGTAAACACCTCGAAAACGTTGCAGCGGTAAGTGAGGTTAGGATAGAGACGCGCGCGCTTCCACTCCGAATGTTATTCTCAGAACGTATTTGGGTTAGAACAATAGCGAATAATCTTACCATTTTGACGCTTCGAACTCGTCACTTTCGTCACAAAAAATATATTTTATTCTCCCAATATTGGGACAATAATAATGATTATACGTGGTAGAATGTGAAGCTACCGGCCGGGACTCTGCGTTAAGCACAGACAATCGAGAAACCAAGAGCCAAGTGGTGACAACTTGAGGAACGGAAATTAAATTAGTTCGCCGCTCGGCCGGGAGAGCCCCGCGAATCGGTTAGTGTATCGCAAGGACTTCCAAACCGTTGGATCATTTGCTGTTCTACACAAAATCTGCAATCCGTATTTAATTGTTGTAACAAATGAACTTGGATAAACATTGATGCGTAAACATCGTCTATGTATGAATAATTTGTAGAGTAAATTCCAATGAATAGTATCTCGACCCCCTCTTTAGGAGCACGTAAGAGACGGACTTTATTCGCTAGACAGCAACGAATTAATTAACATTCGAAGTGCGGAATATAACAGCCACCAGCCATCTAACTGGATCAGCCCGGAACACGAAACGGAATCTCACGCCATCTCGAGCGGGGAAATAATACAAGGACGAAAAATCGTGCATCATACTACTCTCAGAATTGACAACACTTTCCTGGGGTTTTTTTTCTTCGACGTTGGCGAATCTTCGTCTCTCCGCCCCTTCACTTGCCTCCCACGCAATACCGTCCTGCGACTCATGCTAGGTTAGGGAAGTCTTGCAAATTCAACGATTATTATTTTTATAATATTACTTTGGTTCCCTCCGCGAGCCTTCCCCAGTCGAACGATTGATGTCTGCGGTTTTTTCAATTAAATTAACGTTAGAATTGTTCTCGGTCGATCGGCACCATTTGCATACCGCAGTTATGTGCTTCCGTTGTAAAAATAATATTGTTTTATGGTGATAATATGTCAAAACCAAACATAAGGAAAATAACAGTTGACCCCACGAAATGTAACACAGACTCACGTAGGCCAAGTGTGTTCGAAAGATTGGGCACTAAACCAGCCGCCAGTACCATCGGTCAGAACGCATCTGATTATTGTAGAAACTGGGCACTCAACGGCAATTGTTCGTACGGAAAAACGTGCAAGTAAGCGCCCCACTGTATTCTCCTCGACTATCTCGTTCCAATAGTTTTCGTTTGTTTTTTTTTATTCTTTCGAATTCAATCGTTTCTTCCTAGTCACAAGTGATTGTTAGCACCTTGGCTTAGAAAAAAAAAAATAAAAAATATGTATCCTCTTTTAATTTTCAAACCTCCGTAACCTCGGAGCCATAATTGATTTGATGATTTTGATCGTTAGATATGCAAACACGCACACACTGATAAGTCCTTCGAAAAGAGTGAAAAAGGACAATCCAAATGCCAATGCTACAGGGGTAAGCTCGATTATTATTTTTTTCTTTAAATTACATTCCATATAGAGTCTGCAATCTTTTTTATAACTCGTTTAGAATTATAGTTATTTTTTTTTATGGTTGATTAGTTGTTTGGTTGTTTATCTATCGTTGAAACTAAGATATCTAATGTCCCTGCTATCCCAGCTTCAAGAGGATCCGTTCAAGAGAATCACATCAAAAATCGTGAAGAAGACAACGACTTCTCACAGTCCGGATCTGAATTTGGAGGATTGGAATCAGACTGATCTGGAGTACGAGGACGAGAAAGTGCTGGAGAGGCGTAGACAGCTTTTGCAGAGGGAATTGGAATTACAGATGAAGAAGGACAAGGAGGTTCACGTAAAGGACAAGTCGTCGAAGCACAAAAAGAAAGCTATGAGTTCTTCATCAAGCTCTCACAGTTCGAGCTCGTCAAGCAGCAGCAGCAGTTCGAGCAGTGACGACTCATCGTCGAGCAGCTCGAGCGGCTCAGACTCGCGAAAAAAGGTAAAGAAGATCAAGTCGAAGAGACACTACAGCGCAGCTTCCTCGGACTATGATGAGGACAAAGAGAGAAAAAAGAAATTAAAGCTCAAGCGAATGTCGACGAAGAACGAGAAGGTAACGACGAAGAAGAAGCGCAAAGTCGAGGTGATCGCCAAAAAAGATCCGATCGCGAAGACTGCGAAGAAATCGACGCCCGTTGTGCCGGCGACGGTGACGCGCAAGCATGCGGCCGTGCCGACACCTCGGACTAAATCACCGTTGGCTTCGATGTCTCACGGGTCGTCGAGCAAGATCGGCAAGGAGAGAAACCGAAGCGAGTCACCGACAAAGCTTAAGTCAAGAGAGCCGGACAAGGACAGACATCACAAGAAGGTGCGCGAAGCCGAGGAGGGTGGAAGCAAGGACGCGCCGAAGAGCAGCTCGAAGAGTAGCATCGATAAGGCGAAGGAGACCGAAAGGACGAGCGGCGGCCGAGAGAGTAGCGGCAACAAGTCTCGCGGGATCGAGGATAAGAGCAAGAGCGCCGAGAGAACGAAGCCTCGGGCGAAGGAGAAGGAGAGACGCTCCCGAACTCCTCCTCTGGACAGGTCGAAGCACCAGGCGCCGAAGGACGCGCAGGCTTCGAAGCCAACTCGACGCAGCCGTACGCCCGAGAAACCTGGACGTTCGAAGAGGGACGCAACTCCGCCGCGCCACCAGGAGAAGGCCGGGTCCTCGTCGAGCAGAGCGCGGGAGCTCGAGAAGAAAGATCGCGACGTACACAAGCGCGATCGCAGCAAAGAGCGAGACGACGGCCGTAAGAACGACATCGGAAAATCGAGGTCGATTCCCAATCCCGATGACGTGGCGCATCGCAAGAACATCGGCCGGGACTTGGACGACAAGAGTTACAGCAGCGACAGAACGAGACGAGCGAGCAAGGAACGACGGACAGACAAGGATCACGGGATTCGCGATGATCGGAGTCACTCGAGAATGGTGCGTGATCAGCGAGACTCGCAGCGGGACAAGGAGCGGGACGACATGCAGGAGCGCTTTCGGGATCGGCAGCGTGAGAGGGATAGGGACAAGGACGGCGGCGGTGGTGGAAAGCTCCGTGATCGCGACATACCGTCGCTGATGACGACAACGGCCAGTTCGGGGGGATGCACAGCGACGACGACGACGACGACACCACCGTTGCCCTTAAATTCTCGTTACGGAAGGGACAACAAGGACCGGCTAAAGGAGAGCAGTCTGGCTGAGAAAAACAGCTCGAGGGATCGTCGAGGTGATCGCGACAGGGACGCGAGGGGTCCTGATTCGAAGCCTCTCGAGCGCGATAGAAGTTCGCTGCGCGGTTTCGACGGGCGGTACGACAGATCGGTCGACAAGGAGGTGGGGAGCGGGCACAAAGTCATCGAACGCGAGCGTGTCGAGCGTTTTCCCAGGGAACGCTCACTGGAGAGGATCGTCGACAAGAATGTTCAGCAGGTCGGTCCTCGGGAACACCTGATGGACAGGGAACCGATTTACGAGCGCGATAGACACCGAAGGTTCAATCCGCGCTTCGACAGGCATCCGTCAGAGCACGAGAGGAAGGAACCGTCGCATATGCCGCCGATGAAGATGGATCGCTCGGGCGATCGTCGGGACGCAAGTCCGCGCAGGAGTATCGAGCTCGAGAGGAACTTCGACAGGGGCTACGGTCGTCTGCCGCCCGAGCATTGGGAGGAGCCCGAGGAGGCCCACATGGACTATAGGGATCATCATCCGCACGAGGATGAAAGACGGAAACCGATCGACGCGCGACGTTACAACAACAGCCCCTTCAACGAGAGACGCGGCCGGGAGGAGAGAGCCCCATCGAGATACGCCGTTCAAGTCGAGCGATCGTTCGACGATCATCATCCGTTGTATCCTGGTGAGAAACTCCGCGGTGGCGCTATGAGGGACGAGAGCAGCAATGACAATTGGGATATGCATCACGAGATGGAGCACGGCAATAGAGAACGTAATTATCCTCCGGCCGAATGGGAGGATCGAGAATGGCGAGGCCGGCCGCACTGGGACAGGGAGAGCCTTCCGCGATCGGAGGCTCACGAAGAGGATTGGCCACCGCGATACGACAGTCCAATGACCGAATGGAAGATGAGCGACAGGAAATGGGAGAATCCCCAGGCGCTTCACCTTCGCGGAGCTTACAGAAATGATCGAATGAAGGAACTGGAAATGGGAGAGCCTGCTCACAGGTGAGGATTCCGTCGTATCCGTCGTATATTCTCAAATCTTCTATATTTTTTTTTCTTTACTCAATCGATTGATTGCAGCAAGCGGCGGCCGTACAATACGCCAGAGTTGCGAGACGAATGTTCGACTCATGGGTCGAAACAGAATTCTCTTCACGGTAGTATGAAGGAGGAACCGATAAACAAGAAACTTATGGAGCTCGCTGAAGGCAGACCCAGTAGGAGTAGAGAAAAATCCGTCGATAGTTTTCAGAAGAAGGTGATACACCAGCAGCACCAGCATCATCATCAGCATCAGCAGCAGCATCAGCAGCAGCAACAACAGCAGAAACAGCAACAGCATCAGCAACAGCAACAGCAACAACAACAACAGCAACCGCAACAGGAGCAGCAGCAGCACCAACAACCACAACAAGAACAACAGCAACAGCAAGTACAGGAGCAATCACAACAGCAGCTACAGCAAGAGCAAGCGAAGGAGCAACAAGATCATCAACAGCAAGAACAAGAACAAGAACAACAACAGCAGAAGGAGCAGCATCAGCAACAACAACAACAAGAGCAACAACAGCCGCAGCCGGAACAGCAACAGCCGCAACCACAAAAACAACAACAAGACGAACAACCGCCAACACTACTGCACAAAGAAAAATTGGTCACAGCCGTTATAGACCAGAACGAACCTTCGGTACAGCCGGAAGCTAAGCGTCCTTGTTTGGACGAGTCGCTGCAAACTCTTCATACCGAGAGCGATCTGAGTGACATCAGTGACGATCCTGATGATATTCTCGACATGGAAGACGAGGTTCGAATCCCTAAAATTTTTATCTATGCAACTAGAGAAAATTTAGAGAAATCGATTATTTAAATTGCATTTTTGTCATGTTACAGGAAATTGAAATGAGTAAACCGATAATGACGAAGTCTCTCGAGACGGAGAAGGATACTCACGGGCCGACCGAGCGCCAAGATCCGCCGGCTCAGCCCTCGCCTCCCTCGGACACTATCGAAGAAGCGCTTTTCACTAAAGAAAAGGAGGACCACGAAACGTTAGTTGGCGTGGATAATTCGAATAAACTGCCGATAAGTTTTTTGAGTTCCATGTATTCAAAATACTCTCAAATTTTTCAGAAACATGGACGACGAGAATATGGAAACGATGGACTTCGAAGAGATATCCGACGGAGAACTGGAGGAGGATATAAAGACGAGCGGCAAGGGTCTGGGCGACGCATTGGGAGTTGACTGGGAGAGTCTAGTGAAGGAATCGCAACCTCGGCGAGCGGTAAACGCGAGTCAGGATACTGCTCAGCGTCGCTGGCAGTGCAAAGCGATATTTCAGAGAATCGGAATATCCGCAAAGTACGCCGGTCCTGAATTGATCGAGAGACTGACGCAGAAATACGGAAGTGAGAACGGTGACGAAGAGATGATGTTTCTTGACAAAGTAGCCATGATCCACACCGCCCTTGTACGGAGAAAATTGATGAGGAATTCTGCCCACGAGCTATTGTCGACCGACGACACTCTGTACAGGTAAAATTTTGATCGAGTAACCCATCAGCGATACGAAAACATTACGGACATTGAATTGCTGTAATCTTGCGATGTGTATTACAGGATCACTGATCGTGAAAAATACGAAGACGAAGACCCTGAGGATTTACAGCCCTTCACGAGCCTGTACGAAGAGGCTAAGATGCTTGTGCAGCTTCCTGCATAATAAAAATATTTCCCTCGCGTCGATCGGTTTAAATCGTCTACACGTAAAATCAGTAAGATCAGCATCTCTCACAATTCATAGAATTAATCATCACGCGGTAGTCTCGACATTCCGTGAATGTCTGGGCAGTTGACGGCGGAAACGCTGAGGTCTGTTCGTGTGTAAATTATACATAAGCTTTTTCGCGTCATTTTGTTAGAAGGTTATCTAGGACTTTCGATCTATTATCGATAACAAATATCAAAAACAGACACAGAAAGAAAGAACAAATGAACGAGAAAATCATAGAGTTTACAAATTTATAGGATAATAATGAAATCTATGCAGTACAGTACCTATACTTAGGATCGTGGTATGCTATGTATATCAAACAACAATTATGTAAATGGGCGTACAGTACTCGATGAAGTAAACGTGGCGAAGAACCACTTGTACAAATGAAATTATATATCCGTTCATCAGCCTCGCAAACTCCCCATAAAATAATTCAGAAGGGTGACTTAAGTTGTAGGACAGTTAGAATTGAAAGATGCCCGAAGGCAGGGAGTGGGAGACGAGCAGCCTGCTTGATCAATACTCGCATGTTCCACTGGCAAATTTTCTTGATTTACTATGTTGTCTTGGAATGTAGCGTTTGGTCATGACTCGATCTCAATGAGTGAAAGATCGTCCGGTGCCGCTATATCATGCCGCAATATCTCCACGGCTTTCCTCAGAATAAACCTATTGTCGTCGTAATAGTTCTGAAAAAAAAATAATATGTTAACCAATTTCAAACTGTCCGCAGATCAACTTTCAAAAAGTGAAAAAAGTAACTTTTGAACGTAGGACTTTTACGTCCAAAAGTTAACTTTTTCAACGTGGAATTTTAACAGCAAATATTAATTTTTTGGGCATAAGATTTTTCTGTCCAAAAGATAATTTTTTAAACGTAGGATCTTCAAGACCAAAAGTTAACTCTTTGAACGTGGGATTTTTATCAGCAAAAGTTAACTTTCAACAGGTACCTTTCGGATACCATTCGGATTAATCTATCACCAATTTAAATCAATTTTTGATGATTAATTTTTCTGTGCTATTCAGGCAAGTTTGAAGATCACCTCATCATGGATCTCCGTTTCCGAAGCTTTCGGTAATTGAGCAGCTTGCTTTCCATCGCCTTTCTCGGAGTTGCGTCTTTCTATCTCGACGTTGGTGCAGTACCATTCATACAATATGAGACCTACGTGGATTTGTCCGACTTTAGAAAATGAACGCTTGACAAAGTTCGGTTGAGTTATGAACAACTTAATGCATCACCGTTACCTTTTTTTTGGCAATCGCCGCAGCCGAGTTTGTTCAACAGGGACACCAAATCTCGACAATATTCCGCTTTGGTGCGAAGCTCTGTGCTCGATAAATCTGCAAGAACGTAGATTAATGAGTCTCGCAAAGGGACTACGGTGAACTTTACCGAAACCCACCTACAGGCACGGGCCATTCGTTTCAAACAGGTCGTGCACGATTTTCTCCAATCTCTTCTGCGCAAAAAAAGTCATACGGTCGGATGCAAAACTAGCTAGCAGAGTCGTTTTATTGCACGGTTATCGCCGCAATCTTCGTTATATCGGATGAAAAGTTAGTTCGTTATTCGAGTGTGAAGTATGAATGGATCGTGCTATATTGGATTGTGGTTCATACCTTCCCACGAGAGACCTTCGGCTCGGCCAAAGTACGAAATTATTCTGAACTTCATGTCCATCATAACAGAACTTGTCTCCGGTACTAATATAGCCAATTCTCCCTTCATAAAATTGAGTATTTGCCTCGGTGATTTGTAAAGAATTTCATTGATGATCGAGCTCAATCCAGAACGAATGCCTTTGATCTACAACGACGAAACATTAAAAAAAAAAAGAAAAACTTCTCGCTGCGATTTCTCACAAACGATGATCGATGTCTAATGCTGTACCTGCCTGCTTGAAACTCTCACGGCGCAATCTTCGCAGGTCCAGGCCGTATCAGGATTCAGAGGATCATTAGGAAACATGTTTTTGAAACAGTCTATATTGGCGCAGCGCAAAGCTCCAAGCAAAGTGCCGAATTCCTAAAAAAAAAAAAAAAAAAACAATATATCGGCCAATAAAACGTGGTGAAGAGATAATCTATAGCGAAGAGCGGGGTAAAACGGAACATCTGGTAAAAAACGCATGATTGTTACCAATTCCCCGATATACATATCTTCGCTGTTCCATTTTGCCCCACTCCGCTAATCTCCAATTTACTGAAGGATCGGAGCATCTTCTGCAAGAGCAATCGAAGTGCTTCGACATTCTCAGATACTGTCGTCTCAAAGCGGTGTCCCACACCAAATCGGTGTAAGTCATCGTTAGCTCGTCGCCTTTCTTTATGGGAAATGCCGCCCTGGTGAAGAGGAACTGGTTCTTGTCGAAGTGGTGCCTCGTGTTCGGCACGCAGCAGTGATTCTGGAGCGCCCCAACAGGATACAGACCGCGCAAGCTTATGGAAACGGAATTGTCGACCACGGCCGCGGTCTCAAAGGCATTGGTATCGAATACACGTGAGACTTTTTCCATGAATATCTTATCGTCACAATTTATCTCCTCATCGCTATTTTTTTTCAACAGGTCGAGCTGCGTGGTGCCGAAGAAAGGAAGATTCATTAGTAAATCAGTCCATTGGCTAAAGTGTTTCGTTGCAGAATTCGAAGAAAATCTACCTCCCGAACGGCTCGTGGATGAGCCTCGAAGGCCATGACGAGATTTCGTTGATCGTCGCTCAGGGACAGCGCACGGATCGGTACCACTGCTTGCAACAGTTCCATGGACCACATCGAACCGCAGTTTGGCCTCAGACTCCGCAGATAGTCGCACTCCATTGCAATGTGCCTCGTGGAATTTTCACAAAGTGTGGAGCACACCGGAAGTCCGCAGCCACGATCGCATGGGAATAGTGGACACCCGGATTTGTAACAATTTATGCACATGGGAAGATACTTATTGTAACATCGAGGACCGATGACAAGAGGAGCATCGACGAATATCAGCTCTCCCTGATCGATGTCCCGGGTGGCAAACATACCACGGCCGCCGAGACGCGAATGATCGATTTTCCAGGTGCCCTGATCGCATGGAAAACCGTGTGACTCGAGATGACGATGCAGCAGCGCGTTCACTAAGTTCGGTTCCATCATCTTCGACGAAGAAGAAATGATCGACCGAGCTATCCGGGAGGAATAAGTCAACGAAGAACTCCGCTGATCCGCGGCGCGTTTCGGACAGTCAACTGATGGAGTGTGAATGAAGAAGCTAGTTTTCCGAGCTACGCTTTCCACACGAGCACTTGAGAATAGACTGGGAATTTAGTAGTATTGTGTCACCCGATTATTCGTGGATGCTATATCGGTGGCCAAGTTTAAAAATAGAGACCCGCCGTCTCTCTTCTTCTATGCTTATGTGCAGTATAACAGATAGCAGATGTACTCAATCTATACACGATTTTCTAGCTGAACCGATCGGACGGAAGCCTCCAAATTAATGCAAGACTCCAAATTACGATGCAGCAGTGCTTTCACCGAGTTCTGTTTAATCATCGTCGGTGAAGAAGAAATAATTGAACGAGCGACTCTGGAAGAACAAGTCAACGACGACGAACGGTCAACTGAGGAAGAAACGACGGTCGAGTTTGCTCAACGACGAGCAGCCTGAATGAAGAGCTAAAGGTCTTCAAGCTACCCTTATCCAATTGAGCACTTCAGAATAGACTGGGAATTTAGCAGTATTGTGTGACAAAATCGCTTCACCCGATTATTCGTAGATGCTATATCAGAGGCCCAGTTTAAAAATAGAGAACCGTCGTCTTCTACTTCGCTTCTGAACAGTAAAGCGAATAGCAGCTTCATAGGGACAGCGTGGCGTGGCGTTTCACACGGATTGTGTGTCATCCAACCGTGCTCCACGTATACATCCACAGCAATGTTACCTTTATTGTAACAATCAATAATATCGCTGCGGTGGCAATTCGACTGTAAATTCATCGCGGCTCTCTCGCGGATCAATATTTACTCGTGACAAACATTCCGGACGATTCCACCCTCAAGAAAATAGTCTTGAGGGCTCTCCCACGTGTCCCGAGAACGAGTCTCCGAGTCCCAAGGAAAAGAGCACGCATGAGACCCGCGACAGTAGTCTCTATCTCCTAGTCATATAAATATCGAACTGCGTTTTTCACGCAAGCGTCCTCATACAACCCGGTACAGCTGTGTTGTTTACATGTCGCTATGGATACTGTTCAAAGGGCTGCCGATTAATATAGTACAGTAGTATGTCTTTGTGGTATGTCTTTGTGGCGACCGGCCGACCACCTTAGTTGTTTTGCCATATTGTAACACTGCAATACTGTGGCCCGGATCATGACGAGGTAATTGAAATCACTGCTGGGATTTCCAATGATCTGAATTTTCATTGATCATCGGATCGAGCAAGACCGGGACTTTATAAGATACTTATCGTGGAAATAATGTGTTTCTTCAGTTTTCGAAACGGGGCTATCGGTTACCGGCGTTTAGAAAACAATGTGGCAATGTTCGCTGTTCTTCGTTCGCAGGTCGTGTAAATTTTGTCATTTACACTGGCAGCAAGGCCTCATTGTCGTTTTCGTATCGGTAGCTATTCGTCTGTCCGAGGGTTCGCAGAATTGCAGCGGGGAACCGTGCATGTATGGAATTTGCATGAACGTCGAGAACGGGTAATATTAAAAACATTTTTCTAAGACTGCTTTTTCAAATTGTTGTGCGAGAAATAATGTAATTATTTTTACCTCGACGGAAATTCGTGCTGCAGTTCCTACTCGTGTTACTGCATCGACGGTTACACCGGGATAAACTGCGAGATCAACTGGGACGATTGCTGGTCGAATCCGTGTTTGAACGGCGGTTCTTGCAACGACGCTGTTGCATCCTACAATTGCACGTGTCTTGACGGTTTCGTGGGTGAGCAAAAATATTGTCTTCGTTCACCCGAAGGGTCTGTAAAAAAAGTAATTTTCTGTTGATTAATGTTCCAGGTTTAAATTGCGAAGAAAAGTACAGCGAGTGCATGAATCAACCGTGCCTCAACAATGGAACTTGCATCGACTACAATGGTTTCATGTGCCAATGTCCCGAAGGATACTCGGGTGAGGACGACACATTTTTACATTTATTTTCATACTCGCAGGGTTCGAGGTATTTTATTTTTTATTTTATTTTTTTTTTTCACAGGCGATTACTGTGAGATTGATGCTTCCGTGTGCAACAACACTGTATGCAAAAATGGTGGAGAATGCACGGAGGGACCAGGGTATTCTTTTTACTGCAGATGCACCGAAGGTTGTTGTCAACGATATTGATACGATAAAAGAGAACTGAAAAGGAAACATGCTAACTCTTCGAGAAAATAATTTTCTTGCGAGTTCCTAACGAAATATATCTTTATTCTCAACGCCTGTGATTCTGAGAATTTTATGCGAAATCAAGAAATTAACTGCGATACACGGTGAGGAGTCGTTTGGGCTGTCGGGAATTAATTTTAAAAAGTTGGTACATTTAATTTTAAAAAAGTCCATAATTTCTTTTCCTCGAAAGCACAAGCTTCTTTCACCGTGTACAAACATCTCGAATGTATCGCCGTTATCGTATCGACCTCGCATGAAATCCTCAGAATTGAAGGTAACGATTAAAATAAAAATAGATTCTATTGAAGAAACTAAATCATTGTCCCGGGAGAGTTGCATAGCGCTGGATGCGCCAATGTTCGAATTTTTCATTGTAGGATGGACCGGTGTATTCTGCGAAGAGGACGTTGACGAATGTGTCGCTTCGCCTTGCCAAAACGGTGGATTGTGCCTAAACATACCGTCGACCTACACATGCGCTTGTTTGTTTGGTAATTCACGATTATTTATTGCCAATAAAATCCACGACCGAATTTCACCATCGATAAACGAAGAAAAAAATTAAATTAATTAAAAAAACAAATTCTCTGCACAGGTTTCACCGGAAAGGACTGCGACAAGACAATTGTGCCGTGCGACGAGAACATCTGCAAGAACGACGCGATGTGTCTTCTCGAGGATTCCCAGCCGGTGTGTTACTGTGTACCGGACTACCACGGTCAGCTTTGCGAGCTCCGTTACAACGATTGCGAATCAAAGTTCGCCAGATGCGAGAACGGCGGAACATGCGTCGACGGTATAAACGCTTTCACGTGTGATTGTCCACCGGAGTACGAAGGCGAGATGTGTCTCGACTACAATCCGTCGACGACCACGGAGCATTCGCAAGCGACCAGCAGGACCTTCCCACTGCCGACGATGATTTATATTTCCTCTCAGGAGAGCGAAAGCTCCACTTCGCCGACTACGTCTGTTCATAAGCAAATCCCTACGAGTTCCACGTTGCCGGTCGACCGATACTTTAACTCTACAGTCGAGACTACGGCTTATCCGAGCCTGATGAACATAAGCGTTGACGGTCGCTCAACCGAGACCGGTCCACCGTTGAGCTCTACAACGTCAACGATCACGGACGATCTCGGCTCCTCGACAACGGGCATTTACCTAACAGCTTTCACAGCTGCTATCAAAGCGGAGTCGGCTACGGTTACCGAAACCTTCCTCGACACCACGACGCTTCCCTACACAGGAGGAATCGACGGAACAGACGAAGCTACGACGATCGCTTCCACCGAGACCGAGTCGAGTACCAGCGAAGATTCCACTTCCGGTGAAACGCTCTCGTACGCGGAGGTCTCAACAGTCTTCCAGATGCACGAGATACCGATTACTGGAGTATCCGAGGCATTGAGTTCAACGACCCATGTCCCAAAAATCGGCACCACCGTCGAAGAGCAAAGTGACCGAGGAACTTCGCAGAGAACGGAGAACGAGGATGGTTGGACCACTCTGGAAAACGTTGTCGTGACCGACTTTACTACCGATTTTCCCGAGACCATGGACACGTTCCCGACGGTCACGAGCCTCGGGGATTTCGAGGGGGAATCACGAGGATTTTCCGATTCGAATACCGACGTTACACCAATCGAGAGGAGCACCGATTTTTGGAGTAGTCGACTCGACGATGAGTCTACGACGAAAATGCCGATCGTCGCAGTTACGATAACGAGCACTGAGCAGATTGAAGAAACGGACTCGACCGCCACGACCAGATCACAGAGCAGCGAATCGCCGAAATATGATTGCAGCGAGGAGTGCTCCAAAGAATGCGCGAAAAACGCAACGAAGTGCGAATGCGATAGCAGGCATGTATGTAAAAACGGGCCAAGGATAGAGAACGCAGCGTTCAATGGCAAGTCCTACGTTCGTCAGCAAGTCAGCATCGACGGTGATGGCTCCCTCAGAATATATCTGAGACTCAAGACGAAATCTAAGAGCGGAGTGCTCGTGCACGCATTCTTCGATGACGAAAGATACGTTTTGCTTTACATGGAGGGTGGGCAGCTGAAGTTTCAGTTCTCGTGCGGTCTGCAGACTATGCTGCTCGGCGAGATTGACTCGCCGATCAACAACGGCTACGACGTCGATGTGGAAATGAGGTAACGGCGAATAGCAAACGTGAAGATATCCGCACGAGAATAAATGTCGTCGAGATATAACGGACGGATTTTGCCCCGCGCGAACTTTGTTTGGGAACGTTCATTTGGAGAAAGAAATTTTACAAGTTAATCATTTTTCATTCCTTCGATAGAGGATGCTTGGTTTTAGAAAAAAAAATGTCGGGATCTGAATTTCAGAGTATTTCAAATAATCCAATACGTCGAGAAATGCGATGTGTGTGTATGGGTGTGACAACATTTCCGTTGATTAACTGGCCTATGACAAGCATGAGTTCTCAGATAATCAGTTGAAATTTGGTATATTAGTAGAAAATTGAGATTTTCATACGGCTTTCTCATATAGAATCTGAAAATTGGAATTATCATATATCTTTCTCACAATGTTCCTTCATTCACAAAGATTTTATTTCTTATAGAAGAAATTTTGTGAATAAAGAACCATTGTAAGGGAGCTATATAAAAATTTATTTTCTTTTTCAGTCAAAGCAATTTTTATGTGCTGTAAATATTTCTGGCTTTCGTGACAAATCGAAGATCGAGGAAATCTTCATTTTTACACACAAATGGCCTTTTTCAGATAGATTTAAGTCTCTCACGACTCGCCTCTTAAAGAAAAAAAAAATTGCATTCCAGATTCCAGTACATAATTGGTACCGATGATATCGGCAAGTGCTCGGCGCGCTTGCTCGTCAACGACACGATGGCCATGAGCGGCGAGCAAATTCTGTCGTCCCACGAGAATATTCCTCGTCAAGTGAGGATCCACTTGGGTGGAATACCGCAGGCTTTCTCTCACTACTTCCCACGAATTGCAATGGGTTTCGTGGGCTGCATGAGTCGCCTGAAGGTGAACAACGTGGTACGGCGCTTCATTCAGGACTCGCTGGAGACCTTCCAGATCGAAGAGTGTACGTCGTTTCTGTGCCTACTCAATCCTTGCAGGAACTTTGGATCCTGTCACGATATAGACGGGCAGTTGTACTGCAAGTGTATCGCGGGGTAAGACCAGCGAAGTTCGGATCACTCGTGCGAAGCACTTAAACGTATTGTTATTTTACAATTCAACAGGTATAGCGGAGCACTCTGCGAGCGATCGGCGTGTGACGACAACCCGTGTTACCTCGGAGCAACCTGTATCAGCTCTCCAGGAACGGGCTTCATGTGCGTGTGTCCTCTGAGAATGCACGGACTCCTCTGCGAGGAGGGTACGTAACAGCGCGCAACCTGCATGAAAGTTTTTCACCAAATTCATGCCGGTCGCAACTCCGTTTTACAGAGACCGCAATAGTGCAGCCATCCTTTTCGGTCTTCATTCCTGGATTCTCGTCGTACGTTGCTTATGGCTTGACGAATGCTGTTAAGGACAGTATGGAATTAAAGATGCGTCTCTTGCCTCACTCGGTCGATCAAATATCTCTGATCGCGTTTATGGGACAGAGCGGAGCGAGTCGTGATGTGCCCGATCATTTTTCTCTGACCTATGTTCGCGGTTACATAATGCTCACCTGGGACTTGGGGTCGGGTATGCGAGATCGTTGATTCATACTTCACATATTTTCTCCTTCGTCCAGTGCAAGTCGATTTTTTCTTAAACACGCCTCGCAGGTGTGCGCAGGATATTCACGAAGACTCCACTGACAACAACCCACAGGCCTCACACTCTTCGAGCCGGTCGCCGAGGTCGAGACGCTTGGCTGTCGATCGACGGAGTTTCCAACGTGACTGGAAAGGCCGCCGGGTCGATGACCCAGCTTGATGTCTCGCCGATTCTCTACATCGGCGGTCACAAAGCTCGAAACTTTGATACATTGCCGCACGACTTGCCGCTCCACACTGGTTTTTCCGGTTGTATTTTCGACATTGAACTGAGAGCGGGAGACACTGTATTGCCGATAACGAAATCGAGCCCAGCAACGGGACGCGGCGTCGCTGAATGCCATAGAAACGAGTGCTCGCACAATGTCTGTAAGAACGGAGCACTATGTCTTAATCACGGGCCAACTTATAGGTAACTAGCTACATTTGCAAAACGCAAGCGTGGCCGAATGTTTTTAATTCTGACGCTCTCAATCCGTGCATCTTTTACTAATCGAGTGATTTGTTTGTTTGGCCAGTTGCGTCTGCATGAAAGAGTGGGAAGGAGCGGACTGTTCCGTACCGGCCATCACGTGTTCATCTTCTAGCCCGTACAAGTGCCAGAAAGCCAATGTAATTCTATGATCGTGAGGATCGATAGACAAAAAAAAAGAAAATCGATCGTAGTGAATTGATATTTATCTAGCATTTTTAAAATGGAAAATCTAGTCAAGTCTCTTTTTCTGTAATACGCAAATGCGTTTCGTCGTTGTGCGGTGTAAACTTTAGCGTCATGTTCGTTCTATCGATTTTTTTTTACGTCTAGTTTTTATGTAACGTAAATACAGGTAATTCGGAGTTTATCTAAATTATACTATCATTTTTCGGTTTAGAAGTGGCGTTATAAGTATTTAGGTAAATAAACAGTGTTGCCGCAGCTAAACGTGCCTGGAGATCTTGCTTGCTTAATTCGTGCGACCACTCTACGTTTCCCCAGTGCGTTATCTGAGACAGAATAACATTTAGTTACTACCATTGCTCGGACTCCGTTTCGGACAGAAAAATTCGGGTTACCTGAAACTCTTCTTCGAGACGGGCAAGAGCCACTGCTTCTACGACGCTGATTTTTCTCTCGCTGACCGCCAGTGTAAGAATTACGGATTTTAGAGTATCCACGCTGTAAAGGAAACCTGCAAGTATGAAAAATATTTTTTCACTCTACCTATTTCCAAAATAGCGGAAAAATAAACCTTTTCATAATCCAGTTATATCCTGGATCATAGAACTCAGCCATCGTTCAGTGTACCTTGAAGGGCAGCTTCGCTGTAGAATGACAAATGTCTTATCAGAGTAGCTTTCGTCTGATGAGGTACATCAGGTGGATTGATACTCTGGGTTTTGGTAATATCTACTTGATAATGATCACAGAACCACTGAATTATAGGATCCCACTTCTCGGCTTGCACCTTGTACAACTCATCCTCGTCCTAGAGAGAATAAATCTTGTTTAAAGAAATTAACTGACCAGCTTAGTTTGCACGAAAACTCCAAAAATTTCTTACACTTGAGTGAAACAGAACGGTGTCAGTTTCCAAGTAATTTCCTATGTAGTTCACTATGTCTGTTCTAGTATGTTGATGCGGATTGTCCAGATAGGTGCTGAGCAAAGCTGTCTGGAATCATAAATAGTTAGCAATTTTATTGGCACTGGGCAGAGCTGGGGAAATCATAAAAAATTACTTCAAGTATTATTAGATAAGAGTATACCTATTAAAATGTTTAAATACATAATCATACATTAATAGAATCATGATGTCTTACTATCCATTATGAACCTGTACTGCAGGCAAATACCAAATAAGTACCTTGAAGTACATTTGAAGTACCAATCCATAAATTGGAACTTCAAGTACAGCCTAGCCCTGATGCTACGATAAATACTCACAATACTACAGTAGTATAAAAAGTAACAATAAGATGTACATTTGTTATTATCTTAGACAGCAATAGTAAAAAGGGTGTAATAGAATACGTGTCATTGATCAATGGGCAAAATCGTTACAATAGACTTGAAACATGACTGACAACTGCTATAATAATATAAAGCGAATGACATGTGATGGCATGAAGGCAACTGCTCCTGAAGACAAATCGATTTTCACAGCTCACGATCTTGCTTTGCGTCGGTAGACAAAATATAGACAAAAGATAGTTATGCTACGAACGAGCAAAAAATTAATCTATGTAAGTTACCAAGTGCATGCTACTCCTGTTGATGGTTTCACTCTGGCTATCCCATTCTAGGGCCACCGCCAAAGCGAGAGGCTTGCTGGATATCTCCATAACTCTGCCCTTGGGAGTTTTCAACTTTCTTTGGTCGAGTGTGATTTCGAATTTATCACCACTCTCAAGAATGTTCGTTCTTCGATAGAATCTCTTCATCGTTGCTTGCCGGAAACAAATCATCGAAGTTATTCGCAAACGAAAATTGTTTTCAAGGTTAGACGATTTTAATAGTCAATGAAGTAATATTCACGTCAACGGTCGAATCAAACTCACCCATGTTTCGAAGAACCATCGTCTCCGACATTGGCATTTTCTTTGCTAAAAATCTAAGACACTTGCAGTAAAACATAACGAGAGTCTTCGTTTAATTAAATGTCGGTCTGTTTACACGATCACGACATATCGTGTTTCCCGCTGATCCAATTCGAAATACTATGTTCACGGTGTTTTTCATTATAAAAAAGACTCGTTTCGAAAAATTAACCAAGTTTCCCTATGCTAAAAATAGTCAATTTTTATCATTTCAAAAACCATACTAGTGTTATTTTTTCTGTTAAATCAACGAAGAGGAGTTATGGTTAAATTGAGTCGCCTGAAGCGACTAGCGTTGCGATAAAAATTCGATATCTCAAAAAAAGAAATTTTGGCATTTTTCAAGCTGAAAAGCGGAAAGGGTACCCCTTTTCCGTTTTTCGACAAAAATGCGATAAACGACATACGAATAAAAAAGTCTCTAACATTGTTCTTCGAAACCGATAATATAGATATTACATGTTGGAAAAGTGAATTTATGCAGACGCAAACACTTTTATTGTCTACGTTCCGGAGAGTTTTTTTGTACGCTTTCCGATTCAGAGTACCGAAATGAAATGTCGATTATTGTCGGTACACCATTGTCGATTATGTCGGTACATCATTGACACGCGGCAACGGAAACTATTCGTCCTATAGTTTCGAACGGATTTATCGCGGGCTTTGACGCCATTGTCGAACCCGTAAGCTTCTGCAGTTAGTTTTCGAACGGCAGGCCGCTTTCCATTTATCTTTCCGGTAACAATCCCGAGGATTGAAGCTTGCAAATTCTAAGTAGTCATTACAGGGCAGATTAGCAGTTAGATTAACAATTTCAATAAAGGCTCAAGGTCTTGTTCGATAGAAACTTATATACATCAAGTTGGAGCGATTGATTGATTCTTTATAAATAAGACTTTTCCTCTTAATAAATTATTTCCCGAGCTGCCATCAGCAGATTTGGCATCTGATGAAATGAATAATGCCTTTCTTTCTATAACTTCCACTCACGACTTGACAGTCGAGAGACTATAACATTTATTTCAACTTGGATATTATAAATTAGAGCTTGTTATAAGAGGGTAAGAAGGAGGTCGTGGAGGAGGCTAATTGTACACAGGTCACAAACTCAACATCTTGTACAATAGAAATTTATACATTCTGCAAGAACGTTGCAGGAGACGGGAGAGATTCTTTCTTTACATATCATAATTGCCATAGAAGCAAATAATTATCAATAACTCCCATTTCACTCCAGAGAGTTGAGCATCAAGAGTTGTTTTAGTACCTTCGTTTGACTGGTTTCTCTTATCTCTCCAGCCAAAAACATCTCATCCACAACTGTGTATACCTGCAATAGAAACAAAAACACGCAATTGTCCGGCAGGGTCCAACAACCCTTTGCAATAATAGTCATGACGACAAAAGAGTGACAGTAATAGTAATAATGATAATATAAAAATAATGACAGTAAATACAACAATAACAATAATAATAATAGCTCCGCAGAGTTCCATGATCTCCGGAGAGATCAGAAAACTCTCCGAAGCCTCGCACCCACCTTGTAAAAGTTAAAAACTAGATCCAGTTCACAGACATTATGGAAGTACTCGTTGAGCACTTCCACGAAGTTGTGAATTGCCTCTAGATAACATAGATTGTTGTCGTTTACATCCACGCAGATGCAAAAGTACAGCCCGGCGTATCGTCTGTAGACTATTTTGAAGTTTCGAAACTAAAATAACAAAGATTCATCCGTTTGTCAATTGCCCTTGATTACCGGAAAAGCCCGTTTTACGAAGGTCCATTCACTAACCTCTACAAAATTCGTGTGTTTGGCGTCCCTAACGGTAACGACGGCGTGCACCTCTTCGATCAATTTTTGCTTCTCGTCGTCGTCGAAGTTCATGTACCATTTTGCCAGTCGTGTTTTCCCGGCCCGATTTTGAATGAGGATAAAACGTATCTACGAAGAATTAAATAATAAGAGTCGACGACGATATTGTGTCGTAGTATCGGCATGGAATTCGTACGATTAATGTTCGTAGAATAAGAGACGGACGAGAAAACAAATTGCGGGGTAAACTGACACGAGTGACAGCATCATTCGCCTCCTTGAATATTTTCAATTGAACATTTTGCTTTCACCCTTTCGATCAGTCGTTTCGTTCGATCGAGTGAGACGAGTTGGCGGACCGAGGTTTAATCAGTCCCGTTTACTCTCGTATATACTTGCCATTGTTTATCGATTTGATTAGTGAGGTTGACAACCGGACGACAGGACCGTGTTTTCTCGCTGGCCCAAGGTACGTGAATGTCCGCCCCTCTGGGATCTTAATCATGACAATCCGTCCGTGCGCATGCGTATCTCACACTTCTCCCTTTACGATGGCGCTGTCAAAAGTAAAGAACAGCAGCAATCTAAATATTATTGACAGCGACAAGAGAGCGACCTCTCTCATTGGCGCAGCTTACTCATTAAGTCACCAGCTTGACCGCGACAGTGACAGAAAACGTAACACGCGGCTCGTGGCCGACGCCATTGCTAAAAGAAAAATACAACTACCGCCGAGGTGTCAAAACAACAACGTAACCGAAACAAAATAATAAAGAACGACAGTTTAGCCGGGACAAGACCGATTACGGAACAGTGAAAAAAATGAAGCCGCAATTGGCGGATACAAAAGTGAGCCTGCAGGCGGGTTCGGGCGAGGCTGATGAGTGTCTTTTCGAATATTTGCATGCCGAAATGGTTAATTACGTGCTGACTATGCCGATCAGCGATAAGGCGAGTACAATAAAAAATAAAAAGTCACAAAATTGAAGGAATTAAAAAAAACTACTTCCCCGTCATCAGCCAAACTAAAAATGGTATTTCCGCATTTGTAGCAAAAAGACGGCGAGGAGGATCTCTCGAAATTGGAATGGATGGGCTTTAGCGTTGGCTACAGAGTTATAGAGCGCCTGACACGAGAGTGGTCACGTTTCAAGGATGAGCTCGACATGATAAAGTTCATATGCACAGACTTCTGGTCGGGTCTTCACCAGAAACAGATCGACAATCTGAAGACCAATCACCATGGTGTATACGTACTGCAGGACAATGACTTTCGGCTGCTGTCTAGACTGGGAACCAACGGAAGCAAACAGTACCTAAGGGAGAGTCCTAGACTGCTGGCCTTTACCTGCGGACTTCTCAGAGGCAGCCTTGCCAATCTTGGTATAGTCAGTGAAGTCACTGCCGAGATAATCACTCTCCCAAGCTGTAAATTTCATGTTAAGGTTCACAGAGTATAAAACAGTGGATTAATGATCAAGTTAACTATTGAGAGATGCAAGATATTTATTACACAAGAATATTCTAGAATAAGGAGGGAAGCCTTGCCACAAAAAACATTGACACATTCTTGCTATTGTTTTTTATATAAAAAAAGATGAAAAATCATAGAAACACAAGCAATATATAATTGTGGAGACAAAATGGCTCTCCAAGAAAAATGTAATGTAAAACCTGGAAGCACTATTAGCTAGACAAGTATATTCCTGATAGAAAAATCGCCCTGGTTGTGATGTTTGCAGTGTCTTAAAATATCATGAAATTTAATAATGAAATTGTCATCAGTCGTTTCCGCAAAGCGGATTGTAATTGGCAACGGATGTCTCTAGAAGTTTCGGATGAGGATCATCAGCGTGTATAACATAGAACGACATTGGCGGGATGGAATTAAGAAATGGAAAGTGGGACTTGTGTGGATAAATTTCAAGCGTCGCCATTGCTTCGAGGCTTGTTTCCATTCATAACGAAATGGAGAAGGTCCTTCTGCGTTACCAATCCGACAAAGAGTCCTTTGTGGTGCTCGTCGAGAATGACCGCAAAGGGATCAGTCTCAAGAATTCTTGAAAGTCTGCTGAGATGTGTCATGAGGCATACTTTTAAGAATTGCCTCTCAATAACGTTCATAGCTGGGTCAGTTGGTTTCACTGTTCCGGATATGAGCCGACTCATCAGATTGTGTGATGTTACAAGACCCTTGATGCAGCCATTCTCGTCGACGAACGGAACTCTCTCAAGATTTTTGTTTTGCATGAGTTCCAAGGTCTCCTGGCAAGTGGCATCCCGTGACAACACAGTTGGTTTCGAGATGCCGAGGTTCGAAATGTGCAAGTGCCACCACCATTCGTTGGATTTTATCGGATTCGGTGGATCCTACAATGGAGAACAGTGATGTTCATTTATAATTTGGATTGCTGTAAATTTTCTAAGTGAACATCGCATTTCTGTGAAGCAAACAGAGCAAGATACCTAGGATTATTTCACTGTACACAAAAATGAAGTGCTACGTATGTGCTAATTCTTTATGAAAATCATTATTTTTGTGTTTTTCTAGTTTGAAAAATAATTGAAAGGGGACTGTGTTCTGTTAAGTCCCGCCTGAATCTGGCAGTACCGGCATCAAGCTTAAATTAATTTGCGAAATTTTTACGTGCTATAAAAATATCCAAGGAACCTATTATTAAATTTTCCCAGATTTTTCCCCTAAGAAAGTTTAACCAGTCTCTGATAACACGATTATTTTTTTTTTTTACGATTTTCGTACACTGCTTCACACCACATTTGAGTGTTTTTATATGCCTTGTGAATATCCAAATGTCAGCGCTAAGTGACTGGAGCCAACCGCCAACAACGATATTAACTGCTGATGCGATTACCATCCACTGCTGATGTTTATTATTCGTTCAACGAGAAAAGCACAAAAATGATTATTTTCACATAAAATTAGCGCATAAGAAGCTTCTTAATTTTCGTGTACAGAAATATAATTTCGGGAGCTTTGCTAT
The DNA here is from genome assembly GCA_963978505.1 of Listrodromus nycthemerus. Lineage (NCBI taxonomy): Eukaryota > Metazoa > Arthropoda > Insecta > Hymenoptera > Ichneumonidae > Listrodromus > Listrodromus nycthemerus. Next base: position 16,945,397 of record OZ021681.1, read on the forward strand.
GCTGGGTTCAAGGATGTAAGGATCGCGAACATACCAAAAATCCTTTCCCCTCCATCCACTGATCGGAAACGAATTTAGTGAGGTAGTTGCGGATACCGTCGGGCAGGAGCACAACCACGCGTTTATCAGCGTCAAGATTTTTGGCAAGCTTAATCGCCGACGTCAGGGCAGCACCGCTGCTACCACCGCAAAGAAGTCCTTCGCTCTTTATGAGTTCGCGGACAGTCGTGAATGATTCCTTGTCGTTGGACTTTACCCAGGAGTCCACGGAGTTTCGATCGAGAACCGTTGGGATGAAATCGTATCTACACAAGATAAAAAAAAATAATTCGGATTTTGTCGTTGACATTTTTTACACAAAAACCGATGAGATTACGCCTACCCGATGCCCTCGACCTCGTAGAATTTGATATCGTTCGAGGCAGGATCAATTTCGTCAGCGTCCGCCAGTATACTTCCTTCCGGATCGATGCCGATGATCATCGTCGCCGGCGACAACTCCTTCAATTTTCTGCCTATACCGCTAATCGTACCTCCAGTACCGGCACCAATTATGACGTAATCAATCTTACCCTCGCACTGCTCGTATATCTCGGCAGCTGTACCGTCGTAGTGAGCTAGCGGATTTCCGGGATTAGTATACTGCAAATATAAAAAATCAAATATGTAAGTTTAAAAGTAAGTTTATTTAAAAAATGGTAAGTTAACGTATCGGACTGAAACTTGTTATGCTAAAACTGTTACACTGAATTTTAATGTAGAATTGCCATTAAAAGTCAATGAACTTTTGTATTAGAATTAAGGTAAATTATAGGAATTAACGTTATTTTACAGTAAAATTGAATTGTTATTAAAAATAAAATCCTTCTAAAGACTCTAATATACTCTACGTTAATTTTTCATTTTAGGTATATATTGAATTTGATGTACTAGTTTATGCATAAGAACTTTCAGTGCGTGTACATTAACTAACCCACGACTTTTTTTACAGTGTAATCGCGAAAAAAATCTTTCATTGTTTTTATATCCACCTGATCGAGTATAACGCTGTTAGGAATTTCGCTCCTCAATTTTTGAGAGACGCTTATGTGTCCCTCCGGGCTGTTCCATCCGGCTTCAGTCGGAGTTCTTACGATCTCCGCTCCCAGCGCTCTCAGAGTGTAAATCTTCTCGTTCGACATTTTTTCGGGCATAACGATGATACACCTGTAACCCTTAACAGCGGCGGCCATTGCCAGTCCTATACCCGTGTTACCGCTCGTCGGCTCTATTATCGTCGACCCGGGCTTCAGTATACCCTTCGCCTCCGCGTCCAAAACCATTCTGTAGGCGATTCTGTCTTTCACCGAGCCACCCGGATTCATATATTCACATTTCGCGACTGAACGGAAGTAAATTGATAATTTAATAAACAGTTTTATTCATAATGCTAACGTTATCGAAATTTCGGTACTTACAAAGCTCGCACTTGATGCCATGAGCCTTGGTGATGTTTTGCAATCGTACCATGGGAGTCTGGCCGATAGAGTGCAGGATATCTGGCAAAACTCTTTTCCTGTCGCTAATTCTACGTGTCAATAAAAATTAATTACAAAAGTGTATATACACGTTTACTTATATATTTATTTATTTGACTGCGGTCTGTTATATTCGTAAGTGTATGTAATTCCACGGTTCAATAACTTACCCATTGCGATTCGTATGCGGCGAGTCCTTGGCGTTCGGCGACCACGTGCACTTGCTCAAGCGATCTGGACGTTGCAACTCCATATTCGTCGATTCAGTACCTCTAAAAACATCGAGCACAGGCGTTTAGTAATTCAGCACTCAGGTTAGAGAAAAACGGTGGATATAATCCTTCGGCAGGACTCACTCATCTACCTCTCGGTTTTTGCGTAACAATCGAAGAGCCGAGAAAAACAACAGTTTATCTATAGCAAGTTTCTGGAAATACTTGAAGCGCTCGATACCAGTTGCTCACTGCCCACGTAGCAGCGAGGAGCGTCGCTTATATAGGTGGGTCTGTACAAACGCCTTAGTACATAGTTGTTTGACCCACAGTGGAGGAGAGGGGATAATGATAATGGCTCATGAACGAGCTTTTATGCTCGTATAATTTCATCAATGATAATAATTTGACGAACAATTAACCGATTCGACTATCACACCCCCAACAGCCCCAAGATAATTCCCCTCTCTGTCGTAGTTCGCCCTTGGCTGAAGCTGGAGACTCGCTCGAATGTTCAATAATCAGCTGTTCGCATGGGAATTCCATGCAGCCCGAGAATCCATGAGCTGTGTGATCGGTGACTCTAAAAGATCATCTTTAGATTAGAATAACAGATTGAGATAATAATAAACGTCATATGCGGTATAAGAAGCTCCGTGTCCCTCGAATATATCCGGCAAGGCCGGAAGATCATTTTGTTTTATAATCGTGAAATGTTTAAGGATTTCATACAAGCTCATTCTCTTGTCAAATGGGTCATGCGCTGCGATAACCCATAATAAAAAAAAAACCTCCTGTTCCACGAACACAGAATTGATCTTCGCCAGCGCGGTAGAACATCGGCGTGGGGATTTTTTTTTTTGATTCTATTATTTTGCGTCATATGTAGTGCGTGGCTTACATCTTGATAATTTTGCCGGCTAATTCGCTAAACGATCAGCGGATATAGAAGATTCGTTAACGGAGAAGCGAATAGTGTGTTGTGACGACTAACAGCGCGATCTTAATTGCTCGATTATTTAGACAGGACCAACTTCAAAGTTGAGCGGTGTATTTCTCGACCTATATAATATGTGTTGCAAGGGATATAGGTAACAGTTGGACTTCTGCAAAGCGACTGCTAGGACTGTTACATTGCGAAAGATTATGATCGTCAAATGAGTCGTCGAACAAGGTTCAGAATTAGCATTGCATACGATAAAATCGAACGCATTTCAATAAACAACAGTGGTTCGGTTGACCAAATCGACCGTTCGGTATGGAATAAAATAAAATACTATCGAACTGCAAAATTAAACTACGCAGATCAGCGAACCACGCAAGAATTATCGTCGACGATGACCCGGCGATAACGCCGATTGTTGTCGCGGCATATGAAAAATTCTGAGGGTTCCGTGTAAGGTAAGACAGTTGTTCTCGCGCTTTGAAAAAAAAATGAGTGAACAATCGTCGAGTGAGAAACCTAACGAGATGGAGAGATCAAAAGACATGGACGGCGAGGACAAAGGTAACTCGATAATTGTTTTCCACTCGCTATTTTATTTCCACCATAGGTTATGTTTTCAGTACGCACGTAATTTTTTTTTCTTTTTGCATAGTATTTCGATAACTTCCGAAGTTTATCCGACGTCTCGGCAGATACACGATATGGCTTTGAGAATAGTTGATTTTTTTTTGAGTCATTGTTTGCTATCTTACCAAGCGAGACTGCATATCAGAGCTACGGCATGTTTACATGTCGATACCTGTTCAGTAGAGGACAACACTAAAGAGGAAGCTGTACCAGGTGCGTCGTCTGACAAGCGAGAGAGCAAAGACTCCGGAATGGAGAGGATCGCAAAGTACCTGACAGAGAAGCTGAAACTGTACGACTCATCAGAGACTATTGATGAAGCTTCCAAGCAGAAGGAGCTTTTTAGCACATTGGATCTGGATGGCATAGTCGAATACATAAACAAAGTTGGCTCTCCAAAAATTATCACAATGGCTGGTGCAGGCATATCTACTTGTAAGTATACTCTACCCTTTACGTTACAGCACTTAACAGTGTAAGTTGCAGACTCCAAAATAAAACCCCTTAGGCACGAAAAGACAAGTTACGCTTTTTGCTGCTGAGGCCAGGAAAAAAAAATTACCCTAAAAGTTTAGGAATCGTTTTTAAACAGATAATTTTTTTCGCAGCTGCAGGCATTCCAGACTTTCGTTCTCCTTCCAGCGGACTCTATCACAATCTCGGAAAATACAATTTGCCATATCCTCAGGCGATCTTTGAGCTCGACTTCTTCACGGAGAATCCCGAACCATTCTTCGTTCTCGCTAAAGAGTTACTGCCCGAACGCTACGACCCGACGCCGAGTCACTACTTTATTCGTCTGCTGTGGGAGAAGGGTTTGCTTCTGAGGCACTACACTCAGAACATCGACGCTCTGGAAAGAGCAGCCGGACTTCCCGCGGGAAAACTCGTCGAGGCACACGGTTCATTCCACACGGGACATTGTCTGAAATGTCGCGCACCTTACACACTCGAATGGATGAAAGGTATTGAGAGTTGTCGGCGTCCGTCCAAGAATCCCCGAACTTTTTATAGACAAATCTATGATGACCTTTTCTGCTCGCAGAGAAAATAATTGAAAGCTCGATACCGAAATGCGACGAGTGCAAGGAGGGAACTGTCAAGCCGGATATCGTGTTTTTCGGTGAGATGCTTCCCGAGCGTTTTCACACTCTTGTCGATCAAGACTTCCGGCGGGCCGACCTGCTGATCATCATGGGATCGAGTTTGGTCGTCCAACCATTCGCCTCGCTCGTTGATCGGTGCCTATACTCTCATTGGATTATTCACTGTAACTCGATGGATAACTTGACTGATGATTGTTTTTATTTCAAGGGTGAAATCCACTTGTCCGCGACTGCTGATCAACAAAGAGAAAGTCGGGACGCAAGACAGACTGTCGAGATTTTTTGGACTGAAAGAGGGATTTGTTTTCGATCCGAAAAGCTCCGAGCTTTATCGCGACGTTGCATGGATCGGCGATTGCGATGAAGGTTGCATGCTGCTCGCTGAAAAGCTTGGTTGGGGGGTATGTGGAGATCTGTCGGCGAAAAATAAAATAACCTACCGAAAATAATGAATACGACTGATTAATTCAAATGTGTTTCAGGATGAGTTGAAGGCTATGATTGGAAATTAATGCGAGATGCTCGTAGCTGGATACGTTGTGGATAATTTGTTGTCGGAGTAATTTATTTTTATTCATGAATACTGCATCCGGTTAATTATCAAAAGATAATTTTTAATTATACTGAACAGGTGTATATACCATAGTTACATAAAATAAAAGCAGTGAAGGAAACGAAACTTATACCATAGATAATGTTGATCATATTGTAATATTGTTCTATTATCGGTTCGTATTTAAATAGTCGTCGAATTGTATAGGCGACAAACTGGGAGCCGATTTATTTCATCGAAAATGGCTTCACGATCACTTCTTGCGCTTCGCGTTGATGAACTTGCCCGATGCCTACAGCTGGAACAGGCAGAACTCGACGCCCGAAATATTTCAACTGGAAGTTCAATGGCAAGTTATTTTTTGTTACCGTTCATTACAAAAAATCGAAGTTTAAAGTGTGTGCAATAAAATATTTGTTTTCTAGAGTTTGAACGTACCCGCCGACCGCATAAATTCTCAAATCGTGGTTTTACGAAGCTCCAAGCTCCCATGTTCCGCGGTTCCTCTTGACTCCAGATGTACGCTAAAGCAGAAGAATGAGTAGGCTCCGGGAAAGTTGTTCATGATGAATAAAAAAATGAAGAAGACAAAATGCATATTTGCTTACTGCGGGCCTGAGGGTATCTTTGAATCTCTCTGTTCAACTCGAGCACTGGGAAGGGACACAGACTCTCGAGCCTTATTATTGCTGTGTCGCCAGCGCCCAAAATATCTCTCTGTTTATCCAAATCGTAGTAGTGTTTTCCACTGACGAAGATAATTTTTTTTACATTGGAGTCGGACACCGTGGTATCGCCTATAACACTCCGGAAGCTCGTGTTCGGTGCCATCTCAGCGAGGGACGACGTTGCGGCGGAGTGTCGAAGTAGAATCTTTGGGGCAACGACGATCAAAGGTTTTCTGAAGTTTCGTACCATCTGCAAAGAATTTATATATTTCTATGAGACGAGTTGTTTCATGACTAGACGTAAGTAATGTTTTTGGCCAGCTTTGCAAATTGATCGAGAAAAAAATGCCCCCTGCCTGCCTCCTCAGTAGGTGGAAGTATTGAGCAGGAGTCGTTGGATTAACGACTTGCATGTTGACGTCATCACCGTCCGGTTTATCCTCATTGCTGTCGGTCAACTGAAGGAATCTCTCGATTCTACAGGAGCTGTGCTCCGGACCGGCTCCGTCGTATCCGTGAGGCAGAAGCATAACTAGACCGCTGCTTGTCATCCACTTGGTCTCGCCGCTCGATATAAATGTATCGATTATTATTTGCGCACCGTTGAAGAAATCGCCAAATTGTGCCTCCCAGATTGCCAGAGTCGTGGGTGATGCTATACTGACACCGTACTCGAAACCTAGCACTGCTTCCTCCGATAGAATACTGTTCGCAAGCTCGATCTTTCCCGTTTGTCCCTCGGCCATCGAATTCAGTGGTATGTACATTTCTATATTAGTGCAACAATCATTATATAATCCACAGGTTGCTGAGAAATCTAAAATTCAGATTTCTCAAGATTCACCGCAAATGTCAGTTCCAGTTTGAAAATCGTATTTTAACCAGATCAAGTAGATTTTATCATTAAAAATTATTAATATATTATTGTAGGCTGTCATCACTAGTGCATCCGGACTCACCTCCGCTCGATTGATCGATCAACATCGCATGGCGATGTGAAAACGTTCCGCGGCCTACATCCTGTCCGCTTATTCTGACGTTGAAGCCCTCATAAAGAAGAGTACCAAAGGCGCCAGCTTCGGCGGTAGACCAATCTATATGTTCACCAGCAGCCAATTTAGTCAGTCTATCTTGCACATGACTCTTCATCAATCGTGGATGTACAACCTTGATAGAACAACAAATATAGGACATTAAATTTATTTATTTGTCTGACGGATCGATAATCCTTCGTCCGTTGTCGAACTCACCAAATCGTCCTTAAAATTGATACTCCGGCCAGCAACGAATCTGAGCAGATCGAGATCGACTCCGGTATTCCAAGTGGTCAACGCTGCCTGAGCCTGCTGCATTCCCGTCCATCTGTGAGTGAAGTAAGTTGGCTGTGGGACATAATCGTCGACTTCTCTCAATGATTTTGCGAGCAACTCCGTGTGCCTCTCGATCACCGCCTCACTCTCCTCACTCTTCAGTATCATAGATGTTTCGAGCTTTTCTCGGTATGTATCTGGAATCGACCTGTAATTTATTTTAACATTAATCAATTAATGGTTGATCCGCTCGATTGGATCTCTCGAAGAACAATGACATACTTTCTGTTTTGTATGATTTTGTACAGCAGCGGATTCGTGAAGGTCGGATCATCCATCTCGTTGTGACCCCATCGACGATAGCAGTTGAGATCGACGAAGACGTCCTTGCGGAATTTTCGTTGATAATTGAAAGCCACCCTCGTGGCACGAACCACCGCCTCGGGCGAGTCGCCGTTAACGTGGATTACCGGTGCTGCTATGGATTTTGCTAGATCGGTGCAGTATCTTGACGATCTGCCTCTTGAAGCTGGAGTCGTGAAGCCGACCTGATTGTTCACTACCAGATGGATTGAACCGCCGATTTCGAAGTGCGGAGCTCCGCTTATAGCCAGGCACTCTTGATTCACTCCTTGGCCAGCGTAAGCACCGTCTCCGTGGACCTACGAGATATTCAGCGGTCCGTAAGAAAAATTGTTCGATTTGATGAGACTTCGGAATTCTCTTCTTTAACTTTGTAACGTTGATCTCATAAACACATCATACAGAATCACAGATGTTTATAGTGGCGCCCAAAACAAAAGGAAAAATCGTAATTAAAAGAAACCGGTAATCTAAAACAATTAACAATATCTTCAATACTAAAATATTGTTAATTTCTTGAGTATCTCAGAAACATGTCTGATGAATATTTTACCAATATTTCAGAAAAAATTTTTTGCTACGAGGGTTCGTTAAAGACTAGATAAAGAGGATTCCGAAATTAGACCGTTCCGCAACCATAGAAAATAAAAAATAAAAATAAATAATAAAGAATATATAATGATATAAATAAAGAAGGAAATGGAGACACGAATGTTCTGATCGGTCACAGCATTTGCCAGGTATGTGATCCCGTAAAGAATTTACGGCACCGAATTGGACAAAGATAATGCATCACAAAATTTACCTGTACGTTTATAACTTTGTCGCTCCATTGAACATTTTCATTATCGGCGTACGCTCCGTCCTTGACGAGCTGCATAACGCCCCGAGTCTTGCCCATCGAGACTGGATTAACAGCCTCGAGATGCGACGGGTTGTAGAGCATGCTAACATGAACACTCTTATTTTCAATACTCAGATCCACCGAGGACACGAAGTGGCTGGGAACATCGCCGGTCGCCTTCGCATCTTCCGGAAACTCTGGCAGCCCTCGGAGCTTTCGAAAAACCTTCTCCGGCGGAAACTTCAGCATACCCGTGAGAAAGTTCAGACGACCTCTGTGCGGCATGCACAGGACGACGTGTTTGAGATCGTCTGCAATATAGTTGTTATTGGAACAATCTGGATCATTTCACCGAACATGCCAATGATCACGGAGAAGAAAAAAACTTTCCTAATTTCATTACCATTTACAGAGAGCTTGAAGAACTCATGAAAAAATGCCATCATCGACTCGGCACCTTCACCACCATATCTCTTGACCGTGACGAACTTCAACGCCAAGAAATTGTCAAAGGCCTGACTCTTAAGCATTTCCGTGAGGATAGATCGTTTTGTCTCCACGTCCAGAGCTTCCTTGCTTATCCTCTCGAACTTGTAAGCAAACCATTCTCTCTCCTCCCGAGTCTATGGACGAAACAGATGTTTACGGTTAAATTATTTCAGTTACTAATGTATGAAATGGCCGGTTTATGTGCAGGCTTGCCACGACCTGATGTGATACTTTTTGAGAAGGTGTTGCATAAATACTCGAAGCGTTGTGCCAATACTATAACCATATCGTAAATACTGCGTGGATGCACACTTCCGCCTGTTTCTCTTTATCGTCGCACACGGCCAGCAAAATAACCTGGCACCTTTCATGCACTCGTCACAAATATAGTATGCAATACTTGCACATAAAAGCGGGCTCCCCGGGGCGATTTTGAAGTAGCTCCACTCGACTTTCTTTTACACTATAACAGCACTCGCCTTCTCTCTTGAAGCCGCTTCAAACCTTTGTCAAAAGCCCGCTTTTTCACGCTAGTGTCGCGAGGTACTAATTTCTCGTGCCGGTATGCCGAATTTTTCTCGATAATTCTTACCTCCAAATAACTAAACTCTGCTCCCAAATTATCGCTGTAAATATCGTTTAAAATATGTACAGCCTCTTCGACGGTACCCTCGAGTTTATCGCTCGAAATAATCCCTTTAAATGCGACAACGTCGTTCGGCTTGAGACCGTATCTCTTCGGATCGAGTTCCCAAAGTGGACTCGGTTTTGCACTGGCCACGGGATTGATGTTGGCCTGTTTGTGAGCATGTTCCCTGTACGCTGTTACTAGTCTGTAAAAATTACTGTGCTTAGCCCGTGTGTCCAGATGTTCCCGAGGCACTGAAACCCGAAAAGGATTATTTTTTTCCGTGGAACCCGTCGACGAACTCGATAATCCGAGGCGAACGGAAATATTTTGATCACGTACCGTCGTAGGCGCTTGGCTTCCTTGCTTTGTATCCGTAAACTCCGTTGTCACTGTGATAACATTTTGAGTTCGTTTTCCTAAATTTTCTCGATAGAATTGTTGCGTCTTTCTTGCTCAAAAATTTTCCCATATTTTTGTACATTGTTTCGAGCCAGCCTTATCGTCGACGTTCCACCCACGAGCATGGAACACGTACTGTAGAAATCTCGAGTCTTGTGCAACAAACTCTGTTCGAAGTTCCATCTCTCTGTATCACTCCTGTATCTTTATCAGGGCTTGCATATGGGTTCGTGAGTTTCTCCGGAGATTTAGTTGGACCGGGAGAAGGGAGAGTTCTTATCTGTTTACACCATTGACAGTGTGTAGGAGAAGTACGCTCGGCCGGTATAAATCTCTCATTTTGCTCTTTCTCTCGACAAACTCCAGAAGAGATCTGATAATCTTCAGTAGGGTGAATAATTTATTGATAACAATTATGCACTCATTCGTGTGTCAGCCGACGAGACACGTTCGCCGTGAAAATGTTTGTCTCCACTGTCGGATCTCCTGAAATGAGTTTACGCGGCGTCACGACTGTTGTTATGCAGTGGTTTATGTGTGGCGAACGACGAGGATGTACAGTCAATACGGAGATTAAAATCGCCGCTCATATTCTATGGATGTAATATGATCCACAACTTTACAAGCTACTCTTATAACAGACAATGCGACGCTTATGGTTGAACGGATAATCGAGTCGAGCCAAATTGAAGGCTTCACTATAATCATGAAATTTGTCAACTCTTATTTTATTAATGCTAAAGGATGAGCATTTGTTGATAAAAGTAGAATTGATTAAGTTTTATTTACCGTAGTCTAACAAGAAACTGACTGTGGGAGTGACTCGTACTACGAGTAATTAATTAATGGAAGAAAAAGTATTAATCAGTCATCGGGACCATAGGAAGGATTTCGACTACACATTTGGATCATAGAATCATAAGCAAGTTTCGATGAGACCAGTCAATTTGTCTTTGACTTCGTAACACTCAGAGCATAAGCGTTTATTGAACAACCTAGAGTCGAAGGAGTATAATTTATACATGTCTAACAAGAAACAAACGTTGAGAGTCAACAAAACTGCGATTAACTAATTCATTGCAGGAAGAGTACTGATTAGTCATTGCGATTGAGGAAATGGGACAAAACGGACGACTTTTTATTTATTTCTCGCGGGACATTAAAAAATCTCGTTCAGTTTTGACCCGTTCACACTTTTACATCCTGATCGTCAGAATTGGATAGGTTTATATATCCGGATATGCAGAGCCGATCAAGTCCTTGCCTCGGTATCTGAACTTGTGAGTGATTATGTTGAATTTTGTGCCCCCCAGGGAAAGAGGACACGCACGTTCCGACCTCACCAAGAAGCAGACTGTATAGAGGGCCATTTCGAGTTCCGGCGATGTACCGACAAACATCGTAGTCACCGGCTTGTCAATGTTGCTGTGCTTCGCGTGGATCTTCAAGATTGAAGCTTTCTGCGAATACGGAAGAGAAGATATTTCGTTATTCAACAGGGAGCTGCACGTCATCGGCGACCATGGAAAATATTCTACTTACATCGCCTAGATCGACTTTCTTTAGATAGCCGAGATAGTCGGCGCGCTTTGCCACCTCTTCGGCATTGAAGTAGATCCAATTGTGGAGTCCGCTGACCTCAGGATTGGTGCCGAGTTTCAGCTCGGTCAGAAAAACGTGCTCGAATCCGGCACTACCGATCTTTCCCTCTCCGCGGGAATACAGATCGAACCACATTCTTCTGAGTGTGTCCTTGTAGTCGTAATAGTCTTTGCGCACAAAGCCTTTGTCAGCGAGGAAACGCATGGCCGCGGACATGACGTTGGTGCTGAGGAACGTGTCGACGAGGAGACTCTCCTCGTTCCTCTGTGCCGGACTGATGTATTCTCTAACTTTAGTGTCCAGCTTGTAGTTGTCGTAAATCTGAATTACCTTCGCGATCGTCGGAATTTGTAGGGCTTGCGAGTTAACCGTGAACAACCTGCGAATAAAACATTTTAATTGTAGTTGATGAGTACCGAAAACGATGAACAGGTCGATTTAAAGCGGTGTGCTCGGCTTCGCCAAAGCCAGGCTTGTTAATTAACAAATATTGTACATCCATGCTTTTAAAGTTTCCAAAGCGTTTTTGGGAAAAGGTAAATTATAAGCGTCTTCTCGACTGTCTGATCAAGACACTAATAATGTACTTTCAGCCCAAGGCGGATTCTGCTTCACATTGCCTTAAGGTAATGTGAAATGTCGCAGTTAGTAACAAAAACTGTTTGCCAAGCCTTTTCGAGACGACAGTCCGACAAAAAACTAAATTATATTTCCCTGGACAATTGGCCGTCATTGGCAAAACAATTATTTTTTTGCTCCGAGGACTGCTGTTTGAAAATGATCGACTCAAGGAAGTTGATATCACTCCAAGCCGCTGGTAAAACTTTTCTATTGATTGTGAATACTCGCACGGTTTAGAAAAGTTGATTACAGTTTTTATGAACAACTGCGAGATTTCACTTCTTAATGAAAAATGTTTATCGTACGGTTGAGGCGCCTGGTCCGTCTTGTCGTTGCCGGTAGTCTGTTTCTGAAGATTGACCGTTATGTATCTGTTCGCGTTGTTCGTGTCCTTGATGAACAGAGCCTCGGCCAATTTTTCTAGATCCTCGTCGGTGACGCCGTTTCCTTTGCTGTAGGTTGGATTGCTCGAGTAAGTTTTGCCTCCTGCCGCTGCTGCAGCTACACCGACTGCTGCTCCTCCGGCGACGGCGGCTCCGGTGCGAACGCCGAGTCCGGAACCGGCTGGTTGACCTGAAGTCGGTCGGCCGGAAGGACCTCCAAGACCCGTTGGTCTTCCTCCGGAAGGTGCTTCGGGCCGAGGCTGGTTTCCTCCAAATCCGGTCCTGGATGCTCCATCGGTCGGCGACGCTGGCGGCGAACGGGATCCAGGAGTTTCATATCCACTGCTACTGCTCGTCGGTGAACCAGGTACACTCGAGGGTGAGCCAGGACGACTTTGGCCAGGCTTGAGGGATCCAACGTGAAGCGTGGAAACTTGGTTTCCACCGGAAGTTCCGGTCGGCTGAGAATTCGGCGAAGCGGGATTGCTGTTGACTGGAACCGGACGATTTCCTTGTCCCGGCGCAACTTGGCCCCCCTGCTGAGCCGGGACTCCATTGCTGCTGACAGGTGAGCCAGGACGAGGTCCCAGAGCTGGAGGGCTTTGCCTGTTGTTGCCGTTGGGCGATTGACCGGAAGCTGGGTTCACCGGACTGCTTTGTCTTGGTCCTGGAATAATGTACAATATGGCTTAACGCTTTTAAAGCCCAATATTTCGCTGATTTGGCTACTTTGGTAAAGCCTTTACGCTGAGAATAAAGGGTCGGTAGCATTTTATAGAGCCTTTTTTTTTTGTCCGAGAAATTCAGTTTTTAAAAAAAACGCATTTTCGCCGAAAAACGGAAAAACGTTTTTCGGCATAAAACATGGCAAAAAATTTTTTTAGAATTTTTTAACCCACAAAATCGGTTGGGAAGTATGCGACTTGGATCTAATGGTGAAGGTTTCAGGTCGATATCTCGAAATTTTTCAAAAAAAAGTGTCGTTTCGCAAGATTTAACCCAGGATTCCCTACCCCAAAAGTGGTCAAATTTAAAAATTCTTCAAAAACCTTTTGTTTGTACAGTTTTCGAACGAGAATACGTCACTGAAGCCAATGGCGAAGGTCCCAGGTCGATATCTTGAAGAAAAATTTTTCGGATTTTTCGGACGTGAAAAATAGAAAGGTAGTACCCTTACCGTTTTTCAGCTCGAAAAAATCGGAAATTTTTTTTTTCGAGATATCGACCTGGGACCTTCGCTATTGGCTTCAGTGATGTATTTCCGTTCGAAAACTGTACAAACAAAAGGTTTTTGGTGAATTTTTAATTTTGACCACTTTTGGGGTAGGGAATCCTGGGTTAAATTTTGCGAAACGACACATTTTTTTGAAAAATTTCGAGATATCAACCTGAAACCTTCACCATTAGATCCAAGTCGCATACTTCCCAACCGATTTTGTGGGTTAAAAAATTCTAAAAAAATTTTTTGCCATGTTTTATGCCGAAAAACGTTTTTCCGTTTTTCGCCGAAAATGCCGATTTCGAAAAAATCGATTTTTCCGAGGAAAAATTTTTTTTAGAATTTTCTCGTGGCTGAAATCGGTTGGGAAGTATATGACTTGGATCGAATGGCGAAGGTTTCAGGTCGATATCTCGAAATTTTTTTTAAAAAAGTGTCGTTTCGCAAAATTTAACATAGGATTCCCTACCCCAAAAAGGTCGAATTTTAAAAATTATCGGAAAAGGCTCTAATTATACAGTTCTAGAACGAGAATAAGTCACTGAATCGAATGGCGAAGGTTCCAGGTCGATATCTTGAAAAAAAAATTTTCGGATTTTTTCGACGCAAAGGGAGTACCCTTACCGTTTTCCGGCTCGAAAAAATCGGAAATTTTTTTTTTCAAGATATCGACCTGGGACCTTCGCCATTCGCTTCAGTGATGTATTTCCGTTCGAAAGCTGTACAAACAAAAGGTTTTTGGTGAATTTTTAATTTTGACCACTTTTGGGGTAGGGAATCCTGGGTTAAATTTTGCGAAACGACACATTTTTTTGAAAAATTTCGAGATATCGACCTGAAACCTTCACCATTAGATCCAAGTCGCATACTTCCCAACCGATTTTGTGGGTTAAAAAATTCTAAAAAAATTTTTTGCCATGTTTTATGCCGAAAAACGTTTTTCCGTTTTTCGCCGAAAATGCCGATTTCGAAAAAATCGATTTTTCCGAGGAAAAAATTTTTTTAGAATTTTCTCGTGGCTGAAATCGGTTGGGAAGTATATGACTTGGATCGAATGGCGAAGGTTTCAGGTCGATATCTCGAAATTTTTTAAAAAAAAGTGTCGTTTCGCAAAATTTAACATAGGATTCCCTACCCCAAAAAGGTCGAATTTTAAAAATTATCGGAAAAGGCTCTAATTATACAGTTCTAGAACGAGAATAAGTCACTGAATCCAATGGCGAAGGTTCCAGGTCGATATCTTGAAAAAAAAATTTTCGGATTTTTTCGACGCAAAGGGAGTACCCTTACCGTTTTCCGGCTCGAAAAAATCGGAAATTTTTTTTTTCAAGATATCGACCTGGGACCTTCGCCATTCGCTTTAGTGATGAATTTGCAATCTAAAACAGTACAAACAAAAGGTTTTTGGTGAATTTTTAATTTTTACCACTTTTGGGGTAGGGAATCCTGGGTTAAATTTTGCGAAACGACACATTTTTTTGAAAAATTTCGAGATATCAACCTGAAACCTTCACCATTAGATCCAAGTCGCATACTTCCCAACCGATTTTGTGGGTTAAAAAATTCTAAAAAAATTTTTTGCCATGTTTTATGCCGAAAAACGTTTTTCCGTTTTTCGCCGAAAATGCCGATTTCGAAAAAATCGATTTTTCCGAGGAAAAAATTTTTTTAGAATTTTCTCGTGGCTGAAATCGGTTGGGAAGTATATGACTTGGATCGAATGGCGAAGGTTTCAGGTCGATATCTCGAAATTTTTTTAAAAAAAGTGTCGTTTCGCAAAATTTAACATAGGATTCCCTACCCCAAAAAGGTCGAATTTTAAAAATTATCGGAAAAGGCTCTAATTATACAGTTCTAGAACGAGAATAAGTCACTGAATCGAATGGCGAAGGTTCCAGGTCGATATCTTGAAAAAAAAATTTTCGGATTTTTTCGACGCAAAGGGAGTACCCTTACCGTTTTCCGGCTCGAAAAAATCGGAAATTTTTTTTTTCAAGATATCGACCTGGGACCTTCGCCATTCGCTTCAGTGATGTATTTCCGTTCGAAAACTGTACAAACAAAAGGTTTTTGGTGAATTTTTAATTTTGACCACTTTTGGGGTAGGGAATCCTGGGTTAAATTTTGCGAAATGACACATTTTTTTGAAAAATTTCGAGATATCGACCTGAAACCTTCACCATTAGATCCAAGTCGCATACTTCCCAACCGATTTTGTGGGTTAAAAAATTCTAAAAAAATTGTTTCCACAAGAAATTCACTTTTAAAAAGAACGCATTTTCGCCGAAAAACGGAAAAACGTTTTTCGGCATAAAACATGGCAAAAAATTTTTACGCAAAAACTACCTTTCTATTTTTCACGTCCGAAAAATCCGAAATTTTTTTTTTCAAGATATCGATCCAAGTTTTGCCTTGTTGTTAGCAAGGCTTGCTGGTGTCTTACGTTCTACTCGAATTCCCCCAGCCATGGTAATTTGGAGTGAAAGTTGAAAAAATTCGATTTTTCATAAAATTAAAATCCCTCTCTAGATTCTAACAGGAATGTTTTAAGCATCATTGATGCTAGTTGATTCGTGTATCATACTTTATGTAATACACAAATGGACCATTCTCAACCTCAATTTCTTTCACTTCTGTTAAGAATAAGGAATAAGTTTATAGCAATCGTTATTGAATTTTTGCTGCCAGGATGCTGCAATCTTGGGCTAGAACGTAGTGAGCAAATAGCAAAGTTCGTTGGTAAGCAATTGCCCTTGTTTACTTTTTTCTGGCGTTGCTTATCTTCGAAGAAGCTATGGTGTCGATGGGTAAATTCGTTATTAGCTGGGTGTCGTATGACCTACCTGAGGACGGCTGTTGTTGTCCGCCACTTCCGGTCAGTGCGGGACCCTGGG
Source organism: Listrodromus nycthemerus (assembly GCA_963978505.1). Classification (NCBI taxonomy): domain Eukaryota; kingdom Metazoa; phylum Arthropoda; class Insecta; order Hymenoptera; family Ichneumonidae; genus Listrodromus; species Listrodromus nycthemerus. The sequence goes on from OZ021681.1 coordinate 16,961,781, forward strand.
AGGGAACTTTCGGGGGTTGTCTGGAGCCTTCTCCGGCCCCCGTTAAATCGGAGGCCCAGTCTCTGTAGCCTTGACCCGAATTCCCACCGGTACCCGGTCGCACCGGTTGCGGTCCTGATATGTCGCGACCCACTTCGGTTCCCGGATTCGGCCTCTGGGGTCGAGCATTATTACGAATATCCGTTCCGGTATTGCCGACCCCGATGGCGAGTCCGGGATTTGCTGCTCCCGCTATGGCTCCTCTGGTCCCGGTAGACGGTGATCCGGGTGCTTCACCTCTCGGCTGTGCGACCGAACCGGTTGGCGAGGAAACGGGACTGTTTTTTCCGGAGGCCGCAGGACTTCCGGCGGTTACCGGAGGATTCGCTCCGCTCGCGGCTGGACCAGGAAGCGCTTCGCCCGAAACGCCTGGCGCGACGGTCGTCGTCGCCTCATCCGTCTTCTTCTTCTTCCAGAATTTCCATCCAGCCTCGGCGTTCTCTGATCGTTTTACAAAATAATCTTATAGAAATAGATCTTTATTTTTGGTTCATCGAAATAATTCGAGATTATAATTCAACCGGGCTTAAAATGGTCCGACGGAGATTCAGGGTTATCGCCGCGACCCTTCGCTCGCAATCGTTATATTTCCATAAACTATCATTATTATTCGCACGTTATCGATACCGTTACGTTGATCGGTCTGGTAGCAGTTACTATTCAACGAAACGACCTACTTCTAAATTTATCACAATCGGACTCGGAACGTATTTCCATCATAACGATAAGTTTATCTGTTCTAGAATCCTGGAGACGATTTACAAAGGATCAGCGTGGTACTTGTTATTCAGTGCTGAGCCGTAACCCTGGCCTCAAGTCTATTTTTAGAGACGACTCACTTCAGGACAGATAAGTATCGGCTTCAACCTTGGACAATCTTTTTTTCTTCACCTACGCTACGATCGTCATTAATTGAATGTATAATCTTTGGGCATTTTTTTTGCCAGGATTTGTCCTGCAGTTAATCGGATGAACACCGCTGGCCAGGAAATGAGGATCGTCGATTAAGGAGACGAGCCAATTAATTAATCGGTATAACGATTTTAGCCGATTTTTTTTGTCGGTCGAATTAACGGAGTGGAACAATTTGCCACTCTTCAAGGATATTGCAACACTCACCCACGACGAGTGAAAAGGCAACGACCAGAAGTACGCAGTAAGCAGCCTTCGAGACCATTTCGATGGCCCTCTAAGTCGATTTCAAAAAGTTGTTGAACGAGATCTTCGCTCTGCGATTGGTCACAATGTTCTTCGTTCTCCGCGTGAAAGCGAGCCAACTAGTCAGGCCGCTTTGGACAGACTGACGTCTCGGAACGATGAAGACTCAATGGCCCCGAGGCAATTACACTTTCCCTTGAGCCTCGGCCGCGATTGGCCCAACAACAGCACGATTCTCGTGATACTGCTATACGTAGTTTTAAAGAGAATTCCTCGAAGCGAATTTGATAACTCGTACTAGTTCGACGAGCAAACCACGTGTCAAGGAAAGATTTTACGCTCCTCGACGTTACGTTCGTGTTTATATTTCGAACGTGATAGCTAACTTGAAAAGCGATCAAGAGGCAAGTTCGAAGGTCAGTGGGGATAATATAATCTTCTCTTCGTTGCGTGTTGTACCACGCTTTGAGAAATTTCGCGAATTTAATATCGTTGATTTTAGAAAGAGCGCATTTTAGAAAGCTCTAAAATCACATAATTTTTTTTTTCGAAGTTCAAAGTGAAAACTATGACTGTAGTAAATTTCTTTCTATATCTGCCAGGCTTAATAATGAGTCACAACTGGATGTAGCATCTGGCTCGATAGTACCAACGAAGGTACACTTCCTTTATTTGAAACACTCATTTAAATAGCTATGTACATAATAATAGAGCATCCGTTGGCTAACACACCAAATCCTCCTTTCAGTCGACATTCTTATCGGCAACGAGTCCCAAGTCATCAGAACTGACTGAGCCTGCTCCATTCCCATCCACGCGCGAGTAACGTCAGTCGGCTGTGAGACAGACTAGGGCAAGGCCGTAATCGGTTCATTTCTATCCATCAGATTTGCTAGATTCGGCAATTAGCATAAGAGTACACTGCTCTTCATGACTGTTTGGTCATCTTCCGTATAGCGGTCCTATTCAGCTCGTCCAGGTATTTATGAAGAGCACCAAGTACGGTACACTTTCTTTATTCAAAATAGTAATACAAAGTTCTATGTAAATAATGATGTTTTATCTGTTTACAGCAAAATTTCGATAACTGAAATGTCCGAAGTGCATCCGTTGACTGACTCACCGGATCGATCATCAAATAGATATTTCTACCAACAAGGAATTTAAGGATGAATGAACCAATTCGACTGTGGGACATACCACGCGGCAGAACTGGGCGAATATACTAAGTCCTCGAATTACGTATTGAAGTATCAAGTAATAAATTTGCTTCAAGTAAGCAGAACTTCAGCAATTCAGATCTACCAGTATTCAGACTAGTGCTCGGTAACTACACGGAGCTGTGTTCTTGAAGTAGCGACTTTAATATATACTTTAAGTGCATGCGACTTTAATATGAACTTCAAGTATTCAGGGTTTATGCAGTTCTGCTCCACGTTACGAATGTAGTTGCGTCTTATCTATCTATGATTAATAATGAGTCGGAACTAGATTCAGCAGTGGGCTTGAGAGTACCAACGACGGTACGCTTTCTTTATTCCAAACATTCGTTTAAAGTGCTATGTACATAATGATATGTTGTCTGTTTGCAGCAAAGCTCGGACCACCGAAGTGTACGACCTACGTTAGTATCCCAGGTAGAGAAGAGGAAAATATACGATTGCCCAGACGACGAAGAGTACCAACAGCATGAGCATCAGTTTTGAGCGAAACGAGTCCCATCCAACCAGTATGTACTGTGCTCTGGGCGGAAAATCCGCAGAGCATGCGGAAGACTGTAATCGACGAGTAAAGGAAAACATAGATTCAGTTGCGAAATTGTACAGAGATGGATGGTAAGTCGAAAATTAAATTACCTCGTCATCGAGCTCGACGTGAGCGAATTTGTCGATGCTTTGATTCTGACCCATGTCGGCGTTTTTCTTGTTCAGAACCGAAAACCCAGTTCCGGATGATCGATTGGAAAACTTGACGACGGATTTCGTGATGCCTCGAGAGGTTGATGGCTCAGGATCGGGATTGCCGGGAAGAACCGACCGATCTTTGGGAACGACTGTGGGTTTGTCGCTTCGTTCTGCAGTTTCGCCAGAATTTTCTTCACCGACATCAGCGTCGAGCGCCCGGCCAACGGCGCTGCCCGCTCCAGCCCCTGTGAAAAATATTCTCAACTCAATGATTCGTCGACTGGAACTCTTGCCAGTAGAAGTGTGAGGTACAGACACCGATCGACTCTTGTAGTTTTTGGCATCGAACGTCTTACCCTGCTCGTTGTCTCGAGATCCGTTAATTCTGCTTCTCGATTGAATGAATTACCGATCGGGAAGAAATTCACCGAGACTAATCTCGACGTCCTATCCTCGCCGGGATCCTTTCGCTCGTCTCGAACCCGACACTTCGTTCGCCGCATGCAGTTTGCCAATTTACTCTTTACCCGACCTTCCACGAAACAGTTTGGTTTGCGATCTTCTTGTCAGTAACGTCGCTCTTGACGCTGGCGCTGCTGCGGCCGCTGCTCCCAGATCGTCATTCATTTTTATCGATCGTTATATCTTTGCCACCTCGACGGTCAACTCGCTTTTTTCATTAAATAACTTTTATTTATTAATCCTATAATTTCTTTTCGGCTTGCTGCTATAAAGTAATGCTATAATAGTACATAAAAGATAGTACACGAAGTATGAAAAACAAATTAAACGGTAAATACATTCGTTGAAAAAATTAACATTACTAACATCGTTAAAAATTAATCTTCGCGGTTGAGTGCGCTGCAACAGGGATAACTGAATTCGCAAAACCTTTCTTGTCAATTCGACTCTATCGATTAATATTTTTTTAATAGTAACTTGTAGTGTATCACAAGCGACGACCACATTGAATTAACGAGTCCGAAAGTAATCAACGGTACTTCGTCTATTGTCCTCTTGTCCTTGTTCCTCTACGTCCCTCTCTCACTCGAGAAAAGTCACAAAATTTGATACTGTGCAAGGAGAGTATAAACTATTATCCAGACGATTAGGGCAACTATTACTGACACGAGAAATATTGTTTTCAGTCTGTGCCAAGGACTCTCGTGTCGGAGCTCTCCTCGACTTCTCGAGGTCTTGCAGCCACCGTTTCCGCACGGTACACTTCCGGTGGATTCCTGAACTATCATCGAAGTCGCGATGCTCGACGTTGGAACGATTATTTTCACCTCGCCGAGTTCGGTTTCACCTGCGTTGAAGCCCGCTCCCACACACTTGGCTGGCTCGAATCTTGTCGGACTCTCCATCTGCGAAAACAAAAATTTATACTTTCGATGGACGCATATTTTAAAACAGTTAAAAAACCTGTGTATATATGGACATATATATATATATGTATATATGTGAGACATTCGCTACCGTCTCGACCTGAGCTACCTCTTCATATCTTGGATTCGACATTTTTTAATTGACTGAATTAATTCTCAAAAGTAGTGAAATTTTTTATTAGATTTTCAATCCTTCATAATTATCATTATTTATTATTGAAAACATAAATTTATTGATTGATACAAAAAAAAAATAGAAGGAATCAGTCGATTTATTTTTAAAGTATTCATTTTCTGCACAGTCAAACCCAAAAGTTGAAATAACATTCTCGAAAATCGAGTGACGCATATAAAAATAGTCAAGTGATAACTAATACTCGACAGCTTCTTTTTAATTTTTTTTCAGTGTTATATAAATGATTAGAAAAAAAGGGAAAGAGACGCTTGCCCACTCCGGCTCAAATCTTCACATAACACAAGATTCTCCAGATGTTTAAATCGAAGCGATCGATAAGTTTACTTTTTAAAAATCATAAACACTCATAAACTATTATTTAAAATCTAATAAAAATTCCGAATACTTTTGAGAATTAGGTCAATCATGTGAAAAATTGCTGCCCATTCGAAGATGTGACGGGTCGGAGCTAAGTCGAAACCGTAAAGAATACTCCATATATTTGTCTCCGCACATAGTAGAAAACCAGGCTGGATTGCCGGTGAAACTTTTACCGGGCGTTACCACAGTGAGGCGTAACGCACAACTTGAAGACGATGTCGCAACGAATTATCAATTACTTCGATTGCATCACGATCGCGTTTATATTATAGTTGAGGCAGGCGGTACGAGCTCGAGTAGTGCTACGCTTGTGCCCATATCAAACTCACGTTGAAGAACGTCCGACCCGGTAATACACAGGACGAGCAAGGGTCTCTCAGTATTTGCTGGAATTACAATTCTAAAAATTTCAAAACAATATTCTTTTTGCCGCAGGCTTTAATATCCATCCAACTATCTGTCTACTCGTATGCTCATATAATTCCATACCCATGCTTAAACTGTGTATATTTTTATTGCAGGAATGCGAGGATTTGATGTTTGGATAGCTAGATAATCCTTGCGATCGTGAGAGGAAAAGGAGTTACGTGAACAGCTGGAATCCGGTTCTTGGCTGAAGGAAAGAATTCTCGTTGGGAATCTGGCCCAGCCTCGTAGATGAGGCCCATTACACTGGTGAGCTGATCCAAGCACGGATAGTCCCATATGGAAGCGGGAGAGGGGACCACGATCATCTGTCGATAATTACGACAATAACGCATTCGGCACTCCTTCAATTAAACTGACACAATGTGTCTTATTCATTTATGAATCGCTAAAAAAAAATCGTACCTGGACATTTTTTTAAAGCTCAGCGGAGCAATTACAGGTAAAATTTTACGTGAAAAAAAAAAACATAAAACACATCTTTCTATATTGTCCTATCGAAATTCTTGACAGACTTTGGGTAAATCTCAGCGGTCGGCCAAAACGCGAAGCTGTAAACGCGCAAAAATCGCATTTCACATTCGAAACTCGTATAAATTTATCACTCAACTTCAATTCTAATGAAACAATTCTCGCAATGACTCGGCTTAAATCGTGTCCGCTCGCACAGTAGGAAACCGATGACCGGAATATTTCGACTTACTTTATCCAACGGATATGAGCCATGGTTTTTGTTGCACTTGATATTATTCTCGTTCATCGTTAACTCATTCATTTATCTCGACCACTGAAACTAATCACGATAATCGCGATGCACTTTTCATCAATCACTTTTATTAAAAAAAAAATATTATTTATAAAACGTATCCAGCAATATGTCTAGCAGTGCCATACCGCTGAGAATTCTTATTTTTATCTGTGACTATTTTTATACAAACGTTTTTAACTTGACTACTGAAAAAAGTAGCGTACGATAAGCGAGAAGACACGCCGAGCACGACATCGAAGTAGGAACTGACCAGTTAAGTTATGAAGCTAAGCGACGGTATTATCCGTGTGGAACGTTATCGTGCCGTCCGACCCCTGATCCTCATTATCTCGAAATACCGCGCTTTTATTCGTCGTACAGTCACCGTCGACGCCGAAAGGTGCGGATGCCCGCAAACCTCATTTTTTTATTTTTTTTATTTAATCTTCACCACATTCGATTCGAACCCACTTCACGTCTAGTGATCCAGAATTTTTCGACACTAACCCTTTGATGTCAAATCTACAAATATTTCGTACCTCGGTAAAGAAAAGCTATTTAAAAAAAAATATACCATCATTCGAAGCCCAAAAGAATTCCGGAAAAATTTGGCGAACCTAGTTTTATCGTTAAGTCTCTACTGTATATTTGAAGAAACGTGAAAAAGGTTTTTTTAAATGCGAAAGGTTTTTTTTTATAAAAAAGGTGTAAGTCGACCGCTGGATCGGTGAAATATCAGATACTCAAAACGGAAAAAGCGGGATATATCGTCGGGGTAATTTGTTTGTTTTTTCTTATCGTGTTCACGAGAAAGATTGCTGTGAGTGAAAGGAAAACGCGCCGCACAGGCTGTCCTTCGAGAGATGCGTATACGCTCGCCAACCTGTGTACATACCTTGCGCAATTTCGTGAAGCTCATTTGAATGTCGGGAGATACGCGAGTTCGCGTATATGCCACGTATATTAATCAGTACAAAATATTTTTTGCTACGTCAATTCTGCATACAACTTTTCGCAGGTTCTCCAGCCGGGAGTTACGAGCCTTTGCGATCTCGCTCGATACGTCCGTAAAATCATGATAGCCGATAATTTGTCTTCTTACTACCGCCATAACGACCTATCCTCTTGTTAGTTTTTTGAGTAAAGATTTACAGAGTTAATCTCAATGCGCGATTGTTTTGTCACTTGCTCCATTTCAGATACATTCCAGTAAAAAATTAAAAAAAAAATCTCTGCAACGTCACTATCGGTTTACAAATTTCACTTTCAAACCAAAAGTGCGGGGATGCAGAAAATTTTGAGAATATTCAGCAAGAATTCATGTCACAACGAAAATACGTCACCCTTTATTTGTAAATACTTTTTTTATTCAACTGGAAGTAACGCTGAATGCAAAATACGTCACGTCCGGTGAGCGAATCTTATTTTTCGTACTGGCGTTACGTATTTCCGGTACGACGTGTGATGGATGTGGAATTTATTTGGAATATCGCCAGCGACGGGAAAGCATGAATTAAGGAATGCATCTATAATCATTTGTAATGGTATTCCAGGTGAATTCTTCCATGTATTTCTTCGCGCTGAATATAAATTCTTCAGAAGACTTTAATAATCGTGAAAAACAATATTTTATTTTTGTCCCTTGCGGAGCTGGTTTCCGGTCGAGATAGGGACCTGATGATTGGTCGCTCGTGTTGAAAAGTAGAACGATCAATGAGTTCAGCATTGTGCTGTTCGATGCGTGTAGAGAGAAAGGGAGAAAGTCATACGTGTCGTCTCTCGGACATTGATTTGCCGGTGAACCTATGGCGATGGAAAGTTACAACTCGAATATAGCTAAGATGTACCGTAGAGTGGCAAGAAACTTCCTCGACCTCGAACAAACTCGAGATGCAACAATAATGAGCCTTTCTGTACCTACTTCAATACATGCTTAAACAGTAGTTACTCCAAGTGAACGAATCCGGAATTTTTCCGGTATTTGCGCTGTTACATAGTCACGGGCCAGATAATCTCTGGCATACAAACATTGCTACGTGCAAATGCTACAAGAGAGCAAGCCGATTCGAATTCTCTTACGCCACGGCGGCGAGATGTTTAGCTGCAATAATGAAGCGTAACTGATATAATTTTATGCGGCGTTGAAGAAAATGTTGTAGTGTAAACATTTTTTTGCGTCATCGTCGGGAAACATTTTTCACAAAGCTATGATCTACATTTTCTGTTCCAATAATTTTGTAATTGCGGGCACAAGGAAAATTGTTGGCGTGTATGTAAAATTGGTCTCCCACATGGAATTTATTTCTTTCGTCACCGTGAAAACCAACATTTGGTTGCATTACTGTCTGCATCAATTTTGTATTTCAGCACCGAACCGTTTATGAGATAAAATTAGACGCCTAAAATGTTTATTCATTAGTTTTATCAACACACCGGAATTTCCTACTAAGCTCAACTAGTGTGTTTCACTCATCCCTACCGTATCTTCGCATACCACACTCATCATTTTCGCACGCATCATTTTCCGTCATTGATAATTCTAGGCGATTCGCTGTAGTAAAAAAAAAACAGGAAACGCGGTGTACCGCCTTAGAATTCATCAAGATTATACTGTCATGCAAAGTGGCAAAGTCCTATCATGGAGTTTTACAAATTTAGAAAAATGTGAACACAAATAAAACAAGTGCTATGTCCACCGGCTACGGAGTTTGGAGTGCAAGACGTCGCGCGACCTTGCCGCAATCTTCGTGCTTATTGTCCTACGCATCGCATAATCGAACAGTACGTTCTCGTGTATGCACACTGCACGTCAGCGCGTGCCCTCTCAGTATGCATCCGGACGGGATTGCGGCCGCTGCACTTATCAGATGCACAGTCATAATAAATTGTACCGCAAGGCAACTCGGGGAATACCAATGGTGAATAACAATGGGTGTAAGCTCACGTAATTTCAGGTGGTCGCGAGAGTGCAGCGCGCGATAACTATACTCGAGAGACAAATAAGAGCGCTACCAGCGAGACGAGAAATGCCGGCTTTTTTTTCCTTTTCTTTTACTCTTATCTAAGCCTCCACAATGACTTTATTGGCAATAAATAAAATCGCGCCCGTTCTAAAGAATCGCTTGGAACGAAAATGCTGATGAATAACAATCAAGGTATAAAAAAAAAACAGTCACCTGTTGCGGGTGCCACGTGTGCTTGAAGAATCTCTTAAAACACTTCATTCTCGAAGGCATTATTTTCCTTGAATCTTCGATAATAATCTATGTATGTGATCTTCCCTCGTTGACTTATCTCAAAAATTGTCCGTCAAGGTGTGTCCGCGTTACGTCTTCATCGGGGTCAGCAGATTATTTTTATCCTACACTATCTCGCGGTCTCATATACTCGAACGCGATGGAGATTCTATTCAATTGGTAATGAAGTCAATTCGACCGACCGCCTCGGCAATTTCATCGTACGCTTTGATGGTGTTTTCTTTCTTATTTTTACAAATTTAAAACCCGAACGAACCGTCACTACAACTGGATAACGCTCGATCAAAAATCAATTGAACTGAAACATTATTGGTATTGAATAAAAATTTTGAAAAAATTGAGACCCGGCAATAAACAGCGTGCACATAAGAATTCAGGCATTCACATTTTAAGAATCTTCGGTGCTCGCTCGGCGAGCGGTGAGCAAACACTGCCGAGTAGCGATCCTTACAACTCTCCGCTCTCTGCAGTGACGTTGCTATACCGTTGCTAAAGCTCTGTGCACACCGAACCGTTAACGTAGCACCAAGAATGCAGCGTAACGCCTCGGGGCTAGGTATGCAGACACAAGAAGACAGCTTCGCTGAACCGAGGTGTTCGCATTGTAACTTTGCCCCGCTTCGGAGAAACGGAGATGTCGATACTTTTCACAATGACAGACTCGCAGAGAGGGAAACGTAACTGAACTGATCGACTGTTGTTTGCGAAACTTCATGGAGAAAGTATATTGACTCTCGTTCTGTTTTCAGATGGACAGACAAGTTTTTTCCTTAAACGAGATGCCTATTATTATACGGATTTGTGCTACAGCTTCGTTATCTCGTTATGCCATTCGAAGGCATTATTTCTTGATGGAAAAATCTGCAAAGGTGAATTCCGGGATATCCTTTTCATTACGAAACTCGGCTTTGTCGATGGCCGACTGAGGACTTCCAGTCTTTCGAAGCCAGTGCTTCCTAGAAAAAAAAATTGATCAAGTTTAATAGATTTCTAAATTTATTTTATTTTTTTTCAATATTCTGGTGAACATTCTCAGTCTCACATATCTTCGATTTTGGCCTTTTCACCCTCCACTCGTCCGACAACAGTATCCCTCTCGGTGTTCATGCACCAGCCTTTCAGAGATAGTTCTTCGGCTCGTTTCTTGGTGTACTGCAAAAAAAAAAAGACAATCAAATGTCGATATTTTAAAGATAAGAGCTCGTTGCGTGATAAGATAGGGAATTGTCGTAAGAGTTACCGACATCTATCGACGCGACATGGAACCGTCGACCCGAATTGAATTCAAGTCGGTACTAAGGATCTCTTTGAGCGAGAAAAACCATGGCAAGCGCGTTTCGTGTCTTCGAATCCCCCCTCTGAGCTGTGCTCGATTATAAATAAAGCTGATACATTGCGGGGTTGTCTGTGTCGATTCTCGTACGTTAAGCTACGCCAAACGCGACTTACTTTTCTGAAGAATACACCTGGGAAGAAATTAGAGACATTATGGTGCGATTCTATGAAAATCATCGCGATTGGCAATTGTGTACACGTATAAATCGAATCGGAGACTGCAAACTTACCTTGAACTCTGCCAAACACCTCGAAATCCACTCCGACGAGTCTTGACATCTCCGGACCGTTGTGGACTGTCAGTGTTCTCAGAGGCAGCTCACGTTCTTCCGGATATCGCGCGCCTACGATCGCGCCGATTAATACGAAGAAAAGTCCGAACAAACTAGCGAAGCTCAGACAAGATCGCGTCGCGAAACAGGCCGGAAAGCCACGACTCGCTTTTTCAAAACAAATGCTCATCTCTGCGGAGCTCTCCCGGTGATCGTGGGGGTCGCGCGCGTACTTACACGATTATTCGCCAAGAGGGCGTTCGCGTTGCCTCTCGCAGCTGTTTGTCCATCGGTACGAACGGGAGACCGAGAGAATCGCAGCAAGAGATGGTAGGATTGCGAAGTGACGTGGTTCGTGTTAGTGAAACGGAGTGTAGGCCGAACGTGTTGAGGAAGTGCGCGGTCGCAGGGAACACACTGGTAGAACAGGTAGGATAGTCTTCCCCCCCCCCCCCCCCCCCCACTTTCCGAAGAGATTTCGCGCACGCTCGGAGAGCATCGTTCGGTGAGTCGCTGTCAAGCGCACTGGCCAGTTTCGTATCGCGCGTAACGCGAGTCGAATGTGCTGTATCGAGGCGCTGTTTTGCCGGAGCGAGAGCAAGCGACGAAGAGACAAGGAGGTAGACAGTAGCCAGACAAGATTCCTCCGAGTCGGCGAAGGGTCTTCACTGAATTGTCAGAACTGACGAAAGTCCACGAGAGCACAGCGGTAGAAACACGAACCGAAGGGTGGATCCGTCATCCGGCGACACACGGAGACTACACTCGACACGACGAATCTATCGTCCACCCGTTCTCGTCGTTCATAATTTCTCGTTCGATATTTGTGCGATGTTTGCCACAAGAAGAAAGACGAAACGTCAGTGACACCACGCGTGTCAAATTACGCTAAATAACCGACATCGAGAGGCAACGAGGTAAGATAAAAGTTGCGCAGAGAAAAATAATAACAGCTGTATCCACCGAAAGAGCGAGACAGACGCAAGTGAGAAGGATTCGAGGATGCTGACTTTACCGGCTATCGGTTTGATTTTAATTCCGTTCTGAAAACCCCCGTGGAAACGAGAATTTTTCTAGCGATAAAAAAAAAAGATATCAATAAAGAAAATAATAAAATAAAGTTACACAAAGGTTACAAACCAGAGACTACTGTAATACCCTGATGCAATCGCTCGCCGTTATCTACATTCGAAGAAAAAAAAAAAAAGTTCTCGAAGGTGAAGCGTCGAGCCGCGTCGGAGAGAACGTCTCAAGGTGAGGCTGGATCGATGATATTAAAGTAGTGTTTCAAAACGGAAAGCAACTTTCGTCGGTGCTGGTAAATGCGTGTTGACGCAATCGAGCTTCGACTCCTGCGTCGATCCCGATAGCGAGTGGAAACAAAGCCGCGAGCCACGGGTTTTATACGTCGTACGTTCCGAGTTCCAGTGTCATCGTTCTCTGCGCAACGTGCGGCCAGACAAAAGAGGCGGTCGGGCAGCGAGGAGGTTAACGCGAAAATCGAACGTGGATCATGTTTGGAGAATCGAGGAATACATCGAGGACGACTAAACGAACAAAAACGCGTCGAAGCGTGCACACGTAAATACATGAAGGTACTCGATACAGTCCTGTGCCGAACTACACCGGCCATTCTACCAGCGTTGGCTGCTGTACCGGCTATTGGTGCGACGGCGAGAAAAGCCAGTCGCTCACGGCAATTCGTAGAGCTCGGAGGCGCGCAGCCGGCGTTCCGTTCTATGCGCACTCTTCGAAGAGCCGTTTAAAAAAAATTTATTCGGTGTTGGTTTTTTTTTTTTTTCATACCGCTTCTATAGTGCGCAGTGGTACAGTGATCCGTTTTATCCCCGACCTTCTCCCACCCCGGCTCTCCACCCGTGGGTGAAGATTTTTTTTTTTTAAGGCACCAACGGCTCTGAGGACAGCGGAACGATTTCGGATATTCGTGCTAGGCTGAAAACGAGATACCGGCCCGACGATGACTGCCATGCTGGTGTCCGTAGCCGAGCTGTCCAATATATTCTCCGTACTCGCCGTTCTGATATGCTTCTGCGGCGTCGTTCTGTTTATCATGAGGTATTTAACATTCATTCGGTTGGTCTCTCTAAGGCAAGTGTACCAATTTTTTTTTAGGGTTAGCATTTATCGCCGGGACATTTTTTTTTTAATATGTGGATTGCGTAGCAAATTTTTCTGAAACGTCGGGTCTGAGTGGATAGCGAATAATTATTAAAACCGACGTTTTTTTTTATATATACCGAAAAATTATTTAAAAATTTTAACTACATTTTTTGCCTTCTGTGGACCAAATTTTTTTTAAAGGGTATTTTACAAATTATTGGACAACATAGCCGGTGCGTTGGCGCATAATTTTTTTTTTGATTTTCACAAAAAAAAAAACATCGAATTCAGTTAATTACAGATTTATTTTATTGCTGTATTTTATTGTGGGAAGAAAATTTGTTGCAGCTGGAGAATCAAATATGGAAATAATGTAAACGGGTGACTTTGATTTTTTACTCTCAGTCGCCGATGAATCCATATCGTTCTATTTCCTCTTCGTACGTATAAAATAGATGCGCATGAAATTACGTGCGTAACGAGATTAGCCGTGGCGTATCAGCGCTCAGCGGTGATTGGCCAATGCTCGCGCGTTGGTGTCCGATTTGGTCCGATCGACTCCGGAGTTATCTCCCTGTGACGGAAAACCGCAAACGCTGTTTTTAACGTGAGAGCACCTTAAGCCGATCGTGCGACACGACGAGTTAACCTTGAGTCGTCCCGCAACTCTGCGGAGCTGGCCACGGTACAGCGAAGCGTCGGCAGCGAGAGTTTCTACTCTAAAAATCCATCGGCTGAATCTCGGCCGTGTGGTTCGCCAGTCCATGAAAGACGATTAAATAATTCAGAATTGCCTCACAATTTTAATCCCGTTTGACCGTCGATTTTTCAAAATTATTATACACCCGTAAGTCACACGTATTAAATTTTACTCACAACATTAATTTCCACGTTTCAGGCCAGGAACAATGAAAACCAAAAATATATTTGGCAGACACGTGCGGGATTTTTCGCATCCGGACACGTTCTCTTACTCTTCCCCGAGTTGTGGCATGGAGAAAAAATAATAATCTCACATGGCCGCAAGAGATTGAAAAACACGGTGGCTGAGCTGAATTGGCGTTCGCAGCGAGTTTCTTTCTCTCCGTCGAGATGTTGCTAATTCCTACTGTACGTTCTGGCCGTCGATGCGGTGAACGGGAACGCCTCGACGCTGTTACACACGCGGATAATGCTCGCCGGTGGCAAACGAGCGGGACCCCTACGTCTCACGTAACTTCTCATATTCGATTTTGTAACTGTGCTATAACACGAGCAGTGCGCCTTTTCCGAGTGTGTACGGTGACCGTGAAATTCCGTCTCTACCGTGCGCTCGGTTCTCTCGCTTCGCCACTCCATACCCGAACCACACCTGCACAACCTCCGCGGCAACAACATCGACCCGATACAACCGTGACGATACGTGAATTCTACTTTCAGCCTCGTTCTAATGAATTTTCCTTGGCGTTCGACTTATTTTTTTTTTCTGCAGTAATTCTTGACTTCATGTCTTTGAGTCTGATAAGAGACAATTAATCTTGTATTCGATTCTAATGACTTTTTCGTTTTTTTTTTTACATTTTTGATGGTTCAATCAGTGTTCGTAAATATTATCTGTGATAAATCATTCCATTTATGTCCGGCATACTTGCATTTCTTTTTTTATTGGGTATCGTGTGATTGAATGTAAGTGTCGTGGGAAAATTTTATGAATTCATCAACTCTTGAGAGTTTCCTCTGTGAAGCAGCTCGGCCTTCAAAGCAAAAAGCTCACGCAGTTAGTATTCATGTCGGTTTTTTTTAACGGTTATTTTTCTTCAATCGGTTCGATTTATCTATCGGAAGCGATTGAAATGATTAAACCGAGTCATACTGTGATTACAGACTAATTGTGACAGTAGTTCGCGGGAAAAAAAGAGGAATTGCAATTTTACTGGAAAATAAGAGGATGAGAATTGAGTCTATCGAGTCGTTGTATTCTCCCTTTAATGTCTGCATATTTTAATCATCACGATAAGTGTGATGGGGATTTACGTTTTTCACTAATCGGACATAGATGCAAAACAACACAGTTCAGTGATTAGATCTTAGATAGATAATTATCATTATTAGATAAGCTTTCTATAGGTCACTGTATAAGCTATAAAACAAAATTGTAGAACACCAATTAATTATTATCAGAAAAATGGTAAAAAATCATAAAATAATCCTCGTTTTGGTTAACAAAAATTCGAAGCTCCATTACAATACCAGGTCAACCCCTCCATTATTGTGAACAATTTTTTATTTCGAATCTCATTGGGAGCTTAGGTGGTCAGTAATTGGGCCGGTCACCTTAACGCGAAAAAAAAAATTCGAAATGTATTAAATCCGGCATTCTTACATTTTTCAACGTATCGATACATTCAATCATTAAAAATCGCTATATATTTTAACACATTTTTCACAGAAATATATTGCAAAATATATCTTCATTCGCCGAAACTACATTAACATAATCACAGATATATTTTTAGACAAGTGCCACGTAATAGTTCTTTTCCCGTGTAAGTGACACTAATGTAGTTCTACTGTTCTGTTTGGCCTGTTGGCCCGAGTACACAGACAAAGAGAAAAAAAAATCTTTATTACCGGCCATTATGGTAAATTACGTGCAAGCAGATTTTCCAAAAGGCTCAAAAGCATCCGTCAGAACAGCTGAGGAGACCGGAAGGAGGGCGTGGTTGACTCAGAAGCATTTTCTTTGTCTGAGAACATTCTTAACTAAGAACAAAAATGCTTCTTCACTTAGCGCCTGCGTAGCGCCGGTCTTTGTCTCGCGACAACCGCAAAATTCTCGCAACCATTTGAGACCGGTAAATATGAATACAACAGGTCGACTTATTATGTACGCGACCGTCTACCCGACTCGTCGACTCGGTGTCTTTGTTAACCGTCCACGAGTCAGAAATAAAAAGGAAAATACCAGCAAAAAAAATAACACACACAAAAAAAAAAGTGTTATTGATTGTAAAACAAAAATGAGTGTGAAAAAAACACTTAATACAGCTGAGAGCGATTCACGAGTGGGTTCGAGTCTTCAAGTACCGTCTCGAAGAGTCCTCATGATTAAACATCGGATCTCGAGAATTTTCGTCTCAATGATATTATCTCGGGTTGTTACTTTTATATTCGACTCGCAGTCGTCAACACCTAAGGTGAAAATGTTCTCGCTTGAGATTGTTGGAAGTTAGGTATTCAGGGCTAGAAAAGAAAGGATTAATCATACGAGGGAACCTCCACGGAGGTCGAACTCAATCTTAAATTATCTGATGTAGTTCTATTCGTTGGTGCAGGAACATGATGGTTCTGCGAGTTCACGGGGACGATCTCATGTTTGGCGGAAGCAGTGGCGTCATGGCCCACTCACCGAGGATACCGCAAATGAAGATGATGAAAGTCCACATACCGTTCACTTTCAAGCTACACGAGAGCTCCAGGAGTACCTACGCCGGTGAGTCGATCATTCTTATTTTTCTATTAAGGCAATTAAGAACGTTTGTGCCAGAATCGTTGAAGGGAAAAATTGGAGAAGAGCTCCGTTGACGGAGTTAGTCAGTGTGCGAGTGGGAAACGGGGACAAAGCCAGCGGTTAAACGAAGATTAAGTGTTCTGTCTACTGAATTTCATCAGAAAACACAACTGTGAAATCTCTTGAAATTGAGATACAATCGCGTAAGGTTTATGACGGTATTTAGACACTCTGACTATACTTTATAAAAAAAAAAAAAGAATCCTCGGTGTTTCTTTTGTTTTATACTACGGTCTGAGAGTTGTGAATCAATGACGTGAGAAATGCAAATTAGTTTTTCAGTCGAGTCTTCGATTTTACTGTGAGAAGAACGACGTATTTAAAGACTCGGTCATTCTTTGAATAATCTTATTGTACGTAATGATTTATTTGCCGCATGAAAATATCAGTTTTATAATCGAGTAAACCGTTCATACGATATTGACGATTAAAAAATATGTTGAGATTTTTCCTCATCCAAAATTCTGTCGGCCTGGATTATGAGCACAAGGAAATGCTTGTAGCTCCTATCGGTGGTTGACTGGGAATCACTGCCAGTATAAGTTAAAAGTAAAGAAAACAAAATAAAAAATAAGATTTAAAAAAGATTTAAAGACAATTGAAAAACATGCGTTTTTTTCAGTCTTTCATATTTGCAATCACGATAGATTCGAAACAAGCTTAATCTACAGACAATTGTCTATAACTCAAGAAATCTCTTGACTGGACAGACGGTGCCCTTCAAGACATAAATATAATTTTTTTTTATCATACTTTACAAAGGAAAACAAGTCATTAGTGACCTCGGAAGATGTTTAATCAGCTAAAAGTGTCCTCGCCGCGTTACATCGCATTTCAATTATCACATATATTTGTGTATTTTCTTTTCGTTCTGTGGCGTGATTCTTAAGCTGCCGCTAATAGGAGCTTTTACCTTGTGTCTTTGGATGTGGTATTTAGTAGTTTTATGAAGTAGTATTTTGCATGTTTCATTATACACACGTTATAAAAAAAAACAACAAATGGTCAAAGAGTCTGAAAAAATTCCAATCGAATCAGTGTTTTTTCGCTTGCGGAGCAGCAAAGTTTTATAGCGATCGCACACAAATGCGTTTTGGCACAAACATCCTTAAGGTGGTGTTGTATAAACCCCCTCTCCCTCCTCCCGAGCTGCGTTCGTAACTGAAACCGTGCTCAATGCTGTTTCGAGACCGCAGACTGCCAAGGAAAAAGTAAAACTGTCTTCCAAGACTGTGGTCTCAGAACGGCATTGTTGCACAGTTTTTGCTCCCAACGGTGGAATTTTACATCACCTTAAGGTGATGTGAATTGACCCTCTTTTTTCTCCGCCGAACCAAGTTCGGTCCGTAACAAAAATGGTGATCCATTTTTTTAAGGCTGCGAAGCTTGTGCCGGATGAAAACGATTGTTATTCGAATTGTTTTATGACGAAGAATGGATTACAGTGTTGGTTACCAGTTGAGCCGATCTTTCATATCGCCGCAATTGTAACACGCAAAACTGCCGTCTGATGAACTGAATTGCATTTTAACTGCGTTTTTTCGTACATGTTTTAGTTACATTCGCTGTTAAGAAACTGAGTGACGTATCCCACTTGCTCACGCATACAAGTTACGCCCCTCTGTTTCCCAGCGGCTAATATATACCATTTGAACAAACAGTATTTTCACATAGGACTATTAGATTATTCTCTGGGCGTTTCGGACTCATCGACATTGAACCTTGAAACAAGTGTTTATGAGAAACTTACGCGGCAGTTGATATTGCGCGTTGAGAGACAATGTTTTTTCGACGAACCGGAAATGTTAAAAACGTGTCCGCTTCGTGGATTCTTATCGTTTAAATATGTACTGTTTTATGGTACACTGAATTTTCGATGAGAATAGGAATACAAATTATCGTCGCACATTGAGAGACCTCCAGGTTCCTATCTATTGATTTTGTGCATTAAGCAAATTTAACAATTTCCCAGCTTGAAGAATCATCCACTAACGATTGCTTGTTCTCTCGCAAACTGCTAGCCGTCGAGCAGCGCACTAATCGTCATCAGCTCCCCAAAACAACGTCGCTCATCTTTTGGCAACACCGGTAGTCTGCTCTATACCCAGTTTGCGTTGGCACAAACAAGGCTTTTTTCGTACGTGAAATTCCTCACGGCCCGACGAAACTGCACGTGCTCACCTTGTGACCGGTCCCGGGTGAACGAGACTGCTGTCGGCACGAATCACAATAGTTTTTCCGCTACGTGCCTCGATACATGGATACGTTGAGAGTTATATTTTTAGCGTGAAATGAGTAATGTAAAAAAAAAAAAGGAATCAGAAAAACTGAGCTTCAATTACTCAGTCGAACCGAATGAAACAAGTTCGACCTGGGACAAATGGTCAAGGTGCCCGTTGTTGCGTAATTATTAGCCTGCCAGCTCGCTCACCTGCATACAGATTAACTTCGTTGCGGTTTAGCTCCCGTATACTTCGACTCGAGGAATTACGGTCGATACGAATGGATATACAAGGTGGAAGGTTCTCCTCAGAGTCATTTTCGTTTCCATTGCCGTCGAGTCGATAACCCACTTCGAGGGTCTCCCACAACGAGTCGAGCCTCAACCTCGAGAATCGTCGCTACTGACTCGAACCCGAGAATTTAAGGGGACGTACAGTCGTGTTTTGTTTCGTGAATAAACCGACTCAAAGTCATTAGCTAAAATATTTCTTGTGCGAGATGCACGATAATTGTCATTCAGTCTCACAGAAGATTTAGATATTTATCCTAAAAAAAACGTGTTTCTCAGTTTCATGTTCGCATCCCTGCACAATGAGCTTTTTTTAAATTGTCACTTCGCACGCGATATGTATGTTACACCTTTTTTTTTTTATAAATGTCCCAACAGAATCTGGAATCTGTCTTGACTGTCCTTGAATTTTATACAATCTTTATCCCTCACTCTTAGACGCTATAGTAGCGTATAGTAGTACTGTTTTGGACATTGTGACCTGTGAAGGCTCAAGGCTTAGAAAGGTTTATCGAAGAAACTTACTACCAGAGCTCACTGTTTCTACTTGTTCCACGGCTTCGTCCAAGAAACCCATGAAACACTTCTGAACTGCAAACGGTGAATGAAGTGGGGTAAAAATTCTAGAATAAAAATCTTCTGGTTTTTTCATGGACAGTGATGGTGATAGACGGTTACAAAGGATAGCTAGGGTAGTAAAATGATTGCTACGAATACAATTACAATGCCAATCAAACTCGCCAGCCTCGCACACTCATATGCTTGCATTATGCATTTTACTTCGTGTGTAATTTCTCCCCTGCATTCGTTCTCCACAACACCCCAGCTGGGGGAGTTCGAATAACGCCTCGAGTTCGCCTTCGCGCAAGAAAGAGTTGTGCGTTACTTTCGGTCGATCGATGTTCCAGCTTCTATGGTCATTTTTAGCGTGAACTCAGGAAAAAAAATTGAGCTCAATAAGGAGGTCTTTGAATTGAAATTTTGTTGTTGTTCTGGGGACCATCCCACGTTATCGTGGAACACGGGATGAAAATTTGATGCGCGCATCTTGAGAGGTCGCTGTCAGCTATTTAAAAAATTACGATCTTGAGAACATCGAAATTTGGAATAAAAAAAAAATTCGAAATTCTCTTGAGTTTTTCCTGAGTATAACATAGAAAAAAAAAAGTCTGCGAATTCCCTATGAAATCGAAGTTTTTTTTTATAGGTTGTTATGGCAGATTGAAAAACAATATTTTCGACAATTATAGCTAATAGTTACAAAATATTATAAGTAGCTGAAACGATTCGTCGTTTCTTTCGACTGGAGTCGAAAAATTTTTGCGATGCTCAAGAGGTATAAAATATGTTCATACACAACGAAGACAATTTTTAATTTACTTGGCTCTTTTCGTTTTTTTTTTTTAGTTAACTCGATACTTTGGAATTCTTAAATTTTTCATGTTGACTTTAAACTTAGATGTTTGAAGTTTTGTATTTTCATACCAGTTTGTAGCGTGATCTACAAAATTACATTCATATTGCGTTTTTATTTTGTACGTCACTATAAGCCTAGTTGGTTCGCGAAAAATTAAAAAATATTCTATTTGACGACCACACTAAGTTTCAATCATCTAATCGAGTCAAATGAAATGAGAATGACCTGGGCCAAACGGTCAAGGTGCTGCCGTTTCGTAACTATTAACCTGCCAGCTCGCTTACCTGCATACAAATTAATTTCGCTACGGCGTAACTCTTTTATACTTCGACTCGAGGAATTCCGGTCGATATGAGTGGATATACGAGTAGAAGGCTCGTCCACGAGTCATTTTCATTTCCATTGACGTCTAGTCGATATCCCATTTCGAGAACGTCCTCAAGCAAATCGAGCCTTAACCTCGAGAAGCGTGCATCGATGCTGTCTTGAACTCGGGAATTTAAGGTGGCACGACATATAGTCGTGTTTCGATTCGTAAATAAACTTATACAAAATAATTTCTGAAATTTTGTTGTGCAATATGCAAGTTAATTATCCTAGAAGATTGAAAACATAATCTCAGACTTTCATACATTCGAATATTCGATCAAAAATACAAACATAACGAAACATTCGTTTTTTTATCTGGACTTTTTTTAAACCACATGAAAGCTTCCTTTATGGGGAGGCAAAATTGATATTCCTCGTTCGTTCTGTACAAGCTCGTTTGATCCTCGTCGTTCACATCCGATTAAAGAATCACAAAGTAAACGATTCAATGTTGCGTTAGTTAGTTTTTTTTAATCAACGTTAGTTTTTCCTCAAAGTTTTTTCGTGTTACCGAGCGAGATAGATTGATCGACAAACGCGAATAATTTACCGGCATGATTTGTCATTATCATTTATATAAAAATGTCTTATTGCACGTTTTCATTTGGGGAGGGGGGGTAAAAGAAATTTCGGTTTAAAACTCCAGACTGGAGAAAGTGTTTCTTTTCTTCCGAGCAAGGAGGACGACGGGTCCTGTAGATTTACAGTTAATCGTTGTGACTGCTGTCGAGCCCCAATTAAAATCCAGCATTGACTCCATGCATTGGTCATCGCGTCCGAGGAATTCACAGATTGACATTCATAATACATAATACAAGTTGACAATAATTCTGATAATAATTCTCATTTCTCATATATAAATAGCTTGTAACAGCGTTGCTGAATAGTTTTGCACATACATTTGCACAGATCTAAATAATTTAAAAAGGGTTCGCCCCGCGTACAAAACACATATATGTAAATAAATAATAAATTTTATTTATAGTGTCGCAGCAAGAGGTACAAATTGCTGAGTAAATAAAAATCCAGCAATCACCTGAACGTATTGTTGCGTAGCTTTCAAGGAATTTAGTGATCGAAATTCGTAAGACGTAATACGAGTTTACAATAATAATCTTATTTTCACTTATTTAAATTGCTCATAACCAAGTTCCTAAATAATTGTGTATACGCACTTGCACAGTTATAAATTATGTAAAAGGGGGTTCGACCCATGCGCAAAATAAATAAATGAACAGGAAAACTGTGCATTTCCTTCACAGTGTCGCAGTCAGAAATACAATTTGCGGAGTGTCAATTCTATACCTTGCTTATTCCGACTCGTAAAGTCAAGCATAGATAGGAAGGCGGTGAAGTAAAACGGGCAGAAATCCGTTGGAGGAAAATAAAAAGAACAAGTTTCGCAAGTCCTCGAGATCCGGGCCTGTAGACTGTAGGAGGACCAGAATGGTCGTTGCTCCTGTCCTACTAACGCCATCGATAATCGTATTGCGTTCGCATCGACATATTAAGCCAAACTCGTTTTCCCCTGGCGTGTTCTCACTTTTTATTTTTCAGTTACGAAATTTCACAGTTCGGTCCTCGTTTCGAGATTCCGTATCTCAAGGATCTGTTTGGCAATGATGCAAAAACATGGTTCTTCGAAAGCCGTTAATATCAAGAATAAGGTGAATAAAAAATGGAACTTTCGACAAACGGCAGTCGCTTGTAATTCACCGTAACAAGTACACTTTAATACAATGCTTCGGGCTCGTTTGATTTTCAATCGAGGACAATCTTGTTCAATGCTCGTTTTCCACGTCTCACTGTAGCCTTAACAAGCTAGCGAACACACATCGACCGACAAAC
Organism: Listrodromus nycthemerus; assembly: GCA_963978505.1. Classification (NCBI taxonomy): domain Eukaryota; kingdom Metazoa; phylum Arthropoda; class Insecta; order Hymenoptera; family Ichneumonidae; genus Listrodromus; species Listrodromus nycthemerus. Next base: position 16,984,681 of record OZ021681.1, read on the forward strand.
TCGCAGAGTCATTAATTTCTCTGTGAATCTGAAGCTAATTGATCGAGAAAAACATTTTTTACGTTGGCCTTACAGGATGTGAAATAGCGCGGCTTGTGAACAAAGCAGTCGTTCCTGTTTTCTCTGAGGTCGTAATTAACGACCTCGGAGTTTCGTTTCCAACAAACGATTAGGTTTTCATGCTACTAGCTGAAAAGACTTTAAAAATCTATTCTGCTCTTCTACAAAAAAAAATCAAATAATTCAAATAAATAATATCAATAACATTACCAGTAGTGAAAATGTTAATACCATTATTTAAGAAATTAGGAACGAGATCGTTATTGTTTCGACCAAAAGTTGATTGAATTTTCATGCTTCTAAACACAGTAACGTTCTCTAAAACCTAATTTGTTTTATTACAAAAATATTAATACTATTTAATGATAAATGAATTAGTAATGGTGAATGATCACCGACTGAGCGCGGAGAAGTTGAGCGATGGATCGTTTCATATCGCCTGAAGTGTCGATAACACTGCCATTATATGACTGGTCAAGAGCTTTCGAAAGTAGTTTTAAGTAACGGGTGAAAACTTTGATCGAACCAGCCCATCGCAACGAAAAAACCTTTCGATTTCTCTTCGAGTGTTTTATCGGAAGTTTGTCAGGCCGTCTTGCAAGAGGCGAGTGACCACGTGACCTCCAACAGACTCTGCTCGGCCAGTTATGACGGCAATACGAACGGCCCAATGATTGACAAATACTGCACGAGTACAGTGATTGATTGAGGATTACATTTATAGCACCATCTGCTCCATATTCACTATCGGACCGTTAATTATATGATAACAAATTATAGGTCTGCATTATGTTGGAGCTGATCGAATTAACAATTCATGAGTATTGACTACACTCGGAGGGTTTGCATGAACTATAATTACCGGCAGTTTTGCGTTTGCATTGTTCTCAGGAGGACGTGAATAAGTCGCACGATTTGACAAACAACAAAAACTAGATCACGTGTGCGTGTGTCTCCGACCAAGCTTACAGTCGGTTATCTCATGTTAAATAATGTTTATTCGCTGTCGCAACGTTCGAGTAACGCGCTTCAAACGATTCGCTTTAGTTTTCAAATAACTCGACTGTTCAAGTTGCCAAGTGGTCGATACACTTATTTACACGCTCTTATCCATACGCTTTTATATATTAATGCTCAATTCAGTGGCCGAGACTCGAAGGTAACCTGGTGTAAAAATCTTTAATTATTACTCGGAAACTGAATAGAACAATCGAAAAATTATTCCTCGAGAATTAAAATTTAAATCCTATTTAATACCAACATTATGGCGGTCCTAAAATTGAAAATTTTAGAATTCTCTGTAGGTCACCATCATTATCGTTAGTTATATAAAATAAAAATGCGATGTGCCACGGGTGTCTGAAACTAATACATTTTTAGGGCCTACCGGAACAGCCCTCTTTTTGAAAGTAAACTTTATTTAGGGAGACTGAAGGTTATCTGCTAATAATATGAATTAGTCTTCCAACGCAACTCTGTACAGCGAATTTGACTGCAGTAGATCAGTTAATTATAAAATTAATTTATCGAATGTGTTAGGATGGTCTCACTTTTGGAATTAGTATTTTTGGTTCAGGAAACTGAAGTTAAATTCTGTTGTGTCGACTCTTGCGAATCTTTGTACTGTCAGTAAGTTTCGGGCGACCGTTCACCTTCTCACGGTGACGGTCCAGCCGCTGCTTCCGCCAAGCGCGAGTATCGACTTCTTATCGCGTAGAAATTGTGACGTGCGGAGTTATAATCGAAGACTTCCGTCAGGCTTTTGCATCAGCCAACCTCAAAGTCCCGAAGTTGTGAAACGTGAGCTCTACTTGGTCACATCCCAATGAACGACAGCTTAATTAAATAATTTGGCCCATTCATCACTTCCATGCGCATTTGTCGCGATGAATTTAATTTTGACTTTAAGCGCAGATTAATTATGTATCTTAAAGTTGAATTGTTTGAAGGTTTAAATTGTGAAGCCGGATTGTTTTCACACTTATTTTTTTTTACTAGAACTTGGGTGTAAGTCCGGATGATCCGAGTTTCCGGATGATCTATGATTTTTCTTTATGTTTTCTTATTTTCTCACATTAAACAAGCTAACTTACGAAAAATGGTGGTTTAATTCATTTGAATTTCAATACAACAAGTAAATTTATATGTACAATACACACAACACATTTCACTACGATGCGACGTCTCTTAGAAAAAGTATCGCATTTTCAGATGGACCAGGCCTGTAGACCTGGCGGCAAGCAGAAATGAGGCGACCATCTAAATTTTTGTTGTATTCTTGGACACGCACATGTTTTTACACCATAATCTTACACTTCAATATTTTTGTTGTGTTTAATACTTTTCCTCCACTGTTTAATACTTTTCCTATGTTCCTAATCCAGTGGCGTTCAAGAGTACCACAATTAAAACAATTGTGCGAATATCGTGATGTAGGACATCGCTGCTCGTATAGTCTTGAAACACCGTTTTAAAGTAATATTATAAGCACAGTGTCAGTTATACTCTCGATTGTTATAATAAAATTTTATCATAAAAACACGATAATGTCATACCGATCCAAAACTTTCCAATGATAGTACGTAGACTTGTTTGGCGGTAATACAACAAGGTCTCTTGCTTCTTACCATGATTGGTATTAGGAGTTTTTGAGCTTTTACTGGCATATTTTCCCAATCCATCTCATAACTAACGGGCAAAAAAAATAATAGTAATAAGAATAGCAAACTTTCGTGAGAAACAACTCATTTGTACGCACGCAGTTGTATGAATTTTTTGACTATGATCTATCAATTCCTGTCCGGCTATGCTATTTATAAACAGATGAATCACTTGTATCATTGTATGGGTACCTAAACGAATCAGCGTGTCAGGATGTTCATAATTTATCACGGCCTGCATGTACAATCAATTTTCCTTCAGAATTTTTCCATTGTGAAATGAATAATGCTTTTCAAAGTTGCATTGTTTTATCTTACCTGTACGCCTGTGAAGACTATGCAAATCGCAACAATAATCATCACCTCTGTGGTTGGTCCGGTACAAATTCTTTCAATCAGAACAGCAAAACTATGTTGCACACGAACAAACGAATTCCCAAAAAGATCTTCACGTTGAACACCGACAGTCTAACTATGCACAGTGATTAACTTGTTGCACTTACCTTATCGCTTCTTCGTGAAAATTGATGCAATCACACATTTTTTTATAACTCCGATCGTTGCAAAGAGTCATTGCATTTTCTTTATTTGGCTTGTATTTACTTGTGTCCATCTTTAAGTTGAATCTTTATAGATAATTTTTAAGCTATTATCAATCAATTGATAATCGTATTATCCATCTACTGACAGGAATAAATACTATACGGAAGTAAAGTCAAGACGGAATGAGCTTGATTAAGATTGGGGTCGTTTCCTTCTCCTTTAAAAATTATTTATATTTCTAGATCCGGCCGGAAATTCAATTTGGCTTGCGAAATTAATCGCTGCCGATCGGCCGCAAATTAATTTAATGGTCACGGTAAATATGCAGTTCCAAGATCAAATGGTTTTCCTGGTTTTTAAAGATTACCCGGAGCAGGCACTCAACCTGCACGATCGTTTCGCAGAGCGTTCAATTGTAACTTTGGCTTGGTTTTCAACTCCAACGCATCCGGTCGGCTTGTGCAGAACTAACTCTTTTTCCCGTTTTAATTAATATATTTTTAACTAGAATTTTAATTGTAATCAGAATTGTTAAACTTTACATCGAGATCTCATAAAAGGGTATTCAGATGTAGATCAAAGATCCAAAGGTCTTTTTATGCACTTTTGGGGGCCCTGACGAAACGCTCTAAAATTTTCACCAGGGACAAGAGTTAGTTTAGGTAATCGATTGATCGGTTCGGTTTTAGGGTCTTTAGCTTGGTAGGAAAACGAGCGGACTCATCGATCCAGAGCTATCAATTGATCCTAGATACAAGTATACGCACCCAACGACTTCGAAAAGAGCACAAGCATGAATAATCCATAAAAAGTACATCAATTCCATGGCAATCATCATCCTTACTGCTACTATTGTCACGACACATTGATGAGCGAGTATAATCCAATAGTATTTATCCACATCAAAACCGTATTCTGCGTTAATGTAAATATAGATTTTTGGCCGGGTTTCATTAAGTGGATCAATGAAGTCCAGTATGGTAGGTGATAAGCTTACGACCAAGTACAGTGTCACCGCAATATTGACGAACACTAGCGAATCAAAAAGTAGCAATAAGGTATTGATACCTATATTGCACATTGTGAAAAAAAAATGAACAATTCATCATTCACCAGAGTATAATGCGATGATGTTGCGTCCACGTTCGGCGTACTCGTCGAGGACAATCACTGCAGATGTATTTTTCAACATTTCCCAATGCCGTTCAATATTCTTGAAAGACAATTTTATCTGAAATATTTCAGATTACAGACGTATTTTTGTAGAACATAGTACGCCGAGCTCGTACTTCATCAAAACTTTGCATGTATCTCAACGCAGTGAGATAAGTTCCTATACCGATCAATATGTTTGGTACGTCACGAATAAGAGTGCTTATGTCTCCCCAAGTGGCATAAATTCTGATAAGCTTTTGAACGCAGACAATTTTAGAATTAATGTTTCAAAAGAAAAATTCACACTCGGTTAAGAACTGCTACCATAGGTCCGGCGACTGTCATGATAATAGCAAACACCGTTGATAACCGAATAAATCTCACGTATTTTGACTGTTCCGGCCAAATGCCCATTTGGGTTATATGAGCTTTGGATAACGCATAGTAAGGCTGATCAAAAAAACTCATTGAAACACCTCAGTATTTCCAATGCTTCCACGGCTTCGTCCGACGAGTCCAGAAAAGTCTTACCAACTGCTAGAGAACGATTGATGATGCAAAATAAAAATTCTGCCCCTACTTCTTTGAAAGACAGTGAACTTGATGTACTTCTACATTTCCCTAGAATGTGTGTTGCTAGCGTTCAATAATTGACGCAACTACAATTACTGTCCCAATCATATTCACTACCCTCGCAAACTCTCTTACTTACCGTGAATATTCCATGAAGACGTCACTCTTCCCCTCTGTATTCGATATCTATAACACCCCAACTGGCGTCGTCCATATAACGTTGCGTCTGACTGAACGTCGCGTCCGAGTCGCGCGAGGGTTCAGCGTCAATATCATACAGTCGACGTATCAACTTGTACCATAAGTTCTGTCCATTGCTGGAATAGATGTGGATCATGTACGTTTCAAGCTATGGAATCGCATTTTCGCAAAATTGAAAATATACTTTTTCCCGACTGTGCCAAAGTAACCACATTCCTTACGTGCAATACGGGCGAAAAATAGCTTATTATTGACTGATGATCATTACTGACCTGTGAGCATGCGCAGTACAGTTTTATTACTCTCTAGGGAGTAATGAAACGTGAAAAGTAGGGTTCTTTACTTCCTCTGCAAACTCTATTACTTTCTGAGTACCAACGGTCATTACCGGATATAACGTCTTAACGAAGACAAGAAAACTTATCCTACGCGAAAAGAGAGCAAGTGCATTTTGCTTCGTGTGAGTTTTCGCTCGGGCATCAAACTTTACACTCGGTGAAAATACGCACTTTCCTCCCTTGTGGCATGATTGACTATTTTGCCCTTAAGGTTGAGCTAAAAATCAACATTACCTCAATATATTTCGAAACAAGTTTTAAAAAATAAGTTTTAGTCTGTTACTGAAATATACGTGAATCATGTCCAACCTAAATTACATGATTCCGTTTTCACGAAAGGGGGAAAATACTTCTTTCCCTTGAAATATTTTTTTTCAACTGAAATATCGTTTTTTCTACAGGAAGTAGTTATGAAGGTAAATACATTGGTTTTCGCCCCATATATATCGTCAAGTCGTTATACAGCGATTTTATCAAGAAAAAAAATACTCGTTACCGAGACCCTTGGTGGTTTATAAGTACACTGGAAAGAAACCGACATTTTTAAACCGTAAGAGGTGTCCCCCTTGCAACGTTACTTCCGGTTGAAAACCTAGATTGTTAAACCGGAAGTTATGTAACATAACATTTTTCTGGGTTTTTTTTTTTATATTTCAGGTAAAACTACATTACGTATGGTAGAAACGTAGGAAGTTTCACTGCACTTCGAAGTTCCCTCGCAAGTTGTGTTTTCGGACGAAATTTTTTTTTTTCGACACTCAAAACATGTTTGTTAAGCAGAATCTGATAATCATTTTATTTATTACATCAATTTCTCTCACGTACTCAGTATGTAATAGGGAAGTGAAAGAATGTTCGTCTACATGATCCGGCGTTGTTTATGAGTAGACCGATTAAATCAGTTGCGCAAATATCGTAAAGTAAGATATCACCGTCTTTAATGTCTTGAAAAACCCGATAAAAAATGTTATTATAACCATAGCGTCGATAATTCTATGAATTTTTATGGTAACAGAAGATTTCTTATAAAAATGTGATAATATACCGAGGCAAAACTTTCCATCGATAGAACATAGACTTTTCTAGCGGTAAGGCGGCAAGGTTTATTACTCCGTATCATAATTGGTATTAGAAGCTTTTGAGCTTTCACTGACATCTCATGCCAGTCCAAATTATAACTGATAAGAGAAATGGTTGTAGCTATACGACTTGATAAACTCTTTATAAATCCCTAATTTATACCCACGCAGTTGTGTGAATTTTTCGACTATGATTCATCAATTCCTGTCCGGGAATGCTATTTATATAAAGATGAAGTACCTGAGCAATTGTGTATGTTCCTAATTGCATCAGCATGTCTGGATGATTCAAATTCATCAGAGCCTGCAGACACAAAACCAGAAATCTTTTTGTAAAGGAAATATTTATATATATATATCAGTAATAAATTATTTTGAATTACCTGTACGCTTGTAAAGATTATCATAATCGCAATAAAGGCTAGCACTGATCCAAAAGGTCCGGAACAAATACTTTCAATCAGATCTGCAAAACTACATTTCACAAATATGGATTAATTTCAAAAACCTCTACTTTGAATGCTTAAAGTTTCAACATGTGCGGTCACTTTTTTAGTTTCACTAACCGTATCGCCTCTTCGTGAGCGTTGATACAGTCACAGATTTGTTTATAATTCCAATCCGTGCATAGGGTGATCGCATTTTTCTTTTCGTTCGTGTATTTATTTTTTATCAGGTTTAAGTTGAATCTGTATAGGTAATTGCTATTATCGTTCGATTGATAATCGCTTTACATTACACTTCTACTCATTTTAATGAATACTAAACGGCGACAGAGTATGGCCGAAATGGGGTCGATTAAGAATAGTGATCGTTTTCATCAGATTTTCAATTTACACTTTTAGAAACGAAAGGGAAATCCAAGTTAGCCTCCGAAATTGGTCCATGCCGGTCAAGAGTCGCGATCAGTTTAATGCATAAAGGAATACACATTTCAAAGAGCGAGTGATTTTCGCGATTTCTAAAGGTCACCCTGCAGAGATATTCGAGTCAACTATAAATTAACTCTTAGGCCAATCTTCTGCATCTTGATGTTTGATGTTTTCAAACGAGTCGTAATGCCAACCGTTCAATATGCTTATGAGCCGAGAGTTATAGGTATGTTCGGCATGACATCGGAAATCGGGCTGATTCGGTAAAATTCAGCCGTCAGCCAACCTTCCGAAAATTATAACTGTTATCATTGCAACTGATTTTACAAGATCGATCAAAACGTTTATCTCTTGATGGTTCCCTAGCACAAATTTTGAACGCTTTGTCGTGTCACTCCTCAGGTCTTTTTGGAACCTATCTGGGTTTGATTTAGTGCTGTAAAGTTTGTTAAACTAATGTTCGACGCACCGGCTGACCGATTGGTTTTGAAAAATCATTAATGTCTATCCACCAATGTAATCACGACCGAAGTTGAGAGTCCCAAGTGATCCAGGACCAAATCAATATCATACAAACCTAACGACTTCGAAAAGTGCACAAGCGTGAACAGCCCATAAAAAATACATTGTTTCTATGGCCATCATCATGAAAATTGCCACTGTCGTCACGACATATTCATGAGCGAGTATGAACCAATAGTACTTATCCACATCAACACCGTAATCTGTGTTAAACATATTCATTTTTGGTCGAGATTCATTCAGCGGGTTCACGAAGTCCAGTATCAAAGGTGATAAAGATAAGGCCAAGTAGAGAGTCAGCGCAATATAGATATATACTGGTGAATCAGAAGCAAAGAGGAGTAAACAATGAGAAATTGATGCCTGAGTTGTGATTGCGAAAAAGCAACAAGAAAAAATAATTATATACTCGAGTAAACGAGGATGATGTGGCGTCCACGTTCGGCGTATTTGTCAAAGACACACACAGCAGATGTATTTTTTAATATTTCCCAATGCATCTCTATATTCTTGAAGGACAATTTTATCTGCCGAAATGATCGAATAAAGATTCATTTCTTTGCAGAACATACCGAGAGCGTACCTTCTCAAAACGTTGAATATATCTCAACACCGTAACGAAAATTACTGCCCCAATCAACAAATGTGGTAAACTCCGCATAAGGGCATGCAGATCTCCCCAAGTGTCGTACAATCGCATGAACTGTTGAACATAGTAAATTGTAAAACGTTTCAAAAGAAGCATACATACTTGGATAATGACTGCTACCATAGGACCGGCGATTGTCAGCGTCAATACAAAGATCATGAATAACCGCGTAATTCTCACGTTTTTGGACTGCTCCGGCCAAATCCCCATTCGGGACATGTGAGCCTTGGTCAAAGAGTAGTAAGGCTGATCGAAGAAACTCATAGTTCCAGCTCACTATTTCTATTGTTCTCTCGGGTTCTTGAAATATATCCAAGAACGCCTCTCCACTGTTTGGTGATAGCGAATGATCCAATAAAAAAAAAGTTGCCTCCAGTAGCTTTAGCGACAGTGACGGTGATAGACAGCCACATTTCATATAATATTCATCGCTTGCATACTATGATTGAATCGGCTGCAATTACGACACCTATCATACTCACCACTGTTGTGAACTCCCATGATGTCCGCGCATATTATATGAAAGCGTCGCTCTTCTCCCTCGCATTTTTTGACCGCAACAACCCGACCAGTTGCGTCCCGATAACGCTTCGAAGCCGTTCGTTAGTAGCATTCTCCCGACGCATCAGCTTGTACTATAAGTTCCTATAAGGTTTTTCGAAAACACTTGAATGTAAAATATAAATCAAATTACGCGACCCAATGTCCATCTGAAAGGAAAAACATACTTTTTGTGTGCTGGTGAACGACGACTTAGTGGTGTCTTAACACTAAAATGTCTTTCTCCCGTTTCTTTATATTTATGTTGAAAGGGAAAACTGTCCCAGAATTAATTTAGTACAATATAATACAATATAGTATAATATACTCTACATACAGAGAATCATTAAACTCTATGAAGGGAGAAAGCCGAAGAACCTGATTCGTCATTAATGCCTTAATGATCTAAATGTAGCTGCTACGGAAAATCGGAAAATTTCGGGCATCAATAAAAAAAACCGTGGTGTAATATCCATGTTTTAGTGAATTTAGAAATCTACGATAATCTTACGTATATTTTCGGAAAATTATGGATTTATCTGGTGGTTTGCCCCCCCCCCCCCCCCCTGCCTTTTTCGGCGAAGCTGAACTCCCTGAAAAAGCGGTCTTCGGAGCGTTTGCAATATTTTCGAAAATTCGATTTTTATACTATATGGAATGGATTTCTATGTAGTGCGATTGGATCGTAATCGTTAATGCGATGAAGCTGCCGACTTTGGAGACAGATAAGGAAGGCGAAGAGGTAGAGTTAAAAAACCTGTAACTCCTATAGGCTCGGGATAGAAACCGCAATACCAATATAATATTATAAATAAACGGTAGGGAATAAGAAAATGTTCGATTTCGATTTTGGGACATGCAAAACGTATTCCTGGGTTATTCTCAGTCCAATTTTTTCGGATCACAAAATTAACCCTCCTTACGTACTCCGTATGTGATAAGAAAGTAAAAATATGTTTGTCACCACGATCCAGTCTGATTCATGAGTAGAGGGGTTACATCATTTGGGCGAGTATCGTGAAGTACGATATCACTGTTCGTATTGTCTTGAAACACCGTTTAAAATGTTGTAACAACAGGGTTGATTATACTATCGTTATGATATATTGAATTTTAAGTGATAATATCATACCGAGCCAAATCCTTCCAGCGATATAACATAAACTTTTCTGGCGGTCAGACGACAAGGCTTGCTGCTTCGTATCAACATTGGTATGAGGAGCTTTTGAGCTTTGACCGACATATCTTGCCACTCTACATCATAACTAACGGATAAAACAGGTAATAGACTTGGAAACTTTTTTGGAAAAAAGAAACATTTATACGCACACGGTTGTATGAATTTGTTGACTATGATTTATCAATTCCTGTCCGGGTATGCTATTCATGTAAAGATGAAATACCTGAATGATCGTGTAGGTGATAAATTGAAAGAAAACGTAAGGATGATGTACATTTATGAGGGCCTGCAATTAAAAACAGTCGATGAGGAATTTTCCTTCTCTGGAAATAAAGGTATACCGAAATTCTAATGTTTCAACTTACCTCTACGCCTGCAAAGATTATAATAATTGCAATGAAGCTTATCACCACTCCGAAAGGTCCTGAACAGATACTCTCCATTAGATCCGCAAAACTATGTAACACAAAAAGGAACAATGCTCCGACAAAATTCAACGTTAATCGCTAAGTGATTTCTCACGGTGATTCTTGTGTTCTCCCGAATGCTCGAAACTTGCTTGGCAAATGTCTGGTAGCTCGTGGTAAGCTGTTCCGGTCATTGGCATGCGTATAGCAAAATGTGGCTTAACTCTGGCTTAGGAAACAAGTTTTGAGAGCCGAACCTTCGTCGCGGATGTTATCTGGAAACTCTCTGGACAAGCCAAGAGGCACAACTTGGTCGAATAGCTAAGTCGGCTATACCGTGGTTTTTGCTTGGCTGGCCCTTGGCTCAGACAGACCCTACCTTATCACTACGCTGTAAAAATAAGTGAGTTGTCTGAGGCATGCATTTGGGCATGTCAGACGATGGCGATTATTTGGCTATTCAGACAAGTTGACTCACTCGGTCAAGAACCACAATATCTCCAGTTTCTAGACAGGATGTAGATATGCCGTGGCTGTTATTTGGCTAGTACTTTGCTAAACTAAACATCACTTGTCCGAAAAGCATATAGACATGCCAACATATCAATCCAAAAGGACAAAACCCCAGCGACAATTACAAGATCGTATTAAAGAACTTCGAAATTCCAGGTCTACAACAGCTGTTGAGATTGTCAATCTATGAAAATTCATTCATATCAGACTTCATTTAAAACAAAATGTATTACATCAATGTTATAGAATCATTTGCAATTTGATCATAGGGGAGGAAAAGGGCGGAAAACATCTAAATAATTTTTTTATACTGATATTTATTTATTTATTTTATTGGTTAATTATGAACCCGCAGAACTCAGAAGCCGAAACCAGAGGCAAGCCATACGCGACCCAGACAGAAATACGGCAGTATTGTGTTACGTGTTTTTTAATCAAATAGTAGCATACCCTACGCCAGATTTGTGCCACCCTCTACCCAAACATTTGCCCGGCCTTCGAGCCGGACGACCTATCGTACATAGTCGAACAAAGAATTTGATCTTGATCTACTAACCTTATCGCTTCTTTGTGAGCAGTGATGCAGTCACAGATTTGTTTATAATTGAAATCATCATCTGAAGTCCCATTTTCCTGATAGTTCGGGTGTTTACTCGTAACCAGCTTTAAGTTGAATCTGTATGGGCATTTGTGGACCAATTCTCGAATTAATGAAAATCAAATTACACTGTCGCTCTACTGACTGGAGTCAATACCATACAGAAGCAAATTCCGGACCAAATATGGTCGATTAACATTTCTATCCGTTTATTTGTCTTTTCAATTAAAGTAGACTCTTAAATCCTGGAGAAAATCCAATTTGGTCTCCGAAATTATTCAGTTCTGGTTGTAGGGTTACGATTAGTGTAACCGTGACGGTTAATACAAAATGCAAAGTATATACGGTTTTTTTTAATATAAAAAAATTTGGTTTTTGAAACGATTGGTAAAAAAGTTGACCTCGGAAGGTTTCTAGAAAAAATTTGTAAGCGTTGGATCGAGACCTCATCACGCCTTTTCCACGTCTGAATTGGGTTCGATGTAATGCTCTAAAATTTCTGTCATGGTTGGGGCAAGTTTTAGTTTAACCCATAGATCAACCGATTTATTTTCATGCATTTTCTGGATTGGTCGGAAAGCTTCATATTTATCAATTCAGCCGAGTATACACACCGAACGATTTCGAAAAGCGCACAAGCATGAACGGCCCACAAAAAGTACATCGTTTCCATGGCCACCACCATAGCAATCACCATCAGTGTCACGACGTATTCGTGAGCGAGGATGAACCAGTAGTATTTTTCCTTGTCAAAACCGTGTTCCGTTGCGCAGAAATTGATCTTTGGTCGGGTTTCGTTAAGAGGATGAACCAAATCCAAGATCACAGGTGATAAACACATGACCCAGTACAGAAAAAGCGCCAGATAAACACATACTGACAAATCAAAAGCAAAAACATGTAATTAAAAATTGATCTCTACGTTAGGCATTGTTAAGAATTAAATAATGAATTATTCACTCGAGTAAACGATGATGATTGAGCGCCCACGTTCAGCGTACTTATCAAGAACAATCACCGCCGATGTACTTCTAAACGTATGCCAATGCCGTTCTATCATGGTGAACGACAATTTAATCTGCTAAATGTTTAATTGAACATGCACTTTTCCATAGAACACATAAAAACGAAAAATATACCTTGTCATAATTTTGTATATATCTTAACACAGTCAGCAAAGTTCCTATGCCGACCAGCACGTGTGGTATGTCATGCACAAGAGCATCTATTTTTCGAAAAACATCATTCAATCGAATAAGCTGTTGAAAGTAGTAAATTGCAGAATCATCGATTAAAAATAAACATGTACATTGCGGGAACGATAATTACTCTTGGTACGAAGAGTGTTAATGTTAAGATGAACACCGTCAATGGCCGAATAACTCTCAAGAGTTTTGACTGTTCCGGCCAAATGCCCATTCGGCACATATGAGACTTGGTCAAAGCGTAGTAAGGCTGATCGAAGAAGCTCATTGCACTTCACTTCTTCTACTCTCCTCACGGCTTCGTCAAACGAGTCAAGGAACCTCTCGTCAATTGGTTACGAACGGAGGACGAACCAAGATAAAACGTTCCTCTCAGTTCCTTCACGACCAGTGATGATGAGCGACATTTTCATGTAATATGTATCGCTGGAGAATTTACTCGGTTGCAATTGTGACGACTATTATACTCCCCACTCTTGTGAACTCGCATGGTGGTTATACATATTTCATGAAGACGTCACTCTTCTCCTGTACATTAGTTTCATATAACACCCCGTCTGGCAACATCGAGTGATGCTTCGAGTCCGACAACGCACAAGAAAGAGTTGTGCGTCAATATCATTCGGTCGACGTTTCAGCTTGTACCATAAGTTTTTATCAATTGCTGGAATACCCGTAAATCATGTACAACTCAAGTTACGTGCTAGCGTTCTCCCGAAGGGAAAATGTACTTTTTAGCCTTTAGTATATTCGTCTGATACAACGCTGCCAATACAATAAGTTGAATCACGAAAGACTCGCGGGATAGATTTGTGTTGATAAAGCCCCAGTTGTTTCCTTATCTTTTATGTATTCATATTTTATATATAATTATGATATTTTTGTTGATGGATCGAAATCAAATCTGCTTAAATTTTCATATGGCTTTCCAATAATGATTCTCTATTCGCAAAGCTTCTTCAATGGGAAGGAATTTTTTCTATAGTTGATTTCCTCTTGGAGGAAGGTTTGCGAATAAAGGAACATTATGGGAAAGTCATTGAAAATTTCAATATTCAAGTTTTTTCAGCGTCAAAAAAAAAGGGTAGACCCTATTTTTTTTTACTGAGATGGCCTCAATAAAAATCTATCTATATTTGACATGATTAAACATATCGAAATCGTGGCTAGCGCAATAGAACTTCCCAAATAAAAATTCACACCACCCGGTGAAAACCATGAATAATAAAAATAAAATTGAATAAAAAAATTTCGCTACAAATATTGTGCAATATCTCCTTCTTTCAACCGTGAAAATCGACTCGAACAAAGCATGTCCTTACCAACAAAACATCACGAGATATGCCTAAGCTTTCACCTATTCAAAGTGATCTAAGCTCTGTGATGTATTTCGTTCATCGAAAGTCTCAAGTATAACGCAATGAGTCTAGAGAAGTTCTTCAGTGCAAGAAAACAAAATTCTACAATCAATTAAGTGCGCCCTTACAGAGCATTAAAAAATTCCACGGATGGAAACGGTCCGAACGAGGTGGTCCTTTATTAGTGCCTCGACGGTCCGAGTTCAACTTTTAAAAGTACATGGACGGTGCATCAATAAGAGTACTCTTGCTCTAGCTCGCAGATTGTTTCCACTTCGCAACTACCTTGTGTCGCGTCGACTCGCCGCAAAGTTGAACTCTCGCACCGTTGTGTTTCTCGCTCAGTCCGGCCCGTCGAGCAAAGTTGCCGTAACCGATGGCGAACGCGAGCTCGCAATCGTGCGCGCGCACCCACCGGTTCTCCATTGCGCAATCACCGATTTGATAATCGGTTTTCTGTGCGCGCTGCGACCGAACGTAGCTGTAACTGTACGGTGTATTTCACTGCACAGTGCGGTATACAGTGTACGATCGGCAAAATTGCGAACGATCCGTGGTTCGCTCTACGCTTTTTTTTTTATAAAACCTCAGCTCTGAGTCGATCCCTCGACGGTAAAAATGAAGCGAGCTGTTACAAAATCTCCTTACAATGAGCCACCTTTTGTTTTCATTGCGAAACTCTTTGTGCCGATACACAGCCGGCATCGATGCCGATACACACGTTCGGTTCGTCGAATGACGTCGAGCGAGTCTAGAGCAAGTTATAATCCACCGTAGCGAGCACGATCCTTTCACCGCGCAGACTGTAAGATCAAGCGCTCGCTCGCCGCTTCCCATGTACTGTTTATATATTCGGTCTTGGTACAATGTGAAAAAAAAACGACGTATCGATTGTTTAAAAAATGAAAAAAAAGGAATTGTTGCTTATTCGAGTGACTTCAGCAATCATCAGATCATGGATCATTGTACTGTAACACTATTTTTTTTCCAGTGACTTGGGTGGAATTCAATCATTTTTAACAATTTTTATTTCGCAATTTAAGGTTTTTGGTTTCAAGTTAAAGTACGAGATAGGATGGATGAATGAATTCGGAATTCGAATGCGACATTTACATTTCATATGTGAAAGACAGATAACGGATGGATAATTGTACTGTAATGATATTTTTTTGTTCCAGTGACTTGGGTGGAAGTTAAATATTGTTCACAATTTTTATTTCACAATTTACCGTTTCGATTGCCGAGGTACAGTACGAGATGGGATGGATGAATTAATTCGAAATGTGAATGTGAAAAATTTCATTTTATATGTGAAAGAGACAAAACGAGTTTGGCTGGGATTGAAAGTCTCTTCGAGAAGTTATCGAGTTTTCGGACTGGACCGACCTTCGGGACGACAGAAATTACGAGAATGCCTTAGTTCATTCCGAGCCATGCGAAACACCGTTTCAGACCTCCCAATTCTCGTTTTTTCTATAAAAATAATTTCTCATACTGCCCATGCGATAAGTAAGCTTAAAGATTTTTTTTTGTTTTTAAGATAACTTCTACTGCGACCATTCGATCGACACGAGCGCTGAATTAATTAAAATCGAAGCGAGTAAAATCGTGTAGAGACTCTTTCCAGAGATTTCTCTGTCATTCTGAATCGACGGTGCCTCGAGAACAGTCGGGAATTAACGTTGCAGCGAGTTGGACCGGGCACAGAGCGCGAGACAGCTTTCACTTCATTCGCGTTCGTACTCACGGCAGCGACGCAAGGTGAATCACTCGTAGAATCTTGCGAGAGAATCCGTCGAGTAATCCTCTCTGGAAGATTCTCGCGCGACGTAATACTCGTTTCTTCAGCGCACAAAAAAAAAAAAAACTCGATACGTTGAGTGGGGCAATTTCTGAGTCAATTTGCTGGATCTCAATTTTTTTTTCTTTGCATCCGCTCCGATCCTCGACATGAATTTCGACACGACGCACGCACCGTCTCATCGTCGCCCGTACGCGCATCTTGCATTGTCCCGAAGCGGGTAATTTATCCCAGTTGGTAGAGTCAACCAAGTCGAGACTGATGACCCGACGCTCCTCGTCCGATCGTTGGCTCTGGCACTCGGGCGAAGCTCTCTCGAGGAAACTTTTCAGCCGCGGCAGAGGATAATATATTGCAACTCGAGACTCGATGAGCCGGAGAGTCCAGCGTCAGTCACTCGTTTATTTATTTTTCTTCATATTACGTATACGAAAAGACTTGGACATTCCTCGCTATCAAAAAAACGAGGCAGCGTTTCAAAGGCAACGACTTGAGAAACAATTTTTTTTGTAACCGAGTAGCTATCAAGTAGTTGCACTCGACTGCTCCGGAAGTGGATTGTCATTATTCCATCACACTTCACGATAGTACGTGAACGTAGAAGATCAGACTTTATTGTATTTTTTGAATGTATTTTTTGAATGTCTTTAAGACCGCGCATGGACCCGACAGATCCGTCATTGTTGCGCTACTGACCCAAATAAAAATAAATGTTTCAGTCTAGCCGTAACGAATACCAGAATTTATTATGAGTTGAAACCACTGTGATGGTAAAACACGTGGGAATTTTTGAGATTTAAATCGTATCATGCGGTTTAGTATTTTTTTCTCGGAAGTGCATTTATAAAATGCAATGAAACTTTGAGAGTAGCAGTAGAATGCAAGAATGAAGTCGAATAACGTAAAAATTGAAAAATAGGATCGCGCATTTTTTCACGCCGAATGGTGGATCCAAACTTCCTTACAGGATGATAATTACACTGTAATTTTTTCTTTCGATTTTAGAAAAAATCGAGGTCGAAAAACTGCGTTTGTCAATTTTATGTCTGTTTTGAATATTTAATTACAATTCATCGAATCAGTTTCGATGAAAATGGTAAACCTTACGCTACGATTTCAACTAGAAAATTCCTGTTTTACCTTTCCATTTCACTTCACGATTGTAATGACGATTTATTAATGAAGATTTTTTTTCCTCAAAATGATCAACCAGACCCGACTGAAAATCGTAGAGTAATTGAACGCGATTCAAGCCATATAAGGGCCGCCGAAAAAATAAAAATTCTAGCGTGACGAGGTCATCGATCCCTCCCATATCGATTCGACCAAGTCGATCCAACTTCGTAACGGTTTTCGACCCCCTTCCCACTCGGCGGAATCCTTCCGGATCGCAGACTCATACCGTCGCATTAAACAGCTCCTACGTTCAACCTATTCTGAGTGGGTTACCAATCTTGAAAAAAGTCATTCAGGACAAATCCGAGATGTGACCATAAAAGCGTGGCCTCCTCTCTCGCCGAAGCCTCGCGCGTCATTATTCGCCTTCAGTCCACATATCGAGAAAGAGCCTCTGACAGTACCAAAAACTGTTATAATGACTCCTAATGAAACTTCGTTGACCCGAATAAAAATTCTCTCGCCAAATCTTACGCCCGTGTGCACGTTTGTTTATACCGCGGAAATAGGAGAATTTACATTCATACGCAGAGAAAAGAAACAAATTTTATATATCGACGATTAAGAACCTAACGAGCTCTAGACTCAAGTTAAAATTATACGCAATCCGCCTTTTTTAAATCTTAGCCGTTTATAAACGTGTGCGCATGTATTTATTCGTTTTACCGTACCGTTTACATCGTCGAACACCTCGCCGTCCTTGGTTCGTTCAGAGAACGATGAACTATGTTTGTGAGTGTGCATGCGTGTGCGAGGACTTCCAATGGAGTAACAGAGGAGCAGTAGAGGTGCAGGCCTGGAGAGCTCTCGTCATTTAACGAGGAGCGAACTCTCTTTCGCGTGTACAGTAGAACCTCGATTATCCGAACGTCGATTTACCTGAGGCCTTAATTGAGCGAACTCCTTTTATCCGATGAATGTTACAATATTAGCGCGGAAGATTAAAACATTGTTGCTAGCCGAGGCAAGAGCCGGAGGTGAAGCTTTTCTTCTTTCAGCATTATTAACCCTTTATAAGTTGCACCGTCAAAAACCGCTCCAAAACGTGACTATCGCTCGCGAAGTGCGTACGCGCTTAAGAGTCGGGGCAAACGTGTAACTCATAAAGAGTTAACCCTCTCTGAGACGTATTTCTGAATCCTTGATATAATAAAATAAATTAAAATTATATATAGTAAGAAATTATGTACTTGAAATAAGTCGAAAATATTATTTGTTTAGTGTTACAACTGTTATTTCACTTTGGTAGGTTTTATTTATATACAGGTTATAAGTCTGTAAAAAGATGCATTTCGATTATTGGAAAATTATTATAATTAGGGTTCTACTGTACATGCCTGTAGACTTGCGAAGTTCTTCAGGCTGCACACGGTCTACGCTAAGTTTGTCAAGATACACAAACCAACGAGCTAATGCTCTCGTGCATGTGTGCTAAAAAAAATTCGTCACACAAAGTCGCATTCGAAACGGTACTTGTGCGTTCTCCGGACTGTAATATGCCGTACCGGTGAGCGGCATGTAGAAACGGAGGAGCACTGATTCTTCACATTTATTTGAAATATCGCCCTCGAGCGACGAACGGCCCAAGATTTCAGTGTGTTGAAACACCTCGAGCATTGCTATCGAAATACCGAAACTGCTATTAAATTTATGCCGGATATCGAAAGCTTCGCCGTTACTTCGATTGCCTAATAGATGATTGATTGTATTTGATTAAAATTTTTTTTTTTTTTTTTACAGAAGTCGAATGCGAGGTCTCGAGTCAAGTGGAATACTCGTTGCAGGCGATCTGGGGAGTCAGCATAAGAGAGCTTCATCTGGCACTGTGGAAGCCTTGGAACGCTCTGAGGGACGCGTCTCTGAATGGTACTCTTCTTCAGGGACATGCGCAGTACCTCACCCCACCGCAAACGTATCCTTGAACACCGATATGTATGATTACTTGTCCCGCTAGGAATTCTTCAGACGAGGTCTTATCTAGAAATGAATTCGAGTCACTAAATAATTTCTTTTTTTCGATCTATTCAATTTTTTTTTAACTCTAAAAGTAAAGTTTTTTGTTTAGATTAATATGACTATAATCAAGATAAGCTACGTACAAAGTTGTCAGGCCTAACTTTTCTAAATTGTCCGATGCTTGGCTTGCTTTTGTAGTTACGCTTTACTAATTTGTGGATATTGTATCGCCGATTTTTTAATAACATACAGAAATAGAAATCAATTTACGCTTAAACCTTGTTTAGCACACATTTTTTTGTATGGAAAATAATGTTGGTACATACGATTAAGAGTGTAAAACTGGAAATCTAATACTCACATTCGCGATAAATCAAGTCTGCCCCGGAGTATCCGATGATTGGGTCGTGTCCGAGCATTGGTACCGTTACTTTGCGCAAGTACGCGATACGCTGAGTCTGAGCACAGTTAGATTCAGATACCTTGTACAAGAGAACGTAGATATTATAGATTAACATTGATTTGCCGGCGCTCGACACGAAAAGATGACTGCGTAGAGTCCACTCAAGTAGTCCTCATTGTGTTTACATAACACTGCAGATTTCTTCCTTTCTGCGATAGCGTGTTTGCTTACAGTTACATAAAAAATAGAGTTTTCCTCAACATTGCATTACAGTAGGCAACCCCATGCTGAAGAAACGTTGAGGCTGTCTCTGCCGGCTCCGGAACTCGAGCTCGGCACACCACCGCGACTCTGCTATCCTCTCGTTATTTTTTTAACGCGCAGAGATAACAGAGATCCGCATCCTGATGAAACTGTGAGTTTTCCCATTTTGGCATGATGAAACAATTATCGATAAGCTTGTCTATCTGGTGGTTTATCCATGAAATTTTTTTGTCGCAGGTGGCGCTGGTTAACGTGGTGCACATTAAGGACAGCGTGTGCACATTACCGACCTCGATTCTGGCACAATATCTAAAACAGGCGAACGGCCAGTTGTCATGCTTGAAGGTGAGTCGATCTCACGCGGCAAATCAAAACCACCGGCCTTAATGCATCCGCAACCAGTTCGTATCCGGGATCTGTTGACGTCTTATATCGAACTATCCAATTCGCTATGCGCCTGACTTACATAGCGCTACTGGCTGAGCGCGTATTGCCGTGCACATGCATTCTATCAGCGCCTTCTACCGGCCAAGTCCGTCCCAACTTGCATACCCAGCTCTTTGCATAAATAGGCAATACATACTCGTCCGGTGAACTTGTGTACGTCGCGCGCATAGCGAATACATGGAGCTCGTGCGCTCGGTATGTTCCTCAAAATGTGGCTAAAGGACCTTAGAATATTTTGAAACCATTTGTCTACAAAACGGCTTTGTAACATAAACATAACGTAAATAAAACCTAGTGTGTCCAGTGCTGGATGCGATAAGTATTTGATTAGAGCAGTGAGCACCAAAATTAGTTTCTTACTTTAGACTTTAGACTCACCTTAAGACCATGTGCAATACCGCAGTCGCCGATAAAAACTGTGATCAATGTTCCTCATAGATTCTGGAATGTACGGTCAAAAAAAAAGACTATTCTTTTGACTGTACATACGACAAGCATAATTATAGTTTTTGGTACCGATTGAATCCAGGATGGACGGAAAAGTAGGAGTTTTGTATGGTCTTGAGAGCATGGACTGTTTCTTTGGAGTAAAAAACGTAATTGAAAAAAAATTAATTAGAACTGTCTCTAATCGCAGGCAATATTGGTTAAATGAATTATGCATGGCACTCGTGAGGTATTTTTAAAAATAAATGTTTCGTATATCGAAGATTAAGAAAGATTTATAGTCAAGATAATTTTATTCAATTATTAATTTCGAAATCACCGTCCTTTAGCGGGTGTGGCGTTATACCGCGAAACGTTTCCTGTTTAAAATTGTTCGTTATTACACGGAAAAAATGTCACTTCCTGTTTAAAAATCTTGTTTTCCGTCCGGAAGTAATTTCATACGGGGAAAAAACACTTCCGATCGAAATCTCAGATTACGACTGATTACAACATAAATGAAAAAATAAACAATAGACACATCGATACTCGATCCTCTTTCAGACTAATATTTTAACACACAAACTTTGTACGAACTGAGAAACTGTTTTCTATTTTTCAGCAACTGTATCTGGCAACCGGAAACTCTACGAATTACGAGGAGGGAGATTTATCATCGGGGCTGGGACCCGCTCTCGCCTTGGCCGAGCCTTGTAACAATAACGGTGGATCG
Organism: Listrodromus nycthemerus; assembly: GCA_963978505.1. Taxonomy (NCBI): domain Eukaryota; kingdom Metazoa; phylum Arthropoda; class Insecta; order Hymenoptera; family Ichneumonidae; genus Listrodromus; species Listrodromus nycthemerus. The sequence continues at coordinate 17,006,340 of OZ021681.1, forward strand.
TCAAGGGGCGCGCTGGTCGCTTCCGGTGCCGGAGATGCCGAGGGCTCCCTGTGGAACTCAGCTGGCGAACAACTATGCGTTGTCTGTCAATATTTCCCGCTCTCGAGAGCTCTGCTACCCTGCAGACACACGTGCATCTGCGCCTCTTGTTTCGGCAAACTCGACAGGTGTCCGATGTGTCGCAGCCCGATAAAGAGCTACTTCTGCATCCGCGGCGAAGAATATATGCCACCGGAAAAGGAGATCAATCCGTGCAAGCAGAGGCAGCCTACTCATGGACCTTCCCATTGGCTTCACGACTGGAACGACAGACTCACCGACTTTCTGGGCTTTGCACGATAAACATTATACCAGAGGTTTCTTTACGGAATTCCGTTAGACACGATTATCAGCCGATGCAACAAATTCGTCCAGTGTTGGTATCCGAAATCGGGCCACCATAGTGCTCACACGTACACACACACATACACACACACACAAATCATCGACGTACTTGTTCCACGAGGTCATAAAAAGAAATCTGGAATGAGGTCGTAAAGAACTATCTAGTTGGCTAGTATTGTTACAGTTTACGTTTTGAGGAATCCTATCGACAAGGTTACTACATGAAAATTCGAGGACGATTGTCTCGTCGATTTTCGTCGTCATGGATTCACGCTATGTCTTCCCGTGGTATCGCGTCTTTCATCACCGCATGATTATCCAGTGAATAATTATCGGCATTGTGCATCTGTCATGAATTATTGAGGGACCGATTGTTCTTGGCTGACGATAGACTTATCGTTTTTTAACGTACGTAACTGCAGACTTTAACGATTGAAATTGAGAATGCCCCTTGTCACGTGACTACGAGAAATGCGAGACAGAAGCCAATCGACAACATATGGAATCGAGTCATCGAATTAAATGAATGTGACATTGGAGGGGATTTTTTTTTTCACGCACAGACTGGAAGACGCAGTTGGAATGTTAGATTCTGGTTTCGAGGGAGTCAACTGATGGCTGATCGCTGCGCGAATAATCGTTCCTTCAGCGTAACCCTTGTCGACGAACAATGTAAACGAATTTTGCGCCGATGATGATTGAATTGCCGATATCGATATACGCAGTCCTATAATTTTTTAAATACTTATCGACTTTAAGATTAACGAAAATAATTAGCAACTCCGTTGCGAAAATGCAGGTGCGAAACACGATGAGATACGAGACATGTTAGTATTCTCATTATATCCTATAATTTTTTTTTCTTTCTTTGGTATCGTTAGGAAAATATTTTTTACTCCTTACAAACTATCGAATCGAGATTGGATAATAGAAAAAAGTCGGCGTGTGGTTGAAGATGATGCAAGAGGAAGAATTAAATGAATACGCATCGAGAAAGAGAGTCATGAATGGGCGAGGATAAAGTCGTTCGAGAATTAGCACAGCAGTAAGAATGGGAGTAAAGTAGAAGAGAGGACGAAGAGAAAAAACAATAATGATGCTAATTTATAAGGTTGATCGTCTCTAGACATGTAAGTTGTAAATACACAGACTGTGATAATCCTGATAAATATCTATGTAGATGCGGGGAGCGCACGCCTACGAAAGAAGTAAACCGATAAACGAATCGGTAGTCGAATGAATAAATGCGAAAAGGGCATGACAGCGACCGCGATTAGAGTTTCTATTTGCCGCAAGCGAAATACAGTAATAGAAAGTTCTACCACGTGCCAGCCTCACTCATAAACACATCTCCGAACAAGCTCGACAAACTGTTTCCGTTTATTGACTAGCGAAGAAACAAGTACAGTATATTATAGATGTATATTAATTAATTAAACGATAAGCGAAAAAGAGAGCGAGGGAGAATCGAAGAGAAAGAGAGAGACAGTGAACTTGTATATATATTTTACGAATTACAATTACATGCCAAGGGCCTATGAAGTCAATGTATTTTAGTAGGACAAATTTGATTACTCTGTTAATTTATGCGGCATATAGATATACGATATTGCAGATGATAATAAGAAGTAATACGATATCTGTATGCGAAATACTTGTACATAATTTATTTAATAAATAGCGTTGCTCATAAAAAAAGCTTATGAATATATATATTAAGTCTCCACGCAATTTGGTATTGATCGTAACATTTGTCTCAACTCCGACGTCAGTGCGTTCATTTTTTTTTCGACCTCGCTCCCCATGATATTCAACTGTTCGATCGTCTTCGACTCCCACAATTCAGTTTCGGTCCTGTCTACTGGCGTTCTGAAAAATCGCGAACAGCACGGTTCTTCGAGCAGCGTAGATTCCTCCCTCGTTCGTCCTTCCTCGTTCATTCTCATCGAATGTATCTTCTTCTTCGTAACGTGTCGCAATAGCGAAAGAAAATTCGATAATTCGTTGCACCGTACAGAATCCTCCACTTCGTTGCTATCGTCTTTCTTGTTCTGTTCGATTACGGTCACCTGAAACGCCCGTTTAATTTTATTTACACCGCTAAATTTTCGATGTGACAAAAACTTACCATCCAGTCGTAAAAAATTGCCACTGATTTGGTCCACTGCGCATGGGTGTCGATTAGGGTTGCTAGTGAGCGCAACTCTTTGATGTATTGCTCGTCTCTTATCGGCCAATTACCTCGGCCATTGATCGAAGCATTTTTCGTGAGAGCCACTTGTGAAACGCTTAGATGGGGCAGACCGCACGCATCCAAGCTCGCGGCGTGTATCTTCGTCGTTAATTTAATTTTTTCCCCCACCAACTCTCTGATCTGTTTGAGATTGTGATTTACTCGACCGCACGTATGTACGATTGTCCGCATAAGGGAACATGTGTCTCCCGATAAAGCGTTATTTGCAACCTTGTCCTGTATGCGGAATGAAACACATAAATTATGTCATCGTTGTGTTCCATTATTTTCCTTCTTTTTTTGTCTACATAATACCAACGAGTCGGCAAAAATAATTAATACACTCGGAATCATAAAGTATACGCACTGTGACACGTACCGAAGAATCATCGATGCACGAATATTCTTGGCTTAAGGCACTCGCCGCGAGCTTAGCTTTGATGGCGGTATTCAAAACATCTTTCGTCGCCAGGAGCCAGCCTAGAGCTAGCAACAGCTCCCTGTTTGATGTATCTTTCGCCGACAGTGCATAAAACTCGATCGTCGGGTATTGCAAGAAAGCAAGGTACAATTTTGTCGCGTGTGCAACATCTGAAACGTTATCTTTCTATGAGGAAGAAATAAAAGGTTGTCCGCTCGCGAATTAACGTTTCGGATAAAAATACTTATTTCAATAAACTTCGCGTACCGTAACGATTGAAATTAATATTAATCTCGATATGTTTGACAGCCTGTCGACTCAGAATATGCAAAACCGTCCAGAGGGCACGACTCTGCAATGACAACAAAAGAAGTCAAAGCGTGCGACATTCGGCATCATTAATTCTACTCACGAGACGGACATGTCAACTATTTATACTCACGGCTTCGTCATCGACTTCGTTGTACTTGGCCATTCTTAAATATTCCGGCTTCAACGAACAGCCGATCGAGAGATCGAGATGCTTGCACAAGAGAGCGATTACACTTTTTGTATCGGACATTGAGAAATAGTAATTTACATCAGCACACTTAACCGGCAGATTCTAGCGTGCTCGTTGATAAACATAACCTCCATGTCGAGAGAAGATTCATGAAATGTGAGGAGGCTGGAGCGCTTCACCCTAGTCAAATGAGTGATATACTTTTCAAATTTACTAATACGAACTTATACAAAATTACCCGCGTCTCATTTATCCAATTTCGAAAATGCGCCGAAAAGTATCATATGAAGAAGATAAATTCTTCACTCGTAGAATTTTCATGTAAGTGCACTTCTCCGCGCATCTGTTTTGCAAAGCCCGGCCGCTATAACTTAATGCAATTGTCTCACGCAGATATTTTAAGGGTCATAAACATAAATGGTTAAGTACCTGACGAAGTTATCTGTCTAAATTTGGTAATAGTCCAAGCGAAGCATACCGCAACCTGTGATGTTTTTGTTAATTCCTCTTTCAGTACAGTGTCATCCGAGGTGTCCTTATAAGCTTCAACTTCCCATTCGTAATGTTGTTGACTTTCTTTATCGGTGGAAGCTAATTCGACATTTGTACATTGACAATTATTAAACCTTCGCTGCAAAATTCAAAGAGCGCAAAGTGCTGGATATATTACCTTTGAAATGTAATCTTTGGCCTGCAGAGCATTGTGTTTCAGGTACGAATCCCCTGAGTTGTCCGCATAACTCATCCCCTTCAAGGAAATTGACTACAGCCCATGGCAGTTTTGATCATACTCAACTCGCCTTTGGCTCCGTAGTCGTTCTGACCTTCAACAATTATTAATTTTCCATCATTGTGATATTGATGATTCATAACATTTTATTGTCATGGACAGTTCTTTGCATTTGTGAAAAATGCAATTAATAAGACTAATGGCACACAGTAAAAAAATGTCAACAAATACTTTTATAAGCAAGTGTCTGCAACTTATTTATTTGGTTACAATCACAAATTTTTTTAATTCGACATTTTTTCTTCAAAGATGAAAATTAAAACACTAATATTGGCAAAAGAAAAAGAAAAACGTGAAGGTTTGTGGACAAGAAATATTTGTAAAATGTGAAAGTATTCTTTACCTTGCAATGAATATCGTTAACATGCAATATTATTTCATGAAAAGAAACTCTGTTTCTTTCTACATCAGACACACTGACCATTTAATGAGAATAATCTCAGAATGCCATCACTCGCAGTGTAGTACTTGGTCACGAAAGGCTCTTATTGATATGAATAGCAGTTTTCCTTGAGCACAAGAGACTGGAATTGCATAAATTTCTTATCTCATCGTCGAGGGAAAAACTGTTCCAGCACTCGAAGCTGTGCTAAATGTCTTTCATCACGTCGACTTCGGAGGCTCCATCGCAATTTTTCAACGGCGCTATGACGATCGAGTTTGGCTCGGCGACCCCGAAAGACGATATAAAGACGTTGAGTATAGTGACGAGAAAAATCCCAATGACCGTCCAATTGTTCGCCCTGTTGGCCCTGTAGACTTGAGTGTGTTTTTTAACGTTGTAAGTACTGTTCCATATGAGACCGATTCCCACGACGATCTGGAGGACCAGACTTGTGCCGATCATCGCGAGGGAGGCGAGATAGTAGGGATGGCCTTTGGACTGGAGAACGTAACGGAATTGATTGGCGTTTGCCGATATAAGTGCAAGATCCATCATTCCCTGAGCAAGTGTTTTCTTCTGTTGATAGATATTCACGTCGAACGGATATCGGCCAGCGAATCCGGGAAATCTTGGAGCAGGAAGAAGGCCGCCGTCTACGCCTCGATCGTCGGCCTCGTTTCCGGGAAATCGAGGAGGAGGAAGAAAACCACTGTCGATTCCCCGATCGTCAGCCTCGTTTCCGTCGCCTTCTCGTCTGTCGTTATTGTCGGGTTCAAGATCGTCGATTTCCGGTCCAAACGAAGGCGGCTTGTTTCTCGCCGGATCGTTGTCAGTCTCGATGAGCCTGGCCGGATGATCACCAGCTTTTGGTGAATTCAACGAGCCCATCGGCGAAGTCCTTGCGTAAGGTCTGTCTCGGTAATTCGTCAACGGTTGCAGCATTACGTTCGTACCGGTGACCTCGTCCATGTAGAGAATTACCTCGTCGTTTTCATAAGGTGCGTGACGATGCATTTTTCTTTCGATCGTTTCTTGTTGCAGGTGGGGAAAAAAGTGTCCTCTCTGGCGTGACGCTGGTTGGATCCGCGTGCTGTACCGCACAATCGAGCAACGTATACTTATGTATAGCGGTGTGCGCTGGCCCAAGCGTCGAGCAATTCTTCCTTTACGGGTCTTCTGGACTCCCGGGCCGCCTCGGGTTTCGCTGATGCTGGATTAATAATCACGGATTAATTTCATTATTTATTGACTGTGGCGCAGAGATCGGTAAGCCCGATAGAACCGGCGCCGTTTATTGCACCAACTCGACTGCTGTAACTTAAAACTCCAACAAGTTACTCTGTTAAGATGAATATTAACGACTATTGTTCCGCCGCGAACCGGTCGTCCGAGCTGGACGCTATTCCAACACATTCTAACTCGATCGCTGCTTCTGCAAGCGTTTCTCCAACTAATAGCTCCGGCTCGGGGCTCCTCGACTGAATCATGACATCGTTCAAGGAATTCCCACCGAACTACGTCAGCTACTAGGCACCATTTTTTTTTTTTTTTTTTTTTTTAGAGTGGAGAGAGAAGTTAGCGGGAGCATGAACAATCCGATCGGCGATCACCATACCAGCGCGCACCGAGGAAGGTCATTCACGGACTGACAACTCGTCCCCTATGGTAGGATCGAAGCATCGAGTGACTTCTGTATACGACCATGAATTTAGTGAGAAAAATCAATTTATTGACAATATCTTGCAGTCAATAGGACATCTGATAATTCTTTCTGTGCAGCAATCACACAGTTTACATAGGAATTGCCAATGGCCGTCGAATGGAGTCTTTCGGCCCAAGAAAATTCCTATATGAGGAAGCAAAACTGCTCGAACTTACGGAAACATACAGATAGCGTATTGTCTGTAAGCGGTAGTCAAAGATTCACTAAATATCAAGTACTTTACTCCATTCTTAAATGATACACGTGTGTACTTAGAGAGTTGGGCTGGATAGAAATGAGCTGAAATGGGTGAACAAAGTGTAATGCTATATATTTTTTTTATAACATACAGGGTTTACATCAAAGATGAACTTTATTCAATGCAATGACGACTGGATAATAACACGTAAACCTTAATCTTTCTTTCGTTTGGTTTAATTAACTTTGCATTAATTAAATCTTTAGTTTAACCCTTTGAAGCGCACGTGTCATGTATATGTCGACTCTGTTCTTAAAGCGGCAGATTTTTTAAAAGACCGATACGTAATTACAAAAATGTTATGACATTCTCTTAGGGTTATTGCATCCTTTGAATATTTTTAATGCCATTTTTCTCTCTATTCTACTATATTTCTACAATGTAATTTCATGATCGCCCTAATAAGGCGGCGTTATTGCGCTTCAAAGGATTAATGGTTACAACACGGTCCCCTACTGTTTTTACTCGATTAATCTGATCCTCACAAATTCCAGAATACGAACACTTGAAAAATTGACAATTTACTCCAAACAACGAATTCTTTAAAAAAAATTCCTTCTACCGCTCTCGAGCTTAGAAGACGGGTCTTGGTGCGCCCGGAGATTTGACGTTCTACAGCTTGTGACTGTTATACTATTTGTTACATCGGTATGGTACATCGCCAAGCTCGTTGTTCACATTCTGTCGCATCAATTGCACTACTGAGAAGCGGAAAAAATATCACTATACTCAAAGTAAAATTATGATGAAGACGAGGGTGCAAAAATATTTGTATTACTCGAATTTTGTTTTATCGAGTGTTTGGACCAAAGTGTCAACTTTACTTTACTTCATCATTTATCTATATCTCTTTTCATATCTCACAATATTGGAAAATAGCGTATTACAATGTTCACCGAGTGGAAAATACAACGTGCGCGCATGAGCGCGTGTGAGTGTGTGAATTTTTGGGACGTTCGAACTTCCGAACAACCAGAGGCTTTATACATATTTTTGTCATCTCTATTTCTTCATACGATCCTTAAGTACTCACTCATTATCATTTAATTATTTGGCAACAATCAACAACAATCGGGATGATTAATCGTCGGTTTTCTCGACGGGGGACTTTTTTTTTCCTCTTTTTCTTCGATCTCCTTCGGGATAGGACGCGAAATCGTTTAATTGGAATAATGAAGTAATTTTTTTCTCTCGCTTGTGTTTGATCTTTTTTTTAATCGCGAACTCGCAGTTAACTTATCTATACACGATCGTTTATTACGACGATAAAGTGTTCTGTTTGCCCGGAGAGGCTCAATTGAGAAAAAAAATTTCTATTGATTTTTTCTTGCTCGTTCTAGAAAGAAAAAAATGTATTGAAGAGAACATCACAAAATTGTAGCGAGAAAAATATTTGATGGAGAGAAAGATGATACAGTCATAGCGGACTTGAAACAACCATTATCAACAATTCCTAATTACCCTAAAAAAATTATAAATTTTTTCATAGGATATACGTTCTTTCTTTTCTGTCAGCATATCTGCTTCGGCACGTAACGCGAAACTTGTTTGGCAGTGAGGGTGTTTGGGGGGGCAATGTTGAAAAATTGATAAAACCCGAGATATATATTCGTCGAAATTGACTTTGACGCTGATACACGGATCTATCGTATGTGCATACCTCTCTTTTTCTTCTATACAAATTAATTGATGCTTCGACTCAGAGACTTTTCTCTTTTTAACTTTCGCTTTTCCAGTCCTCTCGAAATCTTGACAGACAATCAAAATGTCATACCCAAAGCCATATAGTTTTTTCAGAACATCAAATTTTTTCTAGTAACGTAGTCATTAGTTAATTAATCAGGTAATTAAAATAATAATAATATTACCAAATACTAGAACCAATGAATTATTTGTTAAATCCAGTAAATGGTTAATTTTATCTTCTTCTCGACTCATCTTGTTTTTATCTCGTACTCGAAGAAGAAGAAAAAAGAGCGTCACGATGTACGTGGACAAACAATGTCTCGTGAAATCGGCGAGTATTTTTTCCCTCTTCTCTTATGGTGTAATAATCGAGACTTCACTGTACCCAAGAAGCGGGAACCCACAGGGGTTCGGATTCGACCCTGTGAATCGCTGCAACCAATTGCTCGAAGGCCATCGACAGATCGGCGTTCACGATCACTTCGTCGAAGAGATGGGAATAAAGGAACTCTATTCTCGCTGCGCTGTGAAGAATTTCTTGAAACTCTTCATCCTGGAAGAGGAAATAAAAAATGTTAATACGTCAATTTGATGAGCTCTCAGAAGAATTGTGCGTGAAAACAACTTCGTCGTTGTTTCATAATGAATTTTTTTTAAACGCAAAAAGCGTACGTTAAAACCCCGTGAATTGGTCTCGTCGAATGTCGACCGAGCTCGTGCCTCGTTCCTCGTTTCCTTCAGGATCTCGAACCTCGGTGGCTTAACATAGATAACATAGGGTTTCGATTGCGGTGTTCTCAGCATCTTCAGGGCTTGATAGTGAGGGTTCAGGAGGCATACGTAGCCGGCGTTCACCAGTGAACTAACGCCTTCGGCACTCGTACCGTACAAGTTACCCTTGTATTCGCCATACTCGATAAACTTTCCAGCTTGAACCTCTTCTTCCATTTTTTCTCGGGTCACGAAGTGGTACTCTTTGCCGTTTATCTCGCCGGGTCTCGGTGATCTCGAAGTGTCTAACAAAAATAAATGTGTGGTTGTAACAGAGATACCTTTTGTAGCGTGATTAATTTTTTTTTTTAGTTTGCTTAACTCACAAGGAACAGGTGTCTTGTATTTGTCGGAATCGGTTGCCATGAGCCGTCTCTTGAGCTCGTTCCTTCCGACCCCCGGTGGTCCGATGAGAACCACCGGCCGATAGAGGCCCGGCCTCGGATATAGCTTAGCAACTTCCTCGTAAGTCGGTATCTCTTCGCGATCAAAGTCGTCGTTCTCTGCAGCGTCATACATGATTTTTTTAGTTTTAATTCCCTGCAAGTTGCACTTTGTAGGCGAGGCGTGCAAAGAAGAGGTACTGGGACGGGGGCACAATGCAGGCAAAGGCACTGGAACAGAACACAAGCCTAACCGACGGTTAGGTGACACAATGGTTTTCGGTTAAAAATCGCTTTGTTGAGGCTGAGGAAGAGAAATAATCGAAGCTTGATTGCTCCGCGAAATTTGTTAAATAGGAACTTAGAAAATTCTAACTAATATTTATCGTTTAATCGACATTAAGAGGCATAAAAAATGATCTGGCATGCTTCGATTTAACGTATTAATTAATTCGGTATTTTAATCTACATGCTTTCATTTAATTAATTTATATACATATAAGGCAAGCGAAATGTCATGTAAAAAATTATTTCCTGCAGCACCGGAGAGGCCTTCGACCCTAGATTACGATTGAACTCACTCAAGTTGTCCGAGGCGTCGTCCTCACTTTTGTCCTTCATTTGCCTCTCGAGGATTATTCGTCGCTCCTGAAGAGCTCGGCTCGGTATCAGACCTGCTCGCATGTTTCTGTCACCTTCCCGTCTGGCTTGCCACCTGTTTCCAACGAGACGTTCGTTATTTCTATGACATTTTTATATTGATTTTTATTCCCATACCAGTAAGCATCGTCCTGGCTAACGATGTGCAAGACATCTCCCCTCGAGAAGTCTAAACCAGCTTCCTTGCAGGGAATATATGGGTCGTCCGCCGCTTTATAGGCGAAATGAGCTCGCACGCGAACCTGATTCAACACAATTTTGGCAATTATATATCAATATACCATTTGGACCACTGGTAGAAATGCGAGTCTAAACTTCACGAATTCCAAATTTTTATTTAAAATTCGTTTTAATTTAATTGTAAATTTTAACAAAATACGATTAGGATTTATTTGCTAAATTCATTGAATCATTACCTTGCTTTCCCTGAGACCGCCCTTACTGTCCGCTGGGACGATTTTGAAAGTTATCGTCCCCTCCGAATTTTGCTAGAAAAAAAAATTATATCTTTTACAGTCAGTCACGACAGAGTTAATCAAAAAAGCTATATCGTGATTAAACTTACGAGAATCTTGAGGACACAGTTTGGCGTCTTTCCCTCGACGCTGATACCGTTCACCTCGATCACCTCATCACCCACGTGAATCAGTCCCGATCTGTCGGCTGCACCGCCGTGCATTATCCGCGCTATCACTATCTTCCCTGTGATCTCGCACGTTTTTATAGTTGCCCCCTAATTTCAACGGTTAATCTAATAGTTTCTTAACGCTTTCGGTTTTTTTTAGCAACGCCGATCGTGAAGACGTTCTTTAAAAAATATATGTATATATAAAAAAATAAAATAAAAGAATAGTCTTCACGTGGGCATTCGGTTCTATCGTTCGGTCGCAACAGATTTCAACATCACCGACGATCTTGGTTGCACCGGGGTATATATATATGTATATTATTTTTTGTTGTAACATTCGTATCGCTTCAAAGCGCTCGAATATCGTTCATGCAGGACGGTAACACAGTGACGTACGCATAATAGACGATCATTTTTTTAAATAAATAAAAAATGCTTTATTTACAGCGACCATAAAAAAACGTACACAGACACACAAAAACTAAAAGAACATCTCATGCATTCGGATACAATTAACTGAAGAAACGAAGGCTAAAAAAAACTGAAAATAAACTTATAGAATATATCTACACGCGTCTCGAGAAAGGCGTTTTTAAATTTTACAGAATTTGTAAAAATAAATTAATCAAGTAATCAATGGGTATTAACTTAGAACACAATCAGCGCGTTAAGATAGCTCAGTTTTCTTCGAACTTTGGGTTTCGAGTGCACATCTACGTCTAGAGGGTGGGACGGACTTACCACGATCGGTTCGACGCCGTCGCCGCACTTCAAGGCAAGTTTTAGGATAGAAATATTATACGTTATTACTCGACTCGATTTTCATCGAGAAAAAAAACGGTTTTACTTAGTACAGATTATTTTTGATGGAGTGAGGAAAAAATACTATGGATAATTTGGACGGCAGGACGTTGATCTTCGATGGGTCCATTCTTGGCGGCCTCATTTTTCTTGTTCACTCGATTACTCAAAGAAAAAAACTTCAAATTCATGCACGACGAAAAACAATTGTGGTTCTTGTCGATACTGCGAATTACGGTGGAATTAAGTACAGTACTATTATACGCAGCACTCCACACAATCTAGGAACAAAAAGTAGAAAATCGCGCCCGAAAAAGTGATGCTTCACTCGTTAGTGGAGAAAAAAAAATCAAGTTGGTAACATAAAAAAGTGAAGAACCGAAAGTGTCGCCGGGCGTTTGTGATTTTTGGACACGTACCAGTGGCTCGTCCGACTTAACTAGCTGAACAATCTTCACTGTCTCCTCGTCCTCGTCCACTTCCAGTGGAATTTCTGATAGTCTCGGATAGTAATCCTTCTGCGCGACGGCATCGTGTGTGCACAGCAGACCCTGGAGCATAAAATAGGAGAAAGTATATATAAAAATCGTTCAATTTAGTCCCCGATCGAAAAGAGCTTCCGTCTGCGATACAAAGTCAGGAGGTCACGGCCAACAAAATACAAAATTCGTGGTCTCGCAATACAATGCAACGCAATATAATGTAACATGATGGAACAGCTAACGTGATATTCCATTTTTAATAATAATCATAATAATTAAAAAAATAGAAACTTTATAGAAAATTGAGTTATCCACATGTAATACACGCTGTCCATGTTATCTTATCGAAATATTTGTTTACTTGTATATGAGGCCTCTGCAGCAAATGGAAGAGTTCCTTGCACTCCTCGGAAATGTGTGTTTTTGTTGAGAGCATGTCGAGTACCTCGACGTCTATGTCCATAGCGTTCGAGAGTATAGGAAAGAACTTGTCGTCTTTGACGTTGGTGAGTATCTTGTTGTGAACGGTAACGAGGGCGTTGAGCTCCTTGGATCTCAGAAGATCGCTGAGAAAACCAAATTCCTCGTCGGTGCAGCTCGGAATCTCAGATTTGTTCTCTTCAAGGGAATTCAGGAGCTTGGTCAGCGCTGTGAAAAATCGATAACGTTACGTGAAATACCAGGGATAGAAATAGAAGCCTCGTATGTCGGACAATACATATATATATACATATATATATATTTATCTCCGCGCATGTGTCCAGACTGAATTTGAGTTATTTGATATCAAATGCATAAATTAACAGGACGATTCTCGGGAGGATTTAGCAACGGGTCGTCTCTTGGACAGACGTCGCCGGGGAGGACGACGATAATCAAACACAGAGTTCCCTCGTTCGTCTCTGATAAACGGTTAAGCCGTATACCGGCGAGAGACCACCCGGCGACTAAAGAGGAAGTCCCTCGAGCGCTCTACGACGTTTACACGCCGAACTCCTGCAAAGATCAATAAATTAATTTCCGAATACCGCGTGTCCTGGCCGAGTTTCCTCTGTTCGCCTCGTCTGATCTCATTTAAGCGAATCGGTGTCAGGTCAGAGAGACACACTGAGAATAGGAAACTCGAAAAAGAGATTCTTTGTGTTTAGACATTCGATATGTAAAGTTTCTTTGCAAGTTAAAAATGTATATATATTTATTTAATGGAAACGAAACTGCGAACAAAAGTTTAGAAAAATGTCTATATAATGTATTGGTAATCCAAAGATAGTAAACAAATGTTCTGATCTTTTTTTTTTAAAACAAATATTCGTTCTAAAAATGCGTATGAAAATAAATTAATAAAATTAGCGGCGGGAAAAAAAATATCGCCAGGTCGAAGTGAAAACTGTAACGAGTTCGATTTTGAACAAAAAAATGTCGAAAGTAATTTTTTTTTACTTTTTTTTTTTTTAATTTCTCCATATAGCGCTTAAACTCCTAAACACGCCATAAGATTCAGCAGGGATTCATTGAGCCGTTTCAGAGATGCGGAGCTTCAAACCCAGTGGAGCTATAAATATGTTTTGAAAATTCTGAAACCTCGATTACATATGCTTCACTTAATTTTTTTTACAACTATGTTAGGATCTGCGCAATCGCACCGCCGAGAATAACGATATTAACTACATGAAAAAATAAAAATAAAAATTCTCTTACCGGGATCCCAGTTAGCGTTCTCCATGACAATAGCTGCTGTCATAGCTCCTCTCTATTGTCGACCGAAATTCCTCGCCGGATCGATCAGTTGTAGGGGAGTAGTTTGGTCGCACACAGGGCTTCCCTGTAACGGAAAGATTCCCGGCGTCTCGTTACAATTCTCCTACAGCGAAGCGCTCGTTCAAAATCTACGCCAGTATCGCTTCGCTTCCTCGACCGTCCTAAAAATCAATGAGATTTTTTTTCACTTCATGTAAAACAACTGAAAATAACTGACTGTAAAAAAAATACTTTAAATATAATAATTAATGGCCAAGAACCGGGTCACTGGACGCTTGCTATGCTATTGGCCGTAACTCAGTGGAAAACCGTAAAGCTATCGCGCGTTGCGCTTTATTTCTAGGTATTCCTTGGCAGAGTGCGCGGCCTGCAGTTTATATAGTTTGGAAGAAAAATTATTACAAGACGCTCCAACGGAGAGCCGCTGAGCTCCGCGAATAAACCGGGGAAACGATGGGAATATCGAATAGCGCTGCTCTCTGCGCCGGATCGCCAGTTGTTTAGCTCTAGCGCATTGAGTATGCTATACGACACGGCTGTACGCTTTAGCGGCAGCTCCGCTGCGAGCACAGAAGCGGGCGTTATTGCGGGAAAAATAATTCGTTACGTAAGCAGGTGTCACTCGACACGGTGTTGGATGACGCTGGGCGGCGAGAGTAAGCATGCGAAACGCTTGGACAGTTGGAATTTCAAAAAACAATAATACAAATGTGTCTTTGGTGAAATTTTATTTAATCTATTTCGCCAGGAAATTTTCGACGACGACCGAACAGTGGGCGGACGCGCCCGTGGATTATTATAATATTTTATACATCATCTATACCGGGCACTGTTTACAAATTATAGAAGCGTTATTTTTTTTTTTTTATTAATTATTTACGTTCTCTTTTATGTTACCTGGCACCGTTTATCGAGACAGGTTGTCGAGATAAATTCATTCTTCGACACGAACGCGACACCGCGCGTACACTCCCGCCGCCATCTTTGAAGGCACTCGATCCACTGCCGCTCGGTTGCAAAACCCCTCGGCCGCTCAACCCAGCACAGATGCGCTTTCGGTCAAGATCGAGAAGGATGGACGCATCCCTTCGCAGGAGCGTGCGAAGACGCTGCGGTGCCCCGATCATAGTATTTTTTTTTCAATCACAAAAATGAAGAACCATGAATTATTTGTTCCTCTCTGTTGATGCACTTGGGGAAAAGGATGAGTATCTTATCGCACGTAACACAGCGTCCGAACGGTTGTTAAAAAAGTATATAATTATGTATGGGAACAAACTACTGTACCGACTGTTGGTATTTTACTGCACGCCTCCGCTCGACTCTCCAGACAGTTGAGCGTCGTTCCGCCGTTCACGGGACTCGTCGACTTGGCAGCACCGTAGCGCCGATTCCATACACGCAGAGTTGCTGCAGCGCAAACTTCTCTGTGTCGAAGGCGAGATCCCTCATACAATTAGTTTTAATCCCGGTCGGGGCGGTTATCTCCCTGTGTAACTGTTTGCCATTAACAATCGAGGATAATATCGTTAGTGTCCTGGAGAATATCCCTCGTCAATACCCTGGCCAACTCTTTCCATTCGGTAAGATAAATCCCCGCCTTTCAGCGTCGTTCCGCGTATCAACGTACGACGAGCGCGCAGCCAAATTTCGCATAGCGTTTTTCCGATATTACCTATCTGCGAATAATTCGTCTCGGCGATTCGACATTGTTGCGCGACGAACGGATCGCTTGCGTTTCTTCGAGGAGGTTCCGTGTCTGGTTGAAATATGAGACGTTCAACGACGCGAAAATCGCGAGATAGGGCCGGCGTCGAGTCGTGCCTTTCACGTATCCACACACACACACACGCACACACACATACACACACTCGCTTCGACGCAGCTGTGCTCGCAGCTTGTCAAACGACCGCACGAAAAACGCGTGCCTGCCACGACCGATCCACAAGTGGTTCCTCACTCGTGCCCGTGCGTTGAGGCTACGCCTGCCCAGCTACGCTTGCCTCCATTCAATGAAACGCTCGGCCGTACTATTCATAGTACTAACAACCCGGCACCTTGCATGTTCACGCGTCAAATTATTTGCCATTCATCTTTTCGTTCAATTCGCCGGTCGGAATTTTTATATGGTATTGAGATAAAAAAAAATGTTATTCGACATTTTTCGAGCAGTTTAATACTCAATATCGTTTAATATTATTAAAATTGTTGTAGAACTTCGCATTTTTATTAATGATAGTTAAACAAAAAATTATTTGAATTCTAAGCATATCATTATTATCGTATTTACTGCATCGAGGTGACTGGACGGCCATGTTGTTTACATTTGAGCGGGTCGAATTTCTCCTCGACAACGTCGAGATAAATTTCGTGCGAACTCGTTGACACAACGACGACGAGAGTTCGGCGAATATGCACGATGCTCTAAAGTCACTGTTTATCTTTTCCTCTTTTTTAAAACGATACGAAAAACTCGTCCGAATCCAATCCCTTTTAGTTCTAATTGCCCTTTGATTTTTTTTATGTTGCAGAATTGTTTATTTCCATAGGAACGCTTATTGGTAAGTCAACGTCCCATTTTCTTTGCTTTGCAATATTATGCATCATTCAACCGCCTCGCATTATTTTTGCAGCCAACATAACGATTCGCTAATGCGTGAGACGGTCGATCCGTGAAATCGATCACGAACTCGAAACTATCGCAGAAAATAATAACGCCAAGGCAAGAATTTTTGTCTCGCGTCGTATCGTGCGTTGTTCCTCAACAGCGTGTCTCCTCCGTTCTCCGCGAGATGGCGACGGCTCCTCCACTTTTTCCCATCACGAAAAAATCTGTTTTATCCTACCGCGCGTCAACCTTAACCTCGTCATCGTTCAGTGTCAGACAAATGTTTTCTCAAATTAACGAAGAAACATCGAACTGCGTTAAAACTTCTCGCATCCAATTATTCGTATTTTTTTTTACTCATTTATTCTCCTTTTTTTTTTTCGTTTCTCGCTTTTCCACAAATAATCGTGGACAGGAAAAGTTTACGGGTACAGTTTGTTCGAACTTTTTGGCAAGTGTTCTAAATTCCCCGATACTTCGGAACATGCGATTTGGTATCGAATATTTGCTCCGCGATAGTTAAGGGGAGTGCGGAGCGTGGATGGGGCGGATGAATAAAAATCCCAGGGACCAGTCGCGTGTCACTCGAGTGTTTTACTAGCCTTAATTTCGGGTGCTTTCGTAGCCAATATGTTCGAGCAGTAAATTTCAAAGTTTTGCCGTGTTTCGAAACGTGCGAGTTTTGCTGCTGTGTCGTTGCGTTTGGGGCCGGACAGCGTAGAGGGGGAATAGCCAAGGTTTTTTTTTTTTTTTTTTTTTTTTTTAGTCGAACGGACAGACGAGCCACACAGATTCGACGTTCGAGCTCGCCCAAGGGGCTGTGCGGACACGACGAAACTCTCCGGTGCCAACCCTCTCAGGATATTAATATTGTAAATAACGAAGCGCTGCGCTACTCCATTTGTAGCGAGGCGCGTTGAATTTTTACTTCTCTTTTGCCTACCTCCAACTTTGCCGAGTCATAAATATTTCGAACAAAATATTAGACAGCGGTACGGCGCGGCTGGAGGGAGAGAGAAAACACTTGCCGCACTCGTTGTGTCAAATCTAAATCAACGTTTTCTTAATTAAAAAGTATCGTTTCTAATGCAAAGCGTTTTTCTTTTCTTTTTTTTAGGCTCCGGAAAAGTTTCGTCGTCGCTTTGACGTGGGACATAATCCATGCTCGAGAAAGGAATTACAATTGAATATCATAGATAGTAATTGATTGATCAAACTAACAGGTGGAAAAATTACGCCGCAGAAATAACGAAAGATAATCGTGGAACGAAGCGAAATAATTTCAATGAAAGAAGTTCTGTAATATGACGAAATACCAAAAAAAAAAAATTCGCCTCGTTAAAAAATTTCGACAACAACGATCGTCACAATTCCACAACAATAATATAAAATACAATTTACAGAAAGTTAAGAATATTTACTCTTCATCTAATTTTCGAAGCTTCGTCAAATGTCTTTTGAACTGTCGAGCCAATTGCTTTGAGTTTTCAACTCTCCACCGAGTTTTTTCAAGATACTTTTTTTTTTCACCACGTTCGTTCGTTAATATATCACATAAAATTCTTCCCCGATTGTATTTTACATTTGCATGAAACACTTGAGATAAAAAAAAAAACAAAAAAAAACACACACACACACACACACACAACCAAAAGTATTTCCAATGATAAATATGCGCTCTATAAAGGCAGTGCCAGGCTCGCAACTAAGACGTTGCGCTTCGAAGTTTAGTGGCCCCGTCTGCGAAGACTGCTGCCTCCGCTGCTGCGGGATTGCTTGCTACGTCATACAGTGCCTCGTCGTGTTTACATTATTCATCGGCATCGGTGAAAAGGGCGCCGTGGCACGGTATTACGTATGCCGCGGGTTATTATGCCCTCTAAATGTTTAATGTGTTTGCCTTCCTTCGCTAGCCACCGGGCCAGCTCCGCTACGCGCTCTTGCGCTTCCACACACACGCACACATACACACACAAACTTTATGTTTTACTAAGTAAATTACTATTTTTTTTTTTTTTTTTTTTTTTTTTTCGTTCCTCAACGTTAATGTTGGCACAATCGATTCGCGTTCCGTCTTGCCCCTCTCCGCGACTCTCTTCCCCATCTTTTTCGACCCTTTCTGCTCTCCTCGGTTTCTCCCTCACTCTTCTTCCGCTAGACTCATTTCGTGAGCTTTTTTTTTTTTTTTTCAAATTAGTTATTAATTTTTTTTTTTTTTTTCATCAGTGAATGTTAATGTTGGCACAATCGATTCGCGCTCCGTCTCACGTCTCGTGACTTTCCATTCGCCACATCTTTGTCGAGACCTTCTTGCTCTATCTTGTTCTTGTATTTTTCCATGTTTTAGACTCCTCGTAGTGAGCTTTGTTTTTTTTTTTATTGACGTTAATGTTGGAACGATCGATTCGCGTTCCGTCTTACCCCGCTCGACGAACTTCCACTCGCTCCATATTTTTCGACTCTTTCTTATCGTCCTTGTTCTCTTCTTTTCTTCAGCTACACTCATTCCAGTCTCGAACTTTATTCATTTATTCATTTACTTATTTATTTGTTGGATTTTTAATTTTTCGATTCTGCTTCGTGAATTATCGTTAGGTCGACCATAAGAAAACTCTAAAGCCTAGAAAATCCAATGTCTTCCCGCTACCGCATGTAGCGAAACAAATATAGAAAGGTTACGTGGGAAAAGATGACACCGGTTCATCATCAGTTCATCGCTCATTAATACGACTCGAACAATAAAATTGTTTCCATTTTTATTTCATGCAGGATTTTATCTTAAAAATAATTCAGTCTTCCGGGAATCTTATTATATTCCAACGATCGAGCGATACGCACAATCGGCCCGATCGACACAGAGTCTATATATGCATATGTATATGTATATGTATATATTTGTTTTCACTTTAATTTATTTTTTTCCATCAACGAAGTCAAAGCCCCGACGTAGGAAAAAAAAAACACAATAGCTCCGACCTCGTTAGGTTCTGTTTATTTTTCCTAGAAAAATTGAATAAAAAGAAGACGGAAAGCAAAAAATAGTTTATCAGAATCGAGAAGAAGCGGAACGAAAATATGGTTTGTTTTTTTTTTATTTTTCGAGTGTCGTTCCGGTTCGCAAATGAGTTCGCTATTCTTTCGTTTACACCGTATCATTTAATTATTCCCCGGGTTACATCTCGTCCGGATTCGTAACGATAAATAACGAAATGCAAAAGTTTCGTTGCGTGAGCTTCCAATTACCGAGCAATTTAGTCGTCGTTCCCGCTTCGGTTTTCCTACCGAGAGTTTTCGCACTCTCGGTGTCCCTGCGCGTCCGTTCGTCCGTGTGTACATTCAACGCGCTCGGAATATCTTGATTCTCGAACCAATTACGAGAAATAGCCGTTAGTCTCGAAACTAACCGACGAGTGTGGTTAAGTTTTTTTTTTTTTTTTTTTCCCCTCGTCGATCGACACGGACAATGGAAGAAATTCTTCAAAGTGCAAACAAATGCGATTATTATTTTTAAACAGAAAAAAGAAATGAAAAAAAAAAAAAATGGTTCGCGAGAAACCCGAGGTTTACTAAATACACACGCAACGAGTTACTCGGGTTTAAGTGCATCGGCGTACCTTGCGAGGAGCGCGCGCTCGCAACGATAAGAACCGGAGAAACACAATGAGTTATTAAAACGCGGTGAATTATAAACAATCGTTTATCGCTGCGTCGGGAATTTCAATGCTGGGTCGAAAACCAGCCAATGACAATTGTTCAATATTTTGATCAATATATCTTTACTTAGGCTAATATTTAAAAAAATTATAACATCATAATGTTTATAATATTTATGATATTAATAATATATCGTAAAAATAACCACGATTTTATGTCGTGTTTAATGCAAGAAAAAAAAAAAAAAATTCGGCTCATCACATACCAACAAATAGTTCAAAATAATTTACCGCAAAGTACCCTTGAAATTTAGCGAAAATACTTCGTAAACGAAAATTCTCACGTTGCTTAATTTTTTTTCTTTTCGATTATAACAAACGACATAATAAAATAATTCAATATGGTAACACATTTAAATTACGATAATTGGTAAATTTTTTTTTTCACGAGTCCATCAACGAGGCTCGTCTGCGGCCCGAGGCTGCGGATGAGCATCGCGAAGCGGGCTGTTGGTCGCAGTTTCGATAACCACGGGCTAAACGCGCACGGCAAGGTTTCGCTCGTATACGAATATTGCGTATGGAAGCGGGCGACTGCCGACAAAACGAAAGCTATCAGAGGTGACAATCCGCGGGCGACAAATCAGTGTGTATATTTAATGCCCGTAGTGCATCGGCGAGCTCCTCTTCTATGCGTCCCGTACCGAGCCAGTTGCGTCGAGCTTTCATTTTCCACCCTCTGATCCTCCCCACTGTCCCCTGCTTTCCTCTTTTCATCCCTCGCCTCGTGTCATCGTGTTGCCTTTGGACTCCGGTTGCCCGAGCATTATTCCCGGTAACGTTGTATTGGCCGAACACTGGACAAGAAGAAGGGGGAGCAGAATGGAGCATGTATAACGTTACAGCCACGGTACACAGAAACATACCGACACTAAATCGAAATTGGAGGAACGTAAAGCTGCGTATACATTGAATGCTATATGACGTATATTTGTATACGATCCGGTGCAATCAGCGCTATTATATTTTAATATTTATATGATTCGAAGCGCGAGAGAGGAATTCATACGCGTATAGTGTGCGGCTTTCACTTGACGCTGCAGCCGGGATTACGCACGGGTACGCTATGCCGAATGAGTTCCGTTGTTCATAAAGAATTGACAAATTTATCCATAAATATATTTGAAAATTTTATTTTTTCATTGCTGTCTCCGCCTTTTTACAAGGAAGAGTTTTTGAAGTTTAGATTTTTTTGTTGCTATGATACGAAGATAAAATTGTGTCGAGGCGAATGATGCTGGATCAGGAGGTTGCGAGGAAAGGAAGAGAGGGAATAAACGTTTTTTTTTTTGTGACTTTTTGCTTCAGAATTTTCAACAATTTTCAAAAAATTGTTGATGCAGTCGTTAATTGGTTGGCTTTTGGGAAATGCATATTTGCAATTAATTTAATGATCATTAAAGAAATTATTAGGAAAATGATGGACGAAAAAAATGTTGAAGTGAAATTTTCGGAAAAATTTCAAAAAAGTGAATCGTCGATTTATTTGTCGGTGGTTGAAGTCAAATTTGGTCGTGGCGTATAGGTGTATCGTCGGTCTAGCGTGCCACCCCATCAGGCGGCACATGTAACGTGGTGTGTGCCTATCGAGGCGATAAATCGAAAATACCGCCAACGCGATCGTTCGCCACTTCGCGCTCTTCCCACCTCGGTGGCTCGTGAATTCGTTTTGGATGTACAGAGGTGTACAATTCGACTCACGCCACTTCAGTTCAGAGTCGGAATTAAAACCAAAGAAATCTCTCATCATCAAAATTGATTTTGAACTGTCCATATATTTTTCAGTTAGAATTCAATTCATTGATCAATGTCATTGAAATTTTTTATTCATTTTTTACCCCATTTTATAGTGTAAAATTCGACCAAATATGGATAAACCAATGAATTATTTACGAGTCGTTATTTTTACCGAGGGCGATAGTTTTTACACCTATATTGCGGTCGCATTTAGTATGATTTGTCAATATTATTCACGGTTCCGTCAGCCCATGTAACTATTCATCTGTCCCGGTGAGTTACAAAAATAATATTTAAAAAAAGGTGAAACTCACCGAGAAATTTCCACGTCACGTGGCGATCTTTTTCGACAGCATAAAAATGCTGCGACAAAAAAAAGGAATGACTGCTTCTTTAATCAAGAATATCACGTTTTATCGGTTAATATAAACTCTTCTGTACCGGTCAATGTAAACCACAAGCTCTCTCAGTCTGTCAACAGCGGGAACATTAATCCGATTCCTAGACCCGAGAGCTTAACGTTATTCAGGAAAAAAATGCGAAAATATTTTTGGCGCCGAGTCGCTATTTCGCATTTTTAAAAATTATCGTCCCATAGTACATGAAACTAGGTGGTAGCTTCGTTCGTAACCTAATTGCGCAACAAGTCGAACCGAAATCGCGACAGGGTCGATTGAGCGTGGTGGAAAAAAAAAATGAAAAAAGCGACGAACGAGGACCAAGCTTTTTCGAATCCTGAAGGGTGGCCGGTTAACGAGCGATTTAACTTCGTTCACGCAGAGAGGAAAAGAGTAAAAAGAAGAACGACCTGTTTGCCCTACTTTTCGCCGCTAATCCCGTCGCTGACCCACCGAACTGATGAACCATGAAATTTTTTGCGAACAACCCCGTCATTTGTTTTAGTCCAAATTGAGCCAAATATTTTCAGGAATATGAAATGAAATTCACTAAAAAAATATTATAATCACTAAAATTATGTTTTAATTGATTATTGGTATTACCTGATAGATGTTGAGTTAGGATAATCTTATTTGGCCTGTAATTCAGACATTTTTTACGGCAGTGGGAGCATAAAGGGTTTCAGCAACAGTTCGGGTCGAAGGGTCTTTTTTTTTTTACAACCGATTAGATTTTATGCTGAAAGAGGGGTCCTTTACCTAAAAGGGGTTTCGTCCATACTCGTATCCCCGACCGGTAACCCAGTTTCTTCTCCTTCGTACTGTCAAGCCAGGCCTGAAATTAACAAAAACAGGGTGAAACACAAACGACGTACACTTTGTCACGAAAAAATATCGAAAATTGTGTACAAATTTGTTTGAAGGCTTCGTGATAATTGTGCGTACGCTCCAAAGGCTCGAAAGAGGGGCCGAAGCATCCACATTTAAAAACTGTTATGAATCCTCTTCGCCTTTGAACTTTGTAACGTATGTAGAACACCTTTTTGTAGCGGGAAAAAAAAATCCGAGTGGCCGGAGCAAGACGGGATAGCTAAACGTACATTTCGTTCGGTTATTAACGGTGCTGAAAATTGAATTTGTCACACAGAAATGACATTGTCAGTTAATCATAAGAGACGATGTCATTGGGATATATAATATATTAATGTATGAATCGTGGGGTAATATGGATCGGTCTATGTCTAAATAGATCGGGCGATATATTTACTCTAAGTCATACTTAACTTGTAAAGTAAGTCACCGAATTTGGTCTTTGGTGAAATATACGGTGCGGTGTCTATCTATAAGAAACGAAAGTGGGAAAATGGGACCGTGGGTCAGAATGCAATTTTCCTATAATTTTTGGACAAGACATTAATTTTATAGCAGATAAAATTTTTTTTTTCACCCATGAGACGAAATGGGTATCCGAAAATTATTGGAAAATTGTGTCTAGCTCAAGTGTTCCGTTTTACCTCACCTCCCCATTTCGCCTCACTTTGCCCTACGAATCGGACCCATATTTTTACCTGAATTCATACTTTTATCTGAATCACAAAAAAAAATGAAAGTTGCGAATTGAGAGTTTACAAAACGGCAGAACACGTATTGCTCGAGGGGGTTAAATTGAGCTAGAAATTTGAAAAAGCCCGCAAAACCTACTCACCAACTCCGATATAGAAAATTTAATTTGTACTATACGTATTCCCCACCCACGGATATAATATATATATCAAAATAATTAATCCATTCCAGATGCATTCGCCTGATCGACTCCCAACTTTTAGAAATGCGATTAACACCAGAGTTGTCGAAGCTGGGTGAATCGAACAAATTCATTTATGTATTTCTAGTCGTCTACTCGATCGCATTTGTCACGAAACAAAATTCGCCAACGTCGAAGGGTGACCCTTAGAAAGTTTTCCTCTCTCGATTTTTAGTCTCCCTTCGCGTCGTGTTGTATAGGTTTAGTCCTAACACACGCCATCCACAGTAAAGCGACAGATGCGAAAATTTAATACCGAATGCGAATGGACTCTAGAATCTCTCGATCCTCGAGTCGCAATTATCCGAATCTTTTTCTTCTCGACTTTTCACTCTCGGATATTGCAGAACAGCGCCCCGTCGTGCCGTTTATTAAGAGCCGGGAATAGATATTGTAATCACGTTTTTAAACGAGTAAGCTCCCCATTCCCCACCTCATTTGGCCAAACGAAGGTCTGTGCTATATAGTTTGAGCAAAAAAAAAAAGAAAAAGAAAAGATTTTTTAAGCTCGTAGTCGACATTATTAAAAAAAAAGCTAAATAAAATAAATACTATGTTATTTTGGTTTAACGTCACAGATTAAATAATAACAAATCGGTATATCCTCGAACACAAAATACTTTGGATTAAACAATTTTTTTTTGTATCGGACATTGCTCCAAATGGATATTTTGTTTTGTTTTGTTTTTTTTTAATTTTTTAATAACTCAAAGTTTTAGTCAATGGGCAATTTATATTGCGTCAGAATTTTTTGTTTCCGCCCAAGGGAAAAAAAGTGCATTTGGTGCCGTTTAAGGAGTCTATTGAATAAGAATGAAGACACCGGTTACCTCGTTGGAGGTAACCGGTGGAAAGGGACATGAGAAAACAGTCGGAGGATGATAATAAAAAGAAAGAAAAGAAACATAAAGACACGATAAAAAAGAAAAAGGCTGAAGAAGGAAGTCACGATGGGAAAGGAGTAGCTCGTGAGGCCGAGTAGAGTTCTGTGAGCACAGCGTCCATCGATCAAGACAGGTGACTGGGGCGAGCGCGGCTGCACGGGGGTGCAGCTCGAGTTCTCCGGCACGGCTCGCACGATTTCACCTCTAACAAATGTATCGTTTGCTCGAAGAATTTGTGATTGTAAGACCGGTAGGATATCTCCTTCTGTTCGTATCCCCGCACAATGGAGACTCGTGTATGAACAACTCAATACAATCCTCTCTACAAGACAAACATTTTCTTGAGCAAGCAAAAAATTCGAAAAAAAAAAAAAAAAAAACAAATGGAAATAAAAATAAACAAGCGAGCGGCCGTTGCATTAATCGGTATGCATTTTCTCAGCGGTCGCGTGAATGTAAAGTGACCGGGTATAATATTAATTTCTAATAAAAAAAAATCTTACATTTTTAAATGAAATTTTTTTTCAAAAACGGAAATAAAAATATTTAGCCTTCGTAAGATAAATATCGACCGCCACGTATCTAATATTCTGCACACTCGGCCAACCTGAGCCATTTTGAGTATTTTTAGTTTAAAAGCAAACATTTTGTTAGAACGTTTTTTCTAGGACGTTTTTTTGAATTTTTTTTTTTTGCTTTTTTTCGACTAGTCCTTCGAACATAGACGCTTCAGGACGTAGGAACATTGTTCGGTAGACAAAAACTCGACGGGCGGTCGCGTGGTCCACTCGTCTGCACGGTGTGTTATAGTTGTGTAGCAATCGCGGTTCGAGGGTGGTTCTCGCCGCGGGGGGGTTTGGTATTGCAGTGGTACTCGTCGATCCCCTTCGACGCGCGGGATATTCGAAAACCAAGTACACAAACGTGTGTTTTCGTTGTGCGACGATCTAACCCGCTGGCCAACCTCCCGCGGACACACTCGACCGAACTCCAGACTTTGACGATTTTTTAAAACATTTATTTCACTGCAACGTTACACGAGCTCCCGTCAATCCACCGATTTGTCGTTGACACAACCATTTCTCAAAAGACAGATGCGCGACGGAACTGCCGAAATTTCGCCCCCGGTAACAGTCTCAAAGGCTCACCAATGATTGAACGATAAATTCACGTTTCTCTCACTTCATATCGAGGAGCGAAAAAAAAAACCAAAAAAAAAAAAACCAATTTTTTTAAACCCATTATTTCATAAATCCGCGTTTTTGTTATCGCCCACTTTCCCCAACCGTGGATCGTGGGTTCGGATAAGAGAAGTATCTACAGATCAGTAGCAAAATTTGTCGCCCTCTCCCGCCCGTTGTCCCCATACAGTTCCCCTATTCAGTCGCCTATATTCCCGATGTACCACAGTCAGCCGGACTTTATCCAATTTGTAATTGGTGCCTGGTTCCCGAATTGCAGGTTAGATTTCTCCGCGGCGTGACGAGCCTCTCTTGTCAATCAAAATTTCATTTCCGATCGCGCGAATTGCGCTGTGGAATGGGGCGGACCGCGCGGCGGGGGGGGGGGGGGGGCACAGAGATGACCCCCCATGGATCTCCCGCGTGTGTTTCGAACTCCGAATCGATGCTCGCCTCCCTCTTCTCCCCCACGGTTTCAGCCTTGTTCATGCGTGGGACACGAGTCTCTAATCCATTACGTGCCAATTATCTCGCCACGTGGAATCGAGCATCCCCCCCCCCCCCCCTGCCCCGCGATCTCTTCCTATTTCTCTTTCGATTTGCTTTCTCGCGCTTTCGCTTCTCACCGGTCACCGACGCATCTATGTATATCTGTGTGTGACTGTGTGTAGATGGATTTATATGTATATATATATATATATATATATACATATATATATTTGGGTAGATATCGGAACATACGCACGCACGCGACGCACGCACGGTTCAGAGCTGTTTACAATATTTATACGTTCATCTCACCCTCGGTACGCGTGATGCATTGCCAGAGCCGGCGCGCGAACCGAATTGGTATCTCTTTCCCTCTTCGCCGCGGACCGTTCGTGACGCGAACGAAGTTTGACGATTTATTCTCTATGACGATCTAATATTGGAGAATTATCGCCGGGCATGCCGGGCGTGCATACACTCGACGAGTGACACATCTGTAGTTCATATTTCGGATATGAACATTTTCGCGACGAGATACTGCCTCGAAACTGCGGAGAATCGGTAATTTTGGGAAGGAAAAAACATTCCGTTCAGTAGAGTTTTCCACTTTCGTGTATTTTTTAAATATAGCTTCGTATCTCGACGAGGATATAAACTGAAAAACCAAACAAATTTAATATATTAGTAAACTTTACCGAACGAAATGTTTTTTTTTTTTTTTCGCGAAATTGCTTGAGGCTCGCCAATTGCAGAATCTTCAACCGTGAGCCGGACAGCCGTTCGTGAGGTTAAAACTGACGTCTCGAGTCGACAGGGATCGGTTCTACGGCATTTTTGCAAGAGATCATTTTTGTAGAGCATAAAATTCTCGACGAAAAAGGTCCAGACGAAAAAACTCTCAGAAGCAACCCTTGCGGAGTTACTCGAGGCAATTCAATCGACGAAGCTGAATAGTAAGAACGCGTGTTTATGCGATCGGCCGATTTCGCGATTCGCGATTCACCGGCCAGATGAGCGAATAAAGAAGAGAGCGAAGGCATCAGCTATATGGCGATCATGTACGGGGCAGCTGAGAAGCCGTACACGATAGACAGAACTAAAGGGCGGGAGGGTTGGAAAGGAAGGCTGGGATCCTCACGGTAACGAGCCGATCGTGACTCGCGGCTTTGCACGGTAGCTTATTCGCGAGTTTCTACCGAAGCCCTCCCATTGGCCGGGTGCTCCATCTCGCCCTGATCCCAATAGGCCTACTATATATATACACACACTTACACATTTCTATTTATATATATATATATTATACATAAAGATGTAGTACTATACTATAGAGAGCAGCGGTATAGATCAGGAGAACGTGGTATGTAGCGCGGTATACCACTTTGCTGCCACTTACCTTACCCTCGGGTCTTCCGCGCTTTCATAGGCTCGCCTCTAAATCGGCTAAACGATGAATACAAGCCATCAACCTATCCACGGCTCGGCTCGGACTCCTACCAGTTTGCTGTATGCAAATTTCAAAGAGCCCGATAGATCCTTCATTTTTTTTAAATGAATTAAAGCCGAATAGTCGAAGTTCGGTAACGGAGCGTCAGAGGAAACGACTGCGATTTTATCGATTTAATTTGATTAATTCGTTTAATATATTTAATTTCATCTATTCAATCTTTCGCTCGTTTATCTGATTTGCTGACAAGAAGTCTTTTTTATTTCGCGTCTCCGTGTATTAATTATTAAAAATTATGAAGAGGCGTTCTATTGCGCAGATCTATTGCGCAGGTCGGAATTTCCCTACGGCTTTCACGATTTCAGCGCCGATAGTCTATCGATTACCGTCGACATTGCTCAAGCGGGAGTTGCGCAAGGGATAAAAAAATCGCGAGTATCAACGTGTACCACTATTGTTGTCAACGAGACAATCCCCGGGCTACTTTTACTTTCTTTCGGCGTCGAGCGCCCGTTTCCTATTCCAGCCCGCTCGGACAAACTGTCCTCGAATTGATCGATGGTACCTCTGAATTATAGAAGAGAATGTGGCCTATCGCGGCAAACCGAATAACGTAAGAATTTTTCGTCGGGTACTCGACGAGACACTAAAGGTTAAAAAGTGAACGTGTAGGCAGACCGCTACCTTATCTACAGGCCGAACCAA
Source organism: Listrodromus nycthemerus (assembly GCA_963978505.1). NCBI lineage: Eukaryota > Metazoa > Arthropoda > Insecta > Hymenoptera > Ichneumonidae > Listrodromus > Listrodromus nycthemerus. The sequence goes on from OZ021681.1 coordinate 17,035,148, forward strand.
AATCAGTTGCAAGGCTTACATTAAAACCCGCCACAAAAATTATCGTCTCTGATCTTCAATTTTTTTTCCCTGATGCTTTACATAGAAAATCTTATCTTCACCCTGGACGGGCGATACTTCGAAGGGTTGACAAATCCCCATAGCTTTTTCGAACAGAAACACGGCAACTTTATTCTTACTCTAGGTATGCAGATTTTAAAAAATCGAAAAAAAATTTTACCCGACGGACTATGCAGTTAGATATTGTGGCGTTGAATCGAAACGATAATGGACGGTAGCTGGAAGGTAAACGGTAGCACTTTCGCGATTCAGAGATCCTTCGGTGCCTCCTCCTACTGATCCTTATATTCTTCTCTTCGATCTTCCTTTCTTATTCTCCTTCCTCTTCTGCGTCTGGACTTTTCTCTCTATAGTCCATCATTTTATTCTTATAAGCCTCTCCACTCTCCTGTGGCTTGCCGATCGTTTCTTCTTCTGGTGCAGAACCTCCCTCCTGCTCCAAACTCCCTCCCCTCCTTCACCGAGTCGGGTGAACGCCGTTCCTCCGATAATAAATTGTTTCTTATAGAGCCGTGGCCGATGATGATACGTTGGGTGAAATCGGGATCGCATGTCTGACTCGAATCTCTCCGCCATCTTTCGTCCCTCGAACGTTTTTTTTTTACTCCAATCTCTCTCTCTCTCACTTGGATTCACTGAGAGTACTGTGTCTTTCTTTCCTCGCTCCTCAGCTCCTGGCTCCTCTTTGAACGTTAGTTCGTTGCCACGATGATGATGAACAGAAGAGAGCGAGGGAAGCAGCGAAAAATCGAGTATGCGATTACATTCCCTTATAAATATGCAAATAGTTTGGCGTATCTCGTGGAGGCAGCGGAGGTGGAGCGAACGAAAGATGGGTACGAGAGAAGACGAAGGGAAACATTCGACGCTAACTGAAGCCAAGTGGAGCTTCGCTTTTTTTTTTTTGCAACGTACCATGGATCACAAGGAGAAAAATAGACGGCGAGAGTTTTGGTAATCTTTGGATTACAAATAATTACATACCAGACGTTCTCATTCCTAAATAGCAGTAGGCGACATAAGTTACAGAATTTCCGAAGGGTTTTTCGAAAAATTTACAGATACTTTAATGAAGAATATTACTATCTAAACAGTTGAGTCGGGATGAATTTTATGCTAAAAATACTATTTTTAATATTTCCAATGTTGCACATTTTTTAATACAAATTTAACTGTGTAAATGGTTGGATTTGGATTGGATGATGTGTATAAAAAAAAGCAATTACGATAATTTTGTTAAAAAAAATGTACAATGAAAATCTGGTGAGCGAATAGTTTCGACAAAATGGCAACAAAAACTCGGACGAAAAGAAAGTAACATAATCGAAACGAAGGGTGTTTTGAGGCAGGGGCAGAGGACAGCGAATAAAAGCTCGAAAAGAAACGAAATCGAGGGAAGAGAATGGCTGGCGAATGGAAGACCGAGGAGAACCGGCAGCGGCAGCGAAAATAGAGTGTATGCCGGTAATAATTAATGATTAGGTATTCGTGACCGACTATACGCGATATTCAGCTGGCAGAACACTGCGAGTCTCGGGGAGAAATGCCGTGCCGAGCTATCGCCACTGATGCTTCAGTTTTTGCTGCAAAAGCATTCCTCCCTCCCGAAAGACAACGGATCGAGACGTTTCGCGAGTTTATCGAGTTTCAATCAACGTCGATACCTTCGCACACGATTATTACGAGATATTTACAGAAATCTCATCGAAATTTCGTAAATGAAACCCGTGCAATTTGCATTTTGCTTAATAGTTTACTTTTTCTTCTGTCAATATTACAGACGACAAAAATATCTCTTACTCCGAATTGAGATAGAGGGGTGCAAATGAATTTTCTTTTGTCATTTTTCACTTCTTTGCGAAGAAATCATATTTGCGCCTTTTACTTAACAGTTTGTGTTTTGTGAAAGCTCATTGTGGCGGAGTGGAACACATTTAAATTCAAGAAATGTATATATTGATAAAATTTATTAGTATTGATAATTATGATTATCAATTTTCTCAATGGCGACAATTATTATCGGTGTGCTGTCTCTGAAATGTGGAACGAAATGTTATCGAATGTATTTGCATTACGGCGAAAATTAATTCGATGCAACGAATCGGCTAATCAACTCCATATATCCTAATTAAATCAAATAGCCTTGGCGGGTAGCAACAATTCTACTGCACGAGGATTAATTAAACCGCGCTGGCTTGTATTTGTCAATATAAATTCTATCGTTGTTCAATCAGGCGGGCGAAACGCTTGTGGTACGATGAACCAATATTAAATGAATCTATGTCGTACACGAATAGATTTGAGTCTGGTTGAATAAAATTTATCCATTTTCATTCAATGGAAGAAGAAACCCGCCGCTTAACCTAAAAACCTTCGATCTTACATGATTCTATTCCATGCAATATGGAATCCTTTAAAAAAAAATAAAAAATTAAAATAAAAAATAAATAAATGGATGGTTTTTTGCATTTGTGCTCGCAGAACATGATATTTGAGTTTCTCGTAATACCATCAGCAAGCACAGATCAAACCTCAATAACTGTTCGAAAAAATCGGCAATGGAATTTTTCTAAACAGGATTCGCGCCGCAAGCTTGTCTCGCTCGGCTCTGAAAGCCTAATATTTAACTTATTCCAGTCTTGTAAAAAAATTCCACATCAAAATTCATTCCAGAAACGTAAAGAATATAATTTTCGATTTTTCCCCATTTGAAAAACAAAACATATCGATACAAAAAAATTCAACTTGGATCATTTAACGAGGATCGAGTGAGCTCGACTATGCGTATTTGCCGTTTTGCGGTTTTCCAGTTCGCAGCAATTGCATATAATGTATCCGCGAGAATCGTGAACGGCTAGGTTCTCGCAAAGCCCGTTTCACGACTACTACTTGCAAAGTGCACATAAAACGTCAAATGGCGTGTGTGATGGCGTGTCGGTAGCGCGAAACCGGATTCTTTCGTCGCTTCCAGAAGCATGCAAATCAATTAGGCCTTGGTTCACCGTGCACGGGGGTGGTAGTTGCGGATCGGCCACGATTCCGCATGTTCATGCTCTGTGTTTCAGGCTCCTTCCCCTCTGAGCCATGCTCACTCGGCTATCCTCCACCTATAATCCACGATACTTTCCTTCCGATACGATACTTTACTTCCATGCCCCGGTAACTATATTCTTTTACTCCTTTACCGCCCTCGAATCCAACCCCCGTGCTCGAGGAATTTTTCTAAGGCTGCAGGCACGAGAACTCGTGCACCCGCACTTTCGTCTGCTCGATACTTTCATTGCATTTTTTTTTCGTATAAACCCTGAAACCTTTTTTTATTTTTTAAGAATATTCGATGGCTGGCAACTTTAAATCGAATTTTTTATTCAAGTAGCAAGTGCAGGATGTTGGATTAATCTGCGCTTCCGAGAAAAGATAAGGTTAGAGTTGAAAGATGAGCCACTGATTAGCCAGTTTCTGGAGAGAGTGGGAAGTGGAACAAGGAGGGGGAAGCACGTGACCGACGCCACCGGTGGCGCCATCTCACTCGAGGATTCCCCGTTGAGCTCGAGGTAGCGAAATGATTTTTTCCGAGTGGTTACTATTTGGGGTATTACGAGTTATTCTACACGGGCTACTTTGAATCTAGGACTATCCAAGATTCAAGTTTCGGAATCTGCGGTTTTCACGCTATCCGCGGTATCTCTACGACACTGAAGATATCTGCGCGACACCAAATTTCGTCAAGTTATAACGACTGCGTTTCATGTCCCGCAGACTTCGCTCGGGAAAGTTCAAAGACTCACTCGAAGAATAAAATTCTACACGTGAACAATTATTTTTCCTATGCAATGGAATTTTATGTCATGCAAATGTCTTCAGGGTAGATTCACTACGAATAAGCTAAACAATATTCCTTTACGACAAAGTAATTGACCGATGGAGAGGATGCGCAAAAGCGAGTTTCTGCCTCTGACGGTATTGACGTTGATTCTCCCTCGTATAAAAATCGTTAAAATGAATTGAGTTGCTGATTTAACGTCCACGTTGAGGATGGAATGGAGGATCTTCGAAGATGCGAAGGGCTTCGCGATAGTTAATGCGAGACGTGTATAAGTAATATTATACGAAATGGCCGTGGAACCGCGAAGCACGCGATCATCATCGCTCCGATCGAAGCCTCACATATCTGCCGGCAATATATTCAGTTTTGTACGGTGCGTAGTGTGTTAAGACACACAGTCGCGCCTGCATATACTGCACGGAAAGGGCGAGGGGAGGGATCGTCTCGGTGTTCATGCGGAATAATAAAGTCGGGGCGATAGCGCGAATAATCCAGCCTCTCCCGATCGTCAAAGACTGGTAGCCGATCTCGGGTCAGCCACGGTGCATCCCTCCGAGTCGCCCCAAAACCCAGAATTATCAAAATAACCGCCGGCGCGGGATTCTGTTGCATTACTTCCTTCTCACTCGCCGTGTGCTCCTGGCAAATTGGCAAACGGCGCATTAACCGAGGCAAAGCCAAGACCTCAAAAGAGTAACTTTCTTACGTAGCTGACACAAAAATAAATTATATTTTAAATATATATTGAAAAAAAAAAAAGATAAATATATAAGATATACCGTTTTTCAAACTTAGATACGTTTCTTGTTATTACTAAATCATGGTTTTTTCAAATATTTATTTTTATTGCTGAGTCGCGGCTTGGGGATTGGTCCGAGGCCTACAAATGGCGTAATGTCACGCTTCAAGCTCATTCTAAAACGTGGACATTGAGTAAAAAAAACGAGGTTAACTCTGCCTATGCATATGTGTTTATATGTATATTTTTTTTTTTTTTTTCGTCGGTTTTTTTTTTATTTTGAGTCGATCACCCGAAGCAGTTGTGGTACACGTATGGTACACATATAGCGCAGGGGCCTCGAGCGACGTGGGAATCAATAGGAGCGATCGATCGTAGAGTTCAGCGTGGCGGATGAAGGCGAGCCTGCTGCCTATATATCCCGTAGAATAAACATGCGGCGTCCGGTTCTCAAAACAATATCGCCGTGCGAATATTATTGCTACGCGGGACGAGGAGAGTTTCTCGTCGCAGGAACTCTAAACTATCGTGCAGGCATTGCAGGCTCTCTCTCTCTCTTGCAATTTCTCTTGGTGTATATATACCGAGTACTTCTGTTGAATAACGAAACAAATATTGCCCTGCGATATTTGTTTTCCCAATGCTTTTGTTTATTCGCAAACGAGTGAAAATTTCATCGATCATTGAGACTGTAATGTCCGATGAAAAAAAAAACTGCGGATTCACAATTTTAATTTTAATTTTTTTCTGAATCCCCGAACTGGTAAGAAAAATTCACAAAATTCTTTTAACGGCTTGAAAAAATTTCTTGGAGAATCTCTATGGAGTGTCTCTTCGGTGCGGCGAGATAGAATTTGAATTGTGTCTGTGTAAACGTGAATTTAAATAATTTTTTAAACATTCGCCATTTGTAATATTATTTAATGCCGAGTGGATTGAGCGGGATTATTTATCGATATATTTCGGTTCCGAGGCAACATTATTTCGCCACAGTTAAGTTGTCGTTTCTCATTTTTATTAATTTTATTTCGTCAGTAATTTAGAACACTTATGTCCGTGGGACGAGAGGGCAGTAAGAAAGGAAGAAAATAAAACGTCGAACGGAGTCTCGCGAGTCGTGCAGGGCTCATGCAACGTGCGCGCGCTTACAGCGTTCGCCGTGAATTTTATTGCTTCGAAGGCATATGAGCGGCGGCAGCGGGGCCAACACAAACACAACGGTAAATCACTCGGTATCACCGTCGCTTCCCCCGCCCCCTCTCCCCCCCCGTCCCGTTGAATTTAATTTACGCTCGTATTTGAATGTGACTTTATATTTCCCATTAGCAGGATAAACTGACCTAATTCGCTCGGACGTATAGTTTTTGCCCGTTTGTACAAAGTTCCGAGACGATTCGGCGCATATTCTTGGGACTTTAGCATTTCGCTTGTTTCTCGACTCAACTGCGCAGGAGGAACATAATTCCTATTGTAAAAAGCGAAAAACAAAAAAAAATGGAGAAAAAAATTAATCGGATTAATTTAGTTAATTGAATCAACAAATTGATTCGAGTTTTTGAAGTTAGTTGAATTTAAGTTTGATTCAGCGTTTGTTCAATTGTAACGGTTGTAACGCTTTTTTCCCGGATCGATCGGTCGTCGATTAAGCAATCTTCCGGCTGTCGATAAAACGGCCACTCTACTTTCCGAACTCTTGACGATATTTCGTCAATCATAAATTTCCATCGTTTCGATCAAGTAGAAACTAAACGATTATAATTATTGCAGTATCGTTGCGAGTTTCTGGACGGGAAAACAATCGCGGATCATTGCGAGTTGCTGTTGGCGGGAAACCGCGGAGGGATAAGGAGGGGGGGGGGGATTATACGAATTGGCCTACGTTATCTAAAGTGTACACGGAGCAAGCGCGGAAAGTGCAGGGGGAGGGGGAGAAAATTAGAGCGAATTCGCCTGCTCAAGACTGTCCGATCATTCGATCACTTAAAATGCATGCAATCGTAAACGTGCGTAATTATTTTGTTCGTTCGTTTTAGAAAAAACGAAAAAGTAAATACAATTATCGGGAAGACCCGTAGAATTGTAGTTTCACTGCGATTTTAATTTCTGCTCCGTTTTTTTTGTAATCTTTTTTTTTTCACGCTTTTCATGCTCCAAATCCTATCTTTAAAAACTGTTTTTTTTTTTTTTTCATGCTGACGATCGAGTTACTTGCCGAACCCTTGCGGGATGGAGGTGAAAATTTCCAATATTAAAATTCGATGTAATTAACCCACTTTCAGTGTTTTATTTCAAAATAACAAGACGCAAACACATGAATAATTATTAAAGCAGCTCTAATGAGCGAAGACTTTACAAATAGAGCCAAATAATGTGATTCGTGTGTAATTATTCCCGCGCTGTAATTTGTTGCAGAATTTTTCAAATAAAAAAAAAAAATGTTCATTCTTGTTCGACACTTAGCGAAAACCGTGGCTCGTCGCGGTGCTAAAAAACTCACGAGTTTCGCAGTTCAGCGGTGAAAATGTTCGAGGGGAGGAAGAGCGCAGGGTCGTAGGCGGGGACCGTGGGCCACACGCGGTAGGTTTGCAAAGCGTATGCCACGAGTTCCAATCAGGCATAGTACTTCTTGGAACGTATCTGCCTATCAATCAGCGAGGTTATAAATTTTGCCTGGGACGATGAATGACCGTTCGACCCGCGAGAGCGTTGCCGCCATCGTTCCTCCACCCGCACATCTCCGACTGCACTTTGCCGATCCACTTTGTACTTTTCATCGTGAACAATAATTCTTTCGTTTGGACGATGAAAAAAAAAAAAAAAAAATACGGTCACGCCTATACGGATACAAATTTTTTGTTTAAACAAATCGAGAGCGCGAGCGCCGCCGTGTTTCCGGTAATATCTCCCTGCCTCTCCGTGTGTATTCCCGATAACGTAGGCTAATTGGTGGTATTGCCGCTCGCGATCGTCGCTAATACAGCCACTCGCCGATCCGCTTTGCTTTGCCATCCGAAACCGCGCAACGATACCGCTATAATTATAATCACGCGGTGTGTCTGCTTAGCCTAACTATATATGGAGAAAATGTATGATTCACGAAAATATCGTCAACGAACTCCCGAGTGATCGTTTCGACGATGGAAATCGTGTAACCGACGCCCGGTCGACCGGAAAAGCTGTGTACGAACGTCAATAATAACGCGAAAGCATTAAATGTCTTGATTTTTTTTTACAAGAGCGCGTCCTTGTGGATACAAAATTTTATTAATTTGATTATCGAATTGAACAAATTCTTTGAAAAGCTCGATTTTTTTGATACAATTGTCCGAAGTATAATTCTATTCGATAGTGAATTTTGTTCGATTTTTTGGCTTTGCTCAGAGAAAAATTTTCATACACGGTCACGATACCGGAGTCGACGATGAGGAAGAGTTTGCGAGATGCGCCAGAGAGTGAGAGAGCGAAGCTGTGACGTTCTCCGTGCTGGCATAAACAAAGCGCAACCGCCAATTCCGAAGATGAAATATTATAAGTAATAACATATATCTATAGAGCGAGGCCGGTTTGCCCCGGTTCGGCGTCCCGTGAGAGGGATAATAACACGGCACTAAACTATACGCCCGATACAGGAAGGGGGTGGGGAGAGGGGGTAGAGAGAGAAAACGCGCTCACGTACCTACCTATATATAATTGTATAATTATTATTAATGATATCGAAGCCCTTATGCGCTCTTAAGCGGAGCCAAATCGTCTTTCCTCGTATCTCTCGTACATCCCCGCGTGCCAGTACGTACCGGTACACCAATAAACCTTCTCGCGCACACATACAACATACATAGACTGGGTAATACACTACCGTGCACCAACGTTTATTTCACCGTTACTGTACCATACTCACTCTAAGTTCGTACAGTGAAGCGTATTCAAATTTTCATCTTTATTCATCGTCAACAATTACGTTTATCTGCTATTCAATATTATTCATATTATTTATGGAACGATTATTTAAAATTATGTGTACAGGCACGTTGAGATGATGTAAGGGCTGAACGCGTGGAAAATACACTTTTCCGAAACAAAAAGAATGTTATTCCGTCATTTTCGTAGTTACGGGTAATCCAAATTAACTCGAAATTAGTATATGAACATTGTTGACTGCAAAACAACAAAGTTCGGCCTTTGAAAAAATGCTGTTCGATGCGTAGTTTCCGAGTTGCAAGCCTTTGAAGTTTCAGCCAATGAGGACGCTTCACAGATGGCTCCACGGTCGCCGGAGTTGCCCCAGCGCCCGTAACTTTAACCCTTCATATCTCGGAAGCTATGCAAGTTGCGATATTTTTGCAAAGGGAAACTTTGCTCACTTTTTAACTGGCAATACGATTTTAACATTGTTATACATCATAAAAAATTTCAGACGAAGCCGTCACACGTTTAATTGTGTACAATGTTCTTGGTCCGAATTTATCATCGCGCACGCATTGTCAAAAGCCCACAGTGCCCGTCGTCTTGCTCGCAGCTTTGTCCGAAGCTCCGAATCATCCTGGTCATATTAACACGTACCCGTAACGTTGTACCGTGCATTTTGGTATGTACTATCGTATTAACGCCTTCGATCTTTGCCAGAGAATATCGGACGGCTACGCCGCGCCGTCTAGTAATCACTCGGATAATTTATTACACCCGAGCAATAACTTTTTCGAGGGCGTGGATCTGTCACCGTGTCGGTGATGTGTGCGATGTACACGTAAATGCCCACAAGAGCCGCCGTTTATAAAGGTAATCCGTAAGATGTATCACGCTCCCACGCTCATAATACTGGTGAAATAAATCATTTAACCCTCCTCAAAGTCCCATGAAAAACCTCCGATTTTCAGCTGCTCATTTCGGACGTCTGGAATAAAAATTAAAATTCGTACATCACAAATAGCTCAAAGCTCACCCTCCGCTGTAAATCTATCTCAGTAAGGATCGTCAAACGACTCATCTATTTTCCCAAGTGTTCTCTCAAAAGGATCTGTGAGTCCTTCGGTCATCAATAGAAGCTAGAATTCATTTGTTCCATGAGTGCTGAACATTTCCGGTCAAAAGTGAGAGTCGTCGGTGGAGGTTACACGCGGGAATATTAAGAGCTCATTAACATGAGGGGACAGGAGGCATACGTGTCCAGTGGTTCGTGACGACGTTATTGATTGCCCCGCCAGTTAGGAGCTCCTCTGTGGATAGGCAAGTGAGTTGGCTGATGCGTAGTCGACGCACTCGAACGGGACGCGGCAAAACCCACACCGAGGCAGCGACACCGACACCGAGACCCTCCGACAACCCTACGCCGATGGTACGCAAACCAAACCGAACTTTCCTGAAGGCTGCCGACATCGGCTAAACGATCCGGGAGTTTACATGCTCTTCCAAAACGTGACCGGGTCCGTTGATCCTCTCGGGGGATGAGCTGTCGGTTCATCGTAAAAGGTCATCATTTCCGTTCAACCCTTCGCTTTAACCCCTCGTTGCCTCGTCTATTCAAAGTTAGAAAATATGATACAATTTTGAGACTGAAGAAAAAATTTGCTCGCGGACTCCCAAGGACAGGAAATTATTGTAATTCCAGTTTCAATTCTCAAAATTTCATCTGATGTTGGAATAAAACAGCAAGACTGCCAAGATCTCATGTCATTGCTGCAATCCCCCTTGCGATCGCAGGAATCGAAAGTAGAATTGAAATAATAATTTTTTCCAGGCCGCAAGTGAACTTCACTTGAGTCATAGACTGTTTTTTTTTCGGTATGAGAATAAAAAATTACAACTTGGAATACTGGAGAATAATTGTTTTTAAAAATCCTCGATTTTTTATAGTGATGGGCTGAACTGGAAAAAAATTTACATACAGTTCGAGGTGGAAAATGAGTGCGAAATGTGTCGCGATTAGAATTTAAAAAATAATTTAACGGAACAAGAAATATTAGACTGAAGAAACACATGTCGGAAAATGTTGTGCAATTCACCGGGAAAATGATGAACCGTGAAACTTTACGCTAATTAGCAGAATTTTGGCAAACTCCCGTACGCTATTTAATATTTACAGCGGGTAACAGACCGCAAGAGGGATGAAGTGAGGTGTACGAAATAAAACCGAGTGACAAGCGACGAGTTCAAGATATTACGGGCATGAAAGAACCACGGAAATAACTGGGATGTTGAGAGAATGCATGGAAAGAGACGACGGTGAACGGAGGGTAAATGAGCGAAAGAGACGGAGTTAACGGTAAGAAGTATAAAAGAATAAACGACGAAGAGAGCCCGAGCTGTCCCATTGTGCGCAAACTACAACGACGATTCTCCTGTTGTATTGTATATCGTAACTGTACCTCGCATACCGATCATGTGAATAATTCGTGGAACCCGACAAGCAGTTTCAACGATTTACCGAGTTCCTGCGATATTACTAAACATCGTTATTTCTCTAAACTTCCCGGAGTTTAATTTCTCAAAAGTTCGATCGAGATTTTCCATTCGCATTAACCGCAGCCGAGCCCCAAAAAATGGCACGCATTTTCACACCCCTTCTTCTATCGACGCGCAGCTCGGCCGGAAATAATTATTTTTAAGCTTCTTTGTTGTGAAATCGATACATCGGAATGTCAGCAACACGACTGTCGAAGTGACGTGGACTGCGTCGCGAGTAACATAACAATTACGCGTTCTGGAACCTAAATATCTCCGTCGCATCCGCTCGTGCTCTTCTTACGGTTAATTAGCCAAAAAAAAAAAAAAAAACTTACCCGTTAACCGCCGCTAACAACCCAATTGAATCGTTTGCCTCACCTGTCAACTCACACTACACATCCTCTGTTCAAATTTCTCGATGCTCCATAAAGTCGATAAAATTTGAATAAAAAAAATTATTAAAAATAGGTCTTATTAGGAGGTTCGAGATAAAGTCGCGGGACATCATTATCCGACGTCTCCATTACTCGAGACGACACGGCATGCGCATTACTATACATACATGCATAATAACGCTAATAAAGTATATACATGTATACGAATATATATATATATATATACCTACCTATATATATATATATATATATATATATATATATAATACAACGCCACAGAGTAAGTTGTACGGAGCAGGCCGCGGGATAGCCGGGAGAGAGAGAAGCGGCTGTGTTTCGCGGGGCCACGGTTGCATTACGTAGCGATAGCTTTCCATGGCATTCAACTAATTCCAGGCCTCGAAGCGTTCCATTAAAGATTCAGCATGTAATTGCGAGCGATCGTGGGGCTCCGGCGTCTTGGTCTGCTCGCGCTTGCTTTACGTCTGTGCGGTCTCTCTATATGCACACATATATATACATATACACGCATGTATATGTATATTTCACTATGGTCTCGACTTGTATAGTCTGTATGGTGTTGGTACAGCGATATGTATGGTGGCGGACCAGACCCGGTACGTCTGTCCGTCGGTCCGTTCGTCGTCCCGAGCTCGCTGCGAAATCATCGAGATCTCGATTGCGCGTGTACCTATATCTCGACCGACGTACGTGAGGCAATCACCGAGGAACCTGGTGGTGGACCACTCGCACCGGAAAATCGGTATTCCTTCCCCCTCCCCACCCCCTTACCCCCCTCCCACCGCCCCCTTCTATTCGTTTCTGTAGCATACATCTGTGCGGCATGTACGGTACTGTGTACACACGAGCTGCATGCACGGTCGCTACTTAATAGCGTCCTGGGTGCGTGCCATACGCAACAACGCGTTATTATTGAATGCGAGATTCAGCTGGTTTTTTTTTTTTTTTTTTTTTTTTTTTTTTTTTTTCAAGGAGAATTTTGCGGTAGACAATTATGAAATTATTCGATGATAATAGTTTAGGTAATTTTGGGTTGGCTGGGATCGCGCCGATATGAAATCCTTGTCTAATGTGGAATGAAAAATCGAAGCGTTTTGGGATTTTTATTCGGTTGTCGCTGGTTGAAGTTTGGTACGGCTGCGACACTCGCAGTAACATTTTTATAGTTTGACAGAGGGTGGATTATGAATGAGTGGTGAATATTTTTGGTGTGTGTTTACGAAGATAAGATCAGACTGTTTTCGGCACTCCTGTCTTTATCGTTGCGTCATTTCGGATAGGGTAAATATTTCGTGGCTTTGGTGAGGTGCCGATTTAATGAACTTTATAGACAATTATCGACAAATTAACTCACCTTAAATACTTGCTATTTGAAAAAAAAAGAATCCAAGACTTAACGGAACTTCTTTCATACAGATAAAACTACAGAATGAATAAAAAATTCCAATTTTTCTCTTTCTCGAGGAATCCGATTGTGGTTCTTAAATTACTCACCGATTTCTCAAAGCGATATTGTAGAAGTGCGGGGTGAGCGTGGTGCTGATGCAATAAATTTTATACGCCACTACTCTAAAATTAACCTAACTTGAACAGTTCCTATTTGAAAAAAAAACAAAAAACCATTAAAGAAACTTAACGGATCATTCTTTTTAATAAAAAAAAAAAAGTAAGTAAGAAATAGCAATTTTCCTCGTTCTTGAGAAATCCGATTGTGGTTCTTATATTTTTCACCGGTCAAAGATTCTCCCGCATTGAGGGCAAATCCAGGTATTACGATATTGTAGAAGCGCAGGGTGAGCGAGGCGAGTGGAATATCGAAATTCGTAACGGGCAAAGGGGATAAGCCGGCGCTTGAGTCTGGTCGTGTAAAGGCGTATGGACGAGCTCGTTGCGTATCTCGTGTATACGTGTACACGTATGTACACGGTACGGGCACTTAGATGCCGCAAATTCGCTGGATAGTCGCCGCGGGCCGGGCCATTCGCTCGAACGACCTTTGCTTTGTGTCTCTGCCGGACGGTGCAGCATGGGAATTCGATTTAACTGCCACGCGAGCGCCTGCGCGAGTAAACACATCCCCTTGCTCTTTCACATCCGCCCTGTACTCTCTGTCTTCCTCCATGTGAGCGTACGTTTACTCTATACAATAATTGGAAACCCCAACGTGTTCGCGCGGGTGCCTCGATGTGTGCGGTCATCCCCTTAATGTACAGGGTGGAACCGTCGAAATTTCCAAATTCGAAAATTGCCAAATTCACAAATTTATCTCGTAGCGACACGACATTATTCTCGTTTCGAAATTTCGACTTTTCAATTACGATTCCTTACATCATTGTCTCGTTTTTCGTTTCTCGATTTATTTCCACGTTGAAACAGTATTTTGCCGTATAATTGTTGGAGGTGTTTCGAGGTCCGAATGAAAAATTATTTTCCTTTATTATTTTTGCGAGTTCTCGAAGAGAGCAGCGATATTTATTTGATGTTGGTTGAGCTGCTTACACGTTTGAATTTAAGGCAAAACAGGCTGTAAATTTTCGGCTCCGGCTCCAAGAAGGATCGATCGAAATTATTCTGTGACACTGGGTAGCGAAGTCTCGGCGCCGAACGTCCGACGAAGCTGGTCTACGCACTTGCGGTCGTGCCTCGTCCATTCGTCATGAAAATACCTCCTAATTCGAGAGGCGAAGCGAACGCTTGTTCTCCACATACGTCGGACAGAATCTGAAGCCCGCTCCCCTCTGCAAGGGAAACAGAGGGTTGCGGAATCGGCGCGACACCGTCATCGTCCGTGTCTTTGCGGTTTGGTCGCGCGATCGTCACGTACAGAATTCATTAACGCCCAAATCCAAAGAATACCAGACCTCCCAGTCGCCCAACACGACATAATTCCAAAATCGATGGGTAAACATTTTTTAAAAGAATACCATATCGTCCGAAAACTTTCCCATCGTCAAGAATTCGTCCGAAATTAAAAATCCATCGTTAACGCTTCATAGTCAGCATTAAATAATACATTAAAAATATAATAACATATCGATAACAAGCTTATTATTGCAATTATCATTAGTTGTTTCATTTCCTCGATACTCCCCGTGTGGCCGAGACACGATCGATCCGCGACAGCGGCGCGCTTCTCGCCACTCCTCGTTACCGCATTTTTCACAATCGCGACATTATATTCATAATTTTTTTCTTTTTTTCCATTATTTTTTTTTTTTTTCCTTTTTTTCTTCATTCAATCCGCCAGCCCGGAACCGAGATAGGATCTTTACGCTCGGGGCACACGCGCAGTACTTCTTCTTCTTTCGTCTCCCGTCTTTTCTTCTTCGTGTTATTCTCTTCTTGGCGGTGCCTCGCAGTGCGTGTACTTCCACGATGCGTGTTACAGGATACCGCGTGTACAGTATCGCGCCAGAAACAGTATCGCACATACGTGCTGCTCGCATGTAGTCGAGGCCGCAATGTCCGCGGTACATAGCGCACGAGGACGTATGCAAGGGCCGCATGCTCGATGCAGTCCGTACTGCCTGGGGGACTGGGAAGGTCGGATAATGATACGGTATTTCTAGCATTCGGATAATTCCTCGCGATAAATCACGCCTAAGTGGGATAGCCCCGGAGATCGGGTAAACACACCTTTGGCCGCGCAGCCCTATGCTCCGTACGCTCTCGTTGCCCTCCGTTTCTCCCGAGCCTGTGCCTCGGACTCGAACGCGTGTGCAATACCGATCTTCCTATCGGGAGGGGGGTAAAGAGAGAGGCATAAATGCACTGACCCCCTCGAGGATTAATGATATTTCGAGCACAAAAAACCGACGCAGCTTTGGCCGGTGAGAATTCACCGAGCCTTGATGCGCGAAGCCTCTTCAAGGCTCCTCGCGATGAACGGCGAGGTTTACGATACTTGTTTCGACTCCTACAGACGATCGTCGCTCATTCTCGTGGCGCTCGGGTTCGATATGAGTCGAAGAGATTCCCTTTTTTCCTCGCTTCGGAATTCTGAAAATGGTTCATTGTCGATATTTTTTCTTTTAGCTTAAATGCCGGATTTTTAAATGTGAAATCTCGAGTTCATGTATTTTGGAGCGAAATATGATGTACGGAGAAAAATTAATCGAAGTACCGAAAATTCGGTGTTTTTGTGTAATTAATGTAATAGTCGTGAGTGCCCGTATTTTTTAAGGATATGAATGACGATTCAACGACTTATATCAAATAGTTTTGCGTTTACGCGTTTATTCATAAATCTGTATGTCGATGAAAAAACGACCGAAGTCCTTCAGCTTCTTTGTATTATTCGTCTGGAATACGACTGCAATTTTGTTAGTGTGTAGCTTCACGTCATGTTAATTTTTCAACTAAAATATAATTAAAAAAAAATTGCATTAAAAAATCGGAAATATAACATTGACGAAATAGTATTTTTCCGACAACGAGCCACATAATTTTTGGTCAAGTGAAAAAATATCTGCGGGATCCGTCTCGCTTTAATCGCTTCGCGAATTATCGAGAAAAAAAAAATGTGTAAGCCATTTTGGTCCCGAGCGTTGTTTCACTTCTACCGCGCGATTCCGAATTGCCTACGTATATATTAAACTGTCCCTGTAAATTCATCCATCCACACACACACTCGCGCGTGCACAACGTTCGTAAGTACACGAATCGCTCTCACCGGTGGATGTGTTGCAGTCTTATATGTATGTAGAATCGATCCGTGGCCCCAGGTGAGAGACCGATGATTATATCGATCGAGCCTCTCTCGAGTCAGGGGCACGCGAAAAGAGGGATAATTCCCGATATTCGGTACTCCGATGCCCCTCGTACACGGTAGCATGATCGGTTCTTTGCCTCGCCAGCCACCATCACAACAGCCGATACGTCTCTTTCGTGCCCTTTCCCTCTGATTCTCCACTTTACGTTAACCATACACGTATCTAAAACCCGCACACAAGAGAAACACACACACACACACACACACTTTCGAGCAAATACACACCGATGCCGCCTTTGTATTCCGATTGCCCGTAAGCGTGTATAGAATTACGTGGGTAGGCACATTGTAGAGCAAAATCGAAAGGGGATGACTGACTCTCCGCTTCTGGCTGCTCCTGCATGGATTTTCTTGAGAAGCTCCCGCGGGCCGCGGGGCACTGATATTATCCTACCCCCTTGAACACTGCCATCGAAAAAATCCCCCTTCCTTCCCTCTCGCCCGTTCCTTTTATTCACGAACGTTTCGACATTTTTCTGCGTCTAGCCGGTAGGTAAGTGCCGGTTTAACCGCGCCGCATCGTGCGCCACAGCGAGGGCAAGATAGGGTGATGGTCGAAATGAAGGAGACATGAATTATACAAAAAACGAGCCGAAGCCGAACTTTTGGCCGCTGAGATATTCGAGGTATTAACGTGGATGAGTGGAATCAGAAAATTTAGAAAAATAAAAGGAATTAAAAACGAAAAGGTGGGGAGAAAAATTTGGAAGGTTGGTGGAATAAATCGACGAGTAAACGCTGAAGATTGCAAGGCGTCGATGCAAATCGCGGGAGCTTCGCGAAACCGCGGATTAGCGAGGGATACTGTTGGCCGGAGGGGTAAAGGGGGAGGGGGCATGAATGTGTCGAAATAAGGGATCTTCGTCGCGCGATTAGAAAGGTTATTAGATAGGTTCTGTGCTGCCATTTTTTTTTTTGTATCTTCTCCGCTGTTTTTGCTTCGAGACATCTACTTAGAGGCGACGGCTGCTGAAATCGCGGGTGCAGCGGCAGCTTTCGAGAACCGCGTGACGCTGAAAAATTTACATAGGATGAATTACGATTTTTCAAATTTATTTGCATCCCAACGACGCGCCGTGACGTGCGTTAGAAAAACAGGAAATCCGAAAAGTTTGTATTGAATGAAAGGCCAACAAAAATGTTAACTCCTGGCGCGCACCGAAACCCCGCTTTCACGTCTTATGAAGCATAATTTTTTTATTCGTGCGAAAAGTCACATTCGTCGGACGACGATTTATTGCACTAATGTCGCGAATCGTTACTAACACACTCGCCCACACTTACATTTCATCCCGCGTACGAAAAAAAAATAAGGAAAAATAAATATATGAAAAAAAAAAAACAAACCCATAATTAGCGACAGCCTACTTGTGGCTGTTGGGAAAGCCAACTCGATCAACACGGCCCTCCGCCGAGCCCTTTAAAGCCGCGTCGCCCGATGCGCGATCTATCTCCCACATAATCCCTCGCGACGTCGCAACCCGGGTACCTTGACCGCAGTCTCGACCTATCTCAATACCGGGAGTCGGGCCGAGTGGTTGTAGAATCGCCGAAGGGTGAACGAGCCGCGAAGAGGAGTGCGAAGGTATAGAAAACGCGGCGGTGGTGGTAAGCGAGCCAGAAACGCGCCGCGTGCTCGAGCGACAAGAAAGACAGAGGGGAGACGAAGAGATTGGATGGCCCAGATAGACGTATCCACGAAGCAAGGGGTTGGAGAAGCGAGAACGAGACGGTCCTTGGCCGCGCCACCCTTAAATTCCGGGCAGGAGCTTTGTAGCGGCGTTAAGGGGGTGGAACGGAAAAGGGAGCGCTGTGGCGTCGAGTAGAACGGGATGAAATGGTGTGGGGTAGTTCGTGCGCCAACGACGGGACCGCCAACGTCGACGTTTCATCCCCTGGAAAACCCGTGAAAACCGCCACTTGTTGCGTTACCCTGCAGCACCACCGGCACGGCTACTCGATTTCCACTACACGAATTTACACCACTTCGCTCGATCTCGGTGGACGCAGAAACGGGCATTAAATCCCACGTGTCGTTCATACACACACGTGCGTGCGACCACTACGCACACACGCGTTTAACAATCCTATACGCTACTATCTATATTTTAATTTAAATACAACAGAAATTCACACCCCTCGAATTGACGCTATTCCGCGTCGTGTCATTCTCACCGAGCCAGCTAATTTTTGGTGCGCGCCTCGCTGTTGTTTTAATCGTTCATTTTGGCGACTCGTCGAAGTGGCTGCGAAAGTTATTCATGGGATAATCGAGATTTTTTTTATAACGACAATTTTTATCTGTTTTTCTTGTAATGCGATTTTCGTCCGGAAATAATGCACGTTGCGGTTGAGTAATTGGGTTGAAATTGGAGAACAGTGATAGGAGGCGATAATGTTCGAAACCGGCCATTGCAACTCCGATTGACCTCAGCATACTTTTATTTTCATTGATTTTTTTTTTTTTCTGGAGAATTCTGTAATCAAAATTATTGTATAGGAAAAATTTCACTTTTACGATTGAATCACATTTTGGAAATATTTCATTGGCTCGATTTGCGCAGAGATAGAGAGAGAGAGAGTGTGTTGTCGGAGTCGGTGTCGGTGAGCCATTATCGAAACGCCGAGCGTCGATTGGTCGTGGCGCTCGCACGGCAAGCGCCTCGCCATGATTAAGATCATCCAATGATTCCTTCTCTATAATGATAGGCTGCGAGTGGCCGGAGTCGCGAGGGCAATCGTGGGGGCCTTGGGGAGCGGAGGCGGTAGGATTCTTGCAGCTTCCTTTCCCCCCGGCTCTTTCCTTCTCTGGTCGGCATTATGCTCCGGCACAGATTGCTCGAAAGAATCTTATGCTAATGAAAATATTTTTGTCCCCACTCCTCGGACTCTTCTCTCTCTCCCGTCGTGTACAATGCCGGCCATACGTTGAGATTTTTTTCAAATTAAAATTCACAGAGAGAACATTGTAGGGGAGAGACCGGGGCCAAATGAAACGTCCTGATTTCGCGACGTCGTAGGCTCGGATTAATAAACGGTGTTGGCTAGACGCGTCGCGATTTTTCTGTAGAGAGATGAAGACCGTCTGTCTATGTGTGCCGATGGGTAAGCAAAAATTAACATCTAAACTTGCAAAATTAATTTCGTTATGGGTTACCCGAAATGAATACCGTTATCGGAGCTTCCAATATTCGTGCCAGTCGACACGTCAGCATTGTCGTATCGATTTCGCTCCAGCCAAGTTGGAAAATTTTAATTCGCCTCGACAGATTTCTCGGATAGCAATAAGCGAATTCGCGCAAGATTCTGCGGTCCCGTTTATTGGATTTGTGAAAAAAAAAAAAAAAACCAAGACCTAAGAACAAATGTATATTCATACTTTGTCGGGCGCTGGGAAACAATTACGTGCCACAAATTTGAAATTAAATCGAGTTCATTCGATGTAATGATGATAAGCAAAAATGAAGAGTGAGATTAAGGGGAAGATAATAAAGAATTGTGTACCGCGACTCCGAACCGCAGTGCACCGGGCTTGGATAAATTCCTTCTTATTATTCTCATTACAACGTTTGTAATGAAGTATTAGCGTGGATGATATGTGCAGCTTGTGGAACTGAGGTACGAGCAGAAGAACAAGAGAATGAAGGAGAAGATGAAGAAGAATAGCGGAGGTGGAAGGGGCAAGAGAAAGATCGGAGGAAGAACGGACCCAGTCCGGACCCTCCGACCAGTGAGGGATCCGGCGACGGGACGGCACCGGACGGATTGAAAAAAACCATTTAGCAACTGGCCATTATAATAATACGTGATTCGTTTATCCAGGTACAGTCTACGGTGGTGTCTCTGTCTCTGCACTGTGGTGGGGCTGGCATACATTACTATTAAGTTCCCTTGCATGGCTCTATACAGGCGGTTTTAAAATGCCAATTTCTCCAAACAGTTTGTGGGCAAAAATCTGCAAATTAAAAGAAAAATCAATGATTTTTAAGACTGCAAAATTGTAGGAATTATTTGGATCTAGCTTATAATTGAGGATTAGATTGAATGAATTCAGTCAAGAGAAAAACAATAAATCTCGTAACTGGACCGAAAAGAGTATCGAAGAAAACCGCAATCGGTAAACTTGGTTGGAGTGCAAAAACGACGTGAATACTTGAAACTTAAACGACGAAAGCTTCGAATCGCGAGCTTCCACCAACTGTCCGCGAAGCTAGATCGAAAAAAGACAGAAGCGAATGAATAAAAAAAAAATGAAAGAAAAAAAGTGGGAGTGCCGGTGGCACTTGGCGGAAGTAGTTGCGGAACGGACTGTACGATAATACAAGTGAGGTTGGATATATAGACCCTCGACCGTATTACAATATGAACTCTCGGACTGCCTCGGTCACGTTCGCTCGATGTGTGTGTGGTCCAACTCTGCGTCACTCCTTTTACCATTTTTTTTTTTTCCATGTTTCTCTTTCCCCTTTCCTCTGCATGCCCTCTCGCTAAATTCTGCTCAGTTCTGCGTCCCCACTTCGTGCTCCTGTCCCTTACCGCTTTTTCCTTTTTAACCTTTTTTTTTTTTTTTCGTTCGTTTCATTCTTTTTCCAATCGTTCTTTCCTCCTCCGTACCACTTGCAACGCGTGCGCTTCTCTCTACTGTAGCGTACACGCGCACTTCGTCTTTGTCGCTTTCCTCGGCTCGGCTCTGGCTCTCGCTCTTTCTCCACATTGCCAAGACTTTCTATTTTTCCGCGGACGGAAACTCATTACTTCCCGACGGCGGCGCGGCGGACCACCGCGAGGCCCTCTCCGGAGCTCCGCTGTCGCTGCTGCTGTATCGGCCGAGAGGCACGCGAGATATTCGCGGGAAGAGGTTACTTCCGAGATCCTCGTGTACGTAACCAATAGCATGGAAAATTTCACCGGGGCAATCGAGCTGATGAGAAAAATTGAAGACCCTTTTTGTACATCGCAAACGACCTTAAGCTCCTCAAATTTTATTATCTTACATCATTTACCTCCATCTTGCTTCTAGAAGTCATTGACAAAAGTTCAACAATTCTTTATTCGTTAATTTCCCGATCACACTATCTAGCTCCAGTTTTACCAAGTAAAGCACGAACTCGAATCGTCAATGATAATGAAAATTAAAAAATAGGTTTGTACATCCGAATTCTTACGAAATAATTTTTCACCTATTCAAGAGAATTATTTTCACGAAAGTTCGTGTTTCGTTTTTACCAAATTATAATTTGCTGTGCAAAAAAAATTTTTGTATCCTTTTGCAAATGACGATGTTAGTTTGATCCGGAAAGCCGAGCGGGTTGCGAGGGATCGAGCTCGGACGGTAAGGTGGAAGAACCGTGCCGCGAAAAAAAGCAGGAGGGCCTTGGTAATCGCGCGCGACAGACATACATTTTTCTAGCCGTCGGTGCCTTGAAATTTACATAAGCTCGTACCGTGTTATTGTCGTCGCAGCGTGCTGTGTACAATGCATTGGCATCACTCTTAATGGCGGTGTGCGTCCAAGGATGTTTACCTTAATATTATAGAATCGCCGGGGCGCGGGGAGTGCTCGAAGGTGAGGGACACCGAGGCTCGGGCAACGAGCGAGTCAAAGAAAGATCAAAAGACCTAAGAAAGTTTGCAAAGAAGCATAAAGCAGAAAAAAAATTATCGATGGGGAGAATTTATAGAAAAAAAAATAAAAAATAATCCATTACAAAATGTAATACAATCGATGAGACATTTTGAGTTTTCCGCGCTGGATACAACGAAAAGAAAAATGAGTTTCCGTAGGGTGTGAGAAATACACGCGAGGCGATAATAATTTCTAACTTGAGTAGTTCTTAAACGTGATTTTAAAAAACTAAGAATTGGTGGATTCATCATTAATGATGAAAAAACGGAGCTTGGATCGAACGTGACTGTTTCGTAGGCGATACGTGTAATCAGCATATTGACGGTAGATGATTATAGGAATAGGAATCGTGTAACGACTGCGGCGAGACCGCCCAGATACAAATAAGTAAGAAAACACGTACAGAGAAATGAGTATAGATAACATTCTCGTGGATACTTTAGTCATACGTAGTGCACACGCTGCTCGATTCGCGGAATCGTGAAGGAATAGGATAAGGGTGAGAGACACGCGAGAGAAGGGCGAGACTTTTCCCCCAACCCCTTTGACCCACGCAGGGTTGAACGCATGACGCGATGCGATTTCTCGATTCTCGGACTCGTTCGCAGTCAACGCGCTTACGCGTTGCATGCCATACTTTCCGGCAGTAAAATTCGCTCGGTTGTGCGACATATTATGGTCGCTGCAAATATCCTATTCTTGAGTAAGAAATTGGAGATGTAAAAAAATAATCAAAGCGAAATAATAACGGTTTTTGGAAAACGTCTTTATAATTTAAGAGTCAATAAGTGACTTCAATAAAAATTCCTCGGTCTTGGTTTTTTTTTGTTTTTTTTTTCCGAACGTTGTATCGAGAGAATTTCGAAATTTTACCGCGGGAAAAAATTCAAGGTATGGTCCTTACTTCAGTCTCAAAATTCGAAATTGTTTGTCCACTTCTGAGAGCAATGTGACATGAACAATTTTGATCCTTAACTTATCGGTGCATACACGGTAATTGCATCAAAACGACAAGGACAAAAGTACTGGCACGCGTTTCTCGGACGTTGAAAATTAAATTTGAATATTCATCGATAGTGTCGAGCGTATTTACGAAGCCGGTTGCCGATGACAATAGAGCGTTATGAAAATATGGGCCACGTGCATACCAAGCGCGTTATAGATTATTAAATATGACCATTGGATATTGTGATTTTCAAGTATGTACGTCAAAAAAAAAAAAAAAGAAAAAGAAACTAAACAAAAAGGCCATAACCCCGTGAGAGAGGTCGCGTCGTAATGATACAGGAAAGTTAGATTATACGAGTTATGAAACGCTGAGCAACTTCCTTTTTAAGCTCTGTATTTCGTAACGCGAAATCGAACGATATGCAAATTCGCGTAATGTATTGTTCGATTAAGTCGTGTTTTTCTTTTTCATAGTTCATTATTATCCGTCGGAATCATTATCTTTTCGAAAGATTCCTCTTCGTTCACGGATAAAACATTTTATTTTCAATTAAAACAACAACAACAACAAAAAACCGAAAACTACACGGATAAATAATAAAATATTGATAGCCAAAATGTTAGGAAAATATCCGAGAATTCTAAAATAAAAATCTTAGAAATTTTTACCGTTCATTAAAAAAACTACAACAGTTCATTTTTATTAAAAAAAAAAAAAAACAAAACAATATTTAATAGAAAATATCTCCGAGACAGAGACACACGTGGGAGCATAAATATCAGAATAATTCGTCGAGTACTTCAAAATTTTTAAGTGACAAATGTTTCGTCAAGAATTTGATACGGTGAAGAGAGACGAGGGTTTAACGAGGTGTGGGAGGTGGAATCGAGTTATCGATCACTCGAGAGCCAACGTGACGTGCTTTCCTCGTGTATGCATTGCTCGCCAAAACCCCCGGTACAACGTCCTTCTCTCACAATATATGTATATACATATACATATATATATATACATGTATATATGCGTGTACGTGGATCGACATACGCATGATGCTGAGTCGTAGGAAGAGGGGTCGGAAGGGAGGACTATACGGTGATCGAGATATGTGGGCCTGTTCGAAAATCTAATCGACTAATGACTGCGAATCCTATATGGCGAACATTGCTCGTTATACGATGTAGGCGTATAGGGAGCTGCGCGCGTTTCGAATTTGTGGCAATGCTGGCATGCAACCCGTGTAAGCTTCATAGGTACTATATTGTATAGTATGCACGATGCATTTTCGAATCTTCGGTATGGCGAGCCTCGTCCTTACCCCTCTTACAATTCCCATCCCTTCTCGGCTCTCGACTCGCATACCGCGATTCAGGATTTTCGGGACGCTCAATTTATTTTCGAAGATGCCAGTCACATTGAAAAAAAATGATCGACTGCGGAGATTCTATTAAATTTCACCCGGTCTATCACGATTAATAACATAAAAAAAAATCACGATTAACGACATAAAAAAAAAAATTGTGATATTTTTTCGGGCGAGAATTGTAGAAATTTGAATCCTCCGTTCAGCGGCAATCAGTTTATCAGATTCAATGATTTTTTTTTTTTTTTTTTCGAAAATGAAAAAAAAAAAATTTCGATATCGGACTTCCATAAAGTTTTATTTGTATCCAAGGACAAGCGTTCGTGAATGTCCGACATTTTGGAGAAAAGTTCATCGAACCGCTTGATTATAAAAAATTAACGAATTTTGTCCATTCAACGCTCGATCGCCGATATCAGCGGTCTATTATTTTCGGATCTGTCACTGAAGCGATAGCATTACGTAACGGACTAGCGGCATAAGGGTACAAAATAATAAGCAGTGATAAGTAAGCGAAGTTAATTATTCGAAATACAAGGTAAGCATTATTAACAGCGAGAGACGAAACGACCCATATTTCAAAGTTCATATCAATTGCTTAACTTTTGTATGCATCACCTCGACGTTTCCGCTCATTCTCCCAATTCAACATATTTATAGACGTAGAGACAAACGAGCCTCGGGACGAATGTATGGTAGGATATTTGTCGTTCGCTTTGACAGTTTCCCTACAGGAAGACTCGACTTCTTTCTTCCTTTTCTTTGATTAATTCGATTTATTATCGAAATTATTTTCTCAGGATAAGCGTCATTCTTAATTATCGCGCGCCCGGGGCCTCTCTATATTTCCGTTCTACTTGTCATGAAAAAATTCGATAATTTAAGTTTACATAAGAGAACGTGAAAGCGCCAACACTCTTCGGTACAGTATTTTCGGAAATTTTTCGTTACAATAAATAAAAGAAAAAAACAAGAAATTTAATTGGTAGTTGATCGATCGTTTTTATAAATAGAGTGCCACTAATTTTTAGGAATCTGCACGACCGTAATGGACTCGATTTGAATTTCGAAAAGAAACTTTACAACAATATTCGCGATATTAAGCCGGAACAAAGTTTTCGTACAGTTACCGTCCGAATACATTTATCTCATGAATCGACGGTTATTCGATGATAAAATTAGAGTCGATAATGAAACTAAAATCGATGATATCGCGGAACGGCACGCGCGTTCGTATCATGCATCGGTACATACGAGCCGGATTCGCTGGAGTTCACTATCGTTGCAGCGTAGACCTACCCGCCTCTGCCTTGTCCTTCCCCGCCCGGTCGCCGTATCCTATTACAATACCGAACAATTATAATAATTATCTGGCTTTGCCGCGATAATTGATACCCGGAAAACAAGCGGGCAAATCCGATTTGCCGATGCCACCGAGGAAATTCGCATGAACGGCCGACCCACTCGCTAATCAGCCCTCAAATCAAATATGTGCATATAGTATATATAATGCGGATGTGTAATATATAGGTAGATCGATGCGTCGAGTATAATTTAGACACGCGCAGTGTTTCAGAATTTTTTCAAATGTTTTTTTACGTAATTCACGAAAAATCGACGATTTTTTCAACTTTACGCTTTTATCCACCGTCTATGTGCGATTTTTTTTTTTTTTCATATCGCGGATGGCCGATATTTTTTTAGTATAACAGAAGTATCGCCGTGTGACGTTGCGACGCGGTACGACGACACGTGTATACAATTGCTCTTGCGTCATCGTTTATGTTTGCTTAGATGCGCGTTTCAATATTATCCGTAACAGCGCAGCGGTATTAATTAATATCGACCCCTGCGTTCAAGTACGGTGGCCTGTTTGCGGACAATGCGGACGAGAATATTTATTTATACCGCCCCTACGGTTTTGTTTAGGGGAGCGGATCGACTGCGAAAGTATTGATGGCTCCCTTAAAACACATACGACTAAAAATGTTCGCCGCGCGTAAAGCGGTGACAACCTAATAAACGAGAGGTCGAGTCAGGTTAAAAACGGGAAAAACTTCGATTATCGGCAGCAACTTTTTTTTTACACAGAATTATATTAATAAGCGTCAATGTAAGATCAATAATGTCCGGTTTAACTAGAATATTTAATGTATTGTAACGAGAGAGCGACATAAACCGGGACACGAATTATAAAAGGAACAAGACGTGGAATGATTAATATCATGGATCGAAAATCCTGATCGTTGCGTGAAGTGAAGTGTGAAGTCAATCGTTTGTGCGTTTTTATTATTATTTATCAGGTTTACGATATTCGTCGCAGAATTATTTCTAAAATATTTTTATAAATATCGAAATAACATATCTTCAAAATGTATTTAAAAAAAATTAATAATCAATGGAAAAATAAATAGTGTAATGCACGTCCAAGTTTCGCGATTTTCATCTTGGTAGAGTTGAAAAGAAAATTGAATCCGTAAATTCCGATTTCAATGAGTCGCATTTAATTTTCCTCGTCGGAAGATCGTCTCCAAGGTGCGAAGCTCGTGGCTTCGCACATTCCATAACTCGAGTCCGAGCTCTCTCGAATTTTTCCACGCTCTCGTAACGCGACTCACCGAGAAACCCCCTTAAGATTGAATTTCCGATGGGTAAGAAAATAAATTCGTATTCTTCCGCTCCGCCGGGGCTAACTTGTCCCGTGCGTTTATTCTCCCAGGAAATTTCTTCAAAATTTATCCGTCGACCGTGGAGTCTGCGCGAATCTCGCGTATCCGACTTCCCTACGCTGTTAAGATAAGCAAAACTCCCTTGGCGAAGCTTCGCCTTAATTACAATTATTGGATATTGAATTTAAACGAAAGAATAGCGGGATACCTGCAACCTCCGACTGCCGATGGGTAGCCGGAAGTTGAGCTGTTTTAATATTTAAATATCAAAGTTGCCCCTCCCCCCACCCTTACCGATGAAATTTTAAGAAAAATAAGGTAAGAATCGCTGGCAAGAATCCCCTTCCCCGGTAAGGAGAAAAAGCGGCGAGGGGAGCAGTCACCGGATAATAGAAGGGGTGCAGAGAAGAAGAAGGGAAGAAAAGTGGTTCAGCGAGAAAGAGAGCAAACGCGATAGTGCCCTGGTGGGAGGAGTTGGAGGAGGGGGGTATTTGAAGTAAAACTAACACAGAGGAGACCCAACGCTACAAAGCAACGCCGGCCATTACGTATTTATTAACTTTACAAATTTATAGGCGCCTTCTGGATGGCGTCGGCTGGCTGGGTGTGTATAGCGCCGGGAACGCGTCGGCGCCCCGACCTTTCCGTCTGTACTACCGACCCGCCACATTCTCACTCTCTCTTTCTCTCTCTCTCGGCTGCAACGCGGCGCGCTGGTATTAAAATGAATTATTTAATATTAAACTTCGTAATTTTTAACCGTATTATATCAGAAATTATTTACACACGAGAGAGTATTCCACGGGCGCCGGCGTTAACGGTGCGCCGGGAACAATTCTCCGTACAATTTCTACTGTGTTGTGTGTACATCATAATGCATGTAATGCCTATTACGCGTTACGTATGGATGGACGAGGAGGGAACGCGGGGGAAACGCTGCATCGGGAGAGAAGAATCGACCAGGAACAGCCGAAAAATCCCGGCTGCCGAAAGATTTAAGAAGCGACAAAAAATGTTACCACATTTGGAGAGACGAGAAAAATTCGATTGAAAAAAAAAGAAAAAAAAAAAAAAAGAAACGACGGACGGTGAGTATTTTGGGAAGATTAGATCGGTGACATTTTTTTCGTCCAAGTTCATGTTGGCAATTCTCGTGTGATTCTGGCGCGGCACATTCTTGTGGTAAACAATTGGTGACAAATTGTGTCCAAGTTGCATTAAAAAGTGGTCCATATTCACCACTGGTACCCTGCACTGTCGCGGAACCTATGCGATGGACGTGCATTATTTGGCCTCTCGACAACACCGCATATTGTGTTACAGTGCAGTCTATGCAGTGTAGTTGACACCAATATATATATATATATATATAGAAGCTTGTATACATATGTAAATATAGAAATACCGACTATGTATAGCTCTGGGAGCAACCCTCGCGTATCGAAGAATTTTCCACGACTATTATTAATTACACGCTCGCGTTATCGTTGCAAAGCCACGGTGGCTAACCATTGAACGGTAATGGTCCATTCCCGGTAATAATGTTATGTTTGAAAAATGTTTGACTCCCAGCGAGCTCTGATATACAGGAGAACTCTTGCCAATCGGCGATACCCGTTGCCCAAGCTCGTTAAACTTATCGTACGACTTACCACCACCGTGTTTCTTCGTATTCACATTTTTTATTTTATATTGTACAAACGGGTAATTTCCGCATTAATTAAAAAAAGAGTTGCCTCATTTTCAATAATTTTTGTTTTTTTTTTTCGGTGAAATATTGAATTGGCGATCCGAAAGTTATTTCTTTTTTGCCCATAATTTTCAAGCATTCGACTATTTAAAAAAGTATTTTCTAGGTTGTAACTATTCTAGTGAAAATTTTGAAGACAAACGATGTAACGGTCGTTATTTTTATTACCCGCATGTCCGCGGCTGGACGCATCGCTCCGCTGTAATAAACTGTACTCATTCCAGGAATTCGACCATACCGTTTGATATGATAATTTCAACATATTTTATATGTTTGCCATTCTCCGCCCACGTCTTTCTCCTTCTTGTCCCGTCTTTTTTCATTCGTCTCTTTCTTTCTCTCCTCGTCTCTCGTGCTCTCTTATTCACGCTCGCATGACTCTCGGTGGGCGTCATGACGCGTGTGCCGCAGACCTCGTATGTTTGCGCCACGCAAGTGTGCGTTCGTGTCCCCGCGACTGGAAGCCGGGTGAGTCAGGTGCAGCGGAGCTGCGCGTGCATTGCAGTCGCTACGAATTAACCACCCGACGCATCGTCATCGTAAATAAAATGTAAATTATTAATGATTCCCAGTGACGTTTCTCGTCGCTCTGATTATTTACGACACGGAGGAGGATTTATTTCACGCGACTTATCGATTTTATCACGATCACGATAAAATCGACGATCGCGCTAAAATATAACATGTTTCATTAGACTTGCAACGACAAACGCGTTTTTCATAGCGCGACTCCGCGCCCGAAAATTGACCTTTTCTTGGTTAGTTCGGTAGTGATATCGATACGACAGGATGCGAGGTACGTGTATTTTCCATGACCATTACCATGACGATGCTACGCAATGTTAAGGCGCAGAATCCATTAATGGTTTGGACGAAAAAAAAAAAAAAAAATAGATAAAATATAGATCCGACCGGACTAGAGAAACGGAGTGAGCAGGCTGAATTTGGTTGCCGGCGATGCATGCACCTTATACTATATACAGTAGCCTTATAATGCGTCAGCTCCATCGCAGGATTTCCATTGTTAGTATACCGCGTGGTAATATAAACAATTGGCCTTGTCCATCCAGCGACTTCCGGCCGTCACTCAGGACTCCCGACATTTTTATGGATCGTGGCACTCGCGCTCCTTCCAGCTGACAGAAAACAACCCAGCCACTACCTACTTCGTGCATTAACCGTAGAATATATAGCGTACACATATGCGGTATAGTATTGCACGAACTCCACTCACTCGTTTAATTAACAGGCCGAATCTCTCCTTCTTTCCCACCGTGAACTCTCTTTCCTTTTTTTTTCCTTCTTCTCGATTTTTTTCTCTTCCATGTTTCACGTATTTTCTGACAATCAGCATTTTCGAAACCTATCGTTTTGTTAATCGTATCAGAATTCAATACGGAGTTAACTTCTCTTAAAGATTCTGATTCTTCGTTTTGTTGAACACTAATACGAATATTTGGAATGATTTTTTATAGAATTAAAGAAGTGTCTTTTCTCCACGATTTCTTGTAAATTTTTAGAGCATATTTTCTCACTGAAATATGGATTTAATGTTTGCGAACGGTTCGCGCTTCGCGCGGGAAGCACATTTAAAAAAATGCAAAATGCGTTACTTATATCTGTAACAACAACGTAGATGCTGCGAAACAATTTTTTTTACGTCATCAAAAAACTCAACTTAGAACTGCGTGCACTTTCTTAGATTTTTCATTCTTCAATCTTTTTTAATATTTGGAGCGTTTGAAGTTTGATGAACGTCGAACTTTGGTTTTTTATTTTGAGAATTAATCGAATGCATATGGCTTTTATCTTTCGACCCACCCGAAATTGACAAAGCTGTAATCCTTCTCAATTTTTTTTTGTTTGCATGCTTCTTCCAGATTTAATTAATTTCTTCATACGACTCCATCGTCGTTCCATCGCATCAACGTAAAGCCTTCTAACTTCACGCGTGGAAATTTTTATTTATTTATCTGGAACACACTCAACTCTATATTTTCGCGATCGATTTATATTTCAACGATAATTTCCAAAGTTCAATCAAGCATGATTTATTCGAAATGAATTATGCGCTTTTGAAAATAATGTTATTGCCAGACATCCCAGTCCGAAGTGAAGAAAATAAAAATCAGACACGAAAAAAAAAGAAGCGCATCCTCGTATAGGTCGCGAAGTAAAGAGCATATCAAATGTACAGCAGGTAAAGGTGAACAAAGTAGACGACGAACAATCTATTGCGTATTTAATTAATAAAGCGGAGTCACGCTTGTTCGGGGGTTGCCGATAGTGACAGAGAAATGTCGGCTGGTAGGCGCTGAGAGATGTTGACAATTCTGTCTTCTCGCCCGCCTCCCATATAATACGTGTCTGTATATATGTATCGCGAAAGGTATCCGAGGGTTTTGCCTAAAATATTCAACGTTTGATATTAACTCGGAGTCGCCGTGCTCTCCAGGCAGATCGAACGCCCCGGCGAAATGCCTTCCGTTTCTCGTCGACTACGAAGGAACGAAGAAAAAAAAAAAAAGTGGAGTCTCCGTATACAGCTTTCCTTTATATTTTCCCTTCACCCGTTACTCGACTTGTTTCCTATCGCTGTATTATTCGTTCCGCTTTTGACTAATAGCGAGCATGACGTACCAGTGGAACAGCCGAGATGGCAACGAGCCTGAACGGTTATAGCTATCGTAATTTAGTGGGGATTTATGCCGTTTAGTCGATACGCTGGATATAATGAAAGAAAAGGCGATGCGAATGACGTTAAAAAAAAAGCGCAGGCAATGTGCAAATTATACTTGCACCGTAATTCGTGAAC
Organism: Listrodromus nycthemerus; assembly: GCA_963978505.1. Taxonomy (NCBI): domain Eukaryota; kingdom Metazoa; phylum Arthropoda; class Insecta; order Hymenoptera; family Ichneumonidae; genus Listrodromus; species Listrodromus nycthemerus. Next base: position 17,066,570 of record OZ021681.1, read on the forward strand.
ATTTCGGTAACGAGCTTGTGCACGATCATCTGCACGTTTCGTTCGATGGCAAAAATAATGACTGTTTGTGTCATTTTTTAAAAAATATTCCGTCTACACCGATGCACAATAATTCGATACTCTCCTTCCGCTCACTCTGTTGATCGTTCGAATTAAATGTCCGATCATTCGTAATTAATTTCTACAAAAAAATTATTTTATTTTTATCTACCTTAAATTTATTTATTTATTTTTTTTTAATTGTAAATCTCGACAAATCTGAAGCCGGATTCACTCGATCACAGCGACATTTACCCCGACCCGATTTAGCGATCTTCTCAGCGAGCGTTCCCTCGGAAATTTGCTCAAAAAAATAGAATTGACTCTCAAGGCAATTCGTGCGCCTCGTCTCCCCTACGGCCGAGCTATGATTCTCTCTTTGCACAGTGACGGTAATGATGGTGGGGGAGGATCGTATTTCCGCGAGTGGATTAACGTCGCTCGATCCGACTGCTCTCGCGTCACGTTAGCTCCGCGCCCGTCGATTACACGACTCGACTCCGCCAATAGCAATGGCACGTATATATGAGGGGGAAAACGCGTGGAAGCGAATAAGCGAATGTGCGAGCGTCGACGGAGGGTTCACAGTTGAATCGATCGGTCGATGCATCTCGCCGCGATTGATACAATTAGCGATTCGATGCGTCCGATTTCTGCCCGTTTCCCTCCAACAATTAGAGACAATCCTCGTTCGCATCCTCCATCCCCCCACTGCGATCCTCCTTGCTCGCGGTACTCCATGTCGCGATACTCCATGTCGCTCCCCTGGACCCTCTCCGTGCCTCAGCCGCGAACTGTGGCTTATCGGTGAGACTTTTGGTTCACTTGATTATACTATGATTCCTGATCGGAGAGGGAAAGGAGGGATAGGAATTTCCCAAATGCCACGAGCAAACCGATGCGAACTGCGGTATGTACGAGGCAGCCGAATCGGATCGTAAAATAGAACGCATTTCATGATTTTTCGATCAAATTAACGGTGGGCGAAACGAGGGTTAACAAAATATTTAAAATTCAGTGAAATTCGGACTAAATCTTCCGTCGGATGTTCGAATCGACATTTAATCAAAAGCTTAAATTGATCTTTGAACCATTTTGTGCCATTGTGCCGACGGGGCTCTACGTTACATCGCACCACAATCTTACTTGCGATCATTTTCTTCCGATTAAGTATGTCGATAGTTTTTTTGCGTGCAAACTATCGACGTACTAAAAACCTAATGGAACATTAGGTTTTTAACGGCTTTGAATAAAGTACGAGCTTGAAAAGAGAAAAAAATGTTAATCAGTATACATGGGGCGTAGTATACGAGTCAATCATCGGGTGTACGAGAAGGTTAGCGCGCGTACCGTCGTACAACAGGCCGCAGCGTACATTAATCACCGGTGCTAATGGTATCATAGGCAGGGTACAGCTCGATCCGGCCGCTATCCTGCACACTCCACGCGGGCCGGTCGTTATACACGCATCGTCCTGGCGAACACACCGGCGTCGACGGAAGGGTGCGGATGCGCACACTAACACATACAGACACGCCCGCGCGTGCGAGTTTAGTCTTACCGACAGAGTAAAACTCGTATGAATTTCATCGCTTACACATTCGCGATGGCCGAGCTATCGCGATTCGTGATTCACTGGTGCAGGTCGGGCCTCGGTACTTGACGAGAATTCTTCGAGTACCTCGCTACCAATAAAAACAAACATCTCGCTGCGAATTCTTGCCTCGAAGAAGTATCGTGTCGCCCGGAAGATTTATCGAAATGCATAATTGCATAACGAGAAAAGTGCGGGAGAAAAAGTTGAATAGCAATGAGGATGAAGTTATCGAGGAATATCATAGATGACCTGAAATGCAGAAAAATCCATCTTGTCGCGGTTGATGATGGCCAGATGAATCGTTCAAGCGACACTGATACATAGGCGAATTTAAATTTTGTTTCTACGTAACGATGACCTAAACATCGACAACGAATATTATTTTCGAGTCGAATTTCCCTTCGTGTAGAAATAGTCTGGTATCCCGGAAGGAAACGGGACGGTTTTATCACTGGTTCTCGTTTCGCCTCACTCCGCACTGCGTCATTCTTTGATCGGTTCGGAAAAAACAAAATCGCCTTAGATCTTCCTGAAAATTTGCCGTTCTGACGGTCCAGAATTTCTCCCAGGGATTCTGAGAGAATACACATAAATTTGGTGAATCCTGACCAGATTATCAATTTCTTTCTGACCGCGGTACCAAAGTAGCGAACCCAACTTTCATCAAAGTCCAGCACCGAAGGTAGAACTCAACTGCAAAAGTGCGACCTCTTCCAGCACTTACAAAAAAAATCTTACGACCGAAACTCCCTTACCAAAATCCTTCCCCGACAACTGCGCGGGCGAATCTCGATCCCACGACCTTGCTATTGCGAGGGGGTTGGCAGCAAAGTAGGGGAGTCCATCCCGATCGAAGGAGAAACGGAGTGCGGGAAGAGCGCATCGAGGAGGGGCAAGAGGGAGGAGGATGAGCGTGAGTCGAGAGTCGGAGGCTGGCGGGGGTTGGACGAGGGTTTTGCGGAGGTTCGTCCTATCAATCACGGTATTATTATCGAGTCCGTGATTAGCAAGGCATGCTAACGATATCTCTGCCCGGAGGCAGAGGGCAACACTAGGCCGACGAGGCCGCCGTTGCTGCTCCCGACGATGTTTCCCCGTGTGCGTATAAATACCCGCGTGGACTACGCGAACGGTATAGCACGCGTGAATCTATGAATACACGAGAACGCACACCTACGCATAGATTACACGGAAAACGTAGGAATGTACACTAATGCATGCAGAGGCAAATCGGCCGATGAAGCAAATATACGATCATGCACACTATCCTAGCTACTTGACGATACGTACATTACACGTATGGTACATATATATGCATGTCTATATATATATATATATATATACACACACGAATATATATATATATATATATATATTCATGTATGAATGTATGCATGGACGCATAGGCAATGACACAGCATGGATGTTCTACGCGCGCCGTTCAATCTGCACATCTGCCGTTAAGAAACGCAAGGCCGTATCCGGCCGCGTATTGCGTGCTAAACGCGGGGAGTCGCGCCCTTCTGTTTCCAGGAGGTGGATATATGTACTCCACGTTCGTATCCGTAAACATGTATGCACTCGAAGTTGAATCTAATACCCGGTCGTGGGTTGCTGCGCGGGTGCAGGGAAATGGAGAAAGAGGCGGTTTCGATGGATAGACAAGCTAAAGGGATCCGGGGGCCAGCGCATAGATAGACAGCAGGTGGAGGAAATTCTCGTTTTCGAGTAGATACGCCTGGCTCTCGCTATATTTACTTGTGTGCTCTTGCCAATGTGCGTGTTTACTAATCTCTGTAATTATGTATGAGTGTACATGGGGGGTGAGGAAGGTTTTTCGATGGTAGGTGAATTTGAAGGCGAACGGTATTATGTATGCATTCTGTTTGCATATGCGGCGTGGAACGCTAAGCATATATTGTTAATGTTTAGTTATGGTTTGGCAATTTAGTGAAAATTTTATTGACCGGAAGAGACGTCACACTGGAAATAGATCGATACACTTTCACCAACGAGGTTGATGCGAGAGAATTTAAATATGAATTATCAAGATCCATTTACATAACGCATCTTAATTCTCGTTCTCACTGATGTGATCGGTATTTTGCAAATTTTACAAATACCGTTAATGATTAATGTTTACTATGCCTCCCGTTTTCTCTGCCTCCTTTGCTTACCCACGCTCATCCTGCGACCCACCGTCAACCAAACACAACCTACCAGTATCCGTCGCAAGTAGTTTGATAGTGCACATCCGTGTAACTCTGTGCTCGTATGCGACGCAACCGGAGTGGTGACGATGCGATTCTATCGGCGTCAGAGTAGGTATCATAGCCCGAAGGCTTGGCATCTATTCCGGGTTGCGCGACGCGGCTTTCTATCGATGGCGACACTAACGTCGATGATGATGCATCTCGGCCCTTCGCATAGATTGTCCTTAGTAGTGGTGCAGGTTTCGGCGCTGGTATGAGTACCACGGAGCACATCCTGCAACATACATGCTTTCACCGCTGCATTCGTTACGACGTGGGCGGTAAACTAGTGCTAGTGTCGAACCTGCCGAGGTATCGGTGATTTTGCCCTGTACACCCGTTTTCTCGATGATACCGACGCTACCACTGCGAAGCCTCGACCAAGCAAGTTCGGCTCCTGATGCTGGCTCCTGATGGCGGACGTACCATATTGCTTCTGGGCTTTCCGCGTCTCGGTCATGATGACTCCGGCGATTGCGGCAACGTCGATGACGTGAAATGCCATACTCGTTGCGGTTTCCAGCATCGAAGCCACCCCGAACTTGACGATGAGGATGGCGAGATGTTGAATAGAAATCTATAGCCATGGCGCGACAGATACATGTTTGAAAGCGACGTGTACCGGATCAAGTACCACGTCTTGTTTTTGCCGTTCTAGAGTTACCGGCAGATGTAAGCTGGCATCAATGGTCGTTCTTCGTTCGTTGATCGCGCAGCTTACATTGAAAATGCATTCATTTCATCGATATCGTTGAGGTCGCTGAAGCTCCTTGACAGAATTGCTGAAATGCAGAATAACCTTGCACGCGGAAAAGCCGCAGAGAAAGTAATGTGAGCCACTGGATGATCCTTAATAGCGGTAGATCGGGTTGTCACACAAGTCACTTAGTCCTAGATCTGAAGATCGCCCGAATAACCATCGGACGATGGGTTCAACCTGAAATTTCTTCTGCTACTTCTTGAAAATAGAGACGAAGTTTCTTCTGTTACTTCCTCGACGAAAAGACGCGCGACTGGCTGGTATTGATTCCGAGTTACTTGAAGACAGCGAAGAGGAAAAAAGTAAAATACAACTGTCTGGAATTCCAAGAACTAGGATAATTTTAATGAAGGCCCCGACCGTCTTATTACGGAGGATTGATTCATTTTATCGAAAGATGGTGGTCTTATCAAGGCAAATTATTGTTTCCCTGCCGAGCGTTCACTTGCCGGGGCTTCCAAGCTATACTCTATGTTCCATGCTCCAGGAAATCAAGTACTCGTGTGGCTGCGCTGAATGCAGTGGGTACAATGCGGGGAATCGCGGGTTTATAGAGTACTTACTCGATCGACGATGTGAACCCTGATTTGATCCGCATTGTGCATCCATTCAAGCTAACCCTTACCAGTGGCCATCGCGCAGCCCTAACCGGCGTTATTAGCGCCAATGTCGAGGGTGCTTTCGCCGTACATATCAAGTATTATAGTCGCGTTCGCCCAAAGATACTGAATAAGGCTTTTTGACCGCTATACGAGAATTTAATCGATACACGCCTGACGATTTGTTTCAATCGAATATCGTCTTGTTCACGGGGCAAAGCGGGTAAAAATGAATTCGGTGGGATATTAAGATCAGTAAAACCAATTTCCCGGATCCCACATTGATCGGTTTGCAGGTGGACTGCGGATTGTAGACTGCAGCGATATAAAAATTTGTTTGATGCAGAGATTTTTATTCTGCAGACCCTCAAGCTCAAGAACCATTGCTCCAGACAGTAGTTCATTTTGCCGCGGTCTCTCGTTAATTTCCCTGATTAATCGTTACCATCAGTGATTTTTTCTCTCGTGTACATTCCCATGCATGTTCATCATTAATTATCAGTCATGCAACATTGCTTATCAATTTTTGGGCAAATATCACATACGAAATATCGAATTCCCCAGGGTTCATTCCGTTGATTATAATCGCGATATCGGAGGCTCGCAAAATCTGCAGTGTAATTATTATTGGGAATACAGGTGCGCGTAGAAGTACCAAAAACAACGAACAACCACAGGAATATTTGGTTGTTTCGACCCCGTCGAACTCGGCAAAGTGAATTCCAGGCCTCCGGACTCCCGTTTCACCGTCTCTCGCGTTCCGATCCGTCTCGCTCTCGCTCCTCGGTAAATCCCAGCGATCAGACCAAATTATCGATACATTTTATTCGAGTTATACGGATCGCTCGCAATGCGATTCGTGGCTAAACTTGTTACCCGGAACTCAATTCAGTGCCGGTCGCGTACCACCGACCTTCGTGTGTGCATCGATGCGTCGTGACACGCATCTCCACCCCTCTGTATATCCCTCCCCCTGCTGCTGTTTCCGCCGCTGCCTTCATTCCATCAGTGCATTCATACGCAGATGCAGATATAGCATAAGGTATATCATACACGTAGAGAATGATCTCGGGATTTCCGCTATTGTACAGGATGTATTAAAATCTGATGTCTTTGAATTCTCGACGATGATGGATACTTTGCACTTCTCTATGATTCACTCTGAAAACAAATGTGTCCGTTTGGTACCCAAAAAATAGATATTCATAAATCTTTATTCGAAAACAGATAAATATTTATTTTAGATTTTAAACATTCACTTACCGATCATGTCTTTCTGAATTGCCGTCGTGCGATCGAAAGATTTTCGAAAATTACTCAAGAAACATACTTTATTCCCGACGATCCCTCGCGTATCATTCGCTGTTTCTGTAACACCTTGTACGGTCCGCTTATGGAGTTCACCGTTCCCGCCAACGCCGTGTTCGTTCAGACCCCCTTTCCTCACCCACTCTCGTCCCTCGATTTCCGAAGGCTAACGATGTTTCGCGCCCATTATGAAATATTCGAAATGATTTGACTGGGATTCTGCATTTTGATTTGACGTTCAGTAGAAACCAAGAGGCACGCTCAAGCGCGACCGTAGAAGAGCGGAAGGGGTGGGCGGCTAGGGGTTGGGGGGTTGGGGGGGGGGGGGACGAGATCATCGAATATCCAGCAACAGTTTCGCCAGCAACCACACTAATACGTATAGTACATCGTATGCATCATGCTATACATACATATAGGATATATATCTATATACGATAGCAACGTCGGCTCGCTCGCTGAGCACCAACGAACCAATTCCTCCATCATCCCCAAGTCCCGTTTCGACCACCCCGGAGCTGCTTCCTCACACCCTCTACTTTCTGTGGACTAACAACCCACTCGCCCCGTCCATCCCTTTGCCTTTGCCCCCGTTCTCCCTCGGTTCTTCCCGCGGCCGTTGCATCCTCCGGTAACGTCCTCCCCGATTCCCCCGGTCCATCTCTAAATCATTCCGGGGCCTCCTGAACCGCGTACGAGCCTCTATCCAACACGCGGAACTAGTGCCAATTTGCGCGAATTCTCGGCGATCCGAAATACCCTCGATACTACTCTTGTCTATAATCCCTGCCCTGTGCTCACGCGTTCCCAATTCCAACGCTGTCCTTCGATCAATTTTTTTCTTTACCAGGTCGTCGGTCTGGATATTCGGCCGCCGTGAGAAATTTTCGGAAATTTCGCGCCACCTACACATTCGAGCGGCGACGGAAAACAAATTCCAAAATACGAAAATACTGCCAGATGGGTTGAGTCTGATCGGCGGTTGGAAGCCGAACACTGGCAGGACACCGTGCCAAGCCCAAGCGTCTTCCACAACCTTCTGCCGTCTTGATCTGTGGTAGAATCTCGGATTATCCAAGATTTTTTACCATGGTATCTAAGCAAAAATTCTCACAAATCTTTCTCATAAATAATCAACGCCGTAAGATGAAAGATCGAACGGAATCAAAGTGGCCACACAGGCCCAATATTCGTATAGTGTTGGCCAGCGTTCGTCCAAGATTGGCCAGTACCGACCCGGTCCGTTATTCTCACTACGGTCCGCGTTACTCGAGGACAGCGAATGCGGATGACTTCGAACAAGTTCGAGGAAGCTCATAGCAGTTCGAAGCGTCGAGGCCTAAGGACACGCGCACGGTCGTCGAGCGTGGACGAGAGCGAATGATCGGTCCGTATCAGCGAACGGAAGTTCGTCGTAGCGCAGAGGTAGCGAGGGGTGGCTGTGGGGTTGAGTAAAACAGGGTTGGTTTAAATTCTCTTCTGTCACCCCAAACATGCATAATGCAGCCACCCGGCGCGTGTAAACGTTGTCCTGGCCGAGCGAGAGTTGGTGTGGCGTACGACCGGCTGCAAACCGCTAAATACAAAAATCCCCCAACCACCTGTGCACCACATCGAGCAGAGTACGCGAGAGCGATATACACCCCCGCGGGAGCGTCCACCCGTACGGCGATTCGCGCCACGAGGATTCTACGCTCGGCGTTTCAAGTTAATTACAGCATAATTGCGGTCGACATTTTGTTGTTCATCTCCGCCGAACTCAACCTCCCGATCCTCCCGCACACCTACCCTGTTCCCATACTCGTTGGCCATTCGGGTGGTGGATTATTTTTCTTCCGTACACCTTCAGTTATGTGTAATTATCCTGTCGAGGAATTTTCGAACGATCGGAATCAGTTACAACGCGACCTCGTGTATCGAATGCTCAACATCAAAACGGCGAAATTCACGCTAACTTTTCGATTACAAAACAAATTAAAATTCACTTACACCAACTGCTGTTTCAAAATAATCAATTAAAAATCTCAAATGTTTCCGAAGCTGTCGGTCCGAGGAATAAAAATTCACGGATACCAATAAAAAAAAAATCGAAAAACCCCACTTTGAAAAATTATTTTTCTTCGAATCGCCGGAGCTTAAGCATCAACCGCTAATGCACAAACGCGTACGGAGAATACGAACTCGAGTCCCCAACACCGATGGGGTGGCGTGGGGTGCGGCCTCCCTCCTGTCCCATAAATTGATCCGCGGATGTACGTAGGGCTTTGCGAATACGTCTGAATATTACTTACTCGCCCGCGTTTACTTCACATCTGCGCCATCCGCACACCAACACTCCCTCCCGCCCCCCGCCCCCCCTCCTCCTCCCTTCCCCACACAGATATAGACACAGAAGTAAAGCAAGGCACTCTCACATTATCGCGCACACACGAAACCCCGATGATGAGTCCGACTCGTATTAACATCCGTTTCACAGATAGAATCCCCGATTAAGGTCAGAATGGCTCATCCGCATTTGGCAAGCACCACCAGATACGCCCTTCCGATTTCACCGAACGGGCACCGGGTTTCTCCGTACCGTTTGATTCCTACGTGTGCTCACGAACACCGGACAAACATTCACCGGTTACGATATCATCCCCCTCCTCGCCCCCCCCCCCGTCTCTACCACTACCGTATAGAACACAATTAAGTAAATGAGCACGGGTTGCCCGCGCCTGCTATAGATAACCTCTATTATGTATATTGATCTCTAGCTCGGACTCTGGTTACACGTAATACGTGTTTTGTCGTTTATGCATTCGTACTGCAGTGCCTAGTCGCGAGGTGCGGTGGGGAGGGGGGGGGGAGGCGTAGGACAGCCGATGCAGTGGCCAAGCACCGATGCACGCTGCACCGATGACTCTCTGTGACTTCGTCTCTCTCTCTCTCTCTCTCTTTCGGATCACCCTTTTGTACCGGAGGAGCCCTACACCGGGATACATTTGTCTCCTAAGCCCTCGCCTCCTCCCTCTTGCCTCCATTCGGTAGGAGAGGGAGAGCTGGAGTCAATGTCGCTGGTACAATTATCGAAGCGCGTCGAAGCACTCCGGTAATGAGTAACGTTCCGATATTATAATATATAATGAGACGGTGATGCTTGCGATATGGATTTCAGAATCGTAGGGCTACTTGGGTCAGCGATTGGACGAATCTTGTGAATTATTGATTCTATGTTGAATTTTGGAGGGTTTTTTATTTATTTTTAATGCAGGGAGTAGGAAGGTTGTATTTTTTCGAATTAAAAAATATGGAATTCCGAGATGTTGACAGCCGAGACATTTTTCGCCATATCGGGAGACGGTTTCCGTTCGAGGATTATTAGATTTTGGGTCTCAAACTTGAAATTTGACAAGATTGCACTTTGAACTATTTGTTAACTGGAAAAAAATGTATGTTTTTCCGACGGTGCACGACGGCGAAAATAATAAATGCCGACCCAGTGAAAGGTGTTCTCTGTGCTTTCTATTAATACGAAAATGCTGCATCGTGTGATAAGTAAAAAAAAAATTTTTTGTAACGACTCGACGCGATAGCCTTAGAGCGATAAATTCGCGAGAAGTGGATGCGCACAGGGAATTATTGAACTTTGATCCTGCATCTTATTTAATCGAGAAATAACAGCGGTGAAGCTCCGGTGGAACGGAGCAGGGTAAACATTACAAGAAGAAATAGTCGTGGAAACCGCGGGGATAGCCGAAGATGACGGTACAATGAGTAACTGAAAGAGTACAGAGGCTGCCGAGACGAGGGGGACGTCTATGCGAACGAGCGAGCGTCTTTCCCACGGATGAAAATATATGTAATCGAAAATTCAACACCGCGTCGTGGATTCTCAGTTGGGGCTATCGATTCGACGCCAACGGCCACCAGTTTCAACCATGGAATATATTAAGTAGCAAGCGTTACATGTACACAAGTAAGCACCGAGATGAAAGGACTATGGAGACCGTGTTGATCGTTGAGGCACGAGGAAGCCCGATATAAAGGAGTTGCAAATTATCGGACGCGGCTTATCCGGGTATAATAATAAAAATTTCGACCCTGCTCTACACGCGAAGTCACTCTAAATGTTTGAGTTTTTCCATTGGAACACTTCTCACGAATCAAGTGCTAAATTTTCAAAGCCATTTTTACAAACTTTGACCCATTTATCAATTATAGTGGCTGATTATTTGTATTGACGCAGAAATTCCTAACATACATTAATTGCAATAGATTTGTAAAAATATGAACTGGTTTCTGCTCATTTTCGAGAAGGTACATATTCGTTCGAATTTTTCATGTATCAGTACTCAAGATCTTCCTTGGTAGATTCTTTATGAATTCAGCCGTGCGAAGAAATTACCATTAATTTTCTTCTACGTTGAGGCCATAAATTCCCAAACAAATAACCGTCCACGGTAATAGATACATAAAAGTTTGCACAATCGACATCAAATATCTGGCATTCGTTTGATCAGTGTGGAACGCTCCATCCTCTTTAATCGCCACAAAGAAAATTCTCCAAGCATGTTACTCTATTGACACAAAAAAAAAAATTAACAGTAATTTTGTTTCAACAATATCAATAAAATTAATGCAAAAAAAAATCGTTCTCGTCACCATCCAATAATCGTTCGAATAAAACGGTAACCCATAATATCAGGACATCGATTATTTCTTAACTCCCGACAGGTCGCCAGGGCAAAATACGGAAGTTCTTTCGATACAATATTTCCCATCTACCCTCTACCAACCTAAACCTCAAATAAAACAATAAAAAATCATCGGTTACAAAGATACAAAAATATTATAATATTTGGATCCGAAACGCCGGGGATAATAAGACCGTGAAGTGAACGATTGGTCGAACAGCGAATGGCAAAGGAACGTAAGGCGAATTGAGTGAGGGATATATAGGCACAAATAGAATCGAGGAAAGATAAAGATAAATATACATATAGGAAAAAGAAGAGAGGTATAAAGTCGAGGAGGGAGCCAGGATGTCCGCGTAACAATCCTATCTGCGCGTGTAAATCTCGGGTAGCTCGTAACGAAGCGGCAAATCGAAACTAAACGGGGCGGCCCCGTGAATGGAAGATCGGAAAATAACGTTACGCCGATGCCTCGTCGGTATACTTCCGGTCTCTCTGACTGCAGCCGCCTGGGATTCCCCCCCCCCCCCCCCCCCGTCCCCTTCTCACTGCCAACCTTTCCATGTAGGTATACGCGTGTCTCCACACTCGACTCGAGTTAGCGCGCCTCACTCGACCGCCCGTCGCTTCTACTGGCTGTTTCTACTAGTATCATCTACTTTACTGTAGCACTGCACCACTACACTTCGGTACGTGCAAACAAACGTACCACTACGCCGTTGAACACTTTCGTGACGGGACCCCAACGGTGTTCAACAGCGTGTACGAGAGACAGACGAGGGTCGCCGAACCCGCTGGCTTCGTGGAGTCGAGTTGTAAAAAAAAAAAAAAAAAAAAAAAAAAACCAAACAAACGAACAAACAAAAAATCATTCGTCACGCGTGCAATTACAATTAGATGGAGAGTGGCGTATATAATTACACTTGTGATTTCGCAGATTGTGACTTTTTAATGAATTATCAAATAATGATAATATTAATAATGTGTGAAAACTAAATTTACTGAAATTAATGGTCTGTTTGTTGAATTATATATTTTTTTTAACGTACACTAAGAAAATGCTCTTGTGGGCTGTGAAAGACGGTCATATGTGTTCCAATTCCGATTCTAATTTTTACAATTTTATACGATATCCCGATCCGGTATGGAGTTTTAAGAAGGGAATTTTTTTTTCCTTTTCAGCGCGGAAGCATGTTGTACTAGAATCATTGATCTTTTGTTTTCAATGTCTTTGCTATTAAAACTGATAATTGATGGTTGACCGCGGTCCTTCGAAAGTTCGTAGAGTTCGATGAAACGGTGGAAACTGTCGTTTTCACCGTGAATGACGTAAACATTGCGAGCTGGAGTTTGCATTTCCAATAATGTTTCTTACATGCACTTACCGCATCGAATCCGATAAGCGTAAATGTGCGTGTAACACAGAGGCAGCTGAGACAGGAAACCGTAGAGCCGTCGAGCAAACGAGCGGGAGGACGCGAGCGAAGAACGCGAGGAATAAGATTTCAATCTCTGTACCAACGACCGGCAATACAAATCCCGGCGACGCCACAGTTATTTATTTTTCTCCCCGGCTGATTATAATATTACGCAAGAGGCGATGTCTATGGCCCGGGAGAACGCCCCGGGTCCTCCCGTTGCAGTCTCGTAACTCTCATGCAAAATAGAGTTACACACATGCAGCTCGTGTGTATTATCGCGATAGCATTCGACTTCAGCGTAAGGAAATCTTCTCGGTATCGATATAAATTCATTTTATTCGCGGTCGGACTCGGTCGTGGCGACCTCCTATCGTCTCCGTCAGCGAGCTTGCTCGCTGCGGGACATGCTTGAAAAATTCGAAGTCACGATGGCGACGAAAAAATCGGAAGAAACGTCTCAAGAGGTGGACATCGAAAACCATCGATCATGAAGAAACAAAATGTTAATTTTTTTTCTTGGTACCGAAAACATAGAGTGTGTTCTGATAATGGAAAAAAATACCCCAGGTGCGAACAGGAAAAAAAATTGTAAGAGATCCGTTTTAAAAAATATTATAGGGTTGAAAAAAAAAAATTTAATTGCTATTACAATTTTTTTTATTTCATTGAAAACGTAAATTATTCTTCGTTTCGCCGAAAAGATTGAGTTTTAGTGGAGAAAGAAAATTTGAATGATGATGCGTAAGGTAAAAAAAAAAGTATGGAATACCGAGATTGATGAAGAGGACGGAAAACGTAGGTCGAGAGTTCCGCAACTCTCGAACTGTATGCAAGCTATACGCTCGATCCAATAATATCCTTTACAGCGGTCGTTCGCACGCGGAACGGGCTTGCACGGAAAACGAGTGGAAAAAAGTGGCTCGTATAAGCCGCGTGGATTCCGGCGGTATGAGAAAAAGCTGAATTACATGTATATACCCACTAGAGAATGTCCCATAGATCGCCTGCAGTAGTTCCCGATGCACAGCTTTTTCCGCTGCAATCCAGTCGCGAGATGTTCTCGTCGCTGGCGAAATAGAACAAAAGTATAAAGTATCGAGAATTTACAGTAAGTGCCAAGAAAAGATTTCTCCGCACTTTCATTGATATGATATATGACGTGCATTCAAGCTCGCACTCCATCGCAATCGTCAAATCGAATGGAAATAATTCGAGAATTGCGATGAACTAAACATTTTTTTAAACGAAACGTTTGACATAAAAAAAAAAATATTTTAACCACAAATTCATATCGATATTATGGATGATTAATTCGTTTGTTCAGGCTTGACCGAACTGTCCGAGAAAAAAAAATCAGCAGTGTATTGGGGTATTCGGGCCAAAAAAAAAAAATGTTTTTAATTGCTCGGTCGGAATCGTGTAGCTCGAGAAGTTGGACGAACGGGAAGAAGATGAAGTAGCAGATGCAAATACGGTATCTTGGGGAAGAGTTGGCGCGGAAAGCACCGGCAGGAGAGGCGGCGGAGTAGAGCAGTAGTGGCGATGCGGTTACAGCAGAATAAACCTCTCAATAATGAGTTCCTCGAGTGAATTCACTCAACGAAAGGTACGGGATAATAAAACGGCGAAGTGGCGAGACGTCGGCGATGGTCGGGGATGGTGCGCTGTGTGCACACGCGGACTCACCGGGCCCCCGGGGGTAATGGTGAGAGGCAATAAAATATAATGAAATAACATCCAACCCGCGAAGAAGTACAAGCGAGACAGAGATATTGCAAAAATATTATTACTAACTTATTACCGGACTTGCCGTGAAGAGAAAGGGGAACGGGTTGGGGGGCGGGGGGGGGGGGGCAAACGGTACGCCACAGTTTGGCCAATCTGTCTCTCCGTTCTTCCTTTCCCGTGCAATTATTCTTCACACTGTTGGCCAAACTCTACCCTTCTGTTATTTCTAAAGATATTTTTATATACTTCCAGGCTCGATGGATATTTATTTTGTTCCCTTAATTTTTTTTTCCTATATTTTCATTTTTGGTACGATAATGAAATTTGAATGGAGGAAGAAATTGAGGTTGGTTCTGGTATAGCTTGATTCATGGAGTCTGTAATTTAATTAATTAATGTAATTTGATTAATATTAATAATTTGATTAATATTAATAATTTAATTAATATTACAATATTTATGCCCGTTATTTTCCGACGAATCAAACAGCTGTTTGACACGCATTGAGAGATGACTTGTATCCATCTGTATAGAAATTGCGAGAATCATGTGCAATCATTTTAATTTTTTTTATCAAGAACAGAATAGTGCAGAGTCGTATTTTTGCATCTTTACAGCACAGAGTGGCTTATTTTTTTTTTGGAGAAAAACTACTTCGACGGTAAAAGTGTTTTTCTGTCCCTCTGTAACCAGTTTTAACCGCTTGTCGAAACGGTGTCGTCGTGGCGATTCATATCGATCGAGATCGATCTCGTCTCGCCGAACGAATCTCAAATGCAAATTATCGTCGCTGATGTCGCTGACTTCGAGACAAAAAAATTATTACGTACGCACTCCCGACTCCAGGTCTATCTTACGTAAAACGTCTGCCGAAGTCGTTTTACAAATATCAATGACGAAACGAGAGCAAAATGTTATGAATTTTGAATAAAGCCAACCAACAAATGTCCAACTACAAACAGATTTTTTGAAATACTTTTGGAGCTTTTTTTATCGTGAATGTATTATTAAATTATTTCTGTAAATTTTATTTTTACAGAATTCAGGAGGGAGACCCGATCGGGTTATATGGAGCAGATGGATTCGTTCACCGACCGCTGGATCTCGGTTTCGCGACTTCCGGCGCAAAGTGCCTCGGCAGAACCCTCGATAGCGACGCGGACAGTCTTCGACATATAACGCACAGGTAAGGGAGATAAAACCTGGCAATTTCGAGAGCGATATATATTTTTTAAAACTCCAATCGCACCTCGGTATCATAAGTGAGAGATACAGAATTCAAACGATCGTGAGAGCGTTGTAAAAAGTATGGAAAAAAAAGGGAAATAGGAAAGATGAAGCGAGAGAGTCCGCGGTAATAAGGTATCATCGTGAAATCGATTTGCGGCCGATCGATCCCACGGGAATGTATGTTCATTTTTTTTTTTATTATCCTCTCAACCAACCGCTCTTCTTCCCCATTTTTTCTACGTTTGCGCTTCGCGAACCGTCCTTTCGCGATATAAAACTTTGTAGCGCTGCGAGTTGAACGCATCCGTGAAGTATGCATATTGTACGGTGAAATGAAAGAGTGAATAAAAAAAAAAGAAATTGTACTTACTTTGGGGGGGCAGAATCGATCGAATAAAAAAATACAGGTGGACTATACAATCTGTTGAGCCGGTAAGCCAGTAGATAGTCTTCTGGTCTATCTCACCTCCAATCGACTCCTTGGTACTATGTTGTAACGCTCCCACTGCCGCGACTCTCAAGATTATCTAGCTGAGTCACAAGTTCGTCACGGTATAAATTGAAGCGGATGAATAGATAATTTTTTTAAATTCCGTAGGAGAAACAAAGGGAAGAATAATTATATGATATTAGCGTGTGGGCTTGCGTTGTACGGAGAATTCGAAAATTATCGGAGCAAGGAGCTGGTTACGTGCGACCGATTGATTGCCGATTCGATCATCGACGAGTTTACCGTTAAACGAATAAACAAACGATGAAACAATTCAAATAATCAAATAAATAATCTTCAATGAATCAACTATCGTTCTCGGAAAATTTTGGCGGCCAAGGCCCGAAAAAATAAAGACAAAGGCTCTTACGATGACAATAAAGTTCCCGGGGAACGGTACGGCCATGCTCCCGTCACGGTATATCGCTCGAGCGGGACTTTATTAATACAAACTCGGCGTGACTAATACAACAATTTGTTCGTACGTGTTGAGTAAGAAGGTACCCGCACACTGTAGTTGGTAGAGTCGAGAGGATTTAAATAGTTATGACCTAGTGCGAGCAACGCGTCGCTGCAACGCCGACGACCCGCGGGGCTCCTCGTAGATTTCGCAGTTTCTTTAAACTGTACTGACTGCCAGCGCTATACGCTGCAGGAAAAACGTGCTCTCTCGAGCCTCGTGTGGCACCGAGTGACGGAACGATTTCGTCACGGTTTAACTTGCTCGAATTAAATTCGCCTCGCACTCGCTTTCGTGAATTAACTTTTGTGCCGCCCACGACATCGCGGATCATCGTAGAGCTCTAACGGATCATTTCACGACCACGAAGTTATTCGAGTCAAAATATATCAAAGAGCAAAGACTAAAAAAGATGAATAAAATTCAGTCGTGAATAAAAAATAACCTGCAGACTTGGAAATTTCAATAATGATTCCGCTTATAATTCTATAAATTATTTTTATTAATTTTTCAATGTATTTCATCTATTTCGTAAAAAGTTTTTTGGACGGCACTCTATCATCGTGAATTTCACGAATTATACAAATTATACAAAATTTCACGAATTTCTACCGCACGTCCATTTACTTTTTAGAAGAATTTCCACCAACTCCGAATATCAGTACGAAATTCTAGCTTGACAATTTAAGATTTTTTTATTCAGGATCTCGATATCGACGCTTCCCGAAATAAAATAAAACTATTTATTATGAGGTTTGAATGTCGTTATCGATATAAAAAAATGTACACATCGTCTGAAGATACAAATTTTCACTTTTCTTGCCGACAAAAGCTATGCGCGTAATACCAACATCGAATGATGCGGAGAATGCGGTTGCTAAGTTCTCTCGCTCTCTCTATCGTCGAGAGTAGATGCTCGACAGTGCAGTGTACGAAAAGGCAGAGACGAACGGGTGGGTGGGAACACGATGCCCGGAAGTGACGAAGAGAACGAAGCTTCGACGTGTGTCAAGAGAGACGGATAATAGCGAAGTACATAGGTCAAGCTGGATAATTCGATGGAATTACGAGAGGGTGGAACGCGCGCATGGAGGGTTGATGGGTAGAGCGAGTGGGCAGCAGTGCGGGTTGAGAGGACGGGGGTGGATGGGGGTTGAAGAGGAGTTCGACCGATCCTCGAATATTGGACAACTAATGACCTAATCACTCATTATCTACCGCAGAGTCGCCAGTAGATTGGCGAGGCAGGTATACCTCGGTCCGATACAGCTTTGGCAGCAAGTAGTTCAGCCACGAGGCCGAACTGCGATGAAAATAGAAGATGATTGAGATGCGGTACGAGGATGAAACCGAAAACGGAAATCTCCTTTGACATTCCTTTGGAACAATCGGTTAAATTATTCTTTATAAGTTTCTTTATAAGGAGTAAATGCACAGTCATTTTATAGTACTCATGGTGTTGTAAAAGTTTTATCACTGTAGCCACTACGGATCCTCCACGGACGGGAGTCCTGGGAGCAATTTACGCTTTCGGTCTATTCTTCTTGCCAGGAACTCGAGGGTCGATGATTTGGCGGGAAAAATTTTTGAATGCTGAGACAGCTGCGCAACATTCTCACTTTAAAAAAATGGCGAATTTAACATTGCTTTTTTAACCGACAACATTCCGGTCTACCGTTTTTTGATGGATCAATCTTGTTGTGCCCCCGCGAAAGTCTTCGACCTTTGACCCCTCCGTCGTTTCCTTTCTGAGTTCATCGACCTCTTTCCCCCACGAAAGGATACATCGCGAAGCCACCGAGTGTTCAAAAGACACTGCAATTTACCTAGCCATATAAACTATTCCACGCTATAATCTCATTGGAAAATGCAAGTAGCTCCACGACGTACGTTCGAAAAAACTCGTTGACCAAACTTTCCACCGCAATCATACAGCGATCATTCACATTGGGCCCCGCACATCCCCTCGAATTGTACGAAGAAAAAAAAGTGCCGTAAAGTTGGACATCGAGCACAAAATACTAACCGGCATACGCATCGCCAGACGACTGTACAAGTAATATCGGAAACGACGTTGACAACTGTGAAAGGGATGGTAGGCGGGCTCTTCGTTCGTTCGGTCTCGCACTGCGAGCCGCATAGCGAGGGTAACCGGAGCCAACTATAGTGGACGAGAGCCACGCAGTTGAATATACGTCGAACACAGCTTTTTTTCTCTATGTATTTTTGCCCCGCCCATCTATATGCAATCGAATATAGTATCCTCGTGGAAAATGCTCAAGCACCGGGCTTGAATAATTGACGATTTTCGCGTGTGCGATGAGTAGCTGCGTCGAGGCACCGCGGCGAAAGGAAGCCGGCCGGGGGAAAGAGGAAAGGGTTGCAATGCCGATCGTAAGAATACCTCGACGCCGCTGGTGCTGCTCGTCAATTATTCAGGGGCTGTCATCGCCCTGTTGGCGCGCTATCCTCCACACAACTCCACCCCCTAAAATCACCCTCCACCTCTCTAACGGCCGATCTTTTGCCGACTCTATCGCATCTAACTCACTTCTATATCAGCGATATTTCTATCTATCTGTCTCCGTTACGAGATTCGGCGTCCTCCTCCCCCTCCTCACTTGCCCCTTCCCCCCTCGCCTGCTGACCGGAAAACCGCTGTCCATCTACCTCGGTGGTCTCGTCTCGTTCATAGATACCCCGAACGCTCGGCCGGTTGTCGATCAGTCTGACTACTATGTGCCGTAACCCCTATCCGTATCCGCCACTACTGGACTTTTCGCCACCTGGTTGACTGCTCGGTGACAATTGCTCGATAAATTATTTATACGATAATTCGATCAATGAGATTGTGATATTGATTACGAGAACGAAAGAAAGTGTCTGGGTAGGTTGAATAGCGCGGGCGATGGAGGACGCTCCATTTTGAGATCGTTTGGGTCGTCCCTTTTTTTGTTTAATTTATTTTTCACGGACAACTAACGAAAATATTTTATTGACTTCTATCGTGCATCATCACGCGAAAATAATTGAGATTCGTTGTTCGGGAAAAAATTACATGGAACATCCCCTCAAAAGAATTATTTTTTCTTGATGGTAATAATCACTGTTCTCTATACATTTTTACAGAGCTGTGTAATAGATAGATGGATTTAAAAATTCCGCCTCATGTGGATTATTATTAGGATTAATTTCCGGGTGCTCATCGACAATTGTTTGTCCATAGTTTCTGAGGATAGTGAAACGAAT
This sequence comes from Listrodromus nycthemerus, assembly GCA_963978505.1. NCBI lineage: Eukaryota > Metazoa > Arthropoda > Insecta > Hymenoptera > Ichneumonidae > Listrodromus > Listrodromus nycthemerus. The sequence goes on from OZ021681.1 coordinate 17,086,379, forward strand.
AGTCGGAAGTCGTATCTTACCGTCTCGAGCGTCCAGCGACCTTCCGACAAACCTTCTCCTTCCGGTCAATGTCCCCTCGCCTCGGTCGATCCTCGCCCGTAATCCAAGGAAACCACGGCTGCGTTCCCGACCGGGGTTACCCACGTACAGGAGTCTTCGGTTTTCGGTTCGCTGGCCGAAGGGTCAATCTAGCCCGAGGCTCGCGACGCGAGGGGTTTCACTCACACCTCCTCGTCGCCTCCCATTCCTACGTAATCCCCGAAATACATGCATGCATACATAACAACCCCGAACTCGCACAATATATCCTCCACGCACATACATCGTTCGTCGGATAACAGAAGGGCGTATCCGATATCGCTTAACATCAAAAACTATTTGAGATACGGCCTTGCGTTTCTCGACATTCTATACGTGCAGGGAAATTCAGGGTGACATGTCTGCCAGGGTGATGGGACGAATCGACAATATTATTCAATACAAGACAGACGCATCTAGGTTGTCGACAAATTATGCGTCGAAGTTTACCGAATAATATCCGTATAGTTTACGACGAACGTTATTTAAAAAAAAAAAAAAAAACGTTTATAAATAAAAAAAAAGTCTATAAATAAAAAGACCCGTCATCAAGTGCAGAAAATCACAATTGTTTTTTTCTTTTCTGATCGTCCAGTAATTTTTTCAAAATTATTAACTAATCTCATTATTAATAGCAAAATTCTGATAGTGACGATAATACATATTGCAATTATAAAAAATATTATGACAATAATTTTTTTTGTTTAATTCGACGTTTGTCGATGACAAATGTTCGTCGCGAACCCCTTTTCGGCTGTGTATATCACCGGGTTTCGTACGGTACAACGGGCTATATATCCGTCCTCACCAAGACAAAACATACAGCGGCACATACACGGACCGGTCCACCCACCCACTGGATCACAGAGTGGGATGTTAACATCCAAATCTCTTGGTTACCGAGCTACACGTGGCCAGCATAACCGCGTCACGCGTTATGGGGGTTTAGACCAGCAGACTGTACTAACTGTAATCAGAGACGGGCGTTCTAGCGTGTATCACGAATATAGGCTGATGACGAGGTCGGTGCGGGAGAAACGACCGGGGGTGTCGGACGGGTCGCGATGGAGGAAGGGACACTGAACGAAAGCCGGACGAAGACCGAGTACCGGAAGAGGCTGCCCGTTAACCGGCAGGATCGACACAGACGCGGAGAACCGAGGACGAAGAGGTAAGAGGGTGAGTTACCGTAGAGCCCCTTGACGAACTCGATGCTCGAGCCCTAACACTCTCCCCCTACGTTCCCTGTGTGCTTCGCATGTCGAATGTCCACACGCATCCGCACACGACGAGTGTACTTCTCCTTGGGCTTTGCGTTCACTCTGGGCTGAACTCCGCCGATTAACCCCCCCTGAAAACACTTGCTGCCCCCCGCGGCTCTCGGACGATTATGGGCCATGTCCAGCCCTAAAATCGGTGACCCTTCCTCACTCGGTACACCTTCGAGCGAACACCAGCGCCGTAGTTAATCCTCTTAAGCGTTAAGTGGTGCGAGTAAATATCAATCAGGTTTCGTATATCGTAACCAGGGTCATCGGTGATAGATATATTTCAGGAGACGGAGCTAGGTCGATGAACGGCGGGGGGTTTTGCGGCGATACTTTTGACAGAGGAATTCTAGAGAGATCATCTTTTTTTTTTTAGGCAACCGGAACTGTCAAGAATGTCTTTTTTAGATTGTTAATCACAATATCGAGACTTTCGACGAAACGATTGATCGTTTAAAATTTTTTGAAATTCGCTTCCTGCGATCGAGTTACTCGTCATTTCGGTATTTTGGAAAAGCGAGGAGCAACGAAGTTCGAGTGATATATTTATCTTTGTGCATTACACTTTTTTGCGTATATCTCATTACTATGAAGGACGCTTCATAGTAATGAGACAACAAATTGCGTGTGATATATTTCTATGTATCGTACTTTTAACGTATTATTTAATTGTCGTGAAGGATGTGTCTCGACAAAGAACGAAGACGATCCAGTCACTGATTCGGAAGTTGAGTCTCGCGACTTCGAAACATTGATCGTGCGCAACGCACATACGATTGTAGATGCGTTCTCCTCATATTTCACCTGGCTATTCATCCGTATGGATCTCCAAACTTGGCGATAACAGAACCGTCAGATATAATCGAGATCTGGTTTAGACAAGAGAACGCGCAAAGTCCGTAATGGTGGGTGGGAACGAGAGGCGAGCAGCGTGGTTTTTGAGATAGAGAAGTGGAGAACAAAAGGTGAAGCCATCTGCGGAGAAAGGGTTGTGGAATAGTGTGCAGGTCGAGTTAGTTGTCATGAAACTTTATACATGTTAAATTCACCGGAGTCACTGCCACGAGGGGATGAAACACGACCGAATGAATAATAGCGAAGTTCTAGAGCGAAGCGATAGAGGATACAACTGGAGGATATGGAGAAGCGTTGGAAAAGGAGCGAAGAGCATAAGGAATGAGAGAAGAACGAGCTATCCGTTATTTGCATGGTTTCTTGGCCGGGAATTGGCTTGCTTCCATTTTTTCCTCTTATTGCCTCTGGGCGGAATTTCGGACTCACCTTCGTACACAACTTTCTAATATACTTGTATATTAATATAAGATCCAAGCGTCGATAGGTGTGGGCCACATTCGACGCTTGGCCACCGAGAAAAAACTGTTTACTCAACCAAGACACAATGACACGTTCAAAGGTGTCATTTGATTGGTACAACAAAAATATTTCTTTTTAACAGAATGATGGAAATGATCGTTTGACAGAACAACTTCTTATTTGTACCCTTATGATGAACGTTTTTCCGGAGTCGAAATATAAATATGTACATATACGTAGTATTGATAGGTAGAGAGAGATTTTTTGTTGATTTAGAAATTGACGAATGTGGTCCATATCGGTACCTTGTGCCGTATTTATACCATCTAGTCTACAGATATATGTTGTTATACCGGTGCGCTTGGTGCATCGCACTATAGCTCGTGGGAAGCCGGGGTGCAGGCTATAGGCCAGGCGTAACTGCGCCCACGATACCAGCGATAGTTATTAGTCGCATTCGCAAGGGTACGAGGCCTGAGGGCCGAGAACGAGAGACGAGCGAAAGCGGCGGCTCGGGTTAACGTTGGCATCGGGCGAGCGAAGCCAGGCGAGGAAGAGAGGTTTGCGGAGAGAGTATGGCGAATCGGCGAGGAGGAGCGAGGGCGGAATCTCTCCCGTACCGAACAATGATATCGGGTATTTGATTTGTAACCGACGACAATACGGAACCGCGGCGACTCCAACGGCACAGTATCTTTCTCTCTCTCTCTCTCTCTCTCTCTCTCTCTCCCTCTCTCTCTCTCTTTATATACCTCTGTATTCCTCCTACTCGCTCATAGTCCATCTCTGTTTTCGAACTCCCCGTCGAATATATCCTCTGTGTTTCATATTAAGGAAGTTCGAACTGGTACCGGTCGGCTCAAATTAGCAATCGCGTGATTGGGTGATACCTTGTATATAAAAAAAAATCCTCGACAATAAAAAAAATAATTAAATATCACTGCAATAACTCGACCATTGAACTTTGAATCCTCTGGTTTCAATATTTATTTCTGTTCTCGTAAATGCAGCATTTATCAATCCAACATCAGAGTATGTCGTTGAATCACGTGCCACTGACGGTGGTTCATATTCCACCGCTTTTACGCGTTTACCCTTTTTTCTTTGGCATCGAGTACTTTCATTCATATTATAAGCAGTTACATAAAAAAAAAAAAAATGCATATTAAGTGCAGGAAGAAGTGTATTGCCATAAAGAAAACAGTGTCACAAATTTCCAGAATGTTTTTTAAGTTTACGGCGGAACATAAGGATGCGTTATTTAGATTTTTGTGAGGAGTCGTGTACTACACCTATAGTTACAAATGTACGTGGAACCAATATCGACGTGCCCGAGTAACAACAAAATATGTATATTTCGTTTGGCAAAGAAAAATAATTCTATTCAAATTATAATCAGTTGTGCATTTTGAAAAATGCATATCAAACGCATGAAAAATGTGTTGCCGATAAGACAAGGGAAACATAATTTTTTTACTATACGCATAATTTTTTGTCTTTACGTTTCTACGGGGAAACCAAAAAAAAAACGGAATTTCCTAATTTTTTTACTCTACGGCAAAAGGATACGATATTCAGATTTTTTCGAGGCGTGTTGCCTTGACGCGACGTTGGATGCTGCACGTCAAGTCTTAAATGTAAGTAGGACTGACATCGACGCATGCAAATAACAAGTGAAATGTTTTGCGGACCAGGTTACCGCTTCGACAGTACTGAAACAGGAGTTTCAGGACCGAGCAGCCATAGCTCGGCCTCTCCCGCCATCAGGCAACTCTGCAACTATTGTTATCCCTCCGTGAATCTACGAAGCCCTCGAGCATCGACGCGTTATCGACATCGAAACTCGATATTACTATTTCATCATATTATACTGCAGCCCGGTGATTGACCGGTATTCGAATTAGATTTCGATGTTGACGTACGTTCGATTGATGCCGCCCTCGAAATACCTATATATATAAATGTATTTTCATTTGATCTTCGATAACTGCTGCGAATTCATGATAAATCGATAGCAGCCATTGACGACGCTATAAATTTTCAAATCTGTTTGTCATTCAATTCGCGCAATTACGATAATTTCCAATCAGATTCATTGATTTTTTATTCGTGACCAAAAATGACGAGCTATATTTTTTTTTTTTTTTTTTTTTTTTACATATTTATCTTTGCTTCGTCCATGAACATGTCTCGCTAAATTTTCATTCGACGTTCTACTATGTATACGGTTGTAAAAAAGAAATTGCCCGTGATCGCCGTACGGATAAGTCGTCCGCCATTTATACAGGAATAATAAACTCTATATTTCGCAAGAACGAATATAACAGGGTTCACTCGTCCCGAGCTATACACCGTATCCTTTTCAGTTTCGTGCGTTTTCTCTCAAAGTTCGAGTGTTTCGCGGAGATTGCTATCGGTTACTTTCCTTCCTACGCTATCGGGTATCTACTGTGCGGAGTTTCCTCCCGCCTCTCGTATCCTTCTCGGTGTCTCCCTCTCACGCGCGCGGCCCTCCTTCTTCTCCGTTGCCGTTCGCCCGTATTGTACAAGAACAATGAGCAAAGAGAAATATTGATGAACATGCCGAGCCAAGCGTACCTACACGTACGGAGAGCGTTGCGTGCACGGTACTATTATACTCTCGTGTTATATATAACTTAACGTACATTCGAGCCTCTCGAACTTGGATCCGCGAAACAAAAACGAAATTAAAAAAAAAAATTAAGTCAAAATTGAAAAGGTGTGCGATTTCGCGGCCAAGTTCGATACGACGTGAAAATATCATTTTTGTTATGACGGTGAAACTGTCGTCCATAGTCTTGTCCGGCCATAAAAAACAGTGAAATTCTCAAATTCTTCGTTCGAGTTTCGTGACTGAATCCGAACGATTTTAATACGGACGCTGACTTAACACGAGGAAGTCTCACTCTCGCCGTTTTACCCATCAGATTCTACCGTGTAACGTATTCGTTCTATAATAAATCTGGGCGAGTCTATTTGAGCCGCGAGTACCTAAAATATATTCGGAATCGCGAAGGAGGAATGGCGTGAGCGAGGAGCTCCGTAGACGACGTGAAGGAGTGAAAGGTGTATACTTTGTACGTAAGTGAGGAGAAAGGGAAGAGCGAGAGAGAGAGCGAGTCGAAGAGGGACGTTCTGCGGAGCATGAGAAAAACGAGCCCGAAGAGGACAAAGAGGAGGATGAGGAAGGCTGCGAAATACTGCGAGGGGTTTTAAGAACGGGTGGGAGAGAAAAAGGGGAGCAGAGGAGAACGAGGACGAGCCGGTTAATGATTCAGGGGCAGAATTTCGCGATGCTGAAATATTAAGTATATAACCCAGGTTCCCCTACCTCAACCTACCCAAGTGCATCTACCTCCTATATCCGTAGCGTTCGGCAGTCTCGGTGTGTACTCGCTCGAGTACACGCCTTCAACATTTTTTTTTACTTATTCGTACATTCCATCAATTTTGTTTCCGCGTCTGACCGGGACTGCATTTTCTACTTGCCGTTTTACCTACCCAATTTGGAGTTGTCTGAAATTAAACTCCATTAATTAATTAAAAACATTTATTTTTTAATATGACTAATAATTAATCAACGAGGCTATGGCGTGTATCGCCTCAAGTGAAAGAAGATACTGGGTCGGAAGGGTTTATAAATGTAGAAAAAAGAATGCCTGACGAGCGAGATTGTCGCGGAATTCCCTCGAAATTAATTAAGAGCCCACGAGCTTAAAATCAGAAACAATAATAAATCGATGCTGTAATAGCAATCTCGGTCGACTGTTGTCTCATTCAGCAGACAGTCGAGTCTTTTCTGTACGCAGTTTAATTTAATTCGCCTGTGAGCCTATATGAATTTACAATTTTCGCTCAGACAATGAGGTCGTATAATATACGCCCAGCGTTCGCCGACTAATGCAACAGTAGATTCGTCCTTGTCTGGTCAGACACGACGCAAATATTCGCGGAGGCTCGCGAAACTATGAAAATTACGTTTTCCTTCGATATACACACTTCGAGATTTATTTCGGTATTGTCTGATACGAGGAGATACTATATACATGCCAGTAGAGCATCGCGCTCGACGATTCTCTCTCCTAGCGACTGCCGGGTGTGCTGGCTCCTCAATATTTCACCAACGCGAAATTCCGCCCTTGAATCATTAACCAGGCTCTCCTACCATTTTACCCTCGACTCGCTCTTTCTCACCCTTTCTATGTTTCCTCTCGTCTTTCGTTCTCGCTTCCCGTCGCCCGGCCGACGTACACTAAAATCCTCCCCTACTGTTCCACGTTGACGTGCCCAGCACGGTACAACACCCTCGCCTTATACATTACATACACCGCGCGAAGCTACCGAGTATATTTCGGTTATACTATCAGGTCGAAATAAACTCGACGTTTCTTCGTGTATCTTTAAAAGCATGAAGTACGCGACAGCCCGGAATTAACGGTCGCGAATGTTGCCATATTACCTTTGAACACACCTCGATTTCTTTCGTAGAATTATTTTTTCGAATATGGGGAGTCGTTTTTTTTTAGGAACTCAGGTAGTTTCAGTGTAGAATTTGATTCTCTCAATCGGAGCACAGTGAATCTCCGATTTGAAAGACTTTTCGTCATCCCATCGTTTGAATTTTTTTTTTCTCTTAGGGTTAAGAGTTTTAATTTTTCGGTGCTAAGTAAATTTCCGTGGGACGTTTAATTTTTAATCTGTCGTATCGGAAATTTTTACCAGGACATTGGTAAAAGTTTCCTCCTTACTTCACGCGCCATCCGCGAATATCTTGTCGATTGTCTTTCGGCCATTTTTAGGACCCGAAAATACCCCAACGAGGCCAGAACTGTTTCGGGCCCCAATCGAACGCTTTAAAATTACCAGCAGAATACGGATAGATTTTTTTTTTCTCACTTAACCCGAGGAACCCAAAAATTTCCACCAGAAAATCCGCGAGATAAGTCAGTTAGCACCTTCGAGGGTTTGCAAACTGCAGTAGATTGCGACGGTCGCGTGAGCCAGACTATGAATAATTTTCTGTCTGTCTTTATCATCAATTTTATCCGTTTGCTTTCGCCCTCCTATTCCTGACGAGTTTATCGGGACCTGATGTCTGAATTGTAGTTCACATTCGCTGGTCCAGAATAGAATCAGCATCGCTCAGCACCAATAGAATCAGACGTCTCGATAGTCTCGTGACGACAGTATAGATTCGACTGCACACGTACAAACGGTCATGAAATTCGTGGGTGTTTGAGTGGTGCAATCGAAAAATATTTTGCTCTCGTTCGTCGAACGCGAATTTCGTATGCATAATTTGGGTTAACGTATCGGCTGGCGTCTCTCTTAGCACATGTAATGATTCACCGCGAAGCTAGCGAAGTAATCGCGGAATCGTGTTTACGGAAGATTAGACAGTCGTGTTTAAACCTCATCACAGACGCCCTGTAAGCAAACGATTTTATAAGCGATGCGGAAATCCGAGAGATCGAGACTCGCACGCGTAATTCGAATGAAAAATTTTATCTTTGTATTACGATGATAACGGGCTAATGATGTATTTCAATGAAATTTCCTGACATGCGAGGGTGTCCGATTTCAGTTATAACAAAAAAAAAAATTCCCTGAAACAGAATCGAATGTGATGGAAAAAAAAATGCCGAGAAAATGTTGAAATGTTGAAAATGTGGTATGTTCGGTGCACGAAACTGAAATACATGACTCTACGACTCCAGACCAGCGATATGACAATAATCTTTGAGGTATAACCATCGAGAGTGTTCATTTGTCCCATTTAAATTCCCAAAGCTCTTTCATTTTTTGCTGCAACTGCATTTCACGAGGGAAGAAAAATCTCGGCGTTGACGCGCTTAAAGAGTTATATTTCGAAATCACGTGGTTTCGAGTCCCGTGAGTCTTTCATCTGGCAACTTTTTCCCATATCCGATCTTTTACGAAGGGCTTGGAAAAATATTGACAAAGGGCTGTGTCTTGGGACATCAAAAGTTAGAAGAAAATGCACATTTTCTCGTATTTCAGAATCATGTAAATGGACGAGGATCCAGTCAAAATATTGTAGTTTAGTGAAAACGAACATGAAGATTTGGTGTCTGAAACTGCTCGAACCCGCGCGCCATCCTTACGCGACTATACTTTTCCTCTCGGTATGTTTTTCATAGGGCGTTAGTGTACCGTTTGCAGTTAAACAATATTACGCAGTAAAATTTATGATTTCCTCCGCCAGACGACCACCACTGCCGGGGACTTTCCGCTGATGGAACAGCCGAAGGGGTCGGTTAAAAAGATGTATCAAAACGTAGGGTAGATACGAGAAACGTGCGACCGGTTTATATGAGCATTGCCAGGACGCGGGCAAACGCGACTCTGGCGACGATCAAATATGATTCTCAATATTCTCGGTCCGGAAACATACAACATTTTTTCTCCAAAGGTTAAACGTAGCCGGAGCCCCAAAAACCAAAGACATAAAAATTTTTTCCCAATAAACAAAAGTTAAACAATTCCTATGAATTTTGAAATGAAACAATTCCCAACATTGTCCACGCATTTAATATTCCGATCGGAAAACGTTCAAAACCTATTTTTCATCTCCGATTAAAAAAAAAAAATCCCGAACACTCGGTCTCTCTAAAAAAATGTACAATTTCTGAAACAAGAATGATACACGATAATTAACTTTAGATGAGTTTCGGAAGTTTAAAAATAATTCTTCTGTGGCTCGCCAGCCGGTTACTCCGCGCCAGTTGCTCTTATCCTACTAAAGTAAGAATAATCTCTGTTGATCTCGCGGCCTGTTCCTGATTGAATTAAGACCTGCGCGGTTTCCGGACAAAGTCCGTCGGCGGCGAAGGGTTGCTTCGCCCCGTTGTACTGCTCGGAGCGCCCGAGCAGTGCATCATCCCTCCGTCGTGCCGGATAAAATGCATGAAACATCGGAACCGCCGCTGGAAACAACGCACTTTTCCGCATTTTTTCTCCTCTGGCGTGCACGAGTCTGCGGCTCTGTTTCCGCACACCAGGAGCTGTCCCGCGTCCGTTCGTTTCTACACGTACATAGGCGTGTACGTGTCTCTATGCGGGAAGGGGTGAAGAAACGGTCCGTGGCCCGTAAAAAGAGAGCAATATTCTTTCATCAGTACAGCCCTCCTTTCCCTCCACCGAAAGCCGAGGGCAGCGGGGCGTCGTTATACCGAAGGCCGAGCAACCAACCCCCAGGAGCAACGACTCATTCGTCGTTTGCCATCAACGCGCTGCACCGGCCTCTGAAACGCTCGACGGTTTTTTTTTTTTTTTTCCTTTTTTTTTTCTACCCTTATATAACCTCGCCTCTTCCACACCTCGGCCCACCGACACTCGTTCGGTACCTTTTTACACTTCTAATATCGCGCTATTTACTTCCCCCACTCCTCCACCGTAGCGCAGTTACGAAAACAATAAAGAAACGCCCGTAAAACGAACAAAGTGAACCGGCAGCTTAGCTTTATATTTTATATTTTTTTCCGGGGATTTCTGCACTCTTCGTTGGATCATTTTTATTTTTTTTTATATAACGATAGCGATGATTTACGATCACGATGAGTAAAGATTTACAGCGACGAGTAAAGAGAGAAAATTCCGTCGGAGTGAATGGTGCGACATGAGAAATTTCTTTCGAACATTCATTTACGCGCCGTCGGAAAGATCGTTTCGAGGTAACGTCGAAACGGCGCCGAGACTCATCGGCAAAATGGCCCGAAATTTTCATCGCTCCGAGGCGCAGTCGCGTTCTCGAAAAAATCGCAATCTTTCGTCCAAAAAAAAAAAAAAAAAAAAAAAAAAAAAAAAGGACATCGTTCGAACTTCAAAAGCATGCACGGCACCCTTTCATCCGAACGGTGCGTTTCCCTCGATGGCGCTCGTCGGCCAAAGAGCCTCGGAGGGTTAACGCACGGCTCGTAAGAGACCGGGTTTGCGAGCGAAGTTTGCGATTTCTTTTCACCGTTCACGCGCGGCAACGGTCGCGGAGTGTGTGGACGCGAAAATTTCGCGGACCGAATCAAATCACAGCTCGGAAATTCCCTGTTGGAGGAGTCCGCGGTCTAATAGCCACTTAGGGGGAGTACGCGGAGGGTCGCGGTCCGGGCGAGCTCGGACGTTCTGCGAGAACGACGGGAAAGCGAAAGAGGAACGGTGAGGGAGACTCGGTGTGGGCGTGCGGACACGATGGAGCTTGGCATCATGGGCGATGGTTGTCGTACCGGGTCTCTTTGTACTTTAAAGTTAATTACGTCGACTATCTTCGTCCTCGGAGCGGGGAAGCTTAACTTCGTTATCGTGAAGCGTGCCTCGCTAAATAACGTTACAAACATTTGAGTTTGAGCGTCCGGTAACCGAGCAGTGTTCAAAACAGGAAAACGTGGAGAATCTCGACGATGTGGGAAAAGTACAGCGAGGAGCCAAAAGATTGAATGTCGCGATAGACGAGGAACAAAAATAAATTTAAAAAAAAAACGAAAAATTCAAACCGTCAGGATGAAAACTTAACAAGACGGGAAAAAGACCCAGGCTATGATTCGTAGAAACTGCTCGCTAAGATTCATAAAAAGATTTTCGTTCGATGGTTTAATTACCGTTAATTACAATCGAGAGTTAAAAATCGACGAAATGCCGAAAATCATGGATCGGGAAGAAAGCGATGGACTTAAAAAACGACGGTCAGCGACGTAAGTGTGTCAATGATTTTTCGGTACCGTCTGCATTCATTGAAAGAGGTATCGAAATAATACCGTTCCGTATAAAACAAATGGTTTTTTTGCGATAATGTGCGCAGGTTTTTTTTTTTTAAATATAAAATACAAATTTTTTCGTCTATACACGTATGCGTGTTAAGAAAACACAAACGAGTTGAAATAATAGAAGCGCATACGTCAAAACAAAACAAATCTCTAGAATGACAAAGCGGAGAAGTGTCGATATCGTTGGTCAAAATTTCCAAATTATTTCCAAAACATAAAACCGAATCCTCACAGCATTTCACCGATGAGAGTTGTGTATTTACGAATTTTACTTGCGAAACGCCCGCGAACGTCTCAGCGACAAAATTTCCCGTTCCCACTGTAGAGCTCGCTACATAAACAAATTGAAAAAAGAAAAAAAAAAAAAAAAAAAAAAAAAAAAAACCCTCGAATTCGCAGCGACAACAAAAACGAAGTCTCCGATTCGCAATTCTGACCCCTAAAAACCATGTACATTCACGAAAATAATAAATACCTGAATCCGTCGCGATATCTCGGAAAATGCCGCGTCGACTCCTCGATCCAACGCCGATCGTCGAAATCGCGATTTTTTTGTTTTGTTATTTTCGATTCGCGTATCTCATACGACAGTGGAGAAGCCCGACGATAGGCGTCTGGGGGCGGTCTCTGGGGGGGCGGAGCAACCGAGGGGGATGTCGCGGCGTTCGGATGGTGTGAGGTAGGGGAAGCGAGATTTAGCCGGTGAGATGTACGTGTGCCGTTGCGCGGGTGTACGTACGAAACGGCGAGAGAATATCCAGCGTGAGCGACACGGGAGGGAGAAACCGCGCTCGGCCGGCCGGCGATCCGGCGTGTACTGCGGCGCGCGCGATCGTCCGTCTCTCCCCACCCCACTACACAGGTCCTCTCCCCCCCCCCCCCCTTCCTCGCGTCCCGCGCAGCGCGCGCGCGAGCGACGCCCCCTCTGCCCCGCGCGAGCGGCAACGCTCGAGACCGCGCGCGCCGCGATATCGCGGGTAACCACGCGCCGCGCGGCACCAGTTCAGTCGCGACGCGCTTGTCACGCGGTGCACATCGTTACGTATGTGCGTTGTCGTCGCCGCCGCCGCCGCCGCTATCGCAGTCGTACTCGTAATCGTCGGGTTTTAATATTAACAATCGTATCAGTGGTCGCGTTTGTTTTTTCTGTTTTTCACATCGGAAGAAAAAACAAAAAAAAGAACATTTGAAAGACAAAGAATTTCGATACATCTGCACGCTCGCCTCGTCGCGCGCGAGACACTGACTTGAAGTTGGCGTCGTTACGCTCGTCGTGCTGCGCGGCGGTGTAAACAGGCACGAATCCTAACCGTCAAACTCGCTAGGCCGGGACACGCACGTTATTCATTCGATTTGAGATCGTTCTCTCGAGGACATCGCCATGACTCTGCGATCTTGAGAGAGAGAGACTGAGGGAGACACGCGCCGAGTCGTTCACGAGGTGCGCGAAATATTTACGTTTATTATTTCCGTTTGGAGGTTCGCGCGGGATCTGTGGTGAGATTTTTTTGTGAGACTCGGTACGAGAGACACGGAAAGATTCTCGATGTCCGTTGTTCGCTTTCCGCAAGTGTGATGTGAACTTGGGACGTGGAAGTTCATCGGTTTATTTTATTTTCGTAAAATCGAGGACGAACAAATACGCCGTTGGAGAAACATTGGACGGTTGATTTAATCTTTATTTTTTTTTTTTTTTTCACCGAGACTGTGCGATTGTCCGTTGGGTCATTGGGAGAAGAGAGCGTCATTCGTGCGGTGTTCTCGTCTCGTCCGAAAGAAAAAAAAAAAAACAATATGAATCACTACGGAGAAATTTTTGACGTCGATTGAGAAAGAAAAGAAACAAAGGAAACACACGAAAACGATGCCACGTGAATTTTCCTACGGCCTCGAGTAACGTCGTACATTGAAGCCGACTACGAGAAAAATTAAAAAAATTTTAAAAAATAAAAATGAAAATGGCTTTTGTATTCAGCAAAGTTGCGTCATCGTCGAGCCGTTTCTCTTTGTTTTGACCCTACAATCCAAAAAGCATTGAACTCTGGTAAAGTGACGTGTTGTCTCGTCGGTGTTTGTGTATTCCAGATGCGATCGTCGCGCCACTGAAGTCACCTGGGACGCCATCTAACCTCACAAAAAAAACCTGAAGAAATAAACCCAACGGAGACCCAAAAAAAAAGTAAAAACAACAACAACAACAACAACAAGAAAAAAAAGAAAAAAAAGAAAACAGCGGACGACAAAAATGACGCAACAGAGCGGGGCAGGTTCGCCGCAGCAGTTCTGCCTGCGTTGGAACAATTATCAGACTAACCTAACGAACGTGTTCGATCAGCTGTTGCAAAGCGAGAGTTTCGTGGACGTGACGCTCGCCTGCGACGGACACTCGGTAAAGGCCCACAAGATGGTGCTCTCGGCTTGCAGTCCGTACTTCCAGGCTCTCTTCTTCGACAATCCCTGCCACCATCCGATCGTCATAATGAAGGACATTAAGTGGCCGGAATTGAAGGCCGCGGTCGAGTTTATGTACAAGGGTGAGATAAACGTCTCGCAGGAGCAGATCGGGCCGCTGTTGAAGGTGGCCGAGTGTCTGAAGATCCGAGGTTTGGCGGACGTTAACAGCGAGCAGGAATTAACGTCACGGCCGATGGCTCTGAATCCGAACGACTCGCCGGCCGGCACTTCCGGTCTTTTGGGTGGCGGCGGTTCCTCCGGTCCGTCGTCGCTTCACGGACGTAAGAAACGGCGCAGGGTTTCCGGCGATCGTTCGCCATCGCAGGGCGGAAGTCCCGACCACGGTTCTTCCTGCATTATCGGCGACGACCACGACACTTCCGGTAGTCTCATGATACCGGACATGCACAGCCTAGGTCAGACGTCCTCGTCGACACCGCGCTCCCTCGGCTCGCCCAATGTCCCGAGCATCTCTGTCACGCCGCAGATCAATCTGCAAGAACTTCCGGTGCCGTTGGTACTTCCTCTGCCACCGCCGCCACAGTCCAGTCAGAGCGTTCACAGCTTGGTGGCGCAACAGCAGCAGCAGCAACAGCAGCAGCAGCAGCAGCAGCAGCAGCAGCAACACCAGCAGCAGCAGCACCACGTGCCCGGCGGTGGCCACGTGAGTTCCGGTGGCCACGCGTCCATTAACCATCTAGCGGCGCACGTACAGCAACAGCAGGCCGAACAGGCGAGGCAGGAACAAGCGCGACACGAGCAACAACAGAGGCAGCAACAGGCTCAGCAGATGAGCGTTCAGCAGGCCCAGCAACTCGCCCAGGCCCAACAGCAAGCTCAGGCGCAGGCCCAGCAGCACCATCATCAACAGCAAATCGGCAATCCGGTCGGCGACGATCTCGAAATCAAGCCCGGCATCGCGGAGATGATTCGTGAGGAGGAAAGGGTGAGTCTCATCGTTTTTTTTTTTTTCTGCTCGATTTACTTCTTTATTTATTTTTTTCGTCGTGTGAGATGGACATTAAGGGTTTTCGATGTCGCGGTATTTGTGTTTGGCTGCTGTTTGGGATTCGAGCGGTCGGGAAAAAGAGGTTTTTATTGATAGGGTTTTGTAGGATATTCTGAAGATGAAGATACCGTGGAAACTTATTGTTCAGTTTGGTCGAGTTGGTTCGGGGGAAAAAAAAAAAAAAACAACGACCGCGTAATAAGTAATATAAGAACACGGTTGCGAACTAGTTATTGCCGAGTCAAGATCCACGAGGAAAATATTAATTGCGGAACGTCTGTGACGAGGCAATTTTTAGGATCGGCGAATCACGCGAAATCATTCGCGTTAAACGAAAAAATAGCGAATAACGAAATAATTCTGCTTCGAATGTTCGATTCGAACGACAAACTCGACGCTTAGACGCAAAAATTATCCTCCCAGTCATTTCTGCCCCGTTGAGAGCGATGATGAAATTTTTTTTTTTTTTTTTTTTTTTTTAATCGAAGCCTCGCTGATCTCTTCCTGCAATTTCTCATCTCGGAATCCAAAAGAGCGAGTATAATTTTCTCGATTTAATCTCGCATTTGAATAACACCGCTTGCCTCGATGCCCTCGTCTCGGCCGTGTCTGTGAGCGCGAACGGATGCATTTTTGTTGTTGTTATTTTCGTCTTATAACAACCGGGCGCGTACGCGACCCGGTGATGAATTGTAGTTTAGCCCGGCGATCGGTGAGCTCCTCCGGTGCAGTAAAGTTTAATATCACAGATATATCCTGCACACTGCACTACCTACGTACGTATTATGAGAGTCCTCTATTGCTAATATTGCCGCGCTGCGGATATAATACATACATATATCTGATGACGTAACGCGAATAGAGTATAATGAGTACGGTAATATTCCGTAGAATTCCATTACGTTACAAACGGGCGCTGGCGAGAGAGCTCGGGCTACCTAGCTTCGATACAGTACCGCGGCGCGAAACGCATCAGCAACGCCAGCCTCGAATCGAGTCTTATATACGAATTCCCGCGATAAACGCACGGCATCGTAGCCGTTACGATAGTAACAGGGATTACGATTTTATACCACCTCCTCGCATCGTTTCTCCCACTTTCGATTGAAAAAAAAAAAAAAAAAATCTCCCCTTCTCCAGGATTTTTGAAGATCTTTGATAAGGATTTTCCTCCGATGGACACGTTTATCGGATCGTTTCAGTGATTAATCATCATTAAAGCGTTTCCGTTCGGATTACACAATAAATTTATTCAGGAAGATAATAAAATGTAATTGAACGGACGTAGAATTGTCCGATAGGCGAGCTCCGGTCGACTCGGCGAGCGATAAAAATTTTATGGAATTAAATGTTAATTATCTTTGAATTAATTACGTTACATATGGTGTAAAATTCGTAAAATTTAATTACATGGAAATATGTTGAGATTTTCTTTTTTTTTTTTTTTATTTTTTTTTTTTACGGAGGAAAGTAATTACCGCGAGAATCGTGGTTGTTGTAATGACGATGAAAGTTATGGATAATGAATGGGAGAATGGAAATACGAATTCAGTCCTACGCAGCTCACCTCTTGATTACGTTCGCTTCCTCTTCTCTTTCATTTTTTTTTTTTTTTTTTTTTTTTTTTTTCCCCGTTGCTTTACCCTCTTCCGCTTCACTATTTATCTCTCGTTCAATTCATAACAGCCATGATGCCCGGAGGAAAATTGAAAATGAAATCGAGTACCATAGATCACGAAAATGGGCGAAGTTCGTTTCGAGGCTCCCCTCTCCCTATCTCGCTCCGGCCCAAAGCTGGTTGAGCGCATCTCCGCGCATCCTACCTTTTCCCTCGGCGTCTCTCCTCTCGCGATGAGCAAGGCGCCGACCGCGATACGAATGCTGGCGCGACTAAAAACTGCGCAAAGTTAAATAGAAACGTCCTCCTGCACGTAGATAGACGTAGATAGATAAGGAGATACAGCAGAAGGAGTAGACTAGTAAATAGTCGACCAACTATGAATATATACATACATATGTATATATATATATATATATATATGCATAACTCTACATGGATTTAAAAAAAAACCAGAAAACGTACTAGACATGGGTATGAAAAAAATGTAATCTTCCCTCGCATTATACCTTCTGGCAATAACGGGTTTACTGTGCGCCTCTCGAGTCCTTCGCTGGACGTATATCTCGAGCCCAAATAGACGCGCGGGAAAGGTCGAAGCGGGACCACGAGCGAGATGGGGGATAGAAACATACTGCAGAAAGAAAAAAAACAAGAGTGGGGATAAAATCAACGCGAGTAACGGAGTGAGACGGAAAAGAGTAAATCGTGGATTGTAGTAACCGAGCGCCATTCATTCTGATGCACCGGAAGTGACTATATATTTCCTTCGTTCTTTTTAAATCAGTCGGTTTTTTTTTTTTTTTTTTTTTTTTTTTTTTTTTTTTTCCCCCGTGAACGCCTCGCATTCCATGCAGCGGTGGAACACAGCCAAAGAGCGAAGTCCTTGATTGTGTTTTTGCGCTTATACTCTGTCGGAAATGACGACTGCGACGACAACGAGCCTATTTGCAACGGTAGTACCGCTATTATTATTGTATTATCTATGCATATCCGGGTGGGAATGGAAACAGATTCTATTCGATGAAGGAGGTCGCGTATCTTATAGCGAAGTACTCGACCCCAGTTTACGTCTCTTAGCTCGTTAATTATATTTCTGCTTAATTCTGTCGTGTTGGAAGGGGACCAAAAAAATTGTTTTTCCATTTATGCGCAGCTGCAGGGATTTTTTGCGAAGGTAGCTATTTTATTCGAACTCTGTTGGCAACATTGTACAAAAAAGATTTTATGGTAGTGGATGGTTCGATTTGCAGTTTCTGAGATGTGGTATGATTTTTTTTTAATAACGAATATTTCTGGCGAGGTGAGGTTTGAATATAAACTTAATTTAATCTTTTTGTACCGTGTTTGGACGTGAAAAAAGTCTTTTTGGAGTTGTTGCCTAATTGAATGCAAAAAAAGGGTTATTTAAAAAAAAAACCGTGTGCGCTGCTGCGGAATCTAAAAAAAAGTTTCGTAACATGATTTTTTCGTAACCTGACTACCGTCTCGTGTCGGAACGCGGCAAATTCTGCTACCTGTGGAGTGCGCCGAAACTATCCGTAATGATGATGAGAGCGATGGGATACAAAAAAATCATCATAAAAAAACCTAAATACTTAATTCTCAGTTTCGTTCCCGTTAATTCGTGGGTCTTTAATTTTTTTCTCTTTGGATACTTGTGCAGATTTCTGCTTGAATTCTCGTCGCCAAGTTCACGGCAGTTAAAACTATCGTTTACTCTCGTGTGGAAAAAAGCTGAACGAATAGATAAAAAATAAATGAAAATCCGCACGCAAAGTCACAAAAATTCGCTTAACCGCCGCTTGTTCCACATTTTTTTTTTTTTTTTTACTTCCCGCATATCCATCAAGAATCGCGGGTCCTTGAAAATTTGAATAAACGAAGTCGAAACTATTTAGCGTGCACAGACACGGAAACGGGGGCACGAAAAAAAAAAATTAAACCACTCTCGGGTGGATAATTTTTGTGACGCAATTTTGTTCGATTCTATTCGAAAACTAATTCGGAGGGGATGAAAGCGAAAAATTGGTACCTATGAGGTAGCGAGTGGAACATAGCATATCTTTCCGGCTGATTATTGGAGGATACTCCGTGACCACTAATATTTTTTTTTTTTCGCACAGTCCTTCGGGTTCTTCCTTTCTCTCGTTTCATTATTTCGCTCTCTCCCCCTCCACCCCACCGTACCTCTCTTCTTCCGGCATTATTATACCGGCTCGAGAGACCGTCGAGCTCGTTTTAATAAGATAGTATTTTCACTTCGCATAATTGTATGTATTTTAGATATTTCGAAAATTACCTTTACCAGGAAACTTGAGCGTGATATAATCGTCAATAGTTGGTATATAATGGTAGACTATAGAAATTGGAATGCGCCGTCGTCGGATATTACCTTTGCCCTTTTTGTATCGAAGCACCGACCTACATTCGTTTTTTTTCCATTGTAACGTTTTTTTTTCGTTTTTTTTTTTTTTTTTTTTTCGTGAAAATGTCGAAGAAACACATTTTTACGAACTAAAATCTATAAAACAGAACGTGAAGTAAATTTTAATGAAAAATCGTTAGAATTTTGCTGAATAACAAAAGTAATGAAACAAAATAGCTTTGGAAAATGTATTTGAAAGTTCACAAATGTGAAAAATTTCTGGGAGTTTTTTTTGTCTACGATTCCTAAGAATCTCGGCTAAACACGCACATCTCGCCTCTGAAAGATGACCCACTTTTTTCTGAACGCCTTCCACTTCGGACAGAGCTGATTTCGAGACCACATTGATGCTCGCTTCTGAGAGGAATTTTTTTTTCCCCCCCATCGCATCGCACCAAGACTCGCTAATTCAGATTGTTTGTAGATGCTCTTAGTATCCGAACCGGGCAAGAATTCCTTTCACATTTATATGTATATGCAATTTAGTAAACTCCGGATAAACACACGACCGTCAACGTTATATCGAACCGACATTTACATACCCAAAGGCTTAAACACAAATTGCCAAGAATTTTTCCAAAAATTGATGCTTCACATTACCCTTAAATCTCGAATAAAACACATATTTCTCTAAGAAAAAGCTGAGTTTTTAAAATCTTAAAAAAATGTCGTTAGGTTTTTTAAACGATTAGATAATGGTGTAAAATACCTCGCGAATTTTTCAATCTTGACTTTCAACGGCTGAGGAGTTCTCGCAGGGGTCCGGCAAGTTTATCTCGCTCGCTCTCTTCCTCCCGGGTGTTCGACTCTCCGTTACAGACTCGAAGGGTCTCGACCGTCCGCAGGGACGTTTCGTCGTTCGTCGGCTAGCCGGCGAGGGATGGGCCAGCGGCCGGCGAGGAAGCAGAGCTACGGGCTACCCGATAAAAGATGCAAACGCGGCGGAAGTGGCGCCGCGCGCCTCGCTACCTCATAATAAATTCAGTAAACGGCAGTCAAAAGGACTTTTGATCGGTCCTGCTGCTGCTTTACGGTGCCCCGGTATGTCGCCCTTAGCCCTCTGGCTCCGTCGCTGTTCCGCTCGACCGGGACGCTGCGAAATCTCAAATTCAAGCCCACGCGCGACAGAAGTAATTCGGACGTCTGCGAATTCATTGCTGCGTACCCAACCCAATGAGTTTAGATTTTTCTCTTTCATTTTGCTCACTTCATAGACTCTTTGAAAATTTCGAAACGAAAATAATAATTATTTTCCTTTGCGCGACTCACCACGGTATAATTACCAAGGGACTTTGCATTTTTTAAATGAATAATCCTTGATGGCCGAAACATTGAAAAAAAAAAAAAAAAATTGCATTTTTGAAATTTATAGTTATATTACAATTTAACTGTAAAATACTTCTGATATACCGTTGAAAATTCGGGTCTCCAAAATTAATAAACGACGATAAAAACAATTTCAATGTATTAAATATATTAATATATTAAATATTGATGTATCGCATGTATCAATATTTTATTAGATATTTTGAAACAGAGTATCGTAATAGAGAAGGGTCGAGAGTGAGAGAGTATGAGGGTTGTGTAATACGAGCCGAGTAAAGGGCCGACGATAGACGAGGTCAGTACCCACTTGACCACACGAAGTACCTGCTGCTCCTCTGTTTCCGTTCGACACGCAACACCGTCGCCTTCTCGGTCGCTTCTTATCAGCTATCCTCCTCTCTTTTCCGTCTACCTTCTTCCTTCGCACTATTCGCCGCATATTTCTTCACGGGAATCGATAATCTTATACCAAAGACACAAGATACAACTACGGTACGCGTTTGTACGTCGACGTTAATATTGCAACTGCGATCCAGCCTTTGCCGCATACGGCTTGGCTCACTCGACCAGCCCGCACCGCCCAGATAGCACCGACAACAACCTATCCGTCACACACATAAATCCAAACTCCCAGGCTTCCGTGAATTATTTAATACCTTCCAGTCGCTGTTTTATTATTTATGGACGTAAGAAAATTACTCCCATCGATTTTATTTCTTATATTCCGGGCCTGAGAAATAAAGCGAGTATAACGGTGCGCTACCAACGGTCGCTCTCTGTTGACCGTAGTCCGATTTTCTTACCACCGCGTTCAGCAACAGACGAAATTCAATTTCTTAACGTTAATCGTTTATTCTCTTTTTTCGAAAGGGCTTTATCGACGAGATCGAGAATAGAAAAATAACGGTGAGAACGTACAGGATAATGGTTGAATTAAGAGTTACAAACTTGACGAATTTAAACTAAAAATATTCTTTGTGTATCACACATTGATCACATATTGACGAAATTTTTGGCTCCATAATTGAGTTACACGGTAAACAGTTTAAAATAAAAATGTCTGACCCAAACTCGATTCCTACTGGACTATCGTAATTACCTTCAGCGTTTCCCGTCACCAATAAAGAAGAAAACGGTCCTCAAAAATTGTTTTTGCCGGGTGGAGGATTCCCATTGCACTCTCAGCGTCCCAGCTAGTCTGATTGAGTCTAAAAAAGTAAAGGAAAAAAATGATCCGACGCTTTGGCCGAAACGCGTAAAAACTAACGGCAGCCACTCGTCACACTGACGTGACTTCGTAGCCTCCGTGTCTCCGTCCAGCCAATCACTCATTCTTCCATGTCCTTCCCATAGATTCTTTCCATACATTTTTCAATTTTTTTTTACATTTTTTTTTTTCACCCACGTACAGATGTTCCGATGCTTCGAAACGTCCATTTCGGAAATGGCCATAACACACGGCAGAAGGACGAATGTTCTGACCCCGATGGCTACCCCTCTCTTCATCCTCCTGTCTCATCCCCTTCTTCCCTTCCTGACTCACGGTCTCCGGGCGCCGTACCGCGGTAAATCAGAAATTATCTTGTCGGGTTCGAGTACCTGCCTTTTCCCATCGAAACTCGCATAAATACAGGAGTGAGGTGAACCTCTCTATCTTCGTCCCTTCCATTTTCTACCCGTCGAACCGACTGTACCGCCGTCGGTGCAACCCTCGCGGAGTGTCGAGTGCATGCATGCATAGCAGCGTTTTGAGCTCCGGACAGGAGAAAGGGAATATCCAGTACCAACTTCAGCGTGGTACAGTTCTTTCCAACTTTCAGCTGATTTTTACATGCACCGAAAGATCGATATCAACGATATGTATAGAAAAAGATTTTTTAATATCATTACATAAGATAAGAGAAAAATTTATCTTGACCTAAAAATTAACCCTGCTTTCGCCTTGCTGTATTTGCGGTTGGTTCCATCTACAATGAATATTCATTGACTTTTCGAAAGTCAAATCTATACGATGGGATGTGTAAGCAACAAATTCGACGAGCTTCCGCGTCGAATATTATAACAATTGTAGGCCTCAGAAAATCTCAAATTGTTTGTTTCCTTCCTGAATTTGGATCATTTGGTTTCTTTCGATCGTAAGAAGTGCCAGAAGCAATTTTTCGTGTAAATAGTATTTGCACATTTAACAAACATCCAGTTTTTTTCTTTGCAATTTTTTTCTCTCAACCTTGGAATTTTGGGTGATAATAAAAATTCTAGAATCGACAAGAAAATAATATTCATCTCTCGTCGTGAATAAACGACAGTTTCTTAACGGTACAAAATGTTTTTACAATTATAGTTTTGTAGTTGTGAGAAAAGTCGGCGACGTTTTTTAAAAATATTAGGTGATTATCCGAACGAGACGGCAGACAAACGAACAAATACTGCGAAGCGTCGTGACGACACATATGCGTATAGCACACATACATGTACATGAATATGGACAACTATATATATATATATATATATATATATATATATATATATGTATAGAATAATACAAGGATCTGCGTAGCAGCATACGCGTACGTGACGTTCTCGCGAACTTGATGGACGGATGACCGGACCATTCCGCAGATTGCTTCGCTCCCGATCCGGCCGGAAGGAGATTTATACTACCGCCCGTCGTTATCTGTCCGGTAGCCATTCGGACGTCCGCGACCTGCTGCAGCATGCACCCTAGCTGAATGCATCCACCCGCCGGAACGATGCTTCAACGGGCGGCTTCAACGTCGCGACGCTCAGTTAGATAAGCGATCGATCTATCGGATTTCGGAAAGAGGTTGAAAAATAAAACTAACGACGCGCGGAGCCGAACGAGTTTATGCTAAAATTTCATTTCTCTCCCGGACACGGGGGAATCCGTTTGGAATTTTCATTCTTGATTCTTATTGCCGCAATCCTTCAACTGTTTAAGTGCATATTGGCTGCTTTCTAAGGACAGCTGCGTTTTTTATGCAATCTTCGATTATTCAAGCAAAACGATTGTTTCAGGCAAATGAAATCAGATCATTTTTTAGACGAAAGTTTACACGTGTCTAATTGTTCAACTGTTTTTAGTACAGAAATAACTGCTAACCGAAAACTATGGAACGATAGTCGATAAGAATATCCATAGCAACGACGCAAAACTCGAAAAACAGAAAGAGAAAAAAACCTTTTGAATTTTTGACTTCGCTGACGATTGCAAAAATAAAAAAAAAAAACAAACGAAATTGGGTTTCAAACGTTTCCGAGTAACTTTTACCGGTCGTCATGGAACTTTATCGCATTGAGCTTGCACACTATGCGTGCGCGCACCTATATCCATAACTTTCGTTTTCTACTCGGGAGTTCGATATAACCGCTGCTCAATCGTTCATCGTGGATGCATGTATATAAATACAAATATGTATATATATATGCGTGTGTATAAAAACGCAGGCTCCGATATTCCGGCTATTGCATACTATACCATTGGTAGTGTATAATATTGAAATCCGAACGACATCGACCATTCTCACTCCAAGCGACAAATTACATTTGGCGACTGTCACAAAAACGCCCGGGATGATATGAAAGTCGAACCTGCGTACAACTATGCCGTAGCGTATAGGTATATTGGCCGCACCGTGGATACGACCGCGGTGGCCGCTAGTAGTAGCAGCCCGGCCCTACTCGGACGCACCGATAGAAATTAAATTCGAGAATATTCGATTATGATAGAGAACGATGGAAACGAGTGGGAGGCGGTGGGTCGGGGGGGGGGGGGGTGAGAAAATGGTATGGGAATATTCTCGTTGCTCCCCTGTGATCCGGCAATAAAATCCCGGCTATCCGGAACTGCCAATTCAACCACTCTAAATTTCTCCCTTACACCCTTTTTCTCTCAATTTTTTTGCACCTCGCTTTTATCGTTTTTAACACAAAATATCGATGAAAGTCGTATGATGCTTTATTAGCGATGTTGTTTAAATGGGAGTGCATGATCCACGTGACTTTTACGCTTGAAAGTGATTTCGCTCTTTTGTTGTCCGGGTGATTTTTTTTTTAGGCGACGGTTAAAAGAAAAACGGAAATCCATACAAGTTACACCGTTTGCCGATCGCGAAATTTTTCCGTAGTCCCGATGACAATAAAATGGGGCTTAAAAAAAAAAAAACAAAACAAATTTACCCTGTCGCCCCAATGTATCGTTTCTTCGATGAGGTCAAATAAAATATTTATTAGCAATATCCACATGATTGTGTAATGGAAAGCCGGCAAGACTATAAGACAACCATGTAGACATTCATAATTAATTCCTTTTCTGTCCAATAAAAGAAACCATTGAAAAAAGCCATTATTGAAGAACTAAAAAATGTACCTTATTACGTTGTTATTAAAACTACTTTCAGTTTGCTTGGTATCGATCTATTTAATATTGATACGTATGCAAAAAAAAAAAAAGCATTCTCGCCAGGTGAAGCAATTTTAATTTCGTTTCTCGGTGACTTTTTAATGGTGGCATTAGTTGGCGTATAAAATGCCAAGAGTTATAAAGCCTCGAATCGTCGTGTTGCATATTACGTATTGTACACATACGAAGTTCCATTGTCCCTCGTGGCTGTGCGATTCTCCCTGGAGGCGAATCGTGTCGACGGTGCAGTTTCGGAAGGGCGTTTAAGCCCAGCGCATTTACACCACATACGCCCCTTTCACTCTGGGCCATCGATATCCACACTCACACACACACACACACAAATAGAATTTTCTCACTCTCTCGGGCGGGTGGGTGCGCGCGGAGTATTAAAAATTCTATAAACAATTACAGTCGGCGAGATTATACGACTCGATACGAAAGTGGCGTATACGAAAGAGGCACGAATGGAACTCTCTCGATCCGCGCTCCTTGCCCCGCTTCCCTCGAGCATAATAATCTCCACTCGAGGCGCGCAACCCTCTCGTCTCCCGCTCTTCCTCTCTCTCTCTCACCGCCTCTCTCTCTGGAGAGAGACCGAGAGAGACGGACGAAAATTAAATTATCCCGAAAAATTAAATTCCACTCTTTTATCCTCAGCTACCTCGATTCACGTAATAACGAACTCATTAATACCACCAACCACTTTCAAGTGAATAATTGAATTGAAAAAAAATTAAAAATAATGAAAAATTCAAAAACAAAAAAAAAACGAGAATTACTTTCATTACAATACGTCATTGGAAAGCTGGGATTGTAAATAGAACGAAAAAATGTAACCCTCCTCGTTTGGGAGATTTTCATTTATCGAGTTTGAGGCATGCTGTATTTCGGCTACGAGAACTGTGCGAATTTTAATAATCTTTAACAATAATCCTTCTATCTCTGAGACACTCAACATTTTTTAGATCTGAGTTTTATCGTGTTTTGATAATATTCGCAGACCTCGATGACTGTAATTTGATAAGGAGGATTGTTTGTTACAAATTTAAAAACTTTTAATAATATGCGCTGGAAATAAACGAATCGAATTACCGCCTATGTTTGATTAGTGTGTGGTTGTCTGAATCACAATTGCGGCAGCGTCATCAAAATATTTTCATCGCCAGCAGCTTTAGCACGGTTTCGAGCCCCCTTGCGCTTATCGGCGCGTTCGAGCACACATAAATATATATATATATATTAGTATATATATACGCATATATATTAATGCATACGTGTGCCTTTCTATATATATATATATATATATATATATACAGAAAGTCATACGAGGTACCGTCTGTTTCTTGGCTACTTGCGCAAAGTTGATTGAACGCCTCGCGCGCCAGTCAATTTTGTACGTTAAACTAGAAGTTACACAGCAGTTTGTATAGGTTGCTACGTACCTGGCACGCGATTTCCTCGCGGAACGATGAGTTTCCTCGGAAGGGACGGGCGTGGCGTGGGTTCTACATAGAGTACTGTATTCCCAATAACAAGGAGGGTGATAGGATTATTGTGTACGAGGGACAACTTACGCGAAAGTAGCATGGATAGTTTCAACCTGCTAAGAAGGGTGAAGAAGAATTCGTTGATTATATTTTTGGGAAAAGGGATTGCGAATAATGTTACTGATTTCATCGTAATTCAGACACGTGTGGATCTCGACTACTTGATTCGAAAATGCATTTCCCCACGTTGGGCAAAACAACGACTTGGATCACGAAGTTATGTTTTGTAAAAAAAAAAAAAAAACGTTACTTTAAGTATGAGCCAATTTTCAATATTGAAGGTATTCTTGTCCTAAAAATGGTTCACATTCTGTATAAAAAAGTGTTCCAACGCCTAGATTAAATATTTGTTATTTCATATAATATACAATATATTATTTTATTCGAAATTTTACCACTGCTGAAGTCGACCTTACCGGTCGAAACTCTCTTCTTATCTCTTCGCGCAATATGAAAAAAAAAAAAAAAAAAAAAAAAAAAAAAAAAAACACAACGGAACAAAATAAAAGACGTACTAACGTATGAACTAAAACGGATCTATCCTTCGATTCGCTGGTAATGCGCGGGATGCGCAGGTGGATTGGAGCTGAAGTGGTGTTCGGTTATAAAGTAAAGTAAATGTACAAGAAGATGAAACGACGTTACATTACGTCCGGCGTATCAGCGGAGACGACGACGACGACGACGGCGACGGCGATGAGAAACAAGGAAGAAGGGGTTGCGCTCGTTGGGGAGGTGGGGGTGAATGGCGGCCCATTGTCTGGACTACAAATTAATCTGGGGATCGATACTCCGCGGGCTACACGTTCTTTCGCAACGCAGTTTAATATATATATGTATATATATATATGGACATACACACACAAACCGACATATATATATATATATATATTTATATACAATAAATGTATGTGCTCCGTTCGTAAGCTTAAGGGGTTAAATGGGAGGGGGGTGGGGGAGAGAAGAGTATATGACGCGTGTGGTGGCGAACTCGGAGGGTTGATATGGGTGACTCGAAGAAAAATAAATCGAGGGAACAGGCTTAGTGCTGGGAGAGAAGGGTGTGGGTGATCGAAAGAAAGGGTTGAAGACAGCAGACAAGCATGTTCGCAGAGGTCGGCGAGGCTGCAACGGACTGGGGGGGGGGGGGGGGGGGAGGGGTGAAGGGAACAAACAGTGGGAGGTTTGAGGAAACGGGAAAGGAAATAATTGAATGAGATCAGTCTAGAGGTGGTGAGATTGGGAGCGCGAGTAGAGGAATTAAATTGGTCGATTGTGTTGGGATTTTTTTTTGTTTTTTTCTACGCAGATCAGCAACTTATCGATGTGTGCCGGTGAAGCGAAAATCATTTGTCGAAGAGTGGTGAAAATAAATAATTAAATTATGGGAGAATAAAGATAGTCCCGGTGATTCCGGATTTGGAGGATTATCTTTTGTGGAATGATTTCGAGTTCTTACGACACGGTCGAGTGTCGGAATTTTTTTATCCCCGGACGAAGACCGACTCGATCTGTGCAAAAAGGCGATCTGTTCAATACTCGTAGAAATAAAAATTGGATCGTAAAGAGTGGAAAAAAAATGAAATTTGAGCTCCTCGGGCAGTTACGACCGCTTATTCCCTCTTGGTGCATTTTTTTTACCCTCGGCGATGATTTGTAACTTTCCCTCGTCTGACACCAAGCTGGGAAAATGACGCAGAGAGGGTAAAAAAGTGATTCGATTCGACGGGGCTCGTTAACACGATAAAATATTTAAATTAACAATAAAAAGGGTTCTTGCTCGAAGGAGTCGAAGAGTCGACGAGCGGAAGAGTGGAAAAAGAAGGGGGGGAGTGACGCTGGATCGAGGGTTGCCCGGGAAGCTACGGGCGTTCGCGAAATGGCCGGGAGCGATTGCATTAACCAAGATTGCTGACGATAAAATGAAAATAATGCGAAATGACGTGAGCGCCCGGTTGACGACGCGGCAGCTATATAGAACGATCGGGGATTCGAGGCTCACCGAAGCGTACCTTCGACTTTCTCCTCTTGCCCTTTAAATCGCGAACGAAGCATCGAAAGAACAGAAAAGCTTATTTTAATTAAAATTTATTACATCAGCAGCGCAATCAAGCGTCGTAGCACACAAATCCATTAAGTCTCGCTCCTCGTAGCACTTAAATTTAACTCCTCGTCGAGTCGACCCAAAATTCACAGAGGATCTTCGGACGTCCTTTTAATCAAAATTGTTTTCAATAGGGGTTCAAAATATTTTAGATCGTTGTTGCTTCGGTCCTCGCCGTTTCAAGGGGAAAATGGAACGCCGAGGAAGAAGGAACAACGGCGAATGGGAGTGCCGAGGCAAAAACACGAGAGATATAAATGGTCGAGGCGCCGCGAGTCACTCTCAATTGCATTAAAACTTTCTCAGCGAAAAAACTCTTGCTGCGGACACTTGCCTGAAATCGCCTAATTCCAGCGATTCACGAAAATATCTATCAAATAAATGTAACGCTGCAACAAATTCTGCATTGGTCGACGTTGTCTGTTAATAATAATTATTATAATAATGATAATTGAAAATGGAAGTGACAGTGATAACGATAATAATAATAATGGTAATAATGGTAATAATAATAAGATATATTCAGTGCAAATAGGTATTGCACTAGCATGGTACTGAGAAAGGTACATTGCATTACGTTGGAGTATATTTCTACTGTCCATTAGCATATATTTCTCCGAGTGCGTGCAGCACGCCGCCTGGCGTGGATTGGAGGGGGTGGTTTAAACGTGAGCGCCCGCGCGTTTTATCGACGGGCCGGACAACCCTCGTGCGATATCCACCCGTTTTACCCCCTCCCGGTGCATCCACATCCCCCCTTTTCACTCTTTCTCCCACTGCACTCATTCCATACGTATCCCACCCGCGCACGAGACACGTGCACCGCTCGTTCACGAATCATGTGAGACAAGAGTTTTTCAATAATAAAAAGGATGGAGATGTTTCCTCGTTCGATCGTCCGCCTTTTTTTCGGTCTCTCCGCCTTTGCTCTTTTTCATCTTGCCAATATGATTCATCAATGTTTACCTTCTACATTAATCGCTTTTTTAAATATTAATAAAAAAAATTACCAACATTAGAATTTTTTTTTTTTTTATATTTTCGACATTCGATTAATTAATTATCACTCTACTTTTCTTTTAGGGCAATACTCTTTGTGCCTTTGCGAAAGTTTTTCTTTATTTTTTTTGCTTCACTTTCAGCTGGTTTTTTTTTTTTACTCTTTTGGATATTGCAATTTTTTTTAGCCTCGTTAGAGCTTGCTTTTTTGTTTTACGAGAGCGATAATAACGAACGTGTGGACGATCGATAAGCGACTAATCGATATATATGTCTCGACGACTCCGAATTCACGACACGAAGTAGCGATCTCTTCTCGGGTTCGTCGTTGCATTAACGTTTCATCGGGCGACCGGGAGAGAGAGGGAGTGAGAGAGCTTCCATTTCCTTGGGCAACGTAACGTAAGACGGGCGATGAAACCACAGCTAGCACACACACCATCTCGCAGCATCGATCGCTAAGAAACTTTCTTCGTCGCTTGCGCCGTCTAAAAGAGTGCGGTTAAACGATGAATACGAAAATACCGCAAAACAATAACGCGACTAATCGCTCAGGTAACACGATGACAATACCTCGTGAAAAGAAAAATACAAAAATTATCGAAAATCGAAAAGGGTAAATATTGTCCAATAATAAAATAGTATTAAAAAAAAAAAAATGCATACAAAATAAATGATAATCGTATAGTGAAGAAAGTTTTTCATCGCCGTCACAGTAAATGAAAAAATAAATATATATATTGAAAAAATTGTCGAAATGAAAATCAATCGAAATTTTTGTCACAAAAGCTGGGATTAATTCGTACGGATGCTGGTCGAGATTGCTCGAGAGAGTGAGAATGAAGGAAAACGAAAAGAAAACCGAGTTACGAGAGTGAGAAAAGCGAAGAGTACTCGTCTACTGTCGGGACGGTAAGAGTCATGGAGTGGGAAGGAAACAGAGAAAAAGTAGCGAGAAGAGTGCGCGACTGGAATGGGGCGGGGGGAGGGGGGGGGGGCGTACGGAGGGCAGAAGGGGGTTGGATGGAGAGTAAGTTGACTCTGCATTATTTAACCGTCGTCCTAGCACCCGTAACACGTGTTCTTTTGAAGTCTCGCACCCTTCAAATATTCAGGCTGACGTCACCACCGTCATATTCCTCCCTCTTGCTTCCACCCTTTTTTTCTCCCGTCTTGTTCTTCTCCTTGTATCTTTCATTTGCTCGCTTCCTCCCGTTTCTCGCCTCGTCCATGTCGCCCTGCCGGGGAACCCTGAAAAGCGTGCAAAGAACGTGCATGTCTCGCCTATAATATATAGTTTTACTCCTTAACTTCGAATACTTCTCTATCTTTTACCCTTTGTTTGAATCGTTTTTTTTTTTTTTTTTTTTTTTTTTACAATTTTCTGCGCTTCTCCGAACGTGACTTTGCTTTTCCCTATTTTAATTTTTTTTATCTCTCTTCCGACTATTCGCTATATTTTTCGCGACCGTGTTTCTCTCGTCTGCTGATGCACTTGCACCGGGCACGGCCTTCGGCAACCGGGGTGATTGCGAGAAATCTTTTCGGCCCCGGCGCTTTCCTTTCTAGATGATGATTTTTTGGCGCCGCCCAGCCGGAAACGTCGTAAATCGTAGATAAATCTTTCTTTTTTGTTATTTCAACTTAAATTTCTATTAAAAAGGCGCCGAAAAATGTTTAATAACAGTAATGCACCTTGATTGAAGTATTTTTGAAAAGCGTTCATTAAGAAAAGTGTCGAGGTGTTGCGAACACTTTTATTTGTTTATTTTTTTCCGAAGAGGAGTGACTCGAAGGGGGTTAACGGTTTCGGAGCGAATGCGATTCTTCTTTACCGACCGTGGTATTTCGCATGCCCTCGAACGGAGCAGCAAACGCGTCACAGAATTTTCCGAATTTAGACGTCGAGCCCAGTTTCTATCCATCTCCCCTGTCCTATAATCGATTCATTTTCTTCGGTACAAAATATATATATCGTATACACGGGAGAACCGCGTACTCTCGAATATATAAATACCACACATCGGAGTCGGTTACCGACTTACGTCACCGACGAGTCGCTCCGTCGCACACGCGAGTACGAGGAGAGGAGACTCTCTCCTTTATTATTTAACACTCGAGAGGCTCAAACGAACGTCTTGAATAGGCCATTCAGAGTAGGATCTTTCTAAGGGGAGACCCGTTAAGTTATTCTGTGGATATAATTGACGCGCGCCCCGGCTGTACGCCATACACGCTGCCTCAACGTGCGCCAGGAGAACCTCCTCTCTGGTCTTCCACGTTTTTCCGTCCTCATCCGTCGTGAGACTTCTCGGCCGTTTATAAAATCCTCGGTACATATTACACGAGACTTTGTGCCCCGCACAAGCGCGTGTCTTTTTTTTTTTTTCCATTAATTCATTCTTTTATCTTTTTTCTTTATTCTTTTTGCGACATTCTGTCATTCCAACAGCCTTCGAGGACTTATTATTAGTCGTGCGACAGACCGGGGATACACACTCTGCATCTAATATTCTATCGTCTTTATGATACGAATTGTTGTTCGAGCTCTTTGACATTAGAGATATTCCAGAGTTATTCAGTACAGGTGGCTCGAATTGTGGCGTGTGTTAATGGTTGGAGAAAATGGTATTAAAAAAAAATGCTTATCTTGCACGCGGAATGGCTTTCCGCGTTGTACTGAATTTTCCGCCTGAGGGAATAATTTTTTTGTGAAGGAAAAAGTAGTTGATAATAATAAAATGATAAAGAGACTGACGGCGAGGTAAGAAAAAAAGGGCGAACAGTTCGCACCTTCGTCTCTTCGGAGGGTTGAAGCGGCGGGTACAAACGACTTAAGAAGAAGTAAGGCGAACATCTGGAGTTGGAAAGCGTCTACAAAGGAAAACGCGTGTCTCCTCGCCTCGACCCGGCCTCGAGCATCGAGCGCTCTCAATCCTTATCCTCTTTTTGACTCCGTCCGACCCTCCACCCATATATGTTCATCTAATTTTTTTCTTTTATTTTTATTATATTTTTTTATTTTCCTGCTCCATCTTTTTTTAATCGCACTTTTTTTTTTCTTCGCCCTGTCTTCGAATCATTTCTTGTGCTCGGACGGTTTCCGCCCTGGCAGCGCGGGCCGAGAAAGTGGGCGGAGTTTTGCTCATCTTTGCACTTCGTATTGTTTCTCGTGAGGAAGAAATAAGCGAGCTAGACGAGAAGAAAGAAAAACACGCAGCGAGATATGTGCTCTTGAAGGGAGAGAGCGGAGAGAGGGCCTCTCGAGAAACGCCTGTTTCTAGTAATGAATTCAGAGTGGGCCGTGCTCATTTGCTTTAGCCTGTTACAAACGCGCCACGTTTTCCTACATATTTCTATCTTTCTTCTCGCGAGTTTTTTTTTTTCTGTTATTTCGACCGTTTTTCACACTCTGAACGCTCTGCGTGTATTCGATGTGACACGTGTGCAGTAGAAGTCCTTTCTGGGACGTAATTGCAATTATTTTCGAATCAGACGATTCTTTTTTTCATTTCTTAATCTTTAATTTTTTGTCCGAACTGCAATTGCATTTTTTCCTTGATTTTTCGGCCTGCTAAAGGAATGCAGATAATAAGATGAAAATTAGATTTCATGTACATTTTACCTGTTCGAATCTAAGTTGGTGGATTTTATTTGTAGATTTGATATTTAAAGATGAAAAAAATTAAGCCACAACGACGTCTTCCTCCATTCTTCTGCCATTTCGATTTAGAGCTCGTGATTCTCTGTCATTTAATTCCACGGGAATTAAATGACAGAGAATTAAATGACTACTCATAGTACGTAATGATAGATTAGCGAAAAAAGCCAATTTTTAATGTACGACAGGCCCGGTCGTTTGTGAAGGGGATCGGTTATGTATAACGCCGAATGAATGACAGCGTAAATACGTACAACCTAGATTGACATCGCCTGCAACCTATTCGGATACCTCAGGTATACTTTACATATTCAGGCATTTGTCCCGTAAAAAAAAAAACCAAAAAAAAAATGAAAGTGTTCAGATCGAATTATCATTAGAGTATCGTTTTCATTTTTTAATTGATATTTCTGAAATGACTCAACGAAATATTACCGAAGTTTTATAACATCGTCCGAAGCTTGACACTAGAGCTGAAGAGTTTTTTTTAACCTTTTAAGGACGGGGAGTTTTTCGTTAAAAATCGACTTTTTTTTACATGAAATCTATCCATAAAGGGGGTCAATTCCGAATATAAAGCACAAAGTTAAATTGCTGGTCGATATTATGTATATTATATATATATATTATCAGCCCCGTCCTCGAAAGGTTAATTTTCATTTTTCTCAATTCTTTTTCATTGATAATATTAAGCTGTTTTTTGTTTACTGTCAGTTTGAGATAAGAGGAGAGAAATGAATGGATATTTTT
Source organism: Listrodromus nycthemerus (assembly GCA_963978505.1). Taxonomy (NCBI): domain Eukaryota; kingdom Metazoa; phylum Arthropoda; class Insecta; order Hymenoptera; family Ichneumonidae; genus Listrodromus; species Listrodromus nycthemerus. The sequence continues at coordinate 17,120,156 of OZ021681.1, forward strand.
CAATAGCTCAAAAACACCCATAACATCGCACTTGGTGCAGCTGTTTCGAAGAAAAATATACAGACGCGAACGACGATTATTATTTTCATTGCGTTTTTCATTGTCTATGATCTTTCTTGGCCAAGGTGCATCCTCGTTATTGCGTATGCGTCACGCGTCCCCGTGTTTTGCGCCTGTTGCCCATCACCGTTTTTCTTTCTTATAATACTCTAATGCGTTTTTAATCAATATATGGTTCTTCGAATAGTTTTTTTTTTCTTTGATTTGCCTCGTGGAAATAGTCTCGGTTCAGACTCGGACGCGACAAGAAAGAAAACAAAATTGTCCTAACAATTAAATGAAATTTATTCAACGCTCGTTTATGCGACGTGTGGAATGAGAACGTAATTTGTTTGTTCAGAAGCTATTATTCTCGGACTTTGTTGCATGACGACTTTAAATTGTATAGAATGAGTTGAATGACGTAAAAATTGTGAAATATCTGTTTTTCATTATTTTCTTTACAAACATACAGCGCAGGTAAATAAAATAGGTATTTGATATCGAACACTCGTCTATGGAAAAACGGCTTATACATTTTTTTCTTCTCTTTTATTGCCATGGGCATACATTTAATAAGACAATAAATTTATTTTCGCAAAAGCATTTTTAATTCATGAACGAAAAAAGAGGTTGCATCAAATTATCTACGATCGGTTTGGCCCGCATAATTGACATGCATGTGTTATAATTTATTAAAATTCGACACATCGAAATATCAATTAAGAATTTTCGAAGAAGCGAACCTCATCGATAATCATATAATTCGAGACGTCACAGCGGCCTGTGTCAGAATTCCAGCTCGGCTTGTAAACTCGCACCTCGTCGTTCAATCTTTATCTAAATAGTAATTTCTGAATTTTTAGAAAAAGAAAATTTATTACCAAAAATGCGGGTATGTAAGGTCGACCGTGAGGCGAAATTCCCAAACAAAAAAACGTTTCCGACTTTAAAGAATAATCTATAATCAATAATCATCGAGTACTTTCGGTATATTTTGTTTTGAAAATATCAAAGACATTTCGTTTTGGACATATTTTTTTTTTCATTCCTTTTTATTTCTGCCAACCTTCACCGTCGAACACGTCGTACACAATGCACGGCTAGAGTGCTCCAGTCTCGTATGGGAAAAATTCAGAGACGGGAGAGAGGAGAGACGGTCCGGGCCGTCCCATAAATCACAACGTGCTGATTCGCAATAAATAATACAACGATCTCCGACGTTTCGTTGCCCGTGTGCTTTACGTTCGTACGGCGAAAACTTTTAATGCTGTACGCCCTCCCCTCGTTCCCAACTCCCCATGTTTTCCCATAAAGCACTGGTGCAGCTCGAGCCACTCTGCCGAATAAACGAAACTACTGCTTCCTGCTTTACACAATCCGAAAATTTTTTAAATCCGTCCAATAGTAAAAAAAAAAAGCTACTTTCTAATTAAAAAATCTTCGCTTCTACAAACATATTTCTTTAAAATTATTTTTAACAACGAACCTCCGTCGAGTCAACAAAAAATGTCAAGAATTAACGCAATTGAACCAAAAGACTAAAACGGAAACGCCAAATCAAAAAAAAAATTTCCCGTACACTTTGCATTTTTTATTTCATTCTCCTCCCCTCCAATCCGCAGTCCCTGATAGAATTAGCGTGCACGAATAGTGTCTCTGCGTACTTCGGAAGCGAACGAAAATGCTTTCAACTCGTGTGAAATCAAATAAAAGAAAACACATCATGAAACCAAAATAAGGTCCTTGCGCACATTGCCAGGTAGGGTGCGTATTTTTTTAATTTTTTTTCGGAGTTTTCGCGAATGTACTACAGTGACTCTGTATTATTTCACGCAGTGACTCTGTATTATTTCTTTTTCTAATTGTAATTTTAATCTTTTTTATTTTACCCGCAAACCCGGTAAATTTTAGCCGCTGCTAATGCGACGCCAGCGCCCGCGCAGTAGAACCGCGCATTATACGCGTATCCGTACCTACGTTGGTACTTATGTGCGGCGAGTACGTGGGTACATTGTGCACGACCTGAGTACATACGCTGTAACGGGATCGTGGTAGTGACAAAGGTGGGGGTGGTTATAGCTCGAGGCCCTTTGTCGAGGCGCACGACCGCGACGCTTAGTTCGCCGCGGTGGTCGTCCTTAAATATTAACGACTTAATTATCCGGTGGTCATTAATAATTCGGTGGACGTGCGGCGTCGCGTAGGTGAGGCTTGGCTATCCCCGCTGCCTCTTGGACGCACAGTGCACGCTCGCCGGTACCACTGCCAGGCGTCGAACGAGCCGTGCCCGATGCGCCACTCTACCCGGTCTTCGTAATCCTTTCCATTGCCACCGCTCGCCCGCTTCTCCCCCGGGAATCCCAGACCGTCGCCAATCACTGATTCCTTCTTTTGCGAATGATTACGAGAAGGGCAGAAGTTCTTGCGCTGGACAGTGGATGACTTAATCACGAGAGATCACAAATCTGATATTTAACAAGTTCCTCGGCGAGGCTGGAAAATAGAGTCATTTTTTTTATGTATTTTTTTTTTAGTATAGTGGGAGTTTACGGAGAGAAAATTCGTGCGCAAAAGAATGTTCCGGTGATGTTGCGTAAATGAGGAAACGATTTGAAGGGTTTGGAGATACCGGACTACGGCGAGTGATCGAATTCCGAGAGTCTCGTCCGCACGGTTGAAAGCTCTCCGAGTTTTTTTTTTTTTTTTTTTTCGTAATTTATGCTATCATTTAAAATGAGCGTAACATCGGAACCCTTGCGAGAAAGTGTCCGGCGTGCTCTCGACCATTTAGCGTCGACGAGTCGTTGCGAGAGATGCAACAAAAATTTTTCGTAAAAGTTATCCACCATGTTCCACTCATTATTCCTAGACGGTTTTTTTTTGTTCATTAGCAACACGAAAGTTCCTAATGTCGATGTTAAAAAAAAGATTATTATAAAAAAATGGAAAAGATATTTTAAAAAAAAATGGAAAACGTTAGTGCAGGAACGTGTTTTCGAGGCTCGAACCTTGAACCGGCTGTTGAAATATTATACCGAAAAGTTTTTGAAATTATTGGCCCAAAGGAACTTACCAGTATGCTTGCCTTGCTCCCGTTTTCCCTTGGCGTTCTCACCGGTAAATAAATACCTCGTTGAGCGGGGTTGAACGGGGCAAAATTGGACGACTGTGAACTTTGGCTCCGGCGAGAAGTCGGAGCAAAGCCGAGATTGGAACTTATTAAATGGATTAAAGTTGCAAATGCGATAACGATGGTAATTAGAAACGCGAGGCCGAGAGCTGGAGAAGCAACGGCGGCAGCGTCTGCCTGTCGTTGCGTACGTGCGTGGTCTACCTGTGCTCCACTGGCGAACGGACGTACGCTCGGCGACGAACGAGAATAGAAGGGCAACAATACACGAGTATCCGTACCGGGCCTCAATCTGTTATATTTCGCACAGAGTGCACACAGTCGACGAGCTCGCAGTGTTGATCACACAGTGAGAGAGAGAGACGAGCTTAGAGAGGACCGAAGAGCCTCCGGGGGACTCCGATGGACGGGCGTGGAGGAACAGACAATAATGAAATCCATTACCTCGTCCTCTCCTTGGCTTCGTACATCGTTACGTTATTATTATCGCAGGCACGTTTCGTTTTGGAACTATTTCCGCACCGAATCGTCTTTCCTCGCCGTTTTGACCCTATTTATGCGAGTTTCTGGTAGCTTCATTCTCAAAACTTTTCTATTGGTCTTCTTTCTTTTTTGAATTATCGTTAATCACAACTTTTACACAATTAACCTCGACCCCTGAGCACCGGGAAATTTTGGGCTGGTGGGTCGAATTTTTATTAATATATATTCAGGAAATTGTGTCTTCTGTAAAGAGCTTTTGGCTCGTGGGAGAACGACTATTAGTATTGTTTAGTAGTGTTTTGTTTAACGTTGGTAAACCGTACGTAGTTTTATCACGAGTTTTTTTTTTTTTTGTTACGCGAAAACGAATACGTCTCTTGGTTTCGTTCTCATAGTCGTGATTGTTTCGAAAAGTTACCTTTTTTAAGGTTACTTATTTATATGATTTATTTTCGACGAGTACCAAGTATATCTTTTGAAAAATTTGTTCGCCTTTACTGTCGAGAAGTCAAGATATATGACACAGAATTTGCGTATGAAGTATTATCTCTATAGAATAATTCTCGTGAGAATGACCGCCCTTGAAGTCTCGTCCATCAATTATTTATGTTTTAATGACAGAGCCAGTTTTAATTTGCAGTATTCTACTTAAAAAATGTGAGGTTGTCAGTTTAAACGTACCAAGGACGAATAATTAAAAAAAGCCACTTCACTATCTTAGTAATTGTTCCTGCTTCGTCCACTCAATGTCGAAAAAAAATAATTATAAGCCACGAGCTTCGTTTCGACACTTCACAGAAAACAACAACAATAATTTTGTCTGATGGTTTGGATTAAGCCCGATCAGTTGGAATTTCATCTCGGCCGGCGATAATTAATCCAGATGCATTTCCGTTCGGTTTTTCCCTACATAGACGTAGGATAATTTTTGGATCGAGTTATTGCATTAACCAACAAAGTTACGTAAAATTGGGTGCGCCAACGGCTTACTTTTTAACGCGTACAATAGTTAGTGGCGATAAGCACAGTTCACCATTGCATACTTATCGGAGCCCGGGTCTACTTTATCGCTTGCTTTGCAAAGTGTCGAACGATTAGTCGATCGACGTTGTAGCGACACCACTTACTTTAGCTCACTGCATTGATAATATTTCGAACGCGATATTTGTAATTATACGCTTCGTACATTGTTGCGAACGAACGACCCAGTAATATCGACCTTATTATCTTCGCTAACTGGTTTTTTCCATAATCTCACGTACATGCGCCGGTTTCGGGAATCCAAATTTTTCCACCAAGAACATGACTGGCGTCTGTAATACGGACGAGCAAAAAAGAAAGGGAAGAATTAAAAAATTTAATCCTATTAATTTCACAGTAATCTCAAAAATGATTTATTTTGTAAATGCCCAAAAATACATAATCTTACGTCTACTTTCGTTTGGGATGTTCATTTTTCCACCGTAACGGATTAAACTTTTAAGGACTTTTCATTTCCTTCCTGATCGCTATGTATTTGGAGTAACACATCTTTATTTCTATTTTGTTGGTTTTATTTTTCGAAGATTCTATGATATCCTCTCAGTTGTTTTTGCTCCTCTGACTGCACGTTTCGTTCGCCCGAAGCCCTTTGCCATTAGTGCTGGGATTGCCCATTATAAACGTAACGGCGTCACGCTCGGAGCTTTACGCTTTATTTCATATAAAGGCCAGTCGATGATCGTTCGGTTCGTTGTGCAGCATATGGACGGCGCGGACGTTCGCGGATACCTGAACCGATCGTCGTCTCGACCGTGCCGGAAAAACGCTCGATCCTCTTCTTACACTCGACGCTCTGTCATTACGATGAGCCGCGCGGCGAGCTCTCTTGAACAGCCCTACGTTACGCGCCTCTCGATCCGTATACTTCATATTTTATATTATAACTCACTGCGAGTCTCCGAGTCACTTGGTAAAGTACCGGTCTCGTCTATGCCACTCGTAGATCACGATCATTTTTATATCTCCGTGATATTCACCAGAGAAGCAGACAAGTCCCGCAGAATTTTTCACCTTTTCACTGTTTAATTTTTATCCCAACAACTGCACGACGAATCAATTTGCCCTTCGGAACACACGGACAGATGACTTTTATCCGCTCGTAAAAAAAATTTCGCCACCCAACGGCCTGCCTACATCCTTGATTCGGACCTGCAACACCGATTCAAAATCCAGTGTTTCAAATAGCCCCGGTCTCCGTCATCTGGAGTTAAAAGAAATTACTAAAAGGAGCTAAAAAAATAAAATAAATCATCGACAAAAGAATCGATCGTTTGAAGATAATGTGCAAAACTCGAACCGAATAGGAAATGAATCTTATCTTTCACTGCGAATTTCTTGGAAGCTCCTCAATACTATAAATCTGCAAAATAAGAAAAATTTTTTAAAAAAGTTAACTTTGGTAATTTTTGTGTTTTTTTCGGTTCTCTTCTCTGTGTCAATGATACACCGTCGCATTAACGCGCCGCAGAGGTGACGACGGCTCGCTTCCGCATAATTTACACAAACGTTTATTCAATATTTTCCCCCGGTGTAACGCTGGCGTGGCCGTTTCTACGTACACGCGTGGACGCACATGCATACGTGTGCGTATTACACGGATGTCGCGCTACATCGTTCGCACCCTCATTGTCACAAGTTCGCAACCATATGCGTGGCCTTCCTCTTTCACTCGTACTCCTTTCGTTCTGTCACATTCTCGCTTCGTCCCACTTGGCGGCCGCAAATGGACGGGGTTAATCGCGCATTCGTGGATCGCAACTCCCACAGCCACGGAAATATATATAATGCACATGTCTATGTGTGACGTACGCATTTAAGTTACAGAAGTGCGACTATATTGTGCAGAAAACGCCTCGATAATGCAAAGCGAACAATAGACCGACTGACTATGCTGCACGTATTCGTATGAAACCCCATACGATAGTGCAGTGTCATCATTTCAATGTTTGCGTGTTTACCATTATGCACATGTAAATTTTTTTTTCATGTAGCATTTTTCTATTTCCTGTATCGACAAAGTTCGGCGAACTTTGAATATCGATTTGCGCCCTTTAGACCAGACGAAGAGTAAATCGTGGTTTTTCCGGTCATCGACAATTATTTTCTCGTCGCAGATTCTTCGGTGACGTCTCCGGCGTGTCGGAGGAAAAGTGCGTACAGAGAGTGCGCCTTCGTGTCGTCCGGCGCAGAGAAATTTCATTTTGGTCCGTCAATGACACCGTGAAAGCGTAATTTGTGACTATTTTCAATCGTAATGTTTGACTAATCGTAATTTCAACTGTTTCACCATCGTATTTTATCCTCTTATGGCGTTGCAGAAATAATCGCCCGCGGAATTTCACTCCCCGGGCTCTCGTTATATTCGCATCGACGAATTGAACCACTTCGTTGCCGGAACTTAAAATCCTACCAAAAATCCCTGAATCGTCGAGTAATTGATGCTATGTTCGCAAAAAAAATTAATACGTCGGGTTAGAAAAATCCGTTTCTTTTAATATTCTCTCTGCAACGCTATTCGTATTATCCGGGACACGGAAATGTCCATGAAAAATAAACGCAAAAAAAATGTTTGGTTTATCCAAGACTGCCTGTAATCTCAGCACCTATTCAAAAATTCTGCTTCGAATCAATATATAAAGCCTGTATACGCGCTATAAAATTTCAACGCCTCGGCACTCTCATCAGCAACTTTTATCCCCGTACTCGTTACAATCCTAACACACGCCCGTATACATATATTTTTTTTCTACAGCAGCAAGCAGTGTGTCTGCAACTAGCACGTACATTGATACAGACAAACGTGGCTTCTGTCTATAGTATATTCTGATTGAAATCCAAATAATCATAGAAGCATCTCTTCGCTCGTAGTCAGTTCGTTTGCACGTTTTTTGCACCGCTCAATGTGCAGTGCGGAGAGTTCGTGGCCGCTGGTGCACGGGGTACGTTTCCCGGTTGGTGTCGATATCCGTCGAACGTTGCGCCTCGCGGGGGATGGATTAGCGTAATAAAAGTGGCGAACGCGTGCAGTGAATCTATAGGTAGAGGCCGAGGAGGAAGAGCCGGCTATGCTGACGCTCATGGACACACTGCGGAGATACGCTGTGCGTATTAGCTCGCATATATCGATGCGCCCGTATAACCACCTGCCAGGGGCGCGTGGGGTAATATCTGCAGGATGACCCCATCAGGCCAAGTTATGATTCTCTAATTGAACCGGTCCATTCATTCGAGCCGCTAGCCAGTAAGCCCCGCGCATTCCCCGACTGCACACCGCGCCGTCCAAGCCTCTCTGTGTCTACCGTCCCGCTCTCTTTACATCTCACGACTCTGCAACTTCGCATTCTCGCTATTTCACCCCCCTTTTTTTAGTCAAGTCACGCAATATTCTTGTTTTCACGGCAAGATTTTACCGGAGGTAAAAATTGATTTACTTTTGATGGGATGAAATTTGATTATCACAGGCTAGTCGGGCTGTTTGTAACTTTAATTTGGAATTATGATTTTTTTTTCATTCTTTCGAGAATTAAGGTGAAAAGTTGGTTGGAGTAATTTGATTTGGATCATTGAATAACGTTGATTCGATAAGGGGAGATATTTTCTTATTATGGTTTTGACGATTAGGCGGAGGGACAAAAGTGTTCTCGATACTTTGCGGAACTTACCAAGGGAAATGTGAGGAAGTCCGCAGACACAAGGCTGTGGAAGGGTAGCGTAAATTGACGGTAGGGAGAAAGACGGAACAGAGGAAGCTTCAGCCGGTTCTCTCGACCCCGATTGTTACATAAGTCGCAGTGGTCGACGAAGAAGCGGAAGAGAAGCAAGACGAAGAAGACGACGACGCTGTCGCCGCAATACTATAATGTTGTGCAAAACATAACGTATTCAGTGTAAGCGCTAAGTAGCGTTAAGTGGGTCGAATTTGCTCTCCGCGACTCCGTCTTATTATTACCGCTTTATATTCCGCGAGCGTTTTAGCAAGCGCGTGTGTCACGCCGGTGCGTGTGCACGCAATTTTTCTTTTTTTCTCCACGCTAGTTTCTCGTATTTGCATTTCTGCTTTGTAATGCGTCAATCCTAAATGTTTTCGACAGCTGGAAAACTGGTATTTACTGTTGGGCATTATAAATATTGAAACATAGCAATGGAACCGTATCAGGTAATTGTTTTTATGCACTTTTTGCAGTATCAGAGTCTCGCGAACATTTTTCAAAGGTACAACGGGGTTGTTGTTTTGAAAGAAGTTTCTTGACCCGGACGACATAAGAACACAGTCTCTGCATCTTTGAAAAATGTGACCCGATAAAAAAAATCGTAAAAATAGTATAAAAAAAATTTGTGATAAGCGGTTGAACGAATAGTTGCACTCAAACCGGAGTTGTATTAACGTGCAGGCTTTATATTCGGCACATTTACAACCCCACCAAAAAATAAATAAAATGACTCTACTGAAACATAGACTAGAGAGTAAAAAATTCTGAGGGTGGAAAATTCGGCTACAATTCGAACGCGCTTCGCCGATGCTCGTAATATGCGATACGAGACGTGGCTTAGAACTGTCCGTTCGTATGGTTCGTGTGCGTGGTAGGATGTGGCTTATTGGAGCAAATCTGGGTTATATTATTCACGACTCTATAGGAAGTCGCGCGATGTACGAGTAGGCCGGCTGCATCGCTGCTCAGCAGATGCAGATGCAATTCTATATGCACCACCAGTAGAATAAGCACCATTACAAGTAGAATTAGCAATGGCAGGAGTGCGGTGCCCGTCAGCGGCGATTCTCGTTGGTACAACCGGTAACCCTCTCCTCACTCTCCTGACATACCGTTCGTGATAACGAGCGAGAAAAAAATGGTCTATCGACCTCCTCTCCACCACTGACCGTCCGTTAATTGAATCATCGCGCTACGAAGCGTATTAGCTTGCTCTTCAACTCTCGGCGAATTTTCTTTTTTTTTTTTGTCAAAGATTAACGAGTCCAAGAAAAATCCTTCGTTACAATTATTTTTAATCTTTTTTACCTCTCTTTTATTGGCTGGAAAAGTTATGTTGAAAAAATGAATTTATGACATTTTTTTATTTCGTAATGCTCGGTGGCTGTTTTTTTTTGTTTATCCATGGGAAAATAAGAGAATTAAGAAGCTCGGAGGTTAAGATTTTTTTTCTATGCAGGTTTGTAAGTCTTTCGATGTTCGACCTGAAAGTTAATTAATTGCTTCATTCAATAATTCGATTAAACTTTTGTTTTTTATATTTGAGGATTCATATTGTTTGGGCGTAGTTATGTGTATTGAATTACCCTGCCGTCAAAGTTAGAAAATCCTACGTGTTTACAAAAATATCGGGATATTTTTCTCTTTTTTTTTTACATCTCTATTCCGGATGGAGCCCCATCAATGAGTGTCGACATTGGCGTCGTCGAAATAATATTGTGTCCAGTCGATCCGTCACGGTTATTTTTGAAACGGGGCCCGCCTCGTGAGCGCCCGAACAGAAACTGGAATCATGCATGACACTCAGCCGTCCAAGGGGTTAAAAAATAAAAGACAAGGCAAAATAAATGGTTATAACAGAAAGAGAAATTTTTAGCCCTCCCCTTTCTCCCGCGTATCCTACCAAACCCACGTGATAAATAATTGACACCGCCAACTGGCCGAAACCCTCCAGACCATGTAAATAGTAAATATTTCATTATCGACTCTTCGATCCAGTGTTATTCCTTCATTCAACGCTCTCTGCCACAATTTTTTTTTTGGATTCGTCAATTTTTTTTTGTCGTTTTGATATTCTGCAAAACACGATACCGTACGTACATTGGGCGAATATTTTTTTATGCATCAAAAGTACTCGGTCAAATTTTTTTATTTCTGAATCCTCGAAGGGAGTCCCTCGACTTTCACAAATTCGATCGATGACATTGAAAAGTTAAATTAGCAGAGTTTGATAAATAGAATTAATTTGCGAACGAAGGTTGCGACACCTGCCTCGCCAATCTACGCCACATTATACTCTATATGTATGTATGAAATGTATAAATGCATGTATTTATGGATGCGGCAAATCATTATAATTGTGCGAGAGAAACGACAAATTTATTGCATCCAACGGCTCAGCCATTCACCACGTGTAATTACTGTCGCCCGTATATTGCCGTGATTAATTGCATTTCTTCGTGAGTACGAAATTTCGTTATGCATTAGTATTATTATTACTTTTATTGCAACACGTTCGTAGATTCGTACGGATTATTTTGTCGAATTACGAAACCCCTTCTCCTTCCGGAGCTCAACGAATTACGAACGGAGGAAAAATCGATAACGTGTGTGTAGGGAAGCGATTAAAATTCTGTTGACGACGATTAATTTTTAAACACATCTTCGCACCATCGAAACCAAAATTCTAAAGATGCACTTACATTTTAAAAAATATATCCCACCTATAAATGTCGAATAAAATTAAGGTAATTTACATCCTAAAAGACCGTTAATGTGATTGTCTCTTAGGCAAAAAATAGTCTTAATATTTTTTCCACGTTTCGCCAATTCTTGTTATCGTCTTTTGCAAACCAAACGAAAGCAGATAATATTCATTTTAAGTACAACTCTCGTGAAACAGTCACGTGCAATCAATAGTTATGTGAATTTTTAATATCGAATAGATATCGAAAATCGAGTAACCCGAGCCCTATTAAATAATCGTGGGCAGATAGCTGCTGGTCGCTGGATCGTGTCTGGCCGGTAGGCGCAACGTGTGCCCAGCAGTTAATAAATCAGCCGGCAATTATTAAATTGGCCAACCGACCGCGTCAAACGTATGCCCTGCCGGGCTCCGCTCGACCGGCTGGGAATGAATTAACAAATAAACACGGATATCGGTCGCGATCCCGGGTGTCCGGTGCTAGGTGTACAGTAGCAAACTGCGGCATCGGTGGCTGCCGCGGCCGGGAATCAACCGCGTCGACACCTCCGTCGTCGAGCCGCTCCGACCAACGGTGTCGCGCCGTTTACCCCGTCCCCCAAAACTTTTATGCGATAAATTCCTAAACAATCGCCACGACGATATTTCGCACGATGGTTTGTCCTGAAACTGGGATATTGGTCCCGTTAATCTCCCCGCTGAATCAACATTCCCCGATCTCCAAACACACGTGTTCTTACAAAGGACGATAATCACAATTGCAACTACACTGAGGGTCCACTCAGAAAAAAGTTACGATTATCGAGTTGCATCGGAGGGTTAAACCGGTGATGCAAGGTAATAAAAAGAAAAAAAAACTACGTATCGAGTGAAAAACCTACGTCGAATCAAGTTCATTCTCAATTCCGTACGAAAAAATGTCCCCTCGCTCTGGTTCAATCCAGTCTAAAAAAAAAATCGAAAAAACTCCAAATTCAGGGGAAAGCTCGGTTACCAACGAGTGATAAGTGAGAAAGCTTCGTCTATCCCGTTTCTTCCGACCATCGCAGCACATACCTACATCCTCTTACGTAGCCTCGCATACACAAAGACACAAAGCTTTCTTTCCCCTCCTCTTCCTACTGCACTTTGCTTCCTTCCTTCGCTCCTCTCTCACTTCTTTTTTCCATCTCCAGCATAAACACAGCTTACATACGCGTATGTGCAAACAACGGGGACACGCACGGATACGCGACCCTTCGTACATGTTCAAACAAAAAAAAATATGAAAATCCCCACGCACACAGACGTGTGCACAGCGTATGTGTTAACTCACGGAAACACACGTACACGTCGTCAGAGAAGCGGCGGGCAAACACACGTACGATGGAGGCGCGTTCATTATGATTCGTGTATTTATATAAGGTCTAAAAATATGCCGCTATGCCGGCGGGCCCCACCCGGTATTTCATCTGAGAATAATATTTTAATGTACATACGTATACTTCCATCTTTCTCTTTCAATTCTTTTTCCTGGATCTCTCTCGCTCGCTCTCGCACGTACGATTCTTCTCTTCTTTCTCTTCTTTCTCTTCTTCCTTACCCGCCGGCTCACCCGCGCGACGAAGCCTCGCGCTATATTCCGGACTTACAGAACGCGAGAGAAAGCGAGAAAAATCAAGCCCTTCTACAACGCCCTCCGTCGCTGTCCTTCCGTCTTTCTCATTGTTTTTTTTTTCTTGTTTGTTATTTTGTTTTCTCCCGTTCGTGTTCTTTCTCGTTCTCCTTCCCGACACGTATAGCGCCTTTGTGTCAGCCGCGTTTTTGATGTTTTCGTTGCGAGGACCGTCGAGCAGGGGCGAGAGAGGGGAGAGAGAGAGAGAGAAAGGTGGGGCGGTAACGTGGAAAGCTCAGAGAACGTTTGTTTGCTCAAATTGTACGAACTCCGCGGGAATGCGCCGAGATCCTCGCCCTCCAACCGTGGTAGCGGCAACGTGGGACAAGTGCGTTTGTGTTTATGTTTCTGGGGTTGGGAACATATTTTGAGGGGAAAAAATTCCAATTTTTTTTTTTTTTTTTTTTTTTTTTTCAAAATGTAGGAAAAGTACTCGAGGTTCATCGATAATTTCGTTGCTGTTTCAACAGCGGGAGCAAAAATTAATAAACACTCGTTTTGGGTTTTCAGACACATTTCAAATAAAATTGCAGCCGAGCGGATGGAAAAACAAGTTACAATTGTTCGCGGTTACTTTTCCGAAGCGTCGATCGGAGTGGGTCAAATTCCCCCGCCTTATCTTCAAATTTATATATTATTTGATTAACGTTGAATTTCCTCGTGATTATTTGGAATAACGTAAGAAAATGATTTATTCTCTTAATGCGAAAAGTAATTTTACGAAAAATGTGTTTGATAGATTTCGTGTATGTACATATATATTTTTATGTCGATAACGTACTCGGAGGTACGAAATGTATAATCGTCTTATACCTCATCGCGCATAAAGAGAGAAGTTGTAATATACTGCCAGTTACGAGTATTATACACACAGGGTTTTAATAAATCTTATTCAACGTATGAAATACGATAATAATAATTTATAACATAAACTATAAACTCGTTGCCAGGGGCGCAGGCGTCTGCGAGAATATGCATTGGTAGATCATACTCGAACGACGATATATATACATATATATATACATACACACTATAAAGCAAAGGCTCTTGGAGAGTGCGCGCGTTCCGTGACAACTATGTGCGAGCAATGGCGAACGAGTGTTTTATGTGCGTAGTGATGGAGAGGAGTGCGGCGTACAAAGAGGAAAATTTTTTCTTTTAATTTTTTTTTTTTTTTTTTTTTTTTTCCTTCAATGTGTATGTGTTTTCATGTTCGATGTATAAACGTCGACGCAATGTATAGGTTACATATTATATAGTGTGTATATGACTATAATATAACTGCTTATGCCTACGCGCCGACGCCGCCGGCCGACTGCGTTCAAACGTCTTTAAATAAACTTTTATTTATACGACGGGCCCCGAGTCGACTCGAGATGGATATGGTCGCTCGACTCTGAGCGCAGATGCTTGATGGATACGGATTGCTTCCCTCTATATATTCCTTTCTCTGTTTTCTTTTTCTTCTTTCTCTATCTTTTATATCGTGCCAACTCTGGCCATCGCGCTTCTAGCTCTCGCGAGATGATCTCTCGAGTTCCGAGATACTCGCGCAGAAAGAGGCGTGGATACGGATAGGGGAAAGATTTATTGCACTCGAGAAATCGGAAATGTAAGATAAATAAAAGTACAACGCGAAATGAGACATCGTGATTGAGCGGCGCTTATCGATGCAATTAAAATTTTTGTCATTTTTTTAATTTTTATTATAGTCATTATTAGTTATCATTGGTCTAAATTTTTCAGATTTTTTAATTCGAACCACGTCTTCGTTTTGATCGTGCAAGTTTTCTAATTATTACGTCTTTCTTTGTGTTTCAGGTGAGTACGAGAAGCTTACTATGCCATAAATGAAAATCGTAGATGAACACCGTGGATTACTCGGTCGGTTATGTGAGTTTGAATTTTATTGAATTTAATGGTCGAATATACGCAGGAGACTTTCAGTCGTTAACGCCTGTTTGCTAAACCGCCTGAAGCTGCTGCGCCGTAAGTTCCGTAAGAATATGTATTTGCGTTAACGAGAAGAAATGGGAAAACATTAAAAATTGTCGGTAAAGTAAAAATTACCCGATTTCGTTGTAATTTATTATCGACTTAATGTCATCGGAGAAACTCTCGAAATTATCGTGGATTCATAAAAATGTTCGCAATTTTTTAAATTTTTTCATTTTATGTCGACGATCATTTCATCCGAAAACATTTTGATTTATTTTGATTTGCACGATACATAAACGCGTGATTGGGGATTAAAAAAAAAAAATTGCCGACAATCGGGGAAATCCCCGAATCGCGTACTAACGTCGAGTGGGATGGACAACTCTAGGCGGCAATGGTATTGAAGGAAAACGCGGCAATAACGGCGTCGTCGTCGACGCCATTGTATGTGCTACATCGCAGAATAAATAACGTGGTAGGTAAAGAATGCCAAGAGAGAGAGAGAGAGAGAGAGAGCGGAGGAGAGACATTATACCATACAACGACAACGACGACTGCGACGACGTCGGTGAAGTGAGCTACGCCCGGCGATGGTGGAAGTAGGCCACCATTACAATATTTTATTACAAGGCACTAACGTACAATCTAACGTGCTAGTATGCATTCGTAATGAACGTATATGAATCGTGTCGAACTCTCTCCCCCGCCTTCCTTTTCTCGTTTTACTCCCTCCCTCTCACTTTTACCATCCGCCTTTCCGCGTCTTTCCGCACTTACCTTTACATTTTTATCACATTTTTTTTCTACGTCTCTTGCCACCGGTTCCATACAATCGGTTGCCGTTAAGACTAAAAAAAAAAAAATAAAAAATATTTCTTACTGTTACAAGTGTATTTAACCGACTCGAAAGGTTGCGTCATTATCGAAGGGTTAAATGGCTGGAAAAATTGTACGCTCGTTCGGGATTAATAAAATTAATATTTATTCATTCGTCTCGTCGAAAATTAAAATTTCGCTGCAAATAAGCGAAATGTGATTCCCGAGATTCAGTATCGGATTACGCAATCGCGATCCAGTGATTTCATTTCATAAGTTCCGGTTGTTCGCGGAGATACTTTGCCTCGTTTTTTTTCTTATTTCGTTTTTTTTTTTTTTTTTTTTTTTTTTCCTTACCGAACTAAAAAACTACGATCCAGTCCGTAATCAGCGAAGTTGGAAACGCATGGAACGAGACGTTAATTCCACGATAATTATAATTTGCTATCATACTCGACGGTATTTTATATTTAACGATCGATACGTTGCGCGCGGTATTTTATTGTTGTTACAAGTATAGAGCCTATCGCTCGTAAGCATCGAACAGAGTTTTATTTTTGTTTTTTTTTTATCTCAATCAACATTACATAAATACCAGTAGCTCGCCGCACACACTGGTCGTACACTGTCTCCCTGTAATACACCTATACGTATACTTACGTATGTATGCATATAAAAATATATTTGCATGCGCGAAACTGTTGTATATATATATATACATATATATATATATATATATACGGTTAACTGTGATCCCTCGGCCGGCTCCTCGCCACTCTTTTGCCAACTCGTATACTCTCCCCGCACGTCGGATATATTTTATTTGTATATCATTACGTCTGCTACCACCGTCTATCTATCTACCTCGTGCCCGCTTTTCGTTCCCTCGTCGGCCAACCATATCGTGCCCGACTCGCATCGTTTCACCGCTCTCAATATTTATTTTATTTTATTATTTTATCCCCTCCACCCGTTACTTCCCTCTTCACCGAAACGCTTTTTGCTCCCACATCAGACCACATCGCGCATCTATTCCACGGGAACTCGTTTTTCATGCACACATCGTCCGCCGCAAATCGGAAGGTTAAATTAGATATTTTAATAATTCAATTCACTTCGAACCGACGCACGGTAAACAAAAAAGGCTCGCACGTTTTATGTATTAAAAATTATATCGTCAAATAGAGGAAAAAATATGTATGGGGCAGTTCGTGAATTTTTTTTTCTGAAACGTGGTAAATTTTTCTATAAATTTTTGTAATTAACATTTCGATACGTCGCATTGGCGTAATCGTTGCTGGCATTCCGCTATTTTGATTTTAATACCAAAAATTTGGACATTGTGCATTTTTTGAGAGTTGAGAATAAGAGAAATGTAACGCCACGATGAGCATCCGCCCCACCGGGGGACGATGAATCGGTACGAAACATAAAATAAAAAAATACACATATAATTTGAGTTCTTGAATTTCCGTTTGTAACGGGCGGGTCGAGTGAGGGGAAACTTGAGAAGTTTTAGTTTCGTTTCTCAAGAGCGCACACATGTATAACATACACAACGAACGGTGTTTGCACTGTGGTATTGTAATAAGTATACGACGAAGAGAGCGACGGCCTCCGCTTCTCATAGTCCACGCGAGAAAAAAAAAAGAAGAAAGACGGAAGGTTGGATAATAAAGAAAACGTAAGGGAGACGAGTCAGCGAAGATACAAGAGAATAAGCGTGTCACGCATTCGCGAGCGTGAAGGATCGCGCACCCTGGAGCTGCAAAGATCGTAAAGAAGGGAGGAAATTTATCATCCGGATAACGTCGCAAAAGATTTGTAAATCGGACAACGACATTTTTTTCATTTATTTTACCAAAAGAAAATCATCGTCAGAAACTTGATTTTCATATCGCGTTGGTGTTTTTTTTTTTTACCGTCTATGAAACTTGTAAAATTTGATAAATCAATTGCGGAGCTTTGTATTTTTGCACCTCTTTGGCGCCACGTACGGACCTTAATTCCCGGACGTTTTCGTCATGAATAACTATTTTTAAGCTTCTCAGTGAAATCGATACATCAGACCGTAATCAAGAATCCTGCCGAGTTGCCGACCCGATCCATTCGATACTACAGCAACTACCGGCTCCCAAACTTTCAACGCTCGACTCTAAATCCGTCCACAGTACTGGTCATTAAAAATTCAGAATAATATGAAAATCAATGTCCGAAGGGCCAGTTTAATTGCGAACTTCGCGGACTTTCGAAGTTCATACCAGAGTCGACAATTGACCCCAAACTTGGGAACAAAAAAGTCTTTCCAAACTCGCGCCGGGATTCAATTTCGAACCTCCACGATTAAAAGATACATAAGTAATGTAAAAAAAATATATATAAAAACAAACCCTATGCTATATCGTAAGCTCAAGAGCAAGCGTTATTACGTGCACGCGCGTTAGCAAATATCGGCTGGGCATAAAGTGACAGAGCGGTAGAGAAATATGTGGAGAAAGATGGATGAACGTAGTGTGTGGGACACGGTGCGTTATGAGAAAGCCCCCGAGTGTGTTAGGCATTAAGGCCGGTTCACTCAGATATTTTATATATACACATATATATATATATATAAAGTTATATATATATATATATATATATATACGAGTTTACCGTCCTGGCAATGGCTATAGTGTCTGGCTAGCCTGGGCTCTCTCGCGTTCGGTCCGCTCGCGCGCGCGTTAGTCGTCGCCGCGACCGGCGCGGAGCCCCCCCCCGACGTATTTGTGAGGCCAATGCACCCTGGAATGCAACGCTGCAGCACCAGCAGCCCAGCCGCAATACGATGTAATATTATATTTTATCGCTTTATTTATTCTACCCTCCCGTACTCCCGGCCCGTTCGACTATCTCACTCCTCTATCCGTCTCTCTTTCATTTTCTGCTCCTCTCTCTCTCTCTCTCTCTCTCTCTCTCTATCGTTCTTCGCTTCGCCCTCCGCTCATCTTCCCTCAACAGCAAGACGTCTCCCACCCAACGATCGCCGACGCAGCACGCGTTAGCTTCTACCCAAACACCACTTTCGCTGTCTTCCCTCCGTTCCTCTTTCACGTTTCATTCGTCCTGCACCATTCTTCGCTACCACTCTCACTTTACCTCTTCTTCCCGCTCATCCACCGCGACACCTTCGTACCTTCGCACAGATTTATCTCTGCGGAGCGAAACCCTTTCTCGGGTAGGTGGAAATAATTAAACTTTTTCTTGAAGCATTTTTTTTGTACATTTTTATATTTATTTTTTCTTTAGTTTCTATTGGAAACTTTGTTCGGGCGTTTGTCTCGGGTGTGTGATATCTTGATAGACAGGTTCGTCACCCTCGGTCGTATCGGTTTCACCATCGAGAGGCCAAAAAATATGCAGTTTCGGGCGAGCAATGCTCAAATTAAAATCGGGGTCGGGAAAAGTGTTTGATGTAGGTTTCGCATTAGCGCGCACTTCGTGTGCGAATTTTTTTTTTTATCTTTCGAAAAATTGATTTCGAGAATGCAAAAGACACGTCTATCTATTAATTACTTTGAGCTGGAATTCTGAGTAATCTTTGACGGACTCTGAATTCATTGATCGATGGATTTTCGGCTTTTCGTCCGAAGAACAAAACGCTGGTTTGAAAGTCTTTTTTGTTGTTAGAATACTCGTGTTACATATTATCCGTTCGAGTTCCGTTAAATAATTCTGATGATAAAACGCTCGAGTGGTCAAGCTCGGTAGTCTATCAAGGTATAATATCGTCGTAGCCGGCTACTTGTCGTAGTCGTCTTGTTATTGAGCGGTGAACTCGCGATAGCGCTGTCGTGTATTTTTATAGTTTGAGCCGCGGAGCTCAATAATAATATACTATGTATCGGGCATACACGAAACACTGTTAAGTAACACAAACTATATCGATGCTTTTGTGCACGTTTACGATTGCACATTCAAACACGAAACTCATAATCGTATCTGTACAGAACAAACGCAGTTACTCCCTCTCTTTCCTCCCGCCTTGTACCTCCTATTGCCCTTCCCCGTTACACATTAAATGTTAAATTATGCATCTATACGCCGATACGTGCATAATCATTGCGTGATTGAATAATAAATCGAGACGAGAGATAACGCCGACTTCTGCCGCTATCCCGTTAGCGTGATACGCGCAAAAACACAGCGCCATTCTCTCTCAGTCACGTGGCCAATTATCGAAATAATTCAGACTCTTTTCGCCGAAAAAAAATAGTCGGTAAATTCTGCAAACTGTGAAATATTATTTTATCTCACGGAAAGATGAATTTTTTTTGGCCCCCGCCCTCATACATTCACAAGCCCCGTTGATTATTTTATCGTTACTCTTTTATTTTTCCCGATCGTAATTAAAATGAATTATTTATCGATTAAAAAAAAACCAATGTTAACTGTTGGAGGAACAAAAAAAAAACAACAAAATCGCGACTGTTTTAATTTTTTAAATCTTACTCGTCCGGTGTTCGGGGCGTTTTTCGATTGCCCTTCCCCCTGCCCTCTCCCAAACGGGTGTGAGAGACAGCGAGAAGACAAAGCTGGCTTTGAATAAATAAACAGTTTTTAATTGCAGCCCATGCCGAGACCGACAGGCCGGCTAAAAATAATAATTATTGCCCGGCCACGGGCTCTCCCCTTTCCCGCATTGTATAAACATAAACTGCATACATATAAATATATATATATATATATATCACAAATATATATCCATGCGTGTGCACAGTTTGCTTCGAACATTGTTTTTAGTCTTCCTGGTTAACACTCCGTTTAAAATTGACGGATACCAAACGGTCCAATATTTAAAAAAAAAAAAAAAAATGTTCAACACATTATGCGTGTAACTTCGTTGTAACAAGTATGACTGGGGATAATGCAAGCGGACGGCTCTCACACGGCCGGCTATTCTCATAAGAAATGATAATACGCAAAGGAAAGCAAAGCGTGCCCGTTCTGCATCCCACTTCCCTTTCCCTTCCCGCAGCTCGTACGCGACTTTCGTAATATGATAAATGCATAAGAACAGCCCGCACTATGTAGTCGAGTTGTAGGATATGGTTTTGCCACGGCGCCTGAGCTATTATGAGATACAACAAGAGATAAGTGGACCCTGAGATAAGATAGGTGAACGCGGCAGCGTGGAGTTGTAACACGAGTGACGAGCGCTAACACGCCGCACTCTCCGCGAGTAACGAAGAAAGTTTTCGTCCCGCCTCTCATTTCGCCACTTATTGTTTTAGCCTCGCGGACGAGAGGCAATAACAATTGTGATATTTGTTAAAAAAAAAAAAAAAAAACTTATTTGCATCTCGTATGATCGATAACTTTCCTGTTGCGGAGACGAGTATGTTCGAATAACGAGGCGGTTGAATTTTTTTTTGTTTCTTTGAATTTCATTGAGTTGTTTGGATCGGGAAAATGTAACGGAAGCGGAAAATTGAGTCGAAACTTGTGTTTCGACTCAAATTTAAATTCAAGTTCTGAGCCAAGTTGTAGTTTGCGTTCAAGTTTAAGTTCGAACTTTGGATTCGAGTAGCTCAGAGCCAAAAAAAACAGGATATTAACGATACGGAAATGAGGAAAGCGTTAAAACAAGAAATGTCAGAGAGGCTGAGTTGTTGGTTGGGCCAACTTTCCCAAATAAGGAAAGCGTTAAAACAAGAAATGTCAGAGAGGCTGAGTTGTTGGTTGGGCCAACTTTCCCTGTTGTTATCGCACACCTTGGTGCCGTGCCGCGTCAGGCGGGGGTGAGCGTTATTCGAGGAAACGCAATCCTTACACGTGCCTATAAAATATAATGCCAAGAGCGACGTTTATACGACGTCTTTAATCCTCCCCTCCACCTGCGTGTCTCTGTCTCTCTTCCCGTGAATTTCCAAACCTCCAAACCTCTTCGAAACTGCGCGCAGCATGCGGACGTTCATCCTACGGTACCGTCGGCCGAAGCTCGAAAATTATGTAAAGCACACGACGTTTTTTTCTCATTGCTTCTTTTAAATGTTCTCCACCGTTTCTTATTCGCCAATCGTTTCATATTTGAAATTCACGTTCCACTATTATAGTTCTATTATTCACTGCGAATTACAAATGCTGCGCGAGGAAAATGATTTTTGCATATCTCTTGCAATATAAAAAGATTTCACCGTCGTTCAGACGATACGCGGAAAGATAAATAAATAAAATATGAAAAGAATTGCGCGTTTCTATTTCCGTCTCGCGCAAACAAGAGCTCAAAGATTTTTTGGGTATAGGGTAAAGTGTGGAATGATAACAAAATAAAGATACGAGAGAAAAATGCTCGTGGGAAAAGGGTACGTAGAGTGAAGGTTCGCTCGGTGGGGCTACGCGGTAGATGCGGAGCTTAAGCGGAAGCTGCTGGAGCTCCCGGACTGATGTCGGCAGCCAACCGAGCAGAAACATATTTCTTTATTATTACTTCGGTTCGAGCTTATTTTTCTTCTCCACTGTCGGCGCTCTCGCATATCCCAGGTATAACCCTGTGCGCAACGCTTAGCCGACGACCCGACTTCCCCTCCTTATCCGGCTTCCTTCTCGTCTCCAGTTTTCACCTCTTTTCCCTTTCCTTCAGCGTTCGCCAATTCGCGCTTCCACCACTGCGAACGGCGTTTCTGTTGCCGGTTAAAATTTATACCTTTGAAGTCGTTTCGCTTTTTATACACTTTACGATACCCTCGGAAAGTTATTATTCCAAGAAATATCACGTGTGTATATGCGATGCCGTAAAGGCTGAATTAAAATTGAAAAAAAAATATATTCATAAAATTGCCGGCAGTAAAAGGCGGATGAGAAAAAAATTGTAGCCGCGGCGAAAATAATCGGGTGAATTATTTTGGGAATTTTTTTTTTTATTTTCAGATAAAAAATCTACGAGAAAACTCTATTGTTACGTAACCTTTTTTCGATCTTGAACGGTCTTGGGGACAAAAACAATTGCCGGAGCACGAATGTACCTTTACTTCTGGGTTACGTATGCGATAAAAAAAAATCAAACTGCACCCTTCATTTTTCCATTAAATTTTTTTTTTTTTTTCCGAAACGAAAATCTTTTTTTTTTGCTAGAACATTGCGGCGGACACCTGTGCGATATAAAAAAAATAATTTAAGCCCGGTGGTAAATTCAAAAAAATTTTGGATTCCCCGGTTAATTTAAATAAAAACGTATCGAGAAGAACAGTCGTTTGTAGCTCGGATATGACGATCGTCGAGAGCTTGTATTTTTGTTCGAGACTGTACTGGCGTCAGTCTGCCGTTGTGGCTATTATTATTTGTATATTATAATTTAGATACAATTATATCGGCGTCCTCGTCTCTCGTACGTAGGCGTGGTGGGGCAACGGCAACCTCGGTTATGCTGCTAGGCGCGAGTCTCTCCCACTCCTCGTTATTTCACTCCTTCCCTTTCTTTCTTTCTCTGTCGCTTTTATGTTTTGCCGTTCGAGGCCTGGGATATCCGACACGCTGTCTCGTTCTTCCTCTATCTTCCGCAACCGACGGCACCGGGGAGCGAGACGGGAAATTGAATTCTACGCAGCCAATAAAGTAAGAATTGTGCGCCAGAGTAAATGATGGAGAATCGTAGAAAGAACGATTAAGATAATACGCCTGAGAATGAACGCAAAAATATATGAAAATAATTCTTCATTGTTCTTCATAATTCTTTTTTGTTTTTTTATTGAAACACATGATTAAAGCCAATAATCTTTAAAGTTCTTTGAATATGTAAAGCATCGTTGATGACTCAACATTTTTGAAAGCTTTCATTTATTCGAAAAAAGCCGTGTTTTCGAGGAATATTTTAGGAATTTTATTTTCGAAGAATTTTAAACTATGCAAAAATAGATCTTTTAAATGAATGTCATTGGTCCGTCTATAAACGAGGTAACCGCTCACAAGCATCGACTACGGGTACAATTATTAATTCGCTCTAAAGCTTCATGACGAATCTTTTTTATCCTGCTGTATAACGTGACATTTCTCTCCTCTGATTTCTCTGTCCTTTAAAATGAGCTTTTTTTCTCAAATCCACTCCTCTAATTATCAAAACCATGTTTTGTTCGTCTTTAATCTATCCCTCTATTTTTTTTTATCTTTATGGCAGCTCCTATTTCGAAATGAATTGCAACGGTGTAGTTGGGAAAAGTGTTAAAGTGCCAAAGGAAAAGCCGGGGGTCGTATATGGGTGGTGGGTGCGGGTCGAAGCGGTGTCGAGAAACGAGAAAAAGGGACTGCGAGTCGGTGCAAAGGTGGGATAAAAAAAATAAACGAATAGAGGAACCGAGAGCGCGCTCGCGTTTTATAATTTCTATAATTTAAAGTCCCCGGCAGCTGGCGTTGCTCGTAATTACTTTAACCAGAAGACCAGCGCCGCCGGTTGGATTTCTCATGCAAACCTTCCCGCATAGCCCAATCCTCGTCTCCTCTTTGCTTTTTTTTTTTTCTCTCAGGCTTCTGTCCTTCTTTCGGGGGCCAGGGCAACCTTATTTACTTTGAATTCCTCGGTATGCCTCGGTTGCCTTTGCTAGCCATTCACACGATATCAAACGTCGTGTTTCGGCTCGCACGGGGCTCGAACACAGGGGGCGAGAAACAGCGAGAAATAAAGCTAAGTAGCGCGGGGTTAAAGAAACAAGGGATAAAAAAATCTACACAGGGACAGGGGAGATGGAGGGGGCAATAAGCTATGACGTGCGCAAGCGACTGAGGTAGATATTCGACTTTCACGAACTTTGCAACTTTACAAATCTCTCACACCCCCTCCCCACCCCTGCCAGGCATACATAGACATTATTTCTTTTTTCTTTCCTCATACCGTTACTCGACAAGGGAGGATAAAAATCCCCGAGGAATTAATCTTTTTTCGCCAGGCTTTCACGTTCCCTTGGTACACAACGTGTGTAGCTTTTATCGCACTCGCGACTTAATGGGCAGACAGTTTGTGTATATGGGCTGTTTCATGCCAAATTTGATTGAGTAAAAAAGAAACAGCGCGGTGTTTGAAAAAAAAAAAAAAAAAAAAAAAAACCGCTTTCGATACGGTCAGAGCGAGACAAGAAAAAAAAACGGCTGTAACGCAGAGTAAAGCGGAAGTGAGCCATTACGGTGCGAACCCAAAATGACTCACAATATTAGAAACCTCACGAAAAACCACAAAATTCTAGACGCACAATTTGTGTCACCCAGTGAATAATCGATCCGGGGTTGAGTGAAATTTCCAAACCACCTCGTCGAGCCAACACGGTTCACCGAGTCGGGAAAATATGTGCCTGTAACCGCGCGCTGTCGCTCGCCTCCCTCGTCTGGGCGCCCCGACTCGGAATGCCCCATACATAAGTATACTCAACGACGCCACTCTTATTGTTAGTTTCTTTTCTTCTCGCGCATTTCCTTCTATCCCACGACAAGGAAAATACCCGGCATACACACTTACCCGCACACAGCCTTTCTTCCGCGAATGTTTGTACTAAACACCAGAAAGCCCAGAGGACTCCCCCCACCCCGCCCCCCCCCCAAACCCTCACTCCCTGTCCTCCTTCTTTCGAGCTACGTTCAAGCCAACCCGGCTTTTCGCCTCGTTTCTCCTCGAGTCCGTTTCGCGCGCTATAGCAGCCCCCCCCCCCCCCACCCACCCACCATCTTCCCTACTGAAAAATCGTCCGTCGTAAACGAGAACAGCGGTTTTATTGTTCCAACGTCAGACAATGCCCGGGAATATTATAAAAACTTTCCGACGGAATATATTAATGTTAACTCGTCGCTTTACCGTTAGGCAAACTTTTCGGTCGGCCACTCACTCCTTCCTCTTTTCTCCCTTTATTCCCCCCCCCCCCCCCCACTCACTCCATCTCTATCGTCGCAAGTTCGTATCTTTCTTTCTACCTTTCGTCTCCCTTTCCTTCGGCCCTTTTGCTCGACTGGAGTAATCCCCCCCCCCCCCCCTCCACCTCCACCTCTTTCCCCGCCGGTGAGAAAGAGAAGTTCCTTCCTTTACGGCTGTCTTGTCTCGTCACGAATATCTTAACGCTCTCGCTTCTTGTGTTAAACAGCCTTTTCCATCCTTGTTGATTTATATTTCCTTTTGTCTTAATTTTTTTTTTTTTTTTCTACCCTTCTTATCCGAGTTACTGCTATAAGTTTGTTACATCTATCTTTAAGGTAAGAATTTCTCAGTGACGACCTTTCGTTAATAATTGTAAACCACTTAGCGAGTTAACAGTTTGTCGGGCGAATGTGAATTGGATTTAATTTTCTCATTATTCGCGATAAGCAATTTCATTTGGGGATTTATGTGGAATATTTTGGTGATATTAATTCGACGCCGGAGGTACGTTCGAGGCGACGAAATTAACCCGGGCTCGAGTGAAAGGAAAGCTCGAGCTTACACTACGATAGTCCGCGATACCCTTTTGAACGTGTCAAACCTGATGAATTTCATTGGAGGAGCTAAAATTGTACCATTCGAATATTCGGAAGATCCTCGGTGATTCAGAATGAAATAAATTCCATTTCATGAGATAAAAATGCAACCATTGGAAAATATTGTCCGTGAAATGGAATAAATTTTCTATCTTTTTATTCTTTATTATATATTTTTAGTTGCATGTATTATTTTCGCTGGTCGAAGTAATAAAATCGGGGAAAATTCAATTCGACTGGTTGCAGTCGGTGTGGCGCTTTCGAAACCGCGGTGCAGTTTTGCGGGTAACGCGACAAAAAGTGGAGATGTGTGAGGATGACGATGATGGAAAGTTGGGTTACGTGTAGCGCAAAGAAAACGAAAAGGGCGAGGGATGATGAGGAGGAGCGGGGAGAACTGTTCGCCTCGGAAAAATATC
This sequence comes from Listrodromus nycthemerus, assembly GCA_963978505.1. Classification (NCBI taxonomy): domain Eukaryota; kingdom Metazoa; phylum Arthropoda; class Insecta; order Hymenoptera; family Ichneumonidae; genus Listrodromus; species Listrodromus nycthemerus. The sequence goes on from OZ021681.1 coordinate 17,146,557, forward strand.
TCCGTCGTATAACCGCGGTGGGAATATATTTTAATATTTCGGAATACATTAAAGTTTATCGTTCCGTGCGGTTACGGTGGCAAACGTCCCGCCCAATCCCGGAACGCATACACTTTTCTCTCCTATTTCGTATCTCCGCGCTTCCTCGGTCTTCTCGGCGTTTCATCTGACTCGCTCACTCGCTCTCGAACGGCGCGAACTGACCCCGATACATAAACGTCCACAGTCCGCGGAGTTTCGTCTGACGTGCCGATGCGAATTTTTATCTCCGGCTCCAATGAACGGAATTAGCAAGAAAAAAGACGAAATTCCAAGCTAACTGAAATACCGCGGTAAGAAGCCGAGAAGAAAAAAATAAATGAGCGTTAGCGCGCGACGTCAGCCGGAAGTTGACTGTTAACGGCAACGTGTGGCAATTGCAGGAGTCATTGCAGATTCCCGTATATACGAAAAAATCAAATTATATTGGTCTTTTGTACAAAATTCGTACCGTATGGGAAAAAACGCTTATCGAGAAGAAAAAGAGATATCCAATATCAAAGACTGTTCATTATTTGCATTTCGAGCTCCTTCGACTAATTGGCAAATTTATTGATCCCTGACGAATAACGACTCGACGAACAATCACCAAATTTTTTGAGCATCCTCGGAGACTCGATACTTTTGGTCGAGAATTTTTTCAATTTTTGGCCGAGCCCTATTTCCGGGTAATATCGCATTCAATCATCCTGCGAAGGCGCACCTTGTTCCAGAGGGTTATTAAGCTTTGCTTCGAATCTCTCGTGCACTTGGACAGGTATGACGCTAACCAACTTGGCACGTGAATACGTATAAACGCGCGGATCGAAAATTGGAGGAAAGAGGGTGGAGGATTGGGGGAGGGGGAGCGAAGGCAACGGCATTGGAGAAGGGTGCACAGTCGGTGTTTATATCTGCCTGCGTTAACGCTTGCCGCATGCGAGGGTGGATATAGTATAGGGTATGTGCTCGCGGCCGGTGCAACAGCAGTTTCCCCCACGAATATTTATATATAAATCGGCAGGCGTACCTCGGCATCGCTCCCGTAACGTCATACATGCTATATACACGAACCGGCACGCACACCCTTTCAGCAACATATTGTAACGCGTTTCGTTCATTCGTTCGTTCCTCGGCAGGCAGATGCGCCCGATGATATATTAACGCCAACTGTGCACCCGATACCCTACTGCCGAATAAATTATAGAATTATTGTTTTATCGTTGCGATACACATGCGAATGCCGTAGCCCCGAGTGTTTTGCACTTTCCGCAGCTACTACGTCCCGGACCGACGTTACACCGAAAGAGTTTCGTCGACGATTTAATCGACACGAAAAACCACAGTGTTTCGTTGTTTTTTAAATAACATTTCGTGCTTTGCCGAAGTGCAACATTTTTATTTACGAAGATAATAAACTTCGCAGCAATGGCAATGATAAAATGAAAAATCATCATTTTCTGTTTTCTTACTTTTTTTTTTGTAACTTTAACGGGCACAGCTTTGTAGAAGGTAAATATTTTTAGAAAATTTATCGGCCGATTAAAGGCAGCATCATTTCGGTGGGTAAAGATATTCGGTTTGAGATATTTTTTTTTCGAGGGAAAATTGGATTTGAAAGGTGGGACAGCTTTTCCCTCGGAAAATTCCGTTAAATTTATTCTATTCAGATTGAACTCAATATTGAATTTTAAATTAAATAATTTTTTTTCTGTATATTTTTAATTATTTTGCGCTTCCGCTGGTGAGCGCCAACGCGAATAAAATTTACACAACGGTAATATAAATATCAATATCAATTGGTTTTATAGGGGCGCGTTGAGAATAATTTACAAATTAATATCGACAAGCTTGCCCGGTTTGGTCGGAAAATCGCTCGGTTACAGTTCGTCTCTGTTGTCGATTTTTTGCGTTTTCTGTCGTATTTAAACAATTTATCATTGTAACTCGTCACGCGTTGCTTCTCCTACGCTATCTCGAACACCGCCTCCTCGCGCCTCGCACGTACCCATGCGTGTTTTTTTTTTTTTTTTTCACATAAACACGTATGTATGTATTTTGCGAATACATATTCGCGTGCCGTCGGCGCCGTCGCTAGAGACACATTCACAGGCCTAATTCGCACATACGCGGCAACACACGCACACACAATGTTTACTCGGCGCGTGCTTCACCTACGCGCCAGATGCCACATAATTGATTAAATAGTTTAATCGCCGGTAACCTTGTCGTTTATCAATCGATCGCGTTTCTCCCGTCTGTTTCCTACAGACCGAGTTACACACGTCAGTGTTTAATCTACTCGACTATTATTCTTCATTTCTATCTCCTTTTCGCGTCTATCCATCCGTGTTTCTTGTATTTATTCAAGTTGTTAGGCTTTGAGAAAAAGTTTATCTTTTATGTTCCCAGACTTTTTATTCCATGTCATTGAACAAATTTTACCAGGGATGAGAAACTATATTAATTTAACCAGTGAAAAATGGGTTAAACAAAAAAGATAAAGCGTATCTATATGTGTCGATTGTTTTCCGCGTGGTAAAAATTCGCCGCTCATTTTTAGACCTACCTTAATATTTCACATGGAAACGCGTTCGGAGCGAGAGATTCGAGAAGGAACAAGTGTCCAGCTGGCTCCGAGTTTTCCCATCGGTAAATAATCCAGGATCAGCTTGGCGACCGTGATTCCCCGTGGGAGATCGTTAAGCTGCCTTCGGAGGATGCTCATTCGCGCTCTTATATTATGAAGCGAGAGCGTCGTGCAAAACTCGGCAAAGTGAACGCGATCTCTGCTCGTTCGCGGGGCGGCGTCGTCACTCTACGAAGGCAATGCGGCGACGGAGAATGAAATACGGGGTACGTTGAACCCAATCAAGTGGTAGTCGTAAATTTACATCAGTACCACGGCCACGGACGTGCTAATGGCGGATACAAAATTACGATTGCCGCGCGGCGGCGCGGTTAATGTAGAAAAAAAAATAAAAACAAATTAAATAAAAGAAACGATATCCGGGAAAAAAAAGATACAAATAAAAAAACTGAAAAATTCCGTGAAACGGCCGACGGGTTTTTAGAGCGTCGTTCGAAACCCACGAATTTTCAATGTCCCGCGACGATTTTCATAAAACATATAAAACCGGTGAGGACATAAAACGACGAACGAGCCGGGATAAATCGTGCAGTACTAAAATACAATTGTCCGGTTTAAATACCGAACGAAATATCGTTAAATAGCCTTTATTATACGGAGAATCGATGAAATATAATATGATTCCACGGACGGTACTGTGATCGGTTTTTCGGGGGTTGGTAGTATGGAAAATGCAAAGTTTAACGCTTGTCGCAAATTATCGTTGCAATTTTGGGGACGGGGCGGAGATACCAAACCGGGGAGCAGTCACGTGCGATGCGCTTATACGGTCGCGGTGCAGCGGCGGAAACAACACGAATACCGGTGTAACCAGTACCGGGCAACAGAATAGCACATAATGTGTCGTCCAATTACTCTGTCACGATATTTCTTCGGCTCTCTATGGCTGTCACTCTTTTCACGAGCCGCTCTCTCTCTCTCTGCATCTCTTTCGCTCCGGGAATATTTTCATGCTCGGCAGGATCGAAAACGCCAGCAGAAAAGCTCACCTTTTCTACGGGCGAAGTTCGCTTAATTTAATTATAAAAAAATAATGCGAAGGTAAAATTGTTCTTTCACTGCAATTATTTCTGGGTCAAATTGATAACGATACATTAAGAAGTAACGAGATATATTTATCGTTTATTTCACACGTATTTAACGGAAGAATATATCTGTTTATTGATCGTGGAAAACCACTGTGCGGCGAAGTCGGCGAATTATATTGTTTCTCGCCTATAATTCTTACAATACCTGCCATGTCGGTATTCGACCTCGACGAACTTATCGTTTACGTCCTGCCCTATCGATTGCACTATGACCAAGTTGAAAAATACCGACTCCACGCCAAGTCTTGACTGTCCGAAGTCCCGGATGCAGACGCACGAGACGTCTTTTATGGTTAACGATGAATAAAATAAATAAACAATTAGTTGTTGTGTCACGTAAGAAAAAAAAAAAAAAAAAAATTTCCTTCATCCGTAGCGATTTTCCAAACGGAAACTAAAATCGTGGAATCGAATTTTTCCATCAGAATTTGAAAAATTAATGGATTCCCCTGTCAATATTGCGAGGTTCGAATGTACGACAGCGAATGCAGACTGCATCTACGACGACTGGCATGTGGTCGAATCGTATGGAGAAAAAAAAAAAAAAGAATCAGCGAATGTCGATACGTGAGGTCGAAGGGTTGCAGCGCCAACAGCCCTTTTCCCCGATGCTTCCACTCGCGCCTCCTGCTAATGGACTACGTTCGTTGCAAAATTTTTGTTTTATGTTCACTCCCCCTTTCCGTTCTATACAATACGCATTTTTTTCGGTCTCTCCTGCCCTGCCCCCTCCTCCGACCCTTACAGTCATGCCCTAAAACCGTTCTCAGACTACGTGCACTTTTATAGTTATTATTTTTTCGTGTATACACACGTTTCCGAGTCGTAAAGTCGCTCTTTTTTCGCCTCTCGTGTAACTCCACCCTTTTAAAATTACTGCTACATCGGACCTCGTGTCACTTTTGTTTTTCGATTCGAAGAGAAAAATAATAAAACGCAGTACTCTCAAAACGGTCGATTTTTATTTAACAACGATCCAACGTATAACAAACAAAAAAAGTCAATCATCGGCGTCAACTTTGCAAACGCGGATGTGTAAAAAAAAATGTGATGATTAAAATTCCATGTAGCCTATAGGACTCTTTGGCAAGACGCGCCGTCATCATCGCAGTCATCGGACCAGCCCTGGAGCACCGCGAGGCACACTCGCTAAAACAACGGAACGACGGAGATAGGGGTGAAAAAAAAGAGAAGCGGCGTAAAAAAAAAAAGGAAAAAAAATGTAAAAGAAAAGAGAAAACGATACGAACAAAGAGACTAAGAATAGTGGATGAAGTATCCGCACAGAGCGATAAAGAAGACAGATATGCGTTCCTCCCTTTCCTCGACACACGCACCTATCCATACCCACCGTATAATACAGTATTGCACATGTATCGAGAAAAAAAAAAAAAGTGTCGCGCGTGCGTTAGTGCGTGCCGATGTCTGCTGGAGCAAAAAAAAATGGAAAAAAAAAAAAAAAAAAAAAAAAAAAACAGAGAGCAGGGAAGGCAGTGAACGATGACGACGAAGTGAAAGAAAGGGATTCACGTGCCGGGGGGCAAGCAGGCGCGAGTGAAAAACCGGAAAAATATGTCATCGTTTCATCGACAGTCATCAACAAAGAGCGGAACAGTGAACAAACGAGCTCGCTCTCTCATACTACGGTAGTAGCCTTCTTGGGTGTAACATCGGAACATCGGTATACCGTCGGTATTGAACAGAACGGAGTGGAACGGAAGATTCAGCGGATACGTGGAGGGAGAAGGAAAGAATGGGGAGAAAAAACGACGGAACGAACGACTGAGCGAATGAACCAACGAACCAACAGTCATACGGTTTTTTATATTCCGGTATATACACAGATATATATATGTTTGTATAAATATATATATATATGGAGTTTGAATGTCGTAGCGTCTCCGTCCCTTTTCACTTCCCTTGTCGCCAAACGCAGAAGCTCGGCATCGAGTCGCGCCATCTACAACGCCCACTCCCGCCTTTCTGTACATTTCTTCATTCCATTTCTCACGGTTCAAGGCATCAAAACCAAAAAATATCAAAATTTTTGGTGGGAATTCGAAAGCCCCAAATTGTGGTAATTTTTTAAGGATAAAAGTCATGAGTATAAATAACTTGATTTTTGTTTTAATAGGAGAGAATCATATTAACCACTTGTGTCCTGGATACGCGGTGTAAAAAAATGTCCTCGACACTTGATAAAAAAAATGAATGAAAATTTTATTTATTGGTTGAAAATGTTTAATGGAATTAAATTCACGACAGTTACCTCAATATGTATTTCATATCGAAAAGAAAAATTGAGTTCCCAGTGTTCGTAGTTCTGTTTCAGTTTCGCCTAGTCGAAGATTTATTTTGTACTTGCTTGGAAAAAAAAAAAAAAAAAACCCCAGAGCGACGAACCGGTTGATGACTGCCTAAAACAAAAACCTTCCGTATCGACGTCATTTCTGGATCTTTCGTAACGAGGCCGACCCGCATAACCCCCGATGTTCCCGCGATCAGTAGTAACGGCAGTGACGGCCCCCTCCCCTTATACAGCTGCGGCTGTGCCGATGCACGTAGCATGTAGAGAGTCATTGTGCGTTGCTCATCCCGGTGTATTGTCATCCGAAACAATGATTTCATAAAAATACATGCCGAGGGGTGGAAGAAGCGCGGAGGAGAAACGTGAGAGGGAGGGAGAGAGCCGCGTGGAAGCTTTCGCGGTGCTTTCGATGACGGATATACAGGCATGCATACGAGCGAGCCAGGAACATACGGCATAAACAGAGGCGGGCAAACCGAGCCTGGGTGGTGCGTCGTGCGGGCACGGGCCGACGCCGACGTCGCGACGCCCCGCGATTGAAAACGAGGCCTGAATGCCCAAGTAAATGCACGCGGATGACGATCGAGCAGCCAGTTATCCGCGAAGAGGGAAAAGAAAGGAAAAAAAAAACGAAGAGAAGGGAAAACAAGAACGAAGGAAATATTCATACGACGAACGCGTCGCGTCCGTCAATTTTTTTTCTTTTTTTTTTTTTTTTTTTTTCGTTCTCTTCGACTATTTTGCGCGTACGCCAATGAGGTTCTTTTTTCTCGCTTTTGTTTGCAATATTCTTCGTTTTTTTTTTTTTAGGCAGTCAGGCTTTTGTTCGGAGAAAAAAATGACGGAGTGCTCATTAAAATTGCTCTTCCGATGTATTTCCCGGATTTTCTCCAGTCAAGCGCCGTTTTCGAGGGTTTGGATTTTTACTCTATCATGTTTGTTTGTTTTTAATCATTTCTGGCGATTTGTTTTCGTTCGGGGAGGAATCGTTCGCCGACAATTTCACCTTTTGCGGTTTTAAAAAATTCAGAAAATATTTCACGGCAATGAATAGACATTCATGGGAAATAAACTTTTTTTTTTTGTGTAAAACATTAGTGAGATAATGATGCAATTATCGAGAGAATTGTTCGTTCGGCGATGGCGATATAAATAAATGCTTCCTGAGGTTAGACAGGTGCGCGATTTTAGTCGTAATTATAGTTCCGGTCGTTTCGTTGATCGCTGCGAAAGGTTTATTTGGTTACACATGTCGAAGGTTTCGACGTTTCCACACGCGAGATATTATGCTCAGAAACTGGTATAAATATTACATTTCGTTTATGCAAAATAACAAATCAGACATTTGATAAGCCACGCGAGCCGACGAGTCAGCGTCATTCCCGGAAGGTCGTCCGTCGTTTAACGAACACGATGACTCACAATTTCGATCTCGAGCAGTTTCGTACGCTCGATTATTATTGCAGTATTTACCGATCGGAGCATATTAATTTATCAGTTGTGTTTCAATAACTCGACGCATACCGAGATCTTTTTTTATTTAAATATCTTACTCTCCGTCCCAAAAACATTGAGCTTCCATGTTTGTCAAAACATAATTTTCATTCGACAATACGTGTAATATATTTATTACAGATTTCAGTAAAAATTGGAAAAACCATCGAATTACAATTGACTTTGAAATTAAAGTGATTCCAAAACTGTTCACACGTTGAAATATTTTTTGGTAAAAAGCGAGTGCGCGTGTGCATTCGTTCAAATACCGATGGGACCGGTAACGATAAACTTGGAAGCCGGTATGATATAAACTCAGACTAGAGAATTACGCAGTTAATCCTTTCCGTTCCCCGAGGGTTACCTTGAGATTAAAGCTCGAGCTCACCCTTGCTGGTTTCACCCCTCTCATTTTCCATCCGCGACATTTTCCGGCAGGACACTTAATCGTCTGCCGACTCGAACGGTTATATACACTATACATATATATACATATATACAGATATAGATTCACATGTATATAGATATATCGGGAAGAGGAACGAAAGCAGCGAGGAAAGGAAGGCCGGTAGAAAATCCTTTGAATAGAATGAGGCAACTGGCGGATAGCGAGAAAGGGATTCGTGGGTTGAGGTAAAGGAAAGAGAATTCGGTCGCGGCATGGCAAAGCCAGAGGTATGTGCCAAAAACTATAACCTGTTGCGCACACCGCGTTGCCTACGGCACGAATGCCGAAAAACGCCCCTAGCCCACCGCGACCCCTGCTACCCTTCTGGCAACCCTTTTAGCGTCCTTGTCACACCGACTGCCTTTCGGGGGTTTTTTTTTTCTACGATCCAGTCGACGGTTTCGTTGTGCCTTCTGAAAAAGTATCCCGGATAAAAAATATAGAAAAAGCCGAAAGATAAAAATTTTGAAAGTGCAGTTTAAACAGAATGTGATGAGTCGAGGGGTTGAAGTTCAAACTTGATTTAAATAATTACATCTCGAGGCTCAAAACTCTTTCTACTATGATTATAGTTGTAATAACATTTTTTCTTTCAGAAATTGAACTATAATTTTGTGAGGGTTTTTTTTTTTTTTTTCGAAAAAAAAATATCGAGGATTGTACGCGAGAGGCTAACCACATTTTGTCACCCTGAAAATTTCGAGTTATTTTATTATCACTGATATAAACGTGAATGCAAATTTTTCAAAAAGCCACAGATTAATCTCGGGGCTTAACGCTCGGCCGGCTTTTTCACGTCCTGAATTGCAAGCCGCCATCTTCCAATTAAAAGAAAGCCGTGAAAAAAATAAATCGAAATGTAACCGACGAAAATGCATTGCACAATGGAGCCAAAGTTTTTGTTTGTCAACGTCGGTAAACAACGTTGAACGGTCGAGTAAATATAGAGAAAAAACAAAAACAGAAACGAAATTCGAGTTTCTTTTTTTACCGGTGCACTGATCAATTCCGATTAAGTGGCAATGCGAGAGATAATAAGAATTGTATGGAACAGGAGTATGAAAACGAAACATCGAAATATGATTGTGGAGAGGAGGTCGCGGCGGGACGGGCGGGGGGGGGGGGGGTTGGTTCTGTCACACGTGTCGAACGATCGGCAAAACCGTCCCGACAAATCCCCGCTACTGTAATAATAAAATTCCGCGACTGTATTCATCGAGAAAAATAATTCGAATTGGTACCGAGGCATCCGCATTGCCCGCGAGTCCTATGACAATGGCTCGTTCCCCAGTTCGCCTCGCGATATACACTCGCTCTCCTCCACACGCCTCATGGAAATACGTACACACGTGCCCGCACGATATTCGTACGCGCGAGCAAAATGCGACGTCAGTGTGCATCGATATATATATATACGACGAGTGCATACGCGCGTACGTGAGCGAGTTAGCGCACGTGCGCGGTATAGGATGCGAGGCTATAATATGGTCGAGAACAAATCACTCTTGAATGCGAACCCGAGATTACAACACTGTATAAGCCAAATTGAATTGTAACAAAAATAACCAAAAATAGATACGAGCCCAGAGGCATCGATAGGCGCCATTTTTTAAAAGATATTAATTCAGATCATTTGTATTTATTAAGTGAAGTAATTAATTGTTCATTGAATTTTTCTGAATTTTATCGAATTTTTGAAACAATTTTGATTTTTTTTTTATGTTGGTTAAAGCGAAATTTCTTTGAAATATCGTGTCTGTTTACATGTTTGTTAATGAATTTTCGTCGCAAAATAGGTAAACTTTCGTCTGAGAGTGTGTATGCATAAAAGCTTATTTGTAGAAGAGAAAAATCGGTAGCAAAAACGGTCTTAACGATACCTGAAAAAAATCAATGGTTACGGAGTAAATTAGTCGAATAAATTGTAACGAATTTCTTTCGCGCATGCTGGGTTCTGAAAAAATAGTCCGCTGTCGAGTGGCGTATTACAAAGTTTCTTAATTAAGTAAAATTGTTCTGAAAACGTCGCACACTCACATGCTGCGATGACACACAATAAGTCATTGAAACAAAAATATTGCCGCTCGCACATTGACTGAACCACAAGAGCGGCAGAGCCGCGTATGTAAAAAAAAGTTATTGTTAAGCTGGAAAGACAAAAAGCGTAACAAAGTCGTCCTCGAGTATTATAAGCCGACTGCCAATTAACGAAATTTTATCTGACGCTCTTTCCAGCTCCGTGAGCAACAACCACGAGAAGCGCAATTATTTCTTTTCCGATATGTGAAGGAGACACGTAGGGAAAGTATTAAAAAAAAGGAACGAGACTGAATGATGAAATGATAGATGAAGCCGGATATGCTGTTACGAGACAAAATGATAACAAGTAGCGTTTTATTCGTCGCCAACTCGGCGAATGACACTCTACTTTGCAATTAACGCCAATTAACGAATGTTTTTACAACGAAATGGGTTTTGTCTCTTCTATCTTTTTTTCCACCTCAATATTAATTGACACTAACGAGGGATACAATAATTTTAAAAACTTTGATATATATTACTATACATTTTTTTTTTTTCACGGAACTGCAGTGTACATGATTTAATTCGAACTTTCTTAAAGGTAGTTTTTTTTTTCGTTGGTTTTGTCACCAACGCCACTGTAACGTTGAAACAGCCGACATGATCGTAACAGTCTCTTTAGCCTTTATCGTACGGCATGGTTGAACCACCGCACGCGATGCGAGTAAGCGTTTTTGGCAAGATTTCACATCCGGTGGCAAAGCGAATCGTTTGGCGCGCTCGCTTCGGTCTACTCGTTTTTTTTCCCTCTTTATCATCATTATTATTATTCACTTCAGCTATACAGCAGATAAAAAAAATGGTGAGAGGACGTTAGAGAAAAAGAGACGAGAGGCGGTAGACCCGAGGGTTCGTTGCCGCCGAAAACGAGAGCGCGAAAGAAAAAGAAACAAAAAAAAAAATCTGCCGGGATGCCGAGTGAGAAAAAAAAATTGTTTAAAAAGCAAAAAATGAAAAATAAGAGAAAAACGACACGGATAGACGGAGAAAAGAGACCCCGATACTCGAAAAAGTTATACCATCCTTCGAACGGAAACAAAACGTCCAGGAAGCGAGAGGAAATTCGTAGGATCCTTCGCAGTATTTTTTTTTCCTCTCATTTTTTTTTTACCATTTGTTTTTTACCTTCTTTTTTTTCTCTCGTTACACTTCTGTGTTATTTGCTTTATGGAACGCCTGTTACAGATAAATATAATAGGCATTCATCGTCGCGTATTGTCCCACGGACGAAAGCGCCGCAGCTCGGCGGGCGCGAGCCGAGGCTTTTGCATTTTTTTCCCCCCAAACCTCCCCTGCTCCGCGCCGTTGTCTCTCTTTTTTTTACCCTTCCGCGTAGTCCGCACCCTTACTCTTTCTCTCACTCGGTAGATTTTTTTTGTCCTACCATCCAGTAGCACCAGAAACGCGCCACCAATACCACCTACTGCACCCCCCCCCCGCCCCCTCCCCCGCGCAATGGCATCGTTGTCGCCCGTCGCACGACTCGAACGACGCGGTGTGTGTCCGTCGCCACTCGCTCTCATTTTTTTTTCTTTTTTTTTTTATTATTCCCGTTTTTTGGAATTTTTCCAGTGGCGCCCAGCATTGTTTCACGGTTTGTCATTGTTGTAGCGCCAACGGGCGATGGCGAGGAAGAGCGGGGTAGTCAAGGGGGTGGAGGGCAGATGGTGAGAGGAAACGGGTAGGACGAGCCAACGAGTTGTTGGAACGTGGCTACAGCGATGAGGGGCAGAGAAAGCGAGACAAAGATGAGTAAAAAAAAGAGGGAGAAAAATATAAGGGAGGTAAAAAATGTCGCGTAGAGAGAGAGAGAAAGAGAAAGAGAGAGAGAGTGAGTGAGAGAGGGAAATGGAAGGGATGGAATTGGAGAAGAGGATGGAAGGCAACTGGATTTCGCCTACATCCTGCATGGTCGGTGGCGGGGCCTCTACCGGAAGATCGGAAAGCCCGAATCGCACGGGGATGCTAATTCAACCACGACGGCGAAAACCAATTCGACTTCCTGGCAAACTTTTTATATTTAATAATTTTTTTTATTTTCGACAAAAATTGTCGTTGGCATCTAAAACCGAGATGATTAGTATGAAACTATTAGGATGATGTGCTGAATGTTTAAATGATTGGAAAATGTCTTGAAAAAATTCGATCGGATTCTTGCATTTTAGGTCTTTGATTTTTTAATTTATCTCTTGTTCCACGCTTCTCATGCAGATCCGTAATGCAAAAGGAGTGAGAAACAACGTATTGAGCTATGACTGTGTAAAATTTATAGTGTGAGAACGCGTGTTTCGTGACTGGAAGGGATGTTAATGACTGTCGAATGACTGCGGGCGTTATTGATTCTCGGCGTCGTTTTACGGAAAACCGAGTAAAAAAAACTCCGTGTCTTTCCATTCGTCGTACTCGCATGAATATCCGCCAGACTCGTTCTGCTTCCTCGTGATTTCCGATTTATTACGCTTTCTCGGCTGGCTCGGCGGCAACTCGTTAACCATGAACTTTTACAATCATTCTACCACTTTCAATATCGTACCTCAGTGTTAGTAAAAAAATCTGGCTAAACTGTGCGGCGATGCTTAATCCTAGAATGCTCACATAACTTTCCCACCCTTGTCTTCCTCCCTGCGCCACGTCGCCAAAACTTTATTCTTTTTGGCTGATTCCTAGTGAAATCGATACGTCAGTGTGTGGACCATTTTTACGTTCCGGTTTCATTCCGACCTAACGAACAATGCCAAAGTTATTGGCTCAAGAAGCAAAACACTCCTCATCGACCAGACCTGTGCGTTCCCTATCCGGGCCTTACATACTCTCCGAATTCTTTCGAACCATAAATAAAGCCGATCAATCGATAATGCTTCCATCAAAAATATCACACAGTTCCGTTACTGAATGTCGTGGATAGTTCTTTGGCAAAAAAAAAAAAATACGAACATCGGGAAACATCGAAACGATAGGAGGGAGTCGAAGGGATCAGATAGGAAAAATATAACGTTGCTTGTGTCCGTTGGGTTACAGGCCGAACAGTCCGGCCATCCGTCCGTTCAGCAGTAACCGTAAACGTAAACATAAAGCCGAAATGATAAACGCAACGGGGATATTTAATGGCCGGGCCATTTCGCGTGGAGCCGGGGACACAATGAGCCCCGCGGCACCGACAACTTCGGGGAAATCGCGTACAGCCCTATACCATATCAACGTGTGGCTCTCCATGTATTTACATGAACATGGACATGCTTGCGTACTGTTTCCACATAGTATACCGTTTATTACCTCGATGTGCATGTCCGTACGCACACTGCTTACTGTGTACCCAGCATCGATGCATAATTTTAGTACAGCATAGAGCATACTCGGCCCCGTATACGTTCGACTTGTATATCCGGTCGTGCTGCATTTGTGCACGGGGTCCAATGCAGTCTGAAACATGATCCTGCACTCAGATCTTGGATGATGCAGCTTTATTTTAGCCTTCACCCGAGCCTGATCTATTCGAGACTCGGGAGTCCAAGACGGATATCAAACGATCAGTAACTTTCTTGCGTATCAGACTCTAAGTGGGCATAATTCGTTGACCCTTCGAAGGGACACAAACAACTCAACGAATCATTACAAAATGTATGCCTCAACTCGGTGCGGTCGATGACTTTGTGTAGGAATTTTTCGAAAAGTTTCCCAAGCCCATTTCAACGTTTTTTTGTCTTGCTTCACTGTGACGAAATCGAAGCGACTCGATGTAAGCAACGCGTCCGTCGAACAGCCACACATATGCTTGCCACGATAACAATTACGATAACAATTGCAGACTTCGGAAGTTCGATGCTCCGTCTTCAGCAGACCCATCCGTAGTCTTTCGGGACCACCTTTGAACGCCACCTACGGAAAACCGTGCATATTCGTCACTTCGATAAACATGGATGCGTCGGCGATGGAAATAGTTATCGAACCTTCCTGTATAGACAGAAGTTAGCGCATCTCTATAGAATATACAATGTAGCCATCATCCCCACAGTCGAAATGTACGTGGAAGTAGTAGCAGTAACGCCACGTTACGCGCCCGGTTCTCGGTCGTCCCCGATAGAGATACGGAAGGACAGGCACATTTCGTGGGTGGCGAGAGGGGTTGGGTCACGGCCCCGGCACCAGTGCATCGGGATCCGTTTTCCACTGAGTCCGCACGGCCTATCGCACGGCGATTGTGTCGATCCTCGGATCGTATTTATCATATATACCCGGGCTCGTCCATACCGGGGAGTTCTACTGGCGATCTCTCCCTTTTCCACTCTCACTCACTCCCTTCCTCTCGCGACTAGGTGTAACATATATAGATATACAGACGATACATACTTCAAAACCACTGTCTCTCCGCGCCTTTCCCGCTCACCCTCGTGATCGCGTATACATCCACGGGATATATTTATGTCCCGGATAGGGGTCCTCTCCTGCCTGCGCAACCAACGCAACCGTCCGCTATATCGTTTCTATAGTACCGCGGAGTATAGATTATATATATGTATACATATATATATATATACATCTTATACCGTAATCGCGGCAGTTTAGAATGATCCAATGAATTTTCACATAAAACAAACCAAAAATATTTTCAGGTTAAAAATACGGTCCTGTAAATTAGAAAAATTCTGTACATATTAAAATTGTTATTGCATGGTTCTTCTTCTCGTTGCTTGCTTTCCGATCGATTTTGCGATCGGGTCCTTCATTTTAATTGGACTTTCAATTAGGTTCCGTTTTTGTCCCAGTTCTTAATAAATTTCCACCGTTATTTTCGGCTACGTCTTTACAACAGTGGACGTCGATTCTCGTGAATCTCCTTACCGATTGATCTGTCCCAATAGAAATATTGCTTCGAGTACCCGGCTCGGTCGAGCGGACGTTGGTGCTCGATCGATGTTAAAATTAAATGCATTTCCATCATACTAAACTACGATAGAGTCTTGGCCAAGTATAAGCGGCTTTGCGGACAGGTGCGTTAAACCCCTGTCGCCCGTTATGATTGAATCGTTCGTTGTTATACGAACTATACGCGATATTGTAGATGGATGGATAGATAGATTTGATAGGTAAAAGATTTATCGGTCAGCAAGTGTCGAGGAAACGCTCCGAGAGAGAGAGAGAGAGAGCGTGCACATTCTCTGTCGTCTCGATGGCATGCAACCCCCCTCCCCCTTCGCCACTGTATCGTTTTGTTCAACGCGGGAAGGTTTAAGGGAGGAGACTGGAGTGGAGGGTCGAGGAGGGGGGGGGGGGAGGTTTAAAACCCCGTCACCGAATTCTACTACTACGCATTCGATAGCGCTGAAGGCCGCTTGGGCCGTTCGAATTTACGAATTCCGCGGCAATATCGGCCCCCTATGAATACAATACTGCCGGTCATCGCGGTACGGTTCGCCCGCCACCCTTCGGGGCGGGGGCGAGAGAGTCGAGCGGCTCGTCGTTCTCTCTCGACCCCCAGCCGGCAAACCGCACGTTGCGGGGCATTCTCCACGCGTGAAAGAGCGTTGGCAGCACGCGAACGAGCGCTGTTCATCCCTTTCCCCATACCGTCGGGAAGCCTTCGACGCGATGCTCGTAAAACGAAAACGGACGAGTCCGAGAGTCGAACGGGATTCGCGAGGGACCATTCGGAAAACTCGAATTCTCTAACTATCCAACGGAGTTCGAACGATTTTTCGTCGGTCTATCTATCGAGGGATGGGACCAAACGAGGATAAAAAACGGAAACAAATAGCCAAAACGGTATCTCTATATTTAACAAGCACGTGGACTCTTTGTTTCGATACTCCATTCTTGCTCCGTAACGCTTTTCTTGTCGTGGTGCCGTTTTTTTTTTTTACTTTTTATTTTCCGACCAGAAATTACCCCGCACCGAAAATACATCAGATCTCGAATCGAAAGTGACTTTTTCTTGCACCATTTCGATTTAGGAGTGAGATTTTTTTTATAGGAAGTCACGTCATGAAAATGTAATTTCTCGGTCATGCACCGAGCGAGTCTTCGCTCCGGCTGTCTACACCAGCCGGAGAACGACCGATACGACGTTCTGGCACACGGCAAGCCGGTGTAGGGCGCTCATTATCTTAATTCAACCTATAAATACACCCGTATTTCGGCACTATGGAAAACGTGGAAATTTTCGCGGCGAAGGATTCCCGTCTGTGCGACGTCTAAACCGAGGCTAAGCACAGAGAGGAAGAGTATATGTAACTCACGTACGTGTTGGCATCGGCGCATCGTGTGTTCGTATATGAGCGCGAGGGACAGAGTAGAGAATTGATTACCTCGCATTACCATCCGAGTAATATTTGCATTCCACTCGTACGAGCAGGCGTCGTAGCACGCTCGTATATCGTCCTCTCCCCCCCCCCCCCACCCACCCCACCCCTCCCCCAACCGCCCTTACTTTAGTCGCTTTCGCTACCCTCTCGCACTATTCTCAACCCTCTACATGTCACTCCGTTCGCTTTCCGCATTATGCGTTTCCACCCTCGCATTCAACGTACCTCTCTCTTACGTCGTTATGACTTTCGACCCCCTCCACCAATCCCCTCTGACACTGTTTAATGTAATGAGAAGACAGAGCTTCTAACATCTTTCGAATTCTCATTACAGTCATTATAAATTTCATCGCGGCTGTGTCACGTTTGACACGTTTTTTTTTTAAACCATCGCAAGTCAGGAGCCAGCAGACATACGTCACATCGCTCCGGGACATTAACCCGGCGTCGAATGTCACGCGAATTTTTCAAAGTCTCATTTAACTTCTCAAAATGTTGGACACTTTAGTTCACGAAAGTGTCACGCCGGGCGCCGAAAAATTCGAAAATATTTCTGTTACTTTTGTCGCAGAAGTGTTTTGTAATTTGCGTATGTATATATATTTATTTAAACGTGCACGGAAGTTGCCTGCAAACGGTTGAAACACTGTTGTGGAATTTAATTCGGTGTTTGCAATTTAACAAAAACAAAAGATGTTGCGACTTTCGTTTGAATAATGTGGAAATAAAATTAACTTTCGAGGGAAACTTGAACGGACTACGTTGAATATGTTTACGCCGTTTGTCCGAGACTACGGATAAAACCGAGAACGTCGAATGCCCCACCGCAGCCCTCGAAGTGCGTTTCGAGTGCGTTCATCAACGAAGTACATTGCTCTAATTGATCCCAGTCGCGAGCCCAGTTGTAGACCGAGAGTCGAGTGGCCGTCAGGACTGTATTTCGTTTTCACCCTTCCCCGGTACCTTCGTGTCCTTATGAAACTGGTTCGTCTCTCTCGGTAAGGATCGCTTCGCGGATGAACTCGATGGATTTCACGAGATTCGTGGAGATGACCGAGCGGCGCCCGACCGCCGACGAGAAGGCAAATTAAAACGTCCGGCAAATGTGTGCGAGTGCGGTTTTTAAACTCAAACAAGCACGCTCGCGATCAACCCTCAGGAGGGACGAGCAAAGTTTTCAATTGTGTACTCCTTATCGTTCCAGGGATGGAGTTAATATTGAAACTGTGGATACGCGTGACCTCGATGCTTAACCGCGTATCTCAATGGTAACGGAGAAAGCTGAGGAATTTTTAACTTGGTCGTACAACGTCGAACACCGCGTTCGAGTTCGATGAGTGCTTTGAATTAAAGTCCAAAAAATGTCCCCTCGCATCAAACCAGTATCACATTTCACGGGCTAATTTTCCGAAGAGAAACGAATTTCAAACATCAAACCGAAAGTTTATTCGGTGCACGTCGTTGCGGAGGATTCGCCGTCTCGCGTAGCGTCATAGAGTTTTTATTTTTTCATTTTTTTATTCCATCGACAGAACAGGTATTCCCATGAATGCAATTTTCATTTCATTTAATTCTCCACCCTCATATTCATACGGGGATCTGTGCAGTCGTGATACACGAACTCATCAAGCTCCGGCAAGAGCCTCCGCTTTTGTCATCGTCATCATCATCATCATCATCATCATCATGATCATCAGCGTTCTCCGCATCTCAACGAGCAAAATAAAAAGAAAGACGATGACTGTATGAAGCTATAAATGAATGATAAATGTAGGAGCTGCGCATTGAAAAGTGAAGGAAGTTAGGGGGATTAAACTATACGGGAGTGTACGTCGATGGGCTCTAACGGGCCATATAAATGCCTCGAGATACGGAATTCTTTTACGCGAAAGCGATGAGTAGCTAATACACTTCTGCGCACTGTGCGGATTATTGTGTACGGAAATGCGCACAACGGCTGACTGTGATACATGACAATACGGAACCCAATGTTGCCGATGATATTTTCCCCCGCATTTTTAGTTTCACACAAAGTATAAGGTATAAACGACGTTCAAAAATCCCGGGTACAAATCGTGGGTTTGTGTCAAGAGTTCGAGATTGAACAACTTTTTTCCATCTGAAACTTTTTATTTCGACGTATAATTTTGGAGCTGCCAGCGGAAAAAGTTCGCAGCTAACGTGGCCGATGGATCGACGCGCGCGCCATCCAACGAGGGACGCCATTGGCCGAACTTGAGTTGCTCTTATCTCGAAAACTAGGGATTTCTGGGAAAGACACCTAGAATAAAATAATCTTGCTGAATGCGAGGTAATTCAAAATTTAATAAAGAAATTTGGATACGCATGGGCGTTTAAAAGAATGTTAGTGGAAAATTATCGTGTTACCAACTGGTAAAGATTTCAGACCTCACATCAACGGAAACTATTATTAACCTGCGAAATGACCAGTAAAAAATGTTTAAACAAAGTTTGCTAAATTTTGAACAGTGACATCGATGTTATCATTTATCGCGACAATTTTGAAACACCTTGTATATATCGACGTAACCACAGTAGGAAGGGTGTTTTCCCCGTCCTTCCACAAGTTACTTATCCGTCCATTTATGTGCACATAAGTGCACGTGTGTGATACGCGTCGTTGCACATATATTCCGTGGTTTCAGAGTAGTATGTACGCGTTTATACTCTGCTTGCCGTTGCCCGTACGTGGAGTTCTACATGCTCGGTAGCTTCCGCGGGTTATTCAAATGAACGCTAAAAATCATCCGAACCGTCCCTCGCTCCCTCTCTCACCCCTCGGGGGTAGAAAGCAGCTCCCGTCTATATTGGTTATATTTAAATGAATTTAAAACCCCGTTGAGATACACAAACACATTCCTCCCCCGTACGCACACGCACTCGCGTTTTCCCCTATCCGATGGCAAGAACCGTATCCGCTCAGGCACTCGACCCTTTTCGCTTCGTCCTCAACCAATGGAGACAAGGGAAAGTAATATTGCTCATTGCGAAGGGGAGAATATTGGAGATGAAAATAATACAATTATGTTCTATACTTTATTATTAACATTATTTTTTTTTTTCCGGTGATAGCAGCGAGGCATCTGCATGTCATAGGAAATTTAGCCGTGATGAGAATTCAATCTAATTACGCCTAATTAGTAGACTGAGAATAACTTGTGATGAGTAAGATGCGCATAGGCTCGGCAAGTCGCGCGAGTCCCGAGTTAACGAGCCGATAATTCGCACACAGCTGAAACAATAATTAAGACTCCCGCGTATCGAAACGAATGGAAATTAACCATCCGTTTCATGCGTCGTGCCGCCACTGTAATCAAATTTGACACTTGTGCCTCCACATTTTCCCAAAGACGATTTACATAATATACATTTTTGTTATCTTTACTCAAAATATTTGTAACGATGACAATCAGAAAAACGATTTTTTAATTTTTTGTCGCGGTAATGACGCTCGTGACATATCATGAAAAGTTAACGAGCACTCGTGCATTGTTAATATTATTTCTATTGCTGCGACGAATGTTCAATGCGAGAATAATTATAGCCTATCTGTATTACATTGCAGAAAATATGTTTGCCAGTTACGATGATTTTCTTGATAAGTTTTATCGCTCTCAGTCGACGCTCTTGAAACCAACACCTATCTATACCGTTCGTACGTACATGAACATATATATATATATATATATATATATATATATAAATATATATAAATTGAGATACCCGTATATCGTATTATATACATGCCACGTGGCATCAGTGCTTCGACAATTGAGACAATTGCTATGTCCCCAGCGTACACTTAATCTCGTGTTAGCTACAATTCCACATTCTGTATTCCCTACGACGTAACTCTCCGTCGCGTTAATCTTCGACTCTCTCATATAATTTGTTTAGGAAATGGAAAAATCGAATTTAAAATTAAGAATAAATCTAAAAAAAAGTTATATTTTGAGTGAGTGAATGTAAATGTTAATGTTTTTTTTTTTTCAAATTTTTGTTACAGGTAAGTGCCCGATGTTGGTAACCAGAAGTGAATACTTTCGAAATGTTCTTGGCGGCTACTGTAAGTTTGACGTGATTTTCTTTGGACTCGCACTGAGGCACATTTGCTATGTTAGCAAAAAGAACTGCTTGAAAAAAATCTTGTGGGCGACTTTCGACCAGAAATTCAGACTTTTTTATTTTTATTTTAGTGAGGAAAAATTTGTTTTCATTGTGTCTCGTCAATTATGATTTTTTGCGCATAACTTTGATTGAACGAAATAGAATCGCGCAGCAAAAGAAAATAGTTATCCGACGAGTAGATTTAACCACAAGTTTTAACCAAGCATGATCTTAAATCTGACCTGCAGGATTCATTTTTTTATATCATAAATCCTTGACGGTAGTGAATAAAAACAATTATTAGCAATAAAAAGCACGGAAGTTTACAGATGTGAGGAAAAATAAGGTGTGCAAGAGCTATCGTAAATATCAGTGACAAAGTCGAACAATTAAAAAACGGGTGTGTAATCGAGCGACATAAACCGTCGCGTTACCTGTGCACAAATATATACACACTGATTCGAGACATCGTGCGCAGGCTAAACATGCGCCTGTGACGTCGACGGAAAAACCGAGTAGCGTGACAATTATCGATCTCGTAGAAAAATTTATCATAATCTTAATGACAAATAATAGTAATAAAATTATTGCCGACGTATAAATTTTCTATTGTATTGGCAAGCATTCGCGCTCCACGTGCACCCGATCTTGTTTTTATGTCCGACAATAAATAAGGTCTGACACATCAAGAGGGAAAAGGAATGAAAATAAAAATTGACAAAGATTTTTCCAGTGACAGCGACATTGAGTAGAATTTATTATTTTATTTTATTATCAAACGACAGGTTCTAAATTTTTTCGCTTCACGTGGGGGGGGATGCCGATAAAAATTTAAGCTGATGAATAAACATGAAGCTGCACTTTAACGACATTTAATAATTTTTTAGAATTCATATTTCATTAAAGCAGCCGCCGGGGACGAAGGAAAAATCGTTAAAGTTAGGATAAAATATACGATTCCATCAGGCGCAACATTGCGCAACGCGTTTCGCGTTTTATTATTGTATATACAGCATTTGCCCCTCGCATCCCGCGTCAGACTTCTCTAGATTTTTCTCTCCGTCACTTTTTTTTTCTTCTTGAGCACCGGAGAGGGAGAAGCGTTCTCCGCTCCCCTTACGCCGGCGACTCGCGTCGCTCAGAGTCGCAATAAAACTTTTATGTATTTATTATTAGAAGATAACAAATGACATTACTGGCTTTATACGCGCGCGTTGCGTCATAGCTTCGAGCGGAGCCGAGTGCATAGAGACGCATGTATTTTCCCCTCTCCACCCGCGCCGCGAACTAACAGCGCTGGTACGACGGGCGAGAAGCGGGGCACCGTGAATCAGGGAAGGTGGGTGTCGATTGCGTAAAAATAACACTGTTTTTCGTAATAGTTATCGATATTTTCAAACAGTGAAAAAAGTTACCCGATGATGAAGGAAAAACAAAAAAAAAAACAAAAGTTGTCACAAAAAAAATTATCAAAGTTTGAAGAAGAATACTGAAAAAAAAACGAGGAAACGTACGGCGGGAATTGTATTGCGTCGGAGTTGTCGGAGGAAAATATAAATTGAACAAAATGAAATAATACAACCCAGGAGACTGGTGATTAATACTCGTCTATATGTTAAACATACACGCCGGTCGTACATTCAATATAAATATATATGTGTATAAATATATATATATATATTTTTTTTTTACTCACACTCGCGCACGCATATACATATATATATATATATATTCGCTGGTAATTATGTCATTAGCGTCGACACGGGTAACGAGTCGAATTGACGTCGTATAACGACTAGTGAGAATCGCAGACTAAGATTAACATCGAGATTTTTATATTACTGCTACTCCGGATCGTCGGGGTATCTTTTAGCGAATTCAATAACGAACGGAGTTGAATCTATTGCTTATATAATAAATATTGTGTCAAATGTGTGTGTGTGTGTGTGTGTGTGTGTGTGTGTGTGTGTGTATTGGAATTACATAAGCCAGGGATTTCCAATAATAATGAAGACAAGTCTGATGGCTCTGGAGCGGTTTAATAAAGAATTTACATACATATATATATTTATATTCGTATGCATATATATAAATTTAGTACATTTTTTCGTACTCGCGTGAACCTCGATTGACGCGATATACATTTATATTTCACTATTCATACGTGCAAACAGAGTTATGAAATTTACTCGGCTCCGAATAAATTTTCCGCGGTATATCGGTTGCCCCGTGGCATGCCCGGATTTCAATCCGAATCCTGATCTAGCATACAAAGTTACAGAAAATAAAATTATACCCCGTGTGCTTCCCCACTTCCTGTTTTCCGCTTCTCGTGTGCGAAAAACCATCTTCCGATATTCTCGATACTCGCTTTCGTCGAGGGCTAAAATTATGTTTGTATCTAAAATTCGTCTTGACATCCTTTTAATTTTTGTCATCGAACGATGCATTATCGCATTACACTTTTTCACCCCACAAATTGATCCAAAAATTAAAATTATAAATATGAGTGTTTTATCAACGCTTTCGTACCGTTCGTCGAGTTTTTTATTTTTTATTTTTTATTTTTTGACATTTATATTCGGGATAAAATACAAGGTATCTTTCCGGCGAATATTTGAACGTAATCCATTTACCATCAAGTACCAGATGTTATTTATTATTTCTGGTTTGTTTGGTTTCACTCGTCAAGAAATAATGGGGTTTTCGGATGTCATGCCAAGGACCTTTATAGACACGTGGCTCGATTCCCCATTGAGGGTCGCTCCAGTAAACTACTTTAGTCGTTTCTGCCTATTTCGCCATCACACTCGCGATCGGAGATCACGACAGTTGCGAACCGAACAATTTTTCTCGGTGCACGCACCCTTCTTTGGCGTCGCTCATCCCCCTCGATTTGTACATTGCTCCGAGCCTCCCGTGGGACTCGGTAGGTATAGAAACGGCTAAACAAAGAATCGAAAGTGAGTGCATTGATTCGCTTTATAATGAAAAAAATATATATCCATAATATATATATATTTTCCCATTATTCTACTGCAGCGTTATATTAATTTAATTCCATAATCGATATCGTGACAAGCTGTCAGAAACACAGTTTTCAATTAATAACCCTTCGATTCTCGTCATTTTGTCAAAGGACAAATACATTCTATCTCTACAGCATTTCATTATTTATTTTCATATGTTGATGAGAAAAAAATATATAATTTTTTTTCTCGAAATTTTTCATATTTCGAAACAATTCTATATCTTAGTTTGTTCAACGTCAGTGCTTATGAGCGATTCACACACAGTCGATGATTCATTATCGTTCTGAATCATTAACGTGTCGTCCGAAATATCGCAAGTTTTTACTATGTCGCGTAATATTTTTTTTTTACCTCGATTATTCAGCCTCTTCTAGTAAATCTGGCGTCGTTTCTCTTCGATCTCCCACTGTTCTTTCTCGCTACGCACAGCTGAGACTTCCTCCGCGAGTCCATGTGTAAAGGTACCGAAATGAAGCTGCCCACTCGATGAACGTCGAGCCTCGTTGAATGTCGAATGAATACCTTAAGGGGTGGAGCAGCTGGTAAAACGAGACGAGCGATCGTGAATTATTTGTCTTCAACCTGATATCCTTCGGCGCGCAGGCGCACAGACACTATTCACGGGCGTCGCGTGTCCGATTCGCGAACAGTTATCCGTGTTACGCTTAGATTGATAATGAAATTTTCCAGTACTATCGATTAACAAGCGGTAGCTATCGATCTCGTTAACAATGCATGAGCAAGTGTCTGATAAAGTAGACATTATTATTATTCAAAATCGATTGACAATTTTTTCCGATTTCGTTACGCTTGTATAAACGAAAAAAATACAATTTTTCTTCGAAACGTTTTTTTTTTCTCGGATTGTTTTTTCCGCTAATGTTGAGCCAATCGATTTCAATAATGACTGACAAGTATATAATAGCTGGTGTTGTATACGTATATATAAATGAATAATGTCGTCTACGATCGTTATCATTTTTCTGAAAAATTCACCGTCTCGCCAGTATTTTCCTATGTTAGAACAGAGCTCAACGTCGCAATATTATTTTTAATAATGCCCCGCGTGCGACGGGAACGACGGTGCGGGAGGAGGCCGCGCAGGGCGGGAGATACAGCGGGGGCTGCCCGCCGTCGCCGCCGCCCGGCCGTTACATTACGCGGTAAATAATAAACGTTTGCAAGGCCTTGGAAGTTATTATACAATATATACGTTCGTATACGCCCGATGCCATTACGGGTATCGTATATTATTAATGCAGTGACGCTCAGCCGGTAGTTTACACTCCAAGGCAATGCTCATCCTCTATTCCGTTCTCAACTATATTATAATGCACTCTTGAATAATTAAAATAAAAAAAATTAACGATTCATTTGTAAATATGAAGCAGCTTCCAGCTCGGCGGAACTTTGTTCGTCCGATTCAGCCAGTCTAATTTTCATCTAAAATGTACATTACAAATGTACAAAATGTACAAGACAAATCCGTTAGTAGTTTGAAGCTTCAATGAAACCTTAAACTAAACGGGTGACACGACGGTTATTCAACGTTATTGAATGTTTAAAAAAATAATTTAAGATATTTTGGCAAGACGTCAAAGGATTCTTGTACGAAAATATATATTTATGCACCGTGGCAATACCAAATCGGTGAGTGTGTGAAACGAATTTGGTATTTACTGATGGCGCAATATCGTAAACAGAGCCAGACAAGCCATACCGAGCCTTTTTCCCATTGCCCGTTAACTGCAGCAGTTATATTAATCTTATAATCCGATTTCTTAAATATTCAATCAAAGAAACGTGGTTTCCAGTTTGAGGCCCTTATTTTTTAACTAGGAATTATGTCGCGTCAAAAATATGTCACTCCTGGTTCAAAAATGTCTTCGACCGAAAGAGACGTCATATTGTACTTTATTATTAAGTAGATCTTGTTTTTTTTTTTTTTTTTTTTTTTTTTTTTTCAAATGTATGTGAATATTATAAACTCAAAAGTTCTGTCAACAACGAGTCTAACGAGCCGCACCAAGGTGGCGAAGAGATTAGGACGATTATAATACATTTTACTATCATTCGTAAGACGTGAGATAGAACAAGTTAGCTTTTGTATCAATATTTATTGTATACGATAAGATTAAAGTGGGGTCTCGGAGTATGCGCACGAGGTCGAAATTTGTTAATGCTCTTTCTTGCTCTCTCGACTTTTCTGTATTTATATTATTACGTCATACGCGCGACGATCGAGGCGACCGAGTGTCGAGCGCCCAGAACGTGGATACACGGAATAAAACAACGCGGTTCTCATTCGCTTCTGCAGTGAAACAAATTATCTCAAATTTTTTACAAACATAGATTCGATATTATTTTATTTTATTCAAAGTCACACTAACTTGGTCTAATTTCAACTGACAAAAGTTCATCAAAAGATAAAAATCGTCTACTGTGACTTTTTTTTTATCCTATAGAGTGT
This sequence comes from Listrodromus nycthemerus, assembly GCA_963978505.1. NCBI lineage: Eukaryota > Metazoa > Arthropoda > Insecta > Hymenoptera > Ichneumonidae > Listrodromus > Listrodromus nycthemerus. Next base: position 17,172,574 of record OZ021681.1, read on the forward strand.
AAATAAGTTTGGAGGGAAAAAAAATACTGCAAAAGAGAGGACGACCTCTGCATTGAGAACCCGTGCCGGCACATTTTTTTCTTTCTCTTATTGTGAAAATAAAAGTATTGTGCAACTAAATGACTTAGTGCTCATGATAAGCGCGCATGAGACATCGAGCCGACATTATTACTAATAAACCGAGTATACGTTCGTCGATTATTGCGAGAAAATCAAGTAACCGTGGACGCTGACGACGAAGATCGCTTTATCTGATTTTGCTCTTGCAGCTGCGTTCTAACTCCTTACGTTTTTTTTTTGTCAATTTCTGCTCTAGCTTACAGATACAAGTGGAATCGGCCGTGTATGATCAGAACAAGAAATTTACTCATATAAATAAACGTCTAAATAATATCCAACTATCCCGAAATTAATTTCGAAACATGAAGAGTAGACAGTTATCTCTTCTACTATTTTTCACCTGTCGCTTTGAGTAGAAATTGTTTTTTAGCGTTTTATAAATATTAATCTGAATAACTGTCAGTAAAAAAAGGGAGAGTGATAAAACCTAAAATATCGGTATATATTTGTTTTAACACCTATTCGTAATTTTTTGTTCAGCCGCCATTTCGTTGATTCATTCACGGCTCGCTATTGTTAAGTAAGTATAAGTGATCGTTTACCGTTTCCCCTATAAAATGGACTCGCGCGTATTCGCGATCACGCGACTGCAACATATTATTACAACTCGTTTCCAGGAAATAGTTTCTCATATAAAAAAAAAAAATAACTTTGTCGCCAACGTGCTCCATCGTTATAGCAGTTATCATCTCCATATCGAGGGCAGGCAATTCAATAATAATCGCCGTTGGGCAGTATAATCACAAATCTTTTTTTTTTTCTATCGATAATTTTTTTTTTTTATTTTCATTTTTTATTTTTAGGCATTGCGAATAATTATGTAGCGGGATAAATATGCAAATATTTCCGGGTGTGCGCACTCCAAGAAATACGGATATTTTTAGCTGCACGTAGGGCGTGCTAGAAAGTTGATTCGATACCGATACCTTCTTGTGCGGAAAATATGCTACCTCATTCACTAACGTCGCGGAGGAAAAAGACGAAGGCACATATAGGGGTGCAAGCGAGACATCCCAAAGATAGATGAGAGAAGAAGTGAATAATATCTGTACTCGGAGTAAAAGAGAAAACGTAGAGCTCCGCAAGGAGAGACGAAAGAGATAGCAAAATTGGAGGAAGCGTGTACCGCCTATGTGTATGTACATAGTGGCAGATATGTCGGTGCACGCGTGTACTTATATATAGAATTAAATATACGATGCATTATTCATTTAAAGTTCTTTCTACTTGCTTGCACGGAGATTGTGTGTACGTACTGTATTCGTGTTCCAGTCGTATACAGCACGGTATAGCAAGCACAGTACAATATCTCTTGTATGAAATGCATCTACGCAAGTTGCAAGTTTACACCCACCTATGGGGCATTCTTCGTCAATTATTAAAATATTTTTCATAATCTTATTCTAAAAAAGGCATTACCGATATGAAATAAATGAGTTTAGAGTTTTTCCGGCGCTGCGACGGGGAAATAAATAAACAATTATCTCCGACGAATGGTTCAGGTAAATATTTTTTAAAAATTCTCAATCATTCGTCTTCAAGTCACAAGGTGTCACTGAAATTTGGAGATGCTTTGTCGAGGTGCCTCATAGACTATGGCACTGAAACCAGGCACTCGAGATAAAATATCGGAAAATTCAATACCCTCAACGTATTTTATTTTTATGGCTTCTCGACGAATCATCACAATTTCTCTTCGCAACACACAATTAACAAAGGATCTTTGAAACAATAAAATATAAAAAGATATCGCATAAATATCACGGAAGAATAAAATTTAGTTGAAAGTGAATGCCCCATAGTCTCATTTAGTTGTCGCCGAGTCCAGAGTTTACTATACCGTACTGGAGCATACTACGATGTAGACAGAGCGTATTATATCATACGCTCGACCAACACGAGTTACACGGAAGCAGATACATAAATAAATATATATATATATATATATATATACATACATATATTTCAAAGTATTGTAGGAAATAGTGGGCGAAGAAGTGTACGAGGAACCCAGGAGAAGCTCGTCGAGTAGGACATTCGTACGAATGAACGCCGAGACCCACACGTTGGCTGTGCAGCGCCGGATGCTTTTTTTCTTTCTTTTCTTCCTCCTATTCTCGTTCTTTTTTTTATTTTCATTTGATTCATTTTAAAGATGGCGCCCGGCTCATTTGCAATTCTATGCCGTACGTCGATACTTCTGATTTATCGCGACTATCTTTATTCCCCTATAGCTATAGATATCAATCCCGGTATAATACACGTAAATTCGTACCGTTGACTCCACGTCGCTCTATGTCCTGCATTAAGAGTGATCTATCTTCTTCTTTATCTTGCACCGATGTGTAACGCCCAATGCGAGAGCCGTTCATTCCTATCACGATTTATATTGCAAACGTGCCCGGTACGATAGCCCTTGTTGCCCTTCGAACGGGTCATACCTCCGGGGGAATCCCCGGGATTGGATCGAGCGAGGAAACGATAACGTGACAAACCCATCGTACCGGACTCTCCAATGGTACGAATATTAACGAAATCTAAAAAACAAAAGTAAACGAGAATATTCTTATCGGAGTCAAGAGAGAGAAATAGGATGCTGACGACGATGCCCAATTTTATATATTCAAATTCAAGCTCGAGCACAGATTTTTATCTCGATCAATAATAATTGTCTTTTTCCAAAGACGTCCTTTCTTTTTAAATCAATTCAATGTGAATTAAATTCACGCAATTAAAAAAATTATACTTGTCCCATGCCTTCGAGGAAAAAAGGGAACATGCCATTTTTTCTCTCCTCCATGATCCAATAAGAATAAATCGAGAAGCTGCTCCGAATGAATCTCGCCTCGAGATAACCGTCCGGATCCATGGAACTCCGTACAATCGAAATTAGGGAAGCAAAGAAACATCGAAATATCCCAATTCGGTTGTCAACGTACGGTCGATGGACGCGGGGATTTAACATTACCACGGGTACGATTCAATAATTGATCGGTGTTATAACGTATAAGCTCGTATCTGCCGTTCGCAGCTCGGGCTCGCGGTTCTCTCTCGTTCGTCCGGTTTTCGTCGACCGCGTGCTCCCTCTCCCTCACCCCCCGTTCCCCTCGCCCACGAAACGTGAAAACTATCCTCTTCGCGCAACCCCGTTCGACCAGCGAAATCATCCCTTCGCGCTCTCCCCCCCCCCCCCCTCCCCTCCCATTATTTCCTCATTCGCCACCTCCTCGGTTAGTTTTGGTATTCGACCGGCTGTTTCCTCGCTCGCTCCCGTTCGCGTATCGGCGGCCCCGGCGTGAACGGGACCGGCGAACGGGGCTCACGCGGGTTCGTTCGTTTTCCGTCGAAACGGCCGCTGCGATCCGATTTACCCTCAACACACCCTCGCACTCGGCACTGTATAGTTCGAGTACACGCAACTGTGCCGTCCCTCTCTTTTCCGCCGATTCGTTCGCTCCTGCTCGCCTGAATTTCACTCGACACCGCTACCCGAGCAGCACCCCCCCCCCCCCCCCCCCGACCCGACCCGATCCACCATCAAACCGCCACTCGTCCGGACACTCGTGTTTAGATATCGTTAAACCGCGTTTTCAACACCGCCATTATGTAAAGCACGTGGCAACGGCCGATAAGTCAAACAATGAAACCAGAGCCAAGAGGAGTCGGGGAGGGAAGGGGGTGGGGCACGCCCCGGAGGGCTCGTTTCGCCGACTCCTCTATCCGACAGGGCAACAACGTTACGAGCTTTCTATTCCAACTGTTTTAGTATCTCCGCTGCACCGAACCCGGAGTGCATTCAATGTTACGTCGAATATATCCGTTGGGAAAATCGCGGGGCCGCCGAATCGGACCTCCCTTGCTTCTGCGGGCTCGTAATTTGGACGGGGGGGGGTGGGGGGTGTATTTTGGATGGTGAGAAACAGGAAATTGATGAGTGAAGTTTATTAACATTCGATGGAGATTGGAATCGAGGACCGTGCTCGATCTCGGAGATTCCAAGGTTCCCGTCAAGGAAGTAAATTAACCGGGGCTGTTGGGATTTTTTTTGTAGACTGGAAAAGACGATGCGTCGACGCGTGGCGAATGGCGAATTGATTCGTGGTGCGCAAGCGGAAATGAAAAAGTGTAACGTGGGAGACTCGTCGGGTAACCGTTTATCTGTCGTAGTCGTGTTGGGAAGTTTCGACGAACCACAACGAATCTTTGATGGTGTTTTCGAAAGGTTCGCGAGTGACTTTGAAATTTTTCTCCAGATTTTTCGCAACCCCACTTTCAATGTAATATCTTGTTCCGAGGAATTTTCTCCGGGCCGTCGAAAGGCTTCGCCGTGCCTGAAAGTGTTGAATCGAAATATTAATTTTTGAATAACTGTCAAAAAAAAAAAAAAAAAACACATAAAAACAGAAAAATTCCGAAAATCTTCGCATCTTGTGTTCCGCTGCCCGAAGTTTCTGCAATAATAAAACAGCAAACACCGGGCAGCTTTAGCCAGGCAAACACGGCACATTGAGTTCTCTCTATTCGGCTCGTAATTACGAGATTAGCGGTAATAACTCGAGTCCATTCGACGTCGGAGGCCGCGGGCACAGACGGTGTGCCGACGAGGATTTGGGGAGGGGGTCGAGTTGGATGGGCGTGAACGCCATATAAAACAATATATAATATTTCGTGCTACGGGTAATTAGGAATAATTGCTTGATTGGTCGAGCCAGGAATCGTTATAATTCACCGCGAGCCGCCTAACAAATTACCGATCGTCCCCTACAACCTTCTCTACACTATACTTTTACTACTCACTATACATACATATATATACAAGCGATCGCTAATTTTTTTGTTCTATTTCTTGAAAAATGTTAACCCCGATGGATTTATTGCTCGACAACATTGACGTTTCAGACGCCTGCACATTCGTGCGAGTCATAAATCGAACGACGATTTTTTATTTTTTTTATTTTCATCAACCCACCCGTTCAGTGCTACTACCCGCATATAATTTCATACGATATCAATAGACTAAAAAAAATTGCGAAAAAAATGTTCAACCCGCTCGAATTCTCATCCATAATATATATATTTTTTCTCTAAAAGAAGAGTTTTGTTGCTCAGCAGCTTTGTCAGCCGTTCCGTCGCTTCCACAGGTTCGCATACCTCCCTCGACTGCGATGATAGAAATAATAATAATAGTAATGACAATAATAATAATAACAATAACAATGACAATAATAATACTTATAATAATAATAACAATGATAATAATGATAATAATAATAAAGTTGAAGCGTTATTACGGGTAATAATTTTCAGGAGCGTAATCGTTGAGAAAGAACGGGATTCTCGGGGTTCTTCGGATGTGGGAGGAGAGGTCGTAGTCTAGGTAGGGTAACTGCTTCCATAATCGTTATCGTTACGGTTTACGTCAGCGTCTGTACGCTAGTCGCTCTCGCGGCCTCGCCAGACTCTCTTTACCCACACTCCTATCCACTCCCAGCTCCTCTTTCTCCCCTGCATCTTCCTTTTTTCCACCACTGCTCCGACACTTTTGCTTCGAGCTCCGAAACTTGCTCTACTTATTTTTTAGGATATCCGCCAAACAATCGGCGCCATTACGAAATCTTTCGCGTGCGTTGGAAATCGGCGAGAGAACGGAGAGAGGATAAGTCGGAGGGGAGGAGCGGGATGGAGAGAAAGATCGGCAATGGGCATTGGAGACGCGACACGACTTCGTCTTTTCAGCTTTCCGCGGCAGTTTCGATATTCTCCGTGGGTTAAAAAAAAATCGCGTATGTAAGGTCCCGATAGAATCTTCATCCGTCCGTTCGTCCGTTCGCTCTTTTCACCTCGGCATTTCAAATTTCTTTCTGCTGTTGAAAAAAAAAAAAAAAAAAAAAAAAAAAAAAATATACAAGACTGCATTCGATAGAATATCGCTTGTATATCATTTCGTACAACCCCTACGGTACGAAAGAAAATTAAAAACTTATCCGTGCAGAGAGAACAGCAATAACAGCGAAGGTTGAAAAGGGGCCACGCAGGGGAAGAGTTGAAAGCATTGGCGATGTCAATACAGCAACGATACTTTCTCCGCGGCGCACGAAGAGCGTTTGCGCGTGCACACGGTTCTACGTGCCCTCTGTCTGTTCGTCCGTCTTTCTGTCTGGTGTGCCTCCGGTAAAGGGCCGGAGGGGCATTAGTTTCAACGATTATTGGAGTAAGTTCTGGCCCGAACGAGTTACATAAATGTGGAGTACGGAGTCGACCGTTTCCTTCCGAGGGGAAGAATGAGGGTGGATTGAGACGGGGGGGGGGGGGGGGGTGCGATTTTGTTTCAGTCCACGGCGAGTATTTACTCTGGTGGTAAAACAGTTCGATAAAGGGATGGAAAAAGAGAAAAAGATGAAAGAAGTATCCATCGTTGTTGATGCTGTGCCGTTGCCTCACTCGGGCTCCACCCCTCTGGGGGTCCTCAAAATACCCCCTCCTCCCCTCTCACTCCCTCGCCCCATCGTTCGCCGTTTCGCCGTGGTTAATATTATTGTGATTATTTTTATCACAATATTTGCCTTAACCACATTCTGTTTTATGTTAATGGTCGCCGAACCCGCATTTCTTTCCCGCTCGCTTCTCGTCGTGTCCTCTCTCTATCGTCTCGTTCTCTACCCCCTTCGTCCCCGTTCGCCCGTTTCGCCTCTGCGGCGTCGCCTCCGGCAACTTTTAGCATTTTGTCTCGAATTAAAAAAACGAATAATAAAAAATAATTATAACAAAAAAAAAATGAAAGATGAGATACGGCGAGCGGCGTAGATGCGGAGGAGAAGAGGATCGCTGGAGCATCAGTGAAAAAAGCGGAAAACCCTCTCAACCGACTATCGCCCGCTCGACGGTATTTTATTTTTCTTCTTTTTTTTTTTTTTTTTTCATATTTCTATATTGCGCCTCTAGTGTATCGCTCCCTCGGCGTCATTTCACCTCGCCATTGCGCTCCCGTGCGCCATTTGCCCCAATATTAGCAACGGAAGAATTCAAAAAAAGGATGAAAAATCATTATAATGAAAGACGGACTTTTTTTTTTTCAAGAAAATAACAAAATAAAGTTTTCCTTTCATGACGAATTATAGTACTTAAAAATATGAAACTCATCGGGTATTGAAAATTTTTAACGCTTCTTTCAAATAAATTTCGACAACATTTTCTCATCCCTGGACCTTCGGTCGCGTTAAAAATATGTCCCGATGAATCGTCATGTTGTCCATTTGTCCGAAAAGAATAATCATCGTCGGGGAGAAAAGCCATACGTTATGTGCAGCAGAGCAGGCCCTTGGAGCGCCGTGAGTCTCGCCGTTCTCTTTGCCGTTGTACGAGGAAAACTGGCACTCCGGGGCAAAATGGATCGTACCTTCCATTCGGGACAAAATCCTCCCTTTCGCGTCTCCCGAAAAGAATTTGCAAAAACAGTCCGTCCTGCCTCGCTTTTCCCCCCCATACAGAAATCCATAATTTAAGAATTTTTGCTCCAAGTGGAAAACTTTCTGATAATATAGTGTACAGTCGGTAGACAGGTGGTCTGGAAGCCAAAACTTTTGTAATACATTGCTCGCGTTTTCAGCGTCTCTTTTTCAGCGCTCTCCTACACAGCAACAACCTGCACTCGCTCTGTACCGTATAAAATAAATTGTACCGTACAGACTGTGCTCCGAACAAATTTGAATTCTTAACTTTGATGTACGGAAACCAAGCATTAAGAAAAAAAAAAAATAACGAAAACAACGACAACAAAAAAACTGCCTGAGAAACTATTTTTATTCACCGATAACTTTTCGTCACCGCAACAATTGCCTACGCCGTTTATTTTTAAAAAATTTTCTGTTTTCTTTTTTTTTATTCCCGCATCTGCAACCATCGGTTCGTTCGCGAAATCTACGATCGTGCGGTGCGGAGAAACAGAGAGCGCGATCGTCGAATCGGATCCCGCGAGCAGGCACTGCGCTATACAGATACGTTTCCCCCGGTCGTCGCGGCTTTTCACCGACGTTTTCGCCGATAGGACATCCGAATTCGCGTAGGGCCGTGCGCCACATAGCCGGCACACGTTCGCGCGATACGAATCAGTTTTCCTATACAAACGCTACGAATCTTTGCCGTGTACCGACGCGGAGCCCGTCGCAGCCAAAGTTTCACACAGACGGTCGCGAGGGGAAAAAGTGACCGGCCGGCGAAAGTGCACACGCTCGATGCAACGAGGGTTGAATTTACTCCGCTCACACGTACGCACACACACGCGCGAAGTTAGTACGCACAATGACGATTATACCGGTACGCGGACATTACTCCACTATCACGCGTACCGAATTCGTCCGCTCACGAGTACGCGAACGATTCCAGCACGAGGGGATGCCGGTATGTGCGTCCGCGCACACACCCAGCGCCTATATCTCCAATATTTATGGGCAATATTTCCGATTCAGCTGGCGCTATCGAGGCCCTTACCAGTTCAACATGTCCGCAATAAAAAACTGGATAAAATTATATCCACATCTCGCCGCGGCTTCGAGAGCCGCTGAAACTCGTCAAAAGTTATGAGTGGGACGGCGAGGGGGGGGGGGGGGGCGAAACGGGGTCTTTTGCAACAAGGCAGTCAGGCTGGGGCAATCGGCGATGTGTGTTTCGACGGCACCGGGAAACGGTGGGGCGGACGGGGTGCTTCGGGAATTTCGCGATTCTCGTGAAACGGGCGGGAAATCCATATCTGTACTCGTACGTGTTCCCGTAGGCCTCAGGATGCGTCCGAGCGCGATGTATCGGATCGAACGGGTATAAATATCGATTTAGCACGGAGCGTATCGATGACCGGTAACGCGTCGATCATTCGATTTACGAGTCAGTAATATACAGGGTGATTCCGGGTGATATGGTCAAGCTTTTTTTTCGATTCTAGCGGGAAAATCGGTAGGAACGCAGCGTGGAATAATGGACGGAAAATTGGAAGCCAGCTGTACGAAAATCCCTGCTGACGCTCGAAAAGTTTGCTCTCGGGAGATTAGCGGTGGAGATATAACAAATATTCCGGGATTTTGCCGTAATTAGAGAAATATCACATCGATGGTTTCGCACTCCCGAACGCCGTATCGGTCGTTCTTCGGCCAACGTAGGTCAGAGCTGAATCGGATGCCGAGCGAATAACAAGATCCTCGGCAATCAGTGCCGTCCCCTGACCGTGTCGATGGTTAAATCTGACCTGGGTAGAAACAATTAGCCACAAGATCTGCCTGGTACACGATAGAATTAAATTGCGCTGCCACCGATTTACCGGCGACTCTTTATCTCGCCGCAAACTAATCGTAGTCGTCGTAGAAATACGACCGTCGAAAAAAATTAAGTAACATTATAAAAGCAAAGAAAACGGAACGAGTATCGATCCGTTATTAATCGATATAATAAGCGGCAGGGTGAAACGCGGGGAGGAGAATTGAAAGAGTTAAGCAGGAGGAAAAGGGGAGGATAAATGCGAAGGACGAGTGCACGGCAATATATAGGATGTTCTTGCGGTTGGGGAGAGGGGAGGGGGGGAGACGCGCCGCAGTTGGTAGTGTAGCAATATCTTTCTGTACATATATATATATATATATTTATACACGTACTTGTATTAATGCACGTATGTATAATACATAGCAAGACCGGCCGTGGAAGCGATTCGCGCCGGTACTTAATTATAGCAATTAGTCGATTGGCAGTTGTTGTAGTGTAAAGTTTGTCGGTGGGCAGAGAAGGCTCAGCTAAGAGGGGAAGCCCGGAGTGAAGAGAAGGAAGGATGAGAGAGAACGTGTCAATGTTTTGTGGAAAGCCCGAGGCCACCTCTAAATTACAGGCTTAACAGCGTGCTGCGCCGAGCCTGCGAAGCAAAACCAGAAAAAAGGGGAATCCCCTTCCCGATCCAACCATCAACCCAATTGCTCTCGCCTCCTATCTATATTTCAATAATATCTCCTCCAATCTTGGCCCAAACATTCCACTCTTCGTTATGGGGCACAAGAAAAAATACTTATTTTTTATCGTGCCCCAAATTATTTATTGAATACGGCAAATAGTGTACCGTATTTAACAATTTATTCAAATAACGTTTTTCGTGATTGTCCCTAATAATTATTTTTTTTCCCAGCCCATTAATTGTCTCGGGTAGGTTCTTGATTATCCCCGGTAATTTATAAATTGTCCCAGGTTATCGTCGGTATCCGGAGCGTTTTTTTCAATCGGTTCGCAGTCTCAAATAATTCTTTATATTTTGCACACTCGTCAGATTACACGGATTGAATGCGCCGGAGCGATTAGTTCCCACATTTTTAAAAAATCCGCTCGTATTTTTTTTCTTTACTAACGTTCATTTTCCCGTTTTTTTGTTCTATTCGTTTTTCCACTTATTTTTTCGTACCGCGAGGATGTCGCACAGCGACGGCAGACGAGAGAGATACAAGTGGCTCGGAAAGTCCCGACGTCTCGTATCGCGGAGAGAAACACTGTGCGGGAATCGAGAAAGAAATAAAAGGGATGAAGAGTCGAGCGAGACAGCGGACGCTCGAAGCTTCCGCGGAGCGAGTCTCTCACCCGAGTCCGGACTTCGCCGCGCGACAAAAGCTCGAAGTGCCTCTTTCATTGGCCGTGCGGCGCGTAAAGCGCGAAATAAAAAATAAAGAGAGGGTTCTCGGGTATTATTTCAAATGGCAGGGATCCTCACCCGGTGCTCTCCCTCCTCTTTACAGATTTTACCGGGAAACTCCTCACTTTCGCCTGTCTGTCTTTTCGTTCTTTTTTTTTCATCTCGCTCCCGTTGTCCCTTCGGGACTCGCTTGATCGACTCTCTTTTTTTTATTCTCTCACTTTTCCTGCCTGTTCCAACTGTCTATTCGGAATGAAGTAGAATTTGGAAATTATTTGATTAGGCATTTTTTTTTTTGTAAAACGCTTACCTTTCTGTTTCTTTTTTCACTTCTTTTTTTATGTTTAATATTCCGAGTACAGAAAAATAAGTCAAAATTGCCTTTTGATTTTTTTATCTCACTCGGGCGATGTCTTGAAGACTCGCTTGACGACTTTCTCATTTTTTTCCTTAACATTCGGACGTATTCAAATTGTCGTTAAACGCGGTGGAACTTCGAAATTATTCATCTCGCCAATTGATTTTTCGCAAATCGATAACTTTGTTTTTTTCCATTTTCTTTTGTTTTATTTCTCATTTCTATTCTTTGATATTACCGCCATAAAAAATAGCAACGACATTTGCAATTTGTAAAATATTTTCTTGGCAAATTAGCAAAAAAAGAAATCGAGTCGAAATGTCCTCAAGAGTCCCTCAAGAGTCTCCGTCGTGACCAGCGGCAGCTCCTCGCCGCTCACCCCAACGGGCCGACGTCGGGAGTGATTAGTACAAAAATAATGATTTCCCCACTCGCATTCGTTGGTTCGATGATTCTCCGATTGGGGTTGCGCTGTCGGGAATTCTTTGCTTCCTCTCTTCCTTCCACTCACCATATTTAATCGTCATCGTCGTCGTCGAGTATTGCATCGAGACGGCTAAGTCGGTCGTACCCCGACGTAATCCGTTTAGTAATTAGGCAATTAATTAAGGTACACATAATTATTAGCGAAATCGCGAAAGAAGAATACGGTAGAAACGGTGAGAGAATGCCGGAGAGTGAGACGGGAAGAATGAAAAAAAAAAAAAAAAAAAAAAAAAATTATCGCGGTCTCACCCTGCTTCCTTCAATTTTCTCTCATTGCACGATCACTCTTGAGCCACGGCAGTCGCACGATTGGGAATTATTGAGAAAATTAATTGTGCGTGAAGTCTACGAGACTCCGCGTCCCTCACCTTCGTTTTTTTTTTCCATCCATCCCGCTTCGTTCTTTCATTCTTCCACGTATTTTTTCTTTCTTCTTTTTTCATTTTTTTTTCTTTCACCCTCATGTTAAATCGCTATCCCGCAAGTGTGCAGCAGCACGCCGAGTGGCACCGGAGTCGTGGTATGGTAAGAATCCGTCCATAGTGTATGTACATATAAGTATATTCTAAAAGGTATAGGTCAAATTAAAAAAATACGAGCTTCGTGGAACGTCGAAGAAAGTGAAGGAGAGCGAGGTTGGGAATTAAAAGAATAATAATAAAGAGAAAAAAAAAGTTTGTGAGGCAGGGTGTTCTCGTTTGTTATGCGGTTTGAACCCGCCGCGAGCAATTATCAGCGTCGATATGAACGTTCTGGCAGAAACCGTTCGTTATCAGTCATTAACTGGAATGAATCCCATTTATATGTATATAGAATTTGGGGGAGTTATAATTGTAGGCGATTGCAAATAAATGTGACAACGGAAAATGATCTATTACAGATATTGGAACGACATTGCGGAACTTGTTTGAACTTAGAACGTGGATGGAATTAACGCCGTGACATTATATGACTTCGGGAAAAATAGAAACCAAAATGAAAAACCTAAATTTTATATCGTTGTTTTTTTGCACGCTGAAAATAGTAAAAGTAACAGAGACTAAAAAAATCTTACATACATTGTTTTTTCATCTTATTGATTGAAGTTTATGAACGTTTCCGGTTTCACGCTTGTCTAACAGCGAATGTTGGAACGAAAAAAAATGGCAATTATTATTTTTTTTTTTCGAAATAGCGACGGAAATTTCTGGGGCTGACACAGAGTGCGCAATCTCCATAATGATTGAATGGAAAATAGAGTGACGAGGGTATATAAAGCCGCAGAGAAATTAAATTCCATCGATGAGTCCTCTCTCGCGAGAGCGAACACTCACTCACACATACTTCCGGATGGATCAGCGAGCAAGTAACGTTAAACGGATGATCGTCATTCTCAGCACTGTTTTATCATGAATTATAATTAGCCACATAAATATGCATTGGTGCGTGGAATAATTTGACCAATAACTGTAAATTACTCACGAGAGCCATAACAGCGATAGGCGAAGGAGGGCCGTGTATGAATCTGCGCTGGACGATTTGTCGGAGACCGCGGGTTGCAACAACGCCCGACGATAATACGATTAATTGGGACGGCTAATCGACGATAATTAATATAAATAGATGATTGCCATTGGCAGGAAATTCGATCGTGACACAGGTAGTCGACAGAACCCCTCCCTTTTATCGTATTATGAACTTGCTCAAAATTTCGCCAACACCCTATTTACCCTTTTCTCATTATATCCCTCACTCATTGCCTCTCGATTTCCAAACTTTAAAAATAAATAAAAACGGTGAGAGTGTTTGTCATACTTCATAAAACAGCATGAAAATATATACATAATTATAAATGAACCATACAAGATAATCCATTTCGGAATCAACACGTACACTTGTCTCGCTAATATGAGGTAAGGTGGATTTTTTCATTGCCAAGTTCTGCTGACAAGATGGATCATTTTTCACAGCGTAAAGATAAAGGAGTTTTTATAACAATTACGCGTGCACGTTTTCATTTAGCGTTGGAACTTGACATCGAAAAATTCAGTTGGAAATTCGGAGATTCTCAGAAGGTTAACAGTTGAAGTACTTGAAACCGTTCTGTGTTATTTTGGAAAAATAGCTTAGAACGTATGGTCGACGTAAGGGGTTGGCGGGCACGTTGTACATTGATGACTCATTAATTCCTCCCGACATCATCGATTTGCGGGGGTTACGTCGAGAGGACTGCGGGGTTCAGCGCGCTTGTCGTTTGTGTCGTCGCCTCTGTTCGACATCGGTATACAACCCACCGTGATGGTATATCTATCAACCTATAACCTACCCTCCTCCTATTTATACGAGTCAGCGATGCGCGAGCTCATTCACGCCAAATATACGCGGTTTTACTATATCGTTCAAATAATTCACCCTTTATCCACCAATCATACATTATATTGCTCGCGGGCATTATTACAGTTTAGCCAATACAGGCTGTCTCAAAATTCCACCCCTAAGGGTGCTGACGACCAAAAACGAAACAAAAAAATTTAATTGAACCCTCTAGAGTCAATAGTTTCAATATTAAAAAAAATATTTCCAAGGAGAACATTTCGGGCTATGACAATAAAAATGTATTTTCCCTTTAAGTCGTCCTTCCCTAACAATTTGATTGAACGTTTAAATTAGCTTACAGACATATTAAATATTTCATTAATTTATGCAGATAATTTCGATGTTTATTTATCTTATTTTCTCTCCACAGAATTTGTAAGCTGCCAACATTTTTGGCGATTTTACAATTTAACTCTCGCCTCTCCTATCGGAGTTCCATCAACGTGCGCGGTTCGAGTCTCGCAACAGAATAAAACCAGTGTTGCACGCACTATGGTCCCTATAAAAAATGGGCTCCCCTACCAACGAGCCAAAAAGCTCAGATATTAATGTACTTTCTTTTTTTCACCACCAACGTTGGAAAGCAGAGTGTTAATTGTATACGTATTTCTTTTTCTTTCATTTTTTAACTGCGTGAAAACGTACGTAATGCGAAGCTTCCGTCTCGTTGATCACGAAGTTATGTAATACATTTGTGGGTACGTAACGTTATCAAGTGTCGCTTTCTCTATATTCTTTGTCTCGACTAGTATAATTATGAACGACGGCACATAGTTAAATGCGACGCTGACACACCCATACGCGGAGACACGTGTGTGTAAATTTATGACGCAAGACTTGATGAATGAATCGGTATAATAGAATATAGGGACGATTCGTCCCATTTTGCACGTACGACAGGCTGGAAAGACTCGCAGTGTTACTGGCAGTATTTAGTAAAAGCTTCACTGTATAGAATAATGAAGCACGAGAGGAGGGAGGGAGGTGTTAATCAAATGTTTTCTCGCGACGGCTTTCGTTCAATGCTGGAAGCTCCCTTCCAGCTCGTTGATCGCAAGACCCTGCGCTCATTCTCGCTCTCTTTCCCCACCAGAAGGATGACGAACGAATACGCTCACGAGTATTTTTTTGTCCACTCATTTTCTGCTTTCCTTCATCATCCATTCTTCCGTAGATCCGATGCGGTAATGCTTGTACGTGAAATGACACCTCCACGGGACGAGAGGCGTTTACATTAATGTAACCAGTTTTGTATTTTTTATTCCCATTTGCTTTCACAATCAGGTATTTTTTCATTATTGTTTCGTTTTTTTAATTTATGCCTGGGATTGAACGTTAAAAAAATTGCAGAAAAAAAATCCGAGCTCCTCCGATGAGCTCGTGTGTGAGCGTCCCTTATTGAGTCTTGTTGCCGGCTAAAATTCGCAGAATCCAGAAAATTTTAAGGGCCTAACGCATCGAAAATGAATATTCTGAGGCAAATAAGATGTTATTTTTCTTTATTTTCTCACATCTCCTCCGGACGTGTGCCTGAACGCAAGGTCTTGGTGATATAAACCCTCGATCTAGGTCTTTCAGCGAGACGGATAATCTCTGATCGCTGACTCTGTAGCACTGCAGTTTATTTTCCGTGAAAAAATTTCGCCTAATAAAAAAAAAAAAAAATTGCTGAAAAATAAAAATGGGATTCAAAAATTTAATTAACCTACTCGAGAGCGAGGGAGTCTCGTCAATCGTCGAGTTTTACGCCCCCGCGTCGTTTCTCCAATAAAATCGTGAAATTATTAAGCACATCGCACGAATATAACCTTCGTGGTGAGTAGTATGAAGCAGAAATATACAGATGGGCGGATATTGTATAGATATAATGTTGCACGCGGTTCCGTCACTACGATCGACCTGGCGATATCGGTTGAAGCCCAAAAGAGTATTGAGAATATATATATATATATATATATATATATATATATACACATAAAGAGGGTTAGTGAGCAGCCGAAGTATGATATGCGAATCGAGTCGGACGTGTTTCGGGCGACGATTGATTATCCGTGGATTTAACGAGCTTCATTATTTAACTGTGGTGTCATCGGGCGAGCGGCATCCCGTCGAATCGCGAACGGTTGAAAGACTGGCGGCACAAAAAAAAAGGGTAAAAAGAAAATTAAATTGAAGTGCCACGATGTGTCACATCATACCGATAACTCGTCGTCTATATCTGATCTTCATCGTACCTTCAAAACCACTGACCCTTTCAATTATCAGAAATTTTTTGATAATTACTGTCGGACGTGGGAAGAGTACGTTCTTTTTTTTTTTTTTTTTTTTTTTTTTTTTTTTTTTTTTTCAAATATTTCGAGAACTGTTTTCAATTTTTTAATTCGATCGTTGCTGCTGGAACGGAGTGACAGCTTGGCAGCGATGTTGAGGATATCTTCACACATCTATTTTTGCATGTGGAAGCTAAAAAATTAACGTTTCTGATGGAGCAGCAATTAATTGACGGCGCCGTGTGAAAAGATACCGAAATTAAGTAACCCTCTAATCGCCTGAAGCCTTCCTCGGTTCCTGAAAAAACCTACATATTTCTCCGGCGTTCCTCGCCAAGTGAATTAAGTGGAGAAAAGAGAAAGGTTCCGTGTACGCGATCCATAAATTCAGGGCCCGCGAAGGTTAGTTATAACGTATGCATATATTCGCCCTCTATATCAATTGCATTCTCGAGTTAAGAAGTCAGCGGGAACAGTTTCCGGTCTTGCTGACTGGTTAATCAAACTGCCTAGGGGTGACGATCAAAAGCGGCGAAAAAAAAAGGAAAAAAAACATAACCTAGTTTGCTTCAGTATGTAACTAGTTCAATTAAAAATATGAGGTGCTCGCACATCGTTTAAATCGAGACAGGTCTCATTTGTCTTTACATTAAAAGATTTTTTAACCCTTAAAATGTTATTATTTTCGGTCCATTTCTTTATCGAACCATTTTTCTCAGTGGCAAAAATAGTGGAATATTAAATACAATTGTTGTAATTCCTACATGCATATTTTCATCAATCATCAAAAACGATAAGAATATTAGGAAAATCCGGACTAGTTTGAAGTTGTACCGAGCCCCACAGGTCTCGTTGATAGTGCATTCAGCGGCTGAAAGAAAATGCCAACCGCTACCACTAGGTCTGCACGAGAAACCCTTCCTCCCTTACTTTGCTCCATTTTCCTTTTTTTTCCTTTTTTTTTGTTCGCTCTCCATTTTTTTCTCTTCTTCTTTATAAATATTCATAAATAAGACACTCGCTTTTTCCTTTGCAATCTCCTTGCGGCTCCACTCGAGCCCTCAACCTTTGCCGCGCCGGTTCTCGTTCCCCTCTCACTTCGCACTGTCCTTAAGCACGACCACTTGTTCTTCCCGCCTTGTATCGGCCAACGTCGATGAAAAAGCTCCCGGCTCGAGAAGGAGCAAAAAAAAAATTGCCTCGACATTGTACACAAGAAAGTAAAAGACGTCCGTCCGAACGTTCATCTCTCTTTACCTTCGTAAACTCTCAGCCATTACGAGGCTGCCCCCTCCCCGCCCCTTGCCGCCCCGTTGCACATTTGCATGCGGAATCCTCGCGAAACGTCCTCGCGTAATTAAGACACCATTAACGAGGCTCGTCGGTACGTGCGTGCTACGCGATACCTACTTATTCTCGGGTTTTTCTTTCGTAAACATCTACTCGTTAGCCACTTTTTTATTTGCGGCGACGGATAAAAAAAATACCAACAGTCCTGGAAGAACAAGGCTGGAGCGGCGAGACCGCAAGTAGTTACGGGTAGGAATCAGACCCGCGCGTATATCCTTCTGCTGTCCAACGTTTTTTCGTTCTATCCGTTTTAGAAATGATAAACTATTTTTCCATCGCTCAAAGAGCTGAGGTCGTTTGTCTCGATCTCGTGCGGCAAAAACTCGAGCCGAGCATCTTGCGAGAGGTCGCATGGTAGCTGCAGCGACGCTTCTTTGCAACCCTGTCAAGGTGGACTTGTACACTTTTTTCGAAGCGTTTCTGCTCAGTCGTTTGGTCTGATGTGTGGTACCTTTTAACGCGCTCGATTAATTGTCGTAAAGTCTCGAAGGCACGCTCGGTTGTCCATTGAAATACTGTCTGAATTTTTTAAAATTTTTTCCATGTTCATTGATTGTTAAAAAAATGTGTTTCCGCGTTCTCGTTTAGCTCAAACTAATCGCCGCAGCGCCACATCAAGATCGATACAAAATTGAATAAAAATTAATTATTTTACGTTCGACGCGTACATCTTACGACAAATGTTTTAGCCGTAATGAGAAACCGCTACACGTCGCAACATTGTTTCTTTCTGCTGTTTCGATTTTCTTTTTTTTTCCTTCTAATAAGTCTCACGTGGAGTTTATCAGTGATACGTTACCACCGTGATGAATATTTTCAACGTCGAATTGTCTGCTCGAATTTGCATCTTTGTCATGCTAACGACACGTGTGTCTGCTCCGTAAATATGCAACGCGTGTATACATTTCCTCTCTCCCCGTATCTTTTTTTTGTCCTTCGGTGTCATTGTTTGAGGCTAGCCGATGCAGTTTCGCATATTTTGCGATTTAATTGCATTTTCGTATTCCATCTTGTTTCCATAGCTCATATATCCGACGTAACAGCCGTCCCCTCCCCATCCCACCCCTCCTTCCTTCCAGTCGGCGAACTCGAGATTACACTTGTTCGCACCTTTCATCGGACTGTCACGTAGAAGACCCGAGAGCTCGATACGTACTTCGTGATCCCTCTTTCGCTCTTTTCTCCTCACTTTCTTTTCAACCCTCGACAACACACATTCAAAGGGTCGGCGAGGGGTTAAATACGAGCTGGTGAACTACGATTAACATCCCCCGAGCGTATGATCGAGCGAATACAAGGGCTCGGGGCATTTAAAATTCAAAACTCCCGGACGAGCCGAACCCTTGTCAGACGCGAATCCGAAATTCGCTAATCTACGATCTTCGAATGTTAACAAAAATTTTATTTAAAAAAACGGAAAAAAAAAATTTACGAGGAAACACGACATGGAGTCCATTCGATGGGACAGAAAACATTGACTGCGAGCAACCATGTTCTTTTTCTTTTCTGAAAGAGGAAGTTATTTCTGTCGGTAGTAAAATACCTCTCGTTTGCAAAGAAAGGTCGAAGATTGGTCGAATTTTCAACGCGTTACTCCCGACGCGAAAAACTCGAGTCGCCATAGACACGGCCGAGGTTGTAGTCTGAGCTCACCCCTCGCAGAACTCTGCGCGACTAATTGCCTCCGGGGGGTTAAGGCTCGAAGAAGTCAAGATGGCGGGGAGCTATTACGCCTTCAATCTCGAGAGACGGCCTACCATCTAAACCCTCCGCCCTCCCTTCCATCCCCCCTTATCCTTTTAGACCCTATCAAAATTTATTAGTAATACATTATCAAAAATTTAATAAATAGATACTTGCACTGGCTCAAGCGATTTTAATCCTCCTCCGCGGATTGCGTTTTTGTTATAAAAATTTCAAAATTATGTGGGCTCCAGTTTTTTATAAATCTCAGTCTTTAATCGGTTGTTATACGAGGTATGTTTGTTTGAAAGTCTCGGTTTTCGACCGGAAGTGCGTTACTGGAGCTGCAGCGATAGAATTGTGAGTACAGATCCTTCGAAATGATTTTGGTGAATTAGGTTTTGGACGACCAAGTCTCACCTGGATTGTTAAGCATCGATACACGACATAGCTTTTGTGATTAAAAAAGGGGAGACGAATTTTTTTTTTTTTTTTTTTTTTCGCCCAATGGGGAGGAGAAAGAACTTCTTAGTCGCGGTCGCCTTCACGGATAATTCGATTTCTTGAGGTCTCTTGAATAATTGGTGTTATCCCTTCCACTATCGTCTACGTCCTTTCTACTTTTTCCTTGTTTTTATTTTCCCTCAATCCGGCTTGGCAATGGAGCTAGAAGTGTACAATTCAGACTCTCCCATCCTTGGTGCAGCCCTCTGTGACCCCTGCGACACATCCAATGAGCCACTTATCGTGCCCGACCAAGGAATCCTGAATTATTTAGCGCATACCCACGAGGTTCTATTACCGAGCTCGTTGGATAATGGCGCACTTGATTTTTTTTCCTTGGCGCTACGGTCATAAGTACACGATAGCGCATTGTATTGATAAGTATACATTAGTATCTATCACGCACTTCCCCACATACATATACCGGTTGGGAATATTCTTTCTCGGGTTGTATACAATATTTTTTTTAAATTTTTACCAGTACTTACACTGATATTAAAATATTAACGAACACTAACTCAACAATAAAAAAATTCGAAAACGAGCAAACGAATATTTTCCCAAGCAAACGAGCAAAAAATGTCGGTTGAATGATGGAACACTTCAATAATTTTTATCAATTTTGTGCATAAATTAATTTTTTTTTTATGAGCAGTTTTTACTACAAAAATGAAAACAAGAAAATCGAATTTGCACGTAGCTATAAAAAATTAGTCCTCGCTCAACAAAAACTATTTTTACTTTCTGTGGTATCTCGGGAACACCCTGTATGTATTTTCTCAATCGTTCCTCATTTTCGATCGTTTTACACACGACACCAATACGTGCAATGTTCAATTTTCCCGTAATGGGCACTTGCCTCACTTATTCATTCTCTCCCCCGCATAAAACTCTGTAAACCATTTGCCGTTTCATGATATATTACACCTTAACTACACCCATTTTACCTGTCAATAATGCCGCGATCCTCGTTGCCTGACGTTCCCTCTTATAAGTTTGCACCCTCGCGAGTGGGTCGGGTAAAAGTGCAAGATAGAAAAAGTAAGGGAGAGACGCGGCGAAGAACGCGCTGGCAAGGCGCGTCACGTCAGTCGATTTTGCTTGCATATTCATCCCTAACGATGCGACTCGTATCCACGCGACTGTTATTCAAAGTAGCGACACGTATCTTCTCCTTTATACACACCCGACTGTGAACGCTGTATATGTTTTAGCGACTCCAGCCCTAAGTCGGATGCACTCTCGCGAGTGCCGAAATTCATGCAATCTTCTCTCGCGCTGATGTTTTTTTCTTCCTTTTCCCTTTTTACTCTTTTTTTGTGTTCCTTAATCACAGCAAGAACGGCCCCTCGAGACTTGCATTCTCGAATCACAGCTCGTTTGACATTTAAATGAAAATGCGATCGAGTATCTTCCGCACATGTCAATGTCGGAAATCCATGAAAGGCTCTTGAATGCAATTCGCGCGAGATGGTAAACGGGACGTGTCGAATCGAGGGGTTGCAGCCCCCTATTTTCCGTCTGCATAGCCGCGAGAAACGAGACAAACGAGGCAATGCCCTTATTCGATACGAAAGGTGCATTTATTCTTCTTCCTCTTTTTTTTTTTTTTTAACAACCAGAAATTTATGTTACGTAGTATTCGTCAGTAATATCGTTTCATTTTTTTTTTTTTTTTTCACTACTAACTTAATTTCCGCGAATAAAGTCTCGTGAACGAGAATTTCCAATTTTTCATACACGATCGAAATACACTTCGCAGCATGAGCGAAAATTCGTTTACGAGGAGTCGAGAAAGGGGGAGTTTTGAAGGACCGGATTTTCGACGGAGCCGCGATTCAAAATGTCGCGACGAGTTCATCCCTTATTTGTTGCGACTCGTGGGTCGATCTGAAAAAACGAATGCGTTCTGGGCATCCGCGCGAGTCACTCCCAACCCCCGCCAAACTCCAGTGATCGTTCTCCACCCCCCGCGGTCGCGATTCGCGACAATTTCACTCGCCAATGACGGGACTTGGTGACGAGAAATTGGTGTGAAATCCGTCGACGGCGTCGAAGCCCCTCCGGCAGTGACTTATTTCCTATTTACCAACCCCTCGTCGGAAGAACCCCTCTTCCCCGTTCCCCCACCGTGCGACCCTGAATTTTCATCCTCCGCCTCAACGAATCGTCCGGAACCGTGAAAATCTATTCCACTCCCTCGAAAAGCCAACTTTTGTCACCCTCAGACAAAATGGCGCTTCGAAGATGGCCGGATGTGTCTCGTTCCATTCTAAACCAACCCGCCTCCGTCCGTCGATCTTTGCAATCCATGGAAATTTCAAATCTCTATTTCCTTCATGCTTCAGATTGATGATTGGAACCAATCGGTTCGGCGGAATTAACTATTTGTCGCGTAAACTCAGTTTTCGTCGATTATCGAGAACTTCGTCGCTCGCAATGTCGGGGAGGTTCAAAAACGTGTGCTGTATTCCGGGATCAAGCCTTGTACTCCTTCTATTCTTGGACAACTCAAACTTCCGCCGAACGGTTGAAAAATGTTTGCCTTCTTTTTCTTCAATTTTTATTCGTTTAATTTTTTGTCGTTTGCTCCTCCATCATCGAACTCTCATTGTTGCCGCGCGCTAACTGTTTTACCGGAGAGCCTACCGGCACGGCCCTGCTAATATTATATTATCTCGTTTCTGCATCGTCGTTCCTAATTTTTTTGTCCGGCATTTCTCTCTGCTTTTCTCATTCGTTGTCGCTCGATTTTTTTTTTTTTTTGCGGCCTCCCCCACTTTCTAGAGGACGTGAACGGTAGGAACCCGGGAGTTTTCTCAATCAGACTTTTACCGCGCAGTAATTCGCGACGCTAACTTCGTTAAACGATCGCGTTGCGGTGGGGTAACACAGCCGCGGGGTTCGCGATCACGGGAAGCAAAAGGATGGAAGAAGGGAAAAGGGACGAACCTTCCGACTCGAGCGTTGAATCCCACCGACCGTATACATCCGTAGCCTCATGGACCCGGCATGCTTGCCTGGCTCGAACGCATTAACCCGCCAAATACCCCCATCACAACCGGGTTGGCTGCCTCCGACTACCGACAAATTAACGAATTACGGTAAGTCTTCGGTGACTTCTTGCTTCCTTTCGCCCTTTTTTTCTCGCGTCTCGCGCCCCTGATTGGCGTATCGACCGCTGTGACAAATCATTAATAATGAAAGAAACGAGAAAGTGAGTTGTCAGTGTTATTAACAACAAGCGTGGGCAAAAGTTTTTTCACCGAACGGGCAATTCTTCCGCGTGTTGGACGCACAACAGTGGACCATCGGTCTATTCGCTTCTAAGTGGGTGAAACGAGGTAGCTAAGCACTCAGTTTCGGTCGAGCTGGGGTAAAAAAGGTGAATACGACACGATCCATGCATCATTTTTCAACTATGCTCATTGACATGAGCCATATTATCAACTTTGATCTCTAGACGCAGATTTGTATCGATTCGTCTCTGCTCCGAGCCGACGATGCATCACTTGTGGATGATCTCTTGCTTCCTTTGACCAGTTCACGAATTCAAAAACCTTCGAGACATACGACGAGAAAGAAAAATACTTTGTCGTGCACCTGCCATGCATGCCGACGTGTAGCGACTCCCCTACGAACCGGAAGAGCATCGAGAGACGGGAAAAGAGAGACGATGTTTGGTGGAGCGTTTGGCCGGGGATCGGCCGGGGGGGGGGGGGGGGGGGGGGGCTCGCGTTTCCGGTGGCCGTTGGCCATTTCCAATATTCTTCTCACAGCCGGTCGCCGACGACCGAATTGTCCGTTAATTGAAATGATTAATTGTCTCACCTACGTTTCTACCTCGACCGGTGCTCCGCGTTTTCTATCTGTCCCCGCGCGCCCTCCCGTTCACCGGATGTCGAACGCCCGTCAACCCGTCCGTTTGATTGCTTATTTACAAATAGGAAATTTGAAAATGTGCGGATTCGCGCTCACTATTCCCTGTCCTCTTCTTCTTCTACCCCGCCCCTCTTTTCCGCCGTTCTGTGCCCCCGCGTTCGACTCGCCCTTTTCGTTTCCCACCATTTTCCTACGCGAGTGTAGTACAGTAACGAATCGGAGAGCCCGAGATAGAAACGGAAGGGAAGCTGCTATTGGTAACTCGTTCGAGAATCCGGCTATGGGATTCGAGTAACGTCGCGCTTCGACACGCCGCGACCAATATTGTAGGATATTACGAATTTGCTATTTTCCGCGCACCTCCCGAGCCGAATTGAAACTGGATTGTTAATTACTCGCGGTAATTATCGCCTCGCCCTGTCGCTATTCGCATAGCTATTCCGATTCATCCCGCGTTGTTCTGTGCATAGATCGAAATCGCTTTTCGACACTCGACGGCCATTATCAGGAATTATACAAAAGCACGATTATCGTAGAAGCCTAAAGGAAGCTCAAAATTTCATCGACCAAAGCGGTCCGACCGTTCATGCCGATTCCTTTAATTCGTTCGATCCACATGTTTTTCAAGTTTGCGGAATATGTGGCTTAAGCCATTAGTCGGAATCCTTAGAATTTTCATTAACATTTTCCGAAGCTAGATAATCAATTGTGTCGTTGAAAAGTCCAAGATGTACCGACAAACTTTGTCTCTCACTTGCAGCCCTTAGGTTTCCTTTATCCATACAATCGATTTGACTCCCACGTGGGTCTTCCATGTTACCACACTGACCGCAGGAACAACGAATTAACTCGATCAACCCCACCGAGAATTTACAAATTGCCACCAAGATTTCCCTTCTAGCCAGAGTCTCTTGTGAATGATCACAGCGAACCGCATCGTCACGATGTTGCGATCCAGCTCGTCCGTTCGAATCGAGTCAAATCGAACAGAAACCGCAACGACGTGGCCGCCTGTGCCCAACCATACTCTGCTATACCAAGCCGAACTATAGTAGTCCACGTCGCGTAGGTACGCGTCGCCAAAGACCCGAAGCGCGGTAACGTTCTCGACCGAATTGAATTCGTCGACGACCATCCCACACCCCATTAACCCCTTCCCCGTAGGGTAGGGTAGGGAGGTGGTGGATGGACGGTGGCGGAGGGATGGTCGACGTCGGCTAGGATGCCGGACCTGGACGAGGCCCGAGAGCTTGTGGGGCGGAGGGGGTTTGGGGTACTCGAGGGTTGGGTGCTCTCCACTGGCTCCTGGTCATATCCTGGTGCTCCGGGTACAGTGATGATGCTGGTACGCCCGTGAGGACCCGGCCAATTGGAATGCAGAATCATACCGGAAATACCGAGTAATGCACCAATCAGAGTCTGGGAATAGTTAGGGGCCTCGGATGATTAGGAATGCACGCAATAACCTCTGATTAATGTGATCGGTGTGTAGCTGGCTGTGCTGTATTCTGTTCTCCGCCGCTCCTACTGCTGGTCACTGTATATTGCCGTTGTGTGTACCGCCCGACCGGTACATCCACCTCTCATCCTCTTCACCCTTCGGTCCCAGGTTTCGGTCTGCCCGATTCCCTCTTCGCTCCGTCCTTTGGCTTATGCGAACCCACATCCGCCCGGTCCTTTCCTTCTCTGTTCACCCTGTACTATCTCGACCACTCGCGTCCTTCTCCCGGATGACCAACACCGCCTTTACTCGCCACCCTGCGTGTTCCGAGTCTCATCGGATAGCTGCGCTACACCAAATACAAGCACAGGTCGCAATGAGGAACACGGAACTGATGACCAAAAGGGAGTTGGACAGAGTTGGCGGTAGGGAACTTCGGTTTGCGCTGAGCCGAATGGATGCTCCCTGATCTAACAGTGTGTACTCTGCCGCAAGGTATCCCTTCAGCTACGGGATTTGCTCTAAACTGGCAGATTTTAACGGAGTCCTGATATCCTTTTAGTCTTCTGAAACCTACCAAATACGGCTTATTCCCAAGTTCAGCAGAACTACCTAGCGCCTTCAGGCTCGTGTTCACCATTGAGATCAGACTCGCCTTTGTTGTTGGGACCAGATTCAAGTCTGGGAGTCTTAGCTCTTACCATTTGCAATCCAGTTACATTTGGCCTGTTACCATCCCCTAAAACGTTGCACTGACTGCACTCGGTAAGCAACATCTTCGTAGGGGTTTCAACGTCAGCGTACCTGGGGGCTGGTTGATGTGCGTGTCTGTTCCTTGCGCGTTTCGCGCTGTAGAATGACGGAACGAAGGGATTGAAGGTACACCGAGGAAAGGGGGGATCGAGGTGGTCCCGCGCCACGGTGCAGAGCACCAACCAAGCCCTCCCGCCAGCAGGACGCATTTACATAAACACATAACGCGAACGCATACAATGTTAGTGCTATGCTGTCAATTCTACCCTTGCGGCGAGGCAATTCTGAGTTATGCCAGGACGCTATGCCCTATGGCGCTACCTTGTTTCTCCGCCTCCACCTTCGCTGCCCGCTCCGCGGTGGCGGAACGAGCAGCTCTCGCTCTCTTCCACATCCTCTCTGCACACTCCTCCCCGGCACGAGCCTCCGTTCACCCTTCGTTGCCGATGGGCCCTCTCGGAGCTTCTATGCCTATCGTGCTTCTGCCCTCCCGGTTGGTCCGACTCCCGCGTTTCACTACCCTTCGCGACTACCCTTCGTAAACCATCACCAATACCAACCCTTTGGACATCATATAAGTACGCGACTCGCTGCCACACGACGTATCGTGACGCTACACGCATGCACGACCAATTGTATAATGCAGCCCTCCTCGTTACACGGGTATATATCACCGAGCATTGTCTGAATAACTTCTCGAGAGAGACGCAAACGAGAGGGTAGAACGACCGAGAGAGACAACGTAGATGCAACGGACGGGTGCTGAGCCGAAGGAATTTCATAGCTGTCGAGTTTTTATTCTGGATATCGTATGCTGTTGTATTTTGAAGGGTAATCCGAGGTTCTGTTTAATTCATCTATGTATAGGATTGGATCGGGGAAAAAATCATTCGAATGGCATGGCGAATTCAAATCTAAAATTACCCACATGGAAGCAGTTCAGAAAATTGGCGGTTAGATCTGTGCTGGTGTCATTTAAGCTTTGAAATCTCTGCACATACTGTCGCGGATGATTTTCTTCTTCCGAAGTCAGTAGGTCCAGAGATAGGAATAGTTGAGACTTTCCATAGATACAATCCGAACCAATTAGGGCGAGTTTTTTTTAGAAGAATTGCACTGGATAACAAATCAATTTTGCTTCGTCTTTAGTTTTCAACTCAATGTAAGGAAATGCAGATTTATCGTAGAGATTTTTAGGCATTTTCCATGGAACCCAGAAACACGAACGACGGATCATACTCGAGGGAGTGAACGCACATACGTGCGTAAAGCAGTCACCCTCGCTTCGAGCCATCGAGTTTCACCCCTTTCGCACTTGAATCCATAACCCCTGCATTACAATGTAAAACTCGAAGAGGAGGACCCGGGAAGTAAAAAAAAAAGAATCGCAAATATCCGAAACACTGTCCACAGGCAAAAGTACGTGCACAAAAAAATATTCCCCCAATTTTCAATCATTTTTTGTCCAACGAACATTCGTATTTTTTATTTTTTTTTATTTTCCAAGATACTATACACTTCCGTTGGGGTTCCATCGCGACTACTCAGGTATTCTATAACCAACTTTCTCGTTTTTCCTACGATGCCTAACGCGGTGGCCCAATCGATAACATTAAAATGGTCGGGGAAAATTGAATTATTTCACGGGCAAGTTTCTCCCCGACTGCATGGTCTCTCTCGGTGCTGCTGGCTATTCCTGCATTATACATTTACATTCAGCAGCAGTAGCGACACAGCAGCGGCGGTAGACTGAGAGGGGTGCATATACCCTGAGACCATAAATGTGTGCCTTTGACGAGCCATTAAGAATTAATTCCCTTAGGCGAGTCCGGCAAGCCTACAACCGTTTCTACTTCGGCAACTGTCTTCTATCGGGGCGGCAAATTCAATCGAAACCGCGATCGTACAGATATTTATCCAACGACTTGCCCCAGTACGCCGCCTACTTGACCGTACTCTAAGCTCGGACAAAGTAACAATATCGGTGGAACAAATTGAATAACAAAATGAACGTAAATGTTCGTTAGGTAAATTCGATTGAGATTTTCAACGAAACTTGATTTTGAAAAATTTTTATAAACTGTTAGATTTGGCGAAGTAAGTACCTAATATTAAGGTTGTAAAAATACATGACCTTTGAAATATCTCTCAAACCGTTCGCGAACAGGATCGTCGCATGACCGCGAAGGTCAGGTCTACATAAATTATATTCGAGGACTCGACGATTGACTGGACCAATGAAATAATAAAATGAATGTAAATCGTCGTCTATTCGATTCCCTTAGCCCGGATTTCAACCGAAATAAACGTTACTGCCACTCTGAAATTTTTCCAATTTGTCCGAGGTGGAGCTTAAATAATACTTCTGAAGGTCAATTTTCAATAAATTATCTCCTTCGAGGACTCGGCGATTGACAAGTACTGTTTGAATAATAATATGCATGTTAATCATCGTCTACTCGATTCCTTTATCTCGGATTTCAATTGAAATAAATGTTTCTGCCACTTTCTCGATGCCAGCGGCTTAATTAGCGATCGAATTATCAAGACAGATTGGTTTTAATTCAAATTTGTACAATTACATCGTTTTCCGAAGTTCGTGGCTCGGTCGTGGTTTTAAAAATTTTTTACGGAGAATTTAAAGTACACTACCAATCGTAAAATCCTAATAAATAATATTCGCCAATTCTGTCAGGATCGATAGGGAAAATGGGGAAAAAAATTTAATGAGTACAAGTTTCACTTCGTTCTCTTTCATTAAAACGGGGAAGAAAAAAAACCACCATTTCTGCCACTTTGTTGACGCTCTTACCTTCTATACCATTTGGATAAAACGATCAAATGAATTTTAATATAATTAGGTCCGGATGAACCGTTTCGTCGCGGCCCATATTTCTAATGACAGCTCAAATAATATCTCCGACGGTCGGGCATCAATAAATTATCATCGTCGGTGTCCTCAGCCAGCCAGTTTGAATATTTAACGGCATCGGGTCAGCACGAAATGGTTTCGTGATTGCAATATTTAAGGGTGAACTGAAGTAACTTCTGGCGCACGCAAGTGCGAGCGTTGCATGTCCCTTGCGCAGCGAAACTCTTCAACTATTTACGAGCGGTGAGGCCTTGCGGTCCATTGGGAAATCTTAAAATATATTTTATTCCTTTCCGTCTGCCGCTCGCTGCTCCGCAACTGCTCGTGAATCGCTTTGCTCGCGGTAGTCGAGATATCGTATGCACAGATGGGCGAAAGATCGATGAATCTCGATCGATGTGCGCCTACAGCTACGCGGTACACCGTACAATCTTTGGCTGGAAAATTTATTCGATCAACGTCGACGCAACGGTAACATTTTCGACAAATGGATACGAGTTGGCTTTTTTATTTCCTGAAAAAAAAGTTTTTCAAAAACTTTCCGGACCCGTATAATATATCCATGAAGGATAAATATAAAACATGGAATATTTTTCGTGCATCGGACTGTCCTATCGAATATCTCGAACGCTTCATATATTTATACGGAAGACACCACGGTATATATTAGACGAATGTAATATGGTGGAATATATTTGTCCACCGGTTTTACATGTGCACCAACTTTTTTTTGTCAGTTCCTTTCACGTAGCTTGCGTAGCAGCAGTACCATTTTTTCGCTGGGAACATGAATCATTTATCAGTCTGCTCTCTTTATTATAATCTTCTTTTTCAGCAGACGAACGTTCACACTTGCGTAGAAAAATAAAATAAACAGTATTTCAGAGCATACATAAAATTTACAAATACTAAAAGAAAGAAAAAATCTATGGGCATTATCGTAATTCGCGTTTGAGCTCATTTCTCTGTGTTAAAGGGAACGCCAAAGTAGAATAAAAAGTAAAAAATTTACCGGCGAATATTCCCGTCCTCCATCCCGGGCCGCAGACACTCGTGGCTTGTGAAGGGGTTAAAAGCTTCGGGATCATCGAAAAACTTGTAGTCCGCATCGATAATAATCCGTTACTGAGCGCGATTTCGTTTCACTGGAGCCTCCCCCCCCCCCCTCCCGTTACACTTTTCTCGTTCCGGATCGCGAACGAGAAAATGAAAAAAGAGAACAAAACGCCTGGCGTAGAAGCGAACGAGCCAACGAACGAAGAATCGAACAGTAAAACGGACGAAGTAAAAAAATGTGAAAAAAAAGAGGAACGTGACAAAAAAAAATGGAAATAGATGCGTTAGCGAAGGTGTAGTAGGGGCGAGACGAGAAGCACACTGCCAGGTGGCTAAAACCCGCCCCCGCTATATATTCACAGACAGCAGTTGCCGAGTAGGCAGTGGCATTTTGTAAATTAAATTTTAAATATTAAAAATACGTGGATCTGGCGGCGAGCGAGAGGGCCGCGGGAAGGAGAAGGGGGAAGCAGCAAGAACAAGCTTTTTCAAGCCTCGTGCACAGTGCACACCATCGAGAACAGCAAAAGGGGAGGAAACAGGGACAGAAAAAAGAGGAGAGCGAAAAAGGGGAAAGTGGGGGAAACTGACGATGCAACCCTCCCGGTACCGGAAACAGCCGTCCCACTCATTCGTCAATAATAATTTTATTCGAGGGTGAAAAAATTGGAATTTTTTTTTTTCTTCTCATTTCTCTCCGTTCGGTGTCGACTCTCGGTTACTACTCTCTGTTTTGTTCGTTGTCCGCTTCACGCTCAGTCACTCGCTGCACTTTCCCTACACGTTTCCCTTACTTTTTTCGGGTTCTTCTACTTTACCTTTCTTTTTTTCAGTGCTTTGGCGATCGTGCGTATACCTACTGGCGGGACACATCGCTGCGCATAAAACGAACCCTCTTGCACGCTGTAGAGAGCTTTTGATCGCCGCAATCCATCTCTACCTTTTTTTTCAACTTTTTCTATCGTGATATATCGCCTGCATTCTCCCTCACGATCCCAAACAGCAATGGTATGAAATATGAAAATTGCAATAAAGCGCCGACCTCTACCAATGTTTCTGCTGGACCCCCGTATTCACGGGTCGCTACGAATACGTAGAAAAAAGGGCTTTACCTTATTTTTAAAAGTTTTCGTCCGGTTATCGAAAAATACCACAGAATCTTTTTCTGCCACCAATTTTCATGGACTGTTTCTTACCAAACATTTGTGAATCGCTCACACAATGCTCAATGGAATGCATGTGAATTTTAAAACTTAGAACGCCCGTAGACATCAGATTCGCACCAGCCGTTTCCATGTTACCAAAAAAAAAAAAAAATACCCGCTCTAAAAGTAATTATTACTCTCGCAAAACTCATTGCCCAAAAACTCCACCGACGTCCCGTAACTCCGCAAGAGTTGCCTATCAGATTGAATAATAAAAGATGGGAAGTTGTCTCCGTCTTACACCTTCGTGTTTAATTTTATACACATACGCGTGAAACTCAAAGGGGTTTGTTAAGTTGCTGGAAGGTACGATCGCGGGGATGGATGGCCCCGGCGTACCTTGGCGCGTTGCGCTTCGCGTGTATACCAACATAATGCAGGGGTAAGTTACGACGCGCCATGTAACTTTGGCACTTTGGACAATGGGGGCTGGAGGCGCATGTCGTTTCGGTACGCCTCGCGATTCTCCTCTTCGTTTACCTATACTCTTCCTGCTCTTGCCGGTTTCACGTAAATACTTCACTCGTACTCACTCACTGTTCGCTCCTTTTACCCCCGAACCACCCAAGCCCAATGGGAGAGTCGAGCAAAGGGTGCTGCACCGAGGCACAATCACGCACTAAAGACTCAACGAAATACATTGCGAATCCAACGCCACTTCTTGGGAATTCAAACTTCGCCACACATGCAAAATCTCCAAGGCAAAATGATACGGCAGAAATTGTCGATAAACATTCACAATTGATCATTCATTCCATTCTTCCTGAGTGTTCCATTTCAGTCTTTAAATTACGCTAAACTGATATAGACGAAGAAAAGAAGTAATTCATCATATTCTGGATTCAAAATAAAGCAAACTCTGCCTTTGCAAAAATGCTCCATCGCTTATAGTTTTCAAGATATAAAAAACAATCCAGGTTAGACGATGAGGTCGCTCGAACGATCGCGCGCGCCATCTGTCGACTGATTTCTTCGATTTAAAGCTACATTTGCCCGTAACTTCTGAACGAGGGACCGTGGAAAAATTTCGCAAAGGAAAAGTTTGTTCAGTTTTCAAACCTGAATACGGCCCCTCGATCTTGATTACTCCTTTCTAATACCTTATGTATCCAAACTCTCTGTAAATTGAGACCATCGACAGAATCCAACACGTAAGAAACAAAGCAGCGATGTTCCACAGCTAACGGTATTCGATAGTCTACAACGATCGTATACCTTTGGAGATACATATGAGTCCCATCGAAGGGCGACTAGAGAAAGGGCCCGGAGAGCAGCCTAGAACAGACATAGAAAGGAGAGAACGGACAAAAGCGAAGAGAGGCCGCGGTGTTAGGATGGACGGTGTACGTTGTATCGTTAGGTAATACTCCCTTTATCCAATACAATTGTACGACTAAATAGCAATGGTCGGCTCAGTACGGTGTTGGATTAGAATTACGTAGCTCGTTTGAAGCGTACCAAACCCGCTTTTGCCCGACTAACTCGCTACTCGGAGCAGAGAACCGAGTTACAGCAGCAACGCCTAACGGGCAAGGCCGTGGCGAAGCTCGGGCGACGCTCGAATTACCTGGCCCCCCGAAAACCATCCCATCGCCTCAATCCCCTTTCTCATGTAGAATCGAAAGCTCACTCGGTCTCGCCGTCCCCTCTGGCTCTCCTCTCCCTCTCACTCACCCTCCACCATCACGCGTACACTTCACCGCGTCCTGACAGGGTGACGGGTCAATCGATTTCGCGAATCTGATTCGCGATACGTGTTCTGTGCACGTGCTTGTTGGTTTCTCTGCGTCTCTGTCTTTATTCTACAGTAGAGACGGTGAACGCAACCCTCTATCCAACCATTCGGCACTCACGAATCCTGTGTACAGCCTGGTAACAGGTGTACCAGAATCAAAGTATCAGGAACCCTATTTGTTCGAGTACTTTGACAACTGGAAACGCAACAAGACAAAAGGCTACGGTCATCTGATGTGGTTGAGTTCCGTGCGTTTAATCAGTTTGCAATGAATTTTGGGTAATTCACGGCACGTAACCGGTGCGACGTTACATTTGTCCCGATAAACGATATTCGTTACGATTATGCGACTCCACTCGCTGGAATCAAAGAATTTTTACGAAAACACTGAATCTTAAGGATTAACGCTAGGAAATGACCCTCCGTATTCACTTTTCTGTATGTAGGTTTTTCATTGGGTTTGGGAAAAAAACTGATTATCTTTTTCTCCGTAACTTTTGTCGGAATGTCCCGAGTCTAAATGGTTCTGACTGGCTCTCTTATATCCTCTGTTCTGCCTCTTTTATCTCTGTTCACTTTCGCTCACTTCCTCGTTCTCCCATTCCGCCCCGTGACCACCCTGTCGACCAGGGAGTCTCCATCCACGTGGAATCAATTGCGGTCGTCATGACTACGGTAATGGAGATCCAGCAGGAGCAAGAGCGACCCTCCGGTATGCAGGAGGGTTAGACAGAGTGTGTGCGTGGACTATATGCCTTTTCTACGGGAGAATGACCAGAGCATGCGTGAGCGCGTGTGAGTAAAGTAACTCGCTACGAGGATACATTCGTACTTCAGGCTACGGAATCAAAGAGCGACGAAGTGGTAACAGCGCACCGAGGGACTAACGGGAAACCGTATACTATGACCATGCACCTATATAAATACATCTATATGTATGTAAATTATTTTATGAGGACTATATAGTATCCGGACTACTGAGAGGTCCTCCCGTGGCCTCCAACGTTGTAACCGTAATAACAGGCGAAAATTACATCGTATATGTGCGTATCCACTTTCGATATATCGAATAGAGTTCGTAGTCAAAATTATCTGGAAATCGTAACAACTTGCCATCAAAATCGAACCGTTTTTGATGTTACTTTTGTTGCGTTTTAGGAAAGCCAAAGTGTATCGATAAAAAAAATTGTTAAATTGCCCGATTAGAATCAACGCGGTACGACGTACTTCGTCAGTCATAAGTATATGGTGTAGGGTGCGGGGAGGTTTAGGGGTTGAGTCGTGTGGCGTAACGTCCGACTTACACTCTCCGACGGGAATATTGGAAAGGGTAACTTGGGTCACGCGATCATAACGCACCAACCCAGGATACCGTAACGCTATCAACCCTTTTCTCTGAAATCAAATTCGAGCGGGTGCAACCTGCACCATTCCAACCCTCTCTAACTCGTTCTCCCGTGTTCACGAGCCTTTTTCTTTTCTCTATTCTTGTCCCGGTCTTTCGGCACTTTTCATCTCACTCACACATCCCGGTCTTCCGAATTATCCCGATCGCAATTTCGTTCTAACAGAGTATCCGAGCAATTACATAATGGTTTTATGTTTCGCCCATTTATAATGTTTTCCGTATCGCTTTCGTTATTTATCAAGATTGCGCCGTTTTCGTTAGTTATAGCATTCTCCCCTCTTCTATCATATCTATGCACATGACGAATAGCACTCAAACACGACAAAAAATTCTGATTAACATTCGCATAGTTTTAATCATTCTTGTTATTTCATTTCTGTTCCAGGTGAGTGAGAGAGCTTTCTTATTAGTACTACACCGAAGGGTTATTTGGCGAAGACTGTAAGTGTTTATTTTATCGATTCCGTCTACACTGTAAATATTTATTCGAGTGATGATCAATGACAACGTATTTCCGATAAGACGTTATTCATGATCGAAAAATTAAGCTTTCAACCGGAAAGTAATTGAACTTATTTCTAGTAAAAAAATTGCTCTTTCTCTCCTTACGACGATACAGCGAAGCAATGTTGTAAACAACAAGCAAAAAAAATTAAGAAATTTCCAAAATTCATGTAAAATGTACAGTCCGTTCGAGTTATTGTTCGAGGCTGTTCGAGCAAAATACAGTAAAAAGAGTGGAGGGTTAGTAAAAACGAGGCACCTCGTTAAAAATGCCCTATCATTAGTCATCCAGTTGTGACGTTAATGTCTCGCGCCATAGAACAGCCTGATGACGAATCCATAAATTACTTCACAAATTCAACCCTTTTAAATGTCATGGGGCTTTGACCCTTTGACACATCGACTATTCTTAAAGGTCGACCAGGGTTTTTTGCTCGAAATCAGGCACAAATATATTTTATCTTTTATCTTGGTAATTAAAAATTCCAGAATTCATTGTTTGCAACTGTTTTCTCATACTGTGAAAAAGTCAACAATTTTAGATTTACTCGCGTGTAGAATTTTCTACATGAGGCTGTTTCATCCGATTATTCAATACCGAGAGCATTATAAAAATGGGTTTTTTCCTTAAATCAACAGGCTTTGCACCACCG
Source organism: Listrodromus nycthemerus (assembly GCA_963978505.1). NCBI lineage: Eukaryota > Metazoa > Arthropoda > Insecta > Hymenoptera > Ichneumonidae > Listrodromus > Listrodromus nycthemerus. The sequence goes on from OZ021681.1 coordinate 17,207,860, forward strand.
TGAGACATACATGTCAAATGTTTACCGTCATCCGTTTCTGTAGACATGTTTTATTAACGAGTTTGTCAAATTCCAATTTTCTTATCCTGCTTGTTAATCATTAAAAATCTGTCTGTCGAGAAACGCACTGCACAGTAATTTTTGTGGAGCCTACGTAAGTGCCGAACTCCTCGCGAGTCAGTGTAAGTTTTTATATATTTGTATGCGTTCGCGAGACATCCACGTGGATTATTCATCTGGCTAGGAACTCGCTAGGGGCTGCAACCTACCCCAATTCTCATACCACCGCACGCTTTCGGACTCTATCCCATTTTCGTCCTCCCCTTGGCGTGCCGGGAAGTGAGATTCCTCGTGCCGAAAGGATTAAAACATCGGAGGGTTGCGGTGGTTCGTGAACAGAGCGCGCGAGACCGATAGAGGGTGGTTAGGAAAAGGAAAGAGAGCTGACGGACAAGAAAAAGATAAATCCAATCTAAATTAACGCCAAAAATAGATTAATCTCAAAATAAATTCATGTTTCCCGTAGTAATTGATAATGGTTTTCTTCTGCTTTAATTTCTTGATTTAAGTAGCTCCATTAAATAGATTACAAATATTGACTATTGGACTATATTTTACGACGAAGAAATTTTATTTTTCGATTGAGATTCACTGGTCTCTGACTTTTACGAGCGTATCTTACAAAACAAATGTTTTTATATCTTGTGAATTTCTTCGCTCGCTTAATGACTCCGACATTGCACTCTTCTTGCTCACCCTCGTCTCCGAGGATGAGCGAGTTTCCGTAGTGTCCGAGTCCGAGCCCCTGCGACTCCGGAATAATAGATGGGCCGGCTACGCCGAGCGCGATACCCAGGAACCCCAGGTACAAACAATGTTTCTGAGCCGCTGAAAATCCCGCGGTGAATTTTTCATTTGAACTCCACCGCGTCCCCGCGTTTCTCTTCCCTTTGCTCTCACCCTGCATCCCTCGTGTTGTTTTTTCGCGACGCCGTTGAAAATACTTTCGTAAACCTTTCGTGTCAGCCACACGACGTAATCCTGCACTGATATCAGAAATTCGCCAGTAACGACACCAATGGACAGTTACTTTTTCAAACCGGAATCCTCTCATCTTAAGCTTACCATTGATTTTTCCAAATAATCTCCAAGTTTATGAAACATAACCTCACAAAAATATGAAAATGGAATCAAATATAAAATGGGCCAGATTGAAAATAATTCCATAATTTCATTGTTACTCGAATCAGGCGCATACGATTAGTGATGAATTTTCATCGCAAATAAAGTGACAAAGAATCCGAAAAAAATGGTCATTTACCTCAAGGGTAAAAACGTGTCAGCTAAATTCTCCGATTTTTTTTTTTACTCGATTCCCAGCAAATAATTCAAAGCTTGCTCATGAGCAGCAATCGATAGCGCACGATGGGCCGATGAGTTCGTTTGCAGGAAAGGGAAAAAGTACGACGGATAAACGACCAAGCGATATACACCGAGCTACACCACATCACCCTTTCCCGACTAACAATCACTGTTCTTCTCACCCGTAACCCCCCCGCGTCACCTCTCAACTAAATTAGTCTAAGTAATTCATGCCCAAGTCTGCGGAGCCGGCGCGAAAGCCTGCGCTGCTACTGAACAATTCTCCATCCCCAGCTCCCTGTGCTATATGTTTACACGTACACACCTATCAATCAATATATGCAACAAAGTGCAAACGCCCATGGCACATGATCGATTTTTGGGCGTAATAAGTTCTTTGGATATAGCTTCGAAAATTTCCGGCCTTGGAGACATTGACTCAGCACGTGAAATGTCAAACGAGCACATTCGTCGTGATGAATTAATAACCAAATTGATCGGATTTGAAATCAAAAACAAATTTCAGGTGACTCAATTTAGCCGAATTGAATTGTCAATTTTCGACATTGACAAATTTATTATCAGTAACTTATCATCCTAATATTACAGTTCTCTGTAATTAGTAATATCATGTAATTATCAATAATTGCATGTAAATTAACTTTTTAAGAATATTATTATTCATAAATGACCGTTCAAAAAACATAAATATTTCGGCAAAAAAAAAAAGATGCAGTGCAGATGAATTTCAGTTTTAACTCCGACTCGCATTCGCGAAAAACCCGATCGTATCTTGACTGAAAATTCGTGAAGCGATCAGAATTCACGACAATGCGATACGGAGTAAAGACTACGATTGACCTGGACACTTTTTTTTTTCTCCGAAATATCCTTGATGTTTGCACAGTGGTTTATCAATGATAAATGACGATTCCAATATAGATCAGTCAAGGGTCAAAGTCGCCGCTCGAGTCAGCCTAGTATTCGATCCTCTCCCGAGGATTCCCCGATCCTCTCAGCGGCAGCACTACGGTCTCCGAACTGCACAGTTTCAAGGGGGATTTTACGAGTCCTACTCACAAACTCCCTCGCCACTTTCCCTAACCCTCGTTCCGACGCTCCCCGACGTTGTTAGACGTGCAGCTCGTTCTCTGCTTAACGCTGTTTGCAATTACAACTGACGACCTACACTTCCACGAGGTCGTAAGTCACTCTGACAAGTTTCACCCCTTTTTCCCACTACCCTTTATTTGAATCTCCCGCTGACAATTGCCTGAAAAAATCGTCTCGTTTTTTAAACGGCGAGAAAATGTTTAATCCATACAAAGAAAAATCTACAATCAATTCCAAAGCGTGACACGAAATGTCGTACTGAAAATTCGCTGGAAATAAATTTAAAAAAAACAATAGGTTACTTCGCAAGTAAGCGAAAGAAAAATAGGGTCACGGCGAAAAAAAAAAAATGGTCGAAACGCTGATTAATTAAATTGTCAATTTATGAGAATTTTGCATGAATCCTAGTACGGGTGAGGTATCCGTCTCGGTCACTCTGGTAAATCAATTTTCGCCGAGGGATATATATTTCGCATTCGTAAATCACATCTCCGAACGGGCACGCCGGACAAGGAGGGGTAGGGGGGGGGGGACATGCAGTACACGAAGGAGAACGAAGAGAAGGCGACGATGGCTCTCTCGGTGGGTGTCTGATTAAAATTAACGCCGGCCCAATTAATAAAGGTCGACACGCGAGAGCGGGTGTCCCGCTTCGACTGTACGTTGGACTAATTCATTTCTTTGCTTTCTTTCTTTTATCTCCATTTTTTTTTAATCTACCAATCCCCTGCGCGTGCAACTCGTAACTCGCCACCTGGCCTTTGTGTACTGACCACGCGATGCTTCCCCCTCCTCCCCACCCTTTCTCGTTTTTTTTTTTCCCCCATTCCCGTTCGTCGTTTCTTGTCTCGCCAACAGTTTTCTCGCACGGGGAATCACAGCTGTACGGAGCTCCAATCGGACCGGATAAATCTGACGTTCGCAAACAGAAGACGTCACGCGAGAAGTCACCCGACTGTCACATCTGGAACTCCGATTCTTTTTTATCCTCCTCACACGTTCAACTTGAACGGTCGGTTGATGTACAAAAAAAAATCTTATCCACCTTTCACCGTCAATTTTTATCTGAATCGCTAATTTTTTTAAGCAACCTTTGTCGTTTTGATTAGCGAAAGAGTGGCGTGTTTATATCGAGAACCAGTTGGTCGAGGAATATATAACTCTCGGCACTCGCTAACCCGATGAGAAAACTAGATAAGATACGTGTGTAGAGCATTATACTGTCTACGACGAATCGGATGGAATGGGGGAGGATGTTGGAGATACAACCGGGACACCCTTTCGCGTGCTCTATTAATCCGACTTTAGTTAATTATAATCAACGGTCCGCGAACGCGTGTGTGCCATCTCTGTTACTTGATTTACGGGGTGGAAATGGCGGCACTCTGATTTACAGGGATGGTCGATACTATCGCCTCCACCCTCGACCCGCACTCGACCCGTATATTCGATGTTTCTCTGTTTCTCATACATCCGAGAGACCACCCGAAATTATGCCGGGAACTCAAAATCAGACGAGAGATATATCGAAAACTTGGTGCTATGGTTACGTCATTACGTTATTGAATCATAATGTTATCCGTACAGCGAAATTCCAGGGGCTTCGAGAGTTTAATAAACGACCTTCGATCTTCATTTAATATTTTCGGCTATCTTTGACGCTGAATAATTAGGTCACCAGATAAAATTGGGCTTTGAATGTTAATGCCGTCGCTCGCCGAGTCGAGGGTAAGACCATGCTGAGAATTGACCCAATTCTGTTTCGAAACCCTCAACCCTTTCGTGTCTTTGGTAACAAGCATCCGAGGGGAAGCAAATCAATGCTCCATCTAAAAATTTTGTGATTATTCATCGAATTATTCAATGCATACATCAGTTTGGTGAGATTACGGGGAACAGACTGTGGAGACAGTCTTCAGTGGAGCAAGACGGACTCGCTTAAAGGATCTTTGACGGTACCAAAACTCACCTCAAAGGGGCAGAACGAGGATTTGTTCCGCCCTCATCTGCCCCATTTTGCTTGAAAGATTCAAAACGGTATTTAAAAACTCGAACGTCGTTTTCAAACTGAAGTCCCTGATAGAAGAGAAAAGTGCTCTCCCGGACAATCGGGCGGTTCAGGAAAAAGGAATTTTCTTTTGTTTTCGGCAATCCATGGTCTTGACACGGCATTCAATGCGGCTCTTGTCACTAACGGAGTACGTCTCAGGTCTGCGAAAGACTATACCGCGTCTCACTTAGATTGCATAATATTTATACAATAGTGAGAACCACCGCCAATAGTGCATTCAATATAACCTCGATTCAATCTATTAGTCGTTAATGGCCGCCCACTCTATAATTCAAGCGAGATATTTCAGTCGAACCGACGATACGATGTAGTCTCTGACGAGCGGGGTTTAGCGGTGCGTGGCTCGGGGTGTTCTTCGGCCGCACCCAGAGCAGCTTTAGCCTCTTGTTTCTGCCTCTTCGTCGGCGACCAGCTTTGCGAACCGTTCCGCGGCTTCGTGTTTTATGAGGGAAGAAAAGTGGCGCCGCAGGAAATAGATATTACCTAACAGGGTGGGGGTGCCTTGACTGTACTCACCCGTAGTCGCTTCCTCTCAGTTTCTCGATAGATCGCTGGGAACACAGCGAGCTCTAACTTGGTTGTGCACACTGGCGGAAGCCATCACGAAACGACCCCTTTTTTCTCAGGGTGAGCAACGGAGAGATACATGGGTGCGCCAATATCGATTCGAGATTGACCGAGGTCTCGAAAACTGTAAAATTGGTCGGATCACGGACTATGTCGAAACCCGTGGGTTCGTTTTTAGACTTTTTATCGAACCTCCTGTTAGTCGGCTAATTGTCTTCCTTTGGTTTCTCAAGCCCGTTTCCCGCGTGGTCAAACCAACTGATGAATATAAATGGGGAGCCCATTTGGATTTTTTTTAACGGTGCTTCAATTTCCGATGGTTAACTTTTCTGGCGATATGAAAACCAAAACAGGCTCTGTCGGTAGTAAAAAATATAATCCGTTTTTTCATTGTGGGTGTTGAACTTTTCTGATAAAAACCGAATTATTGGGTAATAAATTGACGAATTTCTGCTCGGCGTAGATGTTGCATTGTCATGTGTAGCGTGTTGGACATGTAAGCCAACAAAATATATCATCCCCAGAGAAGAAAACAGCCATCATTAGAGTAAATTTTTCCCTCGGGCGTGTACCGAAGTCAGAACAACTCCCTCGTGCGAATGTATCTGTTGCGCGGCGTACCGACTCCTGATGTTTCGTGTTACGACAGCGATACTTAATTCTCTTCTACTGGACAGCGAATCGTACGAAAGACTCCGCCCGAGTAGAAAACCGTGTTTCTAGATTAAAACCCAGCGGTGTTGAAAAATTAATTTTTTTTCTGAAAACAAAAAAAAAACAAAAAAATCTAATATGCCGGCGACAAGAAAACGAGTGTTATTAGGGTAGTCAAATTTTCCCCAGGGTGTTGTACCAGTCGAGCAAGCACCAAGCACCATGTTAGTTTTTCCCTTTAATTTTTGTGTTTCCTTTACCTTTTTTTCACTTTTTATTTTTGCCTCTTTTTTGACAGAGTTGTTTTGGCGCGCGCTGGACACTGCGAAGAGTAGGAAACGTTGTCGAAAGATTAGAACATGGCCGCGCCTGTGTACAAAGTAACACAGGAGGTTTCTGGGTGTAATATCTCACCATTAGGCATAATCATCCCTTACACATCCGCGGCGTTGGGCCGGCATCCGGCCGGAGTCGGAGGCCGTGCCTCTAATGCCTTATAATTTATAACAGCGTTCTCCACCCGACTCCCTCCACCGCGACTCTTCTCTCCCAACGACCCTCAACCCAACCTCGCGCGGCAACTCTCTCGGAAAATATATCAGAGTTAAAGTTAAAGGCCCGTTATACACTCCGGCCGGCCAAGGAACGAAACGCGCGTTCGGCGAACGAGCCAAATTCATAAATATGGCGTCTAATATCCGTTTCCCCTGTACGAACCCGGATAGACTCAACGTACGCGTTCTTTACTCCGCAAACTTCGGCAAAACATCACCAGTAACTTCGACATTTTAATTTTATCGTCTGGAAATCGTCCAGTACAGTGAAATTTCAAACTTCGTTCGTCATTCGTCATCCAGCTCGTGAGAGATTACATTTTAGCTCGGAAAAAATGCCTGCATCGTCTTCATATTTATAAAATTTCTTCGGTAGCTCGGTACCAACGACAAGATCTATTTTCGTGATCTAAAAAATCTATCATTCACAATAATGATATTTCTAAATAAATCATGAATAAAATAAAATACCTAAAAGTGCGCGTTACGGTCGAATTGCTCCCCGGTGCATCCCCTCACTCCCTGCTGCTTTCCACATTTTCCCTTTACTCTCATTTCCTCCGCATCCAGTGATCAGCATTTTTTCAAAATGGAGCACAATTTTTAATTATGCCGGCATGAAAGGCCGAGCAGCGTGTATATCCGGGACTATAACTTCACGGCAACAGCGGCTCTTGGGTGCGCGTTGCCTCGTTTAATCGTTTGGGTTATACGGAAACCCCGAAGCCCGACGTCAGTAGCGGAGCTGCGGTTTGCGATGTTGTATATCGCAACTATCCGAGTGGCAAGCAGTGGGGTATCGCGTACGTTGCCTCTACGACATATTAAAAATCCGCGATGTTTGGAGGGATGAGTCGAGAGAGGGAGGGAGGCGAATTGTGGGTGTTCGGATCCTGACGGGGCCCGCGGGTGAGGGAAACGGGGAACGGGAACAGAGGGGAGGAGGAAGGAAAGTGGGCAGAGGATGAGTCGATGCGAAGCGAACAGCAGCGTCGTTGCACACGCTGCCAGATCTTTTCCGCAAACACGAAGGAATTATATGTAAGCCGTAAGACATAGACAAAGGGGCGCGGTGATACCGGCGCTTCTCTTCTTCGCATCCCTTCCCGCGACCGCCGCGGTCGGGGGGAGGGTGGGCTGTAAACTCCGCCGGGTGGCGTTCATGCTTCATCCCTCAGCCCTCGATCTCCGTCTCCGCTCTTCGCCACGTACGTGGACAGAGGTTCGTCAAGAGTTACGAAGCGAGCGCAGCGACAACGGCGGAATGCAGCAGCGATGCAAGACTGTAGGTCGACTCCCCCTACAGCGGATCGCCGAAGCTTACCAAAGCTGACGGCAAGCCTTAAGCCGCATCGAGGCTCGAACCTTCTGCATTTTGCTGGTGATTTTTTTTTAAGCTACTTGATACATCAATATTTGGCTCCTTTTTCATCCTCGCGTGCGACGCGGGGTTATTGTCAACGTTTTTGGTTGGGTTAGTTTGAGTCATTTTGAGAAAAGTTATCGCAAAGGGCCGATGAGCTGCGCGTGATGCATTGAATATAATTATTAATCGCGACTCATAGTTGGGATAATTAATTGCTACAAACAATGGCTTGAACATTGTGAGAGGATCTTGTAAAAATGATTATATCGCTTGAGATATACTACCATAGCACGTGGTAATAAGGCACAGGAGCGCTACCTATGAGAAGTACCAGATTTATGAGAACTTTTATTGGATATTTCATGGTAAAAATTATTGGACAATCTGAGACTTTCCGCCTTAGGTCCGTAATTTTTACTAGATCCTTTCCTCAGTGTATCATTTCCGGATTAATAATTTTTAGCAGATTGTCAAAAATGATAGTCATTTACTACAGAACTGAGCTATGAAAAATAAATTGCCATTTTGGTGCAGGTTTCTTTCATTCACGTGATCGCGGCTTGCATTTTTTTCGTATACATCGTCTCCAGGGATTTCCGTCGTGACGTTCTTTTTTCATTTTCTTTTTTTCCTGGTTTGTACTCGAAGTGATCTTTCATCACCGGAAGCCAACGTCTGCTTCGACTCTCCGGGGCCACCTAATGCATTTGGCAAACATCGCTTTCGCTTCGCTCCTCGGGATTCGCGTATTGCCCAACCCTCTTTTTCATTCTTCAACCTTACTCGCCCACCCATACCTGTGCGCCTTTATTTAAACTACGGATTTCACCTTCTAGCTTTCTATCCTCGTATCGCGATCGCTCGTAGCAGTGCGATACCGATTTCTTCTGTTTGTTCTTCTCCTCTTCAATTTTTTCCGACGCGAAGACCGACTCTGAGGGCCATGGAAGAGTTGGTTCGACGTCGGAACAAGTACCATGAGCAACCGCCATTCCCAGAGAAACCCGTTCAGTCCGAACTAAGAGTTTCCTTTGAGCCTTTTAAGTCTCCGTTCAAAAAAGGTAAACCAAAAATAACGTCCGCGAATTTTCCCCTCTTTTTTCCAGAAACACTTCCAACATCCCATCCAGTGTATTTTCTTTGATTAAAAAAAAGGGCCAATTCGTATCGTTTTTACAAATGAAAAGTGAACAAATATCACTGAGCCAACTTCCCGAGCTTCCGGAAGAAAAACCGCCGCAACGCCGTCATTCGCCGGTACTCCATGCATCAAGATACGCTTTCGACCGTCCGATGTCAATACGCATGACCGACTCATACCGATCGTCACGGTTAATATAAGGGGGTTAACTCGATTTGCATTGCATCGGATCGCAGCGGCGCATTCGTACGTAGGATAAATACGCGTGCATGCGCGCGTAGGGCGTACATGGACAAACCAACGCGCACCTGCAGTCCACGTGTTCCAACTGTGCACATCCATACGTTGGCGTCTTTGCCGTTCGCCCATGAATGTGTTCCGGCGACTTGGGATCTGTATCGTATGTACACACGCAAAACCCACAAACGCGTTATGCTCTGTAACTCATGCACGTTGGCGCACACACAGACACATAAACATAGACCGTACAAGGCGTTGCATAAACGCTACTCCATATGTATACACTGTCGGGTGTGTATACTTGCTTGCGCATACATTTGGAAATAGCATCCTCGCGCGGAGCCAGCGAGCTTGGGTAAGGATGTGTGCGTCCTCATTTGTAGCAGCCAGGAGGGATAACGTCGTTGGTATATAATAAGGGCTCGAGGTGGAAGGTAGGAACAAGCTCGTCTGCGGAAACCTACGTCAAATTTCAGCTCAATGGCGCAGGATTTATTGACGTTGGAGGGTCGTATGATCGAGAGGAGATTTCGGAGCATTGACAATTTTAGTGGCAGCAACAATTTCGTATGATTGTAGCAAATTTCAATGGCTGGGACGAATTTTGATCGTAAACGATATCGTGATCGCCGGAATTTAAACCAGGTCTGGTCATTTTTTTTATCACGTGAATCGTCCTCATTTATCCTATCCTTAATCGTCACAGAGTCAACGATTATTTTCTGCGTCATGGCAATAAGGAATGAAAGCAATCTATAACGACCGGTATGTCTGTTGAGTGTAACAGACAAATTTCATATTATTCCTGTTTACCATCACGTAGTTTTTCATTATTTATTGTTTATTTTATTTCAATTTTTAATTGCGAGGCTGCAAATTTTGCGGTGGAACGCCCCAGCAGAAATAAAGTAGTCTACGTTGTTCGTTGATAGTGGCGTGAATCAGAGTCCAGGCAGGCGTGGAACGAGGGGATGGTTAAGCGGAAGGATGGTGGTAGTAGATACATAGTACCTACCGCTTAATAGCTGCAAATTACACCCTCTCGCGATATTTTTATCTTATTTTTTTTTGCACGTTTCTTCTCTCTCTATCGCCCTTGCTGCGAAAACTTTTCATTTTTATATTCCCCTCCCGCCCCGTGCCTCCTTCTTTCCGCTCTATCTTGCCTCTACGCGGCACAGTGCTCGGTCTTTGCGCTCAACCTCTCTCCTCACCTTTTTTTTCCCTTCTCTCGTTCTTTTTACTTTTATTTATAAACATTTTTTTATCTTCTTTTCTTTCTCACTTTCCCTCCTATCGACTACCCGAGCGGTCTTTCCCTCTCGCCGTACCACCGTCGTCTCTCTCTTCTAAAGTATTCCTATCCAAGAAAAACAGCCATTAGCGAGAGTTTTCGCTTTTCGCGCGAGAACTTTCGTCCTCTCCCTTCGTACAGCGGGCAGCTTCGTTCTCTCCCTCGACCGCTCCACCGCGCCCCTTCTCGGTAAATCCTCATCCTCCGGCGAAAAGGGGTGAGATATGGCGAGTAGTACGAGGAGGGAAGGAGGAAGAGAGTCTCGACGGACGGGGGCTGAGGGAAAGGGGAAAAAGGAGAGGAGAATAAAAACCATACAGTCGAAGGGAGCGAGATGGAGAGGACCGTGGAAGGAGGGCGCGGGCGAGGGAGAAAGTTGCCCCGCTCGTAACTCCCCTGGAACTCAAACTTTCGTCCTCGCCGCATTTTTCATCGCCTATAAATTCTTATTTATATGCGACTTCGTGTTTCTTTTCGATTAGGGATCGTAACGTACGTTACTCCCACTTCGGGCAAACCGAGCCCTCCTCGTCCTCCGGTCCTTCCCCTTCCAACGCAGCGGGCGGTAGAAGTCGTATCGGAAAAAAGCAGTTTTCTTTTTTGTGCCTTTTTTATTAATTTATTTTTTTTACAGAGACGAGCCTCAAGAGAAATTTCGAAATTGGAGAACGTGTGGGTTTCAAGGGACAAAGGTGTTTCGGGAAACACCCGTTACAACGGCGGCCGTCCGCGAGGGTGTGGTTTGATTAATGACCTGTTCGATCTCACCCCCTCTCTTCGTCGTCGTCCGGGATGCTCGGCTCCGGCGCCGTACAGTATCGAATTCTACCTAAATCTATTCTGATACACCTGCACGCGATAAGCGCGAGTTTCCACAGTGAAACTTCTACTATCGACTACGTTTTGTTCCTAAAATTTACTTTTTTTTTTAGGTTGACTAACAGCGTGAGCGCATTTTCTAAATTGGGAAAAAGTTACTGTTTCACGTTTCCGACCCACTATGAAATATTATTAAGGCCGAGAGCAAAAGTCAAACATCCTGGCTTTGAGGAATCTCGATCATTGGAAATTGGTAACAAAACCAATGTTTTCGTTCGCAACTTCCGGTTTCTGATTACCGAACGAATAAGAACGTCGACGGCGTTCTTCGACAATTCCGATGGCTTTTGTGGCATGAATTTTTGAATAAAATAGCTGTTGACTTATCGACGTTGAGTGCGCAATTAGCTAATGTAACTCGTAATTCAAGAAAGCGATCGGAATACCAAATGGTAATCCGGGGCCCTCGCGAATGGCTAGATACAGCCGGTGGAATAATGGAATTTCTCTGTGGTTAATGCACCAACGTCGTTCCACACAGAGAACGACGGTGAGTACGCGATGTACACACCAAGAAGAGAAACAGCAGACAGACGTCTAACGAATGGACGAACGTTTGTGGTCTCTGAGCTGAGCCGAGCGAGCTCAGCTTAGAATCAGAGGATGATTCATCGACTCGACGAAATATATGCGCACCGGTGTTCCGTGATGCATCGCCATATTTCATATTTGAGACAGGGCCACGGGATTGTTGGCTCGCTCAACATTACCGTAATGTTGCTCGTACTGCTGTTGCTGCTGCTGCTGTTTCTCTACCCAGCCAGGACTTTCCTGAGTAAAAACATGCTGGTGTTCCTTACATTAGTTATTCGCACCTTAATCTCCCAAAGTTTCGATGTGTTACAAATTACATTTTTTCACGATTACGAGAAAATTGAAAAAAAAAACAAAACTTTCCATCCAATATATATTTTCATAATTATTCCCACAATCTTTTTGACATGGAATTAATCGCACTGTCAACTACTCGTTTTTGGGTGTTTCTTTTCGTACCTATTTTTTCCTCCGACACATGGCATTGATAATTTTTTTTTTTACTCAATCGAAAATGAGATTGAGGAGGATTTCCCGTAATCCAGCATTCAAAAAATATATATATTGTCCGCGTAAACTGAACGTTCCACATTCCTCCACTTTATGCCTCCTTCATCCTCTTCGTTTTTTTTTTCTTTCTTTTTTTTTGTAACCTATGAAGTACGTATGGCATGGAAGGGTTGAACGTGCTTCGCTCAAAAGCTAGCAGCACCACAAATTAGTAGTCGACCACTTCGTATCGGACGAGCTCTTTCGTTACGGTACTGTGCGCCTTCCATCCCGGCTGCCCGGGGTGTACTCTCCTCCCGCGGTTATTTTCTCTAGTACACTCGAGCGAAGTAAATTCAGCATGCGTTCTCTCGTCGGAGTGGCCTCAGAGGGGTTGCCAACTCCGCTTGCCACCCTCGGACCGACACACGAGCACTGCCACACTGCCGCACCGGGCCAGCAGGACTCGAGTTCAGACACCAGACACCCACTGGTCGCCGCACGGCTGTTTCCACTGGCAATGAGGGTGCAAAATGACGTCGTTCGACCCTCCCGTAGACTGTTGCACGCCGTGATACACCGTATCAACTGCAACCTTCTACATCGACCCTTCTTTCCGTTTGCCAATCCTAGATTTAGTATCGTCGGAAATGTGCCACGCACAATTTTTTTAACCCACTTTCCTGCGTGCCTCAATTTACACGTTTCTACCACTGGCAGCATTCGCGATATATTTGAAAAAAATAAATAAATAAATTCTCCGTAACGTCACTGCCGGTTTGAAAATCTGTGTTCTCGATAGAAAGTTACGCCATGCGCGAATAAGTTTTTTCAGACACTGCCGAATGCGTCGTCGGAGTTTATTCGAGTGAAAATTTGACGTCGCTCCATAAATCACGGATATTTAGGATTTTGTATTATTCATTGAAATTGCATGGAAATTCACGCTTTAAATTTTGTGTAATCGACCTACTCATTATTTAGCAGGTTAATTAATAATTGATGAGGTTATTCGAATATATAATTAATGAATGGTTGCTTTCTCAAATAAAGGAAAGAAAAAAAAAAAAAAAAAAAACTAAAAATGTCTTGTATAATGTAATAGCCTTGAATTAGTTGGGAAATTGGAAATTTCATTGTAATACGGTGTACCCGGCTCGATAGTACTCGAGCGACGGGAGCGGCACAGCCCGCACAGTTGCCAAGTGACGTATTATAATATTTCATCCCCTGTACTCCGGCAGTTTCGGTCGAGGCGAATTTGCAACCCTCCTTCTCGTCCTTTTCGAGTCACCCCCGCATGCCCACGGCACACTACCGACATTCCCTGCCTCCGCGTTTATGTCTCTGTCCTAACTCGAGCCACACTGTCCTGCGTCGGGTTAGAGAGAACTGTGCACGAACGCGGAGACGCAGAGACACAGTTAATACACGAGCAGCCGAGAGGCGGCATTGCAGCCGGCGCCCGTAGAATCGCGGACGTAGGACGAGTAATATTGTTAATTCGCGTGTGTTTGAGTTCCGAGGGGGAGAACCGAATCACCCTAATATATTCGCGTGCGCGAATAGGACGTGTACAGTCGCGACAAAAGTCTCGAGCTTCCGAATGTGCAAGGCGAGCAGCTTAGACGAAAATAATGGAATTCGCTTAGCGAAAAAAAAAAAAAAAAAAAATTAAACACAATAATGCAGAGTGTCACGAAAATCTCGTAGATTCTCGGCCATTTCCCTGTTTTTTTATTGTCTTCGTTTGCCCTCAAACGAGTACTCTTCTGGTTCTATATTTTTAAAACGATACTCGTAAAAAGTTTTCACGACTATTGAAAAAATCTGTAATTTATATTTTTTAAAAGCTCGGTCAGGTCTGTTTTTTTTTTTTTTATAACCATCGCAGCTTCTACTCAGACGTCTATCTCTCGATCCGAATCGATAGAACTGTGGATAAGTAAGAGATCTGTGAATAAATAAATGGAGACATTGTGTTTTTTAAATTTTTCGAAAAATTTCTGGTAATTTTGCTCGGTTGAAAAATGTTCAATTTTGAGGGGTTTTTTTTTTTTTTTTTAGGGATGAGTCGGCAGTGTATTCGATATACAGGTTCGATAGCTCGAGCGCGCCGGGCAGTTTCCGCTCGAAACGATAGAGTGAGAGGCAAAACGCCGAATTATACGCCGCGGACATCCGTGACGGGGAGCGAAGCCCTTTTTAGCGAGAGAAAAGGTTTGCCGTCGCTGTTTTCGACCGCCAGTGCGCATTCGAGGACAGCAGTTCGCCGAGGGGTGCGAACCCTCGCGCTTTCCAGCGACAGTTCCCAAAACCCCCTCGCTAGCTTCGGCACTTTCCCCTCACACATTTACTCGAAGCTCGCCACCTTTGGCAGGGCGTGAAGCTTTCCATCGACTCGGTTTTACACAGTCCGCACACCGGAAGTGAAACAACCGACAGATTGCTCATGACTTTTCGAAAACTCGATTATTAATCATTAGGCGAAAAAGAAAAATCTTTAGCCACACGCATACTTCGATTAATGCCATTGTCGCGTGTCCCGAGACGTTTATCTTCGTTCCATTGCGTTATATTTTTATGGCGATCATTATTTTTAAAAATCGTGTCGAAAAAAGAATGATCAAACGTAGCGAACAAACATACACAAAAAAAAAGGTAACTACACATCTGCAACTTTCGAAACGATCGAAACCTTCCGAATGCACACTTCAATTGAAAATCTGACAATTCCTCCATCTCCCATAAAAGGCTCGAACAATCGGAGTTCTAATCGGCTCGGTTGAAATTTCTTCGCCAGTATTATCCCCGTACGATTCCGGCGTACGGTTACCGTAATCATAGCAGGAAAGCCCGTGTACACACGGCATTCGAGTAACGTAATGGTTAGTCTTGCCGCGGTCCCGACTGAAACAGCAGCAATAGGAGCAATAGCGTAAGCATCAGCCATTCGGGGAGACCAAGAGTCGGTTACGATGCAATGTTTCAGGGTATTTCAGGGGTGGGTCGGAGTGGCCGGGGGGGGGAGGCTGGTTGCTCGTATAGAGAATAGTGTAAGGGAACGGGATGAGAAACGAAGGGGTGGAGGGGTGGTCGGTCGGAGCGAGGGGCGAGGGGGTCGGAGGTGGGTCGTCGAAAGAGAGACGGGGAAGTGAGGAGTTTAGGCAAAGGCCGAGAGTGACTGAGCGCGGTAGATACGAGGGTGGAGTACCAAACACTGCTCTCACTAGCTCCACGTACTATTCTGTATACTATTGTTCTGGTTGGCTAATATCCAAGATGGCCGACTAGTTATACTCACTCTCTACCCCCGCCGATATAGCCTCGTCTCTCAGGCTCCGTTGTGCCGAGATGAGAGTATGCGTGGGTGGGTGTGCGTGCGTGAATCCTTGTTGCACGTTGCAACAACCAAAACCCATACAACCCTCTTTCTCATACGGCTGTGCCCTGCATGCCTCACCCGTCCCACGGATCCTCGACCCGCGACGAACAACGACCGCCCGCAAACCGACCGAACGCTTATATTTGTGTGCACAGGGAATTCACCAAACCAAAATGCATCCCGGACCCCCTTTCTCTCCGGCATCGCTGATACGCACTAGGCGACGTAACACGTCGATAGACACAGGAAGCCCCGTTAACAAAGCTCTCCGAAACGTTTCGCCTTGCACGGCATTAAAACCTTAATAAGATCTTCTTTATTGCTCAACGGAAACGAAAATCCATCATCCGGAAGAACACCCGATTTTTGCCCTCGTTCCACGATACATCGTCCATTGAAATTTTTCTCATTGGAAAGCGGAACCGATGAAAAAATATCAACCAATCATAAAATTCAATTTCTTTACGTTGAGATCGACGAGCTAATGCGCCGGAAGTGGAAAGTATGGATTATTCGCGAATCGCGGGTCGTTTGAACTTTGCGCCATCGATATTGTTCTCGTGCTCGAATTGTTATGCAGCCGAATTAATATATCTATGCATGCATGCCAACTCTGTATGCATACATAAATTCATAGTTTATGCATGTACCGATCGAATGCATACATGGATGCACTATGTATGCGTTGTACGAGCTATATTGGCCACGTCGACCCTACCAACCCCCGCACCCCCGCGCCTCTCAGTCGTCGTTTCCGCGTCTGCGAACAACGAAGAAGACTTCCCGTCGGGCAGACGGAGAAAATCCCACCCCTACGCTCGACCTCTTTATACACCCCGTGTGCCAGACACAACGCGGTCGCCTTTACATTACAGCCTCAACCCCTGACCGCCACTCCGAATCGGTGCACCGGCGACCCGCTCGGAAGGAAGTGGGCTTGTATTTTTGAGGCTACTTAGCGGTTCGGACTTTTTTTTTCGTCTCCCTCGTGAAAGCTAGACCGTCGAATTCTTTAGGGGCCATCAGTGATACCGGTCCCGGTCGGTTCGATCGCCCGGGGTCTTCTTCTCTGCTTCTTCATCGTCGCTTTTGTTAATTTTTTTCTTACTTTTTTTTTCTGGTATTTCGTTATTTTCGACCGAAGAGAGTACCAGGGAAAATGAAGAAAACAGTGCAATAAGCTCGAGCAATAGCGGAAGCTTGCTTGCGCCCGTATATCCTTGCCGTTGCCCGCGATCGGGCAAATTTATTGTTCCAGCCTGGAAACGAGTGCTCTGAGGAAAAATACAAGCGAAGATCGCGGAACTTTTAGCTAACTTTATTTTTTTCTTTTACTGTTTTTTTTAGCTTCGCTGGAAATAGTCGTTACTTCTTAAGAGAGCGATTAAGAGAGCGATGAGCCTCGGTAGAGGAGTTGCGAAGGGGTGATGGTTTTTTTTTTTTTTTAATCAAAAATTCTCATTAGCGCAAATTTCCTTTTCGCTATTCCTTTTCCTTCGTCTCTTTTGCTCCTTTTTATTTAAAAAAATATCTCTTATTCTTTTTTCAATTATCAAAGTCGTAAAGAAATGTTTATGTTTCACAGGGAAATTCCTACGTGTCGCGTGTTGTAGAAATAATAGAAAAGAAAGTCACCCTTGCTACTTCCATCGATCCTTGGAGGCTCCGGGCGTTTCGCCCGCCGTCTCGATCCTCTCCCCCCCCCCCCCCCCCAGCCACTCCTGGGTAGACGACGCTGCCATGAAATGTAGATTAATATAAATATTCATAAACACCATAAAGTTTATGTCGCGAGCAACGCGCTCACAGCAAGCCAGGTCTCGCATTCTCGCTCATCGTAAAACCACCCCCTTCTCATCCTCTCGTTCGCCGCTCAACCTCTCGGCAATAACGCTCGAAGGTATCTCAAGGTCAAAGTACAAAGCATTTTTTTTACTTACGATATATTTTTGTTTAATATTTATTTTTCCTACGTTTATTTCGCATACGAACCCTTTGATATAAAATGTCCGAAGCGCCTTTATGAAGTTTCGTCTTTTATTCCGGTTCGGTATTTTTCCGATTAGTTTAAAAAAAAAAAATGGTTTCAACGTTCGGTGGAAAACTCGATCGAAAATCAACCCTCGTCGATCAACTATCGGGCGTGGCTTTCCCTGGAGAACGGTACACATCAAGCTCGCCCGTGATCGTTGTTTAGCTCGCGTCACCCAGCCGTCGACTCTCGGCCGCGTTATTTTTAATTTTACGAGCGGCGCTCCGGTGGCTGGCGTGTTGGCGATTTTTATCAGGCGATTAACGCGACGGTTACACGTGTCGCGTCGACGTTTACGCCTCGTTGAGCCCACCCGTTGACGTTTAAAGGCGAAGAATATCGTGACCCCTGACGCGAGATCGCCCACAGCCCCTGCACCGCTCCAACACCGCGCCAACGACTGCGCCCGACCAACCTCAATGGAAATCACGCACGATCATCCCCGACGATGAATTTTTTTTTCTTCTCTCCGAGCCGTTTTCGCGCACACTCGCGTACGGCAGGATGATCGATTACAGATCAAGACTCAGGTAACGGAAGCCGGAAAATTACAATAGCGAGCACACCGATGAAAATCGTGAACGAATCTGCGAGCTAATGCCAGTTCACTCGGGGAAACCGTGGCTCACTGCCTGATTATTTTAAGTCACCCAAGGGGCTTCCCGACCAGACCCTCGTAACTGTTTCTGCATTACACTACTCTGTGAGCCTCAGTCAATAAAACCGCAGACGTCAACGCTGTGCACTGCCGTTCGAGTACCAAAATGCGATTTTCGGACGTGAAGCATTTCTAATAAAATATGTAACGGATTGTGATCGCAATATTAGGATACGATGATGAGAGACCATTTTAAGAACTACAGGTCAAAGTTCGAGTTCAATCGCTCTTTTGATTGATGACTCACAAAAATTCCAGTGAAATTGAACTACTTAACGTGAGTTTCACAGGTGTAGTGCGATATTTCTGCGAAAGCTGAGGACGGTGACGTTTGTCTTAAGGTTCAATTGTTCAATTTTTTTTTGCACGGCAGTCTTCGCGTGGGTTTCAGGAATGTTGTGTGTGGCAATGTTTTGACAGAAGCGAAAGTAGGATGATAATTGTTTGAAGGATACTCGAGCGAGCCGTTGGTCCATCCGTTCGTTCGTCCCGTTGCGGAATCGTCCGAGCGTTCTCATTAACGCGGACCGGAAGTGGATGCTTGGACGCCAAACGAGTGTTTGGAGTGGGCGAAAAGCGGGCGAGCGACCGGTCGACGTTGGCAGTGGTTTTTCCACTGGGTTCGTATATAACCGCGTGGCCGCAATCATCGCCCGCGGTTTTTCACGCCCGCTTCCCACGCCTCGGCTGATGGATAACCGACGCCGCAAGGTCGGTTCAGTGGTCAGCCAGCAGTGCGCTCGTGCGCGTGAACGGAGCGTACGAACGGACCGGGGGTGGAAGAGCCAGCAGCCCAAAACTGGAAAGGGAGCGTTACGGCACGCGGCGAAATTGTCGAACGATTAACCGGAAACTAGAAAATCCTCCCGTATCAATCTATTTCTATGTATCTATCGCTTTGCCTCATAAAAATGAAATACCCAAAAATCGCACAATTTCCATTAAGCGATTTGGAAATCCCGAAAGATGGACCAAAACGGCCATTCATCGGAAAATAGACTAGGTTTTTAATACGTCCCGAATAAAATTCGGGAAATAAAATTCGGGAAAATGAGTTGTAAAATTGGAAAACAAATCCTAATCTAATATATAGAGTGCAAGTAGTAAATAGATTCATTTATCATTGATTTAAGTCCTGACAGACCTGGTCCATGTTCGGCCCTGTTACCTCATCGGGTATCTCCGATACGTAACTTACATTTCAGCGATTTCAATCGAGCCCTTTAGGCGACACGGTCTTTTTTCTACGGATCGGAGGATGCGTGAGTTAAACAAAAAAAATGAACACACGATATGACGAATAATGAATGAGTGAATCTGCAGATAAGCACTGCGGACAAAAGTTTGCGCGGGTCAAGCGAGGCACTTTTAATGGGGGGCGTATTTTACACGGATTAATTAACACGAGTGATTCCGACATCAAGCGCTTACGGAGTCGCGTGAAACGCGTGTGGTGGCGATGAGGTAGTGGGTGCATGTTCGCAACCCAGCATCCCCATTGGGGACGGCCCGCTGAAACGCCGAAACGCTCGACCGCGAAAACGCGGCAACGATTGACCCACCGGCGCGATACCGATCCCGACAGAGCGTCATATTATCCAGCGAACAAACGCGCCTGGGAGGGAGCAGAGTGGACGCGGCACGTCGATGGGAAAGAGCTGAAAGCGGAAAGCGACGTGGAGAGTTTCATAGTGGCGGAGCCGCGCTGTGGTGGTGACTCGTGCTGGCCACACGCATGCTCTACCGCCGGCCACTCGTTCGCTCATAAACACTGCATCCCTGCACCGAAGGACTCCCTTATGCTCGCTCCACCTGTACAAAGATCGGCCATGATCTTTCTTCGGCCAAAGGGATTTTCAAACGATAAAAAAAAACCTGTTTCTAGCATCTGGGAGTTTAAGAAAAGGATCCAACATTTTTTCCCTCACTTGGAAGAAAATCGTTGATGTACCGAACACAAATGAGAGATTGATAAGCATGATTGGCTCAATGACGATTTAGGTAGCTCAACCTCTCGGTGAGGTTAAATACGGCAAAACTCATGTTCAACTCGAATCGATAAATCTCGTCGAGGCTGAGCAAGTCTGAGTGAGTCGTTTCAAATTGAAGTTGGCTCAAGCTCGGTTCGAGCTTACCTTCAATTTCATGGTATTCAACCGTATCGAGAGGTTGAGTTAAGCTCAGGTCGTTGATTCAACCTCTCGGTTGTAGAATCACCTAAATAGTCGTGGAGCTAGTAATATTATTTTGGCTTAAGCGCTCACATATGTCCGCTCTATTCCTATTTTTTCTCTCGGTATTTAACTGAGAAAATAGGTTGAAAATTTTTTTTTTTTTTATGAAATTGCATACAGTCTAACGATCTGGAGGAAACGTGTAAGAAATGTGAAGAGTACAGAGGTCGATGATGAGAGTCGCGTGCGCTGTGACGGATGGGGAGGCTGCGGACTAGCGAGCGGTGGAGAGCAGCAAGTAGATAGAGAAACGGTGCGTTCGGACCAGCGAGACTAGTGGTAACAGCCAGTTCGAGCGTGGACCACTGGTACTTGGAAATTTTAACGGCGTTTAATGTAATGGTAGTGGCGGCAGCGTGCGTTTGGCTGGCCAGCCACGCTTCACCGCCCAACGTTATCCCGTGCCGCTAGATCCGCTCTACTAGGTGCCGGGTTGGAGTGAGCGAGGGGACTCCCCAGCGAGTGCGGGTGTGCGGCCACCACACCGGCGCTGAACGACAGCCAGGCTGGCCTGCCTGCCGCCGCCGCTTCGACACCCGATACCTAATTATGTTAAACGCTTCCGGATTTTGCGGCCGGATTACTCTCCCTTCTACCGAACTCTCACTCTCTATCTTTCTCTCGCTATTTTCCATTCTCTCAACGGGACCGCAGTGGATATAATCGGTCGATTATCCGGAACGAAAATCGAACGGGGCTTTTTAATTGGGAAAAAAATTAATGTACATTTTTAGTTTCTTCGTTTTTTTTTTTGTTTTTTTTTTTTCTAACCGAATACTCGAGTTTGGACATATTTTTTGTTATTTTTTTTTCAACGTCTATTTCAACTTTTTACGGTGCGTTTAATTTGTATCTGTCCATTGGTTTATGGTGCACCGGTAAGATTTCACATTGATTTAGACGGTTCGAAGAAGTATAAAGAAATTTCGTTTCTTATTACAGTCACTCAATACACTCAAATTTCCTTTGCATTATTCACGTTTTTTTTTTCTGCAGTTTTTTTTAATTGCCATTTCAATATACAATTCGAAAAATCGCCCCTTGAAAAAATCGAAGAGCATCAATAAATGGAAATCGTACAAATATCCGACCACTCAATTTGTCCTCTCGTCCATTTGCTTTCATTTTTATCATGACTTTTTTATTCAACCATTTCTGGCGTTAACAGCGGAGGGATGAAAAAAATAATAATGAAAATGAATAAAAATTACACCAAGCTATAGGTCAACGAGTCCGTCGCGCCCAGTCGATAGGTCTGAACGCTATCGAATCGATCCTGTGCGTAAACCTCCACTCCCACTTTGGGCCTTCTGCCGTGGTGTCTAAATAAATCAGTAAATACAGCAAAAATGACCAACGCGTTCCATCCAATTTCTCCCTTCACCCCTCGAAATCCCGATGTGGAGGGAATAACGATGCTCGTTCGCTCCACTTTCGGCGGATGCGTGTGTGTCTCCGCCCTGCGTGCGTTTTTTTTTTTTCATATTTTTCCCCCTGTACGAGTTCTCCACCCCATCGGACTCCGCACTCACTCGGGCAAACGCTATGTCTATCCCTCTCGTTTTTTTCATAAAGCGTGGAATATAATAAAAAGTTTATCGTCCAGCTTTAATCCGGCCGTTTTAGCGAATGCATCGTTCGAAACGATGAAATACGGGCCAGGCAGCCGAAGCGACGGTTGCACATTGCGAAAATAGCGACTCGCCTGGCTGTTGGTTGTCGGTGGAGCGAAGAGGGTTGAATCGGAAAGAGGAGAGAAAGGGTTACCGACTGTGCCCAGTCCGCTCCGTGTCCGCCAAATAAAAGGGTACTGCGAGCCCGAGTGAACGTTCTATATGGGTTCATCTCGATTTCGATAGGCTCCCATGGGAATCGATATATGTTTCCAACATCCACAATTTTCCATCTTTTACACCCCATTTTTTTTCACAATTTTTTGTGTCCACAGCTGGAGAAGTGTCGAAAGCTCATAGGCATAGTGCTGTGGCGACAGGATTCAGCTGTTTGTTTTGCTTGACACCTTGAATTTTCACCCGCAACTTCGATTTTTTTGTTTGAAAGAGTGATCGGCGTCAACTGCAAAGGTCCGCAGATATTTTTGCATCCGCGTCTTCGTCGTCGAGTTACTTCGCCAAAAACAAATGTTTCTCAGGGTGTTCGTACCGAAATCGACACGACGGAATATGGACCACGTGTCTGTACAGCTGCGATCAACATCCCAACAATTGTAAGCCCCAAAAATAAATGTCTTCTACGCAAACATCCGCACCTTTGTTATCCTCGACAATTTACCATGTATTTGTTTCTTAATTTATTTTAACTGCATTCAATTTTGAATACACAGTAAGCGTAAAGTCAACCAGCGAAGGAAAAACGACCCGAAAAAGATGTGTAATTATGAACACGAGTCCCAAAGAGAAAGTGGAGAATGGCGACGAACTTCCCATTAGCTTCCACAGTCGCGATTCTTCCTCGCGTGCATTCGTCCGTGTATCAAGCTTGAACCGGAAATGTATCTCGGTTTGCGATTGCGCACACAGTGCGAACACACAGTCGGAAACATTTCTCTCTCTTGCAGTGTACCCAGAAACCCGAGCGGATCTCGAGCGACTTCCTGGGTCCCGGTTATTACCCACCCGATATTATTATCCCGGGGGACAATGACAGCCGGCTACCGAACGTTCTGACAATGCCGTTAGCTGAACCACCCTGGACCCGGGGTGTTTTCCACCCCCTCCCTCCCCCGTTTCCATTCCCCTTATGTATATACGATACCCAGTGCTGTCTGCCAACGCACTCGGTGCTTGATTCGCTTTCCTCTTCCTTGCCCTCCTTCCTCCGCAGCGTTTCCCAACGTTGATACATACACGACATAAAGCTATAGCGCAAGCATTGATGATACATGTACAGATAGATGCCGTGCACCCGCGCTATCCGACTCTCGTACAACAGATCTGTCTCATTAACAACTTATAATGGGAACCGATGTATCTATCGGGTTGGCGCGTACATCTCTCGCACACGGTATCTATACTGTGAATTGCGATCTGTGTTCCATTCCATTGGATGTTACGGTTTGCCCTGTGTGTGCGCATCATTGGACAAGGTAGAAGTCACGCATGGATGGTACAAACGAGGGAACCTGTGGGCCACGGAAAAAAGTGGATCGAATCTTCGTCCTGAATGCCGGTTCGTGTCATTTTTCTTGTGTTATTTCTTTTTCATTTTTTTTTCGTTTTTTTAAGATGAGAGTCGTATATCCAGGCGGACTTGTCAATCAACATAGCGTTTGGTCGGTGCTGGAGGATTTTGTTTCGGAGGTTCCCAAACGGAATGGGCTGAGAATCGTTAAGACCAAAATCGTCGACGTCGTATACTTAGGTTGCCTCGTTGATCAACCTTGCGCTACTTTAGTTCTCGAAGAAACAACAGTCGAATCTGCAGAATAAAAAAATTGTCGGCTTCAGCGGACGAGTAGCGATTGTGAAATATGAAAAGCTATTTTTTTTTCTACCCGGTACGATCTTCCGCAACCGACGTGACTTTTCTGTTACCTTCGGTGGTTCCGATTACAAAAAAAAAAAAACGACGTTATAAGGGGTTAATTAACATGCCGCATACGGTCCATTGATTAATACTCCCGTCTTCTCATTCTCTCGGTTTTCCCTTCGTTTCCCTTCGTTTAACCGCCCCTCCCTCCATCCTCACTGCCCCCACCTGTTCGTCACTCTTTTCACATACTCGACATTCAGACTTCTCTATGTGCCCCCTAGTTTCCACTCTTATCCTACCCCATCTCTCTTTTCCTGTCTTCGTCCTGGCCTTGCGAAACGGGCGATAAGTCACGAGACAAAACGAGGCATCGACGCATTGTTTCGACGTTTCAATGGGACCGATACAATGCGAGATATAGAGGTAGACGGCGAGAGAGGGAGAGAAATGAGGTGGTGAGTACCGAGCCAAGCAGCAACTACGAGAGTAGCAACGACCAGGAGGAGAATCAGAAGCAGTAACAGGCAAAGGCACAGTTCCGTCGGACGATGTTCCTCTCTCTCACTCTATACTGTTGCATTCGTTGGCCTCGATGGTATCGAAGCCTGCGGCGATGCCGATAGATGCATAACGAACCCTGGGGGTAACCCCTTCTGTTATTCTCCCACACCCTCGAAGTCGAAAGGTGGGTCTTATTAAGTAGGTAGAGCCTAAGAAAATTTAAATTCGTGGGTGGAATTTAAATTTAAAAAATTCCGTCTCTCTAATTTCACAGCTTCAAGATTTTGACCCGTCCGCGAACGAGTTTCTCAAATGTCGTCCCGATTAGGATGAATTAAAAATAAATATAATTATTCTTAATCGTCCATTTTAATCGAATCCAAAAGAGCAAAAAACAATTGACTCATCACTCAAAGTTGTAAAAACCATCTTAAAAAAAAATTGGAAAAAAATATTCCGAGAGTAGGAAACATGCTGGAATGTATATAAGTCCGGAGAACACAAAGATTTGCACGTAAAAGTGAGCGTTTCCCTCCGCCGACCGACTTAATGAGCATAATAAAGATTGATAAGCGAATAGAATGAGAAAGAGGTCTCCAGGTGTGCGATTCATCAAATTTGTTGAATAGAAATGTTTGAGATGCACGGAAATCGTGCGGGACCGTAACGACCTCTACACATACCTGTATGCATATAAAAAATACCTAAGTATCGTATACGTGCGAATGTACACGGATTTGTTATTGGTACTGGTTAGTTACTTCATAGGTGGGTTCTGTCTACACGGGCGTTGTACACGCCCGTGCGATGGCCTTCCACTTCTGGTGCCTGTGAACGTTCTCCTGAATTTATAGAACCCTTGAAGGGATGGCGCGCGTACACGACCCGCCCGTGGCTGTGTAAACCGGACGCGTTTCTGGCCTCGGAGTCCTGGGCCGGACTGGGGTTGCTTGCTTCCCCGTTTGCCCGCTTGCCCGCTTTCGCCGGTGAGGTTTGAACCTCTCGTGCTGCTACTGCACTCTGTAGTCTCCGCCAGCAGAATCGCTTTGCATACCATTTCGCGCGCTCCGACAATCTCCGAGATCTTAATATCGACGGTAATTTAGAGCGGCTCTCGCGGTCGATTCCGTTCTGGCCGCGTGCGCCCGAGCAAGGTCGTTTTCAACTTATACTATATTATACGGAACATCGCGCGAAGGAATATGTACTT
Organism: Listrodromus nycthemerus; assembly: GCA_963978505.1. Classification (NCBI taxonomy): domain Eukaryota; kingdom Metazoa; phylum Arthropoda; class Insecta; order Hymenoptera; family Ichneumonidae; genus Listrodromus; species Listrodromus nycthemerus. The sequence continues at coordinate 17,233,636 of OZ021681.1, forward strand.
ATAAATGTACGGAGCGAGGAGAGTGTGGGGTATGGCGTTCGTATCTTAGACCCGGCAGCGGAACGTATGCAGAAACTCTTGTATCTTATTATTCCAAGGTGTAAGGACTGCGGGGCGAGTTTGGTTGATTTATCGCAGCTGGCAGGCGAAATTTGTTGCCGAACAGTAATGGCTAATTTACGATTTATTCTTGGTCCAAGATAATATCGTGACCGAGAGACTCTTTGAGGGTTGACTTCCGCGACACTAGTTCTGCCAAAATGCAGCCGCGATTTTTTAAATATTAGTTTCAAAAAACTGTGCAATTAGCAATGTATTATTTTTTATTTGTTTCAGGTGAGTCAAACTTGTCTAAAATTGGGGCTCTCGTGTACCGCGGAACAGTCGCAAGTATACATAACTTAGTAACTAATTATAAAAGACTTTGCAAATTTTTGCCTGAGAGTTCATAATTACAAGTTGGCGAAATGCTATTTGCATCTCGTCAGGGACGATTCTTTGATTAGGGCATTTTTTTTTTTTAAGTCATCTGGGAACATGTGAGCATGAAAACGCTCGTGCGACGACTTTTGCTCCCATTGAAACCTCACGTGAATGAAAAAACGCCTTTACAGAAACCTCTATGAAGTCATATTTAGTGGTATGACAGATAGTAGAGATATAAAAACAAAGTCTTTGACATTGCGAAAGAGGTTTTTTTGATTTTTTTCTGTACTTTACTGAAAGTAGCCAACAGAAAAATGATTCGAAGGCAATTTTAGTGAATGTCGCAGTCGCGGCGTAAGCGACGTCGAACTCGAAAGTTGGAACAAACCCACCCCATACAGAGCGAGTCTCTGCTCCGCTTCGCTATATACATGAAACATCCTCTTTAGCGGAGCCTTCAACTCGAAACCCTTGACTCCTGACTCTTAACCCGTTTCGGGGCATCGCGGATCACAGCGCACATAGCAAGAGTGAACATGCCGCGCGGCAATGCCACTCGAAGTAACGAAGTGGCTCCCCGACGTTGGTACTACCAGTACTACTTATTGCTAGCCATAGTGCTCGTAGTGGATCGTATACAGTCGAAAAATTGAATCACCTATAAATGAGTGGTTCAAATTCTAACTACACACAGACCCTTTATTGATTTCTTTAATTTCAATCTGTTTCATATTGTTTTTTACAATAGCAGCCGTTGATGCGAAGTGACTATTTTTAATCGAATTATTTTAAATATAAACGACGAATTCTGATCACTGTTCACTGTATCGTCTTTCTTTGATTTTCTTAATCGTGAGTTTTTTTTTCTTTTTTTCTTTTTTCGTACATTTGGATTTTCCTGTCAAACCTCGAATCAGTGGAACCAGCGACGAGATCCGCTCGATCTTCTACCGTACGGTAGGATGGCGTAGTCCGGGACACGCGTGCATTCGGGCATTTACATCAAGAGACTCCGGGACGATGATAATTAGTATATAAGGAGTTGGCTGAAACACGAAACCCCTAGAGTGCGCCGTGCCGACTTCTGTAGACCACTGGAGTCCTCTCACCCCACTCGGCCGTCGGTGCCCTCTTGGAGCAAGTGTCACATAGTCGGCACGCAGCTGCACAAACCACGAATTAAAAAAAGTTAAAAACAAGGAGATACGTCGAGTTGAAAAACCGCCTTTTTTTGTCTATGTCTCTCCACTTTTTTTTTTCTTTTTACTGCGTTTCCCTCGTGAAGAGCACGTCTTTTTTTTTTATCGTAACCCCTTACATGGGGTCCTCGGTGATAGTGATGGCTTCTTCAACAGCTTTCACCCTTCCGCCATTTTTTTCTTCTTCTTACCTCTCCGTTGCGAAACTAACAGGAAAATAATACCACGTTGATTGGCAATTTAGTGTTGAGATTGCAGCCTCTCCACGTCCTTCATCGCCTTCCTCCTCTTCGTCCTCTTCCATGCCGCGGCCACTTTGGCGGAAGCGAGGAAAACTTCCCGTACGAATGAGAACGAAACTTTCATTTCTCTTTACTCGGTATCAAAGACCCTTTTTTCCACTTTCTTTTTACAAATAAATAAATACAGAAATAAATACATATATAGGTATACATGTACGAATTTCCAAACGACATTGGAAAATAGCACTATGTAAAAATTAGCCTACGTAAGAAGAATTTGAAAAAATTGTGGTTCATGGCGGACACAAATTCAACTACAAAATCAAACTTTAACTTAAATTTGTACTCGATTTGCGTTTTCATCGGTAACTTTACACTGATGAAATACAAATGTACTACCTGAAATGAACATTGTGATTGCCCGCGAAATAAAAATTCATCTCTCCATCAAAGGTATTGCAAGGTTTACGGGACAAAAATTCACCAATCGCGAAAAATTTTGCAAATTTTTATCCAATTCGCGTTTTAATCGTTCACGCGGCGTAGATTTGACGGAGAGCTTGCGCGCCTCCACCGCTTCCCCTCTGTCCTCCGTCCCACCTCGATGAAAAACGTTCGCCGATAAATTTTGACAGTATTCTGTCCATTGCATTGCAATAATACCGGACCATATATTAGAGGTACACGAGGTGGAAGGGGGTGATAGGAGGAGTTGGAGTATCGAGGGGTGCATTCGGGGCGTTGGAGGGGCAGAACCTCCCCCTTCTTCCTCCTCCTACGCCAGTGCTTTCGTATGGTTTGCACGGTAACATATTACGAATTAATACCAACTGCTACAGTGAAATATTACTGCAAAATACTGACCGTTATTTCGTTTCTACCTCCCTCCCCTGCTCGATGGCCCCTGCAACGTGCAAATTGTTATTATACGTTCGCGTTATACTTCTTGCGAATTTATATTCGCTGCGTGTCCCGGTTCCCCCTTCTTCTGCTCCCCCTCTCACTTGGCGTTGCGACCCAAAATGGTGAAAAATCACCCATGTAATCCACGAAATTAAGTATACTTGCAGTTGCCTCAAAATTGAAATACCTTCGTTTCCATTGCGTATCTAATAACCAAAAAAAAATTGTCACAATAAAACATTTTTAAAATCTAGTCGAAATAAAATTTTGTACGAAAATTAACATATTAGATACACTTATTTCCTCTCACCGCAAAGAACTCGGAGATGATATTTTCGCAAAGGGGTGATTTAATCTGAGGTAACTCTGAGATGACATCATCCCGTTGCGGCAATATTTTTCGAAAGAAAATGTTGAAAACTGTCGTAATTATGTGATTTGTACGATCGAATGAATATAAATACACGTCACAACTATACTTTTCGATCTATACACCGTATGTTGTTTTCTATTTCAAAAAATACATTAGAATGCCTACTTCGAGCGAGGATTCAAAAAATGACGTAAATATGTTTTGACACTTAAATATTTAATATTTCATATGCCTAACTATTATATAGTATACAAAGCGTAGTCACGTCCCTCATTAAAAATGCTTTCAGTAGCGCACAGGCTTTTTGGTCGGGGTGTTGTGAAAAGCAAGCTTTGTATTACAACCCCCTCTCTACCACCCCCTGTAGTCTTTTGTTTATGAATTCATAATCGTGTTTATACCACGCAGGTAGCCTGCAACCGCTCGCGATACAATAAGCCTATAATTATTTGTCCACAGTACTGAGCGCTTTCGCAAGCAACGCCTTTTATCGCACCTTGGTACAAACGGATTGTCAAAGCACTGAGAGGATTTCCACTTTTACTCCGGGGCAAATTATGATCGTAAAATAGTTCTTAAAAAATCTCTGTATTATGGTCAGTACATGCATTCCATTAATTTAATTTTTCTACTAATTAAGTAATTTAGGTAAAAACAAAGTGTTGAGACAGTTCGAATTCGGCGAAGTTATTTTACGTCTCGTTTAAAAATATTTTCCGACCTTTGTCTTTGACGCAGCCCGAACTTTGATATAAATAGAAACTTGTTTACTTGTTTTTAGTGAAATCGATATGTCAGGGCCCAAGCAACACGTCCGTCGAAGTGCCGTAACCATCCGCTGACTACTTTAAAAATTACTAACTTTCGGAGCAAAAGAACATTTGATGAATCGTTAAATTTAACCATTCGATGCAGTTGGACTCGGGTGTTTCGTCTTCCGTCTTTAATTGTATCGACCTCTCTGAACTATAAATCCGTGAGTCATATTTGGTGTGAAATTCGACGCCATTTCGATATAACCTAACTCGGTTGAATATTATCTCCATGAAGCTGATTAGCCATTGTGCTTCGCGTAGAAAAGTGACCAGCGACGCGATAAACCCTGCTGAAAGTTTAATTTTACCGCGGCGCGGTACACACCCGATTGCTACGTCAAATAGGACGGCGCAGCGTGGGGCGAGCTTTTTTTGTATCACGGCAATTTCACTGACATTAAATTATTACCATTGACTAAGCGTGTTATCTGCCAATTAGAAGCGGACAACTATTGTCGGCCGCGATTTTAAAGACCCATGCGCAATCTGGCATAATGCGCTCATCGATGATTAAAAATAGAATAGACAAAAAAAAAATTCCTACTCACGGAATAGTCGAAATTCATTTTTGATTTTTTTTTTTCATTATTATTTTTTTCTTTCAATAACAGTTTCTTTCGGACACTGGACATTAAAAAAATTAAGGCGCGAGATGTACATGTTTTTGGTTTCGCCGGAACACCAAATTTTATACCGATAGAAAAATGTGCAATTACTTTTAAAAACAACTCCGTTGCTTCCAGCTGAGTTAACCGGAAGCGATAAATAAAAGTCACTCTGCCGTATCACCTACGTAATCCCTTCTCCCACCTCCCCATCTAACCCATACCTCCCTCATACTACAGGCTACGCTTACGAAGTACTTTGCGAATAAAAATTGATCCAGCACCGAGGCGGCACATGCATTCGTAAGCGGCGAGCACTTTTGGGAGTTCCCGTCGGGCTAAACGGGACCCAAGCCACTTTGCGGCGTTCCAGCGAACACGAAACGCGCTTCGGAATTTCTCTGTCTCTCTCCTCTCTTCCCCCCCCCCCCCCGCGCTCTTCACGGTTCGCGTATACTTTTGCATAGACCGTTAACGATAAGCGGAAAAATTTTTGCTAAATATTCCACTCTTTTTTTTTCATGAACAATTTACTAGAACCTCCTTTGCCTGTTATTATGGCCGGACGTGAAAGAGAGCTGATTGATTATCGCAATTAATTATTCCTTTATGGACGTCGATTAAAATTTATGCGCTACATGGTAGGATAAAATTGAACGGTTGTAAAATCGTGTCGTATAAAATTCGACAATTTTAATTGATTTTTGCTTTCATTATTAACCGTGCAAGGACACCCTCTTGCGCAACCGGGCAGGTTCATGTGTACATTTAATCAGCGAATTTTTTTTTTTTTTTTTGTGTGATATACGACAACTAAAACTTCAATTTCCATTATAATCTTATTATTCAAACGAATAAATGGTACAATGTTGGAAGTAAAAATTAGATACTGTCGTAGGTGACGAGGAAGAGCCGTGACGAAGATAATGGAGAAAAAACAATTTTTTTGTGTAATACGATTTTATCGAAAAAAATCACCATGAAAAAAATGTATATTGAAATTATTTTCACAAAAAGCCACTGCGCATTGTGTGACTTATCAATGACCGAATCATTAATTAAGAAAAAAAAAAAAAAAAACATCGTAAAAAATTTCATACTCAAAACTCCGCTGTTGACGCTTTTAGTCGCATTTGCAATTTTTATCGGAACGCCGTTCGTACGAATCGAGTATTTTGTGTGTATTTTTTTACTTCGAATTCTTTAATTATTAACTCGGTCATCAAGCGCACCATTCGGAAACGCGTTGCGATGCTAATTCGACGCATGATTGGTAAAAAAATGAAAAAAAAAAAAAACATGCGAGCAGAAAGGGTTTTAAAGAGAAAAAAAAGAGAGGGAGCCAGTGACATTCATTCAGAGTCCATAGCGTAGCGTGTTTACCGATTTTTTTATTTTCGCCCATCGACGACCTCAAACCCCCCAACTCCGGATGTGCATATTTGTAATTACAGGAATGCATAGCACCAATTGGCTTCCTCTCGCCGCAGTTTTTATGCGCCATTTGGAGGGCAACGTTTTTTTTTTTTTTGGCCTTTCATTTTTTCATCATATGACTGGACAAGTACGAGTTTCACCACCCACAACCTCTTCCCACACGAACATAGCTGTTGATATTCGTTATTAATTTTTAATCGGCATTTCGTCCGCTACCCGCTTTTTTACCCAACAAAAAAAACCAATCCATTCTGTTGGAATCAACCATTTTTTTGCCTTTTCTCGTCAGGGGAATTTTTCAAAAAGATTATTATCGAACAGCGAAGGAAATCATCGCCGGGCAGTCCCAATGTCTTAATTACTGAATTATTAAATTCCTCAAGGAAATCGGCGTCGACTTTACGGTCCCTTTAGACTCGCTCACTTCCGAGTTCCTTAAATCGTTCCATATCGAGAAAAACATTGTTTATACCTGACGTTTGGACATTTTTTCATTATAATGCAGACGCACATTTTGGTTTTATAACAAAAAATCTGTAAAAAAATCATCTAATCTTGCATTGAAAAAGAATTCTGTATTGGCGTGTGTAACTGTGTGCGTATTTTAGAGACAGAACTCGATTATTTGTCAGTCGAATCAAAATGAAATCAAGCGAGCAAGATAAACGCGCCTTTACCATCCCCCTAGCACCCTTCACCCCGCGACTCCATGCATATTAATTTTAAGCCGTGAAAAAGCAAGCGGTTCAAACGCAAACAGTCAGCAGCAGCAGGAGTAGCAACTGCACTAGGCCCCGACGCGTTCGAGCATTCGACGATTATTTTTCGATCGTCGAGAATCCGATATAAAAACAGCAGGCAATTACAAATTAATGCCGCGGCTGCGTGGCGGATCGATGGATATAGAGGCTTGTCCTCTATATACCTATATACATGTATATATATCTATACATATCGAGAGAGAGAGAGAGAGAGCCGAGAGTGTTGGCCGAAATAAAAGCTCGGACTCTACGCTTCCCCCCATGCTGATTTACGAAAAAAACAAAAGCAACAACAAGTTGGGAGTGACGAACGATGACGAAAAAAAAAAAAAAAATGAACCGAAGAATAAAACCTGTGAAAAGCCGATCGACAATAAATAAATGCTCAACAACAATACTGAGCGGTGAGGTGGTGACAAAAAAAAATAAAAAATACAAAAACAGCTCGAAGATCGCGAAAAGTTAGGTTCGCAAAACTTTCAGTGAAACGGCGTGAGTAAATTCTTCGGAGAAGCGAATTTCACTGTCGATCGAGCGATAAACTCCCTCGCGGAAATTCGTGTGCCATTGGCTCGATCGTTCGCTGCAGGTGGCTGCTCAACGACGGAGGAAGTCGTGTTATTTTCGGGCATTGAACACGAAATTGTGTGTGTTAAATCGTACGGACGACGAGCCACGAGATTATGGACAAGCTGTACGACGAAGAAAGTTGATCCAGCACCGACGAATTTCTACCGGCCAAATTACTCGAAAGATTTCAATGGTTTCGGTATTTTAACGTTCTAGACGAAACAGTCCAAAAATTTCGCTTTCCCACATTCAATCATCGGAAGATTTCGGTTGTGAATTTACGAACGAAAAGTGCGAAGCAAGCAATAATTAATTCGATAAAAATACTCTTCAATTGAACAAAAATTTCGGTCCACAAAGGGCTGAATTTATTCATTTCAGTAAACCACATAAATTAAAAGAGAATGTAAAATTATCGACAAAAAATGTGGATAATCCGGGATAATAAATGTCTAGTATCGATATACATATATATATATATATATATATATATATATATATATATATTAACGTACGTGCCGTACATCTCACTTCTCGCGTTCTCATCCCTCTTCGCCGATCTCCGACCACCTCCAGCCTTCTCGTTCGGTCTCCTTCCACTTCTTCCGTCACTCGTGAGGGCGCGACCCTCGAAAGAAAGTTAGCACGCTCGAATTGTATAGTACACGGGCATCCACAGCGCATCGCCTTCTCCCGAGGTAGTTTCTTTGAAGCCTGCGACGATGACGGCGACGACGACGTCGTTCACGAAAGTGTGTGTCGGTGATGCCGGCACTTGGGGGTTGTTGCAGAGGCCACCGCTGCGACTGCTCCTCCTGGTGGATGCCGAGTTTTCGGGGCGGTGGTGTGGATGGCCGTGGAGGGGATTGGGGGGGGGGGGGGGGGGGGGCAGAGGTTGTGCACATCAAAGGCCGAAATACTTGAAGCTACGAGAGATTCCTTCCCATCCCCCCAAGCTTCACATCTACACTTACCTGACCCTTTCATTCTGTTCTTCCCGCCACGTTTCACTACCCTTTCTCTGCTCCGTACCCCTTTACGTGCATTCGCCCTTTTCTCCGTCTCTTTCAGTCCGCCTTTGCTATTACTTTTTTCTTCGTATTATTTTTTTTCCGCTCCTTTTTTTTCACTCGAGTCGACCGATGACCTCCGCTGTATTGTCCGCTCTCGACCGAAATTGGGCTCATTTTTTGCATGCACCGGAAAAAGCCTCTCAACCCCCTTCGCGGAATCGTCCCGCTTCGCCCACGTCGAGAAGAAATCCAGGGGGAAGAAAAATCTTTCCTCTGTTTCTTTTCGTCTTTTATCTTGCCGTTCTGTTCGCGTTTTTATTCTTCGACCACTCCTCCATGGACTGCTACGTTAAGCGGCCTCATCGACCCTCCGACGTCAACGGCCGCCGCTATCGCCTGCCGTTTACCTTACACAACATTGTATCAAAATCGGCCTCATCAGTCATGTCCTCTATTGTGCAATCGACACGTTTTTAAAATTCTCAATTAATTCCATTTTTTTTTTACCCGATATACATACATTCTTAATTTATATCTTGCTTCTTCGTATCGTCCTCTGGCACTTTTATTTTTGAGAGGAAAAGCAAGAGGCCGGGGACTTTGGTGGGGTGAGCGAAGAATGAAAAACTGTACGGGGATGTGTTTTGCAGCCGGGAGTTTTCAACCGCAACGAAATACTTGTCCATTAGGAGTTTGCTAGCGAGAGTACCAACTATCAGCGAGGCGTGCCAGTGTGAGTACGTCGCATTCAGAGAATCGTAGTCCGTGCATGTGACGTGCAGAAGGGTTGGATGGTGCGCGAGGTCGTGTATTTCGTGTATGTTCGTGGCTGCCGCGCGCGAAAGGGGTTGGGGTTTTGTGGAGAAACGAGAAAGAGGGGCATCTTCCGCGATCAATGTAGCGGGGTGTCTGAGAATGCCACTTAGTTATTGTCTCGGCCGTCCCTTCTTCCTCCCTTCCTCGTTTTTCCTACATTCTATACGTTCACTCGCTCTCTTGGCTCTGCCAGACGCGTTTCACATCCCCGCAGCGAAGTTTCCGGACCGTGGCGACGCTCTGTGCACTTCTAAGATTCTGTATTGAAAATCCGGAAATTTCTATTCTTTTCAGCAAGTACAAATGTTTCCTTTTTTTTTTTTTCAAATATCTTACGCTGATACGATATTTGATTAAGGTCATGAAAAATGTTCTTGAGTAACGTCGCCTTCGATAAATCCGCGTAATGGATTTATTTTTTAGATGGCAACCGAGTACTTCATTTTCAAGTCGGAGATTAAAAAAAAAAAAACGCCCCACGGAAAACAGAAATGGAAAGCAGTAATGGGTTTTTTCATTAACGTTTCCACTTTTCCGCCTATGAATTGGCTGAAAATCGTGTTGGAAAATCGAGCGAGTCACGGCAGGATGAAGATGAGTCTTAACTTAGTTGTCCCCAGGTCGATTTTCATAGTTGAAAAAAAGAATATTGATGAGTTATCAAGGGCAGAGGGCATTTAGTGAGCCGAGACTCATTTCCTCTTTATCCGCCGTTCGTCCAACGTGGTCCCTCACTCCCGTCCTTTTTCTCGTTCTCTTCTCTTCCATCCTTTCACACCTCTACTTCGTCGTCGTTTACAATATTCTCGAAGCTTCAACCCCTTCCGTGTTCCAATTAAACGGAAGCTTCTGCTTCCTGACGATTCACCGGTCGCCGTCCTGGCGGCCCGCACCGAGCAATTGGCAAATTTTCTTCAGTACCAGACGGCACTAGGGGGGCTACATTTATTATTACACTCACCGATCGGATTGATTCAATAAATTATTAATCCCTTGATCCCGATTCGTTTATAGAACGGCTTCGAAAAGTCATCGTCAAAACCCATTATATTTGAGTTATTTAAAGATGGTTATTTCAGCGGATACGCGGATCCATTAAGAAGATTCAAATCGCCCGCGCAAATTCTCAAACAGCTCAATCTATTTAAGATTCGTCGGTCACGTTTTGCTGTAAAAACACAGACACGTTCAACGAAAAAATATTATTTTCATAAATTCCCGTTACTCCATAAATTGACTTTACTAAAAACAAGCAAAAAAATATTTTTAGCCGAATAACACGAAACTAAATACGAAACGACGTACGAAAAAAAAAAATTGTTCTTTACGACACAGTATAAAAATCGGCACCTCCTCTAATCCCGCTCGTTTGTCAATTTCTCACCCACGTACCATTGCCATACCCATTCCAACTGGCATTAATCTTCCACACGCCTATATTTTTTCCAACAATCCGCGTTAATTAATCCACCCGAATATCGTTCATTCATTACACGTATCGCATATCTTCCCGCTACCCAACACCAACAATCTATAATCAGCACCGCAGAGCCTCCGCATACGAATACGAATCGCATTTAACGTTATAGGACAACGCCGCCTCCGGCTCTCGTTGTTGGTCCCCGGTATGCTGTGCTAAGCAGCCCTTTGAGGCCTACCTTTCGCGTATTACCAAAGGGCCCCGGGAGGTCGGTTCACCGATTACACCATCCGAGGTGTGCTCCTCTATCCTCCATCCCCATATCTTCTCTTCCCACAGTCATCCTTGTACATGACCCTCCGCCACCCCCCGCCCCATTCTCTCGCTTTCTACAAGCAGATAATACGGAGCGAGATCGAATCCCAAGCTCTCCCAACAAAGACAGCCATCGTCTACGACACACCTCCAACCCACGCGAATGACGAAGACCGGAGAACGGGGTGGAGGAGGGACGTCGATGCCGGTCAAGCCGGCGCCAACGCCGACGCCGCTTTCCTAGCCTGGCTCGCACAGATACTGCACGCTAATGCGCCGGAATAGATTAATTCTGACCAATAGGCAACGACGATCGAACGGGGCCCGGAGCACATTACTCAATTATTTACGCTTCATTAAGTATATATCCAATGCCACCGAGTGTAGCAGACACCACCAGCGCAGTGGTAGCGGCAACGGCTGCTTAACAGGGCCGAGGGTGGGAGGGGTGGGTTTGGCCTGGTCTGTCCAGAGTTTCGCGGGGGCACGGAAAGGGGGTGCGCGCTCTTGTATGCGCTTCTCCTATACCCTCCTCTGCCTTTCCTCCTGCAGCCCCCGTAAGTTCTATCCCAAGCTCGCCTCGTATACACGTATGTACACCGGGTAACTCTGTACATAATGTATGGCGAGCGTGTTGGTAGGGTAAGCGACCATCCCCCCCCCCCCCCCTCCTCCTCCTCCTCCTCCTGTCCGACGGCGGTCGAACTCCGGGGGCGGATGATGAAGGGGCGAAGGGGTGAGAGAGACGGGCTAAGGGGTGGTCTAACTTAATTATTCGAGAAATTCAGCGATCCATTCCTGAACCCTCTCCACCGAGCCTCATCCCTCGTCGGCGTGCTTCGCTACCTCATCTATATGATGCGAAGAGGTGGAGAGGGGAGACCGTGGGGGGGGTTTGATATATCTGTGTACAATATGTATAGGCCTCAGCTTCCGAAACCTACTTCACCGAGGAGGTACGCCTATACCGGGGCCGGTGATGCTGCTCGCATGCCCGTCGGCTCTGCATACACACGCGAGCAGCTCGACGTTACCACGGCAGTTGAGAGATGAGAGGAATCGATTTCTACGTATGAACTTCGGGATTCCGTGTCTCCGCGTCGTAAGCCTGACGTTGTAGAGATTTGATTTGTGTCTTATTGTATTGTGTTTTTGTTTTATTTATTTTTTTCCCCGTTAAGAAAAGAAAATAGTGGCTCTGTATTCGCGGTTCAAATACGAACAAACTTTGCCCCTGAACTTTTTTCATAAGGTGTATAGTTTGGGAATTACGAGTGAATGAAGTTTCGAGCCAATTAGGTTACGACACGACGCTAGCGCCATGTAGGGACCGATCGCATTGGCTGTGATTTCAACCGCTCATAACTAGAGAACTATCGACCTGGAAAAGTTTTGTCAAAAGTAAAGATTTTTCAATTTCCGATGCAGAATGAAATTGTCCGTTTATCGAGCTTTATTGTTTTTATCCTACGTATATATTTTGAAAAAATGTGTTTTTTTTTTTTTGGTTCTGTATAAATTTGGATAATTTTAAAAACTCTTCCCCTAGCTGATCGCCTATTACAGTAAAGCTGACCGCTCTCCAAAATTCCCACTTCGTCGCATATAGAAGGGAATTTGGGAATCTAAATTCTGTCCCACATGCAAAATGTTCAAAAATTCCGTTTTCGTAACACACGAAATAGAATTCGGAAGACCCTAAATTCCATTCCATATGTAATAAATATGCGGCACGCTATGCCGTGTGCTTCATGCGAGCGCGCCGAGCGTGCAAACCGATATAACAGATAATTCGATAGTCAACCACTTTTTTTAGAACTTTCATTAGTATGATAAAAAAAAATCTAGGGCACCTCTCACGATCCATCGATCCGAGAAGGAGAGACGGCTTCGATGATTCACATTATCCCAACCAATAATCTCAAACTTTATCCCTTGGCGTTATAAATAATCCCTACGCTTATGAAAATATAAATATGCATTACCTCGAATTAATTGCTTCCCTGATCGGTCCTGAGAAGCGGTAAATAATTGTGCTCGAGGATCGATATAATCTGCACAGCGGTAACACTTTGAAACTACCACGTCAGAGGTACCAACAAAAAAACGTAGCCTGTATTATGGAAGATAGGATTCCCGTACGTGTGCAACGCCCAGACGCATATAAGATGCGCGATATACCACCTCCACCCTTTCTCTTCGTCTCGACTTTAATTATCATCGGCCATAGAATTGTTTTATATGCCAGGAAGCACTTAAATAATATTTCACCGAGTCGAAGATACAGTTGGACGGCGGCGTTGATGGGAACCTGAATTTTACACACACTCACACATATATATCTTTATGTATATATATATATATATACATATGCATATAAAGATATATATAATGTACTTGGCGAGCAGTTGAAGGTACACAGTCCATTCGGGCAAACCTCGAATGCTCCACACACGATCGACTCCGCCGATAAGGACGCTCGACGCCCTCTTAGGTGGGCGGAATTCGTTTATATCGCGAGCCCGGAAGGCTAAAACAATATGCTACTTCTGCTTCTGCTGGTCGGTTAAAATGCTAAGAGATGGAAAATTGTGGTGCGTTACGCGGTGAGGATGAGGATTTACAGCTGCGTGATCTAACGATCCAGGGCGATTTTATTCGACCGCTTATTTTACCAACATTCCCATAGTGCGTACACACGGTCGGAGTAAAAAGACAGAGTATGTCATACGGTTGCTCGATATAGACATAAGGAGCTAATTGTCTGAAGCAAAAACACGCTGCAAGAGTGTTTGTTGTGGAGTTACATTGCAAAATTAAGTTGCACGGCGTCAGGCTCGAGATTCAAAGAGCGAGACTAACTATTTCTTTTTAATATAATAAGACGTCGATATTAATATGGATATGCATGCAGAGGTTGAATTATAATATGGCATGTTTTTATTGCGGAGGAGGCTTAATTACCGGGAATTATTGCGCGAACGTGACTGTAAATTGCATGATGCAAATTTTTTTTGTTTTTCACGATTATAAAATTGTATATTGCGATTATTATAAAAATATGTCGGTTGACGAAAGACCGCCGTTCATATGAGCGATGCGAATTTGTTTTCGATCCAAAATAAAATCGTCGGCTCATGCTTCTTGGGTAAAAAAAAAAATTAGTGACGACGAATGAATGAAGTAAGATTGTTCTTCAAAAAATTACAGTAGTACTAATATTTAAAAAAAAAAAAAAACAAAACAAAACAAAACAAAACAAAACAAATGATACAAAGTAAAAAAAAAAGAAGCAACCCAACAAAAGAACGAGGCTGAAATTATGATTCTGGGATACGTGGGAGGATAGCGCGAAGACTGTTCGACGAGGAGGAAATGAACGATTAGGAGAAGGACCGAGCCATCTCTCGGTGTCTCAGGGTGATAATTATTTTTATCTTTAACCACGGATCTTTCGGTGTGTACGGTGTGCTGATGCAGTATCTCTCATAGTCAGTGGCCGGCTAGTATTTATGTATGCTCTCAATCATGATATCTTTGCGCATATAAATTCTCAGCGAAGTTAAATTTTATGTGCACATAAAAAAAAATGTGTCTAACGATATATCAGTGAAAAAATGATAGTTCGTAAATCTAGTCGACGAACTTAAACGTTAGAATCGACATTCACCGTCGTACTATCCAGGGACGATTCGTTCCAAGCCTGAACCACAAATCCTCCACCGTCGAAGCTTGCTCTGGAGCTTTGGCCGCTAATTTCGTCGGTAGACTAAACAGAGCGCAATTAAAATAATTAATCGCAACCCGGACGGGGAACCGCTCCGTAAGTTTCTCTACACTGTGCGTTCGTTCTCTCTCATGATCGTCACTTTCCCTTTCCGATCTCTCAATCTTACGTCAGCGAATTAATATTAAAACATCATATGAGAACAAGAACCCAGGTGAGATTCGACCACCGGCAAAAGTACGGGACTGCACCAATTACCGATGGCCCTGCGCTGTTCCGCCGCTCCAGCCGTTCTCCGCCTCCACACCGGTATCGAGTCCGACCTGTCATATCGGCGCGTGAAAATTTTCGATCCCAATTTTTCATCCATTGATCGATGGTCTGTCAATATTATTCTGAGAACATGACTCTGCCAGTTACGTGAGAATCCCACCGGTGAACTCTTATAAATCTTTATTTCTTTTCTTTTTTTACCTCCAAGCTGAAAAAATGCTTATCAACTCTTGACCTATGAACAAGCTAGATATCGTTATTTATTTATGAACTTCCATGCCTATTTTTACGGAAATAGTATTGTTATTATTATTATTATTATTTACATCAATACGTTTTTATGGGTATGGAGTTGAACGTTTTATAAGCAAGCGGGCGCTTATGGCAGCGGGGAACAATCACATTTTCAAAGGGACAGGTATAAGTTCACCTAACGTGCAACTACATGCGTCTCTCATGATTCAGTCGGATTCTATACATAGCCGTCTAGTGGCCGAACCTTTCTCGACCCATGGCTATATTCAATCATAGAGTGCATTGCCTTCCTCCCTTCTTTACAACATGAGTATAGTCGGACACTCTCAAACTGGAGACGTCACCATGTCACGAACGATTTAGAGCTCTGTCACGAGACACACGGATTATACTTTGGATTCGAAGATTTTTTTTTATTATCGTTAACACTACGATATGAATCTGGAAGGGAGATTGGGGTTGAATTTTCGTTGCCAAAAGAACAGTTTAAAAATTTGAAATCGTTGCTCAGCGTCGTTTTTCGCGATTTACTCAGCTTCCTGCTACGTGGCACGTAAGCCTCATTGCCATGAGAATATGGTGAGTATGGGAAAGCTATGATGAGACGAAAAAGGAAAAGGGTGAACAACCCTCAGCGGACTGCCATTGGCAGCTCAAGCAGAATTGCAATATTAATGCAGATCGTGCCAAGTTTATTGACTCGGATCCAGCGCTCCGACCGTTCCACCCGCCATTTATTGAAACTTTCGCGAGTTCAGTGAACCGTTCCTATCAAGTTTATCCTCCCACCGTCCATTCCCACATCTCAGTTATCAAAAAAAAAATCAAATTTATTTTCACCGATGGCATCGAAAAAATTGTTGCCGAAGCTTAATCGTTTTTGAGTGCCAAATATTACGCCTGCCTAAAAAAAAAAAAAATGGAAAAAAAAGGAGAGTGCGGAAAATATTCTGGTATACCAAGCATCGATTGATATTTTGTTTATCACCATTCGATTGCCTTCCGGTCCGGTACAAAAATTCGCCGACCGATCTGTCGCAGGACTCGAAGCTTTTTGCCACCAAACGTCCTCGCGCTTCGCGCTTTTTATTATTACTGTTTTTATTTTGTTTTCAATTTTTTTTTTTCTTTTTGCAACACACGGCGAATCAAAGGCCTCGTGAACGGAAAATTGCTGGTATTTGAACGAAATCCAATAAAATATAGAAAGAACGAATGGCGGGAGAGGGAGGGAGAAAGAGAGAGAGAGAGATGGGGAAGGGGGAGATAGACGAGTCCAAATGTCGAGGCCGTTCGCGCGTCGGGAACGGATAGTCATAGGAGAAGAGGCGAAGCGAGCGAGATAGAAAAGAGCGAAAAGGGCCAGGCCGAGTACCCAACTGGTGGAAAACTTTTGATTGGGAAACTCGTCAAACGCTCAAACCACGAGCCTTTATGTCCGAGAGAATTTTTTTTTTTTTTTTTTTTTTTTTTTTTTTTTATCAATATAAATGTACATATAGATCCATACATCTATCTATTTTTCTGCGGGAGAGTAGTAACCATTCTCTCATTCTACCGCTGTCGACACACTATGGAAACTCGACGCTTTCGTGTCTTCCAAACGATTTCTTTTTCACCTTATTTGCTTTCGATAACCGTGTTTGTATGAGCAACAGAATCGTGGTCAGAATAAAAGTTTTAAAAAAAACCAACGCGAAGAGCCGTATATGAAAAATATTGGTTTTGCATTGATTGACTTTTTTTGTTGGAATTCCGACGATTTCGACCGAAAAATTCGCTGCATGAAGCAAATCTCAAAGACAATTTTAAAAAGGCGTGAAAAAAAAAAATTGAGTGTGCAAGTGTGTGTCGCGCAAATTTTGTCATGATTCGTCGACGATAGCTGGAAATTTGATGCAATAGATCAGTAGCTCGAAAGTCGATTCGGGCGCCACCTCGAGAATTTTCTTTTTTTCTTAATCTTCGGAACTCAAGGAACGGGAGTCGGTCGGAGAAACGTTTCGTACACAACTCGTTGGTTATCGTTCGTTCGCTAACTCGCTCGCTATTATAACGAGAAAGCGCGGTTTGAAATTACTCACGGATTATTTCTGTCCGAGACCGCGTGTTCCAGCAGCCACGCTGAGCCCCCCCCCCCCCTTCTCCTCTTCCTCGGTCGCTATTCTCCGCGGCAATGCAGCGAATATAATGCCCTCATGCAATAACTAAACATTTTACGATCTCCCCGGGCTATGCCGCGCCGACTCCGCGTCGTCGTCGATGTCCCGGGTGCGACGCGGCCAAGAACGTCGCGATGACGGCGCCCCGTTGTAAATCTACCTCGGGGTCGCTTTAAAACCGGCATCGCGTTCAAGAAAATAATTAAAAATATAAATAAATTGTAATTTAAATTTGTCAGCAGGGTAGTCGGAACTTGCCGATGTCACCGGGGGGTGAGAGAGCGGGACGTAACGGGGTAGTTAAGAAAAGGTGTAATCTCGCTCCAGTCGACCCCACCTTGTATCTTTTTCAGTCCTTTATTATTTTTCGCTTAAACTGCAGTACGTTTGTATGTAACGAATTTTAATTTTGTAACAAATAAAAAAAAAACTGCACCGAAAAGTCTACCGGAAATTAATTACCACCTGTTATTATTCCATGATTTTATAATCTGTTTATAATAATCCTACCGTTACAAATGTTCCGTTTCTTGAGCAGAAAAAATGATAACAAAAAATGTCACGTAATGAAATAATAAAAAAAATAAATAAATAAACCCGAATTAATCCGGTAAACATTTGGTGAACGAAATCTCCGATAAATCCACCCCTGGACCCAGTGTGGTACACATTTATCGCGCACAGCGCAACTTGGCTGCCTTCGAAAGTTGAAGTATTTTTCTTCGCTGTCCGAAAACGTCGAGGGAAACGGCGGGGTGCACGTAGATCCATGAATATAATATTCGTCGTTGTGTAACGCCCAACACCGGTACGAAGAATTTTCATGAATCTACGTGCATGCATCGGGTGTTGAAATTTTTGCATATACACTTTCTGTACACAGGTGCGTTGAGCTGGATACACGCTCGGAGATCTGTAGTGTGGTATCTGCACCCTGAAATATTTTCCGTGCTCGGAGTCGCGGATGCAGGAGGAAGAGGGGGGAGAGTTGAGGGGAGATCGCAAACGATATTTCATTCGATATTGCACTCCGGCATTATTTCTCTATTTCGGGCTCTACCTCCGCCCTCTTTTACTTCTTTCTCAATTTCACCTTCGCGTTACTACCACTTTCTTGCTCGCTTTTTACCCTTCATTTTTATTTCCTCCTCCCCCCTCGCCCCTTTCTCTCGCGTTCTCCACCTTCTTCCACTCTGCTGCGTCCCGAGAATAAATTGTTTAATTTATATTAAAAATAAATAGAGCCCGCTCCGGCAGGGTCGAGCTCGCCGACGGGACCAGAAATATTACTTTTAATATTAGCATTCTCGTTCTCCTACAGTTTCTTCCATCTACCTTCCCGCTTTCTCTAACATTCCTCCTAGTCCGTTATTGCCTGTACCCTCTTTTTTCTCGCAACTTCGTTTTACATAGTTCTTCAATTTTTTTCGTTTATCCCGACTAACGAAACGTCGCGGTGGCTTGCATTTTTTTTTTCTCTACGCGTCAAAGGAGAACAGAAAAATTCTTTATGCCATTTCTCTGAGGAGAAAGTGTTGCGTTGATTTTTTTTTTGTTAATTCAACATTTATTTATTATTCAAAAATTATTTAACCTTTCTCTATTCGTGAATGAAAAAACGCCTAAGGCATAAAAGCATTGGATTTTAAGTCTCCACGTCGTTACTACGAGATGCAATTGGCGGAGAGAAAAAATTAGCCGGTCGGTTTGGAGCGATTTGGTTGGGTTGCAAGGGTTGCAAATCCCTCGTAGTTATCATGAATTCTCAAGATTCCGTCGTGCATAAGATATTATAGTGGAAGGCGGAGGATAAGTAGAAGGAGTATAAGGTGTCGGTGGGGGAAGGGAAGAAGGATAACGGAGCGGTACCGGGATCGTCCTGAAGGTTATTTATCTTCTCTTAAGGCAGTGTCAATATTTAAGGTAGGGGCGTGTGCACCCACGTATCTCGAGTCGAGTTTCCATGGAGCAAGTCGTGTATTAGAGAGGGCAAGAACTTTTGATACATACTATAATGTGCATGTGTATTCGTATCTGCAGTGAGCGCCAGAAGGACGCATCGGCTATGCGTGTACACAGTTTATATGGCGTTATGGTATTAAGATAATACGCATGGCGCGTTCCTCTGTGTTTGTGCATTAGACAAGGGTGCGCCCTTCCGATCGTCTCATTACAATTTTTTTTTTGCTCACATAATTAATTGAACTGTGGTTACGTAATAAAAAAATGTATCCTTAAAC
Organism: Listrodromus nycthemerus; assembly: GCA_963978505.1. Taxonomy (NCBI): domain Eukaryota; kingdom Metazoa; phylum Arthropoda; class Insecta; order Hymenoptera; family Ichneumonidae; genus Listrodromus; species Listrodromus nycthemerus. The sequence goes on from OZ021681.1 coordinate 17,253,188, forward strand.
ATGCAAGCGCATTGTATATTGAATTTTTGGAAAGAAGAATTTGTTTACTTTCATTAATTTCAGCGAAGCGAAAAAATTTCAAAGCCCCATCGATACAACTTTGCCTAGAGAAAATATTTCTTGGCTTGTTTGTTGTAGTGTAATCGAAACGTGAGAGTGTGATCGATATGTTCGATAATGCACTGTAACGATGTCCTCGATGGTTTAAGAGTTCCAGGCTGCACATGTGAAATTGCCTTCGGCACGGCTGCCCATGTCTAGTTTTCTTTAGTTCGTAGGTGTTGATTATTGGAATATTTTCAAAAAAATTTCATCGTGATTATTATTAGAGTCCAATAAATTTGTCCAATGATACGACACATCGTTGCAGTTTCGCCGTGGTACAGAGTTCTTCACTCCGTAGCTACAGACATCAGTTAATAATTGGCGTGTGACGCATAGGGTGATAAAATTAGAGAAAATTTCACGGTATTATGAATTTTCCGAAGTATTTTCGTTTAACTTCAGAATGGTGGCAGCGATGACATTCGTTCAAGCCACTTTCGCGTGGTTTATGACTGATTCTGCAGTGACTCAATATTGGATACGTGTGGTATATAAACATATACATAGATAAACATGTATGTGTGTAAATCCGAGCTTGTGGACACCTTCGGCCAGAGAATATCTGAATAGTAACGACTTATTTTTGCCACATGACGTTTTGTTCAAGTAGGCCAAGGGTCACATGGACGCTGCACGATAGAAGGAAGTAATTCAAAGACAGAATGGGTGTTCCCCGGATATTGGATAAAGACGACGACGTGCACGTTGTATTCCGATTTTTTTTATTTTTTTTTAATAAAAATACCGATGTACCGTATTCCCCGAATTCGCTTAATCGAATAAATTTCTTTTCTTTCAGCAATCCAACTTTTAATATTCGTAATTGCATTAAATTACACTTTGTTGATTCCCATAATTTCTCACGGTAATGTAATCAACGATTTTTCATTACATCACATCAAGTAAAACAATTCACGAAATTCAGTCACTTTCTTCAGTCCGTATCGGAGCATTGAAAAATTCCACGGGAAAGAATAAACTGTTCAATTGATAAGGTTCACGAAATCAATATCGTAAAATAAATTTTCGAACAATCGAGCGTGCAAAGAGAGAAGTTTATAAACACACAGTACGAATTATCGGACAAAATCTTCAACGAATTTCTTTGAAATTTTTTTTTTTTTTTTCACCCATTCCGAATGGAATTTTGACCGATCATCCCCAACTATAGCGATGGAAATCCCCTAAGGAGTCGAGTCTTCGTCCCTCGAGTTAAATGAGAAACCCCAGACAACCTTCGCCGAAGAAGCCATGAATTTTTCTCTCGTGACAAGTCTCTCGCTCATTTCACCCTCGTCGTCCTCGAGATATGCATACCCCACTTCATGCATGCCATACTATATGGATGAATGCACACTGCACACCCTACCTGCCACCCCCTCCGCCGTTACCGCTATCTCCGTCACAGACGCACACTCAGACATACGCTCTCTATAGCGGGAAAGCCCGTCGTTGCTCAACGACCGGCTACCAACCGTTGGTTTAATAAGGAGCTATCTATAGTCGAGCATTATGTTACCTCGATACATCCATGAGATGAGACGATGCAATATTAACACGTCTCGTGAAATATTCGTAGACGCCTTGCCATTCATCTACCTCGCTATCGTTTCTCCTTCGTTCTCTCGCTCTCTTAACTCTTCTTCCTATTTCCCTTCTTCTCTCACCCTTTCGCCTCTTCCTCTTTGCTTCATCATCTATATATATGTATACTGTTTCATTGCTTCATCGTCCCCCTTTTCCTACTCTCGGTACTGGGTGCAAACCCGGAGGTTCCACAACGTTCGCCTTACATTATATAGAAGCAGGGTGCACTGCACCCTCCTTCCCGTTCGCCCCGCACTCTCACACTGCCGAACGAAGTGCATGACGGGGCGGTTGCCAGCAGCAAAACCGGCAGCATCCACAGCTTCAGCCACTGGAGCGTAGAGCGGAAGCGAGCCGGACTGAGTGTTAACCCACATTTTACGTTAGATTTCGGAACGTCTTCCACGATTTATTACGCGAGATGTATGCGAAGCTATGATAAGATGCTGGAACTCGAAAATTCGGCATTTCGTCTATGATTGATACGTCGAGGATATGAGTCGGTAGAACTCAAATGTAAATGTTGGCACCGATTTTTTTAATAAATATGTCGGCGACTAGCATATATTTTTGTGAATACACGGAGGATTTTATTCCGGTTAACGTCGATTTTGTTTCAAATGTTAAATGTTTCAAACGTGAGTGCGCGTCGACGAGTTCGCAATCGAGCAATCAGTAACGCGAAGGAAAGTGCGAGGGATTCGATGAGAGCAGACGGGGGTGGTCGCAACGTACATACCGAGAGCGATTAATAATAGACGTACAAATAATTTTAGATCGATTCTCCAGGCACGCCCACGACGGTGCCCTCCTTTAACAAGAACATATTATATTCATGTGAATATATATGTATATACAAATATATATATATATATACATATGAATCGCGGTATAATACGAGGCCCGATAATATACCCAGACAAGAGAATTTATGCGACGAATTTAGTCTAATAATACTACAGCGCTACGGTATAATATCGTATTTTGCGATAGATCGTTACAGTGTTATACCGAGCGACGTAGAGATAGGTCGATCGACAGCTAACAATTATCCATCTTCGATTTATTATCAAACTTGGGTTATAATAGCTCATAGCTGACTTCGCTGTGTACGGAGGCGATTAATTTCTCGTTGTAATTATCGTTCGCTCATATCGAATCCCGCCCAACGGAAATTCAATTGATGTTACCTACGCAAGAGATCAATTGGTTATATTTGTGTTATTTTATCGAGTGCATCGATATCTCGTTAAGACACCGTGGTATCGAGTATCGAATTTCAATTTACGTTCTTTCGCACTCCAACACGTCTTTCCGTTAACTTTCAACAATTTTCCATTGATTCGGGCTGTTCGAGCATTATTTTTTTCCCAGAATAAAATTATTCGTTTACCGTAGTTGAAAGTATTTTTTTTATTTACGAAAGGAGGTGTAAAATTTGTTTTTTTTTAAATCAATGAACGCGGTCTGTTCCATAAAAAATTGTTTTTCCACTTGTTTCTTGCGAACGTAAGGTTCCAAGGATTTACTTAGTAGTGACTTTTTTAATAGTTCCGATGCTGTTCTGCTCTTCTTTCGAATGCAAGCGACATTTTGCAGGTTGAACTGCACGCTAATAGATAGAAACAGCGTCCTTCGGTCGCCTTCGTCTCTCGAAGTTGCTGCGGGCATCGGGAGCGGCGTAATCGTCCCGGCTTCCGCATGGATTGGATTAGAATAATTCCGGCGGGTCCAAAGTCGACGCGGATCGAATTAATTTTCATCGAATTAATACGCCCGCATTAATCCAATCGATTCTCCACTACCGCTTCATCCCTATTTCCCTTTCTACGACTCAATCGATTGCGATTCAATCGACGTGCCCTCGCTAGCTACCGGAGCGTACCCCGCTGTTTCAATTAAAACGCTTCAACCCCGCGACAGGAATTAACCCTCGATGCGGAACCGAGTTTCCCGATTCCGCAAATTTTCTATCGTTTCCACAAACTTAACTATCCGTCTTTCTCACGTTTTGTCCGTACTCCTCGATTCTTCACGTTCGATCTATTGTGTCCAATAATTGCCGACAATCGTCCCAACATTTCGACATTTCTCGTGACTCAACGTCGAAGATCTTCGATTCGGTTCTCTGGAAATAGCCACGTTGAAGGAGAAGAAGCGGCGATGGAGATGGAAGTTCGGCACCCGAGCCGCACGTTTCTCAAAGTTATCCCCAAACTTAAGCGGAGTTTAAATATCTCCCGGATGTTTGGGCGTTGTTGTATATCACTTCGTAAAATCGAGTTTACGAGACACCGTCTGTCTCTCTCTCTCCCTTTCTCTTCTCCCAGTTCTCACTTTTTTCTTCCCTCTTTCATCATCCGCACAAACTTCCGCATCTTCCTTATCCCGTCTTTTACTCCCGTGCAAATTCTACTCACCGATTCAACCCGTTTTCCAGCGCATTTTACTTATCGCTAAAAAAAAAAAAACCACGAATCTTTTGTACCTACTTTTGCGCATTCGGGCCGCTTCGATCCCGAGCTTATAAACACCAGCGTATCGAATAAATCGTCGTGGCTCCTGGACAGATATCTGGTCCACATTCCGACGAATCGATTTTACTACAAAGTAGCCAAAAAATATGAACGTTTAGCCGAATAGCGCAGCGTCAAAGACAATGGTGCACAAATTTCCGGTGTCGTTAATATTTCGATTATCTGTTGCAAACGAATAAAGTTCTTAACTACAACGTTAAATTTACAGTTAGTTTCTGCTACGTAGTGAACACCCGTTGCATAGAATTCCGTACTTGTGCGCCGAAAGCAAATCTTGTACCGTGCAAACCTCCCCATTGTCCCACCTCTCGCCCTCTCTGTCTCTTTCTCTATGTATATATATATATATATATATATATATATATATATATATATATATATATATAATATATATATGGTGCAGATATACGCTCCTAATACATAGTTCAGCACTCTATATGCGTTTGAGCTAACACCATGCTAACCCTCCCCAGACTAAGTCCACACAGTGCCTAACCTAAGCCCTCACTTCTACCGTCGTCCTCCGCGACCACCCTTTCATCCCTTGCCGACCTATCAGTCCCGACGAACACGTCCCGGCTAGATCGTGCGTGCACACGACATCTACGGTACATCCGCGTATCTTAACCGCTCCCATGAATCTCCATTCTACACCCGATCCCCAGGCGAAAATTGGCAAAGTTTATCACGAGAAAATTCGATCGTACGGGATGTATTTTTTTTTTTTTTTTTTTTAATAAACTTTTTTAGGATTTCGTTGGCAAAACCTTCTGGAACGACGATTTATCCGGTACCGTTAAAGTAGAGGCTCCTTGCTCGGGAGTTTGTTCTATTTATTTGTATCGCGCAAAAACCCTTACGCGCTCGCTCGAAGGATCTCGGCTGCGTTAGCGCGATTACTCCGTCGCTTTTCGAATCCAACGCGCTGTGCAGATCTAAATCGCGGAACAAGGCTTTGCGGTATAAATACTTTTCCCGTTGTATATTATTTTACGAGAGAGCGGGGCACTCTCGAGGAAAGAAACGTCTCGAGATTAATCGGGGCTAAAGAGTGAAAGAGGACAGGCGGTACGCGAGGAGGAGGAAAGAAGATGCGGGCGCGGTGAAACCAAAGAAAGCTTCGATCAAGGAAGACCATAAGCTTTTCTCGTCTCTTTCAAGACGAAACATAAAATGAATTTTCCAAGAAAACGAAAAAAAAAAAAATGAGGCAACGTCCATGTTTGGATTATACGCTCGACCATTGACAGAGCGAAAATGCGAAATTGCGCAAAAAATGGATTCTATTTCGTGACTTAGAACGAGAAATATTATTCCATCTAACAGAGTGCCCGCAGCACTTGGAATCTTTGTAAAAGGTTACAGAGTATGAATTTCCTTTGAAAACGGAAAACAAAATAATTGCCAGAGCTTCCTACTGATGGAAATTTATAAAAGCACTGCTTCCTCTCCGTCGGGAGTTTAAAAATGAGACAACAAAAACCACAGTACCGATAATTGAGGAAACAATCGAAACGGAAAAAAAATCGGTGAATCGCGAAAAGAAGCAATAAGTAAATTTAAAAAAAAGGAAGGCCAGCCAACGAACGGTGAGCCCGCGAGCTTTCTTTTCGGCCTAGGGGAACGTGCGTTTAATTTGAATTTGCAAAAACCCGGCTCACTCTATAGGAACCTTAATACTGTACGAAGGGTTGCTGTAATAAATGCGGAAAAAAGAAAAACTGTGGAAACGCTCCGCCGGTTCGAGATGCTCGGGGAAAAAAGGGCGTAGGGTACGTCGAGAGCCGTTCAACATTCGCGAAATAATTATTTCCAATCGGCAATAAAGTGCACCAATTGCGGTAGATGCTAGCGTCACTCTTATTCGTCGATGGTAGAGCTCGTATGCATTGAACCGATATTAAATTCGCGTGCGGATCTTCAGAGGCAACCTATGGTTTTACATTCTCAAGCATAACATGCACATAACTGACGCAATACCGTTACATATAATGTGCAGACATCCTTCATTATTGGTATTAGTTTTCGAGTAAAAAAAAACTGTATGGAAACATTAAATCAAGCCTGATAAGATTTTTGTTTTTTTTTTTCGTGCAGCAAAAATTTTTGAAACTATGTTAACACTTTAGTTCCGAGTAAATAAATAATAGAAGTGAAATATTCCGTTATTCGGTGCATGAGAATTCTATAGACCCAAATTTAATAACGAATTATTGGTTTGGATTAAATAATTTTTATTGAAATTCTTCATTTTCCTTTTTTTAACATTAAAATATAAAAAGATGATAACAAAGTAGACGGAAATTCAATACTCAGACTAAGGTCTAGAAGAGCAAAACGCAGGCCAGTGATTTTTCATTTTCGATGGTACAGACAGCGAACAAACTCGACTGCTGTAGAATATCCAAAAGGTGGATCATCGCTTAATGGCAAAACAATTTTTCTTTCTTCTACAATAAATTGATATTTTTGAAAATGAAGAGCATCCTTCGCGGTTCGGATTTGTCTCTGGCTGCAATCGATCGAAGTTCGACGGCCAAATAAACTCTCGCAACTCGCCCGATGGCATGGCAACGTATTTTTTTTAATTTTTTTTTATTAATAGAGTATTATATTTAGGCTGTTATGAGTCGAGCAAACGAAAATTTTGTGCCCGTTCGTGAGATATTGTCATGGGACGATTCGTTAAGCGATAATGACGAGCCAATAACAGAAAACGTCAACATAGCAGAGTCGGCCGAAACTCTGTGCAAATGCGAAACAATCCGATCTCGGGACCCGTCCCGCGTCAGCCAGTTGGTCGATGAGAGGCAATACTGGCGTTACTTCACTCGCCATATAACTGTACGTACTGTAGATATTTCACACATACACTATAACACCATACCGGCTGCAGGAACGCGGTGGACGTCGACGCGCGGCCGCGGCACCGCGTGCGGCATCAATTTACCGTAAATAAATAAATCTATTTATACGGGCGGACATCGGCTTGCTCGCCCATCGTGCCAATCCCACCGTATCACCGGAATAGTTTAAACATTAGGACGTTGAATAAAATATCGAGTTTACCCGGTCGAAGGGTGTGCGCCACAGTGTGCGACTTTGCGAGTCCAAGGGACGCAAATTCGTTAGTTCTGCAATCACGCGGATCCACGTGAACGAATATATTATTGGAGGAAAAAAAAAAACAAAAACAAAAAATATACAAACCGTTCTTTTGAATCAGTCACTTAATTTTTTTCGACAGTATGGATTATTAGAGTTTTTTCGAACAGCCAGTTCGATCCATTTGATCGGATTCAACGTTTACACGATAATTTTTTTTTTTTTGTCTCTCTGTAATTCTCGAATATTCCGTAAATCTTATTTTCCGACCGGAAGTTACGTCATACCACAAATACATCACTTCCGTTCAGAAAATGAAATTTTCCTAATCGAAGATCGCGTGTTTCCGATAAATCTGCGAGAATCTTCATTTCCGCTTTTTTAATTGCACGGTCGATAGCGCAGGTTCGGAGCGACCGAGTCGCGAGAATCTGCCATTATCTTATATTTTATTCCGATGAATTTTTCGTCCATGACCGTTCTCCGAAGGCTTGAACGATGAAGTCCAGCTGCAATTATTTCGCGATCCCAACGGAAGCTGCGGAGCGTTAACGCGGCGAAGATTTTCGTTCGAGGGGAAGCAGCACGTGAGGTCGACACGCCGGGAGGGTTTCTGGCGCGCAAGTGGCGACGGTGCGGTGTCGGCGACCGCGAATCTGGCGCCGAATACATCGTCGAGCGCTGTACATGTGCAGTTGCCGCGTGCGATATGCGGCCGTTCTACTACCGGCCATTAGTGCTTCGTACCGACTGGCCAGACGCTCCGGAGAACCGACAAGATGTAGACGCTATCTGTCACTAATTGCTGGTGAAAAACGGGCCAGATTTTCATCAAGTCACACTAAGCGTGCGGTCAAAAAATAAGGAAAAAAGCACCCAACCAAAAATCAGAAGAACGATCCGGGACGAATTATTTCAACAATTTTTTTACGCCCCAAAAAACGTCGCATCTGTAATGCAGATTTATTTTGGTCCATTCTACGTGGTATTTTTTGCCACGCATAGAATAAATCGAATGTCCTCGGGAAGATCCAGCGCGAGCACTCACGATAATCTCGTCCGGGATTTTAATGAAATTTCTGCCAAAATTTTGAATTTACTCGTTCCATATTCGTTCGCAGTTCGTTGGCGCTCGCGTTTCGTTGATTCCCATTGCTCGAAAGAGTCACACGAACTTTGTCGAGTAGTGGGAGAAACATTTTGCGTCACTTAGAAAATCGCTATATAAATTTGCCTTATGCCAGTTGCCGAGTAGCGCGTCGACGAGGAGAGCGAAGGTACCCGACATCGGGCACCACCGTCGAGGTGCACGGGAGGGTTAACAGCTCCTTCAGAGGCCGGTCGGACTCCCGCGTCTACGATCCCGGACGTTAATTTAGACGAATTTCATTAAAACAAACGAACTTTGCTAATCCTCGGTAATCCGATTAGAAATTTGCTCCCGCGGCGAAGTCACGAGAGGGGCGGAATCGATGCGGAGAGGAAAAGGGGAATGAGAAAGGGGTTGCGTCGAATCCGAGAAAGAAACTCTGGTTTCCAGCGGAAACGCGGCGGAGAATCTCGAAACCCTATTCAATCCCTTTACTCTATCCTCACCATTTTACTCTCTGTTTCTCGCTCGCTCGCTCGCTCTCTTCAGCCCTTAAACAGTGGCATTTCCCGGCAGCGCTCAACTCCACCCTTAAAAGCGAGAGAGCTTCCCGGTTCGAGGCTCCTGTTGACTGAAATCCACGAAAGCCTATATCTTCTTCCTACTGCTGCCTCCTCGCAAATATTTGCCGGAATTAGCCGTCAGAGAAATCTTGGCCGTAAATCCGCGAGGTGCGCTGCACTATTTTACGAATGTAGTTTTCACAACTGGCACTTTTTTTTACCGCGAATATTCGGATACTTCTGCTAAAGGCGAATTAAACTTGTTATTAAGATTAAATTACCTGCATGTTATAATTTAGTTTATTTTGGAAACTTTATTTAGTGTCGCGTAGAATATTTTTCAGTTATTGGGGTTTTTCGATTTATGTTGAAAGTTCATTCAACGAAGTTGCTGGGATCATTTGTGGATAGTTTCCGAAGCTTCTGATCGATAACTCGGTGGTTGTATCTGTGTGACAATTCACCACAAAATGGTTCACACTTCAGCGTGTCGAATTTACTCTGAAGAAAGCAAAAAAAGTTCGCTTTTTACAAAGCGGCGCAAAGTCAATGACGCCGGGCCGTCGGCTGAGTTTGTGTCATTCAAGATATTCAATGTAGAATTTCGGTAGCTTCGCTGCGAGTATTATCGATATCGCTAAAATCTGAGTGTCTTTCACATTATACATTATTTTCGTTGACGGACGCCTTTCTTACCTGCTGACGAAACTATTCTCGGATTTCTTCTCGATACACTGCGTTTCCGAGGAAAATCCACTTCAACATTTCAGTTTCTTCATTTTATATGGTAACAAAGACTGGAGATTTATTTTTACTCGACCCTTGTTCCCATTCCTACGAAATTGCTCTGTCCAACTTTTATTCATCAATTCACGTATTTAAATTCACTCGCTTTTGGTTGCATAAAGTTCCAATATAGATCCTCACCGAGAGCTTTCGTATCTCGATTTTTCATGCACGGTTAGATTATATTTGCAAGAACGCGCGATCTCAATTCAGCTCAATCCTCGTTGACTATTTTACTGGCTTGGACCGTTCGTTTTATAATTCTCTGACAATGCCTCTCGAGCTGAAACTTAACGATCCGAGATAAGTAATTTCCCGCTGAACGGCATCGCACCCGGGCACAAAGCCAGTCCGGTGGCTGAGCGACAGTAAAGAGCGGTAAAGTTGGCTCCGATCAAACGAAACTAGAAATCCTAGAAATTCAAGCTATCAAAAAAAAAAAAAAACTGGAAAATGCAAAAATCTCAAAACACTTCCTTTCTACCAAATTTCAAACCTCGAAGCCGATTGAGACCGATGCCTAATTTATTTCCAGTAAAGTCGTTGTGTCCCAGAAATTAAAAAAAAAAAAAAAAAAAAAAAACTACAGTTTCACCAATTTGGCAGTAGATTAAACATTTAATTCTCCCAATTTCAATTTTCTCCTGTCTCAGAAAAAGTGACACGGCCCACATGATGAAAAAAATGTTTCAACGAGATGATCTGAAATTTGATTGAAAACCACATCTCTGTGACTAACGTTTCTGAATTACGAAAACGCAGCGTTCCGGCCGCTACCGCTTGGCGAACCGTGCGCAGCAATATTGTGATTAACCCATCTGGCTCAACCCAATAACTGCGACACAAGATTGTAAGACGGATCCGATGTTACTGTCCAACAATAACCGGCGGCGGTACGGCGAAGAACAATATTGTCGGGATGAAACTTCCGGGCCGTTACCGATGTGATCAACAACGAGCCGTCGTGGGCGCGCGCGTTTCGATCCGTCCTGTTTGATCCACCGAATCCGTACGCCGATTTGGCGCTTGCAACGTCGGACATGCAAAGCACGAGCCGTTTTGCCCTTGCTGGCATTGCATGATGCATACGACTAATGGAAATGAGGCCTCAGCGTTTCTGGAGGGTGCGAAGCTCTGCTCTTCTCGTGATGCCCGCGCCACGTGGAGATCCACCAGCTGCAGGAAAACCCAACGGCTAGCCGCGAGACAGGGCTCTCTCGCTGGGCGTTGGATCTGCCCGGGTAGGCAAACGAAACCAACACGCTGAAGGCCTCGTACGTCCATGTGCATGCATGCGCGCTCGCGTACGTGTCAGTGTGTACCGAGTGAGAGGCTACTTTGAATTAAATATGGCTGAGCACGAGCGAGTAAGCGATATGTACGACTCCTGCTCAACCTGCTAGAGTTCTGCCTCTAGCCAATCTCTCGGCTCCGCTCTCGTTCTCACTTATGTCACCCGTGTTCCATCCCGTATTTTACATGTGTCCGAATTTTTTCCGCTACGCGGCCCGAAACACTCAAATTCAAAACACTCAATCGAAACGCTTTTATTTTATTCCATTTAAAAAAAAAAAAAATCCTCACCAGATGTCACACACGATCTCAAGAGTATCAAAGACATTGTTGTTATTATTATTATTTGAAAAAATAAAGATAAAGTCGAGAGAGTCTCTCGCATAGGTGCGCACACGCTCATCCCCGTCTGACCGCACAAAGAATTATTGAACAGTCGACGATTTCTCCCCGTCTGCTCGGAGTTTCGAGTGCTCGCTCGACAGAGAGAGATAGGGACAAAGCCGAAGGGAAGAAGAATAAAAAAAGAGCGATCGGTGATACCTATATGCAGGAGAATGCCGGAGAAAAAAAAAAAGTTGGTATACGAAGTCACAGGGAGGAGAAACCCGGAATGCGTACCGGTGTATATATACGTGTGCATGCATATAGGGTAGTTGCGTATAACACATACATGTCCGGGGAAAAATGGTCTGCAGGGCCGTGGCGCACTGCGAGCTACGTGCATTTTTCATTGTCTCGTGTTTTCCGAAGGAGAAAGCAGCGGAGGGACGTTGCGGAGAAAGAGGAAGAGGGTCCGGCGTTGTTGGAAGTTACTTTTCTCGTCCGCATGTGGATGCGCCGCACGGGGGTGCATTGACGAGAAAAAATACCGTTGCCACTCGGGCTGGCGAGCCGAGCACACCGAGTATCGCTTCTTCGATGATGTCTCGTTGCGTACGATTCGGTTTATAAATAATGAATGAGAGATTATCGCGAGACGAGGAGAGTCCCGCACGAATTTCCCAAAAAAAAAGTAATCGTTTTTTTTTTTTTTTTTTTTCTATATCAAGATGGACTGTGTTCCGATTCTTTTTCAGCGAGTCTCATTCTCATTGTTCAGCGCAACCCGCGAAAAAAAAAAGGGAGTAAAGACAAAAAAAATGCCCTCTTTACGAATGGCCACGTAAGTGGAGATGGAATTCGGAAGGCCCCTCGAAAATTCATTTGCCGTCGTTTTAAAAGTCTGCGGAAGGCTCGGGAAAACGAGAGACGAGACGAGACGATGGGAGATATGAGAAGTCTCGCGGTTGCAGCGGTCGAGTGAGTAGGAGCTGCTTGAGAGAACGCGAAGCTTCCAGACCCGAAGGCTATCCAGTCCGAAAGCCTGGAGAAGGACTGAATTCTGCTTACCCTCAAACGAAAGCTCCCTCTCTCTGTCTCTCTCTCTCTCTCTCTCTCTCTCTCTCTCTCTCTCTCTCGCGTCCTCGACGGTTTACTTGCTTATTGTAGCGTATAGCATGAACGCACTATCAGTTAAACCATAGAAATCCTGAGTGTGCCAGATGCCCGTTCGCGCAACGCGACCCGAGGCCTCTCTCGCCTCTGAACCCCCGCCGAAACTTTTCAAATGAACCAACTTTTCGTGTGTCTTTCGACGTATTTCTCCATTCTGATTTGCCCGGCGAAAAACCTGCACCGTCGTCCCACCTTATTTTTACCGGTCGGTATACGTTCTGACCACATATTAGCAAAGTTGTTGCGACTGCAGTACAGACTTCCGGTTGAGCCTGGCGGATGCCGACAAGTAGCTAATAAATCCACCACGCGATGATTCGCTTCCTTCCTGCTTTTTTCTCGCTGCGCCTAACGTTGCAGCGTATTTTTTTCTTTTTTTTTTCACGAAAGTAGAAAATCTTGGAGTGGAACTTTTTGGGGCCTATGGAATTTACGCTGATATGAGGGTTTCCGTGATTGCGGGATGAAGATTCTTTAGAACGATGGGAAGAAATGTGAAAGAATTATATTGGAAATTGGAAAAAAAATTTAACAATATTTTATGAAGGGGTGTAAGAGGTGGATCGAGGTAATATCGACGAGCACTCGAGCATGTGAAAGAGTTGAGTCGATTAGAATTTTTTTTGATCGTTCGAAAAAACTATCTTAAACACGTATTAATAGGATTTTTAGAACGCGGACAAGTGAATTTAGAGTTTAGAGAAAAATTTTTTAAATTAAAAAAAAATTGAATTTCTAATAAAATATGTTTTTTTTTCATTCTGTTACAGGCCAAGTTGTTGGAATCTTCCCACGCTTGGCTCGGCGCCTCCACCTCCAATATATCAGGTGAGTCTCGAATACCCTCAGAATCTCGTGCACGTCTTTCTTAATTTACCTTCGATGTCAATCTCTCAAAGTATTCCAGAATTTCAGGTAGCCTTTCTGCATTAATCGCCCGTTGCGACATTTTTGCGAAATGTTTTGTCGATTAAATCGACTCGGTGCCAACGCCGCAAACTCTTGCGACCTTTCGATAATTCGATTTGACCAGATGCGCGGCACCGCGTCACGGGGTCGTCTATAGAGTCCGTACAGTACCAGCGCGGTTGTCGTCTCGAGAATAGATATTTCGCTCGTTGAAACTTTATTATTCGCTGTATCGTGACGGGGAAAAGACATTATTGCCAAACGGAATGCAAAAACAGTGACACAACCGCCGCCGTCACGAATATGATCGATAACGAAATTATCCGTGTACAAACCAATCCTATTTGCATCCGACGGTTCAAACTTTTACTCACCTTTCTAAGAAAATACTTGTGGAACATGAAATTTCTTAACTGCGTCAACTCTCACTTCCGTGTAAATTCATCGCTCGTGCAATTTTACACGCAATTTCACAACTAACTCATTTCTGTCCTTTCGCTTTGGAAAATTAATATCACACAATATTATTATAATGAAAATTAATTTTCGTAACGTCCGACGTAGATGAGAAATCCCAACGAGTATTGTACAAACTGAATTAATAAGAAATAAAAATAATTATTTTATTATATACAGGCAAAACCGAGATTTCTCGAGGCATTTTTCGATACCGCGTTCTAATTTTTATTTCCAATACTACTCGATTAATCGATTAACAATTTGGTACACGTCATGGACCTTTCTTTACCTGCTTATGGAAAAAAAAGACTTTTGTTAAACGATTTCTGTACGTGCAGAAATATATTAAATTATAGCGAGTGTGTACCAAGAAAGACGCGCGATTCTTTCACGTTAGAGGAAGGGTAGGAACAGTGGGGAGACCTCGATGAGAAATAACCCGCTCGTCAGTTTCTCTGTGACTCAGGGTGGGCGAGGAAAATTCCGCACGCAAACGCGCTCGCCATTAACCGGGCGATAATAGACTCGGGGACGCATTTTGCTTTAATATAGAAAGCAATTTAGATAGACGGCGAGGTGCGCGACCTGGTTAATGGCGGCGATAAGACGCCTGAGATTTATCTCGATTCTCTCTCGGTCCAACTCGTCGATATTCATCTCCTTAACGGAGCTTTTATCCGACTCAAGAGCTCGCGCCTACGCGAGAGCGCCCAGTAGTAAAAACTCGCTTCGATGGTAACATTTCAGATGAAACGTAAAAAAATGTTTGTTTCAAATAAGAGAAAACGCGCATTGAAAAATTAATCAAAGCGAGCTTAATAAAAATGAGTGGAGAAAACATTTATGTTTGCAGCATCTCAGCCTCAAAACTCTTTATATTTATATTTCGCTGTCGGTTTCATAGCGCTGGCACCGAGCTCCCGGTTGGATAAAGTTTCGAGTTCCGTGGAGAAAAATACTATATAGAATAAACGGAGGGGTGCAAAAAAAAAAAAGGGAACGCCTGTTGGCTTGCGAGCGCTCAGCTCTCCCGAGCTGAGCTCTCCCTTCGTCGAGTCTCTTCCGCGAGCCCCAACAGGTGGGCAACCGTATCTCGCTTCCTCTCTCAAGCTTTTTTCCCCGTCTCGTCCTTTTTCTCTTCCTATTTAACTTTTTTCCTCAATCTCTTTTTTTTTCATCTCACCTCGGACGAAATTTTTCGCATCGCCAAGTTTTTACTCAACTAAAGCGAATCGAGGTGGGAGATGGTTCGCTCGAGTATTTTTCCTCGTGCTAACTTCCCGGCCACTTCAACCTCCCCACCTTGTTATTTATCTCTGCTATCCTCCTTATTCGGAGCCTTTTTGTATTTTTTATCTTCGATTAAATTTCACCAAATTCGCGAAGCAACGAATTTCTTTCTTATTCCTCCGCTTTTTAGTTTTTCCACCCGCTAACCCTTCACCAAAAAAAAATCAGGAGATTCTACCTTTTTGTCTACGAACAGTGGTCGAACTAATAGTTTTAAAATTTCCCGGATTAACCTCGGAGTGAGATTTTTTTTCGGGGCGAATAAAAATAATTGCAACGATCCTAATCGACTTTAGAAGAAAAAAACGAAACTTCGGAAAAATAAAGCTCAAAGAAATATACCTCGGCGACTGTGGACGCGAACCCGTCCACCGGTTATTAAAATAATCATCGCAAATTTATCTCTGTGCCGAACTGACTTTAATTTGTCCAGCGTACTGCTTTAATTAAATTTTCGCTGTAAATAAATTTCGTAAAGAATTTTTCAAATTTAACAACTTTTACCCGAAAATTCGCCGAACCCTTCAGACACCGCGTAATGTATTCGTTTACGGTCGAAACTTAACGTTCGCGTCGTTACAATAAATGAAACGTAGCGGGAGCAAAAAAAATTTAATGTCCAACCGAAAGCACGGCGGAGCGGTGCACGGTATTTATTACAAGCTTCGCTCTGGACGGGGCACGTGTAGGAGCAACCGTTGAGGCGCCTGCGGGGATTGTAGTTGTAAATCGGGCTTCGCGTCGGGTGTTGTAAACCGCGCCGGAGCATAAATCCCGACGTATAAACGGCGTTAATTACTACGTCGGCGGGGCGAGAAGCCGAGAGGAAGGGAGGCTTGCGGATAGCACGACGGCCCGTAGTGGTCGCTCACCCTTCAGCTCCGCGACCCTTGCGCCCCAGCCATCGAGGACTCGCGCGCGGCGTCGAAATCCAGGATACGCGACTTTTCAGCTCAGTCGTCTCGATTTAACTCGTTGAAATCAATATTTTTCACCAACATCTTCAAAAATCGATACTTCGAAATTTCGAAGAAAAAAAAAAGCAAAATTTGATAATACAAAAAAACGGGACTTTACACTTCGGTTTATATAATCTTCGAAATTTCTACAAACGAGTAATATTAAAAAAAAAAAAAAAAAAAAAAAACATTGGTCTTTTGAACAACCGGAGATAGCCGGTTGCTCGACCGTCGTACGAATATTTTTTATCGACATCCTCAAAAATCGATGCTTCTTCGAAATTTCAAAAAAAAAAATTAATCAACAATCCAGTGAATACTGGAAAATTTTCTTCGAAAATTCGACGAACACGAGTAAAAGAAAAAAAAAAATTATGGTCTCCCACCGAATCGGAGATAACCGGTCGATCAAATTTTTGTCGGTGACCGTCCGTACGAAAGCTTGACATCAGTGAGATACTTTTGTTTCGCGAAAATTTCACCATAAGAATTTCCCCCCATCAAATGACTCGATTTCTAGCCGACTATTCGACCCTGTTGAAGTTGAAGGCACCGACCTGGACCCGTCACGATCTGCAGGATGCGATAGAGGCGGTCGTCACCCAAAAAATGAGGTTCACCCAGGCCTCGACCAAGTACGGAATCCCAAAGGGTACCCTGTACGACAATATCCTTGGAAAATCGAAGCGCATGATGGTCCTCGAGGAAGCTGGTCTTAACAGCAACGAGGAGACCGCCGTACTCGAATTTTGCTGCGACATCACCGTCAGTCCCTACAACAGGAGAACGAAAAAATCTCTCAACGCCATTCTCAATTTTGTCGAACGACTGAGACGCCGAAGAGACCCGGGCTTTATATTCACGGGTCTTTCGGGTTTCCGTTGGTGGTGGGCATTTTGCAAGAAACATTCCATAGTCTCGCTTTACTTTAACGATGAAAGCGAAAACGAATGACCGTGGCGAACCTTTTTTTTTTTTTTGGGCTTTTTTTTTGCTCGAATATTTGCAATTACTTTCATTGACCGGGAAAAGTTGGTAAAATGAACAAAACAAAAATACTCATCGTTCGGTATAGAAAAGAAATATATATATGTATCTCCGAAGATGTATCGCATAATAAAAGGATAATTATTATTTATTAGACGAGAGGGTCCACGGGGCGAGAATAAAGTTTGAAAAATACTCAACACCCGGAGCTACGGAGATAGTTTTACGATGGGAGGATGCGAGGAATGGGTTCTGTTTTGTTATTTTCACTTAAAGACGTTAAGTTTTCAAAAATTGTCTATTTACGAAGTATTATAAAAACAATACTAAGGTACGTGCGTTTATGTCAATTACGTCGTTTATCAATTTTTTTGATCGTGCCTGTATGGCAATTTGCTCAAAAGACGACGTAACCGAATGAGATTACAATTTGTGCAATTCGTTATTATATAATTACACCCAAGTTATTAAGTCGGGATTGAAATATTGTTATTTACACGTGATATTTAATTGGAATTCGAGGGACCAATCGACGATGTGTAAAGTGCCTTTGGAGTCGAATTTGCAGTGTTCAATCGGTTTTTCCTTATATTTATTTTTTTCACTACAAATTCGACCCCTAGACTATTTAGAATTTAACACGACGGCAATCGCGAAATATTGTTTGTCTGTATGCGTGTCCACGTATGTTGTGAAGATGATTGTTTTTACCACAAAATAAATCAAATGTTATGTTATTTAATGCGAAAGAAAAAATAATAATGATAATGGTGCTATAGCATAAGATCGTGATCGCAAAAATCGATTGAGGAAGTACACAAAAAAAAAAAAAGAAAAATAATTCGAGTAAAGATCCGTGCCCTGAAAATTGGAAGGAAAACCCGTTGTCGAGCAATTAGTCAATCGAGCCTTCAAGATCGTTTCTGATATAGCCTCGCGGCTAATTCGCCTCGCTCTAAATATAGAACAACGCTGGCGTCACGTGTGTGTATGTGATTTCCAATTAATTCTATTAATTATTTAATTGGAGGAGGCTTAATTAGAACCAATAAATAAACTATTGTATAATCGTCGTGAATTGAGGCCGCAGCTTGGAGTCCCGAGACGTCGAATGATCTAAGCGATCCAATTTCGTGTGTGACTGCAAACTCGGGCACTCGCGATTGTTCTTGGGTTGTAACCAGTCGCCGGCGATTCTTAGCCGGTATCCCACGACCTCACAACAATTTCCTTGATATAGACACGGGAGATGAACTTTTGCCTCGTACTCGACGCGCACGCAATCCGAGACCTAATTTTGCGATCATAAAATATTTGAAAAAAAAAAAAAAAAAAAATTAAAATATCCTTTAGTTTTATCCGACAGATTCTGAGAAAAGTGGAGTACCAATCTAACGAAATCCTTTCCACTGTCGATTTTTGCAATCTCAAAGATCGAATTTACGACGAAAAAAAAGTCAAGTAGCGATCGATACGCTTAATTTATTAATTAAATATTAAATGCGACAATTCGAATGCGAACTTCAATGCGAGAAAGATTGTGAATCTTGAAAAATAGAAAAAAAAAAAAGTGCGTTATCCCCCAAATCGATTATTTCTGTTCTTATTTATTTTGTGAAAATAAACGAAAGTGGAAATTCTTCCTTTTTCTTTGTATGTTTTATTTTCAGGGCTTCGAGCTTCAAGAAAGATATAGATAAAGAATGAGAAGTAGAAAAAAAACGCAATAAAACAAAAAAAAACAAAATCTTCGACCCACGAATCACACAAGTCCCTTCATCGTTCGTTTCCATTGTCATTGAGTATAATTTTTTTACTATATCCTTTAAAAATGTAAAATAATGATATTTCATTTTGGAGATTCGAGCGATAAATCACTAACATCGTACTCTCCTCCGTGTTTCTCTTTCGCGGGGGATTGTTCCAGCAGACAGCTATCAGTATCAGCTACAGTCGCTCTGGCAAAAGTGCTGGAACACGAATTCGGGACTGGTGCATAATCTACGCTTCCGGGAACGCGGTCCATTGAAATCATGGCGACCGGAAACGATGGCTGAAGCGATCTTCAGCGTTCTCAAGGAAGGGCTGTCTCTCAGTCAGGCTGCCAGGTCAGTAAACCAATTTTCCTCTTGAACTTGTATTTAATTACCGTTCCCAACATTTTTGTAAACTTCGAAGATTATTCGAGGATAGGCAAAGAATAAAACAGATTCCACTAACGAAACTTTTTTAATAACAAAATATTCCTAATAATTTTTCAAAAATTCCGATTAGAAAAAAAAATCTAAAAGAAAATACCAGCTATGAGTTTCATCAAGAGTTAACTGTCTATTCTGTTTTACCCTCGGAGCACCGTTGAATTTATGAGCTCCGAATCCGTAATTTCAATATTGCAAAAAATAATGAAATTTCTTAATCATTGCAGAAAGTACGACATCCCTTATCCGACATTCGTGCTGTACGCGAATCGAGTGCACAACATGCTCGGGCCTAGCTCCGATGGCGGGGCCGGTGAGTGTTAGTGGTCATTTTTATTTTCAATTAACATGATGATAATCTCGACAATTTTGCTACTCGTTTAAACGTCGTCGAACACGATGCCTCGCCGAACAAAGAAGGTCCGCGACGTTGCGAAAGGAGTATCCGATTTCATCGGCTGCTTACTCGAAGTGGGATCAATTGTGTTGAAACTACTCATACTTATTACCTGCACAGAGGGAGAAGGTGGAGGCGTGCAGAAGTACAAACGTGGCGATTCGCCAGGTCGATCGTGTTCCCGGCACGGTAAACTTAGGCACGGAACTGCATGGAATCGCTTCCTCCGATTCGAATCGTGAATAGTTAATAAACGAGCGAGTTTTAAAGAATATTTTCGAGGTCGAACATAGAGAGCCGGGACCCAATCCGGCTGGCACCTTCGTGGATTTAGTTGCGCTCGTAAAAGCCTGGCAATTACATCGGTAGTGCAGCTCGTTTGCGAGACGCATTAGCCAACTTCTCCCTCTATGTATCCTTATATATGCGATAAACATATATGTACGTATATACATTTTTCACAAGTCTAGAAGTGTCACGCGTTTTAATGTCCGTTATGTTTACGCAGGTCGCTTTGATTTGTTATTTTATTGTTCAAATCGGAAAACGTTATCGTCGACACTCTCGCTCGTTGCGAAAAACGCATTAGTGCAACGTTAATAGCCTCGACTATCTTTATTTCATTATGCACCCTTCTACGTCTTTATCGTTTAAATTTCTTCGTCGCCACTGCATTTCTTATCTTGAGTTGTCGAGGTGAAAAAAAAAACGGGGACTGTCATTCGAATGACCGTTAGTACGGTTGTTTGCAGAGAAAATTTCATCCATGAGGATGAAGAAAACCATCGAGATTGGCGAGTGTCAGTCAAAGTATTTACAAAAAACAAATGGTACACTCTTTCAGTCAGTTAATTCTTGAATTATCCGAGGCAGGTCCTCGTGCACTTTTTCCACAATAGAATCGGTAAAATTTGTGGGATTTTGAGAATCAACACGATCAAAAAAATAAATCATCGTGAGCGTTTGATTTTTTTTTTTCATTCATTCAATAATTCTTTCCTTTTATTAGCACTGAAGCTTTTTTTCAAGGAATATAATATTTTGGATGACTATTAGCTAACATAGTTTCCTCTTTTTAAAGTATAAATCAATTTACTCTGGAATTACACAAGGTACATCTATGTCCGGTTCTTCTACAGTAGAGTCTGTAAGATTTATAAGATTTCGATGGGCAAAAGTGATAAAAAGAAAAACATCCCTTGGGATTAAAAAAATAAAAATAATTTTCTTTTTATTGGATTTTAAATTCATAACGGATAGCCAAATTGTCGGCGCGACAGACTCGCAAAGCAAAGATAATTCATTTGTTTCTTCGACGTTGTCGACTTTGCAGATCTTCGACCAAAGGGTCGCGGCAGACCACAGAGGATTCTCCTGGGAGTGTGGCCGGACGAGCATATCCGGGGTGTAATTCGCGCCGTTGTTTTTCGCGACGGTCACATAGTCAAGGACGAGCAGACCCCAATCTATCCGAGCTTGGCGAATTACGCGTGCAACGGCCCGGAGGGTGCGGTGAGCCCCGGTGCCGCTGCGGCTGCTGCGGTCGCCGCGGTCGCTCAAGGTAATTCAACACGATATTTCGTCAAACGTACCAGAAACCGGACAAATCTACCAAATTTACCCTTGACGTTTCATCCCATCAGCCAAGACTTCCGATAAAAAATATCCACCATCTATCGAGTAGAAATCATATAAAAATTACTGAAGCGGAAACCTAAGAACTCATGAAGCTTTTCGGATGTTATTATCCGACCTCAGGCAATCGTTTATGCCGTCACTGCCAGATCGTCGTAAAAATCCTGTTTGGAACATTAAATTTTTCGGTAAATAAAAAAAAAATTAAACTTTCTAGCTGGATGTGACATAATTCCAGTATTAAGTCACTTCCGGTCGATTTGCCGACTGAAAGTCTCCTCAAGTAACTTTAATCATATTGATAGACCGCAAATCAATTTTACATTGGTGTTTGGCCTGGTACTATTTTTTTTCTTCAGTCTTAAACGTTGAAGTTAAAGAATTATTATTATTAATCTCCAGGTCTTCGGCATCAAATGTGCAGCATGGTAGCAGCAGCCCAGTCACACCAGCACGACATGATAGCGACGAACCTGTCGGCGAACTTTCAAGCTGCCGTACAAGTCAGTCAGCATCATTTGAACAACAACAGTCCTGCGAGCAACAACAACAACAACAACAATAACAGGAATTCACCATTGATACTCGGTCTACCGAGCCCTGGATCTGGTGGTCCACCGGAAAGTCCTATGGAGGGAAGTCCACTTGCGAGTCCGCTTGCGCCTTTGATGGATCCTGCCCACATACCGAGCAGTGTCGAGGTCGGTATCGGCGTCAGCGGATTGACCTACAAACCAACTCGCAGCTTCATCAGTCCGCGACCCGAAAATCTCTTCCAGGATGAAATTGCCGATCTCGTAAAAAGTCCTCACGGTCACAAGGACAAGGACAAAGTGCCGGTGAAACTCGAACCACTATCGGACTCGCGAAGCGAGCAGTAAATCGACTTACGGTCTGATTTATTTTCTTTCTTTTTCGTGCATAAAACTGACCACACGTGTCTGATAGATGATATTTGATTCGGATAGTTCGAACAACTTCGAATTTCGGTACGAAACTTCGAGACACGACTCGTTCGAGTTTCGAAGTAAAAAGCATCCGATACGTTTTTTCCAGGTGTTATTCGTTCATACTTTCGGTGTCGAGGCCGCTCGAGAATTTTAAGGCTTTACTTTTTCCTTTTGATTCCCAAAGGGAATGATGATTGAATCCGACTGTTCGACATTCATCGCGTTTTTACTTTTGGCGCGTACTACATGATAAACACGTATAAATATAGTATATAGACGATTTAAAAAATGCATATATATTGTAAGGTAAATAGAGACGAGGTATACATAATATACATACGGATTGTGAGGCGAATCGTCGCTGTCGGGGTTGCCCTGAACGCGAACAAAAAATGATTTTTAAAAAATTGCCGAAGAAGCAAGGAGAAAAGGAAAATGGATAGAAACAAACAAACAAAAGAAAACACATAAATAAAAAATAAGATGAAGGGACAATGGCGAAAAATCAAAAAGCGAACGAGCGAGTCAGCGCTCCAAAGTGCAAAGTCTCCCGGAATTTGACATTCGACCCGAAAACAAAAAACCCCGTGCAAAGGTTTAAAAATTTTATTACATTTTTTTTGTACATTTTCGTACATTTTCACATTTTTCTGGTCGTTTCGAGAGTCTAGGACGTTCTGTACTCGAGTCTTGTAAAGAAAAACCACTGAGCGTCTTGTTTCGAGGATCGAATGCGAGGAAAATAATGATAATTTCAGCGATTAGTACGCGAGGTTTCGGGAGAGCGAAAAAAAAAAAAAAATCTGCGATGCAGACTTTTCCGAAAAAATATATATCTTGCGGAAAACTTCGTTAGCCAGCAAAAGATCGAAGCCCAATTATAAATATACATATTAGTTGTCGAGGCTGACACCCAGGGAGATAATAATACTAATACTAATAATAATAATAACATTAATAATAATAATAATAATAATAATAATAATAATAACAACAATAATAATAATAATAATAATAAATAAAACATGAAAAACGTTCGCTCGACGATTTAGCACATAATTTATATATCTACGCATATGGGGATACTATACGTTAATGCCAAATGTATAATAGTTTAAACAAAACAAAAAAAATGAAAAATTCAGACGTAAAGAACAATCGCTGCTGATGTTATAACTGCAGAAATCTTCTAAGGCGTCAAGAGAAGTACGTGAGAAATCGTTTTCAACGCCGCAATTGAACGGTGTTTCGATAATTCGCTCGTTTAGGGAATTATATGGAAGAGATAGGTTCGATATACATCGGGGAACAGAAAAAAAGTTATCATCGTCGTCGTCAATTTTGATCACCATGCATCATCGAAGATAGTAGTTTTCGACCCTGGACGACCACGAAGGACGGATCTGATGGAAGACTTAATTTCTCAAGCTTGTGACTGGCACAAGCTTTGAAACATTGGCATAGCCGATGTAAAAATACGTGCGATCTTCCAGGATCGATATCGAATAGAAAGTCAATATACTTCTTCGAATCTCGTAGAAAAACAGAAAAGACATTTTTTTAGACTCGAATTACACTTTCCTATCCGACCATTATATGTCCGTGCCTCGTATGGAATATCGTTGTAAAACATAACCCGATCGTAGATGAGGGAAAATTGAAAAGAAACATTTAGTAATTGGAAGATTTGCTTCGAGCCATCGAAACGCCTCGAGCGCTACTCGCATAAATCTTCAGCGTCCCCACCTTTCAATTCGACGCTCATTGGTTGGCGTTTAAACGCTATACAGATGCAATTTACATTAAATAAACGTGCCGGTATACGCTACACAACAACTTTTGCATACAATGACAGGCGCCTGTGGAATTCGCATTCGCGCGGCTGTTACAAATGTATATTACCGAGGCCAGCGATTTCTAGTCAATCACCGACGTCCACGGGCAAATTTATACACATTCGCAACATCACGGACTACTATGGAATAGTCGGGGGAAGTTATTCGACACGTGAGCACGGCCAAGTGGCGCAAGGAGAAATAATTGAAAATATTCTTTGGTTCGGAGTTCGTACTGCATATATGAATTTTTTTTAACCAGATCAAGAGGTCGATAGTAAAGTCTTTTTGCCACTTGTAAGATAAAAATCGTTCACGACGCTTCACGATAAAGTGAACTGAAGATATATGTTTTTAATTCGCTTAATTAACAAGATTAGCGAATCTATGCACAAGCATGTTGCAGAATATCCTTTGAACGACGACGACGACGATGAAAGTAAAGCGAAGAGACGTCTGAGAGACACTCCGAATAAAGATATCGCGCCGCGATACATGTTCGAAGAATCGAAGATCTGGATTGATCGAGCGGCACACTCGTGAAGTGAAAAAAAAGCGTAAAGTTATTAAGTGTAATGATTGCCTTCCTGCCATATTTGGGGTATGCCAAGTATAAAAATTATAAGGTTTAGGGTATAGAAAAAGAATTTAAAAAAAGAAACACAAGATTGAAGAAATGAACAGTGTTTTATGGCGATACGAAAATTCGATTTTTTCGGGTTCGATTAAAGTGTGAATGTTCTTGGAACGGATGTGTGTGTGGTGACGAATGCAAGCGAGAGTAAAAACAAGTTAGAAATTTTTCCGTTAGAATGCATTAAACGCGTGATTTATTTCACGTTGCCGTGTATACGTGGAAGTGTTGCCGTACGCGGATGCTTTTTTCGCGAAAAAAAAACATGAGACATATTTTTTCAAAATTATATCTAAACGGATATGCGCCCGTGCGTTTAAAAATAATATTCGTCGAAGGGACCCTGATATCGTTGGTTCTTCAAAAAAATAATAAAAGAAACGTCGCGAGGTTTCGGCTGAACTTATCCCTTTTCGCACTGTCGTACGGTACTCCATTCCAAAGGTGAAAAAACCTAAAAACTATCTCGTAAAGTTTAGCGAGAGCAAACTAAAGATAACAAAAAAAAATACATTCGAAGTGGCCTTCGTGGGAGAAACAAAATTGTTGTTTTCGCTTCGACTCGGACGCAGAAGCGTGAGAAAAAAGAAAGAAGTCTTTTCGCTGCTTTTACTTTCGGTCTAGGAATTGAATATAAGATGGCTTCGAGAAATTAATAAAAAATCCTTCCGGCTGAATGTTTTTCTCAAGAAAGAGAGAGAAAAAGATCGATCAACACAATGTCTGCTCGTAAATTCGAATTGGCGATTATTAGCGTCTCACTGCGGTAATTCAAAAAAAAAAAAAAAAAAAAATGAAGATATTCTTGATACAAATGTTTTTTGTGCAAAAAAATTACCAAAAAGAAAATGAAAACATGGGAATGGGAAAAGTGGGCTAAACGTGATCGACGGCGAAAAAATGCTTGCGTTGTTATACGGTTTCCGGTGTTTAAAGCCGAAGAAAAATGCGAAAAAAAAAACCAGTGAGATAGTCGAAATTCTTGTTTTCGGTCGTAAGCGAAGAGGAAAAAAAACACGGAAAGTAAAGGGAATTAAGATTTTTACAATCTAGGCTTAATGTGTTCAAAAAGGAGATTAAGAAATCCACGGCGAAGACGTGACGTACGTGAAGAGGAAAGGTAGTGTGCATGCGCGCGTGAGTGTGAGAGCCAAGTCTAGATGAAAACGTGAAACCGCGAACGACTGTGAGATAAAAATTAAATAAAAATATTGTATAAAAAAAATGAAAAAAAAAAGTAGTAAGTGCCTTCCAAAACAAAAAAAAAAGTTTAAAGAGTCCCGTAGATCGTGACCACTTGTAAATGAAGTCATTCGAAAAAATTTCGTGTTTATTGATTGAGGGATAAAATGAAGAAAAAACAAACAACCAGAAACGTTTCGTTCTCCATTTTTAGGTATTCCCAGAAATATTGCGGTTCCTTTATTGTAATTCTTTTCAGTCGAAGCTTTTACACCCAACATTTGTTCCATGCTACGAAAATTGAAGAAATAAGGAAAACCGATAAAAATTGACCGCAATATTTTTGTGAATTCAGGTGTGAATGGCGTGTGCATGACTGTCAAAATAGCCCACAATCGTTCGAACGACAAATACAAACACGTGATGACGTCGAAATTGTATTTGTCCGAAGTTCGAGCTAAAAAAAAGCAAAAAATTCATTTTTGGATCGATCCACACCGGTAATACCCTGAATGGCAATGTCTCTAGGAAGTTCGTTGTTTCCTTCTGATCTTCGTATACAAACATAGTGACAATTTTTAGTTCTCAATTTGTTTCAAATAATTTTTTGCAACGCGCAAAAGAGAACGAGAGAAAGAGAGATAAAAATAGAGGGAAGGATTAAAACAAAAAAAACGTTGACGGACACTCTGAGAACCTTTGTTTCCACAATTTTGATATAATATCTGTGAACAAAATAAATAATTATAAAAAAAAAAAAAAAATACAAAAAACCTATATTACATACCTTAATAGGTAAGATGAAAAAAAATAACACAGAAACAGTATGTAGTACGCTATTATTGATATAGTAAACGAAAAAAAATAAATAAAATGATTATATAAAGGATATATATGTATATCGCGATGCTATGGTTACTGCTGATTGCGTTTACGGAGAAAAAAAAACTTGAAAAAACCCTCCCAAAAAAAAATGTGAACGGAAGGAGACTAACACAAAAAATCTCTCCTTTTCCGTCCAAACGAGCCGAAATCGAGATAAGAAAAAATTACGATTCGACAAAGTCTTGGCATAAACGCTGGTAGAACTCAAAACTTCGAGCTCGTCGAATTTTAATTGAAATACACAAGAGAGATGAAAAAGGAAGGAAGCATGATTATTTTCTGTCTCACACAAGAGGCATCAGAAAAGAAACGCAAATTGAGTTGAATCGCGAACGAGTATGAAGGCACAAGAAAAACCAAAACCCGACATCAGCGTGTACCAATAAATTACTGAAGCAGAAAAAAACGACAAAAATGATAATTACCATAATTATTATTTACGACAGAAAAAAATAGTCTAAACTTGTACACGACTCGAGACTAGTTTTTCCGGGATACATTTGAGAGGGGAGATTAAAAATTGAGGCGTATCGAAATTTTTTAACATCTTATCCGTTATAGCGGGTTCCAAAAGAAATTATTTAAAAAATGGCGCTTCAGTCGATTTTCTCCCCCTTTTGCTAAGTAAAACTACAGGCGTTGATAGGTCGTAGTAAGCATCCTAGTTTTAAAAAAGAAAATGAAAAACAGGACTATTGACACAATTAGTAATTCGAATGGTAGGACTCACATAATATTTTCCGAGGTTCCGAATCATTTAATCGCACAACTTGTAATTTCAAGCCAAGTACACAAGAACAAACGCGGATAGACTTAAAACACAATCATCCATTTAAACAACAAAAAAGCAGAATAAAAATCAGAAAATCTAGAGCAGATCGAAAAATAAACTCACACGATGACACCGAACGAGATGGAAGAAAGTGCAAATGAGATTGATAGACGAAAAAACAATTCGATGATACTGAGAACGGATAAAATGAGACTGTGTTTTACTGTATATAGACCAAGAACGAAATAAGGAAAAAAAAACAAACATTGCACGGCAGGTTTATTATCACCGTATTATTATAATAAAAAATTGTACACATATTTATTTAGTCCTTAAACATAATTTTATTTTTTAGTTCCTAAGAATAATATATGTTGAATATTATTTAATTTATTAGAAACTTTGTAAGCGAAGATTTATCGATTGCAATCTACGAGCCGGGAAACGGCTGATCGAGAATTCTTTTTATTGCAAAAGTTTTGCGATAGTATACGATATTTTTTTTATGATGCCACGTTCGGTTATCGAGTGCAATATAGGGCACTTAATAGTCGTTTTATGTATTTATACTTTTAACTTTTAAGCCTTGAGTAAGGAATTCCGTTTTTTTTCTTCATAGATAGTTCAATTTGTTATATTTCATTGCTAGTGAAGATTTTGCACGTGAATCAGAAAATATTTTATGTGCGAGGATCGAAATAATAAAAAAGTGAGATAGCCGCGAGCGTAATGGAAAAAAATGGAGTTCAGGGGTCAAGAAATGGAAAGAATGTGAGTTCAATGTTGCGGACGAGCGTCGATGAAAAAAAAACCCTCTGTTGAATATTTTATTTATTATACCCGATTAGCTCTTAAGAATGACGTTCTACCGAAATATGCTATACTTATAAATACACCCTATATATAATGATTGGAGTAAGAAGTACATTATCCTTACCTTACCTACCTACCTACCGAAGCTGTGAGACTCCCACAGTGGCGAAAAAAGTACGAGAAGCTGATGAAAGATGAAGAAAAGTAAACAAACAGAATCACGCAATCATACATTTAAGTTGCTACTTGGCACATATACCTAATTAATATAATAAACATAAATAATATGCAATAAAAGTAAATGAGAAATAAAATTGCAGTCGATTGATGAACCAACATAGTCCTTATTAGTTCGTCCTTTACCTACTTTTCGTTCCAGGTCATTTCATGAGTGCATTTGGGATTAATCAATGATTAATTAAGAATGATAATAAAAAAGGCTTAACCAGTTGTATAAGAGGTATGCAACTAAAACGAAGTACAAAAAATTCGATGAAGAAACGTCTCAAATCAATTAGCCGTAGTGAATCAATGCATATTCTTTTATTCGCAATTTCTACACGTGTTTATCGACAAAATAAAATTAGCAGTTTCAAGTATAAAAACATCACGGTTTACAAAAAAATGACACACAATCGATGATTACTTGAACTTGTTTACTAAAATGCATTTTGACATATAACAAAGTAAAACCTCGCGCGGACCACGAATGTTTGTGTGTACGTGTGAGTCAATGGGGCTGCGTGAAGCTAACACAAGAGACGACAGTGAATACGATAATAACAAAAGAAGAAAAAATCTCATCTTAATTTATCTCGGTATCTTAACTGCCTTAACAATAACAAGAGCGAAGCCCACGAATTTCATTAATCTGACTTTATTAAACATAATAAGTCAGAGGTGTCGAAAATCTCATTCTATCTTCACGTCATTACTCAATCGAATTTACAAAAATTATACTTCAATTCCCATCAATTTAAACTACGTTTTTATCAAATTGGGCGAAGGAACATCCTGTGCTGAGTTTCCAGCAACTGGTACTTGATTCTGCCCCGCCTGCTGCTGCGCTTGCTTATTATGGGCCTGAACATTTTGATGGAGTTGTTGGGCTTGTCCCTGATTGTTTTGTTTCTGATCCTGCATCGGTTGACCGGAAGTTTCATGGCGTTGTTGACCCTGCGCTTGACCTACAGAATGCTCAGCTTGCTGCTGTTGAAGACGAACTTGTTCCTGTTGAATGGGAACTTGCCCGTGCCCAACGGGAACTTGGCCGTGGTCAACGGGAATTTGTTCATGCTGCACCGGAACTTGACTCTGTACCGGATGCCTTTGATATTGAGGCACCTGTTGATGCCCCTGGGATGGCTGCTGCTCATAATGTTGAGGTTGCTGTCCCTGGTATTGTGGCACTTGCTGCTGCCCTTGGAATTGTTGCTGCTGTTGCTGGAGATGTTGAGGTGGTGCTTGTCCCTGGAGATGTTGAGGTGGTGCTTGTCCCTGGAGATGTTGAGGTGGTGCTTGTCCCTGGAAATGCTGTTGAGGTGGGACTTGCCCTTGCAAATGATCCGGGAACTTTGCCGGAAGTGGCATCTGACCTAGATGCTGTTGATCGACCGGAACGTTTCCATATTGCGGTGGAAACTGTGATAAAAGATAAAGAATACGCATTTGAACGATAAAATAAGTGAACGTAAGTGAACGGAACTCTCTGCAACGAGTGTTTCTCTCGAACTAACTTCTCACACAGTGATCTCTAAGATGAAAACACTTTCTTTTTTACTTATGTATTTGCATGAATGTTTAGAGAAAGCTGAATTTTATATAATTCATTTCCGGTACCGTCACGAAACTCCGATGTCTTCTTAGCCAGCTAGAGGCTAACGTATACGAGAATTTTTCAGTAACCAGATAAATTGAGAAGTACAACAAATATTTTTATATCACGGGATGGGAAAACTCTGTATGATACTCGTGCGAAAAACTTCTTTCATAACTCGTGCGGTTGTAACACTCTTTTGGCTTGCGCTGCAATCTGACACTCGTCAAAAATACTTTTTTGTCATTCTTATCGTAAAAGGCATCTGATGGTCGTGCAGTACATTGTCAGGATTATTTATTCTATCAAACAATTTAGTATTGTCTATTTACACGCAACGAAGCAAAATATTTTCACTTTGTTAAACTCACCTGCTGGGGATGTCCAGGATCGTAACTAGCCTGGTTCGGTGGCAACTACCAACAGCAACAAAAAGTGCACAAGCAATGTTAGTTATCCTAATAAACTACTTTCTCTATAATTTTCATAAGAGTTTTTTTTTACTTTCTTTGCGAGACGAAAGATTGAATAAAAGAGATGTCTAGTTTCACGGTTCACAATCATGCGGCCCAACAAAACAACAATAAAAGATGCAATAAAATTGGCCGTGCAACGTTCAAAAGTAAAATGAAAATAGCGTGGAATTTTTTCTGTTTCTATAATAAAAGTCACCTAAATAAAAAAAATTATTAAATTCGTAAATTAAGCTATTCGGATGCGGCATGTAAAGATATATACGAGAAATGTAATCGATGGCAAATGAAAACAATTTAAGCGCGCCTATACTCTCAAGCTGACATTGAGCGTTCGCAGTGTCGCAAGATACATCTTTTACAACATGAAGCAAAAACAGAAAAAAATCAACTTATAGATTGACATGCTGAATACATACGCATTCCATAACAAATTCAATATCAGGTTAAGCGTCACAAATTAAAAGGCGTATAAGATTTCGAAGTCTAATTATCCGAATCTGCATTGCTGATACTCACAATTCCCTGCGCGATCAACTTCTGAATTTCTTCCTGCCGGCGCCGCTCGAATTCCTCGTACTCTTGCTGCGAATAAATTTGCTGCTCGTCGAGAGACTTCCAGCCTTCATCCTGCTGAAATTCAGGCTTCTTTGTCTGTTCCAAGAATTCCTTGTAACTGGAGAGATAATGATTACAGAACATGTTCATTCCTTTATCACGGCCTAAAAATATAAAAACTGTTAATAAAAGTAAATGCTGTGAAGTTACCTTATAAGCCCATCTTTGTTGGTATCTGCCTCGTTGAACACGTGCTCTCGCATTCGTTCCATCTCTTCTTGTCGCTCGCGTAGATCGTCTTCGGGCACTCCTTCAGCGTACAGTTTATCCAGCTCCTTCAAGAACAGAGCTTTCACTTCGTCTTGATCCCAAACGCCGTTACCGTCGACATCTTAAACAATCCAATGGAAACCCTACATTTCTCAGCCCTTGTAAATTAATTTATATGTCCTTAATGACAAGCTCCTCGTATCATCCAAAAAACGATTCAGAAGTAAGAAAATTGTTGCCTTTCAAAACGTTCATCGTAGTTCCAGTAGCGCTATATTTTTACCCTGGAATTATAGAACTCTCTTCAAATGTTGCTTTAAATGATTTCCTTACCATGAAGATAGAAAAATGTCCGTGGATCAAAGTCCTGGCTAGTCATGTGATCCTGCTCGTCCCAGACTTCCTTCAGCTGCTGTTCGCTACCTGGGTGATGAAGCTTTGAAACAAATCGCCATTAGAAATACCGTGATCGTTATTAGGCTTTAATAAGACATAAAAAATGAAGGTTTTAAATACTCACAGGTTTATGCTTTTTGTGCTTTTCTTCTAAAGCTTTGAGTTCTTCGACATACTTCTTCTTCTCTTCCTCATTCATTGCTGGATAATCAGAAAATTGTTAGTCGTGAAAATGAAAAACATTTCGTAGAATACTTGTACATACTCTTCATTTTTTCCTCTTGTTCAAATTTCTTCTGCATTTCATATTCCTTAAACTCGACACGTCTCTTGCGATCGGCTTTGGCCAGGTCTTCGGTAGTCTATGTGAACACAATGAAAATATTCGTGAATCCTATGGAATAGTTTCTCCCTAAACATTCATCTTTATATGCATACCTTTGCGATGAGTTTTTTGAGATCGTTGACCTCAAAGGTATGCGGATTGGAGTGATCCACATGCTCAGCCATTTTCAAATGAGCATCTATGTCAAGATCATTCTCTATCTTGAATCTTTGAGTCGCCAGATGTCGCAGTCTTTCCAGCTCTGTTCTCTTGAGCTCATCCAATTCGGTTCTCACATGATAATTTACAAAATCAAGCTCATGGGCTATCTTTCCAGACTGCGAGAAAATGTATCCAACCAGGTTGATATTAATATTAAACAAGACTAATTGTTTACTGAAAATATTCTCACAAAAATCCATTTTTCAAAAAATTGCCATGCATATGTTCACTCCGAAGGTTAAAAAATTAGATGTTATTAGGCTATTTGGTTTCGTCAAAAGGTCAGATTGAAATCTTACGCGAATGTCAACTTCATCCGCTTTCTCGAGTTTCTTGCGAAACTCAGGATCGCTCTCCAGTGCTTGAACAACTTCGTCGAGGTATCTGTGATATTCTATCGCGTTCTCCATATCTTTCTGATCCTTTTCACCCGTCTCTTTCTCATCTTTCTCCTCTTTCTTGTTCTTGATGACAGGCGGAGCTACGCATTGCTGTACCGCAAATGTCACCAGGGCAAATATAATAAAGCAACGCATATTTCTGTAAAAACAATAAAGAATCGATTCATCAATAATCAAAATAAATACTTCTGTTAATTGAACGATCAATCGATTAACTCAATATTATGTTTGTGCAATATTTTTTAACGTTAACCAATTTTGTTTTATGTTCGTACGGCACTGAAAGGTGAAAGTGTTTCAGTTCTTTGACAATCTCCTGTTACACGAGGAATACTAGCGGATAGAGCAATCAACAGCCAACCGAAGATCTCGATACACTAGCAACAGGGTCGCGATTAGCATCGATACTGGAATAATCGCGAATTTTTTTTCGACTGCAGAAAAGTCTGGAAGATTCGATTTAAACAACTGGAGACTTACGTGCTTTTAGTTACGTTGAACAGATTGACGCTCCTACGGAACACCTCACTTCGACCCTACCAACTGTCCAAACATGAATGAAGCCCGTAATCGTGCACGTACAGTATTGTTCCGAGGACAGGAATATACTTGTGACATACGTGTCTCAAATAAGAACGAACGCTGGCAAAAACAGCAAATGTCCACGTCAGGTTATATAGTACCGGCGCTGCTGATTTTATCTCTTTTTCCTTACTCTCGTCTGCTCTCTTATACCAATAACCGTTCTACGGTAGGCAGGGGGAATACCAATACGCGTGGTACAGTAGGGGCCATTAATACCAGCTACCGAGATAAGCTCATGTACATTGTTCATTGGAAGAAATTCATGAAAAGTACGGTCGCGTGGTGATAATACTAATAATGCGGTACTGTTGATTTTTCCCCCCTTTTATTACGACGGAACTTATGTAGCTTAACATGGTGACGATGTTGCAACGTGTTTCCTGTTTTTCATTTCAGATATATTTTCTCTTTTAAGTAAGGTTGTTGAATTAGAACTGTATTTTTTTTTTAAATATAATCAAACGTTGAAACTTTTACAATCTCATTTGCAGTAGATAAATAATGAGGTAATCTAACGTGGAGATTATGCTAGCACTAATTCATAATAAATTGAGTATATGAAAAATCAGCAAAACGACAAACAAATACCGCAATAGTTTTTCGTTTTTATACCAGCTATATATAAATATTCAATTTTTATTCAAATATCAATTACATATTTTTATGGAAAAATTATTTTCAGCTACTGTATTTTTTTGTTGCGTAAAATATGATTTTTCCAATTGGCGTGCTAAAAGTCGTTTGACTGCAATAATACACTCGACTTGGCGGTCGCTCGGATGCGCTCCCATGCCTCGAGCGGATACATTCTGAAGTACTGAAAGAATTTCATGGCGTCTTGTTTACTACGGGAAACGACATAACCTAACTGTACGAGGTCAGCGCTATTGAAAATAATATTTATTCAATTCCGTTGGCCGATTTCGACGTGCAAATAATTTAGATAAGATAAAATAAAATAAGTGAAATAAAACTTCTCGAAAAAGGAGTCACATTCTCACTTCGTCTGTCGCACGGCCTCTCGACAGGAGAGCAACAGTGTTCCCTTTTCTGCTCAATTTCACTGAACCACGGTGTGTACGAAAGGAGGCGCCCCGTGTGACCACCAGAATGAACGCGACTACCAATACGAGACCAAATTGTGCGTAGAAGACAGGTAACAAAATTTGTGAAGAGGAAACGTGTCCGATATTGTCGTTCAGCCGCGCTGCAAGCACAAAAATCTCATATATATATATATATATATATATATATATATCCAGATAAAATAAAATTAGAAGAAGAAATTAGAAGACCATGCGAAAGAATAAGATGCATTGCCTTCTAGTGATAGCAAAAGTCCCGTGAAACGGCTCAAAAAAAGAAGAAATTAATAAGAGCCAATGATTGCATGTGTCAGCAATATTATTTGTCAATCGCATCGTCGATACTGAACCATAACCAATATTTCTTAAGCAATAGATATTTGGAAACATACAAATTGTTCAGTTCGTCCAATCTTCGACTTGTCACAGTTGGATTAAGTTGGATTATAATTCCTGTTTCAGTAAAATCCTAGTATTGAATTATTATTTTTTCTGTCTTAAGACATTAATTGGATCAGACAATCTTCAGACATTGTTTAATCCAGTTTCGAACGGCTTTAACTTTTAAAAAGTTGTATAAACAATTTCGTGAGCGAAAAAGGAAAGCCATTACCCTTACGAGTGTCGGACTATGCTTCGCTACATGATTTTCCACTCGGCTTTAAAGCACTGTAATTTTAAACGGTGGCTTCGGCCGTGCCGAGAATTGAAATTCCTCGTCGGTCGACGATATATCGTAGCCTGTTCCCAGAGTCATTAGGACGCTATACCTGTGTCTACAATCTTTTTGAACCTGTTACCTTTAGACAATAGCCCACGCCGACAAGTGTTTTCGTATCTGATTGACCCATCTAGCCCGACCTCCGG
Source organism: Listrodromus nycthemerus (assembly GCA_963978505.1). Lineage (NCBI taxonomy): Eukaryota > Metazoa > Arthropoda > Insecta > Hymenoptera > Ichneumonidae > Listrodromus > Listrodromus nycthemerus. The sequence continues at coordinate 17,288,654 of OZ021681.1, forward strand.
GACAGAGCCGGGCACGAACAAACGGCTAATTTTTCTTCCACCTAACGACCTTCGTATGAACTAGTATGTATACCTGACGAAGATCACTGTGAGTGCCTTCCATGTCATTCTATCCTACGGGCTTTCTTATACCGAAATGAGAAAGAAGGTAACAGTCGTCGATGACTTTCGGCAGGGCGAGGAAGAAACAATAAAAAGAAATAACACAAAACGAGACCAAATTTATTTGAATAAATAATTTAGAGTTACAGCATAAATTAAAAAATAAAGGAAATTTCACTGGATTTCAAGATGTCTTATTTCAATAAAAATATTTGATTACCGCACAAATGAAAATATAAAGCCAATTCTACTTTCAATGGGGGAAGAAATGGGTGATTTTTTTTTTTTTATACTTCCGGTTGCTTACACCCGTTGGTCCAGCGTTTCCGGATGTTCGGAGGTTCTAATGTGTCACGGTGTACGATATAGTGCACGTATTATTTTGACGGAAGCGTCTAAATGCTTAAACGCTCGAACGCTTCGTTAAACCTCGTTGATTGCAGTGGGAGGTAAATGAATGGTTGCGCACTTGAAACGTTTCGTTCTTCTCGTCTTCTTCTTTCTTCCCTCTTTCGTGCGAAGATGTAGGGCTTGCGACTGAACGACATTCGCACGCGACTTTTGCGCGTTCGACAGTCCTTCGAGCCGCGCGCCATTACCAGCACCGATAATTACTGTAATTCTCGAATTATTTTGCACAGACCTATTTTACGTCTAGCCGCGGCAAATAAAATATATAACGATACGTACATAATTTTTATAAATGCATAACAATAAATATATAAATAAGAGAAACGATAAAACTGCAAAAAAATATCAACGCCGACAGAAAGCCAAGGTCTGGAATTAGTATAAAATTGAAATTTAATACATTTACGTTTATAAAAAATATCTACCAAAAAAATAATCAACCTTTAACGTTTTTTTTTTTTTTTTTTTAAATTCCAGATCGTATAAAATTTGGGTTTGATATTCGAGCTTAGAAGAAATCAAGATCGAAACGATGCTTTGATTAAATGTCGGATTTTAAATTTTGTTCAATTGACTCATCGAACTTTTGGTATTTGCAGGATTGCCGGGCGGCGTGGATACATTTTAACGAGACAAGATCTGAAGAATAAAGTCGAGAAGATCAAGAATGGGACGCATGTATTACGGATGGATTCGACGAACAGGCCTGCCGGACCACCACGAAGAACCGAGGACCTCCCGAAGGCCTCTGCTAAATAGACTTTGCGGAGCGCAGACCTTCACCGCGGGCCATCGGCCGTTATTCAGCTCCCGGGGGGCACAGGGCACGTCGCAGGCCTTCTCGGCCCTCTTATCCGGCAGGTAAAACAAAAAGCCAGAAAAAAAGTCAGCCGAAAACCAGTCAGTAGAGTCATCTTTATCTTCGGCTTTTGATTCCGTCTCTTTTTCTTCCCTGTCCTGTCCTTTGGGCGCCATCTTTCCCGAACATCTTCCTTCCCTTTTTCGTGGGTGTTTCGATATCTTCATCCACCACATTCCGACCTTTTCGTCGTCTTCTTCGTAATTGTTAGCTTCACCAGCGTCACGAGAGCTTTCCAATCTCTCCAATATGTATTTCATTGTTTGTATCGTTTTTTTAAACCTTACATATCTCTATGTTTCGTCACACGGTCATCATCAAAATACTTTTTTGTCTGATTTTCCAGTCCAGGCGAGGATTTCCGCGATCGGCGTTCGAATGTTTTTTTTTCTTTATCGTCGAAAAAAATACACTCCACAGGTGTCTGTGAATTTTGTTGTGTCGTGATAAAAAATTCATTTTTGATTTTTCAATTAAAGTCCGAACGCACATTCTTGCTGACTTCCGGTTTCATCCTCGCGTAACATCCGATCGCGCACCGGCGCAGCGAGAACGTATCCTTCGATCGTTTCGATAAGACCCGCGACGTGGATGTTCTTCCTTTTTATTTTTTTACGCCGTAATTTTTTTCTTCTTCGAATTTCTCTGTAATATTGAAAAAAAAACGTTTTCGCCTCGCCATCTTAGTCATCCTTCTCCGTCGTCTTCGTCTTCCTCCGGTTCGTTCCCGCTCGCTTCTCACTCCGAGTCTCTTCTCCTTCTCCGGACTGTCGACGAGAGATCGCCGCCACCACCACATAATCCACTCGAATCTCCGACTACTACACATACCTCCTTCTCTTCCTCCACCTCTTGACTCTCTCTCGTTTCCTCCACCTCCTCGAAGCCGCCGCTCCTTCGGCTTACCCACCACCGTCCAAGAGTTCTTCCTCAATTCAGTTCATTCAGCGTCGCTCCTTCGTTTCGGTTACCTTGCCGACCATTCTGTAGATCTTCGCGATCTACGACTCTCCTCTTTGACCTCGCGCGATCTGTGCAGATCGTTCCATTCGAAATTCTGAATCTCATGCGAAGAATTCTTTGATTTTCAAATTCTGCAATTATTTTCAATGACTTTTTCGGAATTTTATTGTTGATGGCTCGAAAAAAGTAACATCAATAAAAAGTGCCAACATAAGTGAGATAAAAAATTGTTTTAACGGATTTTTGTTTTGTTTTTTTTTTTAGTCCGATGGTTCAGTGACTGTTCATTGGCGAGTGAATTGGGTGCAATATCGGATATCGAAAGGATTCATTCGAATCGATACATTAAGACATATAGGAGGGAAGCGAAATATGTCTCGGGGCCGTTCGAGTCGCAGCGCGAACCGGTTGCACGCTCTTAAAATAGTTTCTCCGGCGTAGGTATAACCTGGCCGTGTGCCGTGTGATACGCGAAGCCCCGCTGGAATAAACGCCGATACAGTGCGTACACACGCAGGTAAATAATATTTATTGCAGCAACGAAGTGTCTCGATCGACATGAGTGTCGAGATCGAGTGGCGTATGTTGATTGATTCGCACGTGAAGAACATTGAATTATTTCCAGGTACTCTAAGTGCGGATAAGTGGTTGTAGGAACTGCGCAACAATTTTTTTAATTCCTTATTTCACAATCATTTTTCGCTCGAGCCCTTTGGAGCGCAGCAACATAACTTCTCAGTCTTGCTGGAGCTGTACCAATCGAATGACTCGATAAATCATCACGAAATTTTTATGTCATACTTCTAGGGTCGATGTCGTTATTTTAGAATTTTTTCAAAATTTTTCCTGATCCTTCTCCCGAGATCATTGTCTTTTTCTTTCAATTTAATACAGTAATTACAAAAAATGACAAATCGTTTAAAATTTTTTACGAAGTCCTCCGAGGGTCGCTACTTATATTTGAGATTTAAAAAAAAAAAACCAGCAACACTCCTTCCGAGAAAAATTTTATTGAGCCTTGTTGGTATCAAATTAAGAAACATTTTGCACATACGCAATAATGTGGTTCAGGATGTTGATTTTATACAACAAAACAATATACAATAAAACTGCTGAATTCAGCAGTTTTATGCAGTTTTACTGCGCATTCCGAGGACGACTTGTAGTTAATGGCCAATTTTTCAACGCGTGGTCCTTAACCGACGCATCGGAAACTTCCGGTTCCTCGAAACTACGGCGACACTCAAGTATATAAAAAAAAAAAAAAAGAAATGAAAATTCTTCACATTAATTTTTTTTTCTAAGTTTCATCGACGAGTTGACTTTTACCCTCATCGTAATTTTGACGCGCCATACAGTCTGCTAGCAATGTGCGGAGAACAAATATATACCCATATGCATATAAAGCTATATATATATATATATTTAGTACTGTTGGATAATTTCGTACGCTAGTCTCGGCGTACTACGTGTTATAATGTTTACGCCCAGTCAGGGAGAGAGATAGATGTCAGGATGCTTCGACGAAGGCTTAGCTTGTGTTGTCCAAGTTATTCCATCGCCTCGGGCGAGATTGCCGAGGCTGAGCTGGTGATCTTGCAACGAGCGGCCAAGCATCTCCCATCCAAGTTTTCTCGCTTTCTCAAGACTTCACATTTACCACTCGTTCTTCGACATACGAATGTGTTAGATTTATGCTCGTAAACAATTCATTGTGAAATATATGTTTTTACCATTTGGGCCGTTCGAGAGGACACAATTTTTCCCATTTCCATCTGTGATCGTCGACTCATTTATCGACAGCGTTTATTTTTATTTACATCGAAAAGTGAGATGTTTTGTTCAAAGAATATTTTCAAAAAAATTATCGTTTTAAGAAAATTCGAACTTAAAGAGTTAAATTGATTGCACGAAAGGAATTAATGCTGAATAATAATTTCCTGAATAATAATTTAATCGGCTGAAAATATTTTACTTTTTCTCAAATTTTTGTGTCTTTTTTTTTTGCGTTTATCAACCTTAAGGTATCCGCTTTGGACTTGTAGTCAGTTTGTTATGGTAACGTCGTTGACATTTTCAAGATCGTAGCACCTTTCCAAAATAAGCCTTTATAATCCCAGCTGACTACCTGCTCCTGAAGCGCACCATACAATATATGGGAAACTATAATCGGTGTTAGACTGACGATACGAACAACAGGTACTCTCACAGCGATCAGGTTCTCCCCACAAACGAGCAAATTATTACTAGATTATCGGATACCCAGCATCGAGGACAATAACTCGGAAAAATGGCCCACCTGAATGGTGAAATTGAACTATCGGCGAACACTCGCACTTTCGATCTTGATGTATTTACGACTTCTCCAAGGAAGAAATACAGTAGAAAAAAGGTGGGGATTCTCCCGTTAGAATTTTGCTCGGTGAAAATTCCACGACGGTCCCTGTCTCAGTCCTTGGTTTACGTTCATCGAGGATTATCGGAGGACTCTCCACGAGCAAACTGACGAAATTTTACGGCCGAAAGTCGAAAGTATCGCGACCTCGAGGACCACCAAAAATATTAAATTCATATCGGAAACGGAGTGAATTTTTTTTTAAGTTTTAATTTTCTTCTGTGTGTGTGTGTGTGTGTGTGTATTTTTTATTTTTTTATAAAAATTCATTATGTGAAACGGTGTTACGTTGAGTCGGTATCGTGAGTGCGAATCAATGGTATTCAGGATTAATATTGCTGAGAGTGAGGTCCAACAGCTCCTTCGCAAATGAAGCGATAGTCGATCAAGGCTCGAGCCACGTACGAGCGTAACAATTCGTAAGAATAATCGATCTATGGAGATTTATAAATTTATGTAGCTCGAGGCGGCTCGACCGACAGATATCCTTTCCAATAATAATTCAGTTCGATCGTATTTACGTTCGCGCTAATACGCACCAGCGCTGTGTATAATACACCTCGATTATAAATAGATCGAGGATTTAATCGAAGGATTTGAAAGTTTGTTTGTGGAAACTTAGCTGAAACGCAAAGCTGCCACGGACGATCGAGTATCGATACCGAGAAGGCTCAAATGCGTCGCAGATTTGTGTCGGCTTTGTTTCTTGGAAAAAGTAAAATAACATTGTTAATTCACGCTCTTTGGCTTTCGTCGAATGGCATTCTATTTTTGAAGTGGCACTAAAGAAAGATAAACTCGTGCAGATTAAAAATTAATAACGATTAAGAGTTCGAACCTTTGAAGCGCTATTTTGCATAAATGGGAAGCCTTTCGAGAAATAAAATAAACGATGTTTATTTTTTTTTATAAAAAAAAAAACATTGGTGGTCTTTAAAAAAAACATTTTAACGGAAGTATCGACCCTCGGGAGATTTGTACATTTTTTATTTCTCGCAGAAGAAGCTATATTCTTGTGAGGAAAAAACAATGAAGATTTTAGTGTCAGCAAAAATGAGGAAGTCCGGTGGCGAATTTAATTTGCACCCTTTGCAATTGTTTATCGAGCCGTTTAAAACATTCAGTAAGTTTAATGGGTTCAAAAGTGTACTGTAAAAACATAGCTTAAGAAAAAAAAAAAAAAAAACGAGACGACAAAAGCTCGTAGATGAAATGGTCCCACAAGTAGTGGACCGTTTAAACTGTGCTGACCTCGGTGCCGTCTCTGGAAACGAGGTGAAATTGCGCTCGTCATTACATCTTAACAGAGCCTCTCGCTTGAGAATTAAATTTCGTGCACAGTCATCCACGTGCTTATACAGAGAATCTTCATGGTCCGACAATCCTATCGCCAACAGTCACTTGCTTGTTAACTTCTCGGAGCTTCGTTACTCGTCCAGTAACGCGTTAAAAAATTATTACCAAAATTAACGGAATGCAAAAATATGCGAATGTTTTCAATAATGTTTTGTTCTATGACAACGAGTAAAAGACAATCCGAGCCACCCTCTTTCAATAAAATAAAAACTCGATATCAAATTTGCAGTGTGTACGCAATGATTTTCATATAAAGTCATTGTAATATAAATTTGGAGAAAGAATGCACAATTTTTTACTATTCTACTTTTTTCTGACTCGACATATGGACTCGACATTGCACTTGGTCTTTGTGTCAATATTAACCAATGTACAGTATTTACGCACAGTTTCTATTATTTAATTGCAAAATACAATGACTTTATGTCGAGCCCTTTTCCTCGATGCGACTATTGTAGTATCGATACAAATTCTAATTTTTTTTTTTCGTATTTTTTTCATCACCTTCTCTTAACACGATAAGAACTCGGTACCAAATTTGCAGATTGTACGCAAATGTACGGAGGGAAGACTTTCATGTACAGCCATAGCGATATTAAATTTGAAGAAGCAATGTAGAATATTTATAATTTTTCTGACTCGATATCTGTAATCAATATTGCGCTCGGCCGTTGCATCAACATTGACCGTACAGTGTATTTATTTTTCATACTGTTGTTATTATTCAATTGCAGAATACGATGACGTGGTGTCGAGCCCTTCTCCTCGTGGTAATAACCACGATTATACTCTCGATCAGCATCGAGAATTCCGATGCATGTAATGAAGCAATTTGCGCGAGCGTCGTGAGCAAGTGTATGCTCACGCAGAGCTGCAAGTGCGATCTTCCCAAGTGCACCTGTTGCAAGGAATGCTTCTCCTGTCTGAGTTATCTCTACGACGAGTGCTGCTCTTGCGTCGGTAAGATCAATGAAACATCAATTAGAGATCAATAAAAAATTTTATTAAGATAATCTATCAATCGTCGGCGCTTCTTTAATATTTTTCTTTGAATTACAGATTTGTGTCCGAAACCTAACATAACGGACAATCCTCTGAGCAAAAAATCACACGTCGAAGACTTCAGTGAACCGGTGCCTGGACTTTTCCAGGCTCTCACCACCGAACCCGACGAGCATGAAAGATGGATCACTTTCAGCTTTCCTGTCGACTTTGACGTATCGCTCTTTCAACCGAAACACGATAAAGAAATAAAATATCATATGCGTGAGTATTTGTAGATACAATAAAAAATCAATAAGCAAGTTTAAACATTTTTATCAAATGTAGTAGTTACGCTTTTAATAATTATGCTGAAACGAATATATTTCAGAAACGGTCGAGGAGGAAGTTCATCATCCACTGAAGCCGAACGTCATGACGGTGAATTGTACGGTGGCTTTTATGGCCCAGTGCAACTCGTGGAACAAGTGTCGAAATTCTTGTCAATCAATGGGAGCGACGAGTTATCGATGGTTTCACGATGGTTGTTGCGAGTGCATAGGCGACACTTGCATAAATTACGGTATAAACGAGTCACGATGTATACACTGTCCGGTGGACAAGGAAGAGGACGACGAGCTCAAAGAGCAATACGACGATTACGGCCAGGACGCTGCCGAGCTAGTTGAGGACGATTGAAAAAATGAGAAACAAGCAAATTTATATATACGTAATATACGAGAAAGAGAATGAAAAATTAATATTATTATTAATATAATATTAAAAGTGAAGTGAAATGATAAATATGGTCCGGTGACAGCGATCTCTTTTTGTTTGTTTATTCAATCGCGGAAATTATGTTTTTCAATATTTTCAGCGATTATTTGGTTGTTCTCTCTTTATTTTTATCATTTCATCGTCGTCGTCTCTGGCCTGAAACAGTCGCTCAAGCTTTTTTATATTGTATTAACAAAAGAAACAAACGGTATTATCAGTAGGTGAAGAAATATCATTGCGAAGCAATTTTGTTTCTGTCGAAAGCGCTCTAACCCGTTTGTGAGGTAGGGAGAAATAGAAAAACTCGTGGAACGACGACTCAAAGTCATCGATTCGATGATGAACTCGGATAATATATATTAGCATGTATTTTCGTATTATCGACATTCGTGACGTGCCATAAATATAAAACTTGTATATATTATTATATTGATGAAGAAATACACGGAACGCATGAAGATATATGATGTAACAATAAAGATTAGTAGTTTGACGAGAATCATTTAATCGGGGATAATTTTAATCCTCTGGAATCAAGGTGTTTAAACAATTACCGTTCGCAGCGTTTTTCTTTAGTACAGTAAAAAAAACCATCACTGTATTAGTTAACAGAAGTTATCACCGAAATGCTACATAATTCAAGGTGAATGCTGTTTATTAGAAACGAAATTGTTCAATCACCCGTTGATCTACACTATAATTGATGATAATACCGGACTAATCGCCTGAAAAGAGAGTTTAACTAGTTTATACTCTGAAACTAATTTATTACTATGTATTATTAATATGAAATTTTCCAAGAGCCGCAAATAATTTGGCACGAATTCTTTATGTGGCGACACTACGGTTAGTTGACAGAACGACACACGGTTCTATGAATTTAAAGTCGAACACAGACCATACGGTACAATACAGTATGAATCGTTAGAAAAACTGTTGAAACAATTGTCAAAGCTTCAAAGTATGGAGTGTTAAGAATGCCGTAATAAAAATTGCGCGGCAAATAGACCATTGATAGGAAAACATTATCTTTTGTCTAAACTTTTCATATAATTTATGATAAAATTAAGCAGATACGAATGAAAGATATTATTTTACTGATGATCCATGTTGGAACCGAAAACGATACTGCAAGAGTCTCAATTATTTTTACATAATGAAATAAAAATGTATAAGAAACTATAACTATCAAATTATCATAAAATGAAAAAAAAAATACTACACGATCCAAGGTGAATGCCACTTACTAGAAATAAAATTGGTCGATCATACATGTATTCATATTATAATTGATGAAAAGACCGCATTAATTAAGTGAAAGAAGTTTAACTGGCTTCTATCGCGAAACTTATTTATTATGATTAAACTTTGAATGAGTTGCGAATAACTCGCCACGAATTCGTGATAAATTCTACAAATAAAAATTCTAATAAATTTCGAAAAATATGCGTATGTAGTTTACACATTCCTTCTTCATATTATTGAACGTTCTTCGCAGAGTCCGCTCTATGAAAAAGTAAGTTTATTCATTGACTTCGTTTTGTTAATACGCGTAAAAAGTAATAGAGAAGGAATGTGCGAACAGCGTATGTACCGATTTACCTTGATATTTCGGTAACAAATTCATACGAAGCAGTGTAAGATAAAAAATAAAAACGTACTATAACTTCATTGAGATTTATTTTATTTTATTTTTTACCAGTTCGACCTGGAACTTAATTTTTTATTACTGAACATCTTTTCTAAACGACAGAAAACGCATAGGAATTTAACTTAACATAACTTTTATCGGCATGTACGATTGCGTAAATTAACTCATCGATTAGTCAATTAATTTTCACACCCAGTGTCGCGGTTGTCAATACCGAAGCTGAACCATGATACATACAAAAAATTATTGTTACCATCCTGGGTGATATCGAGTCTTCCTGTATAATAGCCACATTTCATCTGTGACAATGTTTGTGTTTTATTAGTGTCCACAAAGTACGGATTGCCGGTCAGATATTCCCCCTGGATAAAAAAAAGGCAACGATAAAAACCGGGAATATATTATTTACATATGAGGTGCGTGTTTGAAGAGATCATTTTTGAATCATAAATAATTATAGACAATTTTTTAGATAGTCATGAAAAATGTGAGTATTTTTGATAATGAATAATTGAAAAAATCGCGAGCCCAATCCAAGATGTGAAGCGCTGACGCGGATCAAAATGGTATGGAATGTCTTACATAAATGTTGGGGAATGTAAAGTATGATTTTTTACGGAACCATCCTCGACATACCGCTTTAACGGGACAAGAAGTTTCGTCCATCGCCAGTAATCCGCTACGAACTATTTCACCTTGTAGCGAATCTTCGCAGAAGTCATGAGGGTTACTTCCGTCCTCTGCCACCACGACATTATCACCCTCATTTAGATCCATGACGAACTGCAGCATATATATTAATTGTGAAAAAAATAAAAAATAAAAAGAAATCCTAATTAGGAGATTTCTGTTAAAGTGTAGTTTGATAAAAAATTCCTCGACCTGGATTTTTTTAAAACAAACTAATTTTTGTTATCAAAATGTGTGTGTGTGTTTTTTTTTTCTCTTTTTTCTAACGTTCAAATATTTGTCGTGTACAATCACGATTTAGTTTGTGATGAACCATCCAATTATATATTTAAGTATAAATATAAGAAAGTTCCTTACCCTTAAATCGCCTTTATCGATATTTTTCTTGAATTTAACATAGGTGTATGGATACTCCTCACGAAGAGATAATATATCAGCACCGAACTCTGTTACCTTATCCCGAGTTACACTGATCGAGATCTCATCAGAATCAGATTGCGCTGCACACTAACAAAAAAATTAACAAGTAACCCATGGGAAAAATAAAAATATGAGAAATTTGTAAAATTATTTTGGTTGTGAAGATTGAGAAGCGGGTAATAAATGTTGCACATTTTCCATATACACTTGAAAATATTTTTGTAAATACGATATTGCTGAAAGTGAGATAAAAGAATTTGCATGAAACTTACATTAGAAATTGATTCAATTCCGATCACGGCCAGAATAACGACAAAGAATTTCATGACGAATGTCGATGGTAGCGTCTGACAAACTGTTGCTCACAATTGAAACTGTCCTCCTTATATTCTGTCAATACTAGCTACTGATTTACTACATAGCAAATTGCATAATAGGAAAAAAAAATAACATGTAACAAACCATTCTCTCATAATTCATGATTATCGGCACTATCTTTAACAGCGACGTAGCAACAATTACTATGATTATTAGACTACCCGATATACGTTTTGGAAGATTAAAGTGAAACATCATATATATGGTACCTGCAATAACCTGTTTCATTTGACATTAATGACACCGTAAGTTGAGCCTTATCAACACATTTTCTTTGTAATTACAGATAATTACCGGACCACGTCTCAAAAGATACACATAATCAGGGAAAACTAAATACTACTACTGGTTAATAGTCATAAATACTTTAAAAATAATTGTCGAAGTCTCAAAACATGGAACCTTATCTATGCCGATACAAAATTAAACCGCGCATAGACAATAGGTAAGACAACATTATTTTTTTCAACTTTATTATTATTTATTTGACGACGTAATTTAGTGAATAGTTGTGCTCAATATTACTTTACCGATGAAACGTATTCCAACTTTCAGAAAGTAAAGACCCTTACAATTCATGCTCGAGATACTTAATCGTAATTATACGGACGTTTCGGAATAATCTCCAGACGATATGGCAAATACGGGACGAATTGAAAATTTGGAAAATTTTTCTATATCGTATAGAGACACCAAATAAACTGACAATATTATTTCGTCTTGTGGTGCGCCCACTGCAGTTAAGGAATCGTTCCCAGACTCTTCGGGTTGAAAGCGAATCCGGTTTGGTATTTAATAAATAACTTATGAGTGTCGTATTGTGTTGTATAAATATGTGTAAATATTGTATCTATAAATATGAACACCATCCGGTTCATATAAAAATGTGAGAATAATAATAACAATCCGATATTAAAAATTAATAATAATATTACATCACAAATATAGTAGGCAATTATTCGAGCCGGTTTAACTCCAAATAGCTCAACGGTATTGATCAATCCTTGATTTTTTTAGCTGACCGCATAGAAGATTTTTATTTATTATTATTTGCGTTCCACAGCTTCGAATTAAAGGATAAATTATCTCTTTGGACCTCGTTGCTATTTGGTAATCTTGTGAGAGGTAAGTTGCCACCGCTTCGCATCGATTACAACCGAAATAAATTTACGTTGATATTCCAGTAACCATCCGGTCCATATGAAATTGTGTGGGTTGAAAAAAATCTGTTAGGATTCCTTCACTATTTTTTTATTATTTATTTCGTTGCCCTTTCGATTTCGTACTCAAATCTTATTTGCTCAACATTCTTTAAAAGAAATATGAACACAATACAATGCAACTTGAAATTATTATCACTAACGTTTACAAGCACGTTGATTGACACGTTTCACGATTATTTATTCACTGCAGTTATTCTGGTTTTCGTCGAGGTCGAACGTAAACTCTACGTCAACGACTGAATTATTATCCGAGAGAACACTGGCTTTTCCCGAATACTCGCCGCATTTCAACTTTGTCCCTTCTGTATCACTGATGTTAACATCGTATACATTTGGGATCTTGTAGTGGGCCTGAATAACAAACAATAAAAGTTATTAAAAATCGGAATGGATTATCTACATATGAGGCATGTCATAATATTTTACAATTGGCTCTAAACCTTCACATCTTCGATAGTGATTGCGACTTTTTATTGCACTTAATAACTCTCTAATGCATTCAGATTCTTTATCAGATCTTTAAATAGTGTGCATGTTATTATGATTAAGAAATTGTAGATTTTTGTAAGAATACAAAAAAAAACTTTTCTGAGGAGTGTGAGTTTGCAGCACGAACCGAATGCGATTATTGCAATTGTACGACTTCACGAAACGTTTTTTCTATGAATACCATACAAGATTTTCTTTCACGAGGTGTGAAAATGGGCATTATGATACGCAAAGCCGTCATTTATCTATCGAGTGAATTAGTAGACACTTCGAATTGATTTATAAATTTGCTGACCGCCGATATTCAAAATTTTTTAACACTTTGTGTTTTATATATACATATATATATAAACATGAGATTTGGGCTAGCATGGACGACTTCACCTTTAATTTTTTTGTATTTTTCTGATAAATATGATAAATGGCTGGGGAGTATAAAAACAATTGTTTGTAACGAACCAATCTCGACATACCTTTCTAACGGGACAAGAAGTTCTGCCTTTCGATAGTAACGCACCACGAAGTATCTTAGCTTCTAGCGAATCTTCGCAAAAATCACGGTAATCATTTTCTCCTACTGAGTCGACGACTTCACCATCCATTTCCAATTTCATGCAGTACTGAAGCATATAAATAAAAATGAATTTAGAAAAAATAATGAAGAAGAAAAGCAAAATAAACAAAAATGGGAATAAAGCAACGAGTCTGTTAAAGTGTAATTTTTTCCTTCTTCTGATTGACGAAATTTTGAAAAAAAAATACAATTTCAAATCCCGTGAGGAAAATTATATACATTCGAAAAAGAACAAACTTATTTCTGCTTTGAAAAAGTGATTTTTTCAAGGCATCTTGACGTTGAAATATTTATCGTGAGTGATCACAGATCACAGCAACTAAAAAGAACATTGTCAACATAATTGTTGTAAGTTCAATCTTGTGTTCAAAGATATTATTATAAACTGAAGCATAAATATAAAATGGTTTCTTACCGTTAAATCGCCTTGTCGAATAGTTTCCAAATAATGAACTTCGTTATAAACATATCCATGAGTTGCTCTTAATACGTAGCTGCCAGTATCCGTCATGGAAGTCACGGTTACCTGGATCGTATACGCCGCCGCTTGCCCTATATACTATCAAAAAAATTAACCCATTAGTGGCATTGAAGAAAATCTGTGAATATGTAAAAAAAGCAACATAGAAGAACGTGCATCTTCACCTCGAGTGAATTTCCGTTTTATACTCGATGAAAAAATTCACTTTCCTCCTTTGTCGCACAATAAACCATTGCATTTTATCAGATTAAAAAATATCTTTCTAAAAACGATATCGAAGAAATTCGTGAACGAAACAATGACTGATGCAACTTACATTGGCAATGGCAATGACTGACAAAATAACGACAACGAACTTCATAACGAATCTGGATAGTAGCGTCTGACCAACAGTTAGGCACAATTGTCACTATTGTGCTTATATTCTGTCAAAACTAGCTACTGAATTGCATCTATTAGAATTGCGTAGTAGGAAAAAAAGGAATGTTAGTAAAACATTGTCGCACAATCATTATTATCAGCGGTGTCTTTAGCACATTTGCATCTCTACCACTCACAACTCTACCATAAAAACTTTACCAAGATCAAAATAAAACTCTGCCGAATTTTAATTTAAACTCTACCGGACTCGAAATAAAACGCTACTGGACTTGACATAAAACTTTATCGAAAACACGGCTACCACCCAGCCTTCTATTCTGTAAAGTTTTATTTTTATTTCTTCCCCATACTTTTATTTTTATTTCCGCGCTTTTATTTTTTTTCCCGTCCTTTAATTTTCATTCCGGTACTTTTATTTTTATTCCGGTAGTTTTTTAATTTTCTGATAGAGAATTCGGTAGTGTTCTAACATGGTAGAAACGATTTCTCATACGCAGTAGAGTTCTTATCGGATAGGGTTTTGAGTGTGGTAGAGATTTAAATGTGCCATTTTTGACCTTGACGTAGTGACACGACAATTGTAGGACCGGCCGATATACGGTATCGGAATTTTGAAGTAGAACACAATACATACAGCAACTGCAAAAACTTGTTTTATTTTACATAAATAATACCGTAACGCGAAAATAATTCATGCCAAATCTATTATTAACTGTACAAAGTTGTCCGGTTATCGACATATTTCCATCAGAATTACTGATAAATATGCTACGACGACTCGGATGTTACAGGTAAACACGAAAACTAAAAAAGGAAGATAAAACAATATGACTGATCGATAGTTATACTTTTGAAATAATTATTGAAGCTTCAAAATATAGAATCTCATCGAGGCTGAAACAAAAATTGAACCGCCAATAGAAATAGACAAAAAAACATTCTTTTCCCAAATTTTTTCATTTAATATTCGACGAAATTTTGCGAATTCTAGTGACCACTATTTTTTTACTCATGCAACAAGTTGCAACCGAAAACGGTACTACACGAGTCTCAATTATTCCACCATCTAGATAAATATAAAGAGACACTCTTATCGCATAAACATAATATAATACAATATATTATATACGTAATAAATCCTAAAAAAAACTCTTTCAGAGTCGCATAATCGATATGCCGTTTTATCAAATTCAGACGTTTAACTCGCAATATTAAAACTTAATAGCTCTTTCCTACTGTAATATTATTGTTATTTAATGATAACGTTGGAAATGAACGCGCTCGGCACCTGGCAAATGCTTCGTTCAAGGATTATTTGGTCCGTTCTTATGACTAATCAGATCAGATTTACAATTTTGCCGTTTGAATAGCCGATCGCTCAGCGACGTGTCAATCAATTGATCCTTAGACGAAAAAAATGTTTCTAATGATGTAATGAAATTTTATCTAGAACTTGGATTACTCTCAAATAGTTTTATGATTGTTGGAAGATGATTCACGCCGGTGTAATTAAAAATCGCTCAGCGATTTTTTAGGCGAGTGCAAATAAGACTCTTATTCGTTATTAGTATTTTTTCTATAATTTCGAATTAGAGGATGAACGATCTTCTTGGATCTCGTTGCTCTCCGGTAATCTTATGAAGGGCAAATCGCCGCCGCTCCACATTGAATACAACTGAGACCTTGCACATTCCTGTAGGCAAAAATTAATTCCAATTAATATATAACAAATATCTTATTCTCTGTAACAATAATTTGCAGTGGAATGTTTACAATATTTTTTTTCGGATATTGCTGCCTTTTAGTTATACTTTAAACCACATTAAAATTTGTTAGTTACAGGAAACTAAGTTAATTATTTAATTACCCCAGCGCCAGCACTTTCCGAGCCGGATCTACTGTTGGCTGATAGGCAAGAATCTGTGGAGGAGCTGCTCTTGCGTGACGGGAGAGCGTCGAGCCCTAAAAATCAATTTTTCAAAACGTTCATAACGCTTCATAAAGCAGTTGTACGATGTTCCAATTGAATTTTGTCGCTCACCGGCGTCGTACTCCTTGTGACAGCTGTGATCACTGTGATGAGAGTGAATACTATCTTTACTGTCCCTGTGGCCACTTCCGGCACTGCATCCACTCTGTTCTGAAAAAATTGAACACGAAAATGAAAAAAAAAAAAAAACAATCATTGGATCAATTTCATAACATTACTATCCAGGGAGATTATATCATTTCATTTTGTTTGGCAATACCTGAGTCTCTGTGCTCACCGCTGTGTCCGCTCTGATCACTGTCCCGATGACCTGAAACATCAAGCGAAACAATTTTATTCACATTTATGTGAAATAAAAATGCTTTATTGTTATTTTTTCTTATTTTTGTGGGGAACGGAATTATAATTACCAGATTGATCAGAGTGGTCGCTCGAGTGCGAATCGTGTGGCCAGCATCTTGGCGATCCTACTCTCCGAGACTCAGGCCAAATGGGACCATCGAAACTCCCATCGAAGTTGCAAGTCGTCAACGTCACACCTGGTATGTGTTGACTCGCGAAGGCCGACATTTGATTCGTTGGCCTGATCCCTTATAGAAACAATAATTCAGTCGGCAACATGAAATGTAATCTATTTTTTCCAATGATCTCCAAACTGATCTTTCCTCTGTGGAGAAAATTCCCCGTGGAAATAGAATCAGTTAAATCGTTGGAATTTTCCATCTTAATTATTACCTGGCCTGCAAGAAAGAAGTTGAATGGCTTCCTGCAGGCCATCCTGACTCGCGACAGTCGGAGATTTCCAGACTGAATCTGGTGTCGTCGATCTGCTACGGTCGTTGTGAGGAACTCGAAGACGCGTTCTTTCTTGGCGAGGCCATTCGGTCACGTGACGACAATCCCACGGCATTGACCATCTTCTCATCGTACTCTCTGTCGATTCACCCGGCATCTCCGCAGCAGCGGTTTCCGACCATCTTCTCTGTACCTTCAGACAAGAAAATACATTTTTTTAGTGAAATCAGAAAGAATCAAACATGTAAAAAAAAAAAAATGTTACCTGCAGAGGAAACAGTGGAAAGGGCAATGGCGATCTTTGACAATTCTGTTGCGACTGTTGTATCGAGCTTGACGACACAGGCGTTGGGGAGCTGTACAAACGCTCGAAGCACTGCTGAAGAGAAGCTATATCGCATTCGGTCTTTCCACTCTGGGCGCAAGAACATTCCGCCATTCCACCTGTGCACATTGAACAGTCTTAATGATTGCAAACCAAATAATCCCCCTTGCTGCCGGATGATTTTTCTAAAGCTTGTAGCGAATTACGCCAGGTTATTTAGATTTTGACCTAGAATAGCAACGTAATCGGAATGTCATTATTAAAATTCTTAAAAAAGAAACAAATCATTTTCGAGCATTCCAACCAATCCTGTATTGTAGTTTTCTCACCTAAGCATTCACAGCAGGCGACGCAGAACTGGTATTGCAGGTTTATGAAGGTAAGAAGATTATCGCGAAGGATGTCCTGAAAGCATATGGAAGTTGACCGTTGATCACCTAGTCGACACAAAGTCGATAGACACGACAATTGCGTATATACGGGTGTTGGGTTTGTACAGCCTGGAGACCCGGTTGTCACCGACGGCGACCAGGAAGGTCAGAGTCAGTGATGAATTGGGAAGGAAGCGGGGAAACAGGGCAAGGATGGCAATAACTCGAACGCTGGCGAGGTCGACCGGAAGTGTCGTGCGGCTTAGGCAGAACCGGAAACGACGGAAGGAGGAGGATTCATTGCTGACACTAACTTGTCTGTCGGTGTCGTTTTCGCGGCTCTCGTGGTCTCTGAGAGCCGCGACCACGTGGTGCTTTACGGTGTTGCTCGCGACTCCTGTCGCTCTCGTCAATTCCTCCCATCCGGCGAGACACTGACCGCTCAGTCGGCAATGAACCAAGGTGTCCTGACTCGAGAGACGCGACTGCAGAGATTGGGCCAGCTTCGTACCAGCGGAGCACAGGCCATTAAGCATCTAAAAAAAAAAAGGTACAATACAGTCGGTTGAGAAAAATTATCAACGACCGGAAATAGTCGATGGAAGAGATGAAGAGCTTCGTTCTCTTCGCCACTTCATTTAAAGCCTCATTGAGTACCAAAAAAATGAAGAAACTGAAAGGTTTCAAAAAAATGTGACTATTTATTTTTCTAATAGAATTATTAAGTTTTTCACTCGATTGAATTAAATTAATTGTGTGTGTGTAAGGCTATTTTTTACTGTACTATTGAAGCATCGAATCTCACCTGCAGATAAGTAAGCCAGCTCCCGAGGCACTCGTTCACCTCCATTTGGCTCTTCGAGACTGGATTGTCGCCGTTGGGTTTCGAATCGGCGCCGCCCTCGGCCATCTCGGAGCCCCGAGAACGCAAGCGCGCGCGCCCTACCCCGGCTCTCGCGATTATCGAAAGTTTCGCGACTGGTTTCACCTGTTCGATCATCATCATCATCATCATCATCATCATCACCATCATCATCATAACATGAGCAACGACGTACATTAAATTCTACAATTTTTTTCTCGATTCCACATCAAAGTTACATTTAAAAAAAAACACACACACGATTTCCAATAATAATAACAATGAATTATTAAACAATATCTCGAAACTTTTTTTTATAAATCGAAGCTAACTAAAAAAAAAAAAAAAGCAAAAAATCTCTCGAGCAAATAAACGAAGACAACTGTCGACGACGAAAATTAAGTCAGTGGTCAAATTTTTTTAATTGCAAAGTCAAACAAACGGATATAAACAGACGCGAACGTGTCGCCGTCGCTGCACATGTCGGATAACGGTTCGTACCGGAACATTCGCGATTATGCTACGTCCAACAACGTTGTTTTCAACTTGCATGAGATAGAAAAATATTGAAGACGACCGATCGATGAAATTACAGAAATTATGGGATTCGGATCGATACTCACATTTTTTTCGAAAATTCGTCGAACCCGTTGCTGGCGCTGCGCGCCCGGGAAAAGCGTCGGAAAACGCTGTGGATAGTGTATTGACGTGAGACCATAGCGACCGGCGGCACCATGATATTCCGCTGCCTGTAGCACATAATCCCGGCGCAAGTGTACCGTACTTGCGCACATCGTTCTTGCATCTCTCGCTCTGTCGTTATCCGGCTTGGGGAGTTTCGCGACGGAGAGATTCGCGAAAGAGAATTGCGAAAACGGTCGTATAGTTCCACTGAGAAAACACAGATGAGGACACGAGCTTGTCTTCGAGGCTGGGCGACCGAAGAGCTCTCACTTATCCTTGAAAAGCGTTTCCGGACGATGCAGTCACAAATCGTTCGTTCAAATTTTTAGTGTCGTCTTTTTTTTTTTTAATTCAATGTAGGATAGAATAAGAGCGAAAATTTTCCACCCTGATGAGGGCGAGTATCAAAAATATAATTATATGTGTATCGGGCAATTACTTTTCTTTTTATTTTTTATGAAATAATTTTGTGAAGTTTTCTTTTTATTTTTTATGAAACAGTCGATATTCCTCCGCTTTTTGTTTTTTACTTCGCATATTTTTTCTCAACAATTGTGAAAGTGCTAAACTGTATCGAGCCTAATTTGACGATTTCCTCGCCAAGTTCCAAAAATATATATTTTTTCTTGAGAAAGTTCCAATTCGTTGTTCCGCTAATTTTCACTGTTCTCACGATATCCCGTTTTTCGATTTTTTCGGCCGTTGAACTATTTTCGTTCGTCGACTCTTCGCATTCAGCTACCTTTCGTCAGCACCTAGTTCGCGCTCCTCTTTTTTTCTTTGATTTTTTTTTTTTTTTTTTTTTTTTTTTTTTTCATCGCCTGACGTCACGCGACAAAGCCCCTTTCACCCGAGCAAGGTTCACCGCAACTCCGAATGCTCGTCGACAGCTCGAGAGAACCGGAGCCCCTCTGCTTGCCGAGAGCGCAACCGTAGTACCGTTCATCGACGCCGATTTACTTTACCATTTACCACCCTATGGCAAACCCGTCGTTTCTTCTTGCTCGTCGCGCGAAATTAATCCCGCGTCTCCCGAATGCCTGTAAAGACTTTTCGCAGGTGAAATTCACAGAAGCCAAACCGATATCCCTGTTCAAATGTGACGAATTCTCTGAAAAATAAAATAAAGCCTCTTTTTAGTAATAATTTCAATATATATACGAATAATCTCTTATTAAAAAGCCTAAAAAAATAAAATATACAAATGTTTCTGCATCAAAAAAATTCAATGGGTTGATAAAATGATCGCGCATCTTCGCAACTCCACAGGTAGCGAGCACGTGCCCGGGAATAAGGTGCATCTTCGTCTCGTTTAACCTTTCACTCAGGGAAAGATAATTCCCTCGAGGCCGTCGGATCGTAATCATCATCATCGTCTTCATCTTCGGCACTCTTTCGGTGTGATAAAAAAAGTGAACGAGGGAGATGTAAGACGCTGCGCAATATCGCGGTCAGTCATACCTTCGTGGATTTCAGTACAGGCAAGATGTCTGACATATTCTCAAATCGTAATGTTACCTTCTCGAAGACTGCCCCGCAGATGGGCCGACGGCAGCTTTTTATTAGAAAGGTTGGACGTACATTTTTTTCACCATGCTCCTCGCATACACGCCGTTTCTTCATTTTCTTCATTTCACAGAGGGAGGGTTACGATTTGTTCGATCCATAATTGATCAACTAACCGAAGCTCAGAGTTAATTAAACGCTATGGCGGGTTTCGCCGGTCAAGCGAACGCCGTTGATGTCGCATCGACTCCTGAAGGTAAATTTACCCGACGTCCGCAGCGCCGAAGAAGTCGAGGAATCGAAGAAAAAGTGGCGACGATGATCTTCCTCGAACCCCGAAGATATCCGCGGCCGAAGGGTCGTAGCATCGTCGAAGCCGATCGAGAAAGAGGGCAAGGGACAGACGAGAATAAAAAAAAGGTCACGCACTGCCGGGCCTTCGGTGAGCGAGATGAAAAAGAAGGTGACTTAACGGTAAAGCGAGTGTAACCTTATAGGTGCGAGTCGGAGAAGGCGCGCAGACGCGAGCGCGACCGGGCGAGAGGCGAAAAGAAAAGGGAAAGAAGGGCAATAAAAAGAGCTTCGGACATCCACTGACCGCGACCACAAATATTTTTTTTTTCACGTATGTAATACACGTACGTTGTGTCTCCACCCGCGCTCAATATGGCTGCATGAGACGTGGTATTAGCGCAAGCCGGAGAGCAAGGGCGGACTCGCAACCGGGCACGACCGGTTGATTGGATTTTTGTAACTAGACTCGGTCCCAACTCCGATAACAACATTTATACGTAATCGTTACTTTTATAATTTATGATGACGTAATTATTATCGTTATTATTATGAGAAATGTAACGACGCGACCAGGATCCTGAAAGTCGTATTGGGCCACAGATATCGAGGTTGAGCTTGCACATGCGTGACATTCAGAATAGATTGAACAATTACCGATAAATTCGATTTTTTTATCATTCAAAAATTCCAGATTATTCGAACATTTTACGATAAATTTATGAAATGAAATCTACGCACATTGCCAATAAATTATTATTACTCATCGAACATCCTGCCATTGGATTCTGTGTTTGTAATTTTAAAAGGTGAAACCATTGAATTAAAATTGGGGACCGATTATTTGCAGTGGAGTTCGAACGACGAATTATCGACGACGATATTTTGGATATAATTATCGGATACAACGAATGATAAAATTTTCGGGGGATTTGTGCGACGATTTGTACAAGGCAAAGTCGTGACGGGCGAGATTTTCGACGCCTTTATAAATCTCGATTTGCATTTAATTTCCGGTCTGCAATACAACGTGATGGTCCGACTGTGATGGCTCGAGCTGGCAGCGGTTTTGTGCACCGGCGCAGCATTTCACCAATTATATCTACCGAAGACCCGACGAGGAACGTCAGTTTCGTCGCGTGGGACCGCTTTCTTCTCGGGCACATAATTGTTAGACGCTACCTTTATCTTTGTACATGTATATAAAGAGAGTTTCATGAGTCGTCTATACGCCGGAGAAAATAGTTTCTGGTATAATAATTACACGCTGCCTACTCGGCCGAGGTTGGCTGTTATTAAAAAAATTAAGAATTTGCTTACAAGCAAAAGTATAATAGAGAAGGAAACCGGAGAAATTAACACTTCAAATTATTACAATGAAACAATAATTAATTAACGTTTTTCCGCGTGTATAATTTTCACATTCGCAATAACAATGCAACATTCTTGAAACCACAATTTCGAAAAAAAAAAAAAAAATCAAACAGCAAGAGGTCAAAAAAAAAAAGAAAAAAATGTTAACTTATCTGCACCTTAGTGTAGATCGGTGAACGCAAGAGAACAGAAATGTTTAGCCTCGGAAGGGTTGGACGCGTTAAAAACCCACGTTAACATGTAAAAATAAAAAATTAGTATTCAAGCGAAAAACAAATATAGAGAATTATAATTAGCAAGAAAAATTAAATGATACATTCGAAGAGAAATTAAATATTTCGCAGCCTTTAACGAAAAGGTAATAACAAAAACAAGAAAATATCGGAGAGAGTGAAAATTTGGTTGTTCTTTTTTTTAACGGCTGAGTCGAGACAGCGCTCTTGGCTAAGTGCCCTGAACTCTCGTACCGCCGTCGCGCCGGTTGAATACTCGGAGTATCCACTAGAAAACGTAACGACCTTTTCCCCTTTGGAGATACGCACGCAAGGCGCGCGAGTTGTAATGTCTACGGGCCGGCTGGGACATCGACGAGTCCGAGGCAAAGGCCTGTGGAGGCACGAGCATAGAAGCTATATACCATGGGGTCCCCTGACGTACCACGGACTTTCATATTACAATCCAGCTCGCTTTGCAGAGGTGTACGAAGGCCCAAGGAAGTCGAGAGACCGCAGATTGGTGCGCCGAGGCACTCCGCGATCGGACGGTGAAGGGAACGGATCGCTCGTCGCCGTTCGAACTAAACTTTCCAACGAGCTATTTTTCAGCGTCGAAAAAATTGATATTAAGAAAAGAAAAAAAAATAAAAAATAAAAAATAATACATTTTTTAATTTTAATTAAAAGTGAAACTTAACGATAACATTTTACCGATTGGACGGTGAGAATCTGTTAATACGTTCGAAAAGATATCTAAAAATCACATAAATTTGCAGTTATAAGATACCTCATTTAACAAAAAAAAAAAGAAGTAAGTTCGCGTTATTTTAATTTTTTTTTTTTATGTATTAGAGACTTTTCGAGCTGCGCTTTAATTCACGAACATTTTTCTATGGATTCTTCGAGTGAATTTTTTCTTTTTTTTTTTCTTTTTTTTTTCGAGTGAACAGGATCTGTCGGTAAAGTGTCGAGTGTCACCTGTGTGAGTAGCCTTAAAGGTCACAAGTGAAAGAACCGGAGAGAGACAGATAAGAGTGCCGGTACACAGAGGCGACGAAGCTATAGCCCGAGAGACTTCGATGCCCGGTGCAGTTTGTACGAAGAAACGATGAAGGACCTTACACAGCTGTCCGTAGTGATGGACGCGATACACTTTCGACATATTTCCTACTGACCCCAAATTAAATTTTTTTAAATAGTACACTCGAAAAAGTTTAAAATTAAAAAAAAAAAACATATATTCACTATCGCGAGAAAACGAGTAAGACGGGCTTGGACGAAATTTCTCCAGCTAAAAGGAAAGTCGTTTTTCTCGAACTAGAGGAATTTTCCATAAAGGGAGTTAAGCGAGTAAGTCCTTTTTCCTCGCATTCCGCACGACCAGGAAGTGTCTCGGAGTCAAAACGTGGATTGAATGAAAAATAGAAAAAAAAAAAATTCAAAAGTCGGAAAATAATAGGATAACCAAAGTGGTCGAGAAGGGATATTTTTTTATTCAGTAGTTTGGACCAGAAATAAGAAAAAAGTTGTTTGAAGAGGGAACAGTGGAGAGCGAAAGACGTGAAATAAGGGATGTTTCGGTGTGGCTGATGCGTTTTAACGGGTCGGTGATACGTGAGAGTTTTCTCAGTGAACTGGCCGCGCCGCAAGAAGATATTGGATAATATGATCCTGACGATAGGGATCTTGGTGTCCCTGCTTGGGATCCTGGCAAGCGAGGTCCAAGGTGAGCTTCCATTTCTCACCCAAATATTTTTTTCCTTTTTTGACGCCAGTTGCTTTTTTTCTACCCTTAACAACGTCCAGGAGAAGCTGTAACTTGCTACTAATACCGAGCAGCTTTGAACCGACATATGCCCAAAAAATTGTATAAATGCTGTAAGATTTTTGTGCAAAGTATATCCGCAAAGGACATCCAATTTCAATGATTCACCACTTGGTGCCTTCATCAGAGGATCCAAAGTGTTAACGAATTACATTACCGGAGTTGCTCCGATATTATATATTATATTATATATTATATTATATATTATATTATATATTATATTATATATTATATTATATATTATATTATATATTATATTATATATTATATTATATATTATATTATATATTATATTATATATTATATTATATATTATATTATATATTATATTATATATTATATTATATATTATATATATTTGCGTCCAAATGCAGAAGAGTTGAAAGAATAGCGAACTAATGACAAAGGCAAAATATTCGAGACTCTGGCTGCAGTAAAAAACCATTGGCACATAAGTTTGTGTGTTTTTTGTTATTTTCGTATGTGTCTCGTCTTGGCCGGATTAAGAATTTTCTTGTTTGAGGGAGAAGGGCGGGGGGGAGGTGTTTGGGGAAGCAGCCGGGTGAAACCGTCGCGGTTGAAACATAAGGTAGAATATGGCCGAAGCGAACGTTATACGCCCCCGGGATACCCCGCACCCGGGGAATGAGAACGAGAACAAAAAGAGCTGCGCACGGCGCGCGGTTCGCTCTCGCCGCCCACCCGCGTATCTCGCTGTTTCTCCGTCGCTTTAAACTCGAAACCCGAGGTCACCCGGTATAGGAGACTGTGGTTGTATCAAAAAGTCCATGCATGTATGTCCATCTGATGACTATTCTTGCCGATGTCGGAACGGCGCCGGTGTTTTCATCGACCTCCAAGTTATTGTCCGTTAAACTTCCACCGAACTCGAGTGAACTTTCGTTTCGAGTTTATTAAACACGTCCTTGCTCCTTGTCTTCGTCACGATCTTCACTTGTCACCTTTCGCGATCATGCGTATCGTTACTACGGTGCGAAATGAACGACATGCGTATTTGCTTCAAAGGACGAAATTTATTAATTGCAATCGCACTATTTATCTGAAATGGGAATCGTCGAAAGTCGACTCTTTTTGGATTTCCGATTGAAACTTCAATTTTCTCGCTAATCGATCATTCGTGCATGTGTCGCTCATCGCACGGAACGCTTCCGGTCATCTGCGTGTGTCTCGGTTAATTCTTATCTCTATATTCGTTACAAAAAATTTCAATTTTTTTTTTTTGTACTTCAGGATGGTAGAAGTGCAGTCACAGAATTTCAAACTTTTTGTAACGAAGTTTAATAAGAATGATGTATCGATGAAAAATTGTATATAACGCCATGTTGTACACGCATGGAGTTATTGGGGCAGGACCGGAAGCTCGGACGTACCCCTCGTCGGACACCTGACTCGGCTATAGTGCAGTCGAAATGCGATACCAATCGCGTCCTGTGACCCCCTTTCGATTTCACTACGTTCGCTTCGTACTTGTACCTCCTCATGTGTCTGTTACGTAAACGAACTCATGCGAAAGAAATATTATTACTTTTATGTCCAAGCTCAAATGTACCCAGTACATTTTTTTCTTTTAGAAGTTGCGCTGTTTGGCCTTGCTACGGCCTTACTTTCAGTCTCGCGTCGGAAGAATATCAGAATTTTTTTTATAAATAAAAATGAGCGGCGTAACAATAATTGCATCCGTTTACCTGTCGATAAATCTACATATCTGTACGAACATACTTTGTACTTAAAAAGCTATCGCGTGACTAAAAACACAGAGAAAAATTTTTTTGTAACGACTACACAAAAGAAAATCGCAATTTACCTTATACACTATCGCATAGAAAAAATTATAAAAAAAAAATGTCACAAAAGTCGTAGAAATAATCGACGGCTATGGACGGTCTCAGTCAGAAGCTGTTCTCCAAAAAATGTGATCACGACGAAATCTAAAACAAAAATGTATGTTTATTCGTTAAAGCATAGATATAAATCGCTATAATGTGTTAAGAATAAATTCGTCTATCACGCATAAATTATTAACCACCTCGCCTGTGAACTGTCGCGGTTCATTTTTATATGTATGCTCAATTTTTGCTGCAATATGTTTGCATTTTAGTATTCTATTTTCATTGGTTTTCTATCTTCCTATATTTTATTTTGTTTATCGGTATATTATTCTCATTCAACTTTGGCTCGTAATCTATTTTTTGCGCCGTCTGCCATACTCCTGTTCTATTCTGTATCTTGATGTACGAAAGTTTCAAGCTGTTTGGGTCTCAGAACACGCAATAAATAAATCCATCTATGTTCGCGAGCGATTGGGGGAAATTTCAAGGTATACAGAATTAGCTTTTCTCCGTATTCGACCGGTTGCGTTATAATCTAACAAAGTTAGACAAAGCTGTTGAGCAAAATCGGGAGCATCGCGTGATTGGAGAATGCTCGCGGTCGAGATGAGAGAAATTTAATTGCAGCTACCTGAGACGCCGAAGACCGGAAGATATAAGTACGATCTATTCCGTTCGTTCGAATTGGGCCACAGGAAGTTTGCGGAGTCATCTCGTGCGAGTTTACCACTCGTACATTACGCGGCGTACTTACCCATCAGAGTATTCCTCAATCGACGGTAAAACGTTTGATCCACTTGCCGCAAACTCGACTCTCATTCATGATGGATGGTGTCTGAAAATTGAGGACAAACTTTGTAATGTCATATCAGGTGAAAGTGATTTATTACACATCGAACATGTACGGATGATGTTTAATTATTTTTACAGAACCGATTGAGAACGTGACACGAATTTTATAGTATTTCAAGCCTTCGACCCTAAAAAAATATTAGAAGCATTGCAGAATTTTAATCCGACGGGTGTCGATGGGTTAAAAAAATATATTGCCACGAAACAAAGGCTAGGAAAAATGTGGAAAAATTCAACAACGTTCGTACCGATCATCCGAAAATATCGTGTAAATTTCTGAAATATCCGTCGTGCCGTTTCAGAGATATTTAACGAAATATCCGGGTCACACTAGTCTGTTTCAAAGGATTTGAAGTGTCTGCTAGGAATTCTTATTGTATGGTCGGATAACGGCACTATGCGATGCAGTTACTCGAATAAAAACAAAAAAACAACAAACAAAGAAGTTGTTCTGCTTATCGAGCCAGTTCTCGATTCCGTATTCCGCTCATAAGTGCTCGGTAATCATATGGAACATGAACAATATGTTTTCTCTTCTGACGTAAAGTTGGCCGCGCTTTTAACGCCTACCTGCCCGAGTCTCGATCGTTGCCTCTCGCGGGATATTTATTTATTGAGATTCGTTTCTGGTATCTGCGTATGGGTGCGACTATCAATGGTTCGTCGTCCCTGCGCATGCGCGACCCACGCTTCGCGCACAAACACGGAACTTTCAATCCACGGGACGTAAGAACCTGCGATCGAAATTCTGACACCCGGTATATTGACACGCTAGGTAAAAAATTATTTGGCTCTGTGATATAGCGGCAGAAAAAAAATTAGCTCGAGGCGCCGACGAATAACGAAAGATCGTTTCGTGGCTCCGAGTTTGAACTACAGCGATCGGCGAAGCATTTACGCCATTCTGCTCGAACCGATTCGACCCGCTCTCCCCAAAAGCGTGACTCATTCGCTATCCACCGGTCGAATATCCTGCCAGATTCGCGCATTCCGCAGGTTCGTAAAATTCCAACATAAAATTCTGGAGAAAATTCATACACACCGGGCTATCGAAAAAAAAAAAAATATCTTTGTCACTAAAAATATCTATGCGTTAAAAAAATTATAAATTTTATGAACGATCTATCGAAAATTAAAACTTATTCCATCTTTCATCTATTTATTACTTCCGGTCCAGAAGTTACTTGAAAAAAAAAAAATCAACTGAATTTAATGAACGATAATAAATAACGCCTTGTAGCTGCTTTGATGTACAGTGTCAGGTATTATTAAAATGAACCGATAGCTCTTTGCACTTTATGTGTGTCAGTTCGACTGGTATTATAAAGTCGGTAGTTCTGGTTCACCCAGCCGATCCAGGTCGAGTCAGGGCGTTGCTCGCGATCGCCTCGCAGCTTTTCTTACACGGCTTACGTGCCGGTCGGTACGGTAGGGTAAAAGTAACTATCTGGATCGACTTTTGCATCCCGAGCGAAGAAACGCCCGGATAGACCTCGGGCATTATCTGTGGGATAGACGTAACATTTAAGGATCTACAGCGGTGTGTGCCGAGCGATGTAGAAAACGACACTGGCAAAACGATGTAACGCCAACTAACGCGCCGATTCCTCAGCTTACCGCATCCACGTTACTTCACGTAACTACACACGGTCGAACATATTTTCCTACTCGCACGGCTAAGTTCCGATATACCGGGCCAGAAATACCTCGGTTAATGCGAAACGAACGATCGAGGATCGTGCAAAGATCGGACGTTCTTTGCACGATCTTCGCGTGGGCGAGGCTCGCCTTGGGATCGCCGCGGTGTGTGGAACAGATCGCAGGTGAAATGTGCGAATGACGGTTAATCTAGTCCCATGGAAAGTTTATACAGAGCTGCAGGCGATAAAGTAATAAATTAAAAATAAAAAAAAACGCACATGAAATTTTTAAATCGCTTTCTCAGGCTCTTAGCTCGAGGTACTTCCGCAATATTCCTGCATGAGACCACCCGGAATGATGGTACAAGCAGTTCACTCAAATTGTCAAATTTCAGTTGTCTTAAAATTTCGCTTGAATCTCGATGTTTATTTTCAATCAAATGAAAAATGATTGCAGACTAAAATTTTCATTAATTTTCATCAAAAAGATATTGCGTTTATCAATAATTCACACAATTCCATGTACTGCCTCACTGAAATTTCATTTCTGTGATATTGATATTTTATGACAAAGACGTGTAGTTGCAGACCGTTTCTTCGTGAGGGAGCAAAGTAATGGAATAATATTTCGATGAAACAATGCTTAATATTAGTCTGCAATATGAGTATTAAAAAATGAGATTTTTCAAATCCAGGGCGTTGCGTTAATATACAGGACAGATGGATTTTCTCACTCGAAGGGAGAATAAGAGAAGGTATTAGAATGCCTGGGAAAAAGAGTGGACGTTCGCGTGAATGGCTCGTAGGGCTCTCGACTGTGTTAGCTGAACTTGTTAGGTCAGAAGCGATAGGCTGTTAGTTAAACGTAAGAATTTGTAAATCCAATATAGGCGTGGCATGTCGCGAGGGAAACTCGGTAAGAGCAGTCGGCAAAGTCAGGTGGAGTTTACGTTAGACCGACGGATGATTAGTATTCGAACTTCAATGTGTGGAAGCGAGCATGCGTCGTAGAGTTGGAGTAGCGCTCGAATTCGTCTCGAATGCAGGGATCAACATCTGCATTCCCAGCGGGAACCGCGTCGCGACTGCATAACAAATTACATAACGGTATATAAAAAGAACGAGCGCGATGCGTCGTGCATTCTACAATGATCGAAATGCTCGCGTCAAAGGTTCCCACGTAATTAATTGTACTCTCATTAGCTTACGTCCGTCTAAGAAAAAAATACCTCACTGCCCACAATTGGTCTATTCTATTTTGTTTTAATTTTTTTCACGGGAGATTTTCACTGCTTTGCAAAATTGATGATTTGCAATGCGTAGAAAATGTGGCGCTCGGATATATCAGAGGCTTACCTGTGGGATTAAATCATTATTTAAAAAAAAAATCACTCGGGTGGATGTCAATTTTTTACAAATATTTTTTCGATCCATTGAAATTTAAGAAGAGGAATAAGTGAAATTTAAAGAAGATGGAAGGAAACAATTCATTCTGGTACATCAACGTAAATTTTGATGTCAAAGAATCAAAATTTATCTCGGTTATTGATATAATTTTTTTTAGCCACAAGAAGACGATGTTAGGTCGTCCGTAATTTATTTTAATTAAATTTGTTCTACGAGAAACGTAGTAGGAACGAAAACACGTATGGAAAGAATGAAAAACGATCGACCTTGTAGCGAGAGTCGTCTCGAATCCTAAGCGAGTTGGAACGGAAATGATAATTTAACAATGGCGGTTCGTCCGTAGAATCTGATCGTGTTGGAAATCTTCCGTCGAATCTTCCGGAAAGCACAAAGCCTATCAAACTCGTCACACCGGGACAACAATAAGACAGCATCGTTGGAGACAGTCGCGGATTCGAGTTCTTTCTTTTGTTCGCGATAGACAAACGAGGAGCGCGCGAGCGAACTTACACAAGAAAACCCATAGCTATCTCTGACAAGCGATTCCGGAAGACTTTCCCTGGACGATTGTTTTCCACCTGTGGCCTAGACAGTCATCCGTCGGAATTATCATCTTCCCAAGAATTACAACCAATGGCACACGATGATGAAAAAAAAAAAGAAAATTCTCGCGCGATACTAATTGTTTATGGCGTTGATTGCGCGGATTGTAGAAGTAATTGAAACGATTTAGTCGCGGGAACTTTAATTAACAATAATGAATTTATTATCCAGACATTAATGAGATCCTCCGAATATTGGATCGAGAAAAATGCTCCATTTTTGCACACTTGTCAGGAGCCTAAATTCCGCTCTAAAATTAAATCTATTTGATTTTTTCATCTTGCCTGCATTAGATCTGACATTGCTTCAAATTCGCCAATCCTTAATTTTCAGACAATTCGGATAATTAAATAATCTCGAGAAAAAATTCTGATGACACAGAATAAAAATTGGATTTAAACGTCCAGGTCGCTCCAATGACTGGAAATAATTGCCGAATTATGCCACATCTGACATATTATTTTTTAAATTTTGTACGAAACACAAATTACTGAAATAGAGTAATAAAGTGCCGAAGTGGAATAAAGTACCGAACGAATGAATTGCAATTCTCTTGGACATTCGAATATTAGTATTTTTTCCGAAGGAAACGAGTACGAATAGTTTGAAAAGTCCCGTTTTATTTCATAACGATTTCATATCTCGGACAGAAGGTTCACCACAGACATCATTGAGTTTCGTAACTTCGTTAACAAGTCGGCAGCCCGGGCTGGTGTACGCGCGATACGCCGTCGCGGTTAAGACAATGGATTGGGAAATCCAATAAAAGCAAATCTTCGTCTTTCTCTGCCTCCTCGACTGTTAGTTTCTCGCCTCTCTCCCTTCCGGTTATCCAAACGTCGAAATTCACGAGCACTCCGGGTCAAAAATCTTTTTTCCCCTTCCGTCGAAATTATGAAAACACCTGCGGTCATCGGAGAATTGAGTTTATCATGCAAAATGCAAAATGCAAAATAGTCAAATTAATTCGACGAGAAAAATAAAAATAAATAATAATTTTTTTTGGCGACAAGAAGAGTGTTTTGCCTATCCGGCAAGTTTATAATTACGAATAAGTGCGGAAAAAAAAAAAAATTAACTGCGTTGCCGTGTGTTTTCCAAGATTGCGCGGTTGGAGCGCGCACTTAATACGCAAGTGCGATAATAAACAGCGTTTTGTGTAACGAGCCGCCCTCGTCGAAACGTTTCACACCGTCGAAAGTGTTACCCACGAAACGTAAAAGTACCGACCGGTTCTTTCCCTCTTTCTCGACTTTTTGCGAGTCTATTTAACCCGCTCTCGTCACCGGCAGTTCAGGCCGCAGAATTCACTCTCCGATTTTTATATTTCATTTTCTACCCTATGTTATTAATACACGAAACTCGTTCGCGACTCGATCTGCGCTGTATCCGGTTCCTGATCGAAGTCGCATGCCCTACGGACTGCGGATGTGAATTAAATTCGTCGAGAATGTTGTTCCAATTCTCGAGCGACATTTTCGAGTTATAAGTTAAAAAAAATCATTTAGCATTTGGTTAAAAAATAATTCAGTCGCCTTGTAACAATCACACGATTAAAAAAAATTACTTCTGTCCGTGCAGAATAGAAATAATAAAAAGTCCGAGGGTGGAGTGATCAGGCGAGCCGGCATTTCATATCGCTTTAAGATATTTGTATAGAGAACATTTGTAGAAAGAAAACAAAAAAAATGACTGAAAAATAAAATTAATTAATTAAAATTTCGAAAATTAAATTTGCGTCCTCTTTTCCTTCGGCGTAACGCCCGAATAGTTTGTTTCATTTGTTCAATGAGGTTGCCGGGTCACAACCTAACGAGTATAAAAAACATTCCTTGGCGTCGCTGATGTTGAAGTTGTTCGTCGACACGTAGGTTGACTTCTGGCATATCGACGCAACGTGTCCAACGATAAACCGTGCCCGCGATTCCGACTCTCCTCGCTCTCGTGTCTCGTATTTACCGTTATTTCGGCGTTGAGGTTTCGTAACCGAGTGACCCACACCCGGTCAGGGGACCGTTTACCGAATGCCAGAGACCTTTTCATCGCTCGACGTACCCAGAAAAAAAAAATAATCATCATAATAACAAAAAGAGAATACCTTAAAAATTTGAAGAATACTCGTGTCTCGAAGTAACCGAGGAATAAAATCAGAAAGACGTATGGCCTGTCCTCACAAATTGGCACAAAGGCCCTTATGATTTCAAGCGCGCAATAATTATTAATTAAATGAATGCTCGTCGACAAAGCTGTCCATCTTTATAACCCGTAAGGAGCACAGGGGAGAGCAGTGAAAACGATTAATTACAGAAAATGCGAACGAGGATTCCGGTGGAGAGAACAAGATTCTGGTGCGTTAATTGCCCGGAGATAATTATTCAAGTTTATCCATGCGAAATAATGTACCGTTGGCGCCTACGCTCGGATTAAATTAAATAGGAAGATTTTAATGAAAATCCATCTTAATGAGAAAAACATCTTTGAGTCGTACTCCTGAATATTTTTTTAACCAGTGAAGAGCCATCACTTGACCATTTTTTTTTTTTCATTAAAAGGATCAAGGAATGGAAATTAAATGAAAAAAAAAATTCGAACGTCCTCGAGACGAGAACGGAAGTCGTGCGCGACCTCACACGGCACGCTCGCACAGCGGTCGCATCGAGGCCTCGGACGCACGCAGATATAATAATCGATCGCCGATCGTATCTCAGATCTTGTCTCAGCCTAGGCAAAACTCGATCGTGACCTCCGTTCGTCGGAGTTATGCTTTCTAATATCCCAATGCCACGTACAGTAAAAGCCTTCGAATCGTGACAAAAAAAAAAATCAAAGTCTTCAACCACTCTCATCGAGTCCTGAAACTCGTACAACGTTTTCGTACTCACAGCGATAAAGTCGAGGTTT
This sequence comes from Listrodromus nycthemerus, assembly GCA_963978505.1. Classification (NCBI taxonomy): domain Eukaryota; kingdom Metazoa; phylum Arthropoda; class Insecta; order Hymenoptera; family Ichneumonidae; genus Listrodromus; species Listrodromus nycthemerus. The sequence goes on from OZ021681.1 coordinate 17,322,276, forward strand.
TTTTTTTTTCACTTAGTATTCGATGCAATCGCTAAAATACCATGTAAACCGTACGTCGCGAGAGAGTCGACGTGGAAAGTCGTACCTATGCTCGTTGAATTATTGAATAATTTTCACAAAGTAAAAATGGCGGAAACAAGATGCCCGTGGAGAAAGCTCTAGACCGACTGCATCGTTGAATTATTTAATGCTACCGTGAGATATCCGATTCTCGAGAGCTTCACGCGTTTATCTATCAGGTATCACGTATGTACATAAATACTTTTTTTTTATTCAGTAAAAATGAAAGCAAAGCTATAATTAGCAAATTTTTCAAATCGTTCCAAAAATCGTAAAAAAATCTTTTCAAGTCGAAGCTGTGGTCCAAGTAAGTTTACATGAACAACTGTCTTGAAAACCGATTATTTTACGGCCCTCAAATTACAGCGTGAAAATTATTCGACGATACAATTTTGTTTCCTTCTTCATTCGGCACGTATACACATATATATTGTTTGGTCGTAAATTATGTTTTCTTATTTCTTATTCTCTGGCCTACATACGTGTCATTAATTCGTTACATACTCGGTAGACTATGTACGTAGTCGTAAGTCGCATGGTAAGTACAGGCTTCGAGTATGAGTCTCCGAGCCGGCGCGCATCCTCGTTGTGCAGTATAAATTGCAAGTTTAGCTCGTAGCGTTTGCAGCAAGATAGACGCGTGCCACGATTTCCATCCTACCTACTGACTCTCGCACTTGTTGTGGACTTTCCCTCGATAGAAAAAAAAAAAAAAAAAAGGTGAACAAGAAGCGCGCGCTTGCTCGAGAGCCTCGGGCAGCGCATACGTTTTCGAGCTCGAAGCGCAATGTGTAAGATGCACGTACACACCCGATGCGCGGAGAACGTCCCGACAGTCTGTGTATGTCCGAAGGCACCGACTTGGAACGGAGCTGCAGAACTATACCTTGACTCTCCATCGATTTAGACTTGGACGTCCGGCCAGGGACAATGTCGCATTCGTTTATGCAAACTTGGACAAAATAATAACGATCGTAAGGACATTCCACACCGAACGAACCGTCCATCCGTTCCCAACGCTCAGATTGTGTCAGCATTTTTTTTTATACTTCAAAATTTGGAGAAAAATAATTTACAGTTTTTTTTGTTGCTCAATTTTTTTTATTGGGCTTGCCGGTGAATTTCCCTTCCATATAAATGATATTAATCCGCATACTTAGGCTGAGACTTGGTTGGACTTTGATAAACTGTCGTGCATAAAAGGCGCCCGACACGAGGGAACAGTGCTAATTTGGAACGAAAATTAAGCAATGAAACTCGGAGCTCCGGAAAAGCACATATGGCACGCGAAAAATATGGCGTTAGAATTAAAAGCTATATTTGAGTTAGGAGATTGCGGTGGGAATTCAGACATGGTTATTACGACTGTCGCAAGTGCCACTGACTTTCCTACCATTATTTACATAATTCTTTCTTTTTCTTTTTTTTTTAAGGAAAATAGCAATTTTGTTTCACACATAATAAATGATACTGTGCAGTGCATCCGAGAAGGAGACGATAGAGTTGCATAAAAAAAATTAACGGAAGATGCAATTCATCGTGCATTTGTGTGGTATTCGAATGATGGAATTTACGTGGGATCTCGCACAAGGTCCTCCTGTTGGCATGATCTGAGCCAACAGCTCGAAGAAATGCTTCGCGGATGCATGCTTTGTCACATGTTGTGCAAAGAGGGACATTGTATACCATTGTAGGCAAAATTTACATAACAATAAACATAAAAATTATTAAACATTTTTAAAAATAATTATCTAATCCCGAAAAAAAAAACGAGAATCTATTACTGTCTTAATTTTCCCATCGCGTACTACTCTACCATTATTGTACAAAAAAATTTGCAAATTTAATTTATTTCAATATAAAATAAAAAAATTAAATAGATTTAATTGATTGAAGATTTTATTTGACATTGTTCGATAAAAGGAATTTATCGAAGCGAATCCTAGTTGTGTCCCATTCGATAGACAAACTCTCTAAAACGATCACAATCGCATTATTGGGATAGCAATGTTCGTTCCTTTATGAACTCTGTTTAAAGGGCGTGAAAACCGTCCGAAATATTGGGCTACGTAAATTGTAATTTAAAAAAATAAATAAAAGAGAACCCTGTTAGAATTGATTTTACGTTTCCGTACAAACTTTAACATACTACGTGCACCTATTTGTCGCGCGCTCGCGTAATCTACTTATTATGTATTTTTTTTAAATCCGAGATCACGCACACGTCTTCGAACACGAAGAAACACTGTGCTGAATCGTGTCACGGTTTCCGCACCTGAGGAGCCGATCGTCGTTCGATCGTAGGTCGATGAACGGTAGCTAGACCGACATTGCGTTACGCGCTGAATACTCCGCTGGAGATATCGACTTCGTCACGAATCTCTGAATCTCTGAATCTCCGTAAAGACAAATCTAGTCGACAAGAACCGTAACACTTCGCGTATCAGCTCTCGAGAAAATCGGAAACGCCTGAAATCGTAAAGACGATGATTATTCAGTCTGGACTTTTCACTTCCTTTTACACGACGACGATTTAATTATTTCAGTCAATGTTTCAATCATTAAAATTCGAACAGAATTTTTGTTACCAAAGTTTGATTGTCAATTTATAATTAAACTACGATTTTAGTATGGAATCGAAGAGTTATTTTACTATCGAGAATTCTGACCCAAAATTCGTATAAAAAATTTTTTTTCTCTTAAAAAAAAATAAAATAAATAACTTCCGCATAAAAAGGTGTACCGTTATAGTTTGCAATCTCGCAAGACGAATAGATAAAGAAACAGACGGGATCACAGGTTTACCGAAGCGAGCCTGACGCAACGTACAAGAATCGTTCTGACCCTGGATCGTGCGAACGCGTCAACGTCGAAGAACAGAGAGTATTCTCGTGTTCCCGAGATTCTCGAGTTCACGAGCAATAATACACTCTCGTATTTTTTTTTTATACGCAACGAAAGGAGCGTGCAGAGTGACACGGAGAAGAGATTCGCTTCATCCGGTGATTATCGTGCGGAAAAAGATAAGGCGATTATTTTGTTTACCGTTAAAGCTCAACACACTACCAGTGCAAAATTATTTGTGCAAACTATTTTCCTACAATTTTTCCCGCTAAGAATTTTATTTGCGCTGTTGTTTCTTATGCGATCTGTTATTTTTTAATGTTTTTTGTTATTTATTCAAGGAACAAAATGCGGTCACCCAGCGGTGCCGATGAACTCGCGGGTCTCTCTCTCGGACGAGACACTGTCAGCTGGCACCTTGGCGACCTACACCTGCGACGCTGGTTACGAGCTCTTCGGGTGAGTAAGAAATTTTTTGAAACAGAATAAATAAACAACGCGAACGCGGCAAATTACCTCGGTTCTATTGTCGGGCGTTATTTATGGTCTCGACTAACGGCAATTAAGGACGCAATTAGCGTTCACGAGCGAATAACGGTAAGACCACCGACATCTACAAGGACATTAGATAAGATTCTCTTCGTGTACAGCTTTGTACACTCTTTACACTTTTATTGTGAGTATTTTCTTCATTAGTGGTTGCTTTTTTTTAATACATGAATTTTTATTTCAATTTGTGATAAAAATTTTGGATAGGAAAATATTTCTTTTTTTTTTTTTATAACAAATGAATACGTGGTATATTTGTCGAAAACAGCGGTGAACTCCACGGGGCATTTTATTAATTAATTATTTTCCCTCCCAAGTTTTTCATAAAATGTTATGGATAAGAGCACAAAAGAAATAAATCGGTGCTCTTTAACGCCGGCTGATCTTGGATAATCCTCGGGTAATCGCGCAGCTCTGTCTACCGTTAATAATCATCGCGAGGACTCTGGCAGTGCAGGAAAAAAAGCTAAGCACTTTACATACGCATTCTTCGTAACACGTGAGTCAGCCCAACGGAAAGACGAGAGATCGAAGTCAACTGACACGACTGTGTCCAGTTTTACTCGTGGTAGAGAGCAAAAAAACAAACAACCAAGAACGAAAAATTGGAGAACAACAGATTTTACGATAAGAGACGAAAAATAGACGTTGAAAAATATACGAGCGGACGCGAAATACCGGGAACTACGTGAGAGATGAGACCCGTTGAAAAATGTTATCAAAGCAATTTAAGGATATTTTTGGGGTCATCGAACTCATTAATCGATTGACGAATCGATACGCTATTGACCCACGGCTCCGATCCAATACTCCATGAAAACCAACAAGATACTTCCATTATCCACGAAAAATATAAATAGAAAAAGTAAAACCTGTTCTACGAGTTTGGAGTAATACGGAACAGTACCTGGTCCATTGGCCAATAACAGAATAAGTATTTGAACTACCGTTCGATAATGAACAAAACTTATAAATTGCCGATAGCACGAAACACTTTCGTCGATAGACATTGAATACATCTAAGGCGGAAGCTGCGGTTACTGTAATTACCGTAGTCCAGTTAACCACCCGTGACAATGATAAATTATGGGAACGCATTAACAATTGTCGTGCAACGGTCCTATCTTGTGGTGCAGAGAAAGTAAATAAATAAAATGTGCCAGACTGCGCTGTACTATCAAAAAGGGTTAAAGATGAAAAACCTGATAAAACCGGATTGCCGACAGTTTGGTAGGCTGTTTCAATTGCTGGACCGAAATACATCTCGTCTGCGCTGCACGTGGTCTGTACTGCAGGTATACGCTGGAACTGGTATAATCTCCACAATCGAACGAATCTTGATTACAGTGCTTGCCCTCCGGTCCGATCTCCAATCATAGGCCGTTAGTCTGACTCGGGTGCCTGAAAAAAATGTATATACATATATACATAAATTTATTTCCATGTCGTAAGAAAAATATCGTGGCGGCGTAACGGGTCGCGTTTGTGTGCGCAAGTGAATCGTACTTACAGCAGAGTTTTAACTTGGATTGCACGTGTTACGTTTCGAAGTTGTCAGAGGGTCACGCGTGACCGAAGCTCGTTCGCCGCGTTACGCGTTAGCGCACTCCGACGAGTATCCGGTCTGATCGTCGGACCATAGACCGAAACGACGAATAATGTGCCATTTGGCTTTCGACGTCCCGATAGTCGATAATTATTGCTCAACTGCCCGGTTTGGACTTTCACTGTGGATCCTCGCATTGTCGTTCGAGTAAACCCGCGCTTATGTGGCAAGCAGCTGGCTGCTTACATGGCGTTATATTACCAGTCCGGAGCTTTGGTTGCACAGTCGTTTCCTCAAACGTAATATCCGTTTCGTTTTCCTGATGAGAAAAAAGAAAGAATGAGATCGATACATTATTGTCTACTATAGAACGGATTAAGAGCAATAAAATATGTATGATGAAATTGGTCGATATAGATATAGGTTTGATAATATCTACTAGTTAGGGAAAAAATGTACGAAATGAAAAAATTTTTGCAGACAAACTCTCCTGAAGTGCAGCAACCAAGGAAAGTGGCAAGGGGAGTTACCATTTTGCGGTGAGTGTATACAAATATTTAAAATATTTATGCCCGTTGTTTTTTATAGAAAGATTTACCCTCTTATTCGCTTCAAGCACTCGCTGAAATACGATACATTTTCGTACATCGAACCCGTCTTGATTTCGTCGCATCGAATTTCACTCCGGCTCGAACTTTCTACCGCGATCTAAGTTTAAAACGCTGCGGCGACCACGAATGACAGCGACAAGAATACCGCAAATTAGGCCCAACGTAGTCAGTAAATTACAAACTTAAATCACTGCCCGCGCACCTTCGTTACCTTCGAGTCTATGAATATATACCCATGAATTGAAATTGACTCTACAATACGGCATTTGTATTGTTTCATCGCTCCGAAATGACGAAGTCGTAAAAAAAAGTAAAAAAAAGCTAAAAGAAACTGTTATTATTTGAAACAATAAAAAAATAAGGAATAAAAGCAGGCATCAATTCTTAGATGGCCCAGATAAAAATTATTAATAAGAACCACAGCCGTCCACGCTGAAGGAATACTAGACGGCTCATTCTCGTCGCAAAGTCATACGCCAAGTGTTCCGGCGCGAGGAAGCAACGCGAGTCTCTGAACGGATATCAGGAAACATTTTACGAAAAGTAACTTATTCGCCGAGCACATGTGGTTTCGGTTTCGTTTGCGAAAACATATGTTTGGCTGGTAGCCGGTCGGCAAGCTTCAACTTCTGCTCTCCGAAGCGCTCGTCCATGGCGCTCGTTACGGCTTCGAACAATTAGAGGTCCGTTTAGATGTAATTAATAATGCACCGTATAATACCCAACGACGCGGATCTCGCGGGCAAGCAGCAGCGCTACTAACCCGCACGAGGTATAATTCCCGTTGTTAGTACCGGCTCCAGCAGTTATACTGTCGCTTCTCTGATTTCCACATTGTTTGCTTCTCTCGCTTTCCCTCTCATCCGTACAGCCGTGAGATATATAGTTTCCTTTTTTTAATCTTCCTTCCACTTCTCTTAATCCTTCTCGTGACGTGGCAAGAAGACACGACTGTACAATCGGTAACCCAGTTTCCAGTTTCGTTCCTTGCTTGCTAAACCGAGATGACGTTATGATTTCGACTACTTCAGTTCGCTTTGCATTAATAGACGAAAAAACATATGCAACTCGATGTATCTTCGCACCTAGAGTCGCAATGACCATGTACATGTTTTTCTTAATTTTTTTCAGGTACGAATGTAGCTTTTCGTAGACCGGCTAATCAGTCGACGACGGTGCGAGGCGGTGACGCCGGCCACGGCAACGATGGCGACATTAGTACGGAGCACGATGGAAAGAGGTGCACGGAGACGCAGAGTGAACCCAGTCCCTGGTGGAGAGTCGACCTTCTGAAACCATACGCTGTTAAGGTGGTTCGCGTGACAACACGCGGATGCTGTGGTTCGTTAAACTTTCATTCGCTGCTCGCTCACGCCAATGGCAATCGACCAAGTAAATTATTAACATTTTTTCCTATTCATCGTAGGTCATCAACCACTCCAAGATATCGAAATTAGAGTCGGCAACAGCAGTGCCGAATTGCAGAGAAATCCACTCTGCGCTTGGTTCCCGGGCACGATAGGTAAATTTAATTAACCAAGAGTCCTGGTAATATATCGTGCCAATTGTTTACCCTTGTACGTCCATACAATAGTCCGGCACATCCACTATCTTCATCGACGCTCAGCTTTGCCTGGGATCGATATTTTTCAGCTTCCTTGTAGTGGAATCGATATGTCAGAATGGACCAGTTGTCTGTTGCTCTGAAATAAGAACACAATCCATAGTTTAGGCATAACGAGCTTTAAAAGCTGATTCGTATATTGTAACAAAACAAAAAAAAGCTCTCTATGTTGGCAGGATTAATATTAATGCAAATTTTTTGTTTTGTTTTTGTGTAATCAAAAGAGGAAGGGATAACAAAGACGTTCGCATGTGCGAGAGCATTAGTTGGACAATACGTCTTCCTGCAGCTTGTCGGCGTCGAGGGAAGTCTGAGCCTCTGCGAGGTTGAAGTATTTGCCACGGACGGTCAGTTGCGCAACCACTATATCGGTTAAAATAATTTGTCGTCTACAACCATTTCATTGAATTTAATTTTTACTTCTTTCAGAATTTTCCGTGGACAGGTGCGCTCATGCAGGGACACCGGCGGACGCCGATCTAGCAGCTTTCAATTCAACCTGCTACGAATTTGTTGTCTCAAAGGGTGGATCTTTTCAAGAAGCAAGAAACCACTGTCGCTCCCGAGGTGGAGACTTAGTTCATGGCTTCAAGGTAAGCTCGAACTTTTCCAAAATATTTTGAACTTTTGCTGCCTAATGATGGACATGTTAAAAAAACGGAGATAGAGTAGAGATTTCTGTGACCGAACGATTTGATATGTCAATAAATGAAATTCGCATCTCGTTTCTCTCTCGAGTACGTTATTTTGCGGCAAACAATTTTATTTTTGTATTATTCATTCCCTTCAGGGTGTTTCGGCGTCTTTCATACTGAAAAATCTCGAGCGTCGAAAGGAGAAGCTTAAGACGCAATTGGTCTGGATTGGAGCGCAGAAAGAACCGATAATAACGGCAAGAACTTGGCGCTGGGTGGACGGTGAGTAATAAAAAACAAATCCTCTGGAGCAAAATAAAGAATATTCAGAACCTCGTAACGATTTTTTTTATTACCGTGTAAGTCACGGCATCGGTCGAGTCATCGTGCAACAATCGGTTAACGCCGGTCGAACGATGATTCGCGAATTATCTATAGTAGAACGAATTGTGAGAACGGGGTCGGCAGCTCTCGAATACCTCTAAGTGTTATGCAACACGAAAATTTAACCCGTTCTATTCTGTTCCTCATCCCCCTCTAGTTCGAGGTACATCGAACCATTCCTCGCTGGTCGCTTTGGCTGATCTGCAAGACCAGCAATTATTGGACAATTACACGAGTCTCAGGTGGAAATTCCATCGGGGTTGCACGAATTTCTCAACCGTCCTATTTCGTCCCTATTGAGACTAGTCGTTTATGCAATTTTTTTTAATAGCGAATTTTCTCCACTAAATATGATACTCATTGGATTTTATTCTTCATTCGAACGAACACAATATTGAAGAAAAAAATAATCCTAAAAAAAAATTGGCTTCCATTGGTTTCTCTTAAAATTAATGTATTATGGATAGATAGTTAGACACGCCAATTGTTACTGTCAGCGTGAAGCAATTGTCAGTCGAGTCGGAAAGAATCGCGTCGTCACTGTGTTGTTGCGGCAAATGGAACGTGAAAGTAAAAGGCCCCGTGAGGCAATGCAGACCGGAAGTCCTCGATGGATCGCGGTATTCATTTGTCCGCTAAACTCCACCTATTGATATACACAACGGCAGACTCCTGTTACACGTCGTAAATGTTGCATTGTACCTTATGCATAACAATGTGAAACTCTTTTTTATAATATCCAGGGGAAATCGTCCAGCGGCCATCGTGGGGCAAGGATCAACCTAACAATTACAACGGCGAACAAAATTGCGTCGTCCTTGACGGGGGAAGGGGATGGCTGTGGAACGACGTTGGATGCAATCTCGACTATCTTCATTGGATTTGCCAGAGTGGTAAAAACAATTATAATCATTATTATTATCATCAGTATATGTTAATAAATTATAGTGTAAGTATTAAAATTGCAATCATTATTATTTTTTTATTTATAGTTCCTTCGGTATGCGGCAGTCCAGAAAAAGCGGAGAATACAACGATAATCGGTAAAAAAAAAACTATCGGATCAACGATCGATTACGTTTGTCCAGATGGATATATGCTAGTTGGCTCGAAAACGAGAACTTGCGAGACGACGGGATTCTGGAGTGGTATAGCGCCGACTTGTAAATGTAAGATACAATTCCTTTTTTTTTTACAATAAAATGGGTAATTTTGAGAGTTTGTTAATCCTAAGCCAATTATATACTTTGGCATGATATAATCATTTTCTCGCTCATTTTCTTTCGTCGTTTACAGTCGTCGATTGCGGAGCGTTACCGAATTTCCCTAACGGAGTTATAACCCTGGTGGATCGAAGAACGACTCACGGTGCGTTCTCCGATTACGTGTGCAACGAGAATTACACATTAGTCGGTGACACGAGGCGCAGATGCGGGGACGGTGGAATTTGGAGCGGTCATCAGCCTCAATGTCTCTGTGAGCTTTGTCAATTATACCCTTCTCGATAAATTGGAATATACTAGCTATAAAAAAATTGTTATTATTGATTTATTATTTTTTTTAGTCGATTGGTGCCCAGAACCGCCAAAAATAACCGGAGGTGTAGTGACTAGTACGGGAAGACGAGCAGGTTCCACAGCTACGTACAGTTGCCAAAATGGATTTATCCTTTTCGGAGAAAATGTAAGCAATTTTTTTTCACGAATTAAGTGATTATAAAAACAGCCTAAGCCATCGAGCCAGTGAAGACGAATGAGGGAGGTGTAAAAAAATGTTCTGTGGTACCTGTCCAAGCTTAAGAATCTTTGAGTTCAACGACTGTGATAAATTAAAATTCGCAGCGCAATCCCGGCAACGATTATAAGACTCCGCGTATGGAAAGCATAATTATATTTTTGTTTCTACGCCTGCGCAGCTACGTCCGCAGGTTTGATCTCCCGGTAAGTCAGTGCGTGACTCATTGCGCAACAACTTATTCGAATAAAGTCGCTGTAATTAATATTAAATGAGCTACGCGCCGAAATTCGGAGTACGATTTTTTCAACCGTATGTTTCAACATTTTTTATGCCTGCTTCAATGTCATTACTGGAAAGGTGAAGTGGTGAAGATTGTTATTGATTTCTTCTTTTTCGGTAGGTGATAAAATGCGAAGTTGGTGGAAACTGGTCGGGAAAGGCTCCTCAGTGCAAATTCGTCGATTGCGGAGCCCCAGCGCAAATCGAGTTTGGTAACGTTAATCTCGTTAATGGAACCACGACAGTCGCGAGTATGGTGGAGTACACTTGTCAGGAAGATTACTGGCTACTCGGTGAGGCCAGACACGAGTGTACAAGAGAGGGCAAATGGAGTCACGAGACACCGTCCTGCGAACGTGAGTATCAATTGTGAAATATTTTATAAACGTTGCTCTGAGCTTTCGAGCCGGAAGCTCAGGGCGAAAAAAAATAGAGTGCGAAGTCTTCTTCCACTTTCCACGCAATGACAACTTCTATTTTGTAGTTTTAAAAGATAGAAAGCGGAATAATTATAGACAATTGATTTTTTGTTCAAACCCTCCACCGCGCGAAGTTTCGTATAAGGTATTGTAATATTTTTAATAACAAAAACTTCCCGAACGTTACCGGTATGCTGCAGTAATAACTTGTGAGGAACCGGAAGTCCCAGCCGGAAGTTACGTCGTCGGCTACGACTTCAACGTCCACAGTTCGATAGAGTACAACTGTGAGACCGGATATCTTCTTCACGGTGAGGCGAAGCATTCATGCGGCAAGGATGGAGAATGGAGCGGCGAAGTGCCAAGTTGCGAGTGTAAGTCCGCCGCGAGCTTCACAAACTGCAAAATAAATAAGCAAAAAATTAAAAATTACATCCAACAAGGATTCCCTCATCGTTTGTTCCGTGTTCTTATAATTGTAGACATCGACTGTGGCAAGGTTTTACCGGTTTTGAGCGGGGCAGTTGAATACGTCAACGATACGACTCATCTGGGAAGTGAGATAGCGTACAGTTGCACGAGAAATTATCGATTAAACGGCGTCGAAAGGCGATACTGCCTGGACAATGGACAGTGGAGCGACGCTACGCCAAAATGTGAAGGTAAAAATCCTTTTTTTCTTTTCAACAAAAGATAGTTCGATTTTATATGTATATATTTTTTTTAGAAATTCGTTGTCCCGAGCCAATTCTGGCGGAACACGGAATCCTCTCGGTGACTGGAAATGATAGAATGTACGGTAGGACATTGGTGAGGACCGGCACAGCTGAAAATTCCAATACCGGCGCGACGTCTTACAAAATAGGTGCACTGGCAAAGTACAGGTGCGAGAGGGGTTACAAGGTCATAGGCGAGCCACTGTCCACGTGCGAGGATAATGGAAAGTGGAGCGGCGAAGTGCCGCAGTGTGTGTGTGAGTAAAAGTCGCTTGTACACTATCGAACACTCCGTTAACTCCAAGGTCTGATCTTCGAGCGTAAAGCCGTAACTGGGATAATAATGTATCGCGACCGAAGTAGGGGAATTGGCGTTGCTATACTCTGCAGTAGCTCGAACAAAAAAGCTGAAAAAATAGATTATAATTATACGTATGCAGAAAAAAAGGAATTCACAGGCGTTGAAAATGAACTCCCTCAATTTTTGCATCTGATATTTTTTCCGACTTCATGAAAAAAAGCACATTTCTTAAATCGCAAAATCGTTGTATTCACCAATGCCCACTTCTCCCACGGGGGTAATAAAGCTTCGAGAAGGAGTAATGTGCGCTATTATTCTCTCGGGAGCAATAAAATTTTACTGCACATGCGCGCAGATCAACAATGATCATCGGTCAATAATAGACTACTTTCCGCCCGCATTGCACGCGAGGAATGTGGTTATTTTATGGAAGTCAGAAGAAACATATATCTAATTATATTCGTGGTATTATTGCAGTCGTAGATTGTGGAAAGCCATTCGAGACACCACACGGCCACTACACACTGACCTCGAACGCGACGTACTACGGCGCTGCAGCAATTTACGAATGCGACGGTAATTTCGACCTGGACGGCTTCGCTAGGAGGCTGTGCCTTGAAAACGGGACCTGGAGCAGCGATACTCCCGTTTGCAGAGGTGAGGAATGCTCTTCCTGCAAAAGTTTTTTACCCTTAAACTAATTATGTCGAGAGGTTTCTTTACCGAACGTGCGAGTCAGTCATTCCCGAACAACAATTCGGTGTACTGGGGGAAAAAAAAAATAAGTTGAATCATTACCGATGAGAAATGTTTCGATGTTTTTTCAGAGATAAGATGCAAGGATCCAGAAAAAGTTGGTCCTTTATCGACGCAAGTGTCGACCCACAGTGTCGGTGGCGTGGCCCACTACAGTTGTCCACGAGGTCACTACATGGAGGGCAACGAGACGAGAATTTGTCTGCAAAATGGATCTTGGAGTGGAACGATGCCAGCTTGTTTCGGTGAATATTACCTGTCCTCGACGATTTATCATTACTTAAAAAAGAACAAAAAAATTAAACAATGACCGATTTGTGAATATTTCAGCCCTTGACTGCAAGCACCCTGGATCTATAGAGAACGGGCGCGTCATAGTGGTCAATGGATCGACCCTTTACGGCGGTGCTGCGGAATATCACTGTATTCCTCAATACGAGAGAATCGGTCCTTTCTTGAGAAAATGCATGGACACCGGAGCATGGAGTGGGGAAGAACCTAGATGTGAAAGTGAGCATTCATTGACCGAGATTTTTTTTATCTATAAAAATTAATTCACGTTATTAATGGCTAGTTATGACGAATAAGTAAACGTATAAAAATGATTACCAATTTAATTTGGTATTATTATTTCCAGTGATGCCCAACGAGATCGCCGAAGCTCAAGGAGTTGGAACCAGTGTGGGAATCGCTGCTGGAGTCATCATTGTGATTCTTGTCATCCTCGGTTTAGTTTATCTCAGATTGTACGTACTTCGATTCCAAGTCTCTCCAGATTTTTTTTCATTGTCTGCAACATTCGAATAGTATATTAGTATTTTATATTTAAATCTATATTACAAATCTAGTGAATTTCGTTTGCCCAAATTGCTTATTCCGTTAAATAATTCAACTATTTACGATTTAACGATTTTCCCATGAGAAAAAAATTATAATTAATTTTTGTATTTAACTAGGCGCAAAGCAACGCCTGTGAAAAACACCGAGAACGTTCAAGCGGCTGAGAGAAAGGAGGACCAAAGTGCCGCAGTTATGTCTTACGCGAGTCTCAACGACGGCACGACTAATAGGATGTACGAGAATGTACCCGAGGACGGTCTCTACGATAGTCCCTATAGCATAAGTGGAAGCGCCTACGGGTTAGATAAAACAAAATATATACATTCCATCACTATAGAACCATCTTTAGTCTTTAGAGATTTGCAAGAAAATCTCAAAAAAAAAAAATTTTGTTCGTTACAAAAAAATTTAATATTATACTTTTTTAACAGCTACGGCACTCACGGAGGAGGAGGAGGTAGAAGAACGTACAACAGCAGGTCGGGTCACTACGAGGCGGCGCCATTGCCACGAAACGGCATCACGATAAACGGCGTTTCCGTTCGATAGTTTAATGAGAATAAATTAAATCATAGAAGAAGAATGAAAGCGAGATGAAATAAATAATGCCAATTAGCGCGTCCTCGTCGCTCGTTATTTATGAATTCGCGAACGACGAAGATCGCAACTCTGAGCGTGTAAATAATTCGTTTAAAAAAAATCTGTGAAAAGTTGCCGTTTTTTTAATATATTTTTTTTATAAAGAGGAAAATCGTTTTTACCGGCAATTTCGGTCGTCGCGCCGAGTGTATCATTTCTTGTATATAGCGTGGTGTTTCTATAGATTTAATCATTATCATCCGTAGATTATTAATGTTGTACGTATATGTAATTTAGAAGCGCAAGTAGACTGCAAGTGAGAATAAAGCGATGATTTTGTTTCAATTATTTTTCTTGTGAATATGCGTTGGTCGTCGGTAATGATGGTACATACGCGTATTACGTTATCGACGACCAACGACTCTCCATTGCACATTGTTTGCAATATATCTTTTATATACCCCAAATGCTCTACGAGTAAAATATCTCAAGAATCCTTGTTAGGTGAGGTTGTAACCCTCCCCTGCTTCTCAGAAGAAATTGCTGTAAAAATTAAATAAATATAATTCACCGGTATTACGGATTTTTATCTTACATCAACGACGGTTAGAGCACCGAACGCTTCGCTGTAACGCCAAATGTTCACCATAATAAAGACCCTGACAAAATCATCGCGAGTATTTTTGTTCGGCGAGAATATATCGCGTGTACTTGACACAGGATCAAACATTGCGACATCGCGCATACCTCAAAAGGCTTGCGCTAGAGTCCATAAAAGGCTATGGAATTGCGTGACGGGACTGGTTTTCCGAGTATGGAATAACCGTCATGAATTCAGCTCGAACGTGTGTGTTTACCCGTGGTAAACATTCCGAGGTCTATTCACAATTGATTAAAAAATGTCTCAACGTAACATCGAAAACTTACCAACAGCCTCTTCCCCGTATCACGTGTCTTCAATCCTTCATTAGAAACGATCAGCGCAGTGAAACAAGTAAAACAAAGCAAAAAAGAATTCATTCTCGAAAAAGCCTTTCGCTCCACAGACGGAAATCTGACAATGGCCTAAATAAAGACGAGTCCGTGTACGGCTCCGTGGTGATAGAGTCACGGAATGCCGCAAGATGGCGCCGCGGCTTCTCCGGGTGTGGTGAATGGCGGCGCACAGTTTCAGTGACGCGAGGCTTATTCACGCATTTGGACGTGTATTCTCGACGTTCCGACGGTCTTTATCGGAATTTCCATCCCCCTCGCTCGAGTAAGTACAGGACTAAACGATAAAACGTAAGCACAGCTGCCCCGATCAGAGATTCAGGGATAATATTATTGGGTTCACGATTTCGTATGTGATTTTTAATAGAACTTTGACAGCAGTGTATTGTCGTGTCGACGAAGAACGGCGGCCATTGATTTTGTAGCAGTACAGTCATCCTCATACTCAAATTTTTGGCTATATAATAAAAAAAAATTATTTGTTCTGCCTGGATATTCGTTTCATGGACACTTAAAAATTAATTTTCATATTACTTGATTTGTTATTCCTTGTCAGTATACGACAGTTTTTGTTTATACTGAATCGAGATATCGCTTGTACAGTCATGCAGTTATTCGGTGGGGAAAATATTTGACTCGTGATTCACCGAGGATTTTTTTTCGGTCCTTGGACTATTTGTTCGCGAACCTCAATTTTAATTAAGCAGGGTTCAATGCAAGGTTGACTTCACAATTAATAACAATTTCATGTATGCGAATGTTATTGGCGTTTGGTTGTTTTTTTTTACATTGAAAAATTCTTCATTGTAATGAATTATTGTCGTAAAATTCCGGTGATGGGGGAATACTCTGAGAGAATAAAACTATATGCAAGTGACTTTTTAATCCATGATTGCAGTCGGTAAGGTAGATATTTCTGATCTTTGTTGTCACAGTTCTAAAGAAAAATATTATATCTGCTGTTATTGCAATTAAAAACATCTATTAAGCGATATTTATAAATAATAATAATAAATATAAATATCTGCAAATATTCATCAGAATAAAACTCATAAGGTGACGTTGATTCCGAATTTACGATGCCGAATATTCTACCTAAAACAGATCTCGAAATTTAAATAGGTTCGTGTGAGCGTCGAAAAAAAAATGCCATGTCTGCATCGGCTGATTCCTTAAAAAAAATGCTGGTCACAGAATTTTCGCGTACCTTGTGAATTCGTCTCATGTTCACTGTCGGAACTCGTGAAATCGGTCAGAGCTTCCTCGGGAGTTATCGCTAAACCGCTGGCGAGAGATAAAACTTTCTTCTGAACGTGAGCCAGGCGACATCACCGGCGTCGTACGTGTGAGTTCCGTTTGAACGGACGTCGTGCGTTGTGGCAGAGAACATAGACGTACTTCTATGTCCTCTGGTTGTAGCGACGAGGTACGCGTGCTCGCGAGTTTAACGCCCCGTACGGCCTGTATTATTTTTATCCTGATTTTTTAATTCCGACCCCCACGGAGAATTTCTCGGACGTTATTTATACGAAAATAAACATCCGCCTGGCGCTTCGCTCATAGAAGCTGTGTTATTCAAGTTAGACACGGATTTAGGCTGCTGCATCAAAAACAAGCGATCGCTTTGTCCACTGTAACGTTTCTTTGTCGTTTGTTTCTCTCACACACCCAGAAACACCTCGTTCCAAATTTTAAACACTTCTTTTTACCGTGCTTGGTTTTTCATTATTTTATAATTTATTATTTTTACAGATTAATTATTTTTTATATTAATATATGTATGTATATTTTTTAGATAACATCAACCGTCATCATGTCTTCGCGCAAAACAGCCGGACGTCGCGCAACCACAAAGAAACGAGCGCAGCGCGCAACTTCCAACGTTTTCGCGATGTTCGATCAGGCACAGATTGCCGAATTCAAGGAAGCCTTCAATATGATCGATCACAATCACGACGGATTCATCGATAAGGAGGACCTTCACGATATGCTCGCATCTCTGGGTACATCGAATGTTTTTAAACTAAACGGAAAATAATAAGGGGTGTACATAGTTGATTGTTAAATGTATATTTTTGTTTTGCAGGCAAAAATCCGACGGACGAATACCTCGAGGGAATGATGAGCGAAGCCCCAGGTCCGATAAACTTCACCATGTTCCTGACTCTCTTTGGCGAAAGACTTCAGGGCACCGATCCCGAAGACGTTATCAAAAACGCATTCGGCTGCTTCGATGAAGAGAACACTGGTCACATTAACGAGGAACGCTTGCGTGAACTTCTCACGACAATGGGAGATCGGTAATTCATTAAATGACTGAGCGCTACGTTATTAGACGAAGTTGCATTTTCACACGGACTTCAAAGAAACACTCAAAATCCCGTGTCTCTTGGACTATTTACTTTTCTGAGAATAAAAACAATAATGGGATTCTCGGATTAGTGGAAATATAAATTAATCACTTGTGGCTTGAGACTTTATTTTTATTGTGAATTTTTATTTTTCAGATTCACGGACGATGACGTGGACGAGATGTATCGCGAGGCACCGATAAAAGGTTCGATGTTCGACTACCTCGAGTTCACACGAATTCTGAAACACGGTGCTAAGGACAAGGACGAGCAGTGAAAGTTCTTTCCACATGTATTCCTTCATTTTCTACCCGCTCTACGTTGCAGTAGTCAAGCCAACTAACAACATATTCATTAAGAAAAAGAGCGACGAAGATCTGCGCCATTCACTCGAACATGTCGATCATAATGCATGGAAATGTTTTCGTCTCTTCGACATCGTATAATTCTCATGTTTCAAAACTCTAAATTATTCAGCCTGGCATTTACGCAGCTTCCGTTCATATTGAAACTTCTTTTTGAAATCTCGAATAGACTCGATTCATTATTGTCACGATGATTATTATTATACGTTAGCTACGCCGTCGCTTTGATCGCCACAGAGTGGAGATGTCAAGTCGACGGCTGAAACGCGTTTAAAGTATATATAATATTTACAATTGTATTGCATATACCATATAATATCTAACTGTCGTAGAATCGGCATTTGTATTTTAATATAACAGTACCGGTATACGGTTGAAACGTTAAATGAAAAAAAAAAGTGAAAAATCAACTTTATTTCCTTCTCGTTAGCATTTTGTTTCCAAGATTGAGTCTGGGAGCGTCGCAGTTTGCAACGTGTCGCTCCCTAATTCTCATGAGCAAAAAAAATCTGCCAACTCAATTGTTTAACTCGCCAGAATTTTGTTCTCTCCTCCGTTAATTCGCTGCCGACGCTCCAGTCTCTCGTTCCTCACGAAGATCCAACAGCTTTTTTTACATTTTTTTATACTATCGATAGTACGTGACTGTAGTACGTGAGCGGTGGAAATATTTTCGCCATTGAGTCGTAACGATCAGAAGTTTGAGCCAGGACGTTTTTTGCTCACGTAAAACTTTTTCTATGCTCCGCTCAAAGGATGCCGTGTGATCTGCAAGAGAGACTTGTGTGAATGCAATTAAAAAAGTTTCGCGACGCTTGAATGATCACGCTCCAACGGCAGCTCTTTTATCTTTATCGCCAATTTCACGCTTTGACTTCCGGGCGTCGCCGTCGTCTGGTCATATAGTTCTATCTCAGATATTTCGATAGCCTTAGTTATTGAAAGGCGACGGAGAAAGAAAAATCATTAATTCTGCCCTCGGTCATTATCGAGAATTTCAATGAGTATCAATTATTCGCTGAATGGCCATTTCATGAAGTAAATAGCACGAAAGATTTTTTTTACCGTTCGCCATTTGCGGAGGAGCGTCGAACGCCTACACGAAGCGCGTAATCGATTTAAACGATTGTAATTATTGCCACGAGCTCAACATCCTGCTGTACAAGCACCGCCGATTAAATTAAGCATCCGCAAGTGGCCGAACCAACCGGATAAATTTTCCGGAACTAATAAAAGCATAGCAGGATACTTGTAACATATTTTCAATCGGATAAAAGCTACCGCACATCGATACGTAGGTATCGAAGTATTTTTAAAACCGGGAAGTCCACCTCTTTTTCCATTTTGCGCGCTTCCTCTTATTTTCGGTTACGCCATCGATAATTCTAGGTTACGTCAGCGACAACGAGGATAATAAAAAAAATGTTCATTGGCCATGGATTTCTTCGATTTAAACCATAATATAATAGAACCGAAAGCGGAAGTTGGAATAATTATTCAATGCCTCTTTAAAAAGCTCGTCAAAAATATAGTTTGATTTCATATTATTATATAATTATACTTCGACGTTCCAATTCACTCGCCACGTG
This sequence comes from Listrodromus nycthemerus, assembly GCA_963978505.1. Classification (NCBI taxonomy): domain Eukaryota; kingdom Metazoa; phylum Arthropoda; class Insecta; order Hymenoptera; family Ichneumonidae; genus Listrodromus; species Listrodromus nycthemerus. The sequence goes on from OZ021681.1 coordinate 17,341,454, forward strand.
TGTTGACATAACGGTCATGACTCACGAATAACTGAATTATTCAACAAACTGTAGGTATAGGTTTGACAAACTTCATTTTCGCCAGTGGCCAATTTTTTTTTGTATTTTCCCCTCCCAGCGCCATCTTCGATGCACCTTTACGCATCGCCCATGCATCTTTGAGAAGCTTCTATTTATTTTCGTCACGATAAGAATATAATCGTGTGCTTTAGATAATAGAAGTAAAGTATCAATAGCTGGTACACGGTCAACGTGGGGTACATCCACCTTGGCGATCAGGCCACCGAGGACGCCTAAGCCCGCGTCTGCGCGTCTAGCCAGCGTTATAGCTCTATGCTCTGCTCCAGAGCCGCCGCAGTATCGCTTTCACGTCCCGTGCGGTTAGTTCGTTGCTCGGTGGTTTTCCAGCTACTGCGCTTCATTTGATCGTTAACAACCCTTCGTGTCTGATATAAATAATAAAGAAAGTACTATACATCAAAATAACCGTTGAACTGTCGTCCGCTGGAATAAACCTACGGAGCTCCATCGACGCCCAATAATCATCCGAGTCGCACCCGAATCTCGTAAGTAACGACAAACGAAAATGTATCGGCGGGTTCGTCGATACGTAGCAAACGATACGTTAACTCGGCCGAACCGTCCGACGTGATGGGCGAGAGAACTATGTTAACCGGTGAAAAATCCTTAACCTCCGTCCCATCTCTGTGAGCGCGCAGCGGCGGTTCATTCGCTGCAGCGTTTCCGGGACTTAGCGTGCGAAGCGCGTTCGATGCGCCGCTTCCACCCGGCAGCGGCCAGTTGCGATTTGGACGCGGTGGGTCAAGTGCGTTAGTTCAGTGTCTTCGCGTACCTCTGTGGAAGTGCTTCGACCTATTGTTTTTCTGTCATCGTCGCTGCGAGTGAGAATTTAGAGGGACGCAGAGTGGATTGACTAAAAAAAAAAAAAAGCGATACAACCGGAAACTTAGGTCCAAAAGTATGGCGTTGATGCTGAATAAATTGAGGAAAGTGTTTGAAAAACGACTCGAAATGACCGAACAACATAGTTAGCGATGTGTTTGTAATTTTTTCTTCGTCGTAACCGAAAATCGAGATAATCGTCCGACGATTTTTGTCACGAGTCAGTTACGCGTAGCGCCGTCCTTTGTTGTTCCGCTGGAACGTAGAGTGCAATATTATCGACCACGCGCGTTCGCGCGTCACACGAGCGAAATTTCGAGTTGAACGGATTGTTCGGTGACTCGTGAAAAGTCGAAGAATCAACGAACGGCCCTTCGCTAATTGGGAGGATTTAGAGATTCGGGTGGAAACGACCTTTTGGGACAAGCTTCAGCTCCAGTGGGTTTTTTCGACGGGGACCTTTCCGAACGGTAGGTGTGTTCGGGCGATCAGCTGATCAACGTCACGCGACCATTCGGCGCAGGCGGAACACTCGAACGGACACTTGGACTTTTCCAGGTGAGCCATCGTTTTATTTTGCGCCTCCATCAATAGGAAAATTCCGTCACAATTCCTTCGTTCGCCCCATAAATATAAAATGTCTCCTTTTTTTTTTCAAAATTAAGGTAACGTATAATTATTTCTGCACAATATAAATAATATGAATATTGAAATTTTACGTTTGGAGAAATTTTGTTAAGTATGGTGAAGGAACCATCTGGATTTATAATCGTTGGCTCGAGAAATTTTCCAAGCGACAATGACGTGAAAATAATTTTTTAAAAATTATTTGTTTGAGGGAATTTAAAGAAAATTCTTTAGCGATTTCGCGTGGTCAGCGACCGGAAGTATAAAATTCATTGCGAGTTGACGAGGAGGTTGAATGAGTTTAATGTGGACAATTTTTTGCTGCTCCAAGGCGCAAGCCGTGTACCAACTATTCGTACGTGTACGCTGATAGGGCGGTAATTGGATATAGTTTCCGTATAAATGCACGCGAATCCCCGGGTGAGTTCCAGTCGCCCGGTTACGTAAGCTCTGGGCGAACATAACGAGAAAAAAAGAACGGCGGATCATGCAATTTTTTTACACCGTCGATTTCACATCGAACTGTGAAAAAAAAATATATAAATATACTAAAGATTTAATATCGCCTTTACCAAATATTTTATACAGCCTGAATGCAATCATCGTTTCAGAGATTCTCGTTTGAAGCTACACTTGGTCGATTAACTCTGAAACGGCCAGTTTTATCGAGCCCATGGTTAGGACCTTTTTTGTACAGAATTGTCTACTCTACGAACGAGATTCTATGGACGAAGACCGTCAGAGCTCGCGTTAACGTCGTAGGAGCGGTCAAAGTCGTGGCATAGATGAGAAAAATGGGTTTTGCCTAAATTCCCGATTTACTCGATATCTTCTTGAATTACGATGAATAGGCTTCGAACCTTTATTGCAGAGAATTTCAAGCTCTGGAAAAAGATAATTCGGAAGAAATTACGTTCAATTGGTGGTTAATGAGATAAATGCTCAGAGACATTTATTTTATTTACGACCAGCTTTTCTGTGCATATGGAAGGTTCATTCGCTTCAATAATATTTCATATAATTATTCCCCGTGGGGAAATATCACATAATAATAACGACAACAATGCAACAATAAAAGATTAAATTGAAAGCCTCTGGTAGGAGGTAGCCTGGTAATTTCGTTATGCTTCCGGCCCGTCGGATTTTTTTCGCACTCTATCGGTAGCGTTACATAACGACCAATCATCCTCACTTTAGTTCGACTGTCAGCGAAATGATGTATGCGTTCCTACAACACTGCCAGTTTGGCCCTACTGTGGGACACGAATTTGTACGACGATCGTCGCTCAGTTAAATAGACTAATGTTCGCGTTGTTCGGCAATAAGAATTTTTTTTAGTGGTGGGAATGATACAATCTTACGGACCTTCAATGTTCCCCTAACACTTGATCGGTCTCATGGAAATAATTCGTCAAATACCGTGGCGACTGGACGACTTCTGCAATTGATTTTTTTATAATATTTTCACTTTCGTTTATAAATATTCCAACCTCCGTAAAAAAAAAAAAAAAAATTTCGCAGCCGGAATATAAATTTCTTACGGCGCTCAAATGTTAATTCTTTCAAACCTGGTAGATCTCCTCGGACGATTAAAAAATGCACACATCTTCAGTTCAGTCAGTACGAATTTTTGATAATTTTCTGACCACTATTATTAATTTTTTTGGTCCAAAGTAACTTCCGCTATTTAATTGAGAGTAACTTTTCTTGCTGAAAATATATAGTTTTGCCTTTATTTTATTTTAATAATCGGTTCTACGCTCTGCTCGTTTATCAGTCAGCTCAAGCAACATTCTCGACCGACAAAAAGCTCGTTTCATTCTCGGTCTTAATACCGCAAAAGTCGATGGTATTTGTTTGTTTTTTTTTATTTTTTTGTCTTCTACGACAAATCTATTTAGCAACCAGTACGGTTGCTCGTGGATTCTCGACAGAGGGAATAACACTCACCTTAATTCCCTTAAATGCGATTGCCTGATATCCTGCCGAGAGGTCAGGGCGATCCGAAGTCCGCGAAGTCCAGTGGGTCGATCGCTTCATCCTCCGTCCGACGGCATTGTTTTCCGGCCGTGTACGAGTGCGCGCGGCCTACCGTGCGAATAATTACTCGAGCCGTTCGAGCGTGCTGCTCGGCTATCGCTTACATTTTTTTTTTTTTTTTTTTTTTTTTTTTTTTGGGAGCAACGGCAACGCGTCCTCGTGCAAAAGGAAAGGAATCGAGTTACCTTGCTTTTAGTTGAAGTACAGTAAAAAAAAAAAAAAAAAAAAACTTTGCATTCGTGTCACTGTGCCACGGTGCGATAGATTGCGTGGCTGCTTCTACTTTCGCCTTCGTCGGTGCAAAAAAAAAAAAAAATTACCCAATTTTCGGAAACTCGCTTAATCATGAAAACACTTGCCCAATTATATCGAGGCTTTACGCGATAAAGAAAAAATCTCACGTATCAGTCTCGTAAAGTTGGTTTTCATTCTCAGTCGCACGTTTTGCTTTGGTTTTAGTCCATTCAAAGAGGACGATTTAAATACGATTATTCGACTTTCTTTCGAATTTAAATAAATCCATTAGATTTTTCTTCACACACGATCGTCCGGTAATCGCACACGATATTTTCCAATGACTGATCATTTTCATTTCAATCGCAACGAATCGTTGGAAACACTCGGGCAATTACGTCGAGACTTAATACGAGACAAAAAAAATATCTCGTCATTATCGATTACGTAACATTTATTTACGAGCATCCTCGCAATGTTTAGACTTTCGTTTCCAATTTAAACAATCTAAATTCTTTTCTCTTAATGCAACACATAATTTTTTTTTCTCCGTACCGAATTTCACAGTAATGACACACTTTTTTTTTTTCTTTTTTTGTTTTTTTTTCCCAATGACTAATAATTTTTATTTTACCGTTAAAGCGGTACTGCCGCGAATTTTTATGAATAGGATGCGTTACTTTGGTCACGCGAGTAAATCCTTGCCGCTCGAGGGTTTTCCACGACGGGTTGAACGCCCCGAACAACAGGGGAATAATAATTCTCCGCGCACTAAAATCGTCGCTCCTCCACTTGCGTGATTCAAGTATCGTATAAAATATGTTCGTTCGCCGTGCGCGACGACAAGGGAATGGAACTTACGAGGGTGCATGGCGGAACTCATTTGGGCGTTGCGAATCATAATGTCTACCGTGTTATTCAGCCCTCTGACAATTGTCACGCCCTCGACCCTCGATGAGTAACATTGAAGCCAAATTTTGCCGATAGAACTTTCACTCTTGTGGAAATCTAAACTTCGTAAAATAATAATAACAACAACAACAACAACAATAATAATAATAATAATAATAATATGTAAGAAAAATTGAGACGTTTAATACAAAATATGTAGTCGAATTATTGCATTGAAAAAAAAGTTAAACTCGAATTTTTTCTTGTATTGCGAGTTGGAAATATTTCTACGCGAAAGACCTCGATATAAATTCGGCAGAGCTTTTACCTATAGTGTATAAAATTTGGAGTGGTAGATCAAAGGACATGCGAAATAAAAAAAAATCTTATTTCGAGATAGCTTTTACCGTTTTTAAGAACTTTCTACCCTGGAGACAATTTTCGAAAGTACAGCGGGGCATCGCAGGCGTGTGAGTGACGTGGAGTTATTGGATGAAGGGTGAGGTCTGGAGCCGGCATTGGTAGAGTCGAATCTCAAAGGTCCGTTCGAATAGCTTGGTACGGGAACAAGCTCGTTCCACAGTTGACTTCGTACTTCAGGACGGCGGATGACCAGACAGAGAAATTAAATGTTTTAATTAAATTCTGTTTGTTCTTCAAAAATAAAAATGTTAAAAAAAAATCGGACAAGATCAAAATTACAATGATAAATAAATGGCGATAGCTCGAGATTGCTTCATAAAGTTACGTTTCAATTTGTATTTCATTCATAAAGATATTAGACTCCGTGTAAGCAAATTCCAATAATTGTTCACCTTTAATTTCTTCTACAAACGAAATATATAATTCGGTAAACGAATTAAAATATATTATGAAAAAAGGGAATGTCAATAAAATTAATTTTTTTTTTTTTTTTGTTAATGCTCAGTGAGATATAAAATTTATATAAAGACTGAAAAATCTCGCTGTCTCAGCGTTAAGTCCAGTGATGCGCGAGCGCCTGTTTCGACACTGTTGAACGAATCTCAAAGGCCGTTCTCCAAATTTCGGCGAATTTCCAGCATAACCGGCGAGTGGATTCTCCCCTCGTTTCGAAACGTTTCTCGCTCGTGAAGTTGTTAATATCGACAGACTACACTGCGCAGATACGAAGGTAGAGAAAGCAACACAGGAAGCTTATAGCACTCTCCGATGCTTGTGGACTGTCGGCGAACTCTCCAGGGACGACCTTTGCCTGGTGCGTTCATCAAAAGTCCCTTCTGTCTCATCATTGTGATTCCACCGCTCGCATAACCGATATAAATTAAAAAAAAATGCTCACACCAATATAAATTCACCCTATTCTGAATTTTCCAAAATATTAATCATTGAAGTTACTTCGATTTCACCCTACAATTTTACTTACTATCGATTATTTCTTCATCATCGAAAAACATTTATTTTCACACAAAAAAAAATTTATTTAGAAGAGCTTGAATGTCTCGAATAATTTTTAGCTGGCCTGTGGTCGTTGAATTATTGATACGCTTTGAAAAAAAAAAACAAAAAAAAACAGTTTCGGGAAGTATCCGCGAATTGAGTTGACACAAAACTTCACCACTCGGTGGGTAAAGTGGATTATTTTCTTAGCGCCGTAATTTGACGAATGGAGTCTCGACCGGCTAATATATTGATTTTATAGTCTTTAAATTACATTTCCTATTACTGCGGTCGGTGAATACACGCGAAGCTGCGGAAGGCGTCTAGACACATCAGAGCTGATCGTTTCAGACACAACAGCGAAGGGAAGTAAAGCGTCGAATGGAGACGTAACCGTCTGCGTCTCCACGCGTTTAGAGAACAAGACGCAGGAGGGTGAAGTAGAGCTTTAGAGCGCTGTTCATGCTGATGATGAGACTGTCGGTTTGGTCCAACTTTGGTTATAAGTGAGTTGCATGTATTTCTATAAATTTCAGTCCACGTCGAAATATAAGTTATATATAATTTATAAAAAAAAATGTATTTATCATAATAATTTATATATTATATTTAAGTGATATAGACGTTTCAGTTCAAGATCGAAATCAAATTTTGCGTCAAGTATTTATGACCAACCTTTTTGTCGCTGTTGAATTAGAAATTTTGATTGTACACAATTCTACAGTAAAAAATCGGTTTCTCTTATTTTTCGCGACTATTGATATTTATAACAAAGGCAAATTAGATTTTGGTTGTAGCAATTTTTTAAATTAATTTCGTCCGAAATATCGAATACTGAATGCCGTTTGAGATCACAGAAATCCGCTGAAAAAAAAAAAAAAACCAATTCTCTCCGCCTTTGCCGATTCCGAAGGGAAAATTAAATTCTCCTTCTCCACAGTCTGCACTTTCGGTATTCGGTACAGTTTTCGTCGTCGACAACCCATTAAATTATAAACATTTATTTTTCGGTTTTTGATGAAAAAATCTATAATTAAATTTTATTGATAAACTGATGGAACTCAAAGTGTACTTCCGTGATAATTTTAAAAAAATAGAAATAAATTAAATTCGCATAATTGTTTTCGTGAACGTAAAGCAAAAGAATTTCCGCATGGCGAAAAATGTCCCGTATAATTATTTCGTCTCGGAGAATATAAAGCTCCCCGAGGAGGAAAGACACAGAGGCTGCGCCGATAATTCGTCGTCTCGTCGTATAACAAAGAGGCCGAGCCTCGTCGGTGTGTATCGACCGATGCATTTTAATCATGTTCCACGGTTGAGTAGTCGAGCGAGCTCGGACGTCTAGACGTATTACCGAAAATCATATGGACTAGAGAGAATTAGTTGAAGCAGCGAATCATCTGCGAATCGTAGAGAGACGACCGTTAATAGAGTCGGCGTCGAGCGCGGAAACGAGAAAACGATAGACACAGATGTTGAGGGAAAAAAAAAGTAACGAGGAAATAATTGAGCTGTGTTTATATCGCGCGAGTAAAAAAAAATTGAAGTATTTTTTCCACTGATTACACCTACCGAAAGATCTTAGTAAAATTTACAGTACACATTGACGTGTATATTAAACCTTCCGACGGATATTTTACCAAGACTGAATGTATCAAAACTATATATATATATATTTCAAGCTCAAGCAAAACCGCGTTCATTTTTTGATTCCCCGGCGAAACGACCTGAACGCTTTTTTCCTACGACATAAAAAACATTTAAAACCACAAGGAACTCGGTTAATCCAAACGGAAATGGGCAAAGAAAACAAAAATCTGTCCGCGATTCATGAGCCCTTAATTTGAGTATTCACGAAGACCCTCTTGCAGCGAAAAAGCATAAGTCATCCCCGCCCTATATTCCCTACCGAGAAAGCGTGCCAATGACGCCAAAAGTCGCGTCGAACGGTCGCCCGCTACACGAAAGTCCTGTCCGGAGTTGGGAATAGACGAGGCCCGTTATAGCCATGCTATATACATATATATATACATCCATGGCGTACCAAGAAGCGGACGGCCTCATCCCGAACTATTAAGTGCGTGGAACCAAGCGAGATGCCCGATTTCGCTTCTTGGCAGTCGATATATAGCTATAAACGGCCTCAAAGAAAAGGCGGTCGCCCTGTCGAGGGCAAAAGAGGCTACAGGGTGGCCACATTCTCTATTCTCTTCCCGGTCGTCGGTGGGGTGCGGACTTCTCTCCGACGCACACACGCCATGCTCTATCGGCCTCCGTTCATAGCTTCGTGCTCCACAGTCGCGTTGCGCATGCGCCGAATCGATTTTCTGCCAGGCTGCATGGTGGGGAGGCAGAGGCTACGGTTGGCCGACACAGCAGCATCGCCTTAGCCGGCCTCTGGCCGAGCAACGTACCATATTCTTCGTGCAATTTCCCTGCGACTTCACCGAACCCTACGCAGCAATTTTTCACTGGGCATTGAAAGTTTCTATTGCAAAAAATAATCGAAGATAAAAGGAGTCTTGATTTCACACTCTTGTATATTAAAATGAAATTCCAAGACAAACGGAATTTTTTTATTGTTTTACGAATTTACCGAGCGTGCGAGCTTTTTTCGCCGTTGTTTTTTTTTTTCGCACGAAAAGGCAAAGGCCAGTTTGTCCCTTGGTTCTCACATTTATTTCTCGCATCCTCCCACCGGCGTCGATAAATCCGCGTATCTTCGGCCCTCCTCGGCGGACTTGCCCGGTCATTCTTGACGCATTATCCCCTCGATTATTATTCACTGCGCCATCCCCGATCCAGTCACACGCTCGCCTGCACTGCTCTACCCCGCTCGGCCTTGCCAGGCTGCTTTTCGAAGACGCGTTCTACCCGTGAAAATTATCTCGATTACGAGAGGATCAACGGTGTGGCTCGATGATTCAGGAGCCACACTATATATATGGAATTCGAGACAAGCCAGTCTCATTTTTTCCAACGTTTTTCTTTGCATTTTCTACAGTTCCATTATATCTTGTATAATTCCAATTTCTTTCAATAATACCGCTCGTTTTTTGAGTTCCATTTATATTCAATTTTAATCGTCAGTAAACCTTTGAAACTTTGACACCGCTAATGACCGGACGACTACATCAATAAAAAAAAAAAGACTAAATAATTAAAGCTACGTTTTAATTCTTTCAAAAATTTTTCCCTACAACTCGGCGATAATTCTTTTAAACTCCTTCGGACCTTTGATAAATGAAAAACCTTATTGACGTAAAGTTTGTTAATGGATCGTCGATATCGAAAACGAACGAGTTGCCCAAATTACATCGACGACAAAATCCTCGTGAAAATTGAAAAAAATAATACAAAGAGCCGAGTAACGAATAAATAAAGCGACTTTTGGATCGCTGAGAACTTTGTTTCACTCGACGGGAAAATTCGCAATAAAAAAAAAAAAAAAAACAAAAGTGCGAAGAGTCGCAAACTTTTCCATCGCCCTGAGGTGTATCTCCGGCAATTTCTTTTGTGCTCTAAATTGCGAGAATATGCGTTGACACGGGACGTCCCTCAGTTCTCGCTACCGAGCTTACTTTGTTCGGCGAGTTCGTAGGTTGCCATTTCCGTTCGTACGACACGACTCTCCGTGTCTGTGTGCCGCTCGATCGGCGCTCTCCTGCGGATTGCGAGCCTCCGAAGCGAACTTTCCGAGGGTGCGCCGCGACACAAACTACCCTCACTCGAATCCCCTTTTCTCCGACCAACTTTGCGGACCCCCGCACGCTCTCGACAATCGTCCCCGTACGCTACTCTGGCTTTAACTTTGCACGAGCCAGCAGTGGAATGCGACCGGAAACAAAGGCGAGGCAGCCAAGGGCTCTTCTATCTCCCATGGTAAATACGGGACCTTCCCAAAATCGGTAATTGGCTCTGAGCACAGACTTGTGTTCTTTGCAAATCAAAGAACGCTTTTTCATCACTCTGTTTCGAGAAGAATTTGGAAAAAAAAAAAAAAAAAAAAAAAACAATAATATCAGTAATAAAAATGTAAGCGCTGATTTTCTTAATAATAATGATATAGCATAGACCCTTCAAGAATTTTTATCTCCCCCCCCCCCCCCCCCAATACAACTTCCTCCTGATGTACTAAATAATTCGTGTGTAATTAACCCTTGCATTTATCACACTACACTTACGTCGTTAATTCTCATATCTTACTCCCAATTAATTTCCTTTAATTCGTTTTTCCAACTTTCTGATATATCCGCACAATTAAATCAACGGTTCTCCTTTTAATTTCTACTTTTAACGACTTTCCGTCACACTTCTTCTCTCCTCCAATAATAATAATAATAATAATAATAATAATAATAATATATTGTTAAAATTGTCAATAAACAAGATGATAATAATTTAAAAGCTGAGTTTGTTTTTACATTGGCTAACAGCGGCTTCGAAGAGGATAAAAGCACGATCGGAAAAGCCTCGTGTTTTTGTCGTACTACCTCTTTCTACGATATTCCGTAACAAAAGCCTTCACCTGGCGGTTTGTTGCGATCGGCCCCTCGGCAATGCGTGGGCAGAAACAAGCGGGTTGCGCTGCGAAGGCGTTAGCCGAGGGATGCGGACGAGTGGCGAGCGCCCTTCGCGTCGTTTAACCCGTTGACTCAAAGCTCGCGAGCCCATTTGAGCCGGTTGGATACGCGAGGAGGGTCGAACCGTCGGTTACGAATACGCACAAGCGGGGAGCTATTTTTTTTTTTTTTTACATTTTTCCTTCGCGACAGTTGAGACTTGAATTAATGGAAAATTAATGATTTTTCGTTAGGGCGACGCTCCAGCTTGATGCAATTACGTGACGGAGAGTCTGAACTCCGAGAGGTGTGGCTTCGCACCTGCGCAAGTTGTCGCGAACGGAATATTCGTTCGCGAACATAATTGCGAGACGATTTCATTACGACCGATTAATTTCAGCGTGGAGAAATTTTTGAAACAGTAAATTCCAAACGGACCCTCATTTATTTGCTTCCTTCTCGATTTATCATCTGCAGAGAAACGGACGGGCGTATCTCACCGGGTTTTCAATGCTTAATCGTGTGAGATACGCCCTTCTGTCTTTCGACGGACGAGACTACGATTTTTACAGGAATGACTTTATATGGTGATAAATAATCGCGACAATGAACGAGAATCGTTGATCGATCGTACGTAACAAACTCGAGAGCCGATTCTCACTCGTCGTCACGCTCCAGTGAACAATCGACAATGCCAAAAGCCAGACGTTCCGACCCTTCCCTTCCCGTCCTTTGCCCACGTCGTGGACCAGCGTTATAACTCACACAGATAAATTTGCTTGCACGTACACCAGTGGATTGTTCGCGTTACAATGCTCTGTGGCCCTCGCAATAATCGCAGGATGAAACTTCATGCGACCTGGCCCATCCCGTCTCGATACGAACTCAAATAGACTCGAAGCTTTTTCGTAGCCAGGTGAAAACACGTTGGCGAAACTGTTTTTTTTTACCGTTGAAAACTGCTCGACGTCAACGGAAGACGATGCAAGCCGTAAGTTAGCTTTGTGAAGTTCCTGAAGTCCTGGAATTGTTTTTGAATTTTGGGTGTCTCGAAAATGTCCTGGAAACCTCGAATTCCACCTAGTTTCCCGTTTTTTTTAAATTTATCCACTATTTTGACCTCGTTTTTAAATGTGGCGCTACGAATTGTCCTGGGAAAATGGGTTTCCGAGTTTCGCTGAGACGCATGGATACATTTTCGCACGATAAGTAGATTTTTTCCGAACCGATTTCAACATAAACGAATGTGGTTATCGAAAAAAAATTTATTTTGTACGAACGCGATGAACATATTTTTATTTAAAAAAAATAAATATCCAAAGAAAACCTGGAAATTGTCCTCGAATTTGTATCGAACCCTGAACGTATTTTCGGGCATCAACAATCATTTTCTGGTGGTAAAATAGCAAAGAAAAATTTGAAAAAATTCTGAAAAATCGTATCATATCCGAGACACGCTTGCCTATTTTTTTTAAATTTTTCTATGACTTACTTGTGACCCAAATTTCGAAGTAGGTGCAGAGTATCGATTTTCGATTGGGGGGGAAACTCGAGGCGGAGATTAAAACCGTGCATTTTAACCGCTCGACGAATCGTTGAGAAATTTTGATGATATCTTCAGACTGGTATTACGCATACTTGAATATTTTTCCAATAAAAAAAAAATTATGGTTCTTCAATAATAATTGTGTTGGTTAAGAATTCCCAAGGGTTTCTGTACGTAAGATGTAGGCAGTAGGTTGTAGGTTGTAGGTTGGTTGCTGACTCAGTGATAGATAGATAGTAAAGGAAATGCTTTATGGTCGGTGAAGTTTCGGAACGTGGCCCTTGGGAGTTTCACGTCGACAATCGAAATGCGAGAGAAGCCGGCGAGGCCGGCTTGGAGAAACCCAGGAGAGAAAAGCTGTACGGGGAAACTGAACGTTTGTCCCTCGTAATTACACTGCGGCAAAGCTCGCCTCCCAAGATTCGAAGCGAAAAAGTCGATAGCTCGTCTCGTTATTGGAGTCTCCTTTGTCCCGAATTGAATGTCCGACCGAAAAATGTCTCGTGGTCCAATGCGGCCTGTTAGATATTTCTGTAATTTTTCATCGTCTTCTCGCTTTTTTGAATGGGAATTAAAAAATGCCTGTAATTTATTAAATCTTTCCGCGCGCGGATTAATTTGCACCCCTGAAAGTAACGTGAGTTTCACCAAAGTAGAGCATTGAGTGTCAAAATTGGCGATTTCGTCAGAGCGAAAAAATGCGAGCGGTTTACTCTGAGGGGAAGCCAGATGAGGATGATGATGATGAATCTGTTGACGAATATATTTCGCTTAGCTCATCGGCGTAATGGCATATAATACGGCAACAGCAGATGCCGACGAGCGGAGAACCCTGAGAGGCTCAGATAAAGGAGGAATTCGAAATTATATTTAATTTTTATTTTTTATCTTCATTTATGATTTATTTTTATTAAATACCATCATGTTAAATTAAGCATGAAAGATATAATTCATATATTCACTTGTTTATACGTTGTACGAAATTAATTTCAATTATGGAACTGGCGTTATGGGATGTGAAAAAATCCTTGTGTCTACATGGTGGAAAAAATTCTTACAGATTTCAAAAATACGTATAAACACACCGAATATGACACAAATTTTGCAAAGATTAAAGAAATAATTCACGAGACAAAAGAGTACTGAAAGTTTTACACACAACTAAAAACCAAAAATATTTTTAAAAAAGGTTTTTATTTATTTTCCATTTTCAATAATATAATATAATACGTTGACCCATTTGTTGCATTGGAAAGACCGTTAAAGTAGATAAATTGAGTTATCGAGTGCTAAAAGAAATTCCATACAATTTGCGACGGCAACAGCCAGTTGAATTTTCCCTCGCGCAGAGCACAGAAATATCACATTAGGCAGGCTCCAGACGATAATGAGAATTTCACGAAGCGAGGAGAGAAGGTGGAAAAAAAACGACCGATGACCGGGAGCAAAATAAAAATGAATTATCTCTCGTGTCTGGCGTAGTTGCAATCTTTGCTGGTGCGAGGATTTTATATCGTGGCTTGTGGCACGACCCCCTAGGGGACTGAGTCGCCAGCCGAAGTTCCCCTCGACGATGTTGAAAATATGACGAATGGAACGAAAAAAAAAAGAAAAAAAAAATAGGAAAAAAAATCTAGAAATTGGTAATTTCTTATATTTCTGATGAAAGACATAGAATGTTGAAAGCGCGTTATTATCGGAGCGTCAGGAATGCGAATAAGCCTATTTCCGTTGAATTGTGGTGCTTCGCCAGTTTCTCAAATGTTTGGCCGCGTCAGGCACGTTTATAATTTCTCCTGGGCGACGCCCACGCTCGCGGCTCGTATCTGTTGCAGAAGACTTACGGCCAGTGGGTTAGGTCAGTTGCCTGAATTAGAACGTTCTGTATTTGCCTATGCTACGATGCCACGCCGCCCGCTCAGCAAGCTCGCATGCGGACGACGATGAGAGACGCGAGATATCTGTATATTAGCCAGACAACATCTGCGAGTCCATCCTCGAAGGGAACTCTGATTTAGTTTCCGAAGCAGTCACGCCTCGACGACTAATCATTAATTCCGTTCGCGGCACCTTCAGTGGACCGACATAAATTTCCAATTATCTACAAATAAAATTGTTATCGCAGTCGTCGCAATTATTAATTTGAGTATGAATCCAAAAAAAACTCTTCACTTTAAATTCTTCTTGATTGATTAAAAATTATGCGGCGTGAACTCTCTAGCTGAAGGTGTGTCGGTAAAAATTGTGGCGTGGGACGAACCGTTGAAAGCTGCATTATCAAATTACAACGCCCGGTAACCCCGTCCGAAGTGGAGTTACACTTAACCCTTATAATTCCGACCAATTGAACTCGCGAACCCACCCACGCCGGAGTGCCGCGTATCGGGTCTGAAAGTGTTTATACGTAGCGCCAGTCGTATCCGCATTCCGGATCGCTCCTAGCCCGGACCGCGCGCGCCGTCGCTGCAGTTATCTCCAGACACACTTCTTCTTCCGCTCGTATCCAGCATCCCCAGTGATCCTTCTTTGCGCCTCGTGTTATTAATACCACGCGCCGATAGAGCGTCTGCATTCTCAAAGCCGCGAAGGCACGCCGTTTAATTTTAATTGACTTTAAACACTTGGAACGCAAACACAGGAACGACAACAGGTGGAGAAAAAAAAAAGGTGAAATATACGAGCCAAAATCTGTTAACGCATCTTTCGAGTGCGATAATTTTGTCTCCACAGAATTGTTATTAAATTTTACATTTTTTTAAATCGGTTAAAAATATAAGTTATGATGATAATAATTATTCCAAAAATAATGTTTACTTCATCGACTACAAGAATTATTTTTGTAATAATTATTTCATCGCTATTACATTTTTATCTACATTCTTGATAATCATAATATCGACAATAATTTCGGTCACGATGATAATTATTATTTTCGTAGAGATGATTTAATCGTGACAATATTTCGAACTCGTTTCTCCGACGCCTGCCGCAGACCCGGCAGAAGGCGGATCGATGCCTTTATTTATGTCAGTGACATTGAAGACCCTTTACGGACCTAACACCGAGGAACGATAAACCTCCGTTGGTAGGAGAAGACTTTCCGCATCGCCGGACTAGCAAGAGGTTCTACGGAGAGTCCCCCGAAGCCTGCACTTTTCATCTCGATAATCGAACTTGAAACTATCTTTGGTCGACCAATATACCATTTTATATTCTTCGAAATTCACGGTTTCTCGATTATATCCATCAACTTCGTTATTCTCCGTGTCTCGCGGCACAAACTCTCAAAATTTCATGAACATTAAACCACCCGTATTTATTTTCGTCGCTGACAATAAAATCCTTTGAAAGCAACCGAGCTCGAGCCTAACGAAACCGCGTCACCCCTGCGTTGCCTCGTTACGGTTCGGTGCGAGCCCCAAAGTCGAATTCTAAATCGCGGAAGTTAGTTTCCAGAGTCTCCGTTAGTTTCCAGAGTCTCGCTGTCGTTGCCCTTCCGTGGAGAAATAATTTCGCGAAGCGGCCGTTCCGTGGGAGAGGTAAAAGATGGAGACTCGTTCGTCGGGCTGCACAGAACGTTTGCGACGTCGCGTGGTGGATCGGGCCGGATCACGTGCGTGCAGCGCCGGTTTCCCCCTTTGCGCTACACGCAAAGAAATACTAAAAAGCGTAGCCCGCAGTCGTGCACGGAGACTTTTCTCGCTTCGATATTACGACTACTTCCGGCGCGTTTGTACCCACGGTGCAAGCGTCGCTCGTCTCGCGTGTGACCTCCGACGGGAGCTTCCCGCACTCGTGGACTTTATTTCCGGAAAGCTCTGAGGCACGCGCCGACCTCCACTTCCGGATGGCATTATGCATGCATCGCGCTCTATCCGATGACCCTGAATCATTCCGGAATTAATTAAACACCGACCATTCGTCCTTGCTTTGTATTCGAATTTTTTATTTTCATTCTTCTTTTCGCATCCACTAATTAATCCTATTTGCTTTGCTAATTCGAGTTTTCTTCACGGCGCGAAGAAACGATTATGGCGATGTCCGATGCCGGGTTTGCTTGAGCTTGTGAATCTGAGATTCCACTATCTTGGTCTTTTGTTATAGTTTGTTATGTTGAGATATATCTAGTTATTTTTTTTTCATAATAAACCTGTTCATGGATGCCTCGGTTCGGAACGAATGTTCAGAGCGGATCTTTAGGTGTTGATACACATTTTTTAATTTTAGTGGACAACCTGGAATTTCCGGAATAATTAATTGCAAAAAAATAGCTTCAATCTCCACTGTATTTAGCTTTTGATCCACAAAGTTCAAACGTCCGGTATGCCTAACTGACTCCAGAATCTCAAATTTCCATCGTATCAAAAAATCGACTAAAAAAAAAACTCAAAATTCCGTCACATCCAAAAATTCACCAAAAAAAAATCTCTCTCATTTCTTCAACCAGTCCGCATCGAATGATCCATCAGGACCAGATGAGCGAGGATCCGTGCCAGCGCTGCCGACACACGGACACTTGTAGGGTGACGACCTGATTCCGTCGGGTTTTTTTTACTCCTCCGCCCCGTTGCCAGCCATCAGTGTCCCTATTACTGGGACGCCAACGATATGGCACGAACCGGCGACGAAAAGTATAAGAAAAAAAAAAAAAAAAAAAAAAAAAAACAAAGAAGAAAAACGAAGGGCAGAGTTACATGGCTCGATGTTAGGTCTCTAGGCACGCGATGCCCGAACCATTCGACCAAGCATCGGAGAAGCAGAAGTAGACGAAGCGATGAACTCACTACCACGAACTTCCGCATCGTCGTTGATACACCATTGTCGGGCAATTGCATACAGTTATACGTATGCACGTACACACAGATCTCTCCGGCGTTCCCTGCACTCGTCTTCCGGGTCATAATGCCAAGAGACAACGTCGGTCCACATAGACGCGTTTCCTGGCAGTCGACTAGCTGCTGCCAGAATCCCTACAGGTTCATCCACGGCGCACGACGACCACCGCGAAGAGTGCCTCGTACACGGCGACGGCTCGTTCTTTTTTTTTTTTTTTTCCTTTTTTTTTTTTTTTATTATCCCTCTTGCGTGTTCCCACTCGATGCAATGCATAGAGTCTCTTTATGACGGTACTTCATACTCACTGCCTATTATCGCGCATGCGGCCTACAGTACTGTGCATAATCCTGCATTATCGTCTTAGCGTAACACGATCGCATACGGTAGTGGAGTGTCGTTTCTTTTTTTTTTTTTTTTTTTTTTTTTTTTTTTTAAGCGTGACGTTGAGTACACGAAGAGTGTCTTTAAAATTTATGAGCTAGGATGCAAAAGCGGGAAAGTAAATTGTTGATGAGGTTTAATCGAACCTTTATCGTTGGGAGATGTAATTTGGGGATTTAATGCGTGATACTGGAAAGATAATTCGATTTTGGAATGAAATTAGAAAAATGAAAGGTCTGAAAAATTTATGATAAAATTTCATCGATTAGCTATTAAATATTGGAATCGGGAAACATTTTATTGGGATTTTTTTTCATCGGAGTTTCATGACTTTGATTGCACGTTTCAGATCTTCAGATTGATTTCGTAGAGAGAACGGGGCAAAAATGGGACACGGTAAACTTTGGCCAAAAATTCAGTGTAGAGCTGAAATGAAAATAAAGAAATATTTTTGGCGTACCGCGTTCGGATGCGGCAGTCGATTTTGAGATTTTTTTTAAATTTTGAAATGAAATACGTAAGGAGTAAGGGAGAGGGGGCAAGATGGGGGCAGCGGTGTAAAACAGAAAAATGCGTGTAAAAAACAAACCGTTTAGTTTTTTCGTGGTATGAGTTGGAACGACTCAACCCAGATTAATTTCGCGAATAGAATTTTACATACCTCGCCGCACTCAACGTTCGTTCCGTTAATTAACGATAATCTCATCAAGGTAGATAAAAAGATAAACACTCGATTCTTTTTCATACAGCACTAGAAAACAAAACACTAAAAATTAAACACCGTAACAATACGAGATAATAAAAAAAAAAATTTATTTCATCGCAGCGCGTTCGACCGTCGCTATCGCAGACTCAGATGAAAGTCAATTTGCACGGCGAAACTTTCGTGGAAAAAAAAAAAAAAAAAAAAAAAAAAAAAAAAGAAGAAATTTAACAAAAAAATCCAACAAAAAAATCCCCAAACCCATTTGCGTGTATGTTTGCATTTATGATATACGAGAATTTATTGTATACGAGAGAGCGCGAGAGGGTATAAACGAGATTCAAAGTCGTGGAGGCGTGTTCGCCTTAAATGCCTGCTCGTCACGTACTCGTACATGTTATGAGTACACATAGTTACTAACATCATCGCGTATATACTCGTATATACCCAATATATACATATATCGCATGCCTCGTCGGTAAGATTGATATTTCCGCGTAGCGGTTCCCGTCCGGCGAAGCAAGCCACGAGGCATCGAGGAGAAACGAGCAGCGCGCAATGTGCTCTGAATCTCGTCGGGATGGCACGCGAAATTACGGATGACCCATAATACGGACAGTCTATGCGCCATAGTCGACTCTCCTTCCGTCCTTTTTCTCTCTCAAAAGCAACGGATGATTTCTGTCCATACGGTAGTCGGCACGCCGTTACGTTGCCATAACTAATCACTGATTATCTTTTGCCGCTCCATTAATTCCCCGAGTCTGAAACCATTCCGTAACGAAGTGGATTCGATTTCAGATCATTCGCGTCTGGAAGAGACTTGAAATCCGGATACTCGATAATTAGCATCGAATTATCTTCTCTTCGTGGACCCGGCATTTTCGCGACCTACTTACCGGACGTGACAAACCCGATCGAGTAATTCTATGCCTCGACCAATCGATCCAGAAGCTTTCGATGTAAATTCAGCTCCGGCTGGAGTTTCAGTACGTTGGTGAAAAATCGGTAGCAGTCACGATTAGGATGTTTCTCATTGATTTATTTTTTCTCTTGGAGAAAAGTTTATCGTATGTTTGGAACAAATTTAGTTTGGTAAATAAGTAATGATAAAGTCGGGGTCGTTAACGTGAGAAATTTTCTTCGAACAATCGATAAACCGCACTTATGAATTTTCCTCAATTATTTTCATTTTTTCCACGTTTTATTTCACGTCCGAACATTCATTAAAAATTACCGACCGGCAATAGAGAAAAACTATACGTTGACATTTGCAGAGTGGTCGTAAAAAAAAATTGAAGCATTTTCTCCAAAGTTCACGGAACGTTACACACCATCGACGAATCACGATTTTTCTTACTTGTATAAAAAAAAGGTCGCAACATTTCATATTTCGTCCGACCGTCAAACCGACAGTCTCAGACCGGCAATAAAAAAAATAAAATTCCTTCCCGAACTACCAAGTAATCGTGAAATTAAAATCGTGTTTTTTTTTTCAAGTTCACGAATCACGTTTTTTAATTGTTAATTTTTAATTTTTATCGCCACAATTTTAAATCGATCCGTCACAAATGACCGACAGACAAGCTCCAAGTCCCTCTCAAACTGAAGCCTCCGTCGGAGAGGCTTCAGTCAATGACTCTCCGATACGACCGAGGAGCCGTGGAAATTGATTGAATCGATTAAACGGAGTTACGCGCGGAGATAATTCGCGAGGGTTACGACCGAGAAAGCTGCCCAAGGGCATGACGATAGTCGATGAAAATCGGTGGACGGAGTCGATCACGTGGTCGCGTTGGTGGGAGGCCCAGAAGTGCATCGTATCGGATGGTTTGCAGCGAGAGAGAGAGTCGGTTATGCAGAGACGCTCCCGTCTCGCTTTGCCCGAGCCGATAACGAGGGCTTTGCCCGTGTTCCAGAGGCACAAAGTGCCTCCGGAGTGTTCACAGTGCAGCGGCCACGTGGACTCCCCGCCGTTCCTCGGTGCACCGGGCGCTCGTTCAGGCGTACGTATAACGTCCGAGCTTTTTTTTTTTTCCTGCCGTGCACAGTCGATAAGATAACGTGCTCGAACGAACCGTAAACCACTACAGGAACGCGAACCAGTCGTACACGTACGCCGTTCTATTATGTTGCCACAATGAAGCGTATCATCGCGGATCGAATCGTAGAAAAAGTTCCAGCGGACGATCGTTCCAACGAAAGAAAAGCCAATCTGCTCCGGGCACGAATCCTCCGACCAAAGATCGACGCGAACTTCGAACTGGGATATTAAAAAACACAGCAAGGTATCGCAAAGTTACATAGCAAATAATTGTAATTATTAATTGCATGGTAGAGTATTAATTATCGTATAGTTCTTCGATATACCATAATCACAGTGATTTAACAATGAATTATTGTAATTACGGGATATTCTTTAATTGGAATTGGACGGGTTGAACGAAGCTTTCGGATGAGAACAGTTCGGGATTTTTGCTCAAGCTGAGATTAAAACTATTACGATATTTGCGAAGTAATTCTTATATCAGTTGCTGAAGAAAATACTCTGTGAGCAATCTCCATGATTTTTTTGAGAATATTCGAACCATCGGAATAATGGATAAAAAATAAAATTGAAACTCGTGGCTGATGCCTTTCGCCGTGACGAAAAATTTTCCCACGATACGAAAGTTTGAGGCGTGGGCCCGACTCTGGTATCGGATGTCCAATTTGCTCCCGCTTGCCTCCCGTTCGTTGAATATCTTGCGGAATTAACAGGGACACGTAGGTGGCAATGGCGAATAAGTCCACGGAGCTCGGGGATTTCGCAGTGGCGATCTGGACCGTCCCATCTGGCGCGTTGCTCCTCTTCTTTTTCTTCCCTCCGACTCGTTGCCTTCCAGAGCCCGATCGAGTAATCCGGCCACGATATATGCATGCATAGTCGTATCAGACTTCCGCCTTTACTCGCGCGGCTCGGCGAGTCGCGTTACCGTTCCCGCTATTACTATACAATATACAGTTACCTTAATGCCCGGGACAGTGTGCGCTTCAGCATTTGTTCATCATCCTTATTACGACGGACACTTCCTGTCCCCCGGGCAGACGCGTCGCGCTGCATAGATGACCCACGTACCAATGGATTATGCAAAATTATAGTTCCTTCTTTCTCTCGTTAAAGATTCTACGGTTATTCATCCATGGATTACAATAATTACACATCCGTACGTGTATAAACTGTCGAGAAAAGTTCCATTATTACTCATCATTATTTATCATTTACTCCGTCAAAGATTATGACATTTTATTTATTCAGCCATTTAATATGGATATAAAAATGAAACAATTATTCTCAAAGGCACTTTACTTACACATGTTGGAGTAATTTTTTTAATTTGATAGTACTCTATATTCACTCCGAATACAATTGTTGATCAATCATTGATAAGTCAATTTTATTGCATAAACTAAAATTTCAAGGAATGAATATTGTGCTTTGGATTTCTTGATTGGAAATCCATCTCAGCACTTCTATTAAATTCCTCAAAATTCCGCTGGAACCCAAAACGGATTTCATACAAATCGGAGAGGAAAAATAATTATTTTTAGCAATCAGTGATTATATATATATATATATATATATATATGTATATAACTGATTGAATTATAGCTGCGATTTCGATGACCCACTTTTTTTTTAAATTCCAGTCCTTGAGGAACGAAAACGGCTTTACTCGGGCGTAGAAATAAGATAATATTCGGCGAGACAGCCAATCAGCCTCGAAGGTCGAACTCCGTTTCGGACTTCCGGTGGACCAGTGCATCAAAGTTGAAAAAAAAAAAAAAAAAAAAAATTGAGAAAATAAGACATCATAGGCTGAGCAGTATTTAAAGAATGAGAGATCGGCGGTGGCAGTGGTGAGCCGTGTGCGCTCGATTCGCTACGCAACGTGCGTGTCCAAGTTGCGATGACGATGACGACAGCGGCTCGTCGTCGAGATGAGCTCTCGCCGTTATTCCTCTCGGATGTTGCTCGGTTACCACGGTTGTTACGCGGCTAACCGCGACTCCACAATGTGGAACGAGGGAACGAAGCGACGGGGTGTGAGCAAAGCAATCCTAGTTCTCTCTGCACCACTCGTATATCCAACGAGGTCTTTCGCTATAACCGGAGAATCGTGAATTACGCCCGAGTGACTCGCATTTCCGTATCCACACGCGCTCCAACTTATAATGTTATATTTTGCTCGGGAAACTCAAAGTCGGTCGGACGCACGATGGTATTTTTTCTATTGGAAAAAATAATCGTACGAGTATTTCAAATCAACGGTTCGTAACATTTTCAACCTAAAGGAACATTAAATTTTATATTAGTCGTAGTAGTCAAAGTGGATCGGTTGGAAATACACGGAGGAAGAAATTGTTTGGTCGACAAGTTTTTTGTTTGGTAACAGCCAATTATTTTCAATGCCGCAACAATAAATTATTAACGATTCAAATTTTGTTCGACATTTTTTTTTGGCTTTTTTTTTCCATGCATCAATTCGTCCAAACTTCATTATATTCCAGTGAGTTAATTGATTAAATAGAAAAAAATGTTATCCCCGAACCTATCAATTTTATTACTGTATTTTGTTAATTTGTTATTGATATGCTTGAAATATGTATAACACGCAAATATACACTTCTAATTATCTGTTTTCTGGGGCTTATGTAACGTCCATCAATTGAATCGCCACGAAGACAATTTTATTTCGTGTAACTCACGTATGAAAATTGGTACTTTGCGTGCCGTGTAATTTTCCGACGCATGCGCGCATCGTCTCCTTTACGTACGATTTCTGGAAATTATTTCACGCTTAATCGAAATAAAATAGAACGCGATCCCAGTACGTAAAAGCGAACTTCCGATTGTCACTTCCGAATCTTCGTCGTCAGCCCGCTTTAACATCGCGATATACCATTACATTAATGTTATTTTATTTAGAATGAAGAACGCCCGAGTGCGAGAAGTGAGTCGATGAAAAAATTCCATCGAGAAGAAACATCGGCGTCGAGAGTAAAATCCGAGGTGAATCCGGACGAATATAGAGTCGAAATGTCAGATGTGAGAGTAGGCCGGCTGTAAAAAGTGTTCTAGCTGGTGTCTATGAAACACGAAGTGCTATAGTGTTACATTGACCTCCCACGCGGCCGATAGTGAGTCTCGTCCCATGTATTCCCGCGACCTTTCCCATAGCCAGTAAGAGCGAGAGCGTCGCGGCAGCAGCTATGAGGAAACCAAACCTCACGTGAGTTATAAATAACCGTTTACGTGTATCGCCTCGGCCACCGGAGTGATTGGCATTTGCGAGTTGTTTGAATGCACAACTCGCTAATCCGAAACTAAGCCGAGCTACCCACACGTTTCGAGACTCCGGTCGCACAAAGCTTCGTCCGAAGGTACGTCGAGCCGAGACACCAGCCTAAAAAATTCTGCTACTCGATCGATCGAATCCCCGGTAAATTTATTCGAAAAATTAAATTAAATATGAATGTCGATTAGAGAAATAAAATGACCGAGACACCATTCCGGACACATTGTCGATTTTTTCCTTGCACCGTCTTACACTCTAACTCTTATTACCGCTTCGTGCCGTTACGGGCAAATATCCGGGAACGCCAAATTTCCGGTGACTTCCGGTCGTCGGACATTCGACACGTTGTCGTCTTTACTTTGTGCCGCGCGTTGAAACTAACTGCGGAGATCTTTCGTTCATAACTGTACACGTTTCTGTATATCAGTGAGCCGTAGTTACAAACAGGAAGTCACGAGTCGGAAGTCGTGCACGTGCGGCTACCGGAAACTCACAAACCCTTCGACTCTCTAACGCACGAGCTCGAATTGCTTTACTATGCGCGATGCATTGTCCGCGGCTATTTATTTGGACAATTAATTTCCCAAGTTCAACCTCTGTTCGGTCAAAGGTCAACTATTATTATTGTTAATTTTATTCTCATTATTATTGGCAACCATTTTTTCATTACATAACAATATTAATAATAATAATAATAATAATAATAATATAGGGGGATGTGTAGAATATCTGAGCTAAGTCAAAAGAGGATTTTTAGTACAAGTACAATCTGCCAAAGTCAAGTCGGTCAGTAATCTGCCCAGAAGATAAATTCGGCGATAATGCTAAAAACAGTTAACATTTTTGTAACGCTTCGTTATGTCCTTTATTTGCGAATTATTTGCGAAGCTTTCTCATCGAAGAAGCTTTTCGAATAAAGGACAAAAATAAAAAAAACTCCTATAAAAATGTCAACGTTCAGTCATGAAATTTTTTTTTTTTTTTTTAACAGTTGATAAAAAAACAATAGATCAGTAAATAAACAATCGAACGATATGAAAAATGGCTGTGATAATTCTTCATATATAAGCTTCTTAATACTTTGATTCTCATGAAAAATCGTACGATCCGTCTGTCTTTCGCGTTTTCCGGCCCGTCAATGACTTCCCACACGATTTTAAACGTGCGTAAAACGAGAACTTTTGCCCTTCAAACCATATTTCCGTGTTCGCGCGTATGAAGCTGCTCCCGTGAGTGCAGTCGTATGCACACGTATCGAGAGGGCCTGGCTTCGATGTTGGAGCACGCGAGTCACGCCCTTACGGTTCTCGGCTATGTTGAACACGAGAAACTATTACCGAGCGCGTCGTTCTCTCATTGCGAATTGAGCGCCCGGGGGCGTCGGCGAGCCGCGCGAGAGTGACCGGCGAAACTGAAAATCGTAGGTGCGATTTAACAACCTGTAACGGCCCGACCGAGTGAAACGAATCACTCGACACACGCCTCCCGCTCGATGAGTCACCCATTTTAGCGCAAGTAAACCGTGCCCTATATTAACTCGGCAAAATCGCTAGAAACGAAATCAGGAAAAAGAAAAATGTATCTTCGAATCACTAACTAATTATAAAGTTCTTACAATTTTTTCTAAGGATTTTTGTGTAAAATTTATTGACGATGTAAACAAGAGCAACGATCAACGAGAAAGACGGTTACGACGGAAAATTTGGTTCCAGCAATTATTTATTGAATATTGTTCGTTAAAATGCAATTCTGAATACACAAAAATTACACAATCATGTGAATAATAATACTGTATTATCGAACAAATATTTTATTTAACAGAAAATTATAACTCTCGGTAATTATATTGTAGGTCAATTTTTTTTTTTTTTTACTAATATTCAGTCAATTAAATTCTGGGATGAACAAATCAAACAAAAATCTTTTCCAAGTAAAACTCGGTATTTCCGCTTGAACTTCAATCATGATACATTTCCAACAGCAACTTCAATACGGAGAATTTTAGTTTCGGAGCTTAACGTTAACCATTAATTTTACGACAAAAATGGAAAATTTTTAATTCGCATCTAACGCGCCGCTCATTATTTCCTTGCTCGCCCGTTCCATTCGCATCCAAGTCCATTTCCTTCTCCGCTTTCCCGGTGCGCCTTTTCTCAATTTCACCCACGGAATAATAAATCTGCCGCTCGTCCATTAATCTTTATCCGCGCTTTCATCTTTATCTTCACCGCCGGAGCAGCCGGAGCTAAACGTGCATCTGGTCCACACGCGATACACTGCAAAGGAGATCGGGTAAGCGAAACGCATCGCAACTTGCCCGCAGTTGAAAAGATCTCTCTATAGTGCAGGGTGGTGCACAGAGTGGAAGCATATTGCGAGGAACGGCGCATCGGCGGGACGTCTACCCTAGCCTCATGCCAGTGACGATGTACGCCTCGTCGACGCGCCGACCGAGCCGACCGAGGACGTTGGGTCATGCAAATTTATCAATTTAGTACTCCGACCCACTCGACAGGCTGGCCAGGGTAAATTTGTGTCCGCGCCTTCGTTCGTTTGAATTGCATCGACGGTGATTCCCCGTCCGTAACTGTGCGGCGCATTACGCAGTCGCAAATTCATGCCTAGACACAGGACGACTAAATTCAACCTAAATTTAAAAATCCATTCATTTTTTTTTCTTTTTTTTAAATAGCAATCAATATCAGTAAAATCAATATTATTTGAAATTTCATTGCAAACGTTTATGGTAATCGAATATCATAATACCGGTAACGATGCAATTCCGAAAAATATTTTTACCAAATATTATGTAGCTGAAAAAAAAAAATCGTACATGTTTCTGATATTTTTATTACAAACTGACATTTTGTATTTTCAAAGGTTAGTAGTATTTAACGTATAATCATCGAAACTTTTACTGATCGACCATTTTGATCCTAGTAACAATAAAATATCGATCGTTCTACAAAAAAAAAAATATCTCGGTAATAAATCCATCATCTTTAAATAGATTCGAATAGATATTTTATTGAACTTTATAACAGAAAAAAAAATATTTTTCAAATCTGACTGTCATCGTTTCGTAGTCGTTTTCGGAGCATGTTTCGGGTCTCTGAGCCCAGAGACTTTGAGCTTCGAGGCAGAGTCACTGCCCTTCCTTCAATTTCCAGTTTCTCACGAAGGTTTGCATAGCTTGCCGTGTGTATACACGTGTCACCTGTCGAAAAAAAAAAAAAAAAAAAAAAAAAAAAAAAAAAAAAAAGATAACGCGCGCCCATTCACCGACGAGAGTGAGATCACTCTTCGTGCTTCTTCACTCTGAGCGCATCGCGCTCTTTGCAAGTATAATGTGTGCCGTCTTCTCTCCTCTCTCGCAAGCGTACTCGTAAGACTCTTCGCTTGATACCCTCGCCTAGCTTGGCCTAGCACTTCTCTTCTCGTTTATTCCATATCTCTTCATTGAAAAAAACATTGCCCGAGGGCCAGACGTGTACACAAGAACGTTCGTACCTCGTTCCCTCGGGTAATGGACTTTTTCAGAACGTTCTCACCGTGCACATAGAACAGACCGCCTTACCGTAACACCGTCGAGATGGACCGGCCCTTCCGGCTTTTTCGCATGCGGTGATGGATTAACGGCTGCCCAACGTGTCTCCGCGCAGTTTCGACTTTATCATTCGCTTCCAAGTGGGCGTTACACTTTCTTTAAAAAAAAAAGACACATATGTTCATGCTCCGGCTCAGGTAAACTTTGCTGGAGAGTTCGTTGCACTCGAACGTTGTCTCAGGAATAATTTTTTTTTTTTTTTTTTTTTTTTTTTTCATTATTATTAAATCATCGTCATTGAATTTTTTGCAGATGCTCCCGATGCTGGATCACCGGGAGATTTACTGGACAATTTGCTGTCGAGATATTCCGTCCATGTTCGTAGGTGAGTTTGAAAATTTTGTTTGGAAATGCTTGACACGTATTTGTGCGCAAGTGGGCCGCTGGAACGATTGTGTTAGGGGGGGTTAGGTGAGTGAACGCGGATGGCGCAAGGAGGTAAAAAGAGGCCGAGTCTTTTTCACTTGTCTCCGGTCACAATAAAATGAGGATTTTTTTTTCCTTTTTTTCTAGTAAATTATTTTTTTAGGCACCGGATTTATTCGATTGATCGAATAAAAATTTCTGCGTCAGTTACGTTTTATTTCGGTGTTCACACTTTGGAACAGGACGTTACCATGATTTTTTCAAAATAAAAATAACCATTATCTCACAATAATGGTTGAACCAAAAAATTCAAAGTGTCGAATAAAATTACGAAATTAATGATTTTAGTACAAACCAAACCGCAACAACTTTCACTGAATATCGGAAAAACATTGTGTAAAAATTATTCGAAATAATGAAAAATCTGTCTCAAAGTATATTTTTCTTGACGAATTGAAAAAAAAAAATTATCACAAAGATTCATGATACGAGCACATTTTGTTGTCGACAAAAAAATGCACGCACCTAAAAGTCCCAAATTTTTAGTTGACGCGAGAATGAAAAAAAAAAAAATTCTCTTCTAATTATTTGCATCGGCACACAGTCCAGTATAGTGGAGTAGGTAGAGCTACGACCAGACGCGGTCGTTCATACGCGTAACCTTTGAGATGGTTCTGCGTCGCGGTCTGGCGTCTTGCGGCTCGCTACCAGCAGCACAGTCGCGTCTCGGCGTTCTCCTGGCGAACGTTCGCTCCTCCGCTGGTACCGCGCGCGTCTCATTCGCCACCAGGTATCTTTCCCTACCAAAAGAACCTCACGACAAACCGGAAGTTCCCACGAACTCACGATTTTAATTGTCTCCCGATTCTCAAGTCTTTCGCCTGCGACAATCGAATTGCCCTTAAAACCCAACTGCGTCGTATCGATAATTGACCCAATTACAGAAAAACGGTGCAAAAAGTCACTTCGCGCCTTAAACTGGGACGAGAATTTAACATAAAAAAAAAATTCCGTCAAATTTTATTCAGTGGAGTTAATAAATTTAACGGTGAGGTGAAATGTGAGGATGACCTTGGATATTCGGATTTAATTGCACGCTCCGTGGCTCGGTGAGTCAATCGTCTGTTTATATAGTGGGAAATCGAATGATCATCCGATGTAATCACAGCGATTGAGTTCTGACGAAAAAAAAAAAAAAAAAAAAAAAAAATTAATAGGGGTAAAAAACATTGTTTCCGAGTCCATCGTGTCGATAGTCGAATTATTTTTAAATATTAATTGTACTTCCATGAAAATAAAAATAGTGAATCGAAACAAAATTGTAATTGCTTGTTTTTTTTCAGGATTCGATCCCATTTCATTTCTGACAGTCAGGTGCGATGAAAATCTCGATCCGATTCGAATCCCGTCATCACGCGCGATTGAGCTACGACCGAGACTCGTCCGATCCACGAGTCTTAGTCGTATTATTATTTTTTTTATTATTCTCGAATTTTTTTTTTTTTTTTTTGTAGATCCGTTGATCGTTTTGAACAATCGCGTGATCTAGCAGCGATTGGATTGCCGGACGTTAACTGTACACCGCAGTGGTTAATAGCTACTACGGTATAGTTTACAGCAGCTATCGCGCGCCGGAGTGTAATACAGTGAACGCGTAATGTACTCAGACGCACTTATCAAATCGTACAATCTCAACGAATAAAGCTAAACACAGACGGACGTTAACACCAGCTCTCGTCAACGCGACTGAGATCTTGAAATTTTTTCAATAACTACATAATCGAAAAGCAATTTTTAATTATCCAGTAATTTATTTTACAACGGTGTAAAAAAAAAAAAAAAAATACATACCATATTCCAACTCCGGGACTCGTTCACAATTTTTTTTCTCACATTTCCTTGACTCCCCGTTACAAAAGAAAATTGCATTCATTATTTTCGACGAAATTTTATTTTTATTTTTTAATTCGTTCTAATTAGCTCTCTCGGATCGAATTGTCGTGTATCGTGGGAACGATTCGTGATTTTAGTCGTACGGCGTAGATGCAACCACCTAGCGATTCTAATATAGTAGTAGATCGCGTCCCAAGCCTATGTTGGACACGCAGTGGCTATTTCTCCCCTTTCCTCCCTTCCTCCTCCCCCCCTCCGCAGGTCCTCCTTTCAACCTCCCGGTTGACGGAAGACAGCTGACTTTACGAGGCTAATAATAGGCTTGACTTCCAGCATCGTTGCTCCCGCAAGAAACATGCGATTCTGTGTGTACACCGTGGTACACAGAGCGGACTGTTGCTCCTACGAGACATCATGATCGAGACCACCGAGAGATTTTAATTAACGTGCTATATCGCCGTTCCAACTCACTCGAAAAGGAAGCCGCGGGATAGATATCAACCGGTAGATACGCCGATCTATTATTAAAGACCGTTAACCACACACCGGTGTCATTAACAGCCTCGTGATTTATTTCTCGATCCCGGTGTGTTGTTTTAACGAGAATAATAAATAACTGTTTCAGGTGCAATTATAATTGCGATCATGAGAGGAAAAATCAAAACGGATACAGAATTAAGCGGTACCATGAAATTTTAACGAGACCCGCTTGTCGATGAAACGTTAGCTGCAAAAATGTCTTGACTCAATTTTTAAGATTTTTTATATGATTTTTTTTTTTACTTTGTTTCATTCGATTGGGTTAATCGTGTGTTCTTTTTTTTCGGGCATTTAAAAAAGCAATCGTGTCGCGCACATAAAATATCTTGACGTAGGTTGAGGATCGGCTTACATCGAGATATTTTTTACGGGCTCATCGATCGATAACATCTTTGGCACGTTGAAACAAAAAAAAATTCCATTTTTCATTTAACTTGACATTTTTATTTAATTTTGATGCATAAATCTCCGTTAATTGTGTGTTGTTTTTTCTGTTTTCAGATATTAATAACAGCGATAATGTTGTCTTACATGTTACCAACCGGAAACAAACCACCGCCGGGCGAACCATCCCAGAATTGCAATCGAACGACGAAACTTCCGAACCGAAACGACTTGTCCCAGCAACAATTTCCGTCGACGCTGAGAAATTCGAATACACCGAGGCGAAATATCGTTGAGTCGCCGGGCTGCAGAACCATGACGACGACGACCTCAATGACGATGAGCTCGTCGAGTCCACCGTTGAGAATCGAGAACGATACGAACGACATTAGATACCAGCAGAACGAAACGCGACAAGACAGCCCGAAGCAAAACGGTAACGCTGGAATCGTTAATTCCAACATGACGAGTAACACGACGAGTAGTACTACGACGACGAGGAAGTCGACCCTCCACACATCGTCGAGAGTCACCAAGGACGACAGTCTTCACAGTATCGACAGCGAGGCGAGCACGGTCGGCAGCGACAGGAAAAGCAAAATAATCAACGGCGCCAAGCACGCCAGTCTAAAGAGGTGAGTCGCTTTTTATCGTTGAATTTCCATTTTTTCCCTCGGGTTGCTGACGACCAATCCAATTTTGGAACGAATTGATGTATGCGAAATTCTCGCGGTGCAACCAACCGCAAAAATATGCGTTAAATTTGGGTTTTCTTGTACATTCTTCTCCAGTCCAACCATTCGATGGGTGAGTCGAATCGATCCTGAATCCAACCTTTCGGAGGTTGGATTTTTGTTGACGTTTCAATATCAATCGTAAGGCCAACCGTTACAAATGTCAGAAGTTTGGTCTTTTGTTGGAATTTTCTATGACTTTCTAATTTTGGACTCTGTAGAGAGCACCGATCGGTGGGCTGAGCGTTTAAAATCGGGTTTTTTTTTGGAAAAGTTCGACCGTAAACCATGTCTTATCCGATGTAGCGGTTTTTAACTTAGGCAAAAAATTAAGCTCAGGATCGCGAGGCAATACCGGGATCGATAATAACAACTACAACTGACTGTTTGGCATGGTGCTGATCCTGTCCAATCAGAACGAATGTCTGCAGGAATCTGAATTCATATTCGCATCACGTAAGAATTTGCATTTAATCGCAGGCAGTCGTAAGTGTTGAAAAAAATTCATAACAGTTTGTATCACCGACTGAACCCGGGCTAGGTCAAGGGAAGAGATGCCATATGGCCTTACCATCACAAAATGAGTTTTGTAGTTCCATTATGAAATACCTTAGAACTTTGCGTACACGCTACTCGGTACGTTATCCAACAATCTGTGTGTTTCACTGAAAATCGCCGTCCCTGAACCGAGGTTATTTACACTCGAAACTGGCACGATTAAAACGTATCTCAAGTAATGGATTTATTCGGTCAATGACATACGAGAGCATTTTAAAGGACTCGCGCGTACTGTAGAAAAAATTTGGTCGTGGTTCGACGTTTAGTTTTCGAGATATCGCCAGTTAAGGAGGAATCTGGTAGCGCGTCGGTGGTTCGCGCACCGCCACGCTCGCCCCCACCACCGCCCTGTGACCGCACTGCCGGTACCGTCTCAAGATCGTTACTCGTTTATTTGCGCTACAACAACGATCAAGATTTTTTTTTCTCTCGTCCGATTAATCCCGAGAACGAAACCAACGAGGACGACGAACATAAAAGTAAAGAAAAAAAATAAAAATAAAAGTCACGATAATCTCGGTGAGATCGTTAAAGTTTTAAGCCCTCGTGTAAATTTCGCGGGTGTTGAGGCGCGAGAGTCTCGTAACCCGACTCGAGACGACCCTGACCCGACAACCGGGCAAACGTCGTAAAAGGATATATATACGCTGTATATAACTATATGTATGTATAACTATATGTATAGTTAATGTACGCGAACCGTGAAAGACACACAAGTATTCTTACAGGAACTCGAGCTGCCCACGCGGTTTAGCACGCTGCACGTAGCCAGGAGAAGTCCGAGACACTTTAGCATTTATTACTCGCATCTAGCTCCGATGCACGACGGTGAAACCTTTCGCGCTGCTCCGTGTACACGTAATATATTTGAACAGTTAAATATACGTTTATTTTTGTTTCGGTAAATATGTATATACGATAGCTATTTTCGTCGTTTCTAGTTGGTCAATTTGATTAAAGGCAGTTCAAACTTCCTTTCCGCGTCTGTCGCAACTTATGCAGCGATGATGACGCGATTAAAAAAATGATTATCAATAATCGTCGCTTTAAAAAAAAAAAAAAATTACAAATTTAAATAATTCAATAAAGCAGAGTGTGTTTATTAATTTTTAAAAAGCGTCCTGTTTATATTACTATCGAACCAGCTGTCCCTTTTTCCTAGCTAGAAATCTCGGTTTCAATTAATTAACACCTGTGTTACTGTAACTTGCGTAACTTCGAGAAGATCTTACCGAATAAAATTGAACAAACTTCTTTGGTTCTTTACAAGGAAAATAAAGAAAAAAATACTATTATGTAATTTACAGCGCGACGAGACGAAGCCGTTAAGAAAAAAATTCAACAAACGGAAGTCGAGGAAGATGAAGAAACGAATAATGAATGAAAAGAAAGTTTGAGAGAGAGGAACGGATAGGAGCGCGCTCGGAATCCGAAGCAACGTTGATTTAAAGTCCGTGGTACTATTTTAAGTAACCCGAATCGCGAACGTCGGAAGATCAGTGTTGGTTTCGTGCTGGTATTAGTCGTACAGTATGTAGGCACCTTGACAGTGAACGTGCGCGACGCGCGTTCCGATACCCACGCTCCACGCGATCTCGGCATAGCCGCACGCACTGTTGTATTTAAAAAAAAAAAAAAAAAGACTTCCCTGACGACGAATCTTCCCGATGCAGAAAAAAGAAAAAAAAAATTGCGCAATTACACGCACTTCCATCGTGGCCTTTCAATTAACATGATTCTTGGGCCAATTAGCGATTAATTAAACCCAATGAACCCTCACATATATATTGTTTATTAATCCGGAGACGACTATGGCGCTGCAACAGCCGTGTCGAGTATAATATGGATTATTGATGAATCAACGATTTATCAATCCCCCTCGGACTCGCGTGATTGGCGACATTGCATTTGTATGTTTTTTTTTAATTTATTTATTTTTATATGAGATCAAAATCTAGTTGGGCGTGTACAAGGATTTATTGATAATTGGAATTATGTTATCGACAATTTATCGATCAATATCGATTTCATGAAGAGTCTGTTTAATTGTAGTGTCCAGACGATTTATTGATTCTGAAAATCGAAATCGAACCGGTCTCGTGTCGAATTTAATATGGATTATTGATGGGTCAGCGGTTTATTGAACCCACCTTCAGACTCAAGTAATTGACGTCATTATGTTTTATCTATTTATGTTTATTCATTAATTTCAAAACAAGGTACGAATCTAGCACAGCATCTACGTGGCTTTATCGATAATTTTGATTAAATGACCGATAATTTAGCGATCATTATCATTTTTTTTTTAAGTGCGTTTAAATGTGGTTTCCAGATAATTTATCAATATTTTTAAAATTTTTTGTTCCGGTCTCTTACAACACGTCTTGTATGAATCGCCGATCTATGACTTTGAGAAAGTGGGATATGGTTATATGGCTCTCGATAGAGATACCTAAGAGTGTCCTGGTGCCAAGAGGTAACTGCGTACACGACGTCTATTTTCGGTTGTGAAACATCGCCTGAGGAAGATCGCCCGCTACAATATTGTTGGCCCGGATTTATAAACTCGGACAAATATAAATAAATACGCGAAATCCACAGCTCCGAATAAATCAAAGAAACACAAAAGCAGAGCCTTAGTCACGTCGCGCTGTCCGGTTCTTTCGCGTTAATTAATTCCCAAAAAAAAAAAAAAAAAAAACTGAAAATTAATTTAAAAAACCTCCACCTGGTAAAGAGCGTTAAAAATTTATCGAGCGCTCTTCGAAGTATCATCCGACACTAGCGGAGAGAAATCTCTACCTTCCAACTATATCCGTGAGTTTAATCATCACGTTTTTCCATTTTTATTTTATTGTTTTTCTCGTCGAAAGAAAGACTTGACATTGTCACGAGACACCGGGCTAATGCAATGTGGAAAGTCGGTCGCGAGAAGCCACAAGTCTCGTTATCCCTCAGTGCGCATAACCGGTAGATGCATCGAGAATCGCAACTCTTGTTATGCAGTCCTCATACACTATCCCGAGTGCCGGACAGTTCGTTCATTCCACTTGTAACTCCGCGAAGAGTTACAGTTGCACTCCTATCCGGCTACTCCATTCGCCTACTGACCCAACTAACTACCGTGCATCCTTTAAATTCTATGCAACCCCCCGTCCACCTCTCCCGCTCCAGACGATGATATTTGCATCGTGACACAAAGTCGACTCGACGCTGAAATTCCTCAATATGTCACACACGAAGTCGCGACCTGTGAACGATACAGTGTCACGCGATTGTTGCTCGAACGTCGCGTGGTTCCTGGCTAAGTAGTCTGGCGTTGAATTCCTCCGCGGACCAAACGATTTTTTCAAATGCAAATGCGAGAGTTACCTTTTTTTCTTGGATAACCGCGTGGATTTTTGCGTCGCTCCCCCTATGCATTTTTACGACCTTTTACAAGTCACAGATGTAGATTTGACGTTGTCACTAAGATAGCAAGTTGTAATTATGATTCTTGGAAATATGGTAATTAAAAAAATTTATTTTGGTTATTCGAAAGTAGAAGATGCGAGTAGTCATTAAAATTTGATAGAGGTTGGGTGAACAAAAGTGGCGAATCTAAAATTGTAGATTTATCGACGAACGTTTCTATGACGCATGCGCATACGGCTTTTGTTGATGTTCAGATAAAATGTTTGCTTTGGGTGTAGGCGGACTTGATAACGAGGATAAAAGCCTTTTTTTTATTTCACGTGGTCGACCACATTTTAATTTTATCCGATAAATTAATTCTGAAAAAAATTCATACATGGTGGGAAAAGGATCTTCAACGACGAATCTGTACAGCGGTGCCAATATTACAGCTCAAATTTTCGCGGTTTCGAAGTTTATTTTTTTATTTTTTTATTTTTTTTTAACGAAGCGACTTAGACTCGGATCGTATCTTCGACCATGGAGATCAAACTGGAGACGATACAACGCAATCTCAAAAGAGAGTCGAGCAGAAGCCCGGAGAGGATAAGCAGGGAAGAGGGTCGATAGTGAGAGCCCCGATGTGGCGAAGTCCAGACGGCCTCGAGCCCGACCTGCCCCAATCCCTAATCCGACCAAACACGTCGACAACCCCCGAACGGCGCCATGTCCACCCACTTTTCTTAGTTTCGTGTCAGACTCGCCGGTGCGGCCCTCGCCCTCTTGACCTCCAGTCCTTTTATTCTCACCGATGTTTCTCCGCTTAATTGCAATTAATTATTCATTTTTTAACCCCCTCAATATCGTCTTTGTTAATTTGAAAAAAAAAATCGCGCGATTAATATTTTAAAAAGATTTTCCTTCAGACGTGTCCGATTAATCTCTTCTTTACCCATCGAAGAGTCAACACCTTCTAAGTCGCTTTACATAATTTCTTAAAAATTTAATTCTTATCACCTTTCATCACCGAGCGATCACGATAACTGGTCGAAAATTCTCAATGCATAATATAAATTGTCGCTCGTACGTGATAATTCGAATAAATATTACTTTGCTTTAAAATTCCGTGCAAATCGATCGGTCGCCGATTTTTCTTTTTTTTTTTTTTTTTTCGTCTGAAAATATTTGCGATAGCCAAGTGTTGCCGCATCGTACGTGTCGGCGATTGTTCGTGTGTGCGAGTGGGCGGCGTTGTGTGTCCCGAGGGTCTCACCTTGAGACGAGTTCTCCCCGTCGAGGACCGGCGGCGGAGTGTTCTCCGTCGAATTGCGACTTTGCGCACACTTTTGTACGTATCGTTGCACACGCTCCCTTGGGTGGATGCGACTCGTTGGAAAGGCCGACGTATAGACCGGTGCACAGCTCCGTTGACGGCAGAGTTGAGGCTTCAAAGTAGTCGTTAAATTGGTTAATTACCGGCCAATCTACTCGCCGGGCTAACTACTCGACGATCCACTGATTAGGATGCACCGCTCTGTTTCGTCACTGAACTGTGTACGGTTCAAACTCCATGCGTATATCTATATATATCTATATATGATACCAGCGATCAAAACAAACGATGCAAACAAGCAGACACTGCCGTTCTGTTCCAAGCGGTTTGCAAACTAATTGCCGAACTACGCTTCTCGTAAAACTTCCAATTCGGCTGTTCACGATTATTAAACGATCATTAGAGATGCACATGCGAAATGACTTGACTTTCGTCAAGTGCATATGCATTCTTCTGTTACTGTACTTTTCAAGGTAATTTTTATTTTTATGATTTGTTTTAAAAATTGTTTTGTTTGAAAGAGAATAATTTCCGGGGGGGACGTGTAGTTTCTTTTAATCGAAAATTACGAAATTTGCTTTCGTTCGATAGGTTTTGTTGGAATTACGAGTGGAAACTGAATGACCCTTCCTCCGTCAATTCAGCCGTCTGTTTGTTGCGCCATCTACTGCGATATCCTAAAATTATCCTGAATATTATTTCTTTCCAGTACATTTCAAATATTTAATTTTGATGTTTTGTTGAAAAATAGCGCGATGAAACTGCTTCTGACTCGTGTCATTGTGTAGTATTCGCCTCGTTCAGCAAAGCGACTCGCGTCAGAAGTAGTTTCATTGCCTTGTATCGTAAATTACTATTTTTTTTTTTTTTTTTTTTTTCTAAGGGTCGATAATTGTCGGTGAATTAAATTGATAGTTTCTCCGAGCTCGAAAGAATTTTCTCACGCTCGTTCGATGAGTTTTATTGGAATTACGAGCAAAAACCTAATGATGTCTCTTCCGGTCAATCCACCCGCCTGTTTATTGCACCGTCCACTGCGATACCCGTTACAACCTACCGTCTGTATCCCTCGGTGAGTCAACCAGCCATTAGCCTATCTGTCTGCCCAACGATATCGAACTATTATTAACCGCGATGGCGATACCGTTTAGCAGAATTTTTTTTTCTTCGAAAACATTAGATTCATTGATGCGAACAGAGCCAGAAAATCAGCCAGAGCGCTTCTTGACTCAATGTAATTTCGAAGTGTCTTCACGGTAAAAGGTAATTCGACATAATAATTATATTATTATCTATTATTCAATGTACATTAACGAAAGAAATAAAATCGTCGCTTTGGCTTTGACTGCGATACAAAATTGACTTTCAGGAGTCGTAGAGAAAACCTCTCGGGACGCCTATACGAGAACTCGTGACCTCTCTCAGACGGCCCAGACACTTTACGATCTAACACGCTATCCGTTTCGATCTGCTGTGCACGTTCAACATTGTACTCGATTTATGCATCCTCCAATGTACGCGACGTACGTTTCCCTGGAGTGCCGCAATTCTCGACCCCTGCAACCTCCTTCCGGAACTGCACATTCACTAATGCAAATAAACACATTTTATGCGGGTTTGAAGAAAATAAATAACAAATGTCGTTGAGCGATAAAATTATTTTTTTTCATGATAAAATAGTGGTCCAGATTTACCACTGTTATCCTATATAATTAATGCACAAACGAGGGGGCCAAAAAATAATTCCATCGAACCTGATAAGAAGAAATACAAAAAATCTACCTCTGCGTGTATCGATGATTATTATTTTTATTTTAATTTTTTTTTCTCTCGCCGATTTAACGAGAAATAGCTGCATAATATTTTTCGAGCATAAATGGAAAATGCGGGTGACTCACGCCGGTGCGTGACACGCATCGGTGTGTAAAGATAATCGCACTGGAGTCGCCGAATTAATTGCCATCGGAGTTTTGGGCGACGGGGAGAAAACGACAGATGGAACCGTACTTTGCCAGCGTTCTCTCCGGGCAATCGGATTGACCAATGCCCAACTGTTGGTTATTATCGTTGCAACAATAATAATAACGAGTGTTCATCGAAAACGGTGAGCACCATGTTGCAACGATAATTCCACTAAAAGGTCGACAATTTAAAGTAAATATTGGAACGATTTATTTTTGTCCAGCTTGTCCAAAAATTAATTCGCGATATTCATCCAATTAATTCGAGCTAAAATATTATTAATTTTTCCTCCCACAAAACAGAAGCAAAATAATATTCTGAATGACAGTATCAAAAATCACCGTCCCTCAATTTCTATTCTAATTCACCCCTATTAAAATCATTCAAATTTTCATAATAACAAAATATTAAAATCTTTTTTTCATTCAGTTGCGAGCGAGGTGAAATAAAATTTCACGTTTATTTTGCAAACGAGCAAACATCAACGGCACGACGTTGAACCTTGTGCCACAAAGTTGAAACAATAAAATGAAAAACGGATGGAATTTTTTCTGCGAGGATTGCAAAAGTGAAGAGACCTGTGAAAAGCATGCGTGCAAGGTATGCGCGAAAAAGAGGATCAAAGCGCGGGTGCTCGGGAGTGCGTGTGAAAGAGAGTCAGAGACGAGCTGACTGGCTCTCGAGATTGTTACGTCAGAGACCTCGGCACGATGACACATCCATCTCGTGCGGCGTTGTACCACAACAAGGATTTCGTACGCGCGTTCTGCCTCGCACACACGTAACGCGCTAACCTGTTATCCACTCTTCCTCTTTCGTTCTCTCCTTCTGTGAACGCGATACGGCAACGTGACTTCGACCGAGCGATACGTACAAACCGCCACCAGATGCCAGCATCACACTGGCTTTTTGTTCTCGACGGTTACCGTAGGTCGATTCACAGACCGAGCGAGACTCTGACGATATCCGAGTCGATGAGACACCATTTCACATCGGTAAAAAAGTTTTTTTATTTTTATACAAATTAAACGAATTTTTTTTAAATAAATTTTTATAAATTAAACCAATCAAAGCAAAAAATGTTTATTTACCGTGTAATATTAAATGACCATTTCAATATTGTACAGTGAATAAGAATTTTGTGATTATGGAGTTGGGAGCTTGAAACGATTATGATTTATTTCAAGTCGGTAAGGAAGTTTCCCATTGAGAAATAAAACCATTCGTAATTTTCATAAATCCGTAATTTTATTCTCGCGGTTTATTGAGTTGAAGTTGGGATAGTTTAATTTAAAAATTGAGAGATCGAGGTTCTAAATTGATTGATTTTTTTAAATTTAAGTATTGCATTCATTTCTGGTTTCCTTCGCGAGGAAACACAAAAACTGATACTGTCGCCGTGTTTCTCGACGAATCGTAGACGTAACTAGATACACCTGTAGAACAACTCGTTGCACTCGATGTATAAATTATTGATTATATCGTCGGTTTGACTACGGAGGGGTATGTGTCGTCATTGGTGTTTGCACACAGTGAGACATGTACTCAGCTGGTTTATCACCGATATGCAGTTGTGTACCCAGAAAAAAAATTTATTTGGCGGCCACCGTTTATTTGCTCCAAGCAAAGTATATATTTTTTCAATCAAATTTCATTTAAATCAATCAAAAATCTTACTTCAACCAAATTAACGATGACCGACAAATAAATTTATTTTCTCGGTGCAGTTCGTTCGATACTTACGGATCAATCAATCCCAAAATTCTGAACTTCTCAATTATCGATACCGATTTTTATTTTGATCAGCAAGTGTTTTCGTTTTTTAATTATATATTAAATGATTTATTGCTTCAATTTCAGCGTTAATGAATTTCTTTGATCGCGTGATTTTTTTAGCAATCTGCCTCAGAAATTATTAAGATATTATGTGCGTGTCTGTGTGCGTCAGTGAGGGCGACTTTACGGTAACTCTAGAAGCGATACAAGGCATTACATATTTCGATAACCGCAGCGGTACTTGCGGTCGTAGAATATTCTACGGTCGTGCTGTCACGCGATAGGAAATTGAGGTTTGGGATCGTATTTTTGCGGCGAGATTACGGTGTGCTATATAGCATCACCCGGCATGGGGTCACGTCTTCGCAAGACCCGAGACGAGACATCCGGATGTATCTGCTCTCGAGACCAACGAGTCTTCCGTGAAGTTTCGAATTAAATTAAAAAAAAAAAAATTCGGATAATTAATTTATCAAATTCTAATATTAATTGTACTTCGATACACGGGGTATAAATTTAACAAAAATCCGTTCTGCGCATCTAAAAACGGATTACAGTTCAGAGAAGTAAATGAATTATTTTATTCGTGAAGTTGACAACCACTGGCTGGAGGATAAAATAAAAAGATTTATATCGTGGCATCGACGACGGCGCTTTCTAAACTGTAAACCCGGTACAACCTTCGACGAGTTCCATCGAGGATATCGTGTATTGTTTCTTTTCAGGTTCACAGTTTGATAGTCATCTATCGATAAATGCTAATTTTTTTTTTTTTTTTTTTTTTTTTTTTAGGGTCTCCTTCGGCTCCAGCAAAGGGTCGATGGTCGAGACACTCGTATACGAAACCCCGGTCCAAGAGGAACCTGAAATTAATAATTTCATGGATCACAACGGACTCCTACCACCTCCAATGATACCCGTGCCAGACACCGAGTAAGTACAACAACAAAAATAAAATAAATGATTAAATGCAAATAAATAAAATTTTAAATACAACGATGATGGAACAGCTGCGGAGTTATGCGAACTAACGATACGGATAGAAGTCGAAAGATTGAGGCATCGAGCCTCGACTATTCTATATTACATTGTTATTCAATTAAATTTTTCATCGATTTTTTTATCGCCATAAAAATTTTCAACGAAGTGGGATTATCCAATGACTCGGTCGCACTGTAACACTAAAATTTTGAAAACGACTCCAAGAATCATCGCGAAATTTTTCCTACATCCTCACCGAACGAGTATGCATATTTGAGAATTTTTTCAAAATTTTTTTCGAACCGCGCCTCGAAGTAACATCTCATTTGTTTTCTCTCACGAAATCCAACCACCTTTAAAACCCTCAGTAGGCATTTCGACCCACTTTGTGAATTAAAAGTCTCCGGCTGACGTTCGCTCTCCCTCGGATCGTATTCTCGCGTGAGCATTCCTCGATGATAACTGTGTCATTAGGGACCGAGAAAAAAAAAAAGAAAAAATTGAAAAAAAAAAATGTTTAAAGCGATCCTGCGAGTGTAACGGAGAAAGTGGCGTTCGGGCATAAAATTTCGCCCACGCACGTGCGTGTCTCGCACAGAGCACAAACGGCAGCAACAGAATCATTCGCTATTACGTGCTATCGAGGATGCCTAGAGGAGTCGCTTCTTTCCTGACGTCATTCGGCACACCTAGTACCGAAATAACATGCGTTGCTTTCTGACCGACGGAAAAAGCGTGTCCGCAATCATTTAACGAGGGCAAACAGGATCTTCCGGCGTGTTGGACTTTAAAGTACAATTTACGTGCTACGATTTCCGCCATGTTTTCTTTTCTCTATAATTCACCGAACGAAATTTGCGCTGAGCCATACCTGAGAATAGAATGTACTCTGATTCAGAGTCATAGTTTTCATTTATTTTTATTTATTTTAGGCTGTTCGTAAGATCGGCTTGCCATTTGCGGTAGTTGGAGAGTGTTTGATGTTTAAAAAAAAAAAAAAAAAGACCACCGATGAGTCAGCAGCCTCCTATTTGGATCAACTGACCTTGACTGAGTGGTATAAATTGAACGCTTGAACTGCGAGAGAAACTCGCGATGACCTAAGCTCCGAATAATTTACGATCTAGCGAAGAATCCAACAGACTTTTATCGCTAGGTTTTACAATCGAGTTTGTAGGTCGAATCGAGCGTGTCAAGTCGCTAATCTAATCGGAGTTCAAGAATATGATATTTTCTTCGTCGAGACAATTTCACCGGCCCGATCGGTTGTAAGCGACTTCCGAAATTTACCTCATTCACGAAGCTTCGTTATGGTAAAAAAATATTTTTTCGATATTCTCATAAAAATTTGTTCGCAATGTTTCCAGCCACCGAAAGCTTCCTCTATATTAGATGGACAAAAATATAGCCAATGCGAATAAAGGACCATTGTGACAAAATTGCATAAAAATTTCAACGTTTTAACTTTGATGAGGAAGCGATATAAAAATTTGGTCAAAAATGTCAATTTTGTACAAAATAACGAGTAACGTGAAGAAATTATATTTTTATTTTATATTTGTCATTTCTCTGTTCATTTTATTTATTCATTTTTTTACGCTATTCGAAGCCATTTTTCATTTGAATCGGAAGCCCATTGTGATATTAGTTTCTCGAATGTCTCTCTCCCGTCACAGCGGCTCGAAAGAGCACGTCCACGTGACGCTCACTCGGTCACTCAGAGCGTAAACGCAAGCCGGTATTACGAGATGAGCGATTACGTATTCGGAACGGCGCGTGCCACCCAGTTAACCGAATCAAGCACGATAATCGTTTGGACCCGTTAACGTTTTACAGCGTCATGCGTTCTCATATCGTCGTGCGTGTGAAAAGTTTCAACAATACACTCGATTAAAATTTTTTTTACCACAACGAAAAAAATAAAAATAAAAATAAAAAATAATGTTAAAATTTTTTAAGGGTAATTTGATTGATCGTTTTCGCGTGATTAATCGGAGGTTAAAATAGTAAATTGCTTTTTTTTTTTTTTTTTTTTTTTTTTTTCGAGCAATATGTCTTTATTATTTTTGTAAATCCCGAGAGAGCAGGCGTGGTCGTCGAAGAACTATAGCGTCTACCGAGGGAGAATTCGAGCGAACATCATGACGCCATCCGACGGCGTAAAACCGTCTTTCAAGATTATCGATTAAAGGAGACGAGCCGATAAGATTACTCGAAGATTACTGCTAGGTAACACGAACCTTTCTCTGTGCAACTCGGCGCGCGGAAATCCTCCGATGCTTCTTCAATTGGCGCCCCGTGGAGTCAATTACTAATCGGGCAATCGAGTCTCGAGAGATCGTCTCTGATTCCAAATGCCCCTTGACCTTGACCCACTGAATTACCGTCGCTACCAGAAAAAAAAAGTCTAACTCGGATACTCAAAAGTTTCGTTCGAAATAAAAAGAAAAGAAATTGTATTCCTCTCAGCAAAGACCTCAAAATATGCTTGTGCAACAAGTAATCGATAGTGGACGAGAGGGATTTCAATTTAAAAAATTACATACATTTATTTTGTATATAAAACTCTCAATGCACTTTCATAAAATTGCAGTCGATAGCAGAAAAAAAACCACACTGGAATACCGAAAAATCCGCTAAAAAAATTATTTTCTTACGGCAAGGACCTAACAAAAAATTTCTTATGCAACAAGTAATATGGCGGTAATTTCAATTGAAAATTATTATTCTCTTGTATGTAAATATCTTCGTTATTTTTTCCTCGTGATTAACTAACTCGATTTCCTTTTTTTTTTTCCTTTTTTTTTTCGGGGCAGCCCACAAAAATAAACTTCGATACTTTCCCCACCGAGTAACACGACTCTTCGCTCTCGTTCTCCGCAAGGCTAATTCACAGACGGCCCACGATCCGTTCGTATCGCTCTGTTGCAAGAACTATTATTAGATTTTTCGTATCGAAAGAGTTAGGTACGCGTGCCCCACCCGCCTTTATACGCGCGTTCGGTTGGTTATTCTTTCACTCGGAACACATCTA
The DNA here is from genome assembly GCA_963978505.1 of Listrodromus nycthemerus. Classification (NCBI taxonomy): domain Eukaryota; kingdom Metazoa; phylum Arthropoda; class Insecta; order Hymenoptera; family Ichneumonidae; genus Listrodromus; species Listrodromus nycthemerus. The sequence goes on from OZ021681.1 coordinate 17,385,499, forward strand.
TTGCCGTGCTTCTGCGCTGCGATGCTCGGATTATTCCTACGCCAACTCATTCCCATGAAGATCGCAACGCTTTGCGTTTATCCGTCTCGTCTTCACCCTAGGAAAAATCGAGAAGCGACGACAGTGAGGCCAGCTTAACGGAGTCAAAACACATCTCAATACGCAAACAAATAAAAAAAAAATCTTTCTTATTTAAATTTTACCATAAAATAAAACTTTCGATTTCTTTTTAATCCACAATGCAATTCATGCAACGAAGACGGTTCAATATAAAGATTCATTCTTTTTATTCCCAATTTAATAAATATGTTCTTATCTTATCAGAAACGGGATAGGGAGAGTGTTGGAATACTTTTTTTTTAATTGTACAATACGATACGCAAATGAATTTCTCGAAAAAAAACCTTCGTCGTTGTGAAAGAAAATTTATTATAAATAATTTACCCTTTCCGAATACTTTTCTCATCCACGATGCAATTTACAAAACGTGTGGAATCTAATATAAAAATGTGTTTCTTCAAATTTATTGCTCCCGATTTTTCAGAAAATTAAATAAATGTTTGTTTTATGGAGTGAGGGATGATTGGAAGGATTTTTATTTTACTGGGTTTCCAGAACCGAAGTAGCCGCAGGTACAACAGTTTCCTCCAAGCGCCTTTGTCGCTCTCCACCTGCGGCGCGCGAATCGACCTGGTTAGGTATTTTCCTTTGGACTCTAGGGCAGGTCGCACATAACTGCGCAGTTCGCAAGCGCTCTCGCGTGCAGGCAAATTATTGCGATGGCAGCACAATCGTCGTGGTTGGCGCGCCGATATGGCATCGCCCTCGTGTTCTTCGTAAAAGTTCGGCCGTTATCGGCCGGCGAAGCGAACCCGAACCGAACGCAGGCGTGGTGCGAGGCCCCACGAGCCCGTAAAACTACGCGACTGCTTTTAGTATAGTCGGGCCCGGTTTCGGCTTGACTGTGTGTTCTCCCGTCACTCACCGGACAGTCAGTCACAGCGAACGTACGAGCCTCATCCGAGCTCTGATCTGCGTGTATAAAAAGAAAAACCAAAAAAAAGTTTCTATTAAACTCCGGTGTTCGATGAATCGTTATAAATAGCCGAACAAACCGACTGTTCTCTAGGAGCATCGGAAATAAATTTCCTCGATAATCACCTCGCCCTCTAACGAGAAGAAAAAAAAACACCGATAGTGAGAATACAATTCACTTGTGAGAAAATCCGGAATTTTTTTTTTCTCCAACGGAAACCGCGCGCAGAAGTTTGGGATAAAGCGTCGAGTGAAAGGGAGAGTGAGCGACCAATCGTTACAGAAGTGAATATAACGCATGAACCTTGCGACGGAATACGAAAAAAAAAAAAATAACTAAAAATCATCGCCGGAGAACTTTACAGGTAATTGGGTGAGAATAACTGTAATTCAGATTCGTGAATATAAAATAGCTCAAAGAATATATTTATGCACTTCGTATGTACGATTACAGGAAAGCCAGGCCGTTGATACATTCTGTAAAAGACGAGTGACGAAAGATCTTCCGGACATGTTTTGAATTTTACTTCATCGCCCCTCGACAAGTTTCTTTCTTTCGGCACCATGGCTAAGCCGTAGCCCGCTTAAAGCTACACTGTGGACAGCAGGTATATTCTACCTTTCCCGTCGCTAGCGCTCTCGCCGGACCGTCCATCCATTCCGCCCGCTTGTGGTAGATTTTAAAAGTGAAATGAAAAAACGAGGTTCGAGCTCTCGAGTGTTCTCGAGCTCGAGTGCCGCGCGTACGCATGTGCAGTTACAGACACGCACACTTACATAAAGCACGTATTCGTGTACTTCGGTGCTTTCGAGAGTGTAAAATAATCCGGCAACTCGTCGTCGTGGGAGACACGATGATTATTCCCAGTTCTCACTCTCCGCCACTCGTTCCATCGTTAATTGCTGTTGGAAAGTTTAATCGAACCAGACGGGAACGAATTATAATCGAGACGCAAAGTAAACGGCGAACTTGTTGCCTATTTTTTTTTTTTTGGTTAAAGTATCGCATGTGGAGATTTTTCACTCGATTTGCGTAGACATCAGTCTCGGACGGGAAAGTTGCCGGAGCGTTTGGGCAGCAGTTCCGAGAAATACTTTGTTGTGGCAGAGGCGTAGCGTGACGACGAAACGTTCAGTTTACGAACTCTTTGTAGGTGCAATTAGGACGTTCGTTGCTTTGGCTACCGTATTTACTTTAGGGACAAAGGTTCGAGTACGGTTAGAGATGTCGAATTTTTACGATTGCTCTTTCTCCTGTCGTAGGTTTTTCAATGTGGAAAAGTAAAATGGAATTTACAGAACAAAAAATTATGCGATTCGGGTCAATGATTTTTTGAGCTTTTATTTTTATTTATTTTTTGTTTCCTTTTATGCATTTTTTTTAAAATAGCTTAATCGTCTTCTCTTTGTTCAGAAGCGACGGTGGACTGATTCGATCGCTTCACAATTCACGGCGAGTAAAAGAAACGGTCAGCGAGCCTCGGCAAATATGCTGGAGGGATGCCCCGGCTAGTTTCTCCCGGTTGCCATGGCTGCGCGCCATCTTGATACACGTTACTCGAGCATCCTCCCTCTTTACAGTATCTTCCGATCTGTCCGTTCGTTGACTACCTACGCAGGATACAACCCTTCGCGACGCAATATGCCGAGATTAATCGAGATAGAATATCCACTTAATGGAAACGTCGATTTCCTTCCGCAATGAAGCGGCTGTCAATAAAAAAAAACAACTTGCCGTTACCTCTCGCTTCAACCCACAGTAACGTATTTGCAGTTCCCAATTTTCCACCACAATCTAAATAACACATAAAGATACATAATCACTCTTCTCGAACGCGAATTCACAACGATTGCCATGTGAACATTCGCCCAGACTTTTTGGAAAGACAGAACCAAATCGCGCTGTCTTAAATTCAAAAAAAAAATTAAAAAAAATAAATGAAGAGACAAGGAAAATTCCCCCGTTTCGTTACAAGTTCAACCGTAAAGACTCCATGAATTTTTAAATCATCCTTGATGAAATGTATCATCGACCGTGAGTGATAAATTCGTGGCAAAAATGCTCTCGCGTTCAATCGATTACCGTTCGCCATGGCGTGTTTATGGCCGGTATGAAGCCATTCGCGGTCATTGGTGACCGAGTAGTCGGCGTGGAAGAGATGCTTGTCGGGTCGATCTGTAGCGTGGAGACGGTGTATCGAGCCGTTGCTGATGTCCACGCATTTATGGCCATGTCGTTTCGGTATATCGAAACTCCATATGTGGCACATTAGCGGAGAGCAAATAACCTCGGAATGTTTCTCGCTACGTGCAAAATGGAAGATATAAAATTGCGTTGGAAGGGGACGCGGCAGGCACGAGTCACAGGCATGTTCCAATTCGCAATAATAATAATAATAATGAGCTCGAACGGCAGCGCTATACGGTATTTAAGGTGGAGAGTTATTCGGAGGACTCAACGAGATGAACGTGTGCTTAGCTCGCGTTTGGGGCCTTGCGAGGAAAGCGTCTGGCTCTCTTTAACTGGCCAAGCAGCGCCCCGAATATAGATCGTTTCGTAACGAAGTTCCGCGCATTAATTCGCGAGAATTAGCTGACACGTCTACGTGCCGGATGATATTACTCCGCCTGCGAATATCGTACGTTATTAATTCGTGGAACACGGACCTGGAGAACATTTTTACGATGCAAGTACCTAAAAGGATTTAACCGAGGCGTTGGTAATTTTTTTTCTTCATGAGCAGACGATGAGCTTCTGTTCGCGTGTGCCAAAGGGCGAAGTGATTCTCGAAAGGATCGTACAGATAAAAATTGGAACGACAAGCTACGAGAAAATCTCGAGCGTGTTACATTCGTCTAAAATCTTCGAGACGTTATCGGGTTCACAGAAATAAATAAAATCAACTGAAATAAATCGGGGTGTGTGGATTTTTTTAGGAGGTTGGTAAAAACAGCTGGAGAATTCGAGAGACCGGTGCCAAAGGTCAAAACACTGCGTCGAAGGCCAACGGAGACAAGCATTAGAATGAAAAGTTACGAAAACAGTCCAACCTTTGAAATAATCCTAAAAACTTCGTCAGTTTATAATCGAGAGACGAAATACACTAGAACAGAACGAGTTGTAGCAATTTTTTTACTGTGGGTAATTTTGGGTCTGGACTTGTGCCGGCGGGCGAGTCGTCGCTCGTGAGGGAACGTTGGATTCGAGATTCTCGATCCCGGTTTGATTAAAAGTGGGCAAGATCGCTTTAAAGTGGTTGTAGCGCGGTCGAAGCGGGAGAATGCATTTGCACCTTCGGACGGCGATACAGTCAGTCGGTCGGTCTGGTTGCAGCGACTGGCGCTTCGCTGTGGAAACAAAGGGTCGACCTCTTATCCCGAACGGTTAGTCGACAACGACGACGCCCGCAACTCGCAACTTGCCTCGGTAGACGCAACGGCGCCGCTCAACATACAGCTTCGGGGCTGCCGGTGAGGGCTTCGCCGAGTGGAGGGTGATCGATGTCATTGTTCGCAAATATCACCCCCGCGACCCGCCTCGTAGTCGGGGAACTACACTATAGTCGATCTCCTCGTACGTACGTGCACCTCGTATTGTAACCGGCTGAGGGTTGTGTAATTTCCCTCGCGAGGGGGTTGCTCGAGCTGCGCTGCCGTACGGCGTCGACTCGGAGGGGAAGCGTCACGCCGGAAGAACGTTTGATGGAACCCCGAAGTAAGTGGGTTAGAATGTCGCTAATGGACCCCTTGGCAATCAACTCCAAAACACACATGTCGGATAATAATATTTCTCGACACGAGATTCACAATTCGGGCGCTTATGAATTTGGAACCTTTTTTTTTCTCGAAATTATGTGGTGTTTAAAAATTATATAAAAACAAAAAGGAAATTGTCTCGAGATATTTTTTTAAATACACTGGTAAGGTAAATCGAAAGATACAAAATTGAAGCCTGAAAATTATATATTTGAAAATTATATATTGAAAATTATATATTTGAAAATTATATAAAAAAAAAAAGGAAATTGTCTCGAGATATTTTTTTAAATAAACTGGTAAGGTAAATCGAAAGACACAAGTTTGAAGCCTCGTTTTCTCTCTCGTTTGCGGTAAGAGAGATTTTATGTTAATGCATTGGATGTTTGAATGGCGGAAATCGTACAGCGAAACTGAACATTCTAAAATTCTTAGGGATTCTCACATACAGTAAAAAATATTGTTAAAATATTTTTGAAAAAATCTAATTCGAATTGTTCAGAGTCGTTTTTATCAAAGAAACAAACATCCTATTGCATTAGTATAAATGGCAAAGGGACGAAAAGTTTGACTGTTCGTAATAACAATTTCAATCTCATTTCTGCTTGGTCAGTGTTTAAAAATAATATTCGTCGGAATCCGAGCGTCGATGACGGAGCAACACCCACGGTATTGATAATACCTATCGCCAGATGAGAATCTTCGCTCGAGCTCCCGTAGTAGCCGGTGATGTCACTCGTGGCTGCGCCAAGGTCTCCAATCGGAGATACTCGACGTTTGTGCAGTCGTATGGGCGATGACGTCACACTCCGGTTAAGCAAAACACATATAAAATGCGCGCGGCACGCGTGTAATGAATCGCATTGATCTACACCTATGTACATATATTCAGAGACTAGTGGGAACGTTTGTCGTTATTATTATTATTTTTTTAATCCAAACGTTACTTTTACCGTCGCTGCTGTTCAGTCTGCTCGCGCCTCGCGAAGAAACTCCGGAATACGTAAACATTAGGAGCTTCCACGATGCCCAAACGCGGAGCAACCGAGCTTGTTGATAACACGGAAGAGTCCAAAATTCCACCGAAAGGATCTCCAATGTTCGTATAACGTTCCACTGTAAAGCCGCAATGTGGCGTAAAAATTCACTCCGCACACCATTTTTCCAACGTAATTTTCTATGTGGTTTTATACTTGGAATTTCAATTGATAATTTGTGTATCAATTTTGTTCCGTAAACTGGATTTTAAGTTGCGGGCAAAATTTTCTCAATGTTAGAGGTTTATCCGTGGATTTTTTTTTTTAATCAGCCGCAAAGTTTCAAACTGTAAATACATAGTTAAGTAATTTTTTTTTTTGGATTAATAATTGTAGGTATGAACATTTTTTTGAAATATTTTTTTGAGCAAATGTGCTCCAAGATTTCTCAGGATGCAGTCCGACTGTCTGCCCGAATCACTTTAGACATCATGCGAGGCTATAAAATTCCCGGGGTGTCCGATGACCCGAGGAATTCACGGAATTAATTAATGACGGATTAGATTCTCATCCCGAGCTCTCGAGAGATTTATAAAAGACGAGGCACGTACAGACGAGGCTCTTCGGTAGATGCAAGATAAATTCTGCGTGCTTGCAACTCGCACCCGAGTCAGTTTTGTGCAGAGATAAGTTCGCATTTGTATTCCGGGTGTCGTACACAACGAGCAAGCTTTGGGTCGTCGTACGTCCGAGGCCCATCACGAGAAACTCTACAAAACGTACAACTGTACTTTCCGTCGCGTGAGGTGAATTACGAATATGCGATTACCACATTCGTTCTGCTTGTGAGCGAACAAAAATTAAATCATAAAAGACCGCGACGATCACACAGCATATCTCAGTCTCGGTAAAAACAAATTAAAAAATTAGTCCACATTAGTTTTTCCATTGGAAAGATTAGTTCAAATTTTTATTAATTTTTCAATTTTTTCAAATCCCGAAATCGTCATTTGTACATTTATTTTTATTTTCCTTCCTTATTTTGGTAAACGGAAAAAAAAAATTTAATATATTTTTGCCGATTTTTTTTTCATCCTTTACCGTGGACCCACGAAATTTCGAAATGTTCACTGACTCGAACAAATGCTCGTCGAGTGTGTTGCCACATTGACCTTATACCAGGAGCCGCAGCAAATTCCTGCGTTCCCTGGTTGAGCACCCCACATAGAAGTCGATTTGAAATGCACCCCTCCTGTTCGGGGCGCACCCTTGGGGTGCAAAACCGAACCGTCTCCACAGACTTTCATCAGGGGCTGCACACGTAGAAGCACACATACGCTGATTTTACCACGGGCAATCGCTCCATCGTGAGGGATAATTTTATCAACTGTCGCCGCCGTCGACGAGCGATGCCAGTTTACTAGTTCCTCGCCACACCGTGTACACATTTTCCGTCGGCAAGCGTCAGCGATTCTCTGACGGCAACAAAATTTTCAGAGCACATCTAGGGAATTTAATTATCGCACCCTTGCCAAACCTTCTTCTCAATTATTTTGCCTCGAGCAATTTTTTCCCAAAAATACTTGTTGGAAATATGATGCAAAAAATTATTTGGCATTTTTTCGACGGATATCCCGGATAAATATCAAATCTGTTATCAAACTCCTTGTCCAATTTCGCTCGTATCGAATACGCTATATCGAATGCGTTAACAATTTTATTTTCTGTGCCTGTATACTTTGTTGTGAAAGCACATTTACATTTCCACTACCAACAACTTTACCGGAAAAACTTTCTAGTATGTTACAACTTCTCTATATTAGAATCGTACTAAAACTCTACCAGTATCAAAATAAAACTCTACCGAAATACAAAGCTAGACGGCAGCGCTGTATTTCAGTAGAATTCTATTTTGATTCCGGTAGAGTTGCAGTATGATAGAAATGTTTTCTGGTAGAGTTGCTTGGGGTGAGATGTAAATGTGGCGTTGTGAAAAGGCGTGTCCCGTGAATTAATAAATAAATCAAAATATTATTTTCTTCGGATACAAAATTTTAACGACATTGATAATCTCAAAATAAGTTCGAGATAAAAAAAAACGCTGTGCTATATGAGTGAAGGAAAAATGATCCGGGATAGAAATTCGAACGACTTGCAATGCCATTAATTATCGTCAGGGAGCGGGGGATGAAATTCGCCACGCGAATCGCGAGGAGAAAAGAGGAAAGAGAAATAGAGTTGCAGGGCTCGTTTCCTCCGTTCGCTCAAGCCATTGGCAATACGCCACTCTCCGTTTCGCATTCGTCGCGCAACACGTGAGTGGAATATAATGCCGTGGCCCGGTGGTAAATTGCTGCGAGAGAATAAATGAAACAAGCTGGAAAAAACAAATGGGAAAGAAGTTGTGGAACGAAAAATAGAGCAGACGTAAACTGATGTAATAACAAAAACGCTCGGAAATAGCGCGCGATTATATTTCAATGTGACATTAGCGACGCAAGCCCGCAACTTTTCAGAAAAATAAATGAAAAAGGCGGGGAAAATATAAAAACATCGTGACGCGAGTATTTCGGGCGTTCTTCGTCACCTAAAACCGTGCCAATTTTTGATATTCAGGCACGACTTGCAGTTTCCTTTAAAAAAAAAAACAAACAAAAAAAATACTCGAGTTTCTTTTCGTCCCTATTTCATTAGTAAAAAAATGTCCACTAATAAAAATGTATCTACTAAATTATTATTGGTATTCTAAATTCTATAAAATTATTGTTCGACATTCAGGACAAACAATAAGTTGACTCGAAGTGTCGACTGGAACTTCAACAACTCGAAGTTTCCTTTAAAAAAGATACTCGACTTTCTTTTCGTTTCTTTTTTATTAGTCAAAAATATCGTTACTAAAAAAATGTATTTATTGAATTGTTATTGTCAACTTCGTCAAGTCTCTTTTATTTGATTTTCTCGCTCGTAAAATAGCTCGATATAAATGTTTTCGTACCGGTGGAGTTTATCGACCTCCGAGTCTGTCTCCGAGACAATTGGATCAGCGCAATATTCGCACGATGTAATATAAATTACGACGAATTTTCCCTCAGTCTGTGCACCTCTGCGCGCGTTCCAAAGACGCCGGACCAACGCCGGGAAGAATCTCTCTCTCGTCGTCCCATTTAGTAATACTTTGCGTAGGCGAACCGCAGAGTCTCTCAGGCTTCAGATTCGTGGGGTCAAGTGGTTTATCTCCGCGTGAATTACACCGGGATGAGAAACACTGCGGAGCAAATTCGTGAGAATTAAGACCGCTTCCTGGCATTTAATTTTATAGTTCTCGGACGAACGGTCACAGACTTTTTAGCGAGGCTCTGCAGAATCTCCTTTCTTCGGTCACAGTCACACACGCCAATCGCCGTATAGTAGTGAACGTTAAAAATGTATTCGGCTTTATCTATTCTCGCGGATAGTTCGAAGAAACATTTAAATCTTAATCTGAAAACAAGCTCGTATAAAACCGACGGAGCCATAGCATTTGTTTTGTAGACCCTGAGATTTCTATGGCGGACGATACATCAAAACGGTGCCTCGGCCATTTCTGTTGTTTACATCGTCGCGTATCGATTTCACTGCGAAGAAGCTACAAACAAAAAAATCCCAGGAGAAAAATAGCGTCCTGAAGACTGAGTTGGAAGATCCGTTATCTCAAGGTCGCCCAGCAAAATAAATCTTCATTATGGGTCAGGTCGTGTTGTAAATCACCTTCCCACTTGTTTTTTTTTTTTAATTTATTTTTTCTCTTATAATATGAAAATATGTTCCCATTGATAAACACGTACGAGCCGGGATGATTATTAACGCCTCTCTGACAATGATAATGTGAATTGAAGCCTATGCTGGAGCGTGGGCAGCGCCGGTGTGCAAGATGTCTGTTTCTTCGCCGTAAGCGCCAGCATATGTGCAGCTTCTCGGACGATTAGACTCGACGCCTGGCTCACAATTCTAGCTGGTTGTCAAGACGGGTGTGTGACCCGATCTCCGACGATTAATCGATTATGCTCGTTCGAAGTACTCAATCCCGTCCGTATCGTAACCGTCCGTGCTTATTCGAGTGTGTCACGTTAGATGTCGTTTGAAATTATTAACTCGAAACTAGCTCTTAATGTGATACGCTCGAATGTCTCGAAGTGCTACCGACGATTCACGTTTCATACTCGCATTAAGTGATTTTTCAAATAATTAAAACCGAAGTTTCGTTGATAAAAACGAAGTTTCGTATTTTTATATCTCTCCTCATTGATCCTAGGAATTTGCATAGGGACAATACGAACGACTGTAGAAACGACTGATCTATCAAGATTTTATGCGATAATTATTAGTAATTATTATTTTTTTTTGCGTTGAATATTTTATTTTCTTATGTGTTAAATAGAATGATTTTTAATTGTAATTTAGTTTCGACTCACTGAAAATTGTCTGAAGAATTTTGTGACCCTTTTGACTTTGGTATGCTTCAAAAGAAAATTTTACATTTTATCTTGTCTGAAGCTTCAATTGGTGACTTCCATCCTCGCGTCTGATCCTTTACCCGCGTGCGTTGTAACGGACGCAATTGCGCAGACGTTGCTTTAATCCGACGAGGTTTATTGGACAATTAAGAACAATAATTTACCTCTCGCTTCCGAGTCGAATGGATTAAGAGGTCGGCCGCGAGCTTCCGTCCGTGCGGGAAACAAAAAAAAATCAGTGAAGCTGCATATCCGTCGATGTTAGTGCTGGAGCGCGTGACGGCAATTACGAGCAAAAAGAACTTCTCTTTCGCGGTAGACACGCGATGAGGCGTGGCGAGTTTTTAATGAGTGTCGAATCGTTAAACTCAGCCTGGCGACTATCTGGTCTTCGCACCGCAGACTCTCCATTGCGGCAGCGCACAACTGGCGCATCCATCAAAATATTTAAAAACATAATAAACACAACACCAACAAAAAAAAAAAACAAAAATGCAAGGTTCAGAAAAATATCTATTTCAATGCCCTTTATTAAAACAAATTAAAAAAAAATTACTGAAAATAAAATATAATTTTTTTAGCCACCTTTAGCTCCGTCTCAATTAATTCGACGAGGATTTCCCCGACATGGTGAATGGATTGAAACTTTCCATAATTAATGCAAACAAAAAAAAAATCGAGAAAAGTGAATGTTGAGCTCTTTTCGTGACGCGAATGAATTAGAACATCATCGCGAGCATGGGAGACGGAAGAGCAGAGTGGTCGTAGCATTGATGAGAATAGAAGTAACAAAGGCAGCGAGCTTCGTCGAGTGTCATAAAGCAGTCGTGTGACTGTATAGTACATGTGGGTTTCCGTGTATGGCGCACACCAAGAGAGAAACCCAAAGGCGGAGGGAAAGAGTGCGGCTGCTGGGCGCCACGCTGCCCAGATCGATGCACCTCGTTTGTTCGCCACGACCTACCTTCCTCCCACATCGCCTTCTCTCGATCTATATTTTTTTTTCTCTCCACTCCATTCCGCCTTGTTCGCCCGAGTTTCCTCCGCAGAATCTTTCACCGAACGAGAACTAAATCCCAACAGAAAATGTCCTCGAAACTTCGAATTATTAAAGTCAGGAGGCTTTTTTTATCTCGGCTTAAGTTTTCTAAAATTGATTTGAAAAAAAATTCGTTCACTGAAATAGTCGAAATGTTAATTTATTTTTCTTTCAATTTTTTTACAGTGAAGGCAGGGAAAAGGTACGCGTAGCGTTTCTGGGACCGACGCCATCGCCAGCGACGCCCGGTGTTCTTCTTCTTGAGCCGCTGTTACCCTCGGGTCACCTCATAGACGGAATGTCGGCGAGTCCAGCTGAACTCCTAACCACGCACACCGAACACACGTCGCCTGCCTACCACGCGCAGATCAGGTGAATATTTCGTTGAAAATTAATCGAAAATTCAATGATAAAAAGAACTCAGGAAATGACGGTCGAATTCGATATCGAACTTCCGGGATTTTTTTGGTCTCATTCGGGAGATGAATTTTTTTTTTTAATTTTTTTTTTTTTTAATTTACTAAGACATATTTATTAATGTTTCGATAGAACCATAGTTGGCCGTTCCTCGCTCGCCGCTTCTCCCCTTTATCGAGTTACGAAATACTATATTATTAATATTCCCGGTGGCGATTATTGACGAGAGGCGAGAGGCTGCCGACCATGTAACGGTCCACCCTACCAACGGAATAATAATTAGCCGTCGTGCTCGCCATTCGCGCGTCCCCGCTTCGACCTTAATGGGCCGGAAGTGACGTTACCCTTCGCACAGGTCCGGCAGACTGTGCGCTACCGGCGAGTTTATTTTCGCCTTGTATTTCATTCATTCCACGAGCCGTTTTTCGTACTGTAGAAAATTTAAATCTGTAGTCTTCCGTAAGAAAAAAAATGATATTTCGTGAATCGATTTATTTTTTTTTTACCTATATGTACGAAAAATTTATTTATTAGAGTGGAGAGTTAAAATCCACGTACATATTGTATCAGAATAATGAGATTTTTTTTCTTACTTCCGTTACTTTCGTGTTCCGTTTTAGACGGCTTGTCGATTCGCAATACGAGACATGCAAAAACTCAGCTACAATGCTTTTCTTTTCTTCAAAGCGCGTTGCCGGTGTCGATAAGCTTATCTTCAAACGTTACGGGCATCGCCGCGGAGCTTAAACTTCACGCTCGGCGGTGTAGAGAACGTTTGCCAATTTGCAGTTAACCAACGGATTCGTTCCGGGTAGTTGCGCCGGCACGGGATTGACTGCGAACTTTAACGTGAACAGGCAGAAAGGAAGAAAGGCTCTGCTAACGACTCGCAGGCAATAACAAGAAGATCAAATTCAACTTGTATTTTGACGTTAATTCTCATAGATAGGTTCAGATTAAATCATTTAAAACTGCATATTTTTTTATGGTTTAAAAAAAATGCTTCAATGACTACGAAAACGTATTTTCCATCGAAAACTGAGCAAACTTTTCCTTTACCAAAATTTCGTAGAGTGTATACTTCACAAACTGCGAGCAGTTCAAGTTCCAGCCAATTACGCAGCGCAGGCGACGGTGGCGCCCTCTGGCGCTCCGCGCCATTGGCTGAAAGCTCAACGACCCGCAACTCGAGAACGGTGCACTTTACGAAAAAAATTCAAAGAGCAAATTTCCTCTAAATTGAAATCTCCATTCAATGCCGCGACCATTTCGGTCCTAAATATAATACTCTTGTTGAACAAATCCACGAAATCTATTAAAAAATTTACATGACATCACAAATGAGCCACGCTCGTTTTTATCCATGAACCGAATGTCTGACGGAACTTCCTGCGTTCCACGAAAACCGTGCCAAAAACGCACTTCACCACCTGAATGTTTCTCTTGTGTATATATATATATACATATATATAACATCTACGGAAACTATACAAACGGCGGGGAAGTTCGAACTGTACATTAGTTTTGGCATCGACACAATCTAACGTCGGACTGTGAGAATATCGCTGCCACGATATAACGACTTATGCACAGTGAGCGCCAGCAGGTGCAGCTGCCGGTGTCTTCGCTCCTCGTCGTCGACAACGAGCGTCCTCGCTCCGTTCCACGATGCAACGTGCGCACTAGCGCTAGGCGGAACGAAGTCAGAAGCAGGCAACTTGGCGCGCGAGAGAACGAGAGAGGGCGAGCCAGAGAGGGAGACGAGAGGATGAAGGATCGATATAGCGTGGGTGGGATGTGCAGAGGCGCTGCAAGCAAGAACCAGCCATCAGTCGTGCCGTTGGAACTGCATCGGCGAACGCGCGCTCCTCCGCTGAACACACTCCTCAGAACAAGATTCAAACCAATCTAACGACAAAAAAAGATATAATAAATAAGAAATTAAAAAAAAAAAAAAAAATTTTACTTGAAAATATAGTTCGATATTTTACGTTAAAAACATAATGTTTTATGAAAAATTTCATAACATTGCGGGATCGTTAATGACAATTTTTCAATGACTCGTGGCGCGTGAGGTGTTGGAGATGATTCGCGGTTTCAAGGTGAATGCCGCGAGTGGGCACTGAGTGAGAAATTAAATAACGTTAAGGGCAAAAATTGAGAAGATGTGATTTGACTTTTTTTTGTTTTTTTTTTTCACTTTTTTAAGACGGTTTTCGATGGAAAGGTGTGAAAGGGGTTGTGGAGAAATTTATCGAGACTGTCTGGTATCTTCGAGTGGATTGCTTAGCTTGATCTGGCTGCTGCGTAGTGCGGAGGTTGAATGGATCGGTCGAACCTAACCCTGGACTCGACCTACTAGCGTATATCCTGCGTTGACGCGATTGTTTTTTCCATACTGTTTCTTTCCTCGCTTTACGTGACATTCGCGGTTTTTCATATTACCAAAGTCACTCGCATGTCAGCTCAAATTACATCTAAGATCGTCCTGTAATTTAATCATTGTCACAAAATTTTTTTCTCATTTTTTGCAAGTGATCGTTGAGAAGAAAATATTCAATGTTTATTTCAATGTAATTACATAATTTTACCATCGCTCCAGAGAAGTGAAGAGCCACATGAAATCGTTATTTCGAATTAAATTCAGTCTTTATGCGATAATTTTTTGGGCAAATTTATTTTATTTTAATTAACTGCGAGTCGATAGCGCCGAGTTGGTGTGAGTTACGAGAGTTAACGCACTCGACTTGCGCTTCTTTGACGTCGACAGAGAGATGGACAGGAACCGGTGCCAAAGATAGTGCAAGAGAAACGAAAGGAATCGTCGGAGACCGTGACCTGCCCCACCGTCGAGTGTCGAGTTCGACCGGCTTCCGCAAGCGTTACAGGTCGTTTAGACGACTTTCGTATCGCGGTTTCATTCTTACAATAGTTTTTAATCATTCTTTCGCGGTATCCGGGCCACGCGACGCGAAGCAAAAAAAAAAAGCCTAAATTTATACCGTTTGAAATTAGACAAAATCATCAAGAAAAAAAAAACTGTTTGTCACGAGTTTTCGAAAAAGTGATCGGTCAACGATTACTGTGACTGTAGATCACGATTTTCGATTAATGCCAAATTTTCCACTAATGCGAAAAACAATATCTGCGAAACAAAAATATTTGCATGATTAATTTCCGATGAAAGATATATTTTTTGCGTGACAATAAAAAATCGATTTTCAAATAATGAAATTCAGGACTAAATTAAAAATAATAAACCTCGTAAATGGCAATAACACGGTAAGATATTTATCCGAGTGAAACCGATCACACGTCGAAGTTTCAATAACGTACAATTTTCCTCTGTGAGGCCGCGATGGTGATTAAAAAAAAAAAAAAATAATTCGCGGTCTCGATTGGGTTTAGTCGATATAACGAATTCACAGATTAAATCGCTGGAATGCTGACGTGGCTATATAGTTATATAACCTTTGAATTAATCTCATTAGCTTACGTGAATTGCAGTGCGGGTTTGCCGGAGCCGTTTGATAATACGCACGAGCACGCGCATGTGCTTATCCTACGCGTGGCGACTGCGCCAGCGAGTCCAACGGTGTCACTGTGGTTCTCGCCGCGTTTACCCCGCTGGCCCACATTTATATTGCAGAACAGAGAACGATGCTTTGCGACCTTGCGGCCCCCATAGTCACCCATCAGTCGAGCCACTCTGAAAACAATAAACGAGCTAAACGAAAACAACAAAAATTCCAAAAATTCATTAAATTACTACCATTATTTTCCATTCGAGCATAACATAATTAATCGTAAAAGTGTGAATATCAAATATTTATTTTAAACTACGCGATCAAAAATCATAATCGTAAATTAAATGTTTAATTTTACAGAAAATGTTCAGCACAATTTAGTTTTAAGCTCGCGAAAGTTCTTTGCAAACACGTCCCAATGCAAAATAGAGTGAACAATCCATAGAAGCACGATCGAATTGTCGGAAAATGTCAAGCCTTGGCATTAAAGCCCATCGTTCGCGTTTCAAAAGGTTCCCACTTCTTAAATTGGATTTTTAAATTAAAAAAAGTAAATTAAGAATTCGTGGGCCGAGCGGTTCGCTGTAATAGCTGTTTCGAATTAATTAGGAAACGGTAACAGCTCGGATTGAGTGTGAAACATTCGCGTTTCACAAATTAATTATAGATTCGTGGCCGCTTCGAGGCATTCGACGGATGACGAATATCTCATCATCCGTTGAAATTCGTTCGGTGATAATTCGTGAAGAACGAGCGGATGAGAATTCTATGCTCAGCGGTTCGAAGGCGCGTGGTCTCGTTTAACGCGAATTAACATCGATTAGCGGTCGTGGACACTGCAGTCAATTTATAACCATCGAGAGAATACTCAAAGAACTGCGCGAGCTCCTCTCGATTAGGCCTGCGGAGCTTCGAGGTGTAAAGAAAAAAAAATAAGAGAAAAAATGGTGAAAACCTCGGAGCTGAATCAACGCGAATTCGAACGAGGACTCATTAGCGAAGGAATGAAATAAAAGTAAAGCCGTCACGCGGAAGCCATATCGTCGAGACGTATGTAAATTAAAACGAATCGATAATAGAATACTGTAGCACTGGAATTGCTGCTGCTGCACGTTTAACAGCTGTTCGCCGACTATTTTCAGACCACGTTGAAATAAAAAAAAATAAATAAATAAGAGATAAAAATAAAGAAAATTAATCGTGTTAGCAATGTCACTGTTAATTACGCCAACAGTGACGAACACTAAAAATATCTTTTGTCCAATAAATGAGTTCGAAACGTGCGATTTTTGAAAAATATTTATATACATGTGTGTGTAATTAAAGAAATGAAAAAAGTTTTATTGGCGATGTGGGACGCAGATGAAAAATCGATGAAAGTTTGTTAAATCGCTATAAAGGTAATACGCGGGACGGTGAGCTTGTCGCCGAGGGTGCCGAGGGTTGGCGTAAATGGGTCAGGGCTGTCCTGAGATAACCTATAGGGAAGAAAGTAGGTTGATGCTTCAGTTCGAGCGTTATCGACGCTGCCCGATAGCAATGATATTTTGTTTTGAGATTATTCGGCCGCCGTCCCAAAATCGTGATCAAGTCCACGAATGGTTTTTAACAATATTAAAAGAAATTTATTTCCAACGCCTCAAGTGGACACACAAAATTATGCTGATTTAATGTTGAAGTGAAATCGTCGACAAATAATATCGTGAACCCTTTAAAATTATTGCGTTATTTTTATAGGTAAAAATTATTTTTCCTTTTTATTTTGTGCTTCGTTTAAAAAATTGCTTCGTTCATATTTCTAAAGATTTGTAAAGTTAAAAAATTGCTGTAAAAAACGTAAATTCCTGAAGACTCGATGGTAGTCGATTTTTGGTGACTCGGGAGCTTCGAAGCACAAAAAGACACGTCGCCTTCCGGACGTTGTACGTCCGAATTCTTTCGCTTCTGTTAGACCTATCGGACGGAAATAGCCCGGGGAAATAGTCGGATAGCTCGAGTCTGACGAGCAGTCGCCTGCCGGATCCCTCGCTCGTTGGATGGTCGTTCCTCGCGGCTCCAGTAATAATTAGAAATCTTCGGATTACCGCCAGGCAGCTCAATTACTCATTATTTTTTTTCCTCCTTTCTCGCACAGATACGAATCAGCGTTTAACGTATAATAATTTTCGGAGCTCGAACTTTTTGCTTATACGACTACACCAGGTGGAAAAGTGTCGCAGAAAAACGACGGTGAAATAATGGAAAGTCCGTTCAGAACTCTCAGCAAAGTTTCAACTTCGCGTTATGGCCGGCCCCTGTGTCATAGCGAAAATAAGTCTGGACTGAAATAAACTCGCGAAAGCTTCGTCCATCTAGCCGCGACCACCCGCCTAGAGCATTTCGAAAGTCATTTTTTTACTCCAAAAAAAAAAAAAGAAAAAAATTATCTCAAAACACGACGCCGATAAAAATCATTCGAAGTTCGATCTACAAGTAACCCGATAAGAAGTATTCGAGACTAAAAACAAATCCTGATTTAATTCGAGTGGAATTAAAGAATTATAGTGAAAATGTTAATATCCATGACAGTGCGAAGTTCAACGAAAAATCGTAGATAGCATGGAGCGCGGTATGGAGCGTTGCAGATATTGAAGTGATCGTGACCGACGAATTTGAAGAGAAATCTTCGTGTCTGGGTCGAGAATTCGAACAATGTCGACGACACACGGAGGTCACGTTTACTACGTGATCAAGGTGCCGAAAGACACCGATGGCGAGGAGAGGTAAAAATCGTAGACAAATATAGTTTAAAAAAATTTAATCGAAGAAAATTTACTAATTTTACCGATTAGACGAAACGGTAGGAAGTTCCATCCGAAGGGCTGCAGACCAATTGGAGCTCTCACAGTTCAGACTCTCGTGTGCGTTAATGGTTTTTTTTAATTGCAACCCTCCAACGAGGTTTGACTTCATTTTAGGTCCGCGATAGACATTTTTTTTTTTAATTGAGTAAACTGAATTATTTTCAAGGCTTATAAGTTATACGGAAGAAAAAGTAATAAAGTTTTGTTCTAGTAAAGTTTCACCTCAACTATACGTCCTTAAACTCATCTGAGAACGTCGTTTTCCGTCGCTTCGACAAATAATGGGTTAAATTATTTTTAAATATAATTTCTTTTTTATAGACAGAGAAATTTGTTTTCGTGATGCATCTGAATAGACGGATAAAACTCTTCTCAAACTATACCGCTTCACCGGTCGAACAATAAGGAGTCATCCGACGTCAGCATTATTTTCTAGAGGCAAAACCAAAGCCTTTGCAACGGGGCTGCCTACGGCTATTACGATGCAACCTGGAGCGAACATTGCTCTCTCAGCTGGTTAAAGTTTGAAGCCTTCATGGATCGAGTCTCTTGGTCTATTCTCATTCTCTCCGCTGACACAGCGCCTGGTCGTGTATTATCCAATCTCTGCCTGTATAGAGATTTAATTTCAATTTTATTTTTTATTTTTTCTTATATACCTACTTCATTTTTTGTTCTCGGGTCTCGGACCGATTTCTCCACACGTATTTATCACTCACCAACAATCAACACAGAGATAACAAAAATACCTCTCACGTGCTTGTAAAATTAGGACGTTATCGATGAGAGATAACAAAAATATCTTGATAATTGGTTTAAATTTTATTCAACGATTGCTCACCATTTGCCATGTCTCACACCGGAGGAAAAATATACGGTGAAAATATATCGTTAATGTACAGCGATACATTTACTAAAATAATTTGTGTTCATCAACTATTAAAAAATAGTCGGGCGTGTCCGATATTCTTTTACATGTTAAATTGTCTGAGATACGCCTATTCGTTTCTCAGCCATTGGTATATTTTATTCAGTAAAATAAAAAAACATGAGCAGTGTAAAAGGACAAAAAAGAGAGCCTGGAAAGCAAGTGAGGTAGAGAAGAATTCTTTTTTTTTTTTTTAGGGGGCATTTTCGCGCTGGAGCTTCTATCTTTCGCCTTTTCATTTCACGTTTGTCCTGATAATCTTTTGACTCACGGTCCTCTTTGAGACGCATATTAAACAAGGTACAATAAAATTTGTCTTTGAATATTGTTTCGTCCAAAATTTCGTAACGTCGAGCAACGAAGTTATTGGCGCAGATGGCAAAATGCCAAAATATTTTCGGTTTCTTGGTTTCACGGTAGTTCTCCCTCTCATCACTCTCTCCCTAATCTTATGCTTTTGTCCCAAGAAAATTTTCTCTCATTCGTCGCAAAAGAAAATTTTCACAATCTCCAAATTTTCCAAAGTCATTTCTCTTCCATCTCATCGTCATTGGAATTTGACTTGGAAACCATGCAAGAGGTGTCTTCGCATGTTCCCTGAAACACGCGAATTTCCATTTGATCGAAAAAGCCACGAAGGTATTAAAAAAATTCAAATTTTCAATAGCAGAAACCTGATTTACCTACGAATAAGAATAGTAGCGCGGTGCGGTCATTTCGAGTAACTGTATCTTCCAAACGGCTCGACGAATAATTATTAAATTTTAATGGTGTCCTAAGCAAGTCGTTACCTTAATTTGAGAATTTTTTCAGATTTTTCAGTCAACCCAGCTCTCGCCCACAATTTTTTTTATCCCTCGACAAATATCGTGTGCTTGAAAGGCTTCGAAAAAAAAAAAAAAAAAAATCCAATTTTTTTTCCGTTCATCGGATCATGATCGTCCGAAAATGTTCCGGATGGAATCAGCCAGTGGATTATTCCCAGCTTTCCCGGTACATTTTTTCAAGATCGTAGGTACGATCCCCTCGATATTGGAAGTACCCATAGATGCCCGTTCTACGGCCTCACCGAGCGGAACACTCTACGAGTGTCCGCCCGGCGTTTTCCCTCGGCGACTTATCGGCTCCGCCGCTCCCAGTTGCACAGCATCCGCCGCAGCGTACCGCATCGAGGAATACATTTTTCGATTCTTTACACGTAGAGCAGTAGCGAACCGGAGCACGAGACGGAACGAGATAAGACCTTCGGTATCTATCCTATTTATTTATCGATTCGCTGGGCAGCGCCGACGGATCTATCCAGGTGAATGTAGGAACGAAGTAAAGACGAGGCGAGTAAAAAAAAAAGAAAGAAAAACCGTCTCGGAGCTGTAGTCGATGACTCTGCGGAGTGGACAGAGCCGAGGAAAAAGTCGCAGCGATGTTGCAAGGAAACAAAATAAAATGAACGGAGTGGAAGCGATGCGGTCGATCGAGACTTCCGATAGAATTCAGTCTCGCTCTTCGCTTTCTGGCCTCGTACCACCGTTTATTCCTCGGCTTTTATTTTCTCTCCCCGAGCTTTTTGTGCTATCGAAATGACTCTGTCATGAACGACCGGAAATACGCTGTCGACTCGCGACTCTAGCTGTGATATTGGCGGATTAAACGATGGAAAGAACGGAACGGATAAAGAATAATGCGGGAAAGAATTGTAAATTTCCTCCTTATATCGGCTGTTCCACATCTATTTTTTCCCACGGATAACGAATCCCTCGCTCATCTCACGTCCGGTTTAATATTTTGTGCTTTGGCAGCGGCGCCGGAAGCGAGCGGAATAAAAATTGCTAGGATAACGGGTTTAATCGTTTAATTCGTGGTCGCAACATCGCTGCGGATCTTGAGATATGTAACGGTATTAATAAGTAAGAGGTAACGCGATGGGAATTGGAATCGACGGGAATGAGCGTGAGCGCAAGTTATTTTGTACTTACGCACAGACGTAGAACTCTGCGGCCGATGCCGATGTTGCCGCTGGTTCTATCAGGCAATTAGAGTCGATTCAATGCCGGGGTAATGTCACGGTCGTTAGGGAGCGATCGCCGTGTATGTGCGCGCTCCCGGCTCTCACGTAACTTATCGTATGCACTGTGCTTGCTCGGTTAACGAGTCGCGCCCACCATTAAATGACAACCTCATTTCCTCAACCCGATCACAGTGATTTACTTCACATCACGGGAAAAAAAAAAAAAATCGAAAGTAAGATGAAGAAAAAAAAAAAATTAATGCAAATCATACGGTGAAGAAAATGAGGGTAATTGAGAAACCCACGAGACGCGGGTATTAAGCTAATGCGATTACATCCGGGCCCGTGGTAAACGTCACGATTGCCTCTCGTAGTTAAATTTCATATTTCATTTGTGTTATAATAAAAATACGCAATTATATACGGGTCTATGTGAAACGACTTTTATTATTGCCGCTCATGATTAAATTTCAGTTTTTATTCGTACTTCGGGAAAAAAAATCTATTGATCCTATTATTGTTGTTGGTAATTAATTATTGGATCATCGTATCCATTTCTAATTTTTTTTCTCAATAAGTCAAAGTATTTTTCGATGATTCGACGAATACTGAAATATTAGACTGAACGTTAGATTTTTAATATTATTTTTTAGAAATAGATTAGAATAACGCCCATTGATATCCATCGGCTTTAGTTTTATCGATAGCGCCCGAGGAATTCCGTAATTAATATCTCGTTCGATTTTGTGATTTCAGTACGGACAGCGGATGGGACAATCCGTTCAGGCCGGACGGCGACCTGTCACGCGAGGCGGACGAGATCGTGGAGTTGATAAAGGGCGGCAAGCCCATAACTCCGACCCCGGGTCAGAACGCACCGCCGTTGCCTGGATGCGAAGCTACGGGTAAGGCGATCGACGGAGATCTGCTAGATTCGAGTACGAGCCCTTTGCTGAACGCTAGCGCCAATTCGACGGGTCGTCCCGGTGGTGAAACGGGCCGCGTTAACCAGGGAAACGGAAACGCTCACGGCACACCGGGAAAGCCGGGAAACGCTAACTCCGCTACGAAGCAACAGCCCGTCAACGAGAAGGTGACCCAACGTCATTTCCATTATCCGCTAACGAATCGACCTGTGAAATAAACCCGAGAAAACACGGCCCGCGGAAAAGGTGCACGTCAAAAATAAACAATGAAATACGGCATTTTTTTCATTAAGAATCTGCTATTTCATTTGAAAAAATAATAAATAAATAAATCAAATTAATTAAATAATATACAATAAAAAAAATAATAAGCCACATCAATCGCATTGTATCAGCAAGAAAACATTTTTTTCGTTATTTTTTTTTTTTTTCGTAGATGAAGACACACTGAGCATGCGATCACTAATTCCATGTCTGTATCTCTTGAATGATTGACGCATCATCTACGACGCTGTGCGTTGTGACGAGACATAGCGATCAGCAACCCCTCAACACACACACATAAAGACCCATGCACACACACATATTTGGCGCTACAATAGATATAAAATGAATATCGTTTCACCCATGCCTGGAATTTATAAATACATTTTTACACCCTTCAATAGTGAAGATTTCATTATTATATTATATTATAATGAAAATCAATTTTTTTTCTAGCTAGAAATGTTAAATATAATTTAACGGCCGAGAAATACCGATAAACAGACTTTGGCATTTGTGATTTGATTTACGCATATGTCTCTGCTCGTATCTCACTTTGAACGCAGTTAACGGGAACGTTTCATTTTGAAATGACTGACTTTGAAGCGAGATACGAAAGGAGGGCTTGCAATCTTAAGGTATAGTTTGAATTATTTCATCTATGAATCAAAATGTATGGGAGCTTATCGTTCGATACTTGACGAATTATACTTTGCTTATAATTCATCATGACGATGGACCTTTAAATCGTAGATAAATAAATGAGTAACTAAGCTCCGTAATATGCAGCGAAAAAGAAAACCATAAAGCATGAAGCTGAAATTGGCAAAAATACGTGACGAATAAACTTTGATATATCTCGTTTGATTTGTCTTTTTGTTGTACAGATGGGCCAAGCGACAACGGCGACCGTCGAAGTCGGCAGAGTTACGACCCAGGGTCCGGGTGACGCGTCGCAGGTCGAGCACGTTACCCTCAAAAAGAAGCCGAAGTGCAAGTGTTGCGTACTCCAGTAACGCGAGGGATATTACGTTGGACGGGGCGCCTGAACGATAATAATAATATTTCAAGCGTCGTCGCGACACGACGAGACTCCTGCCAGTGGCGAACCGGATATCCGGTTGTACGTTCGCGAAAGAAAAGATAAAAATAAAGAAAAGGAGGAAGGGGACGAAGAAAATGACAAAGCTGCCAGGAAGGTCAACAGGGAGACGCGTTATCTCAATGATAATAAAATTCGTCACCCTGGACTCTCGTGACACCGGGTCTGTGCTTGTCCGCAAAACGGCCGACGAGAAATCGCGGAAATTAAATCAAACCTCATCGAACGAAACTCGTCTCTCCTCGCAAAATTTCTCCATCGTCCGAACGAAATGAGCATAAAATTAAACGATCCGAATACCTTTGAATCACGAAAGTTCAAACTACAAATAAATGTGTAAACAAGGATTTTCTTGATAATCTGGGCAATCGGTGAGATTAAAAATAAAAGACGATGAGAAGAGTCTGCGAAAATGTAGGGAGACGAGAAATAGGGCAGTTGCATAAATATTCTTCGATCTATATTGATTCAAGACAAGAGTATTAAAAAAATCTGAACGTACGAATTAAGTTTTAATAGCTAGTAAATTAATTTTTTAATTGTGAATGACAAAGCAAATCTATGTAACTACCCTGTCAGTTGGCTGAGAGAATCGTGTAAAGGAAAAAAGGAATGGCAGAGAAACCGAAAAGGGATCAAACCTCGCTATCGTGTAGACGCGCTCGCGCGCCCACCAGAGTCTCCAAGTATGAGAGAAAGAGAGAGATTCGAGCGTGACGAAGCTGCAATAACAGAGACAATTATTGCGCGCTCATATAAGTGATATATTAAGTTCCGCGACTGAGCGAATAAAAAAAAGCAGAGGCGTGAAATTACGAGGGCGATAACGCGAATAAATAAGATGACGAAGAAGAAAAAAAAACAAAAAATATATTATTAAAAGTATATTGTAGATACAGAATGGTAGCTATATAGCTTATATGCTTTTACTATTGTGGCTATTATCGTTAAGATTGTCGTGATTGAAGCGCAGACGGATGTTTGAGCCTATAGCGCAATGCTGGGAACTGATAAAGAAAAGAATTCACTCCTATATCAATTAATTCTTGGAGAATGATTGTGGATAAAAAAAGTATGATCGATGAGAATCGAAGGTATTGAATAATATTCCTTGCATTGTAATATCAGGCATCAAACATAAACACAACCTTATGCAGATTTGGGGCGAGGCGTCGCGTCGACGACGTTGTTGGTGCGGAAAGAAATATTATCATTACCTTTGCGCGTTGTTGTTTCAAGCCCCAATTTTATCGAGATCATGCTGCTGCGTCGATACTCTACAAGACACTACTGATAAGACCTCGGCAAAAACAGCTATTAGTGTTTAAAAAAATCTATTTAATTTGTTATTTTTTAGATTCAAAGGATATTTTTTAATCGACTCTTTGAAGCTTCATATTCCAACCTTATCGATGAATCATTATGAAATTGGTATTGTATGCTTTTTTTGCTCCGAAGAGTTGAAAAAAAAGAGAACTGTAATTTTAAAAGCGAGAGAAATAAATGATGAAATCATCATTAAGTTGGTCGTAATAGCACGCTTGGTCAATTTTTATAATTATTCGAGCGATGAAAACGTCGAATTAAAATCTGTTAAATAGATTTTTTTTTAGATTCTAATAGGCTTTCTTTTTGCTGGTGGTTCGCAGCTACGCAAGCCGACAGCAGTTTGCAAGGGCAATGCGCGTCCCAGCCGGCGTAAAGATTCAGGATTTTACCTTCAGCGAATTGTAAATATTAATAGAATTTGGCGTAATAAACACCTCCGATCAGATAAATGTTGAAAGACGAATGAAATTTCATTGACGTCGATTGTCGCTTGAAAATTATCTCAATCTCCGTCAATGACTCTCGGGTCTCTTAACAGTTTTTTTTTCGCGAGTGAATCGTGACGGCGATACATTGAAGCTTCCGAAAAATGCAAAATCCGATTTTTCTTTTTAACCTACAAAAATATATTTGTATGCAGCTATGAGAAAAAATTTGTTATTTGCATTTTTCACAGCCTCGAACACCGCCGTGTGCACAAAATAATGTAAAATGCATAATTTTAATGTAAAAAAAAAAATGAAAAACGACCAACGGGATTTCGATCGTCCATTAATGTTGTTTTAAATATCTTTCAATATTTTGTTATTTTTAACGACGTGATTTTTTCGCCACAGCGCGTACACCTTTTACAGAATAGTATATATAGTATATACATATATAAATATATATTACTATTTATTTTTACCTTGTTTACTCGTCAATCTTATACACACTATCATCTTCGTCCGGACTCTCCGACGGATCGAAGCTGCAAACTATATTTTATAATTCGCATGCGCAGCTACGCGTCGCAATCAATTCATTATGTATAGATGAAATTTATCATTATACAAAGTTTGAACGTGACTGGTTTGTAATTATCGTTGTTGAGTATTCGTATTTATACACGCAAAAGCCGAAACCTAGTATTCACCGAATTCCGCAGTTTTTTTATGTTTCGTGAAAATAATTCTGAGAAATTCTCTCGGTTTAAAATCCGTGAAATCGATCTTCCCGTGGGTCATGCGAGTCACGAAGAACGTGGAACTATGTACGCTCGTATAATAGAATTTTATTGTAAGTATATCGTTGAAATCCTGAATGTTTACCTGCTTATACAATCCTTCAAAGCCGGACTTTTTTTAAATTTAATTTTGCGTCGAAAATGAAAATACACGTTGTCGCTCTTGGCACCGATTAAAAAGAAAAAGAAAACAAACAAAAATCATGAAACAGCATTAACAAATTTGTTAAGCCAATAAATAAAATATTATCGATGAAAAAAAAATTGTTTTTTGTCTCGTTAAAAGATCGGTAATTATTCGATAAAGTTATTTTGATTCGTCGCGCTACATAGAACATGTGCATTAACTCCTATGTTTAGAATACGTTTTACAACGAATTTGCAAGGAACGTCAATGATTTCGAAAAGATACTGTCGTTTCGGAATTGCGTTGTGTTTCATTTCCCATACGGGAGGAGCCCGCATCTTTGTAACCCTGATGGAACTCCAAGGTATTCTGTACACTGTTTAAAATCCCAGTCCATAAACCCTGCGTAAGGCTTTGTTTCGTAGAGAAATTAGTCGGATCTTACGATGACCCGCATATTATATTTCCTAAGGCGATGGGGGCCCCGTGAGTCGCAACCCCGACTCACCTAAGAAAAAACTGAAAATGAAAAATTCCCCTCCCATAAACCCCGTCTGGCACCTCCGTTCCATCGAAAAGTGTCGCAATTCGTTGTAATTTTTTCTAAAACAACAGCCTGGTGCTTTACAGCCCTGACGAATTCTTGAAGAAGGTCTTGACTACACACTAAAAGAAATATCCTGTCTATAAAGAAAAACCCCTCCCGAGCACCACGTTTTGTCGGAGAGCGAGTCAGCTGTTAGGGTGGCAATACATTAAATATTCCTTCAAGGCGATGTGAGCCTTACAATCCCGACGAGTATTTGAAAGAGTTCTTCTCTACACTACAAAAAATATCCTGTGAAAGACCCTAGTTTCGCCAAAGAGTGGGTCGGCTCCTAGATTGGCAATGGCAATAGCTGTCCTTTCAGGAAGTTGAATACAAAAATGAAGTATTCAAAATCTGTACAAGCCGGTTACTCTCAAATCGTTAAATATAAATGTTTATTGAGAAAAGTAATAAACGCCAATGACAAGTATAAATTTACGAAAGATATATATATGTACAAATACAAAAATTTAAAAATTACGAACAAGATATTTTCTCGAAGCTATAACTACACTAAAATTCTATTTTTGATAGTACTTGCGAGAAAGAGCTAAAATCGCACCAAGTTTTTGGACCTGGAATCACAAAGAAAAACACGTACAGCTAACAAACGAATTTAATATTTTTCTACAAGTAAAAAAATTACCCACCGTCTGGGGTTGAAGCCGGAATTTTGACGTTTCGCTTTTTGGCAAAAGCTTTCTTCCTCAGAGTCTTCACTGAAACACGAACAAGAAACACCGATTGAAAGAAAAAAGAAAAGAAAAATATAACAACGCAATGCAAAAAAAATTAATTACTTACGTTTCGGCCTGGTAATATGGGTTGCGGATTTTGTAAGCCCTCGTCATCGCCGAACGTTTCCGCTTCCCTCGTTGAGCCTCGAGAGCAATTTTGCGAGCTACTCTAGCCTCGTATTCAGCATCCCCTTCAGGATCCCAGGATATTTCCCCATATGGTCCAAAAACGTCGGCGGGCGCAACAACTGGAGGAACGATGGTTTGACCAGGACACCGGCACGCAGATGCATTCGTACCACTGGC
This sequence comes from Listrodromus nycthemerus, assembly GCA_963978505.1. Lineage (NCBI taxonomy): Eukaryota > Metazoa > Arthropoda > Insecta > Hymenoptera > Ichneumonidae > Listrodromus > Listrodromus nycthemerus. Next base: position 17,413,124 of record OZ021681.1, read on the forward strand.
CTGCTTTATCGCAAGATTTCGCATCAAATTCTGCAGTACCACTGGGTCAGATGCGTTAGCTTTGTGGCTAATCGAAAAAAAGGTAATCATTTTTAACAAGATGTAATTTACGTAAATCGGACACTGACAAAGAAATTTTTTGTCCCAACAGGAAGCTACATTTCTTGGATCAAGAATTCACATGTTGGCCCTATGGGAACCAGTTGGTTTCCTGAAGCGATAATTTATTCGCTCAGTCAATTGGATGGTGCAAGCGAATTTTCTTCAGCGAAAGACAACGGACAAAACACGAAGGAGAAATTAATGAAGAAGCACTCTAAAACCAGAAATCGGCACAGTTAATCCAACAACGTCGTCTGGAGTAAATTCAGTAAATCTCGGTACTTTCAAACGATTCGTCTATTCAGCTTCATGTATAAAAGCGTATAACTTTTCCAATGTTCACATGTCATGTTGTTCACATCCTCGTGTTTTTATTTCACAATCATTGAACAAGAAGATATTATTCTTTGTCAGGCTGACGCTACGATGAAGATTTTTCTTCATCCACACCCATGTGCTGTGATTAATAAAAATTGGTCTCTATGCTGGAAACGGTGTAAAAAATTAAAAAAAAAAAAAAAAAAAAAAAAACTATCCAACTGTACCGATTTCCGTTTCGAGTAGAAGAATGAAGGGAAAATTATGAATGAAGTTAAGAAACAGCGCACGATACTCACTACTCCATGACTGAAACTGAATGGAAGATCCTTGACCAGCGACGTTGCAGGACGAAAATCGGCCCTCGGTCAGGACTCGAGAATCCCCTCTCCCGATCTTTAAAATTCTCCATTCCAGCCTCGACTTCCTCGTCCCAGTTCTTCACGATTTCCTTGTAAAGATTTCTCCACGACTACCTGTTCCCGGTTCCGAACGATCCGTGTCTTCGAATTTCCCCACCTGTGTTTCCGAGAAGCGCATCCACCAGCAAAAGGTGGCAAGATAAAAAAAAAAAAAAAAAAAAATCATCACCTGTCTACCCGAGCGTGCGCTTTTCATGGTTGATCGTAAATCAATTTTCTGTACGCCTATACGAAAATTCATACCGGAAGCAGACACGAAAAGTTTATTTCTTCCTGTGGCAATGGCCATCCGAATTTGAATCCGGAAGTAAGCTCTTGTTGCCAATACTCGTATATCCTACGAGGAGCACGGACATAATATATTAAAGAAAAAACAATAAAAAAAAATCTCCGCTCCTTACTTTGGTGACATTAAAGGAGTGCGTTAAAAACGCTTAGAATTTATTTATAAGAGGATCGAGAAAAACGAAAACCATTAAATGCCGAACCATGATCCGACAATAGGGTTCGTCCTAGGATCTACGATCGACGCAGCTTACAGGGCGCCGACGATCGTGAAATGTTCCCCGACAACAATGACCCACCTTATCCTCGATTTTACGACCGTCGCCGCTCACTGTCGCTTTTATATATATATATATATATATACGTCTGTACACTAATAGGCAGTACCGAGAAGCAATGAAATGTACATTAGACTATTGTTTCTAAACTAATAGCAAGCACCTCACCTAAAAGAACTTATAATGCAATTAAAGTTATAAGTTAATTTTCAGGATTAACGCTACTTTACACGTACACGGGTTGAAGAAAAAAGCGTAGAATCGTGACGGGTTCGCCGAGTGTTTTATAGAGGCGTGCCACGTCTCCTTTAATTTATCGTTTCTATTATTATACAATTATTTGCCTGTGCAACTATTCAATTAACGTTCACCGAACGCTACCTCCGACTTCCAGTGCGATTTAACGCGCGGGGCGAGCTCGTCCTACGCGGCCAGGTGAAACATCGCTTCACCGTCAGGCTCGATGCCTGTAACTATTTATTTTTGCATTTTTTTTTTCCTTTTTTGTATTTATTTTTACGATACTGTCTGATGTAATAGAAAAAAAAAGTTAATTAGCGACGCTTTCACACGATTGAGAGAATTCTAGAACGCGGATTCTTCCTCCTACGCGAGTTCTAAAGGACAACCTCGAACCTGTTATTCTGTGTTCGATGAGTCATTAGATCCGGGGAGATAAAAAATTTTCTATCTGTCGATCAAGCATCGTTCGATGGAAACAGACGATCTATGAGTGCATCGATGAAACATTTCATTGTTTCAGCATTTTTTTATCCGTTTCGTTTTTAATTTTTTTTTTTTTTTTTTTTTTTTTCAGTTTGCACAGCGATTTAATGTCGTTTGGTAGATTTTTCGGTGCTGTCGTGAGAGTAAACGAAGATAGGTCAGTCCAATATTTAACGAATTATAATTTCCATTAATCGGTGCGTAAAACTGTTTCTCACGACACATCGGCAAAACGGCACCGGCGTAAGTTTTTTTTTTGTTTTTTTCTGTAAACAAACAGATATCTTCATCGAAATTTCTTCATATTCGTTGCTACGTTCGATCGGCAAGAAGAAAAAAAGAATTGTTCTTAGCGTCGAACGGTTTCGCCGAGGACGATCACTCGTTCCCAAGGAAGAAACCATCGTGCGCGAGGATGCAAGATCGAAGCGAAGAAATAAAAATGGTCCATTGTTTGGCGCGAGACAGGTGGCCGATCAATGGCGAACCTTGGACCGCTACCGTTAACCGAGGAATGTGGGTTCGGTAAACGTTCGCACAGTTGAGACCAAGCGGTGCAAAGACACCAACACAAAGTGGATGCGTCATGGGGCACATGTGAAAATGTCAACGTCGCGATGGGAGAAAGAGAGTCAGCGGAATACAGTCGAGAACCGAGGGAAAGAACACGAAACGCATCCTATTAAAGGTTCAGAGATCATATTGCGCCCGTGTGCCCTCAAACGGATCCGATCCGATCACTCGTGACGACGTTGGCCTTTGGCTGTGATACCGAGTGTACGGAGACAATAAATTTTCGCGGTAACGCCGAACGTTATATCGCCGGTATAAATAATTGCGTCCATGTAGGGACGACGAAGCCCGCTTTTGCCAACCGAACAACCGCCACAGATTCGCCGATCGGCCGATCCGCCGCCTGAACATTCAGCGTCGATAATGGGTGTTCTCTTCGGTCTCGCCGATTTTTTTTTTTTGTTTTTTTTTTTTTCATCGTCTTCTTCTTCGCTTATTTTCTTCGACCTTTCTCCGATCAATCCGTTTGGACGTTGGCACATAGATCAGATCTCGAGTGACTGACTGGCCGAACGAACCGTGCCCGATGAGCGTCGAGATCTCCGATCGACCAGCGATTTTCTCACCCACATGGAAATAAATTCAATAAACGATCACGACACTTTACGATACCGCGACCGATCAAGATTGCTCTGTGGATTACCAAGCCGATCCTCCGCCTTGAATCTCCCTCGTTAACCCCTTCGCTCCCGAACCGATTGCATCCTGGAAATCAATCGTTGGGACGGCTTTTCGATGGATCGAATGACGTCGATTTTACCGGATGTCGTCTTGATACTTCGTGCGGGGACGACGATTTTTTTTTTTTTTTGCCGACTGCGAGTCTAATTATTTCACTGGTAGATCCAACGGGAATATTGTATGTGGGTCGGTGACGATTCGCTTAGGGAATTTTGAGTGAGAGTGGCGAATATGGACCAGCCTGATTAACACGTGGATCAATTATCCGTGTATCGGCCCGTTCGCCAGTTTTACCCTCAGAATAATCGAGGTACGCGACGAAGACACAATCGTTTTTTTTTAAGCGAAGGTAAAATATCCAGAGTCGCACTCGACAATTAATAAGAATTTTTTTTCTCTTCGTTTCTTACTGGAGAAAAACGATCGGCTTTGAGGATTGTCGATCTCACTTGCTCACCCGGATCATCCGGATCGCAGACCTCGAGATGCTCCTCCGATGACCGGTCGACCAGCGGACTCAGAGGATTAGGAATTTTTCATACTCCCGATGAAGCTTATTACGTGCAAACATACTGCGATCGACCTCGCAGACGATTCTCCGGTGACCGATCGTAAATTCCTCGACATCGCTTCCGCGTTTTCCAACCCGAACGGAATTTTTTATTGACCCGTCACCGATCACAGACTCTCGGGATAGAATTTACATATTTTCCATCGCCAATTTTTCTTCCCCAAAAAAATTCCAATATTCCTCCCAAAACGATTATTCTCCCCACGCCTCAAGCTTTTCTCCACCATCGAGCCTTTTCGAAAATTTTATCGAATAATTACCGATCTTTTAACAAGACGAAAAACAATTTTTTTTTCATCGATAATATTTTATTTATCGGCTCGACAAATTTGTTAATGCTGTTTCATGATTTTCGTTTGTTTTCTTTTTCTTCTTAATCGCTTCCGCGTTTTCCAACCCGAACGGAATTTTTCATTGGCCCGTCACCGATCACAGACTTTCGGGATAGAATTTACAGATTTTCCCTCGCCAATTTTTCTTCCCCAAAAAAATTCCAATATTCCTCCCAAAACAATAACTCTCCCCGTGCCTCAAGCTTTTCTCCACCATCGAGCCTTTTTCCCCTAAAAAAAAAAAAATCTCTGCAAAAAAAAAAACAACATAAAAAATAGCGCTCGATTAAAAAATGTACGGGTCGCTTTCTCGTACCGATCTGCGCGTCGACTTGCCGCGCGAAATCGGCTTAGTCTCTGTTCGCGATATGCGCGATTTTACACACGTAATTGAGACGTTCACAACCGACTGACTCCAAAGAACCCCTCCGGCGAACAAAGTTCACCGAGGGGGGGATTGTTTCTTCAATTTATTATTCTTTTCTTCTTTCATCGTTTGCCGGTCTTATTTTGCCGCCGAAAGAGAACGGCACCGATCGCACGGGACGAGGATCGTCCGAGCCCTTTCTCGAGGTCTCGCACCTCTCGGAGATTCGAGTGATTCGCGGTGGGGAAGCTATTTCAATTCGCGAGCGACGCCGATGTATCGCGCGATCTTCGCACACATGTCCCTCCCCTTGGGAGCGTGCGATACGTTCGCGGTGCAATCGTTGTCTCGCGGGGAACGTCGCGATCCCCGCGATTCCATAAACACGTTGTGCCATACGAGGCCCACACATCTTCAACCACCGTACGCTATATAAAGCTGCTACATCGCCGAAGGCAGAAGCTACCAGGGATCCCGCGAGAGTACCGCGCTTCGGTACCCACGGCACTCCGAACCGGCATGCCATTTGAAGTGACGATCGAATAAAAGTGATTGCCGTGTGACCCCTCCGTAATGGAACGTCGCGTTATAACGGCAAGTACGCTGCTACGTCGTTAATTCATAAACGATATCGCGTTAATGAGGAATACGGAATTTTTGTCGCTCGCTCGGGTCGAGATGGAGGAAGTCATCTTCTTCGCGACGTCGCATCGAGTGCGGTGGCGTAAGACGCGATGAACGATCGTTCCAGTCTATTCGAGACACCGGTGATATTTAATGAAATTCTATTTGATTATTATTTCATTTTTTTTTCAATTAGAAGAATTTTTTTTAATCAAAGAATCGTTGATTTTCTTCAATATTTTTCGTTCTATGCTTCTATGGGTTTTGTGTTGTATATCGTTGAATTCAATTGATTTGAACTTTTTTCGAATTGGAATCGACTCGCTCGTTGAATACAATTTTAGTTTGATGAATCGCGTTCGCTTATCATGTCGCGACTGCTTGGGATTTATTGTACATTGAGAAGGTAACGAGGAAGTATATTTCCGTGCTTTGAAGAGGTTTGAACATTTTATCGGTGAGATTTTTTGTCATTAAATTAAGACGAAACTCAACTCGTAAGTATGTTACGGTATGTTCATTCGAAAAAACCGAAGAGTGAGAATTTTTCTGCGAACTCGAACGGCTTGTCATTATGAAACAAAGTGTTTATTGGATTTAAGCGAAGATATCAATTGAATGTGAGACGTTAGTTTCTTTTTTTCTTCATCATATGTCCCGTCGCGAGTCCGACAATTATTCAATGACATCTTCCCCTAAATAATTTATCAAGTCGCTATATAATAGTTTTTTGTTTTTTTAATGCGTTTTACTTGTTGATACTTTGACGCGTTCTTTGAACAGAATCCCCGCCGGTTTGACCGGCGATTCGGTAAGCGAATTGCATAAGCCTAACAAAAGCCTTAAAATACAAACATACGTAACGCGAGACAGGGTACGAAAGCCCGAGGGCTCTCGATCATTCGAAATTATCGTTAAAGTCATCGGTGAAAGTGTTCGATAGATCATGCCGGAGCTCGCGAAGAATTCCCTCTTCGGCGTCACTCGCTGTACTCGTCGATCGTTACCCGAGTGAATGTTTAATTTGTCCGGGATTGCGGAACCAGTGCGTCGCTAGACATAAACACCATCACCGACCCGTCCATATCAATGAGACATAAATGGTAACTGGAAAAAAAAAACAAAATTTAGGTGGTATTTTTTACGCTGCTCGGTGGATCGGTCTGTCTGGCCGAAAAATTGGCTCCCAATCAGAAAGCTCCACCGTTCGCCAAGGGATCCGGTGGTCTGGCGTTGAAGGCCCCGTTCGAGGGTGGAAACGGGGCTGCCGATGTTGGACAGCGAAGAGGTCAGACGAATCCTGCTCCACCCGCGGCACCTTCAGCCGGATCGTCCCAAGTCGACGGCGTTGTCAGAGAAGAGACCGAAGAGTTGAAGGAGGTCGATGGACAACTGGTTCGAGTCGTCAAGGGTAGCTTCGCTTACGACAGTCCCGAAGGACTTCCCATCGCTGTCAAGTGAGTTCCCCGAGGTTTCACCTTACGCCATGCAAATTAAATTCGGTATAAATAATTGATTATTTTCGACAGCTCCGAAAAATCGAAGTAGATTAATATTTACGTACCTTTGTCTTCAGGATAGTAGAAATGTACCCAGAATGCATATTTTTTAGTTTCTTTGCAGTGAAATCGATACGTCAGAATGTCGACCGGATGGTCGTTGAGGTGCGGGACAGCGGTATAAAACGAACCTCCACTTTGAATAAGACTGCTCGTTTTTGGTCCTCTAGAAAGTTTGTTTTTCCTTGGTGTTCCGTTTTGCCCCATCTGTGCTGCCGTGTGATTATTCAGTCTGGACTCTAACAGACCCACTTGTGACCTTGTTAACGATAACTGGTATTCGATCAACGTTCAACAAAATCAATGTCAATCGACCAATGACGATGAAGTTTGACCTCCAGTCGAAACCGACGAATAGATAGAAATTATATTCCCATCGGTTTACCTGAAAAAAAAAAAAAGTTAAAAAATTTATGTTAAAGGTATGTTGCTGACGAGAACGGTAACCGAGCGAGTTTCACTTTTGGTACTGGTAAGCCCGGTGGGGGTGGTTCTGGACCATCCGGAAGTCAAGGGGGCAAAAAACCAGGCTTGACGCCTGGAGGTCCCGGAGCGACTTCCTTGGGCCCTGGAGGAAAACCCGGAACCGGCGGACGACCCGGAGGCGGACCCGGAAGTGGAGGTCGCCCAGGCACAGGAGGAGGCACAGGCGGAGCCAGCACTTACTTACCCCCCACTACGAAAGTCGACAGGAGCTATCTTCCACCGAATTAATACAAATATTGTCGAATAGATGAGTGAAGAATAAAAATTAACAAATCGATTATTATAAAAATGAATGACAGTGATCTCGCAAGTACGCTGACACCGTGCGAAGGAAGCTCTTTTACCATAGGCCGTAATATGAACGAAGAAGCTAACGAAGAAGGAGGAAAACAGGTCACACAGAAGATCGAAGTGAGATCGAACATTAGAGAAAGGGAAAATAGGGTCATTGAAAAAAATTCCGAGAGACGTTAGATCACCTATTGGTCACTTATTCACGAGCGTAAAATGCCTTAATAGTACATACAGATACTTCCCATAGCGCTTCGACTAAGCTGAATAACTTTAACCGTAATTATACGACCGTACAACTATAAATTTTGTATTAAAAAAAAAACATGTAGGGGTTTTTTTTCATCGATCCCATATCTGTGCAATCGTAATAGATTCCTCTGGAGGATGTAATCGAGGCAAGAAATGGATGCTTTTACATCACTGGCACTATACTGCTGAGCTAATCGTGAGGGAAATATACGAGTTTGGTATTCAGGAGCCGCGGTAAGTGCTGTAGCCGAATGGATTCAACAGCAGAGGCAGATGATAGTGCTCCTGAGAATTCTTTATGTCGAAGATGATCTCGACTATTGGGTACAAGGCTGGTGTCCTCGTTGGGAGAAAATAATTCTCGACATCGAAGCGTATCTTGTAACGATCAACGGTGAATTCGGGACTTCCGGTTTCGAGAAGATCTTCGCAGCGGCCGTTCGCCATAGTCGTGCTGAAAATGAAATTTTTCATTGAAGAAAAAAATTAATTGGTATATCGTTATTTAATGGCTATAATTACGTTATTGAAACTACAACACAAAAAAGTTTATTTTGATGGCTTATAGTATTTTTTTTTAATATCAAAAAGGTCTTTTCTTCTCGTAAAATTGTATGCATGATTTCTCATGCTTGCATTTCAGTGTAATGAAAAACTTGCCTGGAATTTAGTAAAGCCCACTGGTTGTCCCGAAATTTGTACAAGCTAACCGGCAAATTGCCAACCGGAAGTCCCTTGGTGGTGTCGAGAACGTGTGTGGTGATGGGAGGTTTTTGCTCTGTCATCATTGTGTCCGCTTGAACATAATCGACGTTTCGTAATTTGTTATCAATTATCGTGCTGATATTTGCAATGCGAAGAAAATAATTGAGAGATTCGTTCACCTGGCTAATATCTTATTATTTGCGATCTTCCTCTTGACGTGTCCGTCGAACGCTTTCGATTCATTTAACCAAGATGAACGACGCATGTAAACAGCACTGACAATCCGGTCCCGACTGTAATATCTCAAAGGTCAGGGCGCAGATTTATTGCACAGCTATCTTCCTTACTTTCGCTATCTTCATTTACCGGCCTCGTGGTATCGCAGCTCGGTCAGCAGTGTAGGGATCTAGAAAAAAAAAAACTTCTCCGTTTGTCCAGTCACATTTGAAACATGCATTCGATCACTGAGAAAAATATTCGCGCGTATGTGTTTTACGAAAAAACGTGGAACAAAGTCCAAATACTTGTTGGAAAAAAGTTGACGATAAACTCTTAGTAACTTTGATCAGAATAACTTTATTTATAATATTCCAACACAACAATTTTTCATTGACAAAAATATCATTAAAGTTTCTCGTATCTCTTTGTTACACTATTTACAAATACGTAGTGATTTTGTTATTTTGATAGACTTTTTCTATGTACTACGTACCTCGAATAAAACTTAACATTAACTTATGAAAATTTACGTTAATAATCAACTATGGTGATATTAGCAGTAAAAAACGGAAATTTAAGCAATTTTTTTTGCTTTACTAGTCGTCGATGCAGTTAAGATCAATCCGTTGGATCGAATTGTTAAATGAAAATTGCTTTCGATGGAAAAGGCCTCTGACAATAATGCAGTTGTTTTTTGTGTCAATTAGGCTCAACTTTCCGAGCCGCGATAAGTCGTGTAACCAAATGGGCTGAGGAGTACGGGTATGTGATAATTTCCCGTTGGATTTTTCACGTCGAATACTATCTCGATAAACGGATACATCGTTTCTATGCGTCGCAGAGTGAAATACTTGTCCACATCAAAGTGCATTTTGTAACGACCAGCGGTGAAGTTGCATTTGCTGGTGTCGACAAGGTCCGTGCATCGACCAGTCGGCGATGTGTTGCTGAAATGTAAAAAAATATATATATTTTCTTACTATAATAATTTTTCAAAGTTTGCAGAATGTAACAAAAAAAAGTAAAGTGAAAATTAACCAAATGAGCGAACGATATAAAGAGACGATCTCACCTTTCGTTGAGGAAAGTCCATCGCCCGTCCATGAGTTTGTAGAGGCTGACTTGTAACCCACCGACTGGCAGTCCTTTACTCATGTCCAATACATGAGTGGAAATGCAAGGTTTTTTGCTTACTTCCGTCGTTGCTACTGATTTCTATTGCATAAGAATAAAATATACAATTGATCAAACGACGAAACTTTACTTCACTTGGTCGAGTTAAATTTAACTTTTTTTTTAAACAAAAATGAATAGATTTTTCACGGTAGATAATCACGAAAGTTGATATCATACCTGATTTGGAGACTGCTGACTGGTGCCAGCAACAGCCGTGTAATGAGTTTTTTGCTGCGACCCGTTGTTAACGTTACGCTCCGATTTTATCAAGACTTCACCCTGGCCCCCAGGTTTTCGTTTCGCCATAACAAGCCCTGAAAGAGTGTTGCCCTTGATATTGCTCAAAACGTATTGTGTGCCAGGCCGAATAGTGACTGTTTTGCCGGTACCAAGTTGAAACGTTTTTGTCTGCCCGGACGAGCTCGGAAGAGCGTGGAAGGAGGAGCCTGCGACATTTATTGAGGACGGCTTCAGCCCGCTGTTCAAATGTTGGTAAGAATGCTCAATTTTGCACAAACGGGTCGGTGTAACTTCGGACTCGCTCCCTGTTTCGCTCGAATCTCCCTCCTGACATGCAAAAAATAAAAATTTGCAATTAAATTCATAGAAAGATTCTTCACGATAAAGTTCGCATTTGGAGCGCTTGAAATTCGAACGACTATTACCGCTGAGGATTTGCAAAGCTGCTTAACGTCCTCGGGATCGTTCATCTCAATGCCGTGGTCGGCGATTATGGTCATCGAAGGGTCGTTTCCGCTCTCTTCGATTACGCCGTCCTCCGAGGTCACAACCATCTCCAGCTCGACGTCAGCGTGATCGTCCGTACCGTCGAGATACTCGCCCTCAACGTGGGCCATCGCCTCTGCGAGCGCGTCGCGGCAATTTTCGTCCTGTGAAAAGTTTAAAAAAATGTGAATTCGTTTTTGTGCCTCAATCGAATTGAAGGTCTCCTCAATTTTATTTTGATCAAATTCTCCTGCTCTATTCTCACCTGTCTCTCAAGTTTTATCTTCTTATTAATCGGCGTGGGATCGTCCTCGTCCAGGGAGGTTTGCTCCAAGCTTACTTCCTCGTAATCTTCCACGTCGTCTTGCCCCGCGTCTTCCTCATCATCCCTCTTACAACGAGCCTCTTCCATGTAGTCCTCGTCGATGTCCAATCTCTCAACAACGTACTCAAACTCTTCATTGTCATCTTCGACCTCTCGATTACCTTCTTTATCTACAATGTGTACCTAGAAAATCGCACAGCAGATTATCGTAACAGTAAGCTTTTTAAAACGTATTGCAGAAAAAAAATTATGAAAATGAGAACATACAACACCGTCGACATCATCCTCCGCTGTGTAGCCAGCTTCGATTTCTGCGATCTTGACGGCAGTGGCTTGCTTCGCTCTCTCATTGCTTTGTTGGGTCAGAGCAGCTCTTTGATGTTTCATTGTGCACGTGTGTTTCAGCAAAGAGAGACGATGTGCATGCAGATTCTTATTACAGTAGGTACAGAATGCCCGAGTTGCCTGAAAAGGAACCGAGGTCAGCCATCCTGAAAAATAAAACAAAAAAACATAAGAATAACCAAGTTATTATCTTTAAGTTGCATTTGTCTTTTCTCATTTTTCTAAAATCTGCGATCGGAAGGTCGCATTGCATTACGATTTCACAGCATTAATTCTTAAAATGATAGACCGATAGATCATGCCGTGTCTTCGTGTATGATACTACTCGGTCGGTAACAAAAACTGTAATTCGAATTGCCGACCGACCGCGGATTCGCGCGGATGCAAGGGTGGACTGCATTACCTTAAGATACGAAATGTGCATGGACGATAAAGTTATAACGGCTCTCATGGCGAATACAAAAAACACCGAAAATCCGTTTCACATAACCTTAAAGATAAAATGTAGGAAAGAAGTGGCCGTTCACCAACGATATTTTTTGATAAATTACAAAGGAGTTCAACACTCACAAATCATTGAGATATAAGAATAATAATCTAAAAATTGCAAGCGCGTAGTTTGGGCGCAAAGAAAGTACTCCGCGGATCAAAAAATTTGTAAATTAAACAGTGCTGAATTTCCCGCGCTTCCTTTGTGATAAATAAGGGCTTTAAAAAATAGTTTAGGGACTGCCAACTACTTGGTACAACCCTGATGTAGAAACGCGTACCCGAGCGTCACTCACGTGTTATGATGCAAAAACCCTGCTCGCAACAAAACCACGCGTGACTTATTTATTTATTTTCCGTTTAATCGCTTGTTGGATTTAATGGTACCATCATTACCTCTAAAATCGGGCATCTGTTCCCACTCCTTGCGGTAACGTTGGGTGTAAACCCGTGTCTTGGCGTGGCTTATTTTACCGGTTGGCGTGAGACGAGGCCCGTTGAACATTCCGCTGCATAGGACCGTCTGAGGGCTCGTTACCAAACCATCCGGAATTTTGTTATCCATAGTTCTGCACCTGTTACGAACAGTTTAACACACGAAAATGTCCCGAAACTCGTAACACTAAATAACTAAATAGTTTTTTCGCTCGTGCGAGAGTGGGGGTGAGAGGGATCACGGTGGTTCTCGAATCTCGATAACGCAGCCTAGCCTAGTACCGGAGCTAACTCCCTAGCAATGGCAAAATGGAATTCATCGTCCTTTCTTCTCCGTGAAGTGGAGGCTTGGCCACGCGTCACAGGGCTGTACCTGCTTTGTGGGGCCCCATTCCATATCAAATTTATTACACCAACATCTTTTCCTAACTCCTATGACACTCTTTTTATATAAATTGCCTTTTTTCTTTATTAAAGCGACATGGATTGAATGAGAATTTTATAACACGTTCTGTGATACAGTTATCGTTAGAATGGTAAGATAAAACTTCCTCGTACAGAGTACTAAACGTCTGTTCGCCACTGTTCTCTTCCCCCAGGCTCCACCAAGTAGGGCGAATGAAAGCGATGTGCGCGCGCATGCAAGTGAATGCGCGCGCGAACAGCGGGAAATTCAAGTGCTGCAACGTGAAGGCATTGATCCACGAGCAACAATAACATTAACTATATTGCGCGTGTATATACGGTGTAGCAGTAACTTTTTCAGAGTCAAAATACTGTCATAGACAATCATCAATTGAATTTTACCTATCATTATGTATTTGTTTTTTTTCTCTGCACGTACAGTCTCAAGCGAAAGTTTGAATCAGAAAATCGTACTTATTCAGGAATTTCATTGGACCATTTATCGAGGAAAGCAATTTTATTCGTCGTAGCATATTTCTTTCGGAAGCTGCGGTAACGTTTCCAACTATATTTACATTACCAAGTATGCCTAATAATTTTTCTTGTGAAAAGACTCGTAAGTGTTAAACTTGTATTGTTCGTCAAACGATAACGTAGTTCAATTTATGACCAAGTGTTATCGACAAACCATACCACGTTCGATGTTAAATTTTCTCTTGGAATCGTAAGCATGGTTCACATGCCATTTTACAAACATCAGTTCCGTGCACTATGCATTAACACTGTACACACATATATGTATGCGAAAAGTGTCATCGCATGACGTCAGGATTCTACAGTATTTGAAGGTTACCGTTTGACAGAACATCGTTAAACTTTATGCGCGAGAAATATTCTCGAATCAATCGTCCTAGACATCCGGGCTGGTACTCGGATAATTTGAGGCACGTGTCTCGATATCCCGACGTTTGTTTCGTTCGCAGTCCCCACCTCGGCGTCAGTTTGGTTGCAAAGTTTTTCGTGGTGGAAAAAAAAGCGAACGTTCGTCCCGAACCCTACAGTCTGCGACGAAAAAGATAAGTCATATTGAGTTTTTGAGATGTCATCTGGCACGATGTTACAGGTAATAATGAAAACACTTTAATGTTGGAAATACCATCTGAAGAAATAATCAACATTCTAAGACATTCCTTTTTTCGTTGTTTGTTGTTGCTTCAACGTAGAGAGCCATCGATATGGTGACCAGGGCCACCGAAGAGGATCGTAACAAAAACTACGAAGAAGCTTTGAAGCTCTATGAAAATTCTGTAGAATATTTTCTCCACTCGATCAAATGTAAATAAAAGAAATTCTTATCAAATATTATTTTCTAAGTATATAAAAAATGTATATATCTAAAAAAAAATTATGCAATGTTCTTGTTCAGACGAGGCGCAGGGCGATAGAGCCAAGGAGAGTATACGGCAAAAGTGTCTGCAGTATCTAGACAGAGCGGAGAAACTCAAGGCTTACCTGAAAAAAGGCAAAAAGAAACCTGTCAAAGATGGAGATGATAATTCCAAAAGCGAAGATAAAAAGAGCGACAGTGGAGACAGTGATGATGGAAGTGATCCTGAGAAGAAAAAGCTTCAAAGTAAATTGGCTGGCGCTATTGTCCTTGAAAGACCTAACATTAAGTGGAGCGACGTTGCTGGATTGGATCTTGCTAAGGAGGCATTGAAAGAAGCTGTTATTTTGCCTATACGCTTTCCACACTTTTTCACTGGAAAAAGAATACCATGGAAAGGAATCCTTCTGTTCGGAGTGAGTATTATAACTTTTGATGCAATTTTTAATTACCGATATTTATCTGCACATAAAATATATATATATGTGTATGACATCAGGTTGGTGTAACTTGAGTGCTCTGTCCCCTCGCTATGAATTATAGAATTTAGAAACCCAAAATTTAGATGTTCTATGATCTACCGGTGAGGCATCGCATTCTTTTTGAATGTCCTTGTTGAATATACACCCGCGGAAAATTTCATTTCATTAATATTGAAATGTACGATTTTGGATTGGAAATTACATTACACTGAAAATACGTGTCTGCTATTTAAAAAATTTGATCTTCCGGATGGAAATGACATTGTACTGGAAATCTGTCAAGTCTGTTCCAAAATGACATCGTGTAAGGGCAAGGGGCGTATTTCGGGTGTTGCAACTTCTTTTTGATATTCCCTGACAACCTCCTAGTTATATCTAATACCATTAATTACAATATCTTTTGATTAATGCCAGCAGGGCATATGCCCTTCATGTGCTCTTTGAATACGAAATTTATGTACAGCTAAAACTCTTCTAATGTATGCCAATCTTACTTATTTCATTTCAAATTTTAGCCCCCAGGTACCGGAAAGTCCTATCTAGCAAAGGCTGTAGCAACCGAAGCAAACAATTCAAATTTTTTATCCGTATCATCGTCCGATTTGGTTAGCAAGTGGCTTGGAGAGTCTGAAAAACTTGTTAAAAATTTGTTCGATCTTGCCCGACAGAAAAAACCCGCTATTATATTTATAGACGAGGTTGAT
Source organism: Listrodromus nycthemerus (assembly GCA_963978505.1). Taxonomy (NCBI): domain Eukaryota; kingdom Metazoa; phylum Arthropoda; class Insecta; order Hymenoptera; family Ichneumonidae; genus Listrodromus; species Listrodromus nycthemerus. The sequence goes on from OZ021681.1 coordinate 17,428,389, forward strand.
TCATTGTGTTCGTCCCGTTCGGACAACGAGTCGGAATCGGCTCGTCGAATAAAGACGGAGTTTCTCGTACAGATGCAGGGTACGTATTCTCAATTTTTTAAAACCAAATTATAGAAACCAAAACGTGTCCGATAACGGTATTCAAAAGTAAGTTACCTTGATTTTCATTTTAATCGAATATACATATATATATATGTAAAATTTTTCAGGAGTCGGCACTGACAACGAAGGTATCCTTGTTCTCGGCGCCACGAATATTCCGTGGGTTCTCGACTCAGCTATCAGAAGACGTTTCGAGAAGAGAATTTACATCGGTCTACCAGAGGAGCACGCGAGAGTTACGATGTTCAAGCTTCACCTCGGCAGCACAGCTCATTCTCTGACCGAGGACGATTTCAGAACGTTAGCCGCCAATACCGAAGGATATTCCGGTGCTGACATAAGCATCATCGTTCGTGATGCCCTCATGCAACCCGTGCGGCTCGTACAGACCGCAACGCATTTCAAAACAATTCGAGGACCTTCGCCAAAGGACAGAAGCATCATTGTCGATGACTTACTCACACCCTGCTCGCCCGGCGACCCGGGAGCTATGGAGATGAATTGGATGGACGTCGACGGTGATAAGCTGTACGAACCACCCGTAACGATGGTAAATATCGGATACATTTTCACTTAAAAAATAAATATATTTAAAAAAAATGATTTAACAACACTTTTTCAACGTATCTGCGATGTAGAAACACATGATGAAATCTTTATCGACAACCCGTCCAACCGTCAACCAGGAAGACATGGCGAAATTGGAGAAATTTAAGGAAGATTTCGGTCAGGAAGGTTGAAACAAATACCTCAAAAGTACGAAGTTTGCAAATTTTTTCCCACATTGCTTCAGAGGACGGTATTGTTTTTTCCGACGACTCAAGTTATGTAATTTGAATATATGCTAAAAAATTGAACAAAATGAAGCGAAGTATAAAAAAAAAGAAAAAAATTGAGTTCTACGCTTGCCCACCCGCTCTCATAACGTACCTCACCGTAAAATCTTTATGTCTATACCTTTATTACCTACATGTACTGTACGATGCATGTAGGTATACATATTTATCGGGAATCAGGCACGATTGAGCATATTTTTTTTATAATTTTTTTCCTCTTTACTTTTTTAACCAATCGTGCGTTTTTCTCAATTTTCGTACGGATTTTCCTGATTAACTCGTAATAATAAGAAAAAAATTGCATAATGATAAATATAACTTCCACGTCCACGGGACTTGTTGTTGCCGGCAATACTTCCGAGCAATTAACAGAACTTAATATTCATATTAGTTTATTTGCTTTACTGTCAGCGCGAGCAGTTTGATTTTCATTTTCAACGTCTGAACACTCTTATGAGTAGCTCGAATTTTCGCCTTCGTTATCGATTCAATTTTCATTATCGAACTTAAAAAGTTAGGTTTTGAAACTTGTTTTAATCAACCCGAGCGATTCAATTTGCCGACGAATGTAAAAAAAAACAGATATAGTATACTTATTACATAAATATAAAAAATGCGAGATCGCAGTGTACATGTAAAACTATGTGTTATACCTATAGGCCAGAAACACACACCAATATTCTCATGTAAATTGTTTTTATGGTTAACTTAATAAATCACAAGCTATACAGTGGTTCGACATTAAGATTTTTTTACGGTTTAGATTTACAGAGGTCCATCGTGACAAAAAAATCATATTTAAAACTAAGACAAGTAGAGACTATATTCTGTGCAGGGTGTCCCATAACCCTGCACCTATATATATATATATATATATATATATATATATATATAGGTGCAGGGTTATGGGACACCAATATATATATATATATATATATATATATATATATATATGAGGAACACAAGATTTGAGAGAAAATAAATAAACCCTGAATATGACTTTACACGGAATTTTTTATAAAAAAATCAGAATCCATGTAGACAACAGTTATAGTGATGTCGTCCCGAAACACTCGGACGACATCGCTCGGTAATGTTAAAAATTGAGATAGTTTGTTGTGATCTATGCCTTGATCGGTACCGCCTAAAGCATTTCGCAGCAGATGCGTCGCCGCGTTACTGTCCAGCGGCCTTTTTCTCAAGCTGTCCTTGCGCTGGAGCAGCATGTCGTTAATTTCTGACAACTTCATGTTAGGATTAGGAAGCGTAACAGGACTGAAAGTCATTTTCCCACTCATATGCTCGGCTACGAGGTGAACGGCTTCGAGCGGCGAAACTAAGTCCCAGAGGCCGTCACTGGCTAAGATGAGAAATTTATCAGTTGATTTTAGTCTATGATAAATTACATCCGGGCGAGCAGACAGGTATGGTGGCGTGTGATAATTCGGCGGTACCGCAGCTTCACCCAAATACGGTATTACCACTTCGTTCATTAATTCCCTGCTCCATTTGTACCGGAAGTCACCGAGCGCACGGAGCGGGGCCAATTGGCCTAATAATCGCTCCATCTTTATAACCGTTGACCTTTCCGCTGGTGGATGCTCCGACAGTATCCTTTCGACTTCAACACGGTTGTCCGTATTGTGCTGCGATGTCATCAATTTCGCTGACCAGCCTTCGTCTTCTGCAGGGTTAAATTTTACAGCTTTAGTCAATCTTTGTAGACATTTTTGAAGAGTTATTCCTTTTTTAAATTTTAATTATAGATAAAATTTTCTTAATTTAGTTACCCGAGTGTACGCCAAGGACGGCCTGACAATCGCCGACTCCGGCGACGTGAAGGTGCGGTCCATCGATGTGAGCGACAACGGCAACGGCGCCGGACATGGCGACGGACAATGTTCTCGCAGCATCCTTACTTCTCAACTTGTTTAAAGCTTCGTTTGACAAATCGTTGTCGAGTCGGAGAAATGCATTCTCCAGAGCGGCTTCCATTTGAAAATCCGACGACGACTTTTGCTTTACAAGATCTCGGAGTAAAGCTACGAAACTCTGTTTGTACAGACTCTTGATGCCCGATACGAATTCCAGCTTGTCATTGTAATGCTCCAATAGCCGTATACTCTCCTCGGCGTCAAAAGAACTGATATACTCGGTCAGTATCTTGGGTGGCAAAAGGCACGCAGATATATAGTGAAAAAGTCGCTTTGCCAGTACTTGGGCACAAGCACTGCCTCCATGGCCGTCGAATATACCCAACAGTAAACCTGCATGAATGACAAATCAATTGTAATTATCACTGAGAAATTTCAAAGAAATCCAAGGTCCTTGTACCACATGAAGATTGATCTGAATTTTATGTGATATGATGCTACACAGTACAAGAGATTTGCACGTTCTACAAGTATTTTTCTTTTGCAAAGTACATTAATTTTCTTTTGGTTTGTTGATCTTACTAATTTTTATTGAAGTTAAAATGATAAGGAGAAACATCTACATGGACATTATATAAAAATGCTTAAGTCGGCAAACATAATATTCTTTTATCGTTTGTGTTCCATTTTGATATACGACAACGGAAGTTTAATGATGCAGTAAAGTTTGATTTTCCTCAACATGATTGAAATCGCAATGGCTCGAAAAGTGGGGCAGCCATATGAGAATTGTGTTAAATTTCAAATTGTAGATTCTTTACCGTTTGTCAAAAGACATTTTGCCTCTGCTCGAGTGTCTTCTATGGGATTATTGCTGGCCAATTGATTTGATTCATATGACTTGACTGAACCAGATACATCAAATTCTTTAGTGAATTCGTTAACTCTCAAAATTCTTGTTACCTGTGTGAACAAAAAAACAATTAATATCAATCGTTCAGGATGTTTGTCAGTTATGACAATTTTTTTTTTTTTTACCTCTTGCGGTGTGAGCCGCGATGATGAGGCGTACAATCTCGCGATTAACTTTTTCTTGTCGTTGTATCCGCAACGACTGATTCGCGTATAATCGTAGCTTTTTACTAAGCGATTAATGCCACAGCGAAATACCATCCTAGCGCATTAGATGGAACGAGAACTAATCTACTCGTTGCTCGAACCAAAGTTGTTCTCGCACCGGTTTCCCTTAATTTTGTAAATAATACAACACATGCTTTTGCTCTCGTAGGTTAGAAAAATCATTGCCGGCGTTCGTTCACGGTGTGTTTAACAAAGCGTTAGACATCGATGATGCACATCGTCTCGATATTTCAAACATTGTGCATATTCAGTGACGATACACAGTGATTGCCAGTGTATCGTAAAAAATTATTAGACCACCGTTTTTTATTAACTACCGAAAAGGTAGACTACCGTTTTCGTCTTCTTTGTCAATTTAACTGGATCTACGACAGAGGGGAATCCAGTGTGGCAACTGGAAAAAACCCGTGCCGGCCAACACACGGTAGGCAATCATTTACTCGAAATTCTTTTCCGACAAGAAGACACTGGGGAAAAGAATCACTATGCAACAGAATCTCCTAAGGTGTAGATGGCGATGTAAGGTAATTTTTTACCGAAAATTTTTTTTAAGAACAGGTGAAACTCGTTCTTTGTGTATCTCCCTCACTTCGCCGAGAACGTCTCTGGATGCGAACGCTCTTGGCCGACAAACTGCATCTCATGTTATTGCTGTGGTACAACCTTCACGTCTACCTAATGTGCATCCCTTTAGTGAAGATAACTGTACTGGATACCGTATTGAGTAGTTCATATATAGGTGAAAGAAATCGAAGTATCTATTACGATCAACGTCGCCTAACGATGCATTTTTTTTTTTTTTAGCAGACGATAACTCCAAATCGTTGACGGGCGATAGAAACGATATATGGGCTTCAGCGAATTTCCATTAGACATCCTTAAAATCGAATGCAAAATACAGTCAGAAAGCAAAATAATCTGATATTCATGAAGGATAATAAAACCTAACGGATAAACGTTCTACGTCCTCCACCAAGTTACTTGCCATGTTAACTGAATGGTATAAGTATCTTTGAATCGCCCGCCAAGAGACCGAGTTGCCATAGAAACTCGAAGGATGCAGACAAAAAACATGGAATAATTTGCCGACCATCGCAAAAACGAAGGGTCGGCAAATATGGATTTTTTGGGCATTTTTTTTTTAAATTTTTTCGTTGATGAAATCTGTTGGTAAATATGCGACTCAAGAAGAATATCGAAGGTATTAGGTCGATATCTCAACATTTTTATTTTTATTTTTAACCTTAGCTCTTTTTCGAAAAATATATCGAACTAATTTCAAGAGTATCGATAACATAAAGTGTTATGACACACTAATTTGTCGAAGTGGATTTTAATATATATCCATGAATTTAATTGTTTTCCACAATTTACATATATTTAAAGACGTGAAATCCACTGAAATATCGACGGCCACGTAATTCTCAATTTAATGATAGTTTATTAAAAATTTAAAGCTCACACAAACATTTTTACAGACTCTTCACGTGTTATGTGACGATTCGGTGTTGTAACACGTGGAAGCATTTTTGAAGTTTCTTCAGAGCTTGATCATCTCGTACTTGGGCAGTTCGACTTCGAAGGGTGGTTCACCAGCTTGGCTTACCCAGACAGCACCGTTCGTGCCCTTCTCGATGAGTTCGATCATCGATTTAGCCACATATTCGACTCTGAAAAATATTAACACAATACCAAGCATCGCTTTAATCACCGGTTTCTCACCAGGTTTGCAATATAAACATAAAATTTCATTTTCAAAGCCGCGACAATTTTTCAATTTTTCCTTTGATTAAATTTTGTACTGAGACATCTACTGATGAGTAAAAAAATTCTGTAAATTATTGAATTAAGCTCGCAAGTTCAATTCTTCACTGAATAATGAATTAACGATGAAAAAAATTTATATAAATAATTGAATTACAGTTGTCTTGACCATCCCAGCTGAGTCTGCACAGCCTCGACTTTGTCGATGAAATCGAGATGTTTGTCCTCGGCATCGGTGATGAGGGGAGTGTCCGTCACACCGGGACACATAACTCTCACACTAACACCAGTCCTCTCGTAAGAATCCTTTAATTAGATTAAAAAAATTAGAACGAGAAAAAAAAATTATGAACAAAAAATCTGTATTCAGTATTTACAAAATTGTAATCAATTAATAATTACCTACTTATACATTGATTATATTAAAAATAAACTGTTCATATTTGAAGCGACACGCGAACCTTTAGACTAACGGTGAAGGCTACAACAGCGTGCTTCGTCGCTGAGTAAACAGGAAGTATTCCCAGTGTAAGAAGACCCAAGATTGACGCCACATTAACGATTATACCACCTTTTCCACCCTTATGTGTGCCCATGTAATCGTAGCCAAGAAGTGTTGACTTCACCAGCGCCGTCTGCGAGTTAATTTAATGTTGCTTTAACACAGTCAATAATAGCAATTTGTCGTTTGATTTATCGATCACTTTAACAATTTTTTAATGAATTTGGCAATTTACTCACCAATTCAGCTAATTACTAATCGGTTTCAATTTATTTTTTTTATAATAAGAAATTTATCAATTTACCAATCAATATCAATTTGTCTACCGATTTATTTATGACTAATTTATTTTGATCCCAGGCGAGGACACGGCAATACTCACGACGTTAAGATCGATCATTTTTTGCCAAGTGACATCGTTCAAGATCCCGGCATTGTTGATGAGAATGTCCAAGCCTCCGAGAGCTTCCACAGCATTATTGAAGACGACTGAACCAAGAAGTGAATGAATAAAAATAGAAGTATATTTCATACGTCCGTTCAGCGAGTAGATTGTTGTTTGCATTTTTCATCAGCAAATTAGTGAACTGTTTTTCTCCGTTTATTATCTTTAACGTTTATTATCCGTTAATTAGTTAAAAATATTGTGATAAAAATCAATCTAAATTTTGACTGACCCTCCAATTGGTCAAATTTGGTTACGTCCGATGCAAAGAAGAGTGCACGGTCTGCTCCGAATTCTTCGTTCAGTTTACTCGCTGCTACTTCACCGTTTGAACTGGGTAGATCCAAAATTGCTACGGCCTGTAAAGGAACGGTCAAATCACTTTCGTACTTAATTTTGCTCTTGGTCCTCAAACATGTTTAATTTAAGGCACTAACATAAGGATTCGGTTAAAAAGACAAGACGGTATTTAACATTTTTTTTATCGCAGACATTAGAAGGACAAAGTTGCACTTCTACGCAGAGTAAGAATTGTTATCAAGTTTGAAATTTCTTGCATTATAAAAAATAGGACTTATTCATTATTAACAATGAACAACAGACCTCGTAACGCAAAATCCATTCGATCAAGGTATTTTCTATTTTAAAAAAAACAATAACGCCCCTAATCATTTGTACTTAACAAGTAAATTATATTATATTAAAACATTCGATCACCAGATCGAAAATGCAAAAATCAATAATCCGTCAGAATTTCACCGCGATTGACATTTTAAAAAACTCAAATTTTATATCACTTCGTATTAATTGTGCTTAAAATCCTGTCCAACTCTTTGTGGTAACCACGTTTCTAAAAAAATGTTGAAAATCGACCTTTTTTCAGACCAAATCCTTATGTTAGGCTTAAGAAATATGTGAACAATTCAACTGACCTTTGCCCCATTGCGCAGCAACTGCTCGCAATATTGAAAACCGATGCCATTCGCACCTCCAGTCACGATAGCAGTTTTGTCTTGCACAGTAGTCATCGTCTAGTTTGCTTTTAAAAAATTCTTCAGTTCCTTATTGCAGTTACTTTGCGAAGACTCAACCGCGGTGCACATCTCATGCTCTCTTATATATAGCGTCTGCCTAAACCGGGGTTATCGGACATCCGATAATAACGCTTCGATTCATCGACTGAGGAGGAATTTGAGATTATAGATTTAAATTTAAATTCGATATTTGCATAAGTACAGATAAGTAAAAAAAAAAAACATGTACCAGTCAATGTGTGACGTTGTTTTCTGAATACAATTTTTTTAATTGCAGAAGTCTCATCGTTTGCTCGACGTCCAGAAAATTGGTTGCATTTCCAAGTCTCATCGCAATGTGCAGAATGGTGGCCGGTCGAAGGGACAACGCAGGAGTCCAGGGCGATGTAATTCTACAAAAATATAAATGAAGAAAAAAAATCATGCAATTAGCTCGGTTGGACAAACGAGGTCAGCCCGAAAAATATATCAATTGACGTCGTCACACACCCGGTTGAGAGAGAGCTTACAATATTCGTAATGGTAATCGGCGGTTAAGATAATGTGCCAGATAATCTCTCGACGTGTTGTTATTAAAAGTATTACGAATAACAAGCAGTGACGAATTTAGAGAAACGAGAGCGCACTGAGGAAAAAAAAAACGAGGACGGAAACTCGTGAAAGTCCTATGAATCTAATTAGTTTCATAGTTTCATAATTTTTTTTAATAGTTTAATTTTTATTCGAGGAAAAGTCAAATTCGACCTGGATGCGGACAGGAATTTCGTACCTGTTCCCAATTAATTTTTTTTTTTAATTTAAATTAGTACCGTCAAAAAAATTTCATTTAAAAATTGCAGCTGTCTCTCTAGCACTTACAACTGTTTCACTTCACAGAAAATAAAGTTCCCTTAAAGGGATATGAAAGTAAAAAGTGAAACAGTTGTGAGTGCAAAAGAGATAGCTACAATTTTTAAATAAACTTTTCACCGTTGCTAATTATTTTTATGAAAAATTAAATTTGGGCCGAATCCGAAATTTCTGTTTGCATCCAGGGCGAATTTAATTTTTTCTCGAGAAAAAACATCATCGAAGAAAGATAATTACAGTTTCCGTTAGTGACTGCGGTATTCCACTTCTCTTTAACGAATTTATTTCGTCGATAATTGATCATAGCGTATGATCGTTGGTCGGTAAGCTCGACCTCGTCGGCGGGGCGGTGATGCATAAACACATGACTGCGATTCGATGAAAGAAAAAAAAAAACCTTCGTGAGAGAAGATTCTTGGATAATTAAGGTCACGAGAGAAGATTAAATATCGTTAGTTATCTACGGATAACCCTTTTAGTGTCGGCCCCCTCGCTTAAACTGCGATTCGTGTTGAACAGAAGTGTAAAACGAACAGTCGGGAGATTTTATCAGTGTGTTGAGTTGTGAGCGACCTCGACAATAATCGCGCGTACTTTTATCGAAACAACAATGATTGTCACTAACAGTGTCGAGAGAATGGATTTGTCGAGAGTGGCAGCTAGTCGCGGAACTTGACCAAAAATTGCTTCAAGACACTCACGAGAGACATCATTAGCGCACTTCAAATTGATTGTTTAGTTGGCTCCTTGACGAGATTGTCTCTCGGCGACGCTGTGTTTAATATCGTTATAACCTTCTCGGATGGCAGCAGCCGCGTACGCAATAATAAAATCTTCGGTGTGTTGCTTATGATTAAAGTTACACTCCGACCCGTGATGTTTGTGAACACAACCAATATTTAACGTTCGTGAGGTTTGTTCGAGCTCGGGAAGCCGACAAAGAGTACGAGAGATTATAAATGCTAGCTGTGATCCACTTTGCCTCTTTAATCGGGCATTGGTGGATCTGTTGAACCTGTAACAGGAGGAATTCGGTGTTATCTGCACGACGGCACGCCACAACGTTGCAGAAGATCTGAGAGTTTGTTATGACGAAAGAAAATCGTTGCTGAAGACCCAGGTATAATTGTTATATCTTGTCAGTGAATGGGTCGCTATCTGTTCCTTCCGATGATAGCTAATCATTAAGATACGAAAGAAGTGATAGACGCGTCATTGGCTTATCTTGACATCTTGGTTTGGATGGGTTTCGTTTCTTTACCCATTGTTTTTTTTGGCATGCAGACAACTTATGAAAAATTGTCAAGATTCTTGTCGCAAGATACTTTGAACGTCAATCTGTTTCAGGATACTGCATTGGTCAGCCTCTGAGATACATAAGACACGATGAAGTTTGCCGAGCATCTGTCCGCTCACATAACTCCGGAATGGCGCAAGCAATACATCAGCTACGAGGTGCGTATGAGAGGAATTTTCATGTTGTTCTTTTTTAGTTGACATTCATTCTGACGTGTTTATTTTGTTTGTGTTGAAGGAGATGAAGGCGATGCTGTATGCCGCTGTGGAGGAAGCGCCTTCTGCGGAGAGCGTAGAACCAGAGGTGATATCTCGTCACTTTGCCTCTTTCGACGAGGTATTTTTTACCTTCTGCGACCGAGAGTTGAAGAAAATCAACACCTTCTATTCTGGTGAGGAATAACAGTACATCCTGTTACAATGGAGATTTGTTTTTTGGAATGTAATAATTTGGTGCGCAATATTTTGCAACACCCTTCAATTTGACAGAAAAAAAATCCTCTTCTCTGTTCACCAAATATCCCGAGTACATTGAAAATGAATTTGGAATAAATTTGGTACACAGCTCTTACTAACCACATTCTGCTGTTTCTTAGCTTACATTTTTCTCACTGGCCGCATTTGAGATTCATTTCCAAAAATTATTGAAAATAATGTTTGTAACGTTTCTTTCGGTTTCGAATTTGGATATGCAACCAGAAGTGCCATTATCCAAAAAAATGTTGGTGCCAGTAAAAAACCGAAAATTTCAAACTGCAAATCAAATTTTCCCGAATGAGGCCTATACCTGCAAAATATATTCTAGTACGATTAAAAAACGTATGCAATGATTTCTGTGTAGAGAAGCTGGCAGAGGCAACCCGCAAGTATGCAGCGCTACAAAACGAACTGAAAACGGCAATGGAATTGCAACACGGCAGTGGAAAGAACAAGGGTAAAACGGCCACCTCGAAGGCCGCTCAACTGCCAACGCGCAAGATCAGGGAGCTCAAACTGGCATTCTCGGAATATTACTTGTCGCTCATATTGTTACAGAACTATCAGAATCTCAACTACACGGGGTTTCGTAAAATACTAAAAAAGCATGACAAGGTAATACAAAAATAGTTGGTCATTCAATCCCGTCTGGCCGTTTTCCTGCATCCCGATTAATTCCCATCAAGCCTTCGTACAAGATTAACGGTAATTAATTCCTTGGATGTCTTCACCTAGTTTCGTATTCCATCCAGGATCGTTCGGCAACTTCGTATGCCAACTATGAATGTTTTTTTCTCTCGAATAATACCGATAATCTTGCTTACAGCTACTGTCCGTGGACACGGGCTCGAAATGGCGAATGGAATGCGTCGAGACTTCGCATTTCTGCACGTCAAAAGACATCGACAAGCTTATCCAGGAAACGGAGGCAACGGTGACGAGCGGCCTCGAAGGGGGAGATCGTCAGCGTGCAATGAAACGGCTTCGCGTTCCACCACTCGGCGAACATCAAAGCCCTTGGACAACCTTCAAAGTCGGTCTCTTTTCTGGGAGCTTTATAATCCTCTTCGTTGCTGTTGTACTGTCTGGTAAATTCAAGCTTTATGGCCAATTTAAGCGATCGACTAACGTTGAATATTTTTGAACATGATAGATTCATTAATTTGCAGCAATATTCCACGATGGCGGAGAAAATCTTAAAATTGCATTCCGGCTTTATCGAGGGCCTCTCCTCATAATACAATTTCTCTTCCTGATGGGCGTGAACGTTTACGGCTGGCGATCGTCCGGTGTGAATCACGTTCTAATATTTGAGCTTGATCCACGAAATCATTTGTCGGAGCAGCATCTTATGGAGCTCGCGGCTGTTCTCGGCGTTGTTTGGACTCTGAGTCTTCTGAGCTTTCTGTATAGTGCGAGTCTGAGCATTCCACCGTACGTCAATCCACTCGTGCTCGTCTGCATTATGATGGCTTTTTTGTTTAATCCTTTCCGCATATTTCGTCACGAGGCGCGTTTTTGGCTGCTCAGAATATCGGTGAGATGCGCCGGTTTTTCTCTCGAGATTCTTCAATATTCCCTCGCAAGGAAAATTAATTAACTCTACTTTTTTCCCGTTTCTTTTTTCAGTGGCGCATGATAATAGCACCGTTCGCTTTCGTGAACTTCGCCGATTTCTGGCTGGCCGATCAACTGAATAGTCTCGTTACGCCTCTCATGGATTTTCACTTCCTGCTCTGCTTCTACATCACGAACGGCAACTGGCTCGAGGCCGGCGATACGACGCAGTGCATGTCCGGATCTCTCATAATTCGCCCCGTTGTCAATTGCCTGCCGGCGTGGTTTCGTTTCGCTCAATGCATTCGACGCTATCGCGACTCTAAAGAGGCTTTTCCACATCTCGTTAACGCCGGAAAATATTCGACAACTTTTCTCGTTGTTATTGCGACGACTTTGAAGCAGTACCATGAGCCCGAGTATCCAAATCACTGGGAGAGCCCCTGGCTGTGGCTCTGGATCGTTAGCTGCGTTATAAATTCTGTGTACTCTTACACATGGGACATCAAGATGGACTGGGGCCTCTTGGACAGCAATGCCGGAGAGAATAGATTCTTGCGCGAAGAAGTCGTCTACTCTTCGTCCGTAAGTATCGCTCATCCATCATATCGTAGGGCAATAGGCTGATTACTTTGTGATTTTTTATTCCACAGTTATTTTGACTAACTTATTTTATTTAATCTTATTTTCCTTTTACATTTTAAACGAATTCTTCTAACAATAGTTTCATCTCTACGAATATGCAGATGTGTGAATAGGAATGGGAGTAGGCGTAAGATATCTCACTCTATATCTATCCAGTGAGATCTCGCCTATCAGAGCCTAGCATTTACGATGCTTATTTTGTCACAGCATACTTATCAGACGTAATTTATGTTCGAACAAATTTTTGCGAAATTTATTATCCGATTACCGACGACGTTAAAACCGCGTATGAACGAATAAATATGGTTTATCTTTCCAGGGCTTCTACTATTTTGCGATAATCGAAGATTTTGTGCTGAGATTCTCGTGGGTCGCCAGTTATGTTCTCGTCCAGTACAAATATATCTCGAGCGACTTGATGACCTCCATTGTCGCTCCTCTCGAAGTCTTCAGGTGAGTTACCGAGGACCTCTTTCACTTGCATGACTTATATTGCATTTTTTGCTCGCAGACGATTCATCTGGAACTTCTTTCGTCTGGAGAACGAGCATCTAAATAATTGCGGCAAGTTCCGTGCCGTTCGCGATATCTCCATAGCGCCGATCGAGAGTTCGGATCAGACTCAGATACTGCGAATGATGGACGAAGAGAACGGTGTTCTTAATCGTGGCAAGCGCAAAGGCGGTGGTAAGAAACAGTCAGGTGCGCGCGAGGATAAGCGCTTCTTGCTCAAGGAGGAGACAATTGACATCGACGTGTCGAACGCGAGTTGAGACGAGCTCGGTGAGGCTTTGTAGAACGAATGCGAATTAAGACGAGAGATTATGCCGAGCTTAGCTCGATAAGCGAATTTTTCGACAAGACTCACGCGGATTAATTTAACGGTGCGTTAAATCGTTATCTCGATTAACAGAGTCCTTGCCGTCATGTTACTTAATTGCCATAGATCCATTATATGCCTCGTTGCCTTAGTTACTTCATTGCCCCCTTTTCGTAGTCACTCCGTACTGGAAAGTTATAGAAGTCTGCGGCTACGGATTTTTGTACATAAACACAAAGAATAGTGGAAAGAACTGAAAAAAGAATAATCGATGCCATCGCAAGTGCCTTCTTCTCACACGTGAAAATAAAAAATCCGACGCGCTAGCCCGGATTCATCTTTGGAGCACTTTCGGTATCGAATAAACCTAATCTAGCAATACACCGAGAGCGGACGTGATATAGCTGTGTACGTTGCGACGAGTCTTTCGTTAGAGAAATACACTATGGCACACTGTATGATTAAACTTCGTCTCTAGTTAGCTCGGAAAGCTATGTAAACGGTTCTGTGTATAACTATAGATGACGAATATTATCTTTCCAAAGGAACGACAAGAATTCGGATCGTGTCGATTAAGAATCATTCCACACGCGTAGGCAAATGCTTGCCGCTAAAACATGCTACAATATCACCTAACAAATTATAGGAAGTAATAGCAAAATTATTTATAATTCGAGTGGCATACTTGTCGTTCTCTTATCGCAATATTCAACGTTACCTTGGCCGATACTCTTGTGCTAAACTCAATTCCGAGGATACATTATTGTCCCTTCAGTCCTCGATGCTTGGTACAAAACCGGCCCGTTATTCAAAGTAAAACAAACGAAACGCAAATAAAAAGAAACTGGTGTATTGTACTTATGATTGTTGATTCGTGACTTTGAAAGGAAAATATAATGCTCTTAGATCCTTTCACGGATCCCGGGCACGTTTATCGTACCCGAGCAAAATGTGATTTTATATCTTAATATTTGCGAGGCTCAACAATCCATAAACACAATTTTTTGTTAATTGTACTTTACGCTATTTTGTTAATAGTATTATAATTTCCTTATAGTATATCAAGTTACCAAAGTTTATATAAAACTTTAAAAGAGGATGTGTAGTTTTGAGAGTACGCACGGCTCGACTAGACCGTGTTTCCAGTGCATTTCTAGGATCCCTTAGACTTAAAGATAGGAATGCAATATTGTGATATTTTGTCAAGAGCCCATCCATCGATTTGAGATAACATAACATATATTGCAATAATTATTACCAAAAAAAAGTGCGCTCGACTTTCCGATTTTCATTCGATCCTCTCGAGTTTGTTTACTCGCAAAGATTTACACAATAGGGAATTAATTACACGATATATGTACATTTATATATACATATATCTCCAATGCATCATTGAATTTATAGTTTAGTGAACTCTACGATCGTACGATCGCGACGATTTTATATATATTTTTGTATACTTTCAAAACGGTACTTAGAATATCGTACGCGGCCAAGAATGATTCTCGAACACTAACCGCAACAGTTACATTGTATATCAGATATTTTTATATGCAATACATAAAACATACATATTACATAATGTATATAAAATGAACGGCTGTGTATGAGTTCGTAAGTGTAGGCTTGTTCTACGCTCCTCGCCAGCCCCTCCTCGCCATCTCCTCGTACACATGTATTAGCTGTGCACATAAATAAAATGAAAATTGATAAACGCAACTCGGAATGTCACGTAGTATTCGTATCATGTTCGTGCAAAAATTTGTAATACAATAATGAATCGAACAATATCGTCGATTGTTGTCCAAGTGTCGAGGTGAAATCCAGGGATTGCAAGGATCATACGAGAGGTGTTATCTCAACTCATCATTTAATAAAATGACAATCGTCTAGTATCAATCAACGTTGTTTACGTGTTGAATACAATAATAAAACTAGAAAGTAAGTAATGGAATAATAATAGTAATAATGGCATAACAAATAATGATTCGTCGATAATAAACATATAGGCATGGTTGGGCCGAAATTAATCGGCAATAATTAATTAAATCTTCGCACACTTAGAGTACTATATTATCGTAGGAAAAAAAAATATATATATATATCGTTAACGCGTTATGTATATTATGTATATCGTTATTATGTAGGTATTCTGTACAGTTGGACCTGATCGGTTAGCCCTGGCGAGCTTCACCGAGCCCGCTTATTGTTCGGAGTTATTGTATTTATATTATGTATAATTAATTTCCATTCTCCTCCGACTCATTCGTCGACAAATTTTTCAATTTTTTTTTTTTCGGCCCCTCGCTTTGTTTCTCGGACAAAATTCGAGATTGGAGCCCGCAGACTCTTCGGGATAGGACGGAACCCTCGATTAACGTCCAAGCACCTTTCACAAGTAAAACTACCTGGAGAAGAGCCGGACGATCAAACAATTTTCCAACATATATCAGAAGACACGATGCAACGGTAAAGATAATTTGGGAGACTCGGGCAAGCATTGCGCAACTTTCAGACAAACGTTGGAGCAAGTGACGATAGAATTGTATCGAGAAAAAAAAATATTTATAATGATAACAGAAGGGTGGGATATTCGAATGGATCTGAACGTTGCGCGGTAGCCTGGCACGATCTCCCACTTCCTATGTATATATAATCATATAATGTGTGTAACTATTTATATGTGGGCGGTGCACGTTTTATTTATAAGAGTGGACCATGCCACTTTTTTTTTTTTTTAATCTGTGCGAATAGAATATTTCATTATATGATAAATCGTACGATCGCATTTATCATTCGCCGATTCGGGCCCTCTTATGAGATCGGAAGGACCGCGAAGATAACAACAAAAGAATTAAAATCCAAATCAAAATAATAAAAAACATGTAAGTTACGCAAAAAAAAAAAAAAACAAAACGTTCTGAGGCTAACCGATCGAGCCCGTCTTATTGTCTCCTGTTTTTTTTTTTTTTTTTATTCATTCGTCGAGGAAAGTCAGATTTTATAAAATTAATTAACCCGAGGCTTTAACGACGAGGGAAAAAAAAAAATCGGATATTATATTTAATTCAGCGGATAAACGCACGGGTCTTCCGACTCGCGTTTCCGTGTGTCCCCACGGACTTCCGGTCCATTCATTGTAAAAATTCCTAACACTATGCGTCATTCCAGAACGAATAAAAAAAAAAAAAAACAAAAAAAAAAAAGAGCAAACTAATCGCCTTCACTGGCACGAAAATAATTTTTTAAAGCAAATTCAAAAATTAATTTATCGATATTTAGGAATTTTTTTTTTTTTTTTGTAGCCAAGAAAAAAGTGCATGGAATCGCGACAATTGTGCATGATCAAGCTCGGGATCGAGTGTCTAGGATACCGAGACGAATAGGAAAATAAAAATCGAACGGTACAATGAAACGAAAGTTACGAAGTTGAAAGAAAAAAACATTGAATAGTCGAGCGACTATGAAAGTAACAAGGACGTTCATTCTGAGACACGTTCTCTCGTGACTGGCTGTTGGTTGCGACGGTCAGCTTTAATATTATCGATCCGCACATTGGACGGAGCAGACGGAGACAGACCGAGAGACAAAGAGTCGATACAATGAACGTCGATGGTGGGAGCGAGTCCGAGGCGGCACCCAGCAATGCTCCGCATTACATTTTACGCCTACGTGCAGGCAACCGGCTGTTGCGCAAGGTACAACGTATTCCATAACGACTTCGCGCGTCGGTCATAACGTCAAGTGAGACCGAACATTCGAGCAAGATATCGTAACACGCATTTATTATTCACGCCTCTGCCACTCTCTCTTCTCAACGACTCCGTTCGGCTCAGCCACCCGCAGATACGTACACGAGATTTCCACAATTCTCAATGATTAATTAATACTGATCGGGGATATATGATGAAAATACTGCTTGGTAGAACATATGTATAAAGCACGTCTCCTCCATCTCGATATGTATTTTTTTTTTTTTTTTTTTTTTTTTTAATCGTGTGCAGCGTGGAAAAACCGTTCGGAGTCCTGAGAATCCCTTGTCGACTCGACATTCCGCATTATCGCTTCGGTTCTACTTAATTTTTTTTTTTTTTTTTTTTTTTTCCCTGTTCGCGAGATGTAATTTTATTATCTTCCCTGCACGCGCTAATTGGCAGGTATTCGAGCTAATTGCGCGCCTTATATACACTCGCTTCCGCGTTTCTGGCCTCCTGCGCTTATCGATAGCGAACTAAAAAAATTTAACTCCAGTTTGATATTGAAAAAAAAAGGAGGGATACATGTTGTAGAGTGTTTGGAGGACTCCTCGAATAAACCGGAGCCGAAGGTATCCTGAACCGTTTTGTTTGAGCTCTTTTCTACCGGGACCGGTCTGGGCGAAGGTCGTGCCCGATTACCTTGAACTTCCGCGTAGTTAGCTTTCCCAGATGTCTGGACCGTGGAGTCGAGAAATTAGCATTAAGATTCTGAAGATGAGCGCTACACTTGAAACAAAAAAAATTCTTTGGGGCCGCCAAAAGAAAAAAAATAACATTTTTTTATTACTACTTTTTTAGTTCTTACAATTCCATGTGACGTTAAAACAACGACGGCAAGATTGTCAATTGGGTATGTTATCGGTTCAATCCCGTATGGAATTGTGAGCATTAAAAGCAGAAATGAAATAACAATTATTTTTCTTTACTGGCAGCCGCAAAAGAATTTTACTTGAGTCATTGACATTTTTTTTTTCAGTGTACAAACGGGCCAGGTATATCGGAGGGAAGAAGAAGAGAACCTTGGAAGCTGTTCGGTCATTACGTCGTTGAATACAATATTTGTCAATGTTAATTTAACGGGTACTTGGTACGAGAAAAAAATACAGCTTCGCCTCTTCGAGTACGTGGTATAACGAGAATTTAGTCAGCGGTGCGTGTAAATTCGCGATTTTTCGTTTGCTTTGTTAAACTAAACGCTGCGATATTAACATATCGAGTGCTTACACTCCAAACGCGCGCAATATAGTTTGGAGTGTATCTTCGTACGAGAATTCCGGACGAACCTTCTGGACGACCTCGCGGACGCGGTATCGAGCTAATCGGTATTTGTTATGTTGCATTTATTTGCAGGGTCGCGAGTCGAGGAATTATCGGACTCTCGTTTTGCAACAAGTATCGGAATTCCGTGCCAGAACAGCGAAACTTGCAGGTACAGTTTGTGAAGCATGATTGCACGAAAAAAAAAAAAAAAAAAAAACGAAGTGCCAAGCTCTTTTTTCAGTATTCAATTCACAATACTAAAGTCGATAGATTTTACTCGATTTCATTTAAATTTTTCAAAGCTAGACAACCTAACGAGCTTAGATATTTTTTAAATTAATCCCACCGACAGGAGTGACTGATTCCATTCGTACACGATAGGTAGTAATGATCTTGTTACGCGGCACCGTTAACACACGTGGAGTCTTGGACTAAACGAGGAGATTGAGAGGTGAAAAAAGACCGAAACAGGTGAGGCGGATTGCCTCGAAGGCGAGCAAGCGCGCACGTGATGGATAGAGATTCTTGGAGCGCTTATAAATCTTGGCACGACTGTCGAAGAAAATAATTATAGTAAAGAATGAAAATAAAGAAAAAAAAATATACGTATAAATCTTCTCGTAACGACTCGGGCATGCCGAGATAGATGCACACTGCACGCGGATATAAATAGGAACGCCGGGGCGTGACGGCGGATAAAGTACAGGTTCTTTCTGCATTGATATTTCCTGTCCTAGGTTAAAGTTTTTTGTCCGGTAGCGATAGAGGCGAAGGCGCGAGAGAGCGGAGCTCGCGAATCATGGCGAGAAAGCCGAAGAGGAAGCTGCGACGATCTCGACTCTCTCGCACGAAAGAGCCGAGATTCGCAGAGATTAAAAAAAAATGTTACAACCGTGGCAAGATTATAATTTACGGATGAGTGGTGCCGATATCTGTTTTCTATTATTGCTTCGCGCGGACAATTAATGAACGCATAAACGAGCGCTACACTTTACGCGCTTTCTTAAAGTAGATAGAGCAAAGGCTGTCTTGCCGTGGCTTGTGTACAGTATGCGAAACCCTCAAGGATCTGGCGAAATCAAGGCCGAATAAATTAAATAAACCAGTTCGAAACTAATCGGTGACGTTACCCCGACAAAGTATAGACGTTTCTTCTTGGCGTTTTGAGAAAATAAAATCAATATCTCGAGCCGCTCCGCAGCTACGATTTGAAGCGAGACAAGAAATTTACGGACCAGGATACAACCGAGGCACGGAAACTGGTCCTGGGTAAACATTTTTCGCTTTTATTCCCGCGCACTTAAACTCTACCGATTGAAGAAACGCAGAGAGAGGGAGCACGGAATGAACCGGAGATCCTGGATCGTATTGAAAAAAAAATCGCCGCGAAGACTCTCCTGAAGATTTATCGATCATTGTGATAAAATAATTGCGCCGTTAATTGATACAATTTTGAAAATTTTATCTGACTCTCCTCATACTTCTTTTTCTATATAAATGTTCTTTTCGATGATTTTGTTTTTTCGTCAGCTGTGCGTCCGTCACGCGTTCACTCGATAGGCATGAATCTCAATTGCACCGTCGAGTCTCTCGTGGAATGAAAAAAATACTGTTTTTTTTTTTCGTTCTAAAATTCATCTTATCCGTCGTTATTTCTCGATTATAATCTCACCCCCCGAAACGAAGGCATTTTTCCCCCTCCTTGATATGCTTGAGTACCTATTACGATGATATCCTACTCCCTTTCATCTACTCATGCTCTTTGAATTGTTAATCATTAAATGTATCTATATCCTTGCGAACAGTCGGTCGATAAAACTTGCTCACATTCAATGCCAACCGTGAGTTGATCCTGACGCGCCTTGTTTTTTTTTGTACCGTGAGCTTCGAGCTTAGCAATCGAATCGTTCATCGATCCCATCAACTCCGTTGACTCTACTCGAGTACAATCGCCTCAAAGTTCTTTTTTCTCTCGACGATACATATTTACTATTTATAGTATGCTACGATATATCACTTTCGGCATAATTCGGACACTGATCGCTAAGCTCGAGGCCTCGCGACAACTCCCAATGTTTTTTCTACGTTTTTTACTTTCTTCAATTCATGAATATTTGTGACGGACATTCATTCAACACACACCATACGCGCACGCACTCGGAACGATTACTATTATACTATATCTATGGATTCTAGAACTCGGAGAACTCAGGCAAAGTCTGCATCTGGTATGAAAAAAAAAAAACAAAATTCATCTTGGTCACACATTCACTAAAATCACTGCGCGCTCTACAATATTTATATTATATGTATACACTCCGGAGCCGGAAAGGGGTGAGTGTTCGCGTGTTTACGTTGTATGTTCGTCAGGATTATTCCAGCCTGATCAAAGACGATCGTTTCGATATTTCATTGGGCGGTCCGGAGCGAAAGCCAGACCCATTTTTAATGAGGGAAACCCCAGCGTACAAAAAAAACCACGAAACCGTCGACGCAGTGAGTTTAAATTTCGCATTTCGATGATAAATCTAAGTACGGTTTTTTGAATCGCAGAACGTCGAAGGGCTGAGTCTTTATCGCGTTTTGTTTGGGGCTCGTTTTGTCTGGCTCTAGATTGATCAAATTACTTTGGTGGTATTTATAACCATCAACGTGCTGTCCGGGCACTGCCTAAGTGGACGTTTTCACTATCTATCTCCATCACGGTTTATGTGTGGGGTGTTGTGATTTCTTTACTTTTCTTCAATTTTTTTTTCTCTCAAAATCGTTTTCTCTCGTCGTCCTCGATAGGCTCAGAGATGAGTGATGATTATATCGTCGTCGATATCGTCCTTCTCGTCGTCAGTCTCCTCGGGCATGTTCGCCTCGGCCTGTGCCGCTTTCGGATCCTCGGCGATCGCTTTGAGCCTCTTCTGCTTGCGCCTGTGGAGTATCTCCACCACAACGTATCCCATCGTTCCGATGATCAAAACACTCAGCATAACGTAGAGCTTCATTCGCGCGCACAGATGCGTACTGTATGCGTATGCAACGACGAAACCTGCGCTCTCCCAAAGACGGTAGTTCGAGAACGCTGCCTCCTTATTGCGTCTGAACAGCGTGCCATAGAGACCTGAAAATCAGATTAATCAAACAATTAAATATATATTGTTCTTTGTATTTGTCCATCACCATCCGTGGACAAAAAAAAATTGATTACAGTTTTTATTACTTATTTTATTACCGACGATTTGCGTGAGAAAAAATGCTATATCGTTTAGTATTAAAAAAAATGGTCATTCATAGTTTCAAGCGAGTCATCGAAATTTTTTTTTCTTCCAATCCGCAACGAAACGTGCGTACAGTACGCGAGCAGATCCTTCTCGCTCGAGCGATTTTATCCTTGAACTGTCCATACTCGTCGCAACTGTTGCAGTCGGTTGACGAGTAAACTACCGCATAAAAAAAAAAGCATAAATAGAAGAAGAAGTCTATCGTTATCTCAGCTAGCAGCGCGTCGGGAGAAGCTCGTCCTGCAGCTGGATTATCCTCGATATCGAGTGCTAACGAGACGTGAGAGATGCCGAAGATAAGATTAGCAGCGTGGGAGAAGAAGCGTGCAGAGTCCGATAAATTCGAATCGTCACCGGTGGAAACACACAGCCAGGACACGTGTGAGGTCTCAGAGCGTGAAGAATACTGCGCCGGGAGCTCGAAGGCTACCCGGAGGATGTGCCAGACCATTACGACGATAGAGATCTGCGAAAAGGCTCGGAGCACGAGGAAGCGAGGCGAAAAAAAAAAAACAACAAATGTATGTGTATATCTGCATCGTTGCAACCGGTTACGGCTTCGTGCTGAATAAAGAGCTCACCTGCTTCAACAATGCCTAAACTAATCGCGGAATTGTTTTAGAGAAGATTGATTTCCTGGAAATACACAGCTTCGTCTCCTTTCTCGATAATTCATTCATGAAACGGAATGAATAAAAAGAAGAAAAAAAAAACCCACCTATCGGTAGACAATTAAATAAACGGATAGACCCGTTCGCTGTGCGTAACATCAATCTCCGACTCTATGTTAATTAGTCCGATCTAAACGCTTCTTGCGTAATCTGACTATCTTGTTAATTTTTTTAAATCGTCTTCTCTTCAGAGGGGAAGAACGATGATTCCACATCCGGTGAAATTGATGAATAGAGTCATTGTTTTGTTGACTGTTCGAGTCCAGCGCGCGGATTGTTCAAAGTTACTGCTTTACTGAATTTATAACGTCGCCGTTTGGAGAGATAAGAGGAACGGAGCGGAGTGAAGCGCGTTCTTCTCGCGAGCGAGCGGAAGTGTCGAGTCTGATTCAGCGCCGGACGGGATGTACACTCCGCAACCAATTACCGAAGAGAAACCGTCCCAGCGGCTGTCACGAGATCACCTGTAATAGCTCCCAGCCGTCTCCCGTATGTATATTTCACGAGCGATAGACTAAACGAGCTCTCGATATACAGTTACGGTTACGGATTCGCAGAAATGTTGTTCCGTCACATTATTCTCACGAGTTACAGTCGAGAGTTCCTGAGACCAGCTGTGAGATACATAATTGAATTTTGATCGGTCACGCGGAATTCTCCGAACGAACACTGTCGAAGCCTCGTGAAAAAAAAAAAAATCTTTTTAATGGCCGAACGGAAAACTACAAAAAAATGTGTAACTTCCACGAGCCGATGACTATCCTCGAGAATTAAAAGCAATTCCATCGCTCTGTTTTTTTCCAAGCTAAAATACAATTCTTCATCGTCGTGAAGTGTTTCATAGACGAAGCGGAGTGCTTCGAGTGATCGAATTAAATATTTATTCGCGAGCACCGCAATGTTTTGCCGACAGTGGAATTCGCTCGGAAATTACATCAAGTAGTGATAATAATATAGCTGCATTATCGAGACTGCCGTTCAGAGACTTTCTAAATGCTGCTTTAAATACTCGCGAATGCCTGGGGGTGTTGACAATAGTGTTCGAGGTGGTTTCTCGACTGTCTACTTCATGACAATACACTTGTGCGTACAATAATTGCACGAACTGCTACGAGGGACGATAAAAAAAGAAGCATTAACTAACTGCAATTTCCGCAGTAAATTTTTTAAGTGTCCTTTTTTTACATCATCGCGAAGACGTGATCGATAGAAGAAGTTCCTCTGATCGATCGGTCAGAATATTCCTTTGCCTGGGACTGTCGACTCTCAGCCAAGAGCCGGTTCTCGAACTTGAAAAGTTAGCAGGACAATATTTAGAGGCGCGTCTCACGACGGATGAGCATTAATAACAGAACTGCCTCAGAGTTCAGATGCGTCAGTAACGACAGAGATAACGGAGAAGGAGAAACGACCCGATGCGAAAGAGCATACCAAAAAGATGATCGCCAATCTTGATCCACAGTCAGTTTGCAGAACTCATGATTTCGCCGGGGCGTTAAAAGTCAAATAAAATAGCTTGAAGCTTCGACCGTAAAGGGGGACGGTGAGGCGACGGGGGAGTGCTAAAATCCCCCGGATAGAAGATGAATGAAAATAAAAATCACGAGAGAAACGAGTTGGCACACTGCACAGAGAAGAAAAGAGAAAGGACGTTTAATAAAGAACTGTATGACGTCAATCCCGAGTCGGGGAGAATCCAGGCAACGTTTCCATATAATTTTTCAGAGTCTGCCACGTCGAGATCCTGAGATTCTGCGGTGTCAGAGACCTGCTAGCCTTGAAATACGTGTTTCTTTTTCCTCTCCCGGGACCATCGTTTCTGCCCTACGATTATTTTCATCCTCTCTTCGTTACTCGTCGTGGCTTCCTTGATTATCGTTACGCCGAGGTAACCCACGAGTCTCGAACGGATTCGAATTTCGTGAACTGTTTTCGGTACAGGAGGAATTGCGTTTGGAGGGACTTTCGACGACGTCGCTTGTGACTCCGAAAATGACACCTTAAAAAATAAAAATAAATAAAATACATGATGAAACCGGAGTCGGAGCTCTCGTGACCCCATTATTGTTTCCAACTTAATGCAATGCAATTTACTTAATTTTGTTGAATTTATTGTAAAGCCAGAAGACAACGCATGTGACACACCCTGTGTCGTACGACTATTGAATTTTCTGTTATAGTTTATCTGTTAAAAATTTTTTAAATGTCATTATCAATATCAACATCAACATCCGAGCTATCGATCACACCCACGAGCCGTGCATAAACGAGGACAAAATATTGAGAATGCTTCGACCGCGGATGAGTTCAGTTCCGAATTAACTGTACGAGGCTCTTTACATAAACGATCACTCGAACCGTTGAATAATTACCGATCGAGCCGTGTCAGAATGTTTACTCACCGTTTACTTGTGTCTGCCAAACGGCGTCACCGACTCCCCAGAGGCCGGAGACCGTGTAGAAGACGTATGCGTTTTCCGGATGCGGCCTCCACACCAAGAGGACACCGATCAGAGCCGCGTGAACTATAGCACCGAGCGCCATCAGAGGTTGACGACCGATGAACTTCATTATCGAACCGAACAGCAACGAACATCCGGCGTTTACAACACCGAAACAGATCATGACGTAGCCGACCTTGTGGACACCCAGGGCGCACGAGATGTATGCCTGTAATCCGATCACAAGAAATTAATATTAATAAATCTTCCATGAAATGGTGAACGTCAATTTTTCTTCTATTCGTGGAATTTATCCTAAGACAAATTTATCACAATACGATTTTTCGTAAGGTATCGAACGAGTCTGGCGATTTGCATTTTATGCGGAAAAGACAAATTTTGCATAAAACGGTAAACGAAAGTTTTTTTTTCGTTTGTATGGAAATGTATAGTAATAAGAATATCTGTACGGTACCGAACGAGTCTGGCGGGCTCTTCGGACTTTAATGAAACAGCAAAGAGCGTATATTTTGGGAAGTTGATTTTATATTTTTATTTCAGTGAAATTCCTGACCGACTTTGTGAAATTTACTTGGGTTACGTTCGACGAGTCACTGGGCCTTGCCGCGTTCCCGAGGACATCTCGAGGAACGTTTTAAATCCGGCTGCGCCTTTTAGCATGTGAATCCTTCGCAGACTTTCATCGAGCCGCGAAAGCGCGTGTCGCGGCGCTCACCGATTCACAGCGTGTGTGTTTCTTCATTTTTTTTTTCGAATTAAACATTCGTTCCGATTCATATTTCTAACAGATTGAGGGCCCGGACAGTGATATGCAACAGGGACACCGAAGCGGACGATTATCGAGGCAACCAATAGATTCTATTTTTTTTTTTTTTAAATATAATTTGGAAGATCATTTCGATTTTCGACGACAAGACTTTCGCCGACTGTTAACTGCGCGATTCGACCATCGCCTTGCGAAAACCAGCGTATACGAACATCGTGACGTAAATCATGAATAAATTTCGACGATTGATAGTCGTTCGATACAAAATTAAACTGCACGAAAATTTAATTAAAACATTAATAACGATATTACGAGCTCTATCGTACAAATGGTTTCTGAATTGCAAATATATAACATAAAAATATATACTTTGCTTATTGTACAATAAAATTTTTATCTTCAATGCGAATTTCTGTAAATTTTAATATCTGATATTTTTATTTAGTGAAAAGTACTTAATGTTCAATTAATGTAAGTAACGTAAACGAATATCAAATTCCAGTGAAGTCAGATTCTAATTTATTTTTATGGCGTGGTGAAATTCGCAAAATACACCGAAGTGCACGGTGACGGAAGCAACCGATAAGTCTTTTATGATTCTTCTTTTTTGTTTTATTATATAATATAGAAGATAATGGTCGAAGGAAACTTTCGCCGACTGGTGACTGTGCGGCTCGAATATCCACTTGTGAACAGTGCCATATTCGAACACAGTGATGTAAACGGTGAACAAATATCCGACTGTTGAGAGTTCGCGAAGAGAAAAAACGAGCCCTTCAACACTTAAATATTTCATGATCCGTCGGGAGTGGAAGATACGGGATCTCGCGCGCGAGGAGAAAAGCCCCGTTTCGGTCAGGCATCCCATCGGGGATCGCCTCCTACCCCAGCGGGTCCCACCGTAGCGAACGTTAATCTGATTCGTTTCTTCCGAGAATCTCACAGAGCCTCGAGGGCATTTGGCACAGTTACAGTACAAATGTCTAGTACGATAAATATCTTCTCCTCTGCCGAGAAATAAATAACGCGAGGAAGACGATAGGGGAAGCTCCGTCTGCCTGGTTTTTAATTCGTGAACCATCCGAGTCTCGGCCGTCCGGAGAATCGAATTTATTCCCATCTCCAGAGCCGCTTTTTCTATTTGAATATCTGAGAGGTGGACACTATAAGTTGAAAATAATCCACCTGAAAAAAAAAAAATAAAAATAAAAATAATGAGAAGATAAAACGAGCGACGAGATTGAAGTCGAACGCTCCGCGCACGAACGGGGTTGGCAAGAAGCGGTTGGTACCGAAGGGGGTTGACAAGAAGCGGTTGGTCGAGCACGGCGGAAAAGAAAAGTGCCCCGTGCGCACTTGGTTATAACGATTGACCGGATCTTCAAGTGGTGTCTGAGAGTGGAGGTCTCCGGCGCCGTCTACGGAATTTTCTCCCGGCAATAATATCGTAAAAAGAAACAAGTCGCGAATAAAGATGAGAGGGGAGGTTGCTGCCGAGGCGCCAGCTTAACAACCGGGCGTCAGGAGTCTGCGGTGGAAATGCGGTATACCGGGGTACCGATTGCATCGCCGGGAAGTCGAGCATACCCGTTAACGCGTACCTGCGCCACGGTAGCTGAGAGCGTGGATCCGCGAAGTTGCGAATATCAGTCTAATGAGATTTGAAGAAAATTATCGGAAAGAGGCTCCGACGAGGTTTCGGAAAGAGATATACGAGTAGAACATAAATTGACCGAGATAAATTCCCGTTTTTCAGAAATATAATTAAGCGAGAAAATATTCCTTCCAGCCACGATAATAATGAATTCACCTCGAAAGAGACAGTTTCCACCATTTAAAAAAATCCGATTATCCATTTTCCCCTGAAACGCCATTTTCGTTTTGAAAATATTATTATGAAATTGGAAGTGACATTGGAGAAATTTGCGAACTTTTTATTTCACGTTGCTCAAGCTTTAAAAATCTCGCCTTTTTGATCAGTAATGACGTCATGGCGATGATCGTCACAGATGGTTTAAAATATTCAATCATCAACATACATTGACGTCATACAAGAAATGGTAACTTCCGTTCGGAACCGAGATCTTTTGAGTGTCAAGTTGCGTGAAAAAATAAAAATTTAGCAGGTATCGAAGACCTGTTTTGTTTTATTCCGCAAATGACGGATCAACCTTGGGTCGCCCTCGAATCGCCTAGCTCGTACGTTCTAATACGTGTGATTGTGCTACTCATCATTGACCCTGACGATTTCCGTACTTCTTGCCTTATTGTATTAACCTCAACCGTAAGATACGACTCGGAAACGTGCCATTATTTTTTGCATTGCCCAACGCGATCGTCAGTCTTTCGCGAGGGTATAACACCGAGTATTAATTTACAATCTATCATCAGAATGGCTCTCAAACATCTATTTCCAGAGTTGCTTCCGACATTCGCTCGGCTGTATCGACGAAGGTTGAAATTAAGCGACAGACCGAGGGGAAGTTTCGGTGGATGGATCGCTCGTGGCTCGATTGGGCGGCCATTCACATTCTCCTTAAATTGCCCGGCTTTGACGACAGCCTCAGAGCCCGAGAAAGAGGCAATTGCAGAGAAGAAGCGAGGAACAAAATCACGTCAGAGCCGATCCTTCTGGGTGAAGAGAGGACGACGAGTCGCAAATCGGTTCTACGTTCCGGACCGGAAATAGGCGCCTCCCTGCGGCAATGATGAGGACCCGTGTGCAGGTCATCAAAGAAGACTACTACGTAATAGGAGAGCGGACAAAAAGCTGCGGAGCTGTTTGCCGATATCGTGATGATCGTAAGATTATCGCCCGCACGACCTGGCTCTGCCTCTGCACTGCCCGCAGCTTTGGATCTGGGTCGGTAGCCAGTCGTTTTCAAAGGTCATCCACGTTACGAGTGTCACGAAATTGAAGAATCGTCATTACTGCCTTGAGCGGAATGGTCCAACGAGTGTGGTGAGAAGAGACGCGAAGAAGTTAGATGACGAAGCGATCTCTTCGAGGTACTTCGAGATACACTCGTCCCAATCTTCAAATCGCTTCTTCAGGTCGGATCGATCCAGAGAAGTCGCATTCATCCGTGAGGCACAAAATACCATTTTGTTTTAATCAGGAATTCTTCGGGCCTGAACCACGAGTGTGGTTGTTGTTGTTCTTCGGTGGAATTCTCGTGCTCGTACCGTTATTCGTGCGTGAACGGTACGAAAGGGAGTGATCACGCTCACGCCTGCTGATCGGCATTAGAAAGTGGCTGACACGCGCACTCGGAGAACTCTGGCGTCCTGAGGAGGAGGTTTCCTATTTGTTCCTCTGGGTTTTCCACTTGCATGCGGCTACTTGGCTCTCGCTATCGAGCACGTTCGAGATTGGTGAGACTACGATGGAAGTAAATCAATCACTGCGACAGATGTACGACAAATGAAAAGAATAAAAATAAGTGACCGTCGAAGTCGGGCGTGCTTCGCAGCTATTTCCGAAGACCGCGAGCCTTCGGTAGACGTAGTCAAGAAAAAAAAAAAAGAAATATTGTATTTTCTCACCTGAGTAAAATCGGCACCGATGAAAGCTTGCTCCATGCCGATCCATACCGTGATCGGTATGAGCAACTGCTGATAGGGTTTTTTCAACTGGTAAGCTGTCGCCGATAGCAATTGAATTCCGCTGAGCTCCTGACTGTCGGCTCGGCGCTGTTTCTCACCGTACCTGGAAATATAAAACAAATCCGACTTCAGACTTCGTTCTCGAATTAAATTCTGTTTAAACAGATCATTTTCTCGAATGGTCCAACGACACATTTACATCTCTATCACTCACAAGTCTCCCAGATAACTCTACCAGAAAACATCTGTCTCCAAACTCTATAATTCTTGTAACTCTCCTAAACTCTAAGAGCAAATTCTAAAAGAATCTCTACGCCAATTTAAAAAAACTCTAGCAGAATACCTGGTTACTTTTTACTTTGTGGTAGAGATTTTGGTAGAATTCTAATACAGTAGAGTTCTGTCTGGGGAATTTAAATGTTCCGCTCCAACAGTTGCAATGGAGCGTAATGGATTTAGAGAAATGATGTCCATCATCTTTTCATCGTTATCTTTTTTTTTTTTATTACAGCGTAACGATTTCAATGATGGAAAATTATATCTCGGAGAGGGGCTATCAATAACACTTATGAATTTTTTTCTCTCTTAATTGTCCCGTGACACTGGCTCTTTGGAGCGCAAATGTGCAACCGCTCATTCACTTCACTTTTGCAGCGAAGCTATAGGCGTCGCTAGCTCGCGGTGCCGATATATGCGTTTTCACCGTTGCTGCGAGTTGCTTGCACGCGGAAATACAATGTTACGCAATTAATAGCTAGAGATGAGTGAGCGAGTCACCGTCTACGCTGGTACGATACGCGTATCTTCGACTCTCCGCTCATTGAAGTCTCCGGAGTCGCATAAAAAATATATATGTATGCATAAGTATATAGAGTAACCACGTGTATTCCCGAGCGTTCGTTCATTCATAGATCGAACGCGCCAGTCGCACCGGACAGGAAAACTAACATCCACCGATGAAATTTTTAATCTTCTAATGATTTCAAAAAATTGTCTCGATTTCCAGATAGCATTTTATGAAAATTACGAAATGTGTGTCCGCATTTTTCTATATTTTTGCCAGCATTCATTGCCATAAATTTGTGGGATAACATTGTCAACGAGGCTAGCTGGTGCTTTGCGTCTCACTCGAAAATTAATTTGCTTGAGTCATGATTATTTTGGGTGATATTAAAAAATGTTTTCTTCAAAAATTTAAATGCCTCGATCGATTCTTGTAAAACAATAATTCCCAGGATCGTTAGTGCTAGTTCGGTTGTGTGTCATATTTTGTACAATTAATATTTTTCTCAAAAAAATTTGCAACGTCGAATAAAATCCATTAAAAAATTGCAACTGTATTTCTTATACGCCCCGTTTTTGGATTTTTGCTACCAATGTACGGGAATCATCGTGCCAGAAACTGTCGTCGCAATTTTGTTGACAAACAAACAGCGAAGCAATTGTTCTTATTTGCCTGTGCTACAACTGACTACTCGAGTTGATACGCTCGTGTCATTTTACTGTTTCACCATCGGCCATGAAAAATTGCTTTGGGAACCACTGAGAAAGGACGAGAGCGAATGGAGAATCTTAATACTATTTGGAAGCTATATTTAAAGGTTGATCCTGAGCATGTGCCGGCTGGCCCTCGAGGCGCATCGATTCTCTCGGCGAGGAGCGAAGAGCCGAGGTGAGAAATAACGAGGGTTGCGGTCAAGATAAATAAAAAAAAGAATAAAAAACGCCAAGACGCCATACAGTGGCAAACTCGATTACCCAAATTGCACCTCTTATCCTCGAGCAATTGGAATGATCGTGGCTAATAATCGTTACGGAGATTCGATTGATGTTAAACTCCTCGGGGATTTCTCGGCTGTTATTACACACGCCGCGATAATCAAGTTTCTTCCGATGAGATAAACGCAGGCTCGCGCGGATTGTCGTAACGATCATGAGCAAAAGAGGAAGAAGATGTAACAGATAAGCGAGGGGTAGACGAGTTTCGAGCTGACTCCGTCTATATTTAGCCTAGTAACCGGGCAGACGTCTCGAGGGGTTGACCACTGCGTCTGCCGAGCACCAAACGATCAGAACAAGTTCCTCCTCCTCTTCCTCCCGAAGAGCTTCAGTTCGCAGAACATATCTTCAAGCCTCGTCTATGCTTCTTTAATTTTTTTTGTTTTTTTTCTAATTTTTTCCTTTTCCTCGCCTTTCTTATTTTTTCTTCTTTTCTTTCGTCTCGAGAGAGGCGACACTAGCTATTCTCACGCGGCTCGCTGCGGGGTAACCGGCGCTCTCTCATCGCATTGGCGAGATACTTGCACAAGGCAAAATGGACCGCAAACAACTCTGGGCTGTCTGTGCTTGGAACGGCATTCCACAAAACACGTTTGAGGTTTCAGTTTCTGGACTCTCCGTGTGTGCTTCTCGCCTCTCTCTCTCTCTCTCTCTCTCTCTCTCTCTCTCTTTCTTTTTCTCTCGTTTCGACGATCTTCTCAAACCAACTTCGAATCCTCGGCGAGCTCGCCGATGCTGATTGCCAGCCTGGACCGTTGTCACAGTTAACAGACGCGTGGGCGTTGTGACGATAAAACGACGGACTCGAAATCTTTTCGAGAATTTTTTTTTCTCGCTTCTTTTTTCGCTTTCTCATCTCCGGTTCCTTAACGAGACGATCGTCCTTCATTTTTCAAATCTTCTTCTTCTTCTTCTTCTTCTTTTTCTTCATCTTCCTCCTCGAGACTCCTCGACGATTTAACGACCAGCTGGCGTAATGTCTCTCGGTACTCCGACAATTATTTAATTTAACAGCGATTATTATAATCTTCCCTCTCCGAAGAGTCTCGGTGCAGTGTCATGAAACGAAGCTCCACGATCCGGGAATTTTTCGTCGCGTAAGTTACGACTCCGAAGCATAATTAAGATTTCCAATTAAGCGTGTACGCAGTCGCGAGGCAGAAACTTTCAAAACTGTTTTTTTTTCCTCTTCTCTGGGTGTTAAAATTAATGATAATAAATATTTCGAGATCGAGGGAGGTTCGATAATAACGAACGCCACGACGACGATGATCGTGGAGTATCGCAAGAGTGATTAAATTTGATCCGGTCGTTAACTCCGATAATTATGTAATTCTGTGCTCGGCTCGTCCTCGACTGAGTCGCCCTCCACCTCGTATTGTTGTGCTCTTACTCTCTACTGTTCGTTCGTCTCTACATTCTCCGTTCTCCGGTATTCCACCGATGATTTCTTAATCGATTCCACGAGACTGCAGTCACCGAACGGCACGTAACGCGAACGGGCTTCCTCGTGTTTAGCGTTGCTTATTGCAGATACTATACGTAGATGTATAGATACGTCGTGCATTAGTTATTTAATCCGGAGGCCGGTCACGCGCCTCACCTCGACCGCACTTGCTGCAACTGCACTCGTTCTTCGGGAATCCTCGGTGTGTGCACTCGTCTCTTCGGCAATCGAACCACCACGTACTTTTTTTTCCGCGTATGAGAATGGATTGCAAATTAGCGTATGGGACGAACGTCGACGACGACGTTTCCAGGACTCTCGCGATCGTTCACGAGACAAACGTGAAAGCAGCTTCGATGCGAATACGAAAAAATTTTCTTCGCTCGAGGGCCCACTGAAAATTCAAAGAAAATTTCATGAATATCATAATCGAGTAACGCGATTCAACAAACTTTGAACTAGCGGCCCACGTGAATTATTAAATTATTTTTAATAATCGTTACGATCATTTCGAATGATTAATAATTAAAATTATTCTTAATTCTAATAACGATTAATTATTAAAATAAATGACAAAAAAATTGTCGTGTTTACATTCTGCATTCTCAGTTATGTGAATTTCATCGGCGCGTTAACGTAATAATGAGTTCACTCGCGGATGAGCAAGCTTCGAAAAATGTTGATAAAAGCAACGAGCGAAATTTATTCCGCAGTCGTTCCGAAGCTGGACAATGGAATACCGACGGTATCTTCGCCGTCGTATTTTTACGTGCTTTCGGCACGTAAACTCTACCGACCCGTTTTTTCCTAATCCAAATACATAATTTAAAAAATGTGCTTTGAATACAATTTGTTCCGCTGCGATATGCATTCATCGCGTCGTATGCGGCGAGCAATCGTCGACGCGACTGAGTCACCGCGGTGTGTCTGCGACTTAGTTGCGCGCACAGACGCCGCCACCGCTGCTGAGGTAACTCGGTTGCCGCAAATGTACCCGTTCACGTTAATGAGAAGCATTGTAGAAACGAAAAAAACGATTCCACGGCTTAGTGTGGCTGCGATGCGAGAGAAAGAGAATCAGCCTTGCAAGGTCATCCAAGCAGCTGCCATAGCGGGAGAGCTGTTTTTCATCGTTCGTCACATATGCTGATTTATATACAGCAAGCAGAAACCCGAGGAAAACAGTGGGTGACGATAATTACTACGTCTAGTTCGAGTAAACGAGAATCGACCATAAATTCTCCTCATACACACCCCATTGCTATCCAATAAAATATATTTATTGGACAAGCTGGACGTTATATTATGTCAACATATGAGTAGAAGCGGTTCATTCGCGTGCTCGCAGCGTTCGCAATTTTCGTAATTTATGGAATAGCATTTTGGAAGCTTAGACTCCATTTCATACGATGTAAAAAATAAATATCCGCATTTATAGCATGTAGACTGAGATGTAGGAATTTTGAAACCCATTTCATATACTATGATAACCGAAGTTCTAAAATTGTAGCATGAAGAATGGAATTGCAGAATGAAAGTTTGAAATTTAGTCTATACGATATAATAACAAAAATTCCGAAATACAATCTCTATACTGTAAAACCCAAAATTTCGAAAGTACAGGATACAGCATGGAATTTCATGATCCATTCGACATGTTTCACAAACGAACGTAGAGATGTTAGTTTCATCGAATTATGGGCTCAGCTTTTGTGGAACAAAAATCCAATTCAAGAAACGAATCTACAGTTTGCCAAAATAATCGATAATCCAATCAAATCAGGAGTGATAGCCAGGATTGGCTGTAAATTGGCAGTAGTTGGAGAGAAGTAGGCTCACTCGAGACCGTTACATCGACGCTCGAACGCTTTTGCGTTATGGCAGAGGACTTCTGGTCGTGGATGCACGAATGTCGGTGCGCTCGAATACGTCACCAAAATGAAAACACGTACTCGAGAGGACTTGCGTAACGCTTCTCATACGCGGGCTCCGATTCCAAGCGGAGACAGCGAGAACAGAGCGGAGATATCGCGAGTGGATAAACCGGCGATTATAGAGAGGAAGAATGGAAGAAGAAGAAGAAGAGGAAGATGATGATGAAGAAGGAGAAGCTATCAATCCGGCGATGACGACCAAGAGATCCGCAGTAGGAAATTATATTTTCGAGTTTCTCTCGGCTGCCGAAAGAGTCGCTCGGGGCACCGCGGACAATTATCTTTTCACGGAGTCCCGGAAAGAGCGATTAATCTGCGAACAAAAAAAAAAGAAATAATTACGGAACTCTCATAAACATCGTCAATAAAATATATCTTTTTTCGCTCCTTCTTCTACTAATAATTTTTAAAAAAATCTATTCCACTTAGAAGCTATGAAGATGGAAACGAAACTCCGATGATTATCGGCCTCACCGCGCAATCGATGTTAATTGGGGTAAATTCCAGTTTGAGGAGTGAAAGAGAAAAAGGAAGAGTCGAATTCTATTTTTAAACGAGGCTGCGGTTGACTCGCGTTGAAGTTGCACACGAGAGCTGTATTACCCGTTCCTGTTTCTCGGGGCTCTCGGGAGTTCGATGAACGGCCTCACCGAGGGTCTCCAGCATCTCTCGGCCACTCCTTCCGCTCGGGCAGACGCCGGAGACTCGGTCGGACGCCGATCCTCGAGACCGTCTGTGTACGACGAGAATTTTACACTCGTGTGGCAACCTGGGAGCCCGGTGGCTATGGAAGAGATTGGGCCCGAATGCGGGAAAAAAAAATTGCAAGGCTTCGAGATACGGACAACAGGTGAGAGGCGTTTCTCGTGTTATACTCGGCATAGTATACTATGCTACGGGAGAGACCCGATAGAAACCGTTTACGGAAGTAAACGCCGACGCGCCTACGAGCCACGAGGGAAGAGATAGTATAGTGGAACCATGACGGTCCTCGAGAAGCGTGTGGGCCATCGGACAGCGAGAGTTGCAGCACTCGAACGAGTTGCGCGGGTCAGGCACGTCGCTGCGTGGGCAGATCCAAGAGAGATAACTCCCGTCTTCCCCAGTTATCTTCACGAGCCCATACTCCGACATATATGCATACAACTATTACCATTCACCCTCATACTCGTCAGTAGTATCTTTTTTTCTTCGTCCGGGAAGAATAAAAAAAAAACAAAAATCGAATCGTGTTTCTATAAAAATTTTCTAATATTGCAATGAAAATTTATTGAATTTATTCGAAGGAAAAAACTGACTAGATTGGAAGATCGAAATTTATGTCGAGGGCGATCCGTTTACAGAGGGTAATAGTTGGAAAAAAAAGAAGCAATGGATATTTCCGAAGAAATAAAAAATGCCTCACAAAATCACAAATGCACTTTTTTCGAAGTACATTTTTGCGGGACTATCGAATATTTACTGCGTGTAATGTGTGTAAAATTACACCTTCATCGGTCGAAACTTTTTCGCGTTATAGTGAATTAGACTACGAATCATTTTTTCTGAATGTGATTTTTCGACGTTTTGGAAGATTATGAACACGTTTTCATTGATGAAATTTTGACATTTTTTTTGTTAGTGAAACAAAGCTTTCTCTACGAGGAAGCGAGACTGTAAAGCTTGAATGTTCTGGCGTGGTTTCGTAATCATGAACTAGAACTAAAAACACTGTAGTGCCGATTTTTATTGCTTTTACTCAATATTTAGTGGAAATACCATTGACGTCATGTTTGCACGTGAGCGATAAGATTGTATGAGTGTTATTTGTCAAACGTTTATTAAATGCATAGTAGCGAACGATGGCACTCGCTGAAAACATAGAAAATCAGTCGGAAAGTAATAATAAGTTAACGGTGCAACAACGTTAATTCCTTCCAGTTTCCTTATCGCGCACGGCCACACTTTGGTTCTGGTTCAGTTTTTTTTCTTTCCTTTTCCTGCTTTTTCGCATTCACCGCTCTTGCGCTCGAATATCGCAATACTTCATTCTCTTCACGTTCAACTCTTTGACTTATTTTCGTCGACTCTCGGCAACTTTATCTCGTCAGTAGGTCACGCAGCGTGGCCGCCTTTGACGCTCATTATACGAGTCGTTCGCACAAACGTAGCGCATGTTAATTATTCGCCAAGTATTCGCAGCAACGCTTCAGCGCCTATGAGGAAACACTGAGTACGTGTGGATCAATAAATTTTTTTAAATAAATAAAAATAAACGAGTAAAAAAAGTTATTCGACGAGATCAACGGCTCGTGAACAAGGAGTTCAAGTATTTTATAGAGTTTCTTTCTCGACGAAACGAGAGAAAAAAAAAACTCCGTGAGCCAATTATCAATTCGGTAATGTACGAAGCCAAGTGGAGCATTTGTCGTGTTCTTTGGAGCGCGAACAAATTCGCCGTTCGAAAATGCCAGAGACGATACAGCACGTTTGCTCAATGTTGCGCAATTATTTTGGCGCAACGAGACTCGTCGAGTAACAAAAACAGTCTTTCAGAAGCGAGCACCGATGTGTGTGTGTGTGTCTGTTTATTTTTTGTTTTTGTTTTTTTTTTTTTCATCGAATCGGTGAAAATTTTAACGGAAGGAGGAGTCGCCCCTGCAGCTCTGGATGAGGCTGCGATAGGTCGGAGATTTATGAATGAGTCGAAATACGGAAAGCGAAGCCGAACGATGCGGAGGCGAGAATTTTTAATAAATACCGATCCGGCATCGTGAGAGCTCCACGGGTTACGCAACACGCTGTGCATCGATGCGTCCCAAGTCGGATGTGCGCTATTTTGCAATCACGAACGGAGAGCAATGTTTATGGCGAATAACTCGCCGCGCTCGATGGTAGGGATTCGACGCAGGGAGGATCCGCCGCGAGAGTGAACGGAAGATCCGGGGGTGGGAGCGAGGAGGTAATGGAAGGCACATAGTCGCACATCCTCCCGTGATACTCGCTTATTAGCTCTCGCTGACTCGTCCTCTACGCGATCGTGTGTTTCGTAATCGATAGCTCGACCGGCGTGGGGGTCGCGAATCACCGCTCTCATGAAAACGAAATCAAAAGCGAGGCAGGAAGAGATAAAATTTACAAAAAAAAAAAAAAAAAATGTCAAATATACGACGAAGAATCGGAATTCGTGAAAGTCCAGGACTCCCAGAAACGAAGTTTGCTCGCAGGGAGCTTCGAGTAATCGTCGTAAGACTGAAAAAAAAAAAAACAACATAATTAAACATAATAGATTGAGCACGTATTCACTTTCGAGAGATAAAATTCTCGCGTGGATTTGTCGAGCTTTGTTTAAGTCACGACTTTTCTTCGTGGATTTTTCACTACTTTCTACGGGCCGATTAATCTTTTTTTACCTCGACAGTTCGCGTCGTAGGATTTTTTAGTTTCTCGAGATCTGAGAAACGCGATACTGACCGATGTAGAATTTCGACGAATCGTGGATATAAATAATAATGATAAATCACAGTTGCTGACCTGGACAGTGGGTCGACGAATAGGGCGACGATTATCACCGCGACGATTACACACGTTAGGTAGATCGCAGATATCTCGTAGATCTCGGAGTCCGGTGGTCGGTGAAGATTGTCGTGAGCACCGTTTCCAACGACGCAAAAATTCGCTCCGCATCTCTTGAGCTTGTTTATCAGGTGCGACGTCGAATTACCGCCACTGTCGCTGCCGAATTCGCCTTCGCTCAGAACTGAAAAAAAAAAAAAACAAAATTAAAGTCAATTAATATCTGATTTATCTGAATCCAATATATCGTCCTAAGAGCCCTGCTGCGTGGCCGTTACGACATAACTTCCGGTCTCAGAATCAAATTGTTTGCTGTTCGAAAAATAACATTTTTAACCAGGAAGTGACGTATTTCCGGAATTACTTGAATTACGCATGTTTTTCTTTCTACTTGGCATTAACTTTTATATAATTTTTTCTCGGCGCTTATAATAAATCCTAAGAATGGATTTTATGGGGAAAAAAATATTCCTGAATCACAACATGTCAGGTATATTCTGGTATATCCTGACAGTATCCCGATTAGAGCTGCAATATAATTTTGAAAAAACATTGACAACCGATCCAGGATTTCCTGCGGTTGATTTAGACTTGACTTCGATTCTTGGCTTAACCATTACGAGACAGGCCAAGTGCAACTGCATATGGGACGATATTGCTCGTTAGTCGTCGGAGTCATCGTCGCTTTGGAGTCAACAAAGGCTCCGCCACGGTTTTAGACACGTGCTATCGATACAATTACCTCTCTCTCTCTCTCTCGTCAGTATGGAATAATAATCACCGCGATAGTTCCCCCACCCGAGAGCTAACCGGATCTCGCACGAATGCGTGTTTCTGCAGCAGTGTTCGGTGCTGCTCTGTACTACTGACGATGGATGCAGCGCTCGGCAGAGTGTAATGATCAAGGTGTTACGTATTATATACTAGCTCAACAGTGGATAGCGGGTTTCGGTTACGAGGAAAACGGGAAGTCTCTGAGGTTTTATATCGATATTTTTTTCTCAGCTGATCTCCCGTTTCTTTCGACACCACACGCGGACTGCATCGATCATTGGCAAACGGCCGTGAAACTACTGCAGTACTAGAGCATCCTATTTTTTCTATCGGGTCTTCGTTTAATTTATGGCTTACGTTCTGTTAAATCATATATCTCTTATTATAGTTCGCATTATTGTTGATTTTTTTTTCTTTTTCTCAGCTACATTGAGAGCGCAATTAATTAATTAATGGACTTTGTTATTATGTTTATTTCCGTTTGAATTTTAATTCGTATAATTGTCGATGTGACTCCAAGCACTTGTATTTAGAATTTATGGATTTTTTTATGAAATAAAATAAATGAAAATACTTCAACGATTTTTACAGCAAGTCGGTCGCATTTTTGATAGGGTATTTGAATAAATGAGAAAAGAAACGCGGTTTTTACATCTCGGGAGGATGTTTCGATAATTATCGGTAATCGAACGCCGTTACATTATGCACAGGCTCTGCTTATCTAAACGGTGTCACGGTTAAAAAATACTACCGTAAGATCGTATCCTACTGATATCTTAGCGAGGTATCTAAATTTGTAGATGGAAACGTTGCAATAATATGTTGTTTGCGGTATAATTATTTAATGGTTGTTTTTTTCCTTATTCTTCGAAGAGTCTTTAAAAATCTTTGGCTTTTTTTTCTTTCGACGTTGAGCGACGGCTTACCGGTGATCACGATAATTATTCGAACAGAATTATAATACCTCGTCTTTCGATAGCAAACACAAAATATTTCAAGGCGCGAGTCTCCTCGTTTTTTTCCGAAGTAAATTTGTTCAGCTGCACGTTTTACCGGCTAGGTCAAGAGATCCGCGATAAAAGCCGTCGAGGACTCATCCCCACTCAACTTCCACATATTTCTCAATCGACAACCTTCATTGAAGCCCATCCAAAAAATTAAAATGTCTAACAAAAAAAAAAAAAAACACTGTCCCAGTAGTGAAGACGTTTATACTATGATGGGAATTTTTTCTCTTCCATATACTCCAAAAAACGCAAAACGCAAAAGTGTACACATGTAATAGCAACGTTAACGCGGTCTGTCAAAATATTCCGTGGCCTCTTCGATATCGCTCGCTAATCAGAATTTTTTTAATCGACACAGCTGCAGCCCACTCGGTGATTATCACGGCTTGTACACGATATTGTATTTCGTCTTATTGTTCGCTGGTTCAAATCACGAGCAAGTCAACGAAATGAGAATGCCAAGTGGTAATGAGCTGGAAGTTTTTACGCGCCACCTGGTACATACAATTTAATGTACCATTTTTTTTGTTTTTTATAATTAATACACTTTATCATTGAAATCAAAGTAAATTATTTCAAATGATCAAAGTACTTTTATCGTAAAAATTGAGTAAATGTTTTAAAACAAAGTGTCTACAATGTTTTTAATACACTGGACATTAATTTTTCATCACAATTGCACATGAAATTTATTATATCAGTTTCTGCATGAAAACTTCCAGTGCCAGAACATTTAATTTTATATGATTTTTTTTCAGAGCTATTTGTTGCAGCGACCGTACTCATGTATTCAGTATATCCTTTATAATAATTGTTCACCGAGTTAGACTCTGTTTTCAGAGTTCTCGACCTCGACAAGGACTCAAAGCAGCAATCTTGACCTTATCATGGCACGGTAGTTGCACCGAGAGGAATATGAAGTCAATGCTATTGCACGGACTCATCGACACTTAATTTCGCAAAGCTTTTATATCGGCGCATCAAGGGAACTCGGAGCTAGAGAGAAATGATGTAATACCCTCGGTACCGCGATACCATAAAATCGTAGTAGAGTGAATGGGAGAAGGCTTCAGAGTGCAATAAACGCTAAACCAGAGCAGGCCGTGCAGAGACCCCGAGCTGACCACCTGTTTCAGGTGCATTCAGACTCTGCGACACAAAGTCTCGACTCGTCACACAAAGAGCATCCGTCACAGTCTCGATCGAGCTGTGACGCAATTTACAAAAAGGTCACTTCGCTTTAATCGTCGGCTTTGCTGACAATGTACTTGACAACAACATACCGCATAAACGACTAATAAAATTGATTCCGATAGATCCCATTTCTCTAACGCTCGAACATTCAATTCTAACTCGACTGAGGGCCACAAGATTTTTAATATTTTCATGAAAAAAAAAAAAAAAAAAAAAAAAAAATCGCAACTCGTATGTGTTTACGAGAACTTTGGACTTGAAAGTACCAGTTCCTCGTATCGAAGAAAGCAACAAGTGGGAAGGCTCCGAGTTCGAAATTACTACGATAAAGTTTTGTTTCTGTGTGCAAGAACAGGACATATACGAAAGAGACATTAACGTGTAAGTGTACATTATACAGGAGCTCTGCTCCGGGGGAATGCGCGCGGCTTGGTACGGAAAGCTGACTATCTCAGGTTTATACCGGTTAAATCTCGTTCGACGATTCGCCCGAGGCGTTCTTTCGCCTGGCTAGCGTACGAACTCTCGTACGCCGGTATTCTGTAGCACACGCGTGCAACCGATAGGAGTAAGAGAAACGAGAGTCTCAGCTAGGACTCGCAATCGATCTATATATATATATATATAAGATCGTAGGAGAGACAGTAGTCGAGATGCGTAAGAGTCAGCCGGTGGTGTACCGGGCTGAACGTTGGTTCGCGAGTGGAGTGCTGCGGCTTCTCGGGTACGCCGTTCGGTCAGACCCACGGTCAGACTGCTCGCTGATTCGAACCACTGCGATAATGCGCTGCCCGTTGACTTGCTCCACTCGAACCGAAGCTGCGGTAACCGTGACTTTTTAAAATCAACGGCGTATGAATTTATGATCGGTCGAATCATTGACAACTATCATGGAAACGTCGATGTCGAGGACGCTGTAAAAAAAAAAATAAAAAAAAGTTTATATAGTCAAGGTGCGTGCTATACCGGAATTATGTACTTGGAAATAAGACGAAAGAGAGAGACGAAGGAACTGTTAACGTTATAGGTAGCGGAATGTCCGCAATCGTCTGG
The DNA here is from genome assembly GCA_963978505.1 of Listrodromus nycthemerus. Taxonomy (NCBI): domain Eukaryota; kingdom Metazoa; phylum Arthropoda; class Insecta; order Hymenoptera; family Ichneumonidae; genus Listrodromus; species Listrodromus nycthemerus. The sequence goes on from OZ021681.1 coordinate 17,470,268, forward strand.
CGTTCGAATCTAAGAAGAAATAAATTTATCTGTTCTGTATACTGTATTCGGTTAAATCAGCTCAGTTTAGGCTCGTGTTCACCGTTGAAATTTTTTTCTTCATTTATTTATTGATTTTTTTTTTTTTTTTAATATACTATATTCGTTGTGGCTCGAGAGAAAAATATTTTCGGAGTATTTTGTCGGTCTCATTGCGACTCCGGATTTGAACCTCGATTTTTTTTCTGCCAAAAATTTCGAGTCACGGATTGTGACAGTTATGTGGAATCAAGTTTGGAGCTCTCGCGATCTTAATTGCCCGTGCTGTAACAAATTTCCATTGTGCGAGGGGCCGCAGGAATGTCTTTCTCTCGTCAGAGGATGGAGGGGATCCTTCGTTAACCGTGCTATTGAAAGATTCGTTCCCGTTATTGAGCCGGTCTGTTGCTGCTGTTGGCACTGGTGTCCGAAGGTGGTGGACAGAACCTCCGACCACGAGACGCAGAGCGGATAATATATCTCATTAATTATTCAGCATTATGTATGTCATTGATATTGGCGACGAGGCGTAAGATGCGAATAATCGTCCGACGAGACGAGGTGAAGGAGTTTGTGCGCTTCTCGCTCCCGAGACCGTCGTGTATACGTAAGCTATATAACCGTGAAAGTACCGTTTTATCGACGTCGCGACTTAGGATATTTTCATCTATACAATTTTTTTTTATCCGACTCCGGAGGAGAGCACTTTCTTTTCATCGGGACGACTAATTCAATGTGCATATATGCATATACATGTATATAGCGCTGCATGAGAGTCGCGTCATTTTATTCTCGGAAATAATTATATAGTTGTCTTTATAGCGCGTGCGGGTAGCGTACGAGATATTAATAATTCTACCTACATATCTTCCTCGTTACGTACGGTGTTTATAGTAGCTTGTCGCGACGGGGTAGCACCGTACAAGAATTTACTTAATGATTCTCTCGCTATCAATGCAAACATCCAACTTTCATTCGCCTTTTAATTTTCAAGTTCTTTTTTTTCATCGGGCCTGGATCGAAAATAAAAAACACGGAATTAATTTGATGCGACTGTCGTACCGAATGAATTCAATAAGATTTCATTGAACAACAAAATTGCTTTAACAAACGACTTTAAGTTATATCATACATTAATTGATATATTTTGTGAGGCTCACCAAGGGACGAGACGAGGTTTCCCCACAGTTCGGCGGTTTGCCACGCTAGGAAGAAGAAACCGAAGAATCTCACGACTATAGCGTCGGCCGGTTGATCGGTGAGTTTGGCGTAGACACCGCCGACCTGCGTCAGGTAAGTGGCTTTGGCCGCCCACATGGGGGCTGCTCCGAGACCGAGGAGCACTCCCGCCGGCACGAGGGTGTAGAATCGCGGATAAAACTGCGAGCCGATGTAGGGAGCGTAACAGAGCATCGACACGCAGAGGGTCCATTTTACCGTGAGCCTCTTGATGAGGAATGTCGGTACGAATATGCAGGAGAGAACGAGCGCGGCGTAGATCGCCGACAGCGAAACGGTTCCCAGACCGTCGTGTGCATTTATCGACGACTGCAGATTGGCCGTTCCTTGGAACGCCGTGAATTGCACCATGAACGCTATCGACACAGTGCCGATGTTCTTCAAAATTCGCCACTTCTCGCCGCGAGAGAGACGAAATTTTCTCGATTGGGTGTCGTCTTCGGCGAGCGGCAACTGCGGCGGTTTCGTCGGCTCCGGCGGTATTCCATCTGTTCCATCCTCTTTGTAACCTTCGTTTCTGTAACCGACACCGCTTACGGACACCGTGTAGACTGCGGCGTCGCCGTCGCCACCGGAAACAGGCGTCGGATCGCCACCGCCGCTTCTTCCACCGTCGTTCTGCGACGCAACCATGTTTCACGTGTCGACTACCTGAAATTTAGAAAAAAAAATCATCAGTTAGTTTTATTGGAATTAATTTTTTTTTATATTGGATCCTCGTAAGAGGAATTATGATTATCTGAAAAAATTGTCAATTATTTAATGAAAATGTCTTCAGAATTTTTCAAAACATCGGAAAACGATATTTAAGAACAATGTCTCAGACTGTTTGGGTGTCTCGGACCCGAAAAAATTAAATTCTTACAACTTGAGAACGGCTAGCGCTATCAAGTTGAAATTCCTAGAGTAAGATCAATGTTATGTAAGCATTGGTGTCTCAGGCCCCAAAAAATTGAAACTCTTACAACTTGAGAACGGCTAGAAGTATCAAGTTGAAATTCCTTGAGGAAGTTCAATATTATGTAAGCATTGGTGACTGCGACCAACGTCGTAGAACGCCTATGACGGTATTTATAAGCTGCCTCGCGTTTTCAATGAAAATTATGTATATTTATTAACTGTCGACGAACAGTACTTTCGTGTTTAAAATGTTGACGCAACGCTTGCAACGTTCGCGATAGTTTGAGAACCGATCGGGAGTCCTTTCACCTGTGTCGGCTCTAGCATTTTTCTCGCCTATTTCAATTGATTTCTCCAGCTGCTGCGGCTGTCTATCGCTGGCGGGGTGAATGTGTTTACGAATGTGAGATATTTCACACCGCATGCCGACGTCGTTAAACGGATTGTCCGAGAGGTAGAGCAACATAGAGACGCGGCGGAAAATTACAAGATTCCAACTAAAGGATATATAATTAATATCATACGATGAATAGCTTCGTTTGTTCTCGAGCTCGGATTCCGCGGATTGGCAATCGTCAATTATCATTATCGCCGAAGCCAGCGAGGAGGCTTCCAGAGAAATTCCATGAAAATTCCGACCATGAGGAGGAGACGATGACGATTAAATGATCGAAGGCGGCTCTTTGCGCCACTTTATTTGCGAGCGAATTAAGAACCGGCTCGGCGCTCGAACGGGACACGTTATTCCCGATACCAGAAGCTTTCCGGAGTAATTTGCAACTAGAGTGACTATGAGTTTTCGCTATCCTGGCCGATTAAAATTTGATAAGATTTTTACGATCCAACCGTACAAGATGCTCACTCCAGAGTCGTCGGGATCGAGGAAAACCGATAGAGTGACTCACTAATGTTTTCTTTTGAAAATTATCTCTTTGCTCGGGATTAATTGTTTGTTCACCCGTTGGCGTTTTACAAGTGTAAAAATACAAACAATGATGCATCATGGCGCGGATGTACAGACATAAATTGATTGAACTCCTTTCCCTCTGTCTTTGGTCACTCCGCCGCCCCAATATTTTTTTCTGTATTTTTCCTACTGGTGTACCTCTCTAATGCTTGAAGCGGCGGCTTCGACTGATTCATTGATCCCGGCTACGACGCAGTCAAATTAAATGGCCCTTTGATCAACCGGATAATTGAAACGATCAGAGACTGCAATTCTCACGACTCAATCAGACCTCAAGGTCCGTGGCAAAAAATTTCTGTCTCACTGCGCGCAAACAAAGTTTCATTAGTCTCAATTATTTAGCTCTTTGTCGCCAAAAATTTCGCATGAACGAAATGAGGTATTAAAATAAAATTAAAAACCCACATAAAAATGGACTAACTTGTTTTCAATAAAGCGAATCAGGGACTTAGCTCAATGCCCCGTTGGCAACAGCGATAGAAATATAAAATGTAAATAAACTTTTCAATATACTGGAATCCATACCGCGTCAAATATTTCCGATTAATGAATTTACTTCTACTAAAAAAAAGTCCAAGTCTCGATGATCTTGGATTTTCTGTCAAAAATTTTTGAGAAAAAATAAAAGCAGACCCGATTTACTGGTCCAATTACAATTACGTCCAAGTCCCGAAGATTTTTGTCCAGCTATCAGTGACCGACGTACAGGTGCAAAGTAACGCGAGTCCGTCACTGCCCGAGCATTCGGACAATCTTCGATACCAAGGTCTGCCGCCTCGTCGTGCCTTCGACCGTTCCACCTTACAGCTCCTCTCTTACGAGTTTGCGTATAATGAGCATTGTGCACCGTTCGAGTATGCCTCTGCACTCGTCGTCGCTCGCCAAACGAAAACAATGGCCTCGTCACGCGTGTTCCAGCGTCTAAACATTGAACGAAACTCACACAGGTAGCCGCGAGCATGCCGAGTCGTAAGCGGGACGGGCGCAATTGCCGAGACCCGCATCGAGCGCCAACCGCGATAATAAATCGATGAGTACGTACTAAAAAAAAAAAATAAATAAATAAAAAATAATGTTTAAAAAATCAATAAAATATATATTTTTTAATTCCCGAGGCAAATTGCATCGAGATCTGCCGCGTGTGTCGATTAATTGACTAGCTCTCCGGGGGATTCTAGGAGTGTCGAGAATGAATTAAGTGGCTCCGAGATAGAAATAATAAATAAAAGAAAAGCCTGGCGCGAGTAACGCCTGAGAGTTAATGCGGTCGTCCTTGCGAACAGCCTTCTCGTTTCTTTCGCAAACCCGAGAGCGCTTCACAAGCTCGAGCCGATACGGGAGAAGAATTCTCCCGGCCACTCGCGTCGATTGACGAAGCTCGGACTTATTTCTTCAATTAATTTCTATTGAGAAATTCAATCTCGTACGTAATAAAAAAAATAATAATTCCGGGCACCACGACTTCGTCTTGCGCGCCGACACCGCTCGATTGGCGGGCTTCTGCTCGGCTATCCAGTAGGTAAGCTAATTACGACTCGTGGCTGGCGCAGCTTCTTCTATTTTTCTTCTCCATCATTCGTCACTTCGAAATAATCGAAGGGAATCGTACAGTGGTGTTCTGTTGTAGACGTGGATGCACTCGCTGGTTGCAGATAGCGCAGCGTTGTACTCAATCACGGGCAGGTAATGCCGTGGCGCGTCCAATTACGTCTGACATTTGCGAAATTCAATGTCGTATATAGCTGGTTCGTCTATCGTCGTCGCTTCGCGTACCTGGCACACGGATCCCTCTCCTCTTCTCGGTGCCCGGAAAGAGAAAGAAACTTCGTCGGTACTTAATAACCGGCCGTCGCGACGCGTGCGCCGCTAAATACTCCTCTCTCGCAGACTCGGTCCCTGATAAACAAATTATAAAGTGAGAGAAATTTTTTCATAAGAGACACACACACACACATATAAACAATATATATATAAAATAGCAATCAGGCAAACACGCTCGTAATCGCGTTAGTGCGAAAGGTGAAAAAAATATCGGACCGTAGGGGAATCTTATCGCTCGGAATTCGTCGGAATTTATGACCGGAGCGAGTGTCGCGTAAATTAATAATCGACGGACTCTCGTTAAAGTCACGTAGATTTATTCCGTTGACGAGTGGAGCTGGGCCGGGAGGACGGAAGAAAGGCAGGCGGAAGGAACCGGCGGAGCGAAGGCCGATTCTGCAGACCTGACACGAGTTGCATAAGGACGAATCAAATCGTCTCTGCCATTGCGGCAATGCCGCGACTGGACGACGCGCGATAAATCCTTGGAGACTTCACAACACCGCTGGTGCACCGCGACTCAGGCTCGACAAATGCCGATACTGGTCGGGATTCATACTATGTATAATTTTTTTTTTTTTTTAGTATATGTGCACCCATTAGGGTGTTTTCGGAAAATTGCATTTTTTTTTATTTTGCTCCGATCCTTTTAAAATTTGAATTTCGACCTCAAATTGAAACTCGCTGAAGGCGATCACTAGCCAAAAATCCGAAAAAGTGTCACATCCGAGGCTTAAAAAAAAATAAATTGTTGGCTTTTTTTTGTACAATCGTTCAATGCGGCACTTGTTAGGATTTTCTGCCAGAGACTGCATTTTACGAGGTTTCATTAAAAATCGAAATTAATACTTTAAAAGGGTGGGAGGAAATTTTTAAAAAATGTTCTCTTTGAGAGACACCCTAATATATATGTGTACATTTTTTAGCGGTGAATAGTTTATGATTGTTAAGAAGATGACCGCGATTAACCAAGTGACGGACGTTCTTTGTTTGGTCATTTAGCGCTGATGTTTTGGACTTTGCTGAGAGATATTTGGAACTACGAGGCTGACGCGCTATCTCAGCCCGGTGATTGCACGAGTTCGATAGTCCATGAGAAATAAATAAATACAGTGAGAAGCGCGAGTCTTCGGCTGTTGGAGTTCGAGTGCATCGACTGTTTAGAAAAATCGACGAAACTAGCCCGAAGAATGTTTACAGTCACGAGATACCGATACGTAAAACATTGACAGGGTGAAACAATGAATCAGTCGCAGTAATGTAAAAAAAAAAAGAAGAAAAAAGACGCTATCGAATCGACAAGAATGTTTTACGATCTTGACAGACTATGAATTAAGGTTGAATTATCGTCGTCCGTTCTGAAACTCGCAATCGCTTGCGCTCAATTTTATTTTTTAACAGTTGTACGGACACAAAAACGCGACCAGAAACAAGAAAATGAAGGAGGCTCATTAGCCATAAATAATTGTCAGAAAGAAAAAAAAACGCATTAAAATTACATTATCACGTCATTGTGTTGTAAACAGATTGACAACACAAATTTATTTCATAAACTTCTGATTAAAGAAACGAAAATAAATTAGCTTCTGAATGGTAAATAAAAATAAATTAACTTCCGAATAAAATTAAAATCCATGTTTACACCCATATTCGAATGACCGATTTCCGAGACGAAATCTCTTGTGAATTGTACAAGCTACTCGTTAGCTGCAAAAACTGCTCGATCGCGGATGGCGAGTAACAAAACGCATGGCCCATTGTACGGGCATCCGCACTTACACGTTACCACCAAGAAAGCGTCCACGCACATTGGCACATCGGCCTGGTGCGCTCGGCGCTGACTCATCAAGATTCGCGCGCGCTTATCGAACAATTATTAACGTGATTGCGTGTTTGGTATTATACTCTCGGCTCGACAACCACCGCGCTCCCGAGAATTGTGACTGCAATTCAACAACGAGGAGGACACGTGCACAGCTAACATCCATCACGCGTTTTCAAACTTATTTTCAGCTCTTGCGTACAAAAATATAAAAAAAATAACAATAAATAGTAGTGAGAAAATTGCCGTTTCCTAAACGGGAGAACACTTTTTTTTTTGCGAAAGAAAATATAAGTTTCGGCATATTTACATCTGTACCACTCACGACTCTACCTCCCAGAACTGTACCAAAATCTCTGCAACTGAGCAAAAAAATGCGAATTCTCAAGTTTCAGCGATTGGAAAAATCGGAGTGCAAATTTTCTCCTTGACGATCGGATTGTATTCAGCTCCGGTGTGTCGCAATTATTCTTTTGGCTCTGTCGGCAGGACGAAAGACCGAAAAGAACACGACCCGATATCTACGAGGTCTCGGAACGGCGAGACGACGAGCTTATCGAATAACCAATGAGCTTTCATCCGACCGGCTGGATTATTTTTTTTCAACTCTCTTAATTTCTCCACGAAAGAAAACTTCAAACGTTCTTATTGCTCGAAGCGTTGAAAATGAATTTCCATCAATAGAGCGTCTATGATTTATCATTGGGAAAATCGAACTGACGAAATAACGAGCCGGTACAAAAAACCGTGTGCGATTTTTTTTCTCGAAGCGCAGATTGAGTCGTTTAAGTCGATTGGCGTTGACAGGGCAATTAGCTTTGTGGCAACGTCGACGACGACGCAGTCCACGTCTTTCCAACGACAATTCAGTCGTGAAGACAATGTGCGTGTACACCAACGCAATGGATTTTTCTACCTGCGGCGCGCGGTGCATGCGCCAAGTCAAAATAGAAATGACGATTGACGAGTCAACGTCGAACCACGACCGCATCGGCGCGACTGACGTCCACAAGTTCGTTGCTCAGGTATCCGGAGGAGTGCGAGAAACACGCGCGTTCCGACTGCGTCGCTCCTCGATCGCTCGGGACTCCGATTATCGAATCGGATTTTCGCCGGTGAAAGCGCACTCACGCTTCTCCAGCGCAGCCTTGACTCACTTGAATTTCGGTTGGAGATTGTCACTTCTTCTGCGGGAAACAAATTGAAAAAAAAAAAAGTGATTAAATAATTTATCGATCAACTTAGAGAGATTGACATCCGTTTGAATCTCGACCTCAACGATCCATTTAACCCGCTCTTAACGATCAGGTAAAGGCTCAGCATTGTTCAGAATAATTTTCGATAAACATTTTACAGCATAAATTCAAACGAAATTTTTAATTATCACAAGCATTGCAATAATGAATTTAATTAATAAATCTCGAGGTTAATGAATTAACCGGAGAGAAGCAACGCGTATTTGAATGAAATTAAGAGCGGATTAATCGGTGTTGCGAAAAAAAAAAATCATAAATTAGCATTCGAATTTTTTGTAGCATTCCGCATGACACAATTGCATGACGGAAATTTGTGGAGCAGAAAAGAAATGTGTCCGAGGCGAGGGGAGCAATTGCCGAAGCGAAAGGGTCGAAGCCGGAGAGGAGCGTGTGCAACTATTTATCAGGCGGTAAATAGTTGCACGGCGTTTATGAGCGAGAAGCGACGGAAGGTCGGTTCAGCGAAGCCCCCGGCGCGTCGAGATCTATCGACGGATCTTTGCCACTGTATTATATACAGCATACCTGTTCCTCTCGCGACCACAAGGTGAACGAGAGCCGCTCGAGAATCCATTCGATTCGCATTGAGTTCACTAAAGTTTCGCTATGCCGCGCGAACGAACTTCCATACGAGCTCGAATACCGTCGTATCGGATCAGCTTGTGCCACATTCGATAAAACGTTAACGTCGGTTTGTCTTGGACGGACCAGAATAAAAATAACAATTTTTAAAATAAGAATTTAGATCTCGACCTTAAAAGTAATGGCGTTTCGACTCCAAAAGCGAAAATACCCTTAATATTTACAATTTTTACAACTATCGTTTCGAACCCGTTGGCAATTTTAAGAATTAAAAGTGTAATGGAAAAAAAAAAAAATGTTTTCCATTGGAAGCGAGCAGGCAAATTTTACTCATTGATATTTTTTTCACTGTACTATTGCCCAATTCAGCGAATCACTCAGCGTAATCGTGGAGGATTCGAGAGCCTCGGATGCGATCGGGTGTCCAACACGCTTGTCACCGCAACGGGTTAAGGACACTCTCGAGGAATCCTCGAACGAAGGATATCCCTCGAAAGAGCGAGAGTCTCATCCTTGAAGATTCCTCGTCGGGCGTGCGCCTATTCGATAAACAGATACTGATATAATATGTATAATATAACATCGCAACCGTCCACACGAACATTCCGATGTTTACGGCGAGTTTCTCGACGACAAAATAGACGGTAATTGAAGATGATAAATTTATAGTTATTGTCTTTTCGTTCCACCGAAGGAAATACACTCTCGCACGGCCTCAAAATATATAAATAAAATTTCTCCAGGGTCGATCAAGGATTTTTCCTCTTGAAATATAATTAATGGACACTGAATCATCGCGAGGCACGCGCCTCCGACAAGAGGAATTATTGTCCGACGAAATGATCGATCGATCGAGTTATTATTGCGTACATGCCGGTAGTCGAGTGTCGCGAGGAGGATTCAGCTCCTCGATACCGTGATGCTAATTACAAAAGCGAGTCCAATATCTCATCGGGATGATCAGCTGGTCCGGGAGTAAGCGAGTGTCTCGGAGACACTGCGAGCCACGAAATCCTGCTGGCATCCAGCGATTCGATTCACCAAAGAAATTACAGGTAACATCGTGGACCGAGCCAGTACAACGTCCGGATCGATTTACATGTATACTTTGCTTAATTCATTGTCCCGCGGGCTATGAAATCCGGTTATTAAAACGCCACATTGAAGCGAGTATTAATTTTTTTTTTTTTTTTCATTAGAATTAGCTACAACCCTCGAGCGGTCCCTTTATGCCAATCATCGAGACACGGATCAGCCGAACCGGGACTGTTTGAAGCCAAATACCGACGTGCAATAATTCCTCCCGAGACAGATCCAATGAACCCGGAAATCCATCGAGATTATCGCCCGAGGCTTTTCATGATTTATCTCTGAATTCGTCTCGTCAATCGACTTGTTGACGCGACGAGAAAATTCCTGGTTGCGAGTAGAATAATCGGCGAACCTCTAAAGGAATACCGGTTCCGAAAATCCAATGTTACGACGTATCGTAAGACACGAATTGCTGCGATGAAGAAATTGCGTCGAAGAGACTCTCGGGAATTCCGCGTCTCCAACACGGATTTCAAAAATCCACGGCCACGGGTTATCGTGACATACCGGCTGGGGCTCATTCCAAAAGCATCCGTCATTTTTCCTGTTCTGCAAACAAACACGTATTTATCAATATTTATAAATAGCCCAGTTAAAGCGAGCGGGTTTCACGACGGTATTAACGGTTAAAACCGGTTAAGCGGTCTCCGCGCAAAGAGGTTCGTTGACGACCTCAGAAACAAATTCTTTTCCTTTTGTACCGGGCTTTAAATAAATTTCTTGTACCAATAAAAAAAAAAAAAACACTGATCGTTAGAGACAGACACCTCGTCTGTAAACTTCGTCACTAATATCGTTGAAAAGTATCCAGACAATATCGGAAATAAAATACTGAGCAGGCGATAATCGTCTATCGTTAAAGTCGAGAGGTGAAAATAAATTTTTGGATATAAGAACAGGTAAAATATGGATTCGAGGCCTCAGTCTATTCGCTTTCTGGGCTCTAACTTTTCACTTTTCATTCGCAAAGAAAGGCTTCATTCGAAAGTTTCGAGTATCATTAAAAAAAAAAAAAAAAAAAACAACGAGACGTCCAGGGAGAAAAAAAATTGCGAGCGTGAAACAAACGCGACCCCGGCATCTCGTCACTTATGTCGCGCTCGTCGCGTTCCTCGTGCACGTAGCGAATGCTAGTCCCAGTTTAATAATTCCGCACGCAACTCGGCGTAGCCGCTGGTACACGTGTATACAGAAAGACGCGAGTCGTCGTGGTCGGTCTCGGTGTCCCCGACAGTTACAGCCCGATACAAATCGTTCGATACAAAATACCTGTACGCGAGACCGCTAATACACGATACGAGGGTAATGATTGTGCGCTCGCGTTCCGAGAGCCGAGTCAGCGCATTGCACGTGTTTCTCCGCGCAGTAACGATTTTCACTTAAATTCTCCTCTGCATATTCATTTTTAACAAAATATTAACTTAAAAAATTCCTAACAAGGAGATTTATTATTTTAGCGTTAACAAGGCTTATTTTATTGTTATTCCTTCACTTTGTTTCGGCGAATATGTTTATTTGATTCACCAGCGTTTTCTCTAAATCGCCTATTTTCTGTTTTGCAAATACGTTCAAGTATCGCTTCTGTTATTCTGCTTGGCGCTTCGATAGATAAGCAAATCCAATTATTTTTTAGATAATTTTTTTTGTTTTCCCGTAGGCTTATAAATATCAATGATATTTTTATGACTTGTTGCACGGAATAATTTTGGGAATTTCCGTGTTAATGCAAATTTTCTTTCAGCAGGAATTCGTTCGTTTTCGACTTTGACAAGATTTTGAAACAACGATTTATTTATGCTACGTACTTTCTAAATCTGCTATTTTCCGTTCGGCCGATACATTTACCCCTGTAATTGGGTCTAGCGCGGCGATAAATTAATAAACGAACCAATTTAATTCTTCATACATCTACAAAAAAATGTTAATGTCGCATGATTTTTTTTATGTAAAATTTCGAATACGAAAAATCATTATTCTCATCACTTGCGGCCCAGATTTTTTTTTTTTTTTTTCGTTGATGATATTCTGTGCGTATTTAGCAAGAGTTTGTTCAGCCATAAACCGGCCGAAGCTGTACGGTCAGAAATTATATAAATAAATAAATACCGTACTCGAGTGTTTACGCGTGAACGTCGATTGCGATTAACGGAGAGGGCGATTTTCCGGTACTTATTCCATTTCTCATTTCTACATATTTGTTTACCGACTCTGCGATCGTTAAATTCGCCGCCGAGTTAACAAGCCAACACCGGAAGTGTTTGTTTATTTACGGATTTCGTTATGCACGCGAGAGCGGCGCTATTCACGATTCACGATCGATAAACACGCGACACAATTATGTCGTATTTGTTTTAAATACTTTTACACAAATATCCCTCGCTCACGATCGGGGTGCACGCAACGAACTTTGTTTTATAATTTATAAACGATTGAGAAACGTGGATGTATTGTCACTCGACCGATAACCCGACACCTCGTCGGTTATGTGTAATAATTATTTCCGTCGAGTGTCCGAGTGTCCAGCAGGAAGTCAATACTACGATACAACTAATAAACTGTTTAACGTCGCCTCCGGGACAACGCTCGGAAATGAGTCCCTCCGCGACAGAATTACAGATAATGCACAGAGTCCTGATAACAAGCGAAAGACGATGATCTACAACTTTCTTGACTACCTAGCTTTAGTTTTGTTACTACGATTCTTGGATTTCGCCCAGACTACTTGGATCCTTAGCGAACGACACGGTAAATCGCATTTAATCGCAATTTATTCGCAGGAAATATTCATTATTAATTGTGACTGAAAGGAGAGGCTTTGCGTTTTTTTTTCATATGCAACTATAAGAAACAGATTCTAATAATGGTAAAATCTAAGCTCTCTCGTTCCAAGATTTAATATTTGTCCAGATGTGAGTCCGGAAGTGAGCCTGAAATTAAATTTTTTATATGACCGAGTAGAAAATGAATAACTCATGTGAGTAGCTATTATATGGCGATTATAATTTTTCTAGTAACTTTTTCCGGATGGGGACCAAATGCCATGGCTTCTCGGCGAGTCGGAATGTAACACGGAATGCTGATCAATTATTCATGCGAAATAGTTATTAACTACGACCGAGAGCGACTCGCGGTTATTTCTTTTTGTTTCAAAAAACATACTGACATTTACGTCCATTTCTCTTTCGTCATACAAACTATAAACAGTTTCTACTTTGCGATAACGGTGAAATTCAGCCCCCCGGTCTTTCAAAAATAAACACCGGAAGCGAGCATCGAATTACAAAATCTTTACACGGCTCTTAAAAGAGTGAACAATAAGTCGAAGAGTGTTGCACTAAAATTCGACATTTAGACGTTGAGGGAATTGTTTCTTTTTCTTTTAGTTGCTGTCGACGTTGCCGAGATATCGCGTACGTGTCGCTGAATTCTTTGCGCACGTCGACTCGACTGTTCTCATCGTGTAGTCACGTTCGTATGCGCGCTCGCGAATATGTCGTCGCGTGTACTATTAGCCGTGTTGTATATATATATAAAAATATATATAGCCCGGTGTGTACAAGAGTCCGACCATCACCGCGGCATCGATCGCTCGCCGCGATTTAGAAAGTCTCTGGAAAGGATTGAGACTGGAGAAGGTGCCCGAGCATGGGCTCGCGCGTGGTCACTTAAGACGTTTCACAACTGAACGCGCGACGTTGAAACGTTCGATGGAATTATCTGTATCTGCTAGTGCAGCGTTGGTAGCGCACTGGCAGCGAGGCTGCACTATGGGCGAGAGGAGATCGATGCCACGATAGAGCAACGTCCGTGTTGAATCAACAGGTTGTGCACTCGAAGCCTCTCTCGACGGTCGTTCATACACCCGGTAGACGAGACTGAGAGCCTGACACGACGCAGCTATGCATCTCGATATTCATATTTGCCCTCCTCGAGACGACTCGTTTCCACACTAACGGAACGAAACTTTTGTATCTCCTAAAAAAAAAAAAAAAAAAACAGTTATAAATTCAACGTACCGGGCTGGAAATTTTTATGCAAAAATTCGTGAATCAAATGTTGCGGATGATTATGATGAAGAATTAATGGATTTTTGTAGCGATTTAAGAATAAATTGTTGAAAGTAACGTGGTTGATGTAACGTACACGTTAATTTTGCATCACAAATGAACATGAAATTTAATAGATTAGTTTATGCATAAAAATTTCCAGCGTCGCTAATTCTTGTAGTTTGGAAAAAAGTGCTTATCGCAGTGGACCATATTCAGCCCTATTGCCCTATCGTGCATATATCGATCGATCACTGAATGTAACAAATTTACATATGACATAAACATGTTACAAACGTGAATATAAACTTCGTCCCTTCCACCGTGGTTCGCGGAAACTAAAAAAAAAAAACTAAAAAAACCAAACAATTGTCGATGCTTAAAATAAATTTTTCGCGATAACGGTCCTATGACGAATATAAAAAAATAAGCGCGTGTTATTAAAATTTAATAATCGAGGTCTCAAATTCGACCTCGTCTCGCCGTTACAATAACGTCGATAGCCTCGGCGAGAGAATCAATCGAATTATTGAACAATCGGCTCGTCTTTCGGTCGATTGATTTTTGCAATTGTCCTCTGGAAGGTGCAAGGCCGCGAGGGGGAAAATCCCTCGCGAGCATGGATTTATAATCGATCGCCATAGCGGGAAGTGTGTCAAAGACCGTTTGCCAGGTTTTCGATCGAGGCGCAAGAGACTCGCCGTTCGCTCGTTCAACTCGCGGACCATCCAGCCAACGAACTGCCAGCGGCGACGGGCTCGTCCGAGTTCTCGACTCGTGTGCATAGGAGTCACCGTTCCAACTCGCACCGCTCGCTCTCCGTACCTGTTGTACATCGAGAGCTTCGCGATTCTAACTATAGACCCACGCTCTCCGCTACGGAGACAACTCTTGAACTACTTGCGCTTCTCGCGTGTTCGACTCTCAAGCCTCAATGAATATCTCAGCCGACGATCCGTAGTACAACTCGCGAGCGCTCGACGAGTCCGACTCGGTTGCTCTTGAATTCACGATGGCATTGTCACACCCAGAGGTGAAAGTCAACAGGGTAGAGTGGGCCAAGTAGGGTCAATATGGTCCATTCGAATTATCCCGTAAGTCAATGATTCATCAATGGGGCCGTATGAGCCATTTTTACCCTATCGATGCATCGTTCATTTTTCGGAGCAAACTCCAAAATCAATCGCTCCAAAACTCTTTCTCGCAGATCAGTCTGAGACTTTTCTGCTCACTTTGAAAAATTCAGAGTTCATCGCATTCAGAGGTGAAAAACGATAGGATGGAATCGGGTAAGGAGGGTCAATATGGCCCATCCAAGTGACGAAGAAAATCAAAGTTAGATGAACTTGGCCATGTTCCGTCCTTTCAACTCATCCAACTATCCATCCGAGTAATAACGTACATCAATTGAATGTTAACTGCTTCTCCCTGATCAGTGTCCCGGACCTTATTTTTCATTTTTTTTTAAATTAGCACCCAGCCACATCCAGAGATAAAAGTCAATGGTGTCGGATGAGTAAGGTAGGGTGAATAAAGCCCACGTAAGTGACCACGAAAATCAAAGTCATATCCATCCGTCGGAGTGAATCCAAGAATTACTCGAAGCTTTTTTTAGCAGATTACACTGCTGGCTTCAAAAAAAAATTCGCATTGTCCAGCTTGCGTTCTTGTTGGTTTTCTTCCTCTTATTTTTTCTCCGACGGTAGCGCCTGACGAGAGAAGGGTCAGCGACGTTCTATGATCAGTTGAATCGTTAGAAAGTCGATCGTATCTCGGGAGCGCTCTCCGGCTCGTTTCTTCCTCGTCCGATCGGTCGCGAGTCTCTCGCGAGAGAGACTCTTCGCTCGTGTCCAGCCACGGGACACGACACACAGCACGCATCAGCGAAGCGGAGTGAAAGCAATCCCGTGCTCGCTGTACTGGCGCGCAGGTGGAATCCGGAAATTTCCCGAGGTACAAATCGGATTATCAGAGTAGCCGGCGCTTCATCGGCTCTCCCGGCGCCTTTGAGCGAGTCGCTGTTCTCCAATTTACATTCGGATGTTTCGATGCGTGAATATGACAACTACCAGAACGGAAAATTCTGTTCTGCTCGAGCGGGTTGCGTTCTTGATAAACCTGGGCTTGCTGAAACTCCGTCGATGAGCAGTGGATTGTCGATCTTAGGACCGTTGGCAGCGATTCCCAAGAGAGAAAACAATCGAATTCAATCTTGCTTCCTCACAGAGAAGCAACTTCTTCTATCGTTCGAGAAAAAAAAAATTGGCTCGGAGTACATGAAATTAAAATGTGATTAAATAAGATTATAACATGACTAATATCTGACGGATCTAGTTTTCGTAAATGTCGAACTGAAGTATCAAAAGTGCACACAAATGTAAAGCAACGATCGAGAATTTTTGGTATTCCATTCGGTCGAAAAATATTCAAGTGGCAAAAATTCACGAGACTTTGCCTTTTTTTTTCGGTTCATTTCTAAAATCGCTCCAATTCGAATAAACCTGAAAATATTGGCGTTCGGAAAGTAAATGGATTGAAATGGGACAACGTTCACAATTGCTGAAGACAATCGTTAAAATATTGCGAAACTTTGCATTTCTTTTCGAGAGCAAGACACGCGCGAGTTAGTTTGCACGGGTTTTTTTTTTTTTTTTTTTTTTCTCATTAAAGAAATAACAGCCGGGATGAATTTATAGTCGATCAAACGAGACGTGCGTCAAACACGAGATAAAGAGAGTCGCGGAAGAGGCAATATTTTTCAGCGGTGCAGAGGGAGCGAAACTCAAATATCCACGACGGTTGAGTGAGGAGATACGGCGATAGAAAACTTCACAAATATTCATGATCAATAAAAAGACAGGATGCGCCAAAGTTACTCACGTCTTAGCGGATGATGAACACTCCTTGTTAGCACTGACGAAAAACAAATTCGATTCTCTCCACCCCTCTCGGCGCCTCACACGAGCGACGACACCCCTGAAGATCCTCCGTGCCTGAGTATCACCAGAAAAAAGAAAAAAAAATGAAAACAGAACGAGAGTCAAAAAAATGTCTTTGAAACGCAAACGCGACGAGTTATTCTGGCGGGCAAAAAAAAAAAAAAAAAAAATCGTCACGATTCGATAAAAATTATTTTCACACCGATCGCTTGCCGAACTTGCGACGATAAATCGAAGGTATAAAAAATAATAATTGGTCGCGTTTTTTTTTGTTTTTTTTTTTCTTCTCCTCTTTTACGAATATATTGGACGAGTCTCTTAAGGGTGCGGATCGGGGGAGGAAACGATCTCCCGTTCAGAACGTCCGACCGGTTCGGGGTTTCGGAGACAACTGAACTCGCAACGGACTTTGGATCGGTTCTGTGTGTTGCCGGCTACGACGAGGTGCTGCTCTGTTGCTGGTTGCCCGAGCTCTCTGTGCTTCGGGCACACAGGTTTCTCGTCGTCGTGTACCGTACCGTGAGCCGTACAACTACCATGCGAGGAGCGGACACCACACGCGGCTCTCTGTACTGTACAGTCTCGAGTTGTCTCTTACCGGACAGTACAGCGCACATTTTCTCTCTCTCGGACCCGAGATCTCCCTCTTTTTTTTTTTTTTTTTTTTTTTTTTTTTTTTTTTTTTTTTCAGAGTCTCGATGTCTCGCTTTTATTTTTCTCGCCCCCTTCTACTTCTTCGTCCGTCTATCAGCGAGAGCCGAGAGACATACGTGGTGTCGCACTTCGTCGAGCGAGCTCAGAAAATGAGAGACGAAAGGACGAGCGGAGCTCCTTCTCCGCGACACGAAGGAGGAGCTCCGATGATTTTTGTTCGGTCAAAATTCATCAATCGCTGTCCGTCTCGAAACTCGCCGACGACCCTAATCGCTACGGTACAGAGTTAGCCGGGAACCGGCGCGACCTATCGGGAACGATCATTTTATTTTTGCGGACCATCGGGAAACGTGAAACGTATTGTACGGTCTCTCCAGACGATAACACGATCCGATCGTTAATAAAAGCGGTGTAGCGTGTTTACAAATATTTAAACGGACGAGACGTGAGTTATGACACGAACAGAGATTTTATATCACGCGACTAACGAGCGATAATTTTTTTTCCCGTTCGGTCTATTCTACAATTTTTTTTTATTATTTTTTAGCTATTATTTTCATCGCTGTATTTATTTTATGGCGAATTTGTTCGCTCTGATTGCCGGATAATCAATCGTAGTTGTGCATTGTCCGTTTGTCACGAAATAAATAAATAAATGATTTAACGGCTGGTCGATAAACCAATTGTGTAAATGCACATAAAAATGTCGATTTTTGTACTAAAGTAGTCTTGTCTCTAATTTTTTTCTTTACATTAACAAAATCCAATTTAATTCTTTGAATATCGGCACGCGTTACGAGCGCAAACACGATCGTACGTAAATGAAATCCCGTAACGAATAAATTATACGAACCGAGTGATCGAGTCGCATAGGGGGGTAGGTCGGGTAAACCCAAAGCGTCTCCCTAATCGTCGGAGTACAATAAAATTCGCTGATGACTCGACTACGATGACGTTTATGATAATATGATCGAGGCGACTATCTCCATTTGTGTCAACATGATTTGAGAATCGGATTCGTTATGCAGATGTGCACATGGCTCTCGCACCTCACGCGATTAAATAACAAGATATAGTGACATTGTCCTTGATTCGGCGACGAATATTCCGAAGGTCTTTCTGTACTTTCGGGCAGCCTAATAAACACCGGTGTCTCGTCACTCATTTGTGGTAAACCGTCTTTCGCGCATTTGCGGAAAATTCCTCTACGAACAACTTGTTTAAAAACAGTTCATCTAACTATACAATAAAAAACAAAATGCGAATAACGAAAACTAAAAACTATTGTTTTTTCATCCACCGCGCTAAATATGTATGGCGTTTTTTGGAGTAGACCGACTCACATCGATAAAGTTTCCATAAACGATAGCACGATATGTGCATACAACTCTTCGTAAAGGAAATTTAAAATCGTTAATCCATATCGTAATATGTATGGAGTTTTGTTAACAGTATAGCGGGAATATTCTATAGAGTTTTTAGACAAATTTTTCGCAAACGACTTTCGTCTCTGTATCTTTGATTTGCCAAGTATTTGCGCAATCGCGAATATCCTTGACGACCCACAAAATCCACGCCAGATCCATTTCTGATCGCGCCGACGGTTGAAATATTTAATAATCGTAGAAAATGTGTTTAACTTTGGCTTTCATGAAACAAAATTGAGCGAAGATACGAGCGATCGGACACTTAGACGTAACATTATCGACGCTCGCATTCCGTTTTCTCAAGACAAAGGAACATTTTTTTTCTTTGACATTAGCGACGTCTAAATTCTCTTTGAGCTACAAGACTGTTAGATTCGTCTACATCAAAACGTACATGAAATGTTGTCGTGGGACATTCGAACAGCGAAAAATAATATTGTTTTGCCGCTAGTACATTGATAAAAACAAAACATATTTTTCTATGTTCGAAGGCCGTCAATGTTTACGCGAAACTTTTTTAGTATCAAGCTATGTAAAAATAATGGATACTTAAATAATAATTACCAATAATGGAAAGAATTCTTCGTACGCGACCTCAACTTTTCTATCACTGATGACGTATGCTATTTAGTATTTTCTTGCCTGTCCGTTTCACTATGGAATATTCACAGGAACGAGCAAACAGTCTCGGTACCGAAGAACGCGCGAAAATTGTACGATTAATAATGATGCCTGTAGGTGACGACGGTATCACGTCCGTGCGAAGACTCTTGATTATCGCTCGTCAACCACAGTACTTGAGGAGATACTCGGCCGTGACGTCACGGAATCTTGATGAATCTGGAAGCTGCCCCCGAACAACGACTTTGCAAGAAGAGCGCCAAAGTAACTCTCCGACCACCTCCTACTTTTTTTTCTCATCGCGTATCTCCTCCCGCGCTTTCAATTTTCACTGCAAAATACCGAGACGTCCCCCCTCTCCCAGAGCCTTCGTCCTACCTGTTACTAATTTTATTTGCCATCATCCCCCTTCGTAAAACGCCGCGGCGCATAACGCGAGTCACACGCGCGAAGACACTCGTCACCAGATCAAACAAATCATAAACTCGTCAGAGAAATATATCGCAACTGCTATCTACGAAACACGCACAAATGTAACTACTGGGTAGTTGCGGAATAACGATTAACATACAGTCAAGATTTTAATTGTCGATCGACGCACTGAGAAGAAAATAAATAGTGAAAGCAATAGTAGACTTTTTACCATTAAAAAATAATTCTCCAGGGGAATTTTAACATTTTACAGTTACGACTGTGACAAAAAATCATGCTTGAAAGAGTAAATATAGTTTCCCCAATTAATGCAATAAGAAACTATTCACGTCCCCTCGGAAACTATTCGTTATGATAGAAAATAATATTTTTTCTCAGTATATGCTAACGTGCACAGCTACTTCGGAAGACTACTTTTTTTAGCTATTTTGTTTCGGACATATTATCCACGCTGACTGGTTTTAAAAACACAAAATAAATGTATGCCGCACAATAAACACCATAGGTGTAACCAGCGTGTTTGCACTGTCAGCGTTATGACGTATCTAATCGAAAATATGGCGCAACTTGACAGTTAAGAGTTCGGTCGTCAAAGAATATGCCAAAGAAAAAACGTTACGATCGAACGAAACGGTCGGTAATTTTAGCGTTTGGATACGAAGTTCTTTTCCTTGAGCTTTTTTCTTCGGATATTCGAACATGGTATCCACGCCGACCGACTTTGTAAGCAAACGATACATTTGTCTCCACTTTTTGTTATGCAAGACTAGCACTTCGTGCGCGCAATTCTGTCGAATAAAAATAGGCGTGTCGTCGCTCGTACTGGTACTCCAAAATTCTGAGTACGTAACAATTGTCGAAAAAAGTGTGATAACGGTATTGCCGGTTTATCCTTCGGATTATCGAGACACAGATCGTCTCCGCTGGGGAGCTCCGATTCTGTCGGCATTCGCACAAGGTCGCTGGTAAATGCCGTTCCAGTTTCAATTCTCGATGACGAAGTGAAGACTCGGTCGACGCCCCGTTATACTCTCTGGAGCTCTCGCGGAAACACGAGACCTGGCTGAGATACTCGTCAAGATAGGACAGAGCGGGGCAAAATGAAACATTCACCCAAAACGCAATTTTCCAATCATTCATCGATGCCTCGTTTTGCCCCCTCGATCATCCGCACAGCTGCACTGCTCATTAAAAAATTACTGGAAAATTGTATTTCGCTTTGCCACCCTGCAGTGATAAAAATATTAATGTTTCCTACGGTAACGAGTAGCTCCCAGTGGGAACGCCTGTATCGATGATTTCCAATGAGATATATTCAATTGATTAAGCCATAATTGTTATTACGCTCACGACTCTTTTGGCATTCTCGAAATTATAAAATGTAGACGCTCCCCTTGGGAACAATTTTTTTTTAATTATTAAAAGTCAGTATCGTTGCTCTTACGGTGTACGTTTTTTTCAGCCCATTTTGCCTCGCTGTTCCCTTCATACTACGACGCTCTGTCAATGCTGTGTGTAAACATTTCGCCTTCGACTCGTTTTGGAGTCGCTGAGAACTCCGAAGGTCTTCTCCCATTGTTGAATTATAGCCCTCTGGATGACTTGTTGCCGTCTGGCGCCAAAAATGTAGCGGCGTTGCCGAGCTGCGAGGTATCTGCCTGTAAACAAAAAACACTCTTATCTTTGTGTATAACGATAGTGTGAAATGCGAGGACGAAACTACGTCAGCAGGTGATTTCTCGGTGGCTCCGAAACGCCTTGAACTTACTTATCAAACTTCCAAGGAAATAAACTTAGAAAACAGAGCGGACAAAGATCTCGCTGTGACGAAGTCTGAGGGAAGCTGTGCAGTCGATGTTTCATTGTGTGAATTAAATATCCGGCTGGAGTCTGCTGCTCCGTTTCGCTTATTGAAGCGCGTCGCAGCTTCTCGATTGAACCGGATTAAGTTGCGCGAGAGACTCGCGTATAATACAGGGAATAAGCACGAGCGAAACGGAGATGAGAAGAGAATGAATGGAAAGGACAGTCACGTGCTTGTTACAAGCGCGAATTAACGATGAGGCATTGTCGGTTCTGAGCGCGTGCCTCTCTCGAAGTTCAGCAGCGAGAAAGCCGGCCCAAAGGGAGCTCGGATGTGTCCGGAGAAATCTGGTTGGCGAACGAAACAATTATTCGTTATGGAAATGCGGGACAACAAGGGACACGGGACCGCAGAATGAACAAAATCGAAAATTAAACGTGAAATTCGACTCTCTTATTAGTTTCGAGTACGGGGATTTTTTTTTCTTCTTGTTTACCTAACAAATTGACGAATTAGCAAAGTTAGTGAGTAACAAGCTCAATGCCAACAGCGGGCTTATCCAAGCACGTTTTGCAGTTATTTGCTTACTAGATTATTATTTTTTTTAAATCGGAAACAAGATTAAACAAGAAGGACCGGAGAAATGTCTTTGTCGATTATGATCGAAGCGATTTTTTTTTTCACTTTGTTATACATTTGAAGAGTTATCAATGTTTGTGGGTAATCGGCTCAATGTCACTGATTGCGCCACGAGTTAATTTTTGTCTGTTCGAAATAATTAAAGAGCGTCAAAAGTCGGTACGATCGAAAACAGAAGCGAACGAATTATTATCTCGAATTCAGGTATAAATTTTGAGACTATTATTCTCGCGATATCTCCGGAGTATCCTCGAGACTGTCACGAGAGTTGTAATTTACGACTCTCGCTTAAGCAGATCGTCGTAGCTGTGACGAATCAACGAAGAGCGAGCCAGGCGTCGCACTGTCGTTGTCTGGGATCTCGTTGAGCATACAATACGGGTTCGTGCTTTCTCATTGCCGTTGCGTATGAAATTCGTTAAATTCACCGAGCGTATCGTAACGCATAAGTGCTCGTCATTTATCGACGGGGCTGATGATTTCCTAGATGTGTCCCGATCGCACGACTGCTCGCACCTTTCTGAAATGCACCTTTGGAGCTATTTGTCGAGTACAAATATCATTCGCTCAACGAGTTCGTGCTAATTTTTCGTTTTTTTTTTTCATGCCTAGTTGAACACCTTGGGTTTTCGGAGCGACGAGCTCCGTTCAGAAATTCATTTTACGTCACTCGGTTTCATGGCTGACGAATTTGATATGACAAACAGTCAAATATTTGATACGAAACATTATCACATGAACGTTTTGGCTCCGTTTGGAAATCAATTTCACAAACGTTCTTAGGCTCCGATTATTCCTCGGCGTGGAAAATTCTTTTCGATTCAACAAGTAGTTAAAACTTGGATACACTTGGCTATCGCAAGGACACATCTGTTGGATTTTAAAATCGATTATATATCGCCTTAAAAATCTACCAGAATCAAAATAACACTTTACCACACTAATACTTTACAAGGCTAGACGGTAGCTCTGCATTCCGATAGAATTTTATCTGGTTTCTCTTAGAATTGTGACTAGGAAATAGTGGAATATAAATGTGCCTAATTACATTGCTGCCGGTCGAAAAATTAATTTGTCAAACCGGAAAATTTGGAGGAACACACAAACGAACAACTTTTCAAAGTACATATGAGATATCTACACGTGTGTGTGGTATTTAGACTGTTCATCGCAGGATTTCGACTTCGGCACGAACGCTTCTCTAATTTCTTCCCTGATTATCGTGGTGGCGTTAAACCGATGTCTAACGAGAC
The DNA here is from genome assembly GCA_963978505.1 of Listrodromus nycthemerus. Lineage (NCBI taxonomy): Eukaryota > Metazoa > Arthropoda > Insecta > Hymenoptera > Ichneumonidae > Listrodromus > Listrodromus nycthemerus. The sequence goes on from OZ021681.1 coordinate 17,493,780, forward strand.
TCGCACGCGCCACGGTTTCGTGTAATACATGGATTTGAGATCTTAGTTGAATACACAATTGCGTGGCGACTATTTTCCCTCCTACCTAATCCGCTCAGCGTGATCGATATGGTATGCTTATCGATGTACGAGACGACACGAAATATATGAAAATGGCTATCAGCTCGTCGCAAGTTCTCGACGATCGAGTTAATCCAAGCGTAAAACACTAAAGTGACACTATAATCAACGAAGGAAGCAATTAATTTTATCTATCCGCGTTTCGGAAGCCGCCGCATTGTGTAATTGAATCCTGTGCGATCAAAACGGACGAGAGAGAGAGCACTACAGAAATCCGACAAAGTAGGATAGAAATATCGTATGCAAACGAGAATAGTGTCGGATGTCGTTGGGTTTTTTTTTGTTCCAAAGCCAGCAGAGAATTATTCAGGATTTGCGCGCAACGAAAGTCAAAAAAGGCTCATCTGGTAATGCTACAGATGTAAGATCGAAGAATGAAAATATGAGAGAGCTTTTTCCAGCATTATCTTCCAAGCAGATTTAAAAAAATTACAGTCCACTTTCGGTCGAGACTGAACGCAATACAAATTTATAGAGAAGTGGTTGGAGAGCTTTTTCTATCGTCTCATGAATCTTCATTGCAAAATTGTACCCCAAATTTACATAGTTGTGTCTTTCATAAATATGGAAAGTTTTAAGGATATTCCGCTGACTAAAGAATATTCCATTGCTCCGTATGGTAAATTTCCCGGATCGATGACTTGGGGGTCGCGCAGTATTTAATCGTTCAATTGACACTAGTCTACCACACGAGTGCGCTTGTGCGAATTGATTTTACGGATGCATCGGAGAAACGAGAGGAATAGCCGAGACAGATGGAGAAATATACAGCCGGCTTGCAGGCTGATTTTACCACGGAAAGTCCAAGCGAGGCGCATTTACACATGGAAGCTTGACCTATGAATCACTGCGTTTTGTCTTTCGCGTAAGTCGATGGCATCGACACACGTTTGATACCATTATTGATCGATTTGCTTCAGATGGAAACGTTACGTTGCTAAATCTTTTATGGCCTTGTTGATTGTTCAAGTCCATAAGTACGAAGGCAAAATATTTATCTCTCGTCCCTATTCTCGACTTATCAAAATTCACTTTCAGTGAGTCATTTTTGCGTTTACTTTAATGGTCTCCGTCTGTAACCCAGGGTCTTTACCTTATTTTCATAAAATTACTGACTGCGCTTTAAACAATTAGCTTCGGAATATATTTCCGGTTCAACAACTGAACTGACTCATTAAATAAATAAATGAACAATTGCTTACTACCTAGTATTATATTCATTGTTCATTCGCATTATTAATCAATTCATATTATTGTTAACCGATTGTTGTTTTCCCTTGCTGTTAATTTTTTAGGCTGCATCAGCTTTCTAGACATAATTTGTATTTATTCTACTTGCGTACTGTTTTTTCTTGCGTATCCTGTAAACTTATACGTTTTGGCTTTTCTACGTGCTGTACCCTCCTGCATTTAATATGTGCGTCTGTGTATCGGCTCAAGTTCTTCGGGATTTCAAAGATACTACAATCTGTACTAAACTAAACTCGAAGTATTGCTTTGTTGACAAAAGCGCAATTTAATAATAAAATTATTGCGCCAGTTTATGTTTTCTTTATCAATTGTCAAGAGTGGAGTCGAAAACCTAGAGTCTCAGAGCTTACGGAGCGGGTACAAAAAAAAATGTCCCTCGCCGATACACGGCCAAATTCCTTCAATTTTAACGGCGTTGAGAAGGTGTCGGAGGGCGAGAGCGTCGCGAATCTTCCTCGCACCGGATAATCAACGGGTCTAAGACCTTGACCGAAATGGACGATGAAACGTCGCGTACAATACGTTTCGTACTGATTTATGTTTTCCAGGAAACATAAATACAAGATCGCCTCGCGAAGGAAAAAAAAATTGTGATTTTTTCGGAGTTGAGAGAGTATCGATAGGCTTTCAGTGTGCGATGCGGTCAAGGCCGGTGCGGACCATTATTTGACGATCATCAGTCTCGAAAATTAGCTGTTCGAAGATGATTTCTTAAATTATTCCGTAGTCATGACTAAAATTTAACCGAGAAGAATTTTTGTCAAACATATTACGTGCGGAACGTTGATACGATGACTGTAAAACTGTTTAACTGATGAAATGTAAACCAAAAATAACAGGGAAAAAAATCTGCATCACCGTTCGACTTTCTCTTCTGCTTCATTGATAATTTACAGTAGCGCCGATGCCACCGTCTGTTTTCGTGAAGGTGCGAAAAAGAAGAATCTGGTTATAGCTGGGTGGAGGGGAGCTTCTCGCTCTGTGACGACGTGCGTGTCTCTCCGATAAGTGAGAAGCTCAAGGGTATCCTCGCGAGCGATAGGTCGAAGGGGCCTTCGTATCCTCTGTTGCAGTCGTAAAACTGAATACACTTGACCGACTACTCTATTTAGGCGTATGCTTCAGGTGTCGAGCGATTGTCTCTCAGCGAACTCGTGTACCTAAACAGAAAAAACAATCTCATAAATATGATCATAACCGAAGATACGCTAGAATTGAAAGTGAAACTGGTCATCCGAGCGGATATGAATTCGGTATGTTTTTTTCTCTTCTTATTTTGCATGCTTTAATGCCGCAGGTCAAGTACAAAGCTCGATAGGCTTGTCAACGTTATAAGAAGGATAATGCGAGGACGGATAAGATTAAAGTATGAAATATACTGGATGCAAAATTATCCGCGGTGGTTGAATAAGCTCTCGGGATTCCGGCAAAGCTAATTCGACGAGTGGGGGCTCGGGCTGCGCAGTTACGCGAATTATTACACCGACGCGACATCGGAAAGTTTGTCGAAGACTCTCGGCGTAACGCACGAAATCCGGGCCGAGGGCGAGCACGTTTGAGACGGGTGAACGCGCGGGCGTCTTGCGCGCGCTTTGTATAATATGGGCATTATAACACTGTGCTGGTGTATAGTAGTTCGTTCTTTCAGCGATTATATGCGTAGGATAATAAACAACTTAATCACGTTTTGAGACTAGTTAAGGCCACCTGATTGTCAAGTACCGGCAGGTGTAAAAGAAATAGCCGCGTGACCAAAGGAGAAAAAAAATAAATGTAAAATAAGAAACGAACATAAGAAACATAAGAGATGAAAAATATGAAACAAACGAGTTCTAAATCATGAAAATGTTTGTGTAAATGTTGTAAATAAAAATTCGTAAAGCTCGTGTCACTTTGACACAATTACAAAAGAAAAGGCAAAAAAAACAAGGCACTGCGGCGTGACTTCTGTTTGCTCGATTGTTTGACCAGGTTGTAAATGAAAATTTGGTCTTTTCAAATTTTAAGAGAATTATTGCCGTGGCGTGAAAATAAAAAAAATCCACGTGCCAAGAAAATAATAGATCGATTTATGTAATCCAGAAGTTTTTGTTAAAGAATTAACCGATAAATATTGCAACGCTTTTTCCCTTTATCATTTTTGTTTTCAGCACTGCAACCGAAGCAAGTACCCTATTTTTCGTATCATTCCGCGCAGAAGAAGATTGCGTTATTACATTCCGTCAAATACTCTCGACGTACCACTTCATTTCCCCTAGTTTTTTCTCTTCATTTACTCTACATCTGCCACTACGACAGTTCGCACAAAGCGTTTCCTTATCTTTAATTCCACGCCGATCCATACATACGAGACAAACGAGATAACATAATTATTATTCTTACGACACACTTACATAGCAAACTGTCTGTGACGTTACAAAAATCACGCGTCAGATTTGACGACGTTCTTCTCCCGGTGTCGTTTTTTATTAAACTGCGACAAAAAAAAGTATAACGTAATGGAATGAATCTTATCAATCTGTGTATCGATACGCTCGTAGCGCGATGGGAAAATAAATCAAGCGAAAAGAATGGTAGGCGAGCATAAGTAGATGTCCTGAGCGACGCGTTCCTCATTACTAATCGTCGTCGATCGTCAAACTCATAGCTAATCTTCTTTCAACTTTACAAAGTAAATTTACTCGGCAGCCCAGGAGTTCACTTCTCGCGTATTTGTCGCAACGAATAAATACCGCGTGTACGGACGGAGTTAAATTGTCGTAGGAGCGAACGACCCCGAGTTTACGTTTTACTTGTTACATTATCGAAATTTCTCAAGTGTATGCGTGTGTGTGTTTCGATAGTTCGTGATCACACAATCGATTCCAGGGATCGCGCGCGATTCCTCCGCCGCAGGCGCATGATGAATATTGAGCCAAGTTAGGTATTTGTCGTAAGTATCGCGCGTGCCCGCGAAAGAACTGACTCGCGTCCAGTGGCACGCATTATTACGCAATGGCGTGCTCCGTGTCCTTACGGGCTGTGAAGTCTACGAAGCTCGCCCGAGGAGTCGCCGATCAAGATCAGCCGAGAGGGGATGAACGCAGCCGCCATCGATCGCGCGGAAACCATGGCCCACTTTGGCAAGTAATTCATGCTGCGAATTCGGCGCCCATTGATTATCGATTATAGCGATAATTACGCTATGGCGCGATCAACGCGACATGTAAACTGCAATATTGTTGTATTAATTATATAATAGGGAACAAATCATTTTTGAAACAAATGTTTAAAATGACAGTTGCTCGATGATCGATAACTGGAGGAATAACAAAAATTTGAAGAAAATGATGGAAATAAGAGTTATTTAATGGTTAGTGGGTCGATCATCGCTAAAACAACTGACAAAAGAAAGGAAGAAATAATTACAACGTAGAGACTCCCCTCATACAGCGGGAATATCCGCGTCGAAAAAAAAAATGAATGGGAAGCTCCGTGCTTGCGCCTGGTAGAAATCGGAGGTTTCGTTCTTCGCAACTACCATTTAGAGCTCATAATATACCTCGCGCAACCGATAATTTCCGCAGACGAAGTATTAATTGTCTTACACTGTCCTGTTCCTCGAAATGTACGTTTCTCTTCTTAACGACTGGACGTTGATGCTGCTACCATGGATTTTTATCTACAAGTGTAGTACGTAGTTCCGTTGTCGCAGCGGCGCTCGTTATGTAACGGCATCGACCTGAGGATAAAAGGCCCTGAGTACGCTTACGAGAATTTGATGAACGACGATGAAACATCGAAAAATATAAAAATGGTAACTTACGTATGTGCGCGGTTATCGCGCGTTGCGAGCCGGAACGATTTTTCTGCTGCTCCTTAATTCTGTCTATTTTCCGCCGTTTCGGCCGCGCATCCTGTTTCGGATACCTCCGCTCGACCTCAGAACGTTTTTTCGTTCGGTCGTAAGCCATTCACGTCCGGCTGTCGTCGATCCTTCCACCGATGTGATCTGCACAGGGACATCGAAAATTTAATAACAGTCATGGTAAATAATATCGAATTTTTCTCTACTTATGTCAGCATAATTCAGAGCGCGCGCTTGCTTCGAGCGCTGGCCCGAGGGAAATTTCGCGCAAATACGACTGGCAATTTTCTCATCGAAAAATTCTTTGTCATCGAAAAATTCTACAAAAATGAGCGACCAAGAATCGTTGCGCGGACTTTTCAACTTGCTATTCTAAAGCTTTGATATTTACGATTTATCATAGACAGATTGTAATAGGAAAATCCGAAACAACTAACAAATTATATTTTTCACATAATTATCTTAAGTGGCTTCAGAACGCACTTTCGAGCGCTTCGGTGGCACAGTGGCAATTTCGCGTACGACCGGATATTTTCTCGCGCATTGTCATCGATAATTTTACAAAAAAAAAAAAAAAAAAAAAAAAAAAAAAAAAAAAAAACGGACGAGAGTAGGAGCGCGGACTGTCGGAGTTTGGACACGGCCATGTTTGTCCGACCGAGCGATTTTCAGATACGAGAAATCACCGGAATTCGTTCCGCTTAGAAAAATCCAATCGAAAAGACAATGAACGGGAGCATCCGCAATTTTTTGCCGCCGCGACTTAACCTATCAGTGCCCGATGTATAACAAAATTTATGTATTTGATTGTCGCGTTAGATTTTATGATGGCAGGATTAAAGTCCATCCGGTCCAGCAAAGCGAACAAGATTAATTGTACTCGTAAATTCGTCATACTATTAATAACGCTCAAAGTACGACCCGCCGTAGTTGGAGAATGCCAATTTCACAAATAAAGTCGAGACAAAGCCACGTCTCCGAGCCGCCATTCCGTCTCCGATTGGTTCGCCGCCCCTGCATAATCATAACAAATAATTTTGTGTCATCAGAATCTGAAAATTTCATAACGATGTTTTTTATTAAATAAATTAGTAATTCGCTACCCACTCGTTGACTACTGTCAAATAAGTGAAAAACAATAACAGGTTTGAATGCACAAACCTGTTCGTTTATATCCCGTGTCATCAAGAATTTTTATTTATACTTTTGCTTCTAAAATACCAGCCGGATGGTTCCATCGGAAAATCGTTAAAAAATTGTGGACGCCTGCGAAAATAAATTGTAAAATGTACAAATTTTTCTTTCAACGTGTATACTCGAGCTCGTCATAATTCTCTCGTGCGCTTAGTCAATGAAACATTATTGTTGTACGAGTGAAATCGAGACAAAGGAATGTTTCCGAGCGGCCGTTTTGTCTCCGAAGGGTTCTGCGTCCGACTCAATATTTAACGGCCCATTCGCCAAGCCTGGTAAATTTATCATTGAGTCCCACAAAGCAACTTCGATGAATATTGCACAAGATATTTCTCGCACGGCTATCCTTGTATCGCTCCTACCGTTTATATTGACCTTTTTTTTATTGTGCGTATTCATACGGCCACTTATATTTGGTTATTCACAAAAAGGATATTCCTCATACATATATAAATACAAAAATAATCAAGTAAATATTTCGGGCTCATTAGAATAAATCAGATAAATGCTGTTTGAACTTAGTCCTCTATGCAGTGAATGGTATTATCGATTGTACACCTTGCGCAAGGTCAATGGATTCTCATCGATAATTTTACGTAAGGCAAAAAAGTTATCTCACAATGAACCTTCAATCTTCGACATCGCCTTCACTTCGTTCTCGTCCATACTGTGAACTGTGGAATTGGTCTTTAGGATAATGATTTGTTAAGGATATTTGCCGCAGCGGTTTCGCTAACACCTTTTCCGTTGTCGTGAACCTCCAGGAATGGCGGTCAATGGCGGTTTACTTTTGCGCTCGCTTCTGCTCGATTCCACCGGAAGTATCACATGACCCAGAGTGATGGTGCTGCTCCCGGTGTGATAATAGCGAATCACCGAGCGAAATTAACTTCCCGTTCTTTTCTCCCGACAGCTCTGCGCGTGCGTCGATAGAGCAGTAGACGAAAACTGGACGAAACATCTCCATTGCAATTTGCACAAGTCTAGTTAAGCCGATACAAGAAAATAACCGTCTGAAAATGTCAGCGTGGAGACAAGCCGGTTTAAAGTAAGTTACCTCACAGTCGTACGAACTATTTCCTTATATATTTTAACTGGAAATTCATTGACTTTCGTCGCTCGTATATATCAAGTTTATCGATCCGGAAAATTATGTAACCTATGAACTTAAGAGGGTAACACATAAATTAACACAAGACTTATCGACTATCTGTTGTTTTCTAACAGTGAGTTTACTATTTGAACTGTCAAAAGAACCAATGAATACCGGATGCAATTTTTTATATTCTCAGCTACGTCAACTACTCTCAAATTGCTGCGCGTCTTCTTCGCCAAGCGCTGAAGGCGGATTTAAGAGCAGAAGCTGCAAAGCGCGATGACTCCAATGTCAAGTTCACACAGTGGAAGGATGGCAAGCCAATCAGTAAGTAGCAATGTTGTATTTAGAAAGAAAAAAAACGCGAATATCAACTAGGAAAGACGGCACATTTACTTTTATCGCTGCGCAAACAAGATATTTTTCTCTGCGAGAATGTTTATTGTTCTACTTTTTTCCAGCCGAAAAGATGTGAATCATGTGATTCAGTAAGTTTGAAGACGTGGATGATTTTTTCTGTTTTTTTTACCTTTTTTACAGTACTAATACAGCGTGAAAATATTACCATTTGTTGGCATGATTTGGAGACAATTTTGATGTCTCGATGACTGAAACCATTTAAAAAGTTATCATGAATTTGAAATGAAACGTTATTATCAAATGTTTTTGTTTTATTCCCATAATATAAACAAAAGAATACTATTCCCTCTTTAACCTGCATCGCGATCGACCATGCACTCCCTTTAATCATCAAATCACAAACAGTTCAAGCCGCATGTAATGGCTGTTAACAAGTTCAATTTCCTTTTGTTTCAGAAGCCACATCATAAACATCACAGTTACCAGCTGATTGGTAGAAGTCAATGAAAGAAAAAAAATTATTATTATAAAAAAACTTCATCTATTATGTATATTCGATTGGGCGTGAACGGTACATGTACGCGTATTATCGTTATAATGTAAAATAAAATTAATCAAAAGAAGAAAATCGTCCAATCGGATTCTCATGTACACTTTTTCGTTTTCTGAATCAATGGCGAGTCATACTCGCGCTCAGTCCCCCAGTCGTCATCTCACAGCGGAGTTGTGTGCTTTGCAGTAAACTAAAAGAAAATCATAAGAGGAATTATTTTTTAAATTAAAAATGATTGGACAACTAATGTGTCGGTAAATGTATCGGCAACTTACTGATAAACTCGGAAACCAGATCGTTGTCACCATCGCCGCGCATAGTTCCTGTAATTTCCTCATTCTCCACCATTGGCGAGAAGAGATGCATAAACTCTGTACTGTAGGGAGGCGCGATAGCTTCGAGAACTTCGGTCACGAAATATCTAATGAGGGAAACATCGGTATCTCCGCGCTGCCAGCATTGTTTTATGTAACAAACAACTGGGACTACGCAACCTCTGCTGAGAAGATTTACCATTCGATCTATCAACATTTTTTTCATCTCGAGCTGAAAAGTAAACAAAATCCTCGATTAAATTATGTTGATGTGAGTGCTTCGTTTGTTATTTCTTTGGTTAAATAAAAGGTCAATCTACTTGAACGAGAATCTCGAGTTCGTCCTGTTTACTCTCAAAGAGCTGAACGAGAAGCTGCAGAACCTTTGGATGCAAAAGTGTATGGCAGCCGACGACTTCGTCGAGAAGCGCCAGATGAACAGGACAATGTTCTGTGCTAAGTTTGAAATACGAGGGCTCGGTTACTGTACACTCAACCCACCGGATAACTCCAACGCTAACAACAGGAAATCTGCAAACAATTAAAAATAATTCGTAATTTTGATATCAATATTTCTTTTTCTGGCGCTTGCACGTAACGTCACGCTTGCCGTCCCTGTGAAGTGAAGATAGATAGGCACTTTTCTGCATCGCGTGTGCAATAAATACTGCGCATCCGTAGAAACGCAAAATGGTCTTTAGAATCTTACCAGTGCAAGAAAGTCCGTATCTGTGCACACTTCCCGAAACCGAAAAGCATGATTTTCGTGAATTCTTTTAGGAAAAACTGTGCGAATATAATGGGTATAAAGGAGTCTTAACTCGTGTAAATACTGCACCGGTCTTCGGCTCGTCCCACTTTTTTACACTCGTCAAGATCTTCCTTTCCACGCACTTGCAATACAAATTGATTTTTTTTCTCACCGCAAGCATTGATAAAGCGTGTTTAGCTCCGCTATGAGCTCCATGGAACCCTTGTTGACGTTACATATATTGTGAACTTTCTCAATTGCTTGAATTGTCGTCTTCAATTCGTCCTTGTTTATCTTTCGGGAATTAGATTTCTTCGGGGTGGTCTCGCATACGCTCGATGCGTAAGCTAACAGATGAATGTACTTCGATTTATGTTCAGGATTTAATTTCACTCCCGGCTTGAAGAGGGAATCGACCAGTAACTCTGTAAGGCGCAAACAAAATTTCAGAACTGACTACTTTCCTCCAAGATAATTGATGGCCGTACAATGGACAATTACCCAAAAATTGAGGATTTCTGACGAGTTCAATCGGTGGCGGTTCGACGGCCGAGTAATAACGAAACAAAACTGTTATGTCCGCGGGATTGAGATTGTTCCGAGACAGCATTGACGCAAGGGCTAGACACGCAGCTGGATTACCCGCTGCACCGTTCAGCGCCATCGTTATCGGCGTCACGTCGTGACGACTGTAATTTTAATAAACTGTTTAAATACATAAATTCATTTAAAATCTCAGAACGTAGCTTACTTACTTTTGCTGAGCGCATTTTGTTATTTCCTGGGAGAGTCTCTTCATCATGAAACCACCTCGTGGCTCTTGCGCAAGAATTTGTAGCAATACTTGACTGTAAACGTATGTGTGCTGTCCATGGCATACCATTTTCTGTAATAAAAATTCCATTTAGTTACCCGGACAATAAACGCGATGCACGACGGCGAAAATTTATCGTATAAATTTCTCTTGTATCCTCCTGCCTTTACACCGAGGAACAGGGTTATATATTTTAACTAACGGCACACTCCTGGATACTCGATTGCCAGTCTTCGGTGTTCTGGAGAAATCCGGCTATCGCAGTTTTCAATACTCGTGAAAAGACTTCGATCTGCTGCGCTGCTGTCGATATACTGGTGATTTCTCCTTGGAATCCAGCATCGGATATAAGCTACAAGATAAAATCGCTTTTTAATTCCCAACTGCCCAGGGGGCAAAAGACGCGTGTTATGCGGTTAATGGCGATGGCATAACTTTGCCAGTTTTCTCTGAATGACCAAAACAGTTCTCAACAGAATTCGAAGAGCAGTTCCTCCAAATTATGAGCTGTGTCTTATTTCGGGTTTTGTTACGTTTCTTATTACCTTTATCGTAAAGTTAAGCATCAAGCAGTCTGGATACTCTTCCGCGAGTCGGTAAATTAGTGATCTCCACGTTGGATGTTGAATCATTTCTGTCAACCAGGCGGGTGTCTGGATGATAAAATCATTTTTAAATACGCCACCAACTTTTTCAATTACAGTCAAGGAATATAGAAAGATAGAAAGTAGAGATGCACACTTCTCCCTCTTCCGTGAAAATCTTGTCAGCTTTCTTAGGATCAAAAGTCTTGAGAATCATGTCCTTGAGATTGTTCTCCACCATTGCCTGAACATCAGTGACCTTAACTCCTGCAAGAATCAACCACTCAGCCAAGAGATTTGCCATTTGAGCACAGGCTGTATAATTTTTTGAGAGAAGCTCTATGACTTGCTCAGGATTGCCACCAGCCTGGAAATACCTGTGAAAATATAAAGTTGTACTCAAGCCGGTTAGAGAACTTTCGGAACTTTTCAAATATATGAAGAATGACTTGACCTCTTCAACTGCGTGAATATTCCAGGTTCCATTATGTAATCCGCAGTCTTGAATTTCTCCAAACACTGGTTGAGAACTTCCTGCGGATTCTCCAAACTATCCTCGCAGCCGATATCATCTCCTCTGTTCATGTCATCTCCCCAGCCTCCTCGATCCTCTTCGTACTCTCCTTCCATCTGTGCAAGAAAGATATGTTCTTGAAGTGTGCCGCAAAGGAACTACGATGTAACAAACTTACTTTTGGCATTGTTTGACAAATTGAATCTCGCACGTCTCAGTGAAAATACAATTAGTTTTTTGTATCTCAAAACATTTTACTCTGATTCTTGGAGAATGAAAGTCCAACCATCAACAATTCCCTCGAGTGTTTTGTAAACAAACCGCGTTTGAATTCTCGAACGGCCGCTCGTTTATCGTTTCGTCATACGATCAAAGGGAAAGAACCCACTATTACCGGAAAAATTTATCTATCACGATAAATATTTTATATCTACGCCAGTAGATCGAAAATTTATTTTTTTGTAAACTCCAGATTCGAGGTTATTCCAGACAGAGACCTCTCTGCCAAGGAAGTTAGACAGCAACATGGAAGCTAGACAGGAGACCAAATGATGCGCACGAAAAACGGAACAGAACATCTGGAGAGTAGACCTTTCCGATACTGCCGCATGTTGACGCTGCACGCAGTAAAATCCTACGCCACAATTTTACTAACTTCAGTGCCGCCTATGGCTCACTTGCAAACTGCTACTTTCCACAATCTCGTACTCTAATGGAGGAATGCTTTCACAGCATTTCCGTAATGATCACATGCTTAAAGAAATGGTATAATGTTTCTGTATTTGATAACATTTTATTAAATATGTCTAATGTAGTTATTATTATTATTAATTTGTAGCAAACAAATTATCAATTATAACAAAAAACATTGTTGATGTATAAACGTCCGAGTGTGAGGGCATCCACACAATTTTGAATAAAAATATGTGCTATATTTGAAAATCGAATGTGAAATGAAATCGCATTTCGGTCAACTTCAACCACGCTAATTTTTTTTTACACTCCTGCACGCTTATACAAGTTGAATGCATTAATATATATGGGCAACACGAACACCAAGAACAGTTATCGTGATTTCCTCTCAATCCAATTCTTATTACATTTATTTATTATTCCTTTCTCAGTGCCTTTGACATTCAATAACGTACAATTAACAAAGGACAGTAAATAATAAACACCACAGGTGTTGTATGTAATTTTAATTTTTATTGACATTGCATTTTTGTTTACAACGTGTGATGGATTACACCTTTTCTTTAATACGCAAGTAGATACATTATACAAGGTTTTTTTATTCATTTAGATTATTTTAATCGTCAGTACATGAATAAAATTCACCGACACATTCGGCGTTATAGCACGATTTTTCTTTATCAATCATCATCAATTTGACCAGACGAACGGACGATCGATATAATCGAAATAATCGCATGTCAACTACGATTATTATTAATGTAGTATCTGCTGTTATTTAACGCTCTCGCGATCGATTCAGTAAAAGATTCTTTAACACTTGATATTTATTATCAAATCGACTCGTGTGCGCTCCAAGAGTTCACAATGTGGCTAAGTAAATGCTTCATGGAAACGAGATCAGAGCTCATCCCATTCGTCACGGTAACCTTTACTCGTAGATATTTGTTTTCCTCTTTGTATATATTTTTTTTATATCATGACAATTCGTTAATGTGCGACAGTCCCGTATCGTTGTGCATTATTTTAATTCTCCACGGCTTTGTATTTTTTTTCCTCTGATTCGTATTCTTTCTTTTCACGAAATACATCGTTTAATAATAGTCTACGAGTATCGCATCAACAGCGTCTTGGGCGAGACCGTCTCGAATGAGATTCGCCGGCAACACCGGCGTCGATGAATACAAAAGTTTACAGTGAAAATTGAATAACTGCGCTACGCTAATGGTAAATGGTATTTTCTTTCTTCATCGGAGACTACTGTGCACTGTTCTCCAACGCGATTCCGTTCGCTTAATTGGATACGATGCGGTTCTACGGTGCCTAGATTTATTATCGAAAATTCTGACGGAAAACGAACGACTTGTCGGATAGGACAAGACTTTGTTCTTTGAATTTCTTTTGATTTATCTATTCACGCTATGTTACAATGCGATTATCACACCGAGAATCCATGTTCAATCGTGTCAATACTACATAAAGAGAGGTAAAGCACGAGCGACATACAATCCATTAATGTTTGATAGACGTTCAACGATAATAGTCGGAAAGCGTAATAGAACACACAGATAACTTGCTATCTCTTCATTTTTTTTGTTCTTCTGTATCTAAAAGATAGCCCCTTAAATTACGCGTTATGATGATATGGTGGTACGTTTAATTGCTGGGAGACTACTACACGTTTTTCAAAATGCAGATAACTTTGCTTTTACGCCATAAAAAAATGTCGACGGCCTCGTTTATCTATTTTCTTCCGGTTTATTTTTCTTTATTCATTAACGTGTGCAACGAAATGCCGCTGGTTCGATTATTATCTCATGGCTCAGTTGTTCATCTCATCGCTTGCACATCTTTAAACCAACAGATTGTACAGTTCCATCTAAGCAAAGTTTCGTCGAACGATTATAGGAGAATTTCTTTCAACTGGGGGGCATAAACATTTGATTTGCTTATTATATTTTGAAGAAGACACATGTATTATTGGGTGGGGGAGCGCGAAACGATACACCGATCGAATCGTATTTTGATCGTTTCACTCAGCATCCTCCGGGGGATAACGTTTGATGCAACGAATTATTTCAGTTTGATTCTTGTGCTCATTGGTGATGCATCGATGGAACACTCTCGACCGAAGATCTCGTGATTGCGATCTCGCGTGTCTCGTTGAATGAAACTTCAATGTTCACTGACCATTAGAAATTTTGTAATTACATATTCATTCAAAAATTAACAATTGTGTACCTACGTCCTCTCCCTTTCGATATTTCATGATATAATATCTTCCTTTTTTTGCTCTTTGCTTTAATTATCTTCCCTGTATGCGGATAATAATCTGACGCGTATAAATTGAGGCTTTGGGCTCTCAGGCTCGTTGTAATCCCTCGCTTATTTTTTCTTCTCCTATTTGTTTTTTTACATCTAATTATCATGGAACAACGAACGATTTAAACTCGTACATAATACATAAACGCCAATAGCGTCAAAAAGATGTACATCCAGTTTTATTTATTTAAATTTTTATCCCTTTAATTCTTATTTCGTACGTATTCTGTGTTATTTCCTTTAGATAACGATTAACGTGTTTGTTTTTTTTTTGTTTTTTTTTGTTTTTTTTTTTTTGGAGAACCACTAACAATTGGAAAGTCGAGTATTGACGAGCTCAGGCGATTCGTGCACGATTTTAACTCGATCGCGTGAGCGAACAACATTTGGCCACAGAAAGATTGGAGGATCCCTTAGACTTGATACATGCAATCGTCAACAAGGATTGTTATGCTCATTATTTAAATTGTACAATCACGGAGAAAACTTTCACGCGAATTTCAGACGCGCTTCTCCAAAAAAAATCTTATTTTCATTGCTGCTTTTTGCGATTCTATAAACCTGACCGGAAGTCTGCTGTATGAATTTTTGTTAGTTAATATATTCTGTATGATTTGCGATCGTGGAGACATGGATCTTGGATTTTTCATTGTCCATTGCCTGAGATAATTACGTTCCGCAGTCCGCATCATTAGTTTTTTTTTTTTTTTTTGGAACATAGAACTTAACTTTATGTTTTACAGCTTACTGCTTTCCAGTCTTCTTGTTTGATCGATCACCTGTAATCCGAAACAATCGTTATAATTTCAGTCGCAATAATTTTTCCCAAAAGAAAAAAACAAAAATTAGTGAATTTATACGAGTCATGTTCGGCGACACTCTTGAGTGTACTGACCTTTGTTAGCTTTTTTGATGTTGTTCTCCGGTTTACATCTCTTCGTGATGCTACGACGCGGTTCGCATGTCGGATCGCTGTTCTGTTTCAGGGTATCGACTCGTGTCATCGATAGATTGACGCATCCGCTAAACGTACCCTTATCGTACCGACACGCTGCACCCCCAGCGACACATGTAAACAGACAATGACAACATTTATCATTACCATCGCAAATGTTTCTTCGTCGGAAACGAAAAGAAGCCTTTAACAAAAAAAAAAATATATAACAACGTCCAGTACCTTTCTTGCACTTCTTCTGGATGGTCTTGACCTGCTCGCATGATTTGTCGCCCTTTTTCAGTGTAAGGCTGCGAGTCTTGGTGTTGGTCTTCGGGTCGCAATCGGACCAGGTACTCTTGGAGTATCTACAAGATGCCGGACTCCCGGATGCTGTTGGGACAAGAGAAGAAAAATAAAATTAAAATAAATTTAATGAATCCTTCCAGACGGAATTAAATTGAATTGGTCTCTATCACAGAGTCTCATTCAGTCGATGAGTACAGAGCTTCTCTTTGTATAGAGTCTCGATATTGCCTGATCGACAAGGATGAAGAACAAGAATGTTGAACGAGATTGCTTACCGAGACTCACGCTTCGTTACCCAAAAAAAAAACTGCTTACGAATGTATCAGCGCAATATCAGTTGGATAGAGGCGAAAAAGAGCGAAATGTTCTCCTCTTCATTATCGTTACTTTGATGTTGGGGCATTTTAACGACTCGATGCCCAGTACGATCTGTACGTTTGAATTTATCTTCTAATATTATTTTTGCAGTACCTCGCTCCTTGGTGCCGCGAACTGTCCGGACGAGAACCTCCTTGTCGTCCTCCTCCCAGAGATCCGATTCCGCAGACGCCGTAATTGCCATCATCGACAGAGCGACTCCCGTTACCATTATCAAACTCCACCACAGCTTCATTTTGAACCTGTGAAAGAAGATAACATTAAAAAATTAGGTTTGTAACTCGGTAATAATAATAATGATCTTCACTTCCACCCCACTATATACCCAGTCAGCATCCAAATCAGAAAGATTTCAGTATGGAGTCTTATAAAAAAGTTTTTTCAAAAGTCCTAATATGACGTCTTAAACAGTTCATCTTTCATAGCTCAGAATTCAGAGCTCTTGAAGAACTTATAAATAGAAGGTCAATTTTTTTACGTCTAAATGAATATCTTTTTTTGACCTCTTTTTGAAGTGCACATTATTAGCTCTTGTAGACATTATAAATAAGACGTCATTTTTATGACGTTACAAAGTATTTTTCTTATTCACTTCTAACTGAAGTCAAATTATTCACTATTTTACAATTCAAAATCGAGACGATATATTGATAATTTCTTAATGAATTCATTTTTATGTACTGTTTGGTGCATGCGCAAACAGCATAGATTTTCTAAAGATGCGCCGAATTGACTTTGCCCAGAAGAATAATATTTATGATATAAACAAAAAAAATCGATCGACTTTATCTAGACAGATAATATTCTTGAAATAAGAAAACATTAACTCTAATTTTCCTAAAATCTTCGTGACCCAAAGTAGAACCCAAGATAATTCATCATTGACCTATCAGAACCACGACAACGATAATATAGTCAAACTATAACGCACGTTACAGCTCCACGCCTTGAATAAAATGGATCTCACCGTCCGGTCGTTGTATGAGTATGGGTCGATAACTGTGCTCGCAAAAAACATACAGACGCGGCACCGGGAGCGAGTGTAATAAAACTCGAATACATAATAATAAATTGCGCTAGTGTTGAGGCCGGTGGCTGCGGGACAAGTTCCCTACGATGAATAAAGCGCCTATTTAAACTTGAGGACGGACCTTGGCTATGGTATATATACGGTGTACTAGCCGTATCGCGGGCATGCTATACTCGTCTCCGACACTCGTATGCGCGCCGGTCATAAACAGCATCGCGTACAATGTATAAGTATGCAGGCCGAGAGCGGGTGTTGTTAATTAATAGGGAAGTGCAGAGGCGGCGAAATTACAGCAACCATTCTGCATATGTATGCATATACACATACACTTTACCGCATATATATACATATATACGTATAAATATGTATGCATATATAGAGATACAAAAAAATGTATATATATAACTGAGGCCCGGTGGCGCACATCGTCCGCCGCTGTATTGTCGTTGCTATCCCTGGGCGTAAGATCTCCCCATGACGACGCCGTTTCTTTATACTTTTTTTCTTTTTCTTATTGTACCGCGCGACGAGAGAGCCGGACGAAAGAATGGAAGTGTAAGATATACATCCGGAGAGTTTTTTTTTGTCATATCGTACTCGGCTGCGTGAAGCATAAGCCACCACTGCACTTTGCGAAGGGAGAACTATCGAATGCTTCTTCTTCTTCCATTTCTTTATCCGCTACTTCTTCGGCTGGCGGTTCATCCGCTGGAGCTTGAATTACCTACCTCAGCGAGCTTCGTGTACCTCTTGCAGCCTTAATGAAATATCGACTGGTAGCTGCTTTCGCGATGGAACGACAACAGCGGCGGGTATGTGCCGGATGCAGATGTTGCAGCTCGTTCTTGCATTGAAAATTTTGCTTGCCAGAGTTCGGTGTGTTTGCCCTTGCTCAAACGAATTTCCAACCGACTGTGCGCGCTTGGCGGAGGGGGGTGGAGTCTGTTATGCCACGATGCCTCGTACGAGACGGTTTACGATGCCAGTAAATCTTTCTGCTCTCCATCTCCATCGGCTTCTCGTACGCCTCTTTTTTTTCTGCCTCCAGGCATCTTCTTCTTCGTCTCTTGTGGGTCCCCGACGAGAAGCCGCTCGAGTATCCTACTCTGAATTCTTTAATAACGATGGGACGTCTCGATTATTTATTCGGCCAATTACACAGTCGACAGGCTCGAGTAAAAGTCGCGCAGGGTCGCGACGATTCCACCGAGCGTCTTGCAATACCGCACATAGCTTCGTCGAGATCGTCACAGATGGCGGGGAAATCGGTGTCGAGGAAAGTGCCTCGAACGAGTATTCGCTCCTTTTTCCGTCGCAGATGGTGATGCTTTATGCTTTCGTGAAACATCAGCTCCACTCGCTCTCGTCTCAGGTCACATTACACGCGTACAGCGACGGCGTTTTTTTAATCACTGCCTGCTGGGGCGAAAGACGAGAGAAACGCATTTAATTGAGTGTGTTTGGACTCGTAGATTAAGAAAACAAATGTCAAGTGGCGGAGATAATTAACTCTAAAAAAAACCGGACCAACAGCCCATTCGGATACATCGAAAGGCTCCCGTCGTTGTGCAGTATCGCCCCTGCGATTATTCGTTCGATGCTATAAAAACGCTGTAGTTCTGTGTCCTACACTATGGTGCGTTGAACTCGCTTAAAGCGTAACGTCCAACAATTCTATAGCTCTGTAGGTCTGATTCGATCGCTGTAGGCCAACCTCGTATCCGCAATGTTTCTCAGAAACACACATTTTCTAGCGTTAGGTTCTTCCGATAAAACCTTCTAGGAGCTTTTTCTCAACTGTTTTTTGAGTCTCTCCGATACAGTTTTCCAAGTGTCGTTCCTCTCCGTCACAATTTTATCTCACATTTCGAGTATGCATATCTGAAGAAAAAAAACTCTCGAGCATTATTGACGTAACAAAAAATGGACAAACAATTTTTTTTTACTCCAACGATATTTCTTCGAGATCGTGAGCGAGTGTGATAAACCCCATCGCAGTACGATAGTCCTTTGTCTGCCGAGAGGAAGAAATTAAAAAAACAGCTTCGAAGCCTCGTGTCCGTCGCACACAGAGCCGCTCATAAAGAAGACCGAAGCTCCCGCTCTCTGGCGGACGATTCATCGTTCCGAATGCTTTTTTTTTTTTTTCGTGTTCCATAACACTCCATGATGCTTCTCTCTCGATACCACGAAAGCCGTTCCGCTCTCCAATCATTTAGCTCCCTCGCTTTCCACATATCTCCTCTCCTGGCCGTTCTCGGGAGAGTTTTTTTTTCTTTTTTTTTTCCAACGACTCTGCTATCCTTTCGTTTAATAATCCTGAAACTCCAAAACCAATATCGATGATTACTTATCGCTGCATTCCCGTGAATACCGCTCGGCGGAGGGGGGAGATCCGGCCACTGCGGTTCGATGCTCCGCGTTTCTCCTCGCCAAGCACATATCTAGATACACTCACCGATTAGCGTTATCTATACATGTGAAGTAGCTGTATGACCATCGAGTATATTTCAGCGGTGCTCCAATAGCATCTCGGGATCTCGTGGCTTCCCTCTGTCTCTCATTGATCGTTATTCTCTAGTAGCGAGAGTTAACTTTAATCTTTGTGGATTCAATTTCAATCGGATAGTGCGAGAGCCTATATATATATATATATATATGATATTACTGGCAAATTTCGTTTTGCTCCTCACTCTCCCACTTTACCCCGCTATTTTCAACATTACATGTACATTAGGGTGGGTAAAAAAAATAGATTTTTTTTTTTTTACAAGTGACACGGAAAAATGGGTTGCTGGACACCTTAAAAAAAATTCTCACCGAGCATTAGCTCTTAATTTTAATAGGAAGATCCTCCGCATTGCAGTTTTGTATTTTTTTCTCAGAAATTTTTCGAATATCTAATAAAAAAAAAGTTTTAAAATCCGTACACACGGAAGATCGACGATGAATATCTTTTGAACGGTGAATTTTATCGCCAGAAGCATAAGAAACCATTTTTATAGAGCAGTTAATTTCCAACGAAAATTTGTATTTGCGCATTTTGTGAAAGTCATTTATCGTCGAGTTACAAAATTCACAAATAAAAATGAAATTCGTCTGGAAACAATTAAAATCGAATCCTTGATATCTTTCAAACGATGAGGTTTACGGAAAAAATTTAAGATACCTTTTTTTGTAGAGCATTAAATTTCCGAAAAAATGTTCTCAAAACATTTTTCCGTTCAATCGATAAATGATGAGTTATGGATTTTTTCTATTGGACTGAGAAAAAAAATATAAAAATGCGATGCGGAGGATCTTCCTATTAAAATTAAGAGTTCATGCTTGGTGAGAATTTTTTTAAGGTGTCTAGACACCCATTTTTCCACGTCACTTTTAATAAAAAAAATAAACCATTTTTTTTACCCACCCTAAAATACATACATATATAAATAAATGAATATGCATATGTGAATGTAATGTTGAAAATAGCGGGGTAAAATGGGACAGTGAGGAGCAAAACGAAATTTTCCAATTGCATTAGAATTGAGAAGTGGGGCAAAATGAAATAGTGGGGGCAAAACGGGTTCAGAAAAAAAAACTATGAATAAGGAAAAATAGAACGTTGATGAGCGATTTGGAAATCGAATTTTTTTTCACTGTTCCATTTTGCCCCGCTATTCCATTTTACCCCGCTAATCAATGTATATGTTTATGTACGTTATATCGGCATTCGTATTCCACAGTGAATACGGTGAATCCTCCGTAAATCCGATGAGACTCGATGAGTGGATCGTTAGCGGGTTAATGGCTTCGTGTTGAGGGTTTCTTGCGGTCCTCGATGTCTTCCGCGAAGCCGCGACCTTAATCGGCAGTCCGGCGAGAGGTTCTTGCACGCGCGGACACCGCGCGGTTTCTCGATCGCGGGTCGCGGGGATGCGGGAAAATAAGCTTCCGACCGCACGGATCGTCAACAGCGGATTGGACGATCGACGATCCCGGCATCCCGGACGATCGTTTCCGTCGGTTCGCGGTACCGCGGGACCAGTTTTGTCACCAATAAAAATGTCTTCCCGCAGGGGAGAAGCGTACCAAGTAAGTCGCGCACTCGTCACTGTCGACGTTGAGAAATTCTCGGATGAACGGCGTGCATACCTTTCCGCTCGCGATGCCCGGGCCGCGGCCCTCGCGCTCGATATATCGACGATCTTAAAGGGGTTGACGGGGTTTTTTTTTTTTTTTTTTTTTTTTTTTTTAACCATAGTATCGGTAACAGATAATAATAGTAAGAGGGGTACGTTGAGTTATCGAGCGCGACGTCACCGAGTGCCGAGCTGCCACAGCGACTTCGGTGACTGGTTTTTCTTTTTTCTTCTTTTTTTTTTTTTTTTTAGGAATGGTTTTCAATTTTTTTCAATTTTTTTAATTTTTTATATTTTTTGTCAGGAACAACCGTGGAACAACCGAAGACACTACGGTAGTTCCAGGTCTCTTTTTACTCCGGGGCATGCGAGGGACACGGTGAGAGTATCTCAATTTCCGATCAACAGCTTTTATTGCAATGATTTTTTTTTTTTTTTTTTTGGAGCCTTTAAAAAAATCACTTTGAGAAGAAGTATAGAATATTCTGTAAATAGTTTCCCGGGGACACGTCTATATGTGTAGTTTGTCGCAGCGTGTGTTCGATTCGTTTAATTTTAATTATGGTTGCAACCGTGATTTTTTGTCACTGTCGTTACTGTAAAATGTAGACGTTGATCTTGGAAAATATTCTTCGTGGTGAAAAATGAGAATTTTTTTTTACTTCTGTTAGGTAATTTTTTCTCGGTGCGTTCGCAGCGAGCAAAGTTAAATTATTTATCAAAAAGTGATGGCTAATTATTTCTTATGAACAATGATGGATTTACAATAGGGGCGGTCAGGGCTAGTGCCCAGGGTGGCAAATTTTCTAGGGCGACAAAATTTGGAAATTAGAATAATTTTTTTTAGTGTTTTCAAGTTCCCAATAGGAATTTTTCATTCTTTCAATGAATAATTTATCGTTCAAGAAATAATGCAAGAAATCCAACTCATACATTATTTGTAAAATCAAAATTTGGTAAATCGTGATTTTTGCACCTCGAGTAAAAATTAATCTTCAAAATACCTTGATTCATTAATTTTCTTCAAGATTTGAAATGATTGTATTTGATTTTTTATCATCTGATACTGAAAAATGTAAATCTGGTTTTTTTGAAAACATTACAAATGTTTTTGAGTTATTCCTGCATTAAAAAACTCTTCAATTAAATATAGATTTATTGAAAGTTGCATAATTTGTTGATTGTTCAATTTTTTTAGAAATAAAATATCAAATCTATATAACTTTGAGTGAAATCTGGCAGGCATTGGGCAGCATTTTTCTCAGTGGCCAAGACCGGCAAAAATTTAAATGTAGCCCTGCTTATGGGCTTTCGAAGGGTATTTGAAATGAAGTTGGGTCGATGTACTAAGTTTTGTACGTGTTGAAGTACCAAATACTTGAAGTACCGATCACTGGATAATACTTCACTACTGGCGGGACTTAACGGTTAAAGTTTGGAGTACCGAATGCTGACTCAGTACGTGATACTTCAAAATGTACTTCAACTACTGAATGCATTTTCACAACTCTAATCCGAATGTCTAACCCACCCAAAACTTTAACTTTCGGACGCAAGATAGCTTACAGTTACTATCGGAACGGACATGTGTAACCCATTTAGATAACTCTTTAATACCAGATGTTTTTTTGACTTCAACAAGCACAGAGAGTCTGATCCATAGAACACGCCTGTGCAAACGTTACAATACGAATAATTCCGCGACTCTCTTAACGGTATTAAAAGTGACCTAAAATGACCCTAATAATTTATTTTCAGCATCGCCAAAGCTGCTGAGCTGACTGGCTCAAAGTCCGACGAACGATTCTCCTGATAAGCACCAGCGAATGACCCGAAAGGAGAAACCCATCTACGGCCCAGATCTGAGATGGGACAATTGCAATTGCTCGGTATCAAATTTCGCGATTAAAACAATGCGTCTGGTAACGAATCGTTTCTTCTCGCGGTTTCCCACATCAAGACACAAACGATAGCTGAAACTTCCCCGGCTCTTTCTACACTCTCAAACCCACCGAGAGTTCGGTCATAAGCGAAATGCAAATTAGGTCGAGCCACGGAATATTCAGCGATTCAACCTAAACCGACGAGGGCCGCAAAGTTTATTTTATTTTTGAAAAATATTTTTATCTATTTTTTTTCCTTCCTCTTTGCTTCTTCCTTTTAAACGAGGCATAAAGCGAGCTTCCCGGTCGTTGAAGCCGTTGAGCTTTTGCCCCGGGAATGGCGAAGACACCCGGTGACCCGTCTCGCGCTTCCGCGGCCACGCTGCGCGAGGCTAATTACCCCCTGAGAGAGAAGCGACGTCGGATGGCTAAAGTCGGATGGAGGGGGTTTTTATCAAAAAGTCGTTATACCCTCGTTACGGTTTTACTTAGCAAGTCGGGGAAACGCACGATGAAGCCTCGAGAAATCCGTGAGGCATCAGCTTTTACCGCGGACATATAAATTGTTGGAGGCGCGAGAGAAAAATTCTCGCATGCGTGAGTCGCCGGTCTCCTGGCTCGGAATCGTCGGTGAAACTGAGCGGGCACGGCCGGAGAGCTAACTCGAGTCTACGCTCTGAAAAATCGCTCTCCGTGTGCGGTTGACGTTCCTGGGGGTCCGCTTCTACCCCGAGGGACTAAGATGGAACGTTGCTTATATTAGATCTCTTCTCCCCGCGGCTCTCCTCTCTTCGTCTCGTTGCGTTCAAGGGAAGAAATCTCTCGGCGCTGAGAACACACACTGCATCCCGGTGTCAGCGCCAGGACGGACCGAAAAGTCCTCCGGCTACGAAACAAGGTCCCATATCTCCAAGTCACAAGCTTCTTGCTCGCAGACATTCTTATTCACCAGTTCCTTCGCTGTGTTTTTTTTCTTCTTGTACTTGATTCTTAAAATTAATCACAACTGTTTGTCAATGAGGGAAACGATTTTAGTAGAGAAAGCTTTTGCCTGATCTTGTGCGAGCTCGCAAGCTTCAGTCTCGTTCACGGCAAGATCTCGTTGTTTCTTCCTCGCTTCAGTGTCAGCCTCAGGACGTAATGAAAAGTCCTCCGGCTACGAAATAACGTCCCGTATCTCCAAGTCACACACTCCTTTCTCCAATAGTTTCCAGGTTTTTGTCATTCACCTATTTCTTCCATGTTCGTTCGTTTCTTCTTTCTTTCTTCAGCTCTCTATTCTTTCTCTTCTTATTCTTCCTCCTGCATTTGACTCTGAAATTGAATAATAACTCTTTGTCAATCGGGAAAACAATTTCAGTAGAGAGAGCTTGCACCTGTTCTTAGCCGAGCTCGCAAGCTCCAGTGTCGTTTAGGCTGAGATCTAGCGCCTTCTTCTTCCGCGATCCCCGACTTCCGCCTGTTCACGCCCGCACGTACTTTCGACTCGTGAAATGCGCACTTCCCGACACTCTCGGAACTTCAGCGAAGCTATTAACGAGAGGGTAGGCTGAATCGTCGTCCAGGTTTTATTGCGGAGTACGCGACCTGTTTTTAAAAAGAATATAAAGATTCTTAGACACCGACACGTAAGAACGTTTAAAGTCGAGAATAAAAGACCGCACCCCCGCTCTGGGATTGTCCGGAATGAAATCTCGACAGCAGCGCGTTACAAAAGCGAAATTTTTACCGTCGCGAATAAAACTCACGTTTCACGAGAGTGGGTTGAATCCTTCTCTCGCTGCGTTCGTTTCTGCCTATCAAAAAGAGAAAAGGAAGAAAGAGGAAAAAGAAAATTCTGCTATCTTCACCGAGGTCAGATATACAGTGCGAGGAAAATCCATCCGGAGCGCCCTCGTTACGTGGACACGACGCGAGAGGAGAGGGAGAAACAGGAAGAGTCAAAGAGATAGAGAAACTCTACTTTTTTTTTGTCTCTTCTCTCTGTTTCAACTGGCCTGGGCACTTCATGACGACTCTATTGTTAGAAGAGTGTGTTGGCCCCAACGAGCTCCGAGGGGTCTATGAAGCAGTTTCGTCGAATCATCGACTCTGGACCATTATAGACGAGAGGCAGAAACTCTCTTCCGTCCGTTAGAATTGATATTATATTCGGATAATAGTAACGAGAGCGAAGAATATTGCTGAGACCAGACGTGACTTTAATATAATAATTAGAAGTCAGATCGACTGGTCATGAAAGAGATATTTTTTGTGTTTCTTCGGGCAAAGAGTATTATTTCTCATTATTTCTTGCCGTACAAGAGCCCTTCGCTAAACTCAGGAAAATAACATTGTTCGATTTTCAGGACAGCCGTAGGAGAGCTCTTTGACGCACAGACGAACCGAGGAGACATTAATAATATAGAGATAAAAGCGGAAGTGGCAAGGAGACGGAAAAATTGAGAGAGAAGCAGACAGAGAGTCAACCACGGTACGGAGAGCAAAGGCCTCCGGCGTCGCCGGATTAATTTTAATGGTGTGCGGACTCAGTTCGAGCCTCCGCCCGCTGGCCTCCGCCTCGGCGACTAATTGTCAGTCCGTTTGTAGCGAATCTCCTCGACTTCCGGTCGCGGTCCACCCGCACAACTCAAACCGCGGCCGGACGATCCTTCGCGATTCGCTTGTTGTTTCAAAGCCCGACGACAATTGTTGTATCCACCGCCGGAAAGTTATCTCCTTTGTGTCCCTTTCGATCCGGGGAATTTACCCAATGCTTGGGAACAAATCTCAATGAACCGAGGGACAAATACGGAGCGAGAAATCAGCTCGTGAAAGGGAGAGAGAAGTAAAAGAATGAAATTGATCGATGTGGAAAGAGTGAATTAAGATGAAACGAGCTCGAACCGATCGACACTTAAGATCTCGAGGGTTTCACGAGGAGCCTGCTCTTTCCGTTTGAACGGTCGCTCCCTTTGGCGTCTCACGTGCGCAAATTTAAGAGCACCCTCGGGCCTCGTACGTGAGCTCGGAGCTTCTCATCTGCCTTCCGCAGCGGCGGGGAGGAGAGAGAGGGCGAAGGGAAAATCTGTGCGTCCGAGGAAGAAAGTCTTCTACGGCTTTCAGAGCACGCAGAAAGATAATCCCTCGCTCTCTCATCCGAGTTTGCGGTCGTTCGGGGGGGATAGAATAACTGTAAAAGTCGAGTGTAACGGGGACTGTTTTTCTTCCTTTATCTCTTCTCCAGGCTCGCTGTGGAATCTTGGAGGGCTTCTGGCTTGCTGGTTGCGAGACTCCGAATGCTCTCTGGCCACCACGTGTTTTCCTTGTCAACTTCGGCGTTTTCGAGAACGGGGCAGAGGACCTTGCCATTCCTCTCTGTGTTTGTTCTTCCCTTCGAGCAATATCTTTGTCCGCTCCTTCGTAAAAATTCCTCACTCGAGTATCCACCAGGTACCGAAAGAAAAACGACCCTAAAGACACACGAGAGTAAATTTCAGCGAGTTCTATAAAGTTGTATAACGCTCGTGTTTTGCATCGTGGAAACTTCGCTTGGGAAAGCTAACTCCGAGAATAAAATTCTACGAGTGAACCATGCTTCTTTTTGTTCTCATCCGAAGCCGTGCATCGATAGTCTTCTTCGGGGTCGGCAAAGGAAAAAATGTCTTCGTCGAGTCTCTCGGTCGACAGATGTAAAATAATGGGATCGACGATGAGGCCGCACAGTCGTCGAGGGTTTTTCTGCAGATCGAAGCACTCGGGGACTTTATACCTGGTAACAGTAAGAATAATTGCAATTATCCAGAGCGAAATTTATAGAAGAGAAAGAGGTGATGACGACCAACCGAGAATCCGTCGACGGTGTGAGCTTTGTGCACAGCTGCAAATGGATGGTGAAACCTCTGTGAGTTTCAAACCCCCCTCCGAAACGCAATCAGCCTGATGCACTCCGAGACCCGAAGCGATTCATTTGCATAGGTCCTCTTATTATATCTGTTATGCGGCGCCAAGGATTGTCCCATCTGGTCTTCTCCGCTTCGCTATCCTCTTCACTTCTTCCGTTCTTCGGGTTTATACGATGCCGTGATTCCGTCTTCTTGAAATTCTAATTCCATTATACCTCGACATACACTTTAATGATAACCCATCCTGCTCCCTTCCCTCAACCCCTCAAGAGCCCGCGAAAAACTATTACTATCCGTGTGGCAAAAGAATTTTCGATGTGCAGCCGCAGAGAGAAACTTCTGTGTACGTTGTGAAAAAAAAAGTTACCAGGCTTTTATATCTTTCTATATTTAATCGTGATGCGTATGTATTCGGGTCCGAGGTATATTTTTCCAGCGGTCATCTCGATAACGACGTTTATCTTGGCTCGTTGTCCTACATTCGCTAAAAAAATACACGACACGATGGGAATTCCAAGCTTGATTAGAATAAAGCATTATTTTGAGAAAATTTACACATCGAATCTTGCAAAATAATTCTAATCCTGAATGGAATCAAATATTATTTTTTTCGAATCTAAACGGTGATAATTTAAGCTTCACTTTATTCTTTTTAAATTTAAACGCCAACTATTTAAGCTTAATTTTAAGCTCAACTACAATAAAACTTTTTATTTTATCAACACGACGCCTAAAATACTTTATGATACAATGAATTTTTTGCTACCGCTTGCGACTTTTTCTCTCGTGGTATTTATTTGTTTCTGCGCGTAGAATAAATACGTTGAATTAAAGCTGTTTCAGCAAGGTCACTTATCGGGAAGTGAAAAAACCCTCAGAACATTTTAGCTCGATCGTTCTTCGGTACTGCTGTTTGTTATAAATTTAGACGAGGGCGATTGTCAATACTCATTTAAATAAGAGCGTAATCGCTGCGAAGAACCGTGGAGGGGAAGAGAGTGCTCGACGGTGGGAGCAGAAACAGCGATCTATCTATCGCTGCCAGCTCTCTCGCCGGCCGAGTGCGAGCTTGAACTGCGAATGCTTCGAAGGATAAGAATAGTGAAAAAAAACAGCTTTATTCCTGCAACGGGCTTGGAAGTAGGCTTACTTTTATGCAACTCTCTCATTCGTCCTAAACCCGCTAATATAACTTTTTTCAAGGAGCAAAAAAAAGAAATTAAAAAAATAATGAGCTCGAGGAAAAAATCGAGCTTATTTTCTATAATAGCTCGAGGGAAATTTGAAAAATTACTCGTCGCTTTTTTCCGAGAGTAAAAGAGAGCTCGCATCCCCCTCGCCAACCCTTTCGTACGGCGATCCCCGTTCGGAGAGTAATATTCCTCGTCCCATTGTTCACTGACCCGAATTCGGAATTCGCCAGTCGAGCGAGGAGCGAGAGACGGGGCCGGAGTTGTGACGGTAAAAAAAAAAAAAATGATGTGCCCGAGAGGAAAAAATTAAAAAATAGTCGCGTGGACGGAGATAGTAGCGTGATTCGTCGGCGTTATATCTCTCGAAGTTTCGCCTCGAGGATTCACCCGCGCGTTCCCAACAGCCAGAATAATTGAGTCTCCGTATCCCATTCGGCGCTCCCCGCCCGCCACCGAATAGATACGAGTCACTCCGTCCCGAGAAAAAAAAACACACACATTCATGATAATATATCTGTCGAAAAAAAAATAATTTTTTTTTTCTAAAGGGGTTGTTTGACGAAGGTACGGGGGCGGGTCTCACCCGGAAAATCAATGAAATCGCGTAGGCAACTCGACTCGGAGTTGCCTCGATACCCCCGTGCTCCAAAATTCATATATCCACATAACGAAAATAAATTATGCTTTCACTCACAAAAAAAAATTAAAATAAAAAAAATAACTCCCAATTTGTGCTCCAAAATGCACCGATAAGTAAAATCGTGAGATTTAATTTTTGTTTTATTTTTTTATGTCTTTCATCGCCATCGGCAATGTCTCTAATAATTATTTGGACGGTAGAAAGACGGTGATGACGATTTACAAGGGGTGGACTCTTGTACTCACCCTCGCGGTGTGTAAGCGTCCTCCGTTACGTTGCTCGCAAACTGATCTCCCTTCTGTCGCACGCTCAACTCGGCTGGAGCACCTTTAGCTGGGGGCGACAGTTCGATGCACGACCGAGGAGCCGATGGATATACGTCTCGCGAATTCTGTACAGCAGTTGATACGCGAAAAGCGAGAAGCGTCGGATGGATTCGTTCGACGGTACTCGGTCCAACTACCGTAACGCGACTGCGCTCCCGGCTAGCTCAGCTTCTCTTCGGTACCCCTTAACGTGCACTCTCTCTCCACGAAGTTCCTTCCCTCCGTTCTGGCTCTCTCCCTCTTCGGGCTTTATTCTCGCACACTCCACGCCGCTGCTGCCGCTTCCACCGTCCGTATTTTCCGAGCTTTCACGAACGGGCACGACCATATTTTACCCCATCGGCACGAGCAGCGATAGTTTTCTTCTCTTCTTTTTCCCTCTGTTCTTCAAACGAGCGGTAGTTACTGCAAAGCCAACAAAATAAAATAAACTAAAGCTCCGATAGAGGGAAAACATTTTTTTACAACTTTAATCCTAATTATCGATGGTACTTTATATATATTTTTTTCCTTATCATTACTGATATACTTATCAGGGTTGTACGTTGAAATCCTTGGGCGTTCCACCGTCCTCGTTCAACCCACACGACCACTCTTCTGTGGGCTAACGTAAAGTTTTTTTTTTCTTGTGATGCCATCCAACATCGGAGACGAAGAATTGCTCTTGATACGACGCCACTCGTTGATCTTGATGGCCAAGCAGCTGTCGAGTACGGTACGACACCGAAGGCGACAGTCAGGGACGGAAATCATGCTGGCATTAACACAATTAAATGGAATGATTGTCGTCTGAGTTGGTTGACATCTCGTCCAGAGAGTACCGAGGCATTTGCGAGTCTCTTCTCACTCTTCCGACATCGGTTTTATTTCGGGTCTCCGGGTGTGCCGGCTGGGATACAGGCCGACAACGCTCCTCTTGTTTCCACTCGGTGAGCATAACGTAAAACAGCTTCGTCGGTGTGCACCGACAGAGTTGAGCCACTCTCGGATCTACAAGTTCCTGCGTGCCTGGCAAACCCGCAGTACCGTCCCCGTCATCTACTCTCTGGTCCCCGCAATTGCGAAGGAAATGAGATCAAGTTTGAGTGATTGCGGACAGGGCGTCGAACAGTGAGTTAGAACGACAGCGATCTCTCAGTCTCCTCTACGTCATCCATCGCACTGCTGCTGCTGCTTCTGCTGCTGTGTATCGTCGACGATCAATTCCGTTGATTCTCTCTGCGTAACAGAGAAAATCTCCGACAATCGGTCATGTAAAAACAGACAAAAAAAAAGGAAATCATAATTAACAATGATCAACAAACATTATCTCAATGTTTAAGATTGCTTTCAAAAATAAACATTTATTTCAAAAAATGAATGCTTACGAGTTGTACGTAATCCTAAGATCTATGAGCTCTATCCTATAACACCGACTGTGTTTAGGTAAATCATTCCTTCACAGCGACATTTTATTTCATTTTTTTCACGCGCTCATTCATTTAGATTGTTTACAAGATTCTTAGGTTTTTTTGTTGTTTTCTTTTCATTTACGTCATTATGCCATTTCAATGTCGCTCACTTTATATGACACAGCATTATAGTACCATAACGCATCGTTCGATCCGCGCGTAGCGAATTTTTGATGCTTTACCGATTTACACGATCACATGATTCGTACGCGTACGTATATCTTTTTTTCTTATTTATATTACACACTCGAATTGTAGCTGCCGGACGAAAAAATCTCTCACGATTTTCGTGCGTACCGACTGACTTAAACCTCTTACCAAAATCGTTCGAGCGTCTCTTTCACTCTCTCTCGCTCTCTTTCTCTCAACACCTTCGTTCCCGCAACACATCGCTTTCCGTGTGTTTTTTCATTAAAATAAATTAAAGAAAGAAAAAAAAATCTATATCACTTCCCATCTGTTTTCGACAAACGTTCTTTTAATCATAGTACCACTAAATGTTCATATCACATTCATGGGTTCCTGATGTAAACTGGCCTCGCGATTTTTAAACTTCTAGGCCGTGTCCTTCGACGATTGAACGAGCTCGCCAAACGAAGTCTCCAGACACTGCCGCAGCTCGGCGTAACTAACCAGGAGGACGGTCTGCTCGTCTCGGGACATCAGACATATCTGTTCGAAAATATAAATAAAATCATTTTATATATACACGTTATTTGTATATATTTTTTTTCCATTGAATATTGAATTTATTGAATTTACCCTGTCGGGTGAGCCGCAGTCGAGTTTGTTAAGACAGGAAACGACGTGTGCCATGTCCAACCAGGGCCTACCCTCGCCGGTGACCTGATGAAAAACGTAGTCCCTAAATAATTTGAGCATGTACCGATCACCAGTCTCTGCCCACGTTAGTTCCATATTAAGTTCGGGCCGTTCGTTAACCGTGGCAAGTTTAACGAGTAACCTGAACAATCGGCCGTTCTCGAGTTCCTTGGCAAGCTCGTTCTCGAGCACGTCTGAGCGGAGCTGCACGGCATCTAATTGCGTGTAAAAACGCGCGCCAATCATCGGCATAAGATCCGTTACACTTTTTCTCGCTTGATCGGAAAGCAAATATCTGAAAAAAAATATCGAAGGACAAGCAGTCAGTCGACAGATTGAGCAATCGGCTAGCGAGGATATTTGAAACAGTCGCGTGTGAAACTTTCCACAGAAAACGTTTATGGCATTCTTAAGTGTTATGAGGTAACTGCGGCAAACAGAATCAATACGATATAGTCCGGTTGCCCGGTAACACATATGCGATTTGTTAGTGAAAAAATAATAGTGGAACACTTATAGCGAGGCGAACTCATCAACGTTTATAACTGATTGTCTTTTCACTCGTACGCAAATAGACGCCGAAATGACCAGACTGAGAAGAACACAATGATAATGTACATGAAAATACAATACCGATTAAAAAAAAAAAAAAAAACAGTAGATGAAATATAGTTGATCAAAAAGTATACAAACAGAATGAAGTTTCGGAGATCGGTGGAGTAGGAACGTGCGACGAGTTCGAGAGAGGCTTGTATGTTGTCACGATGGACGGCAAGAAGGTTGCGACATGCTAAGGCCAATACCAGCTTCCCCAGAGCTATAAGATCCTCTTGTTGATAGTGAAGTATGAGGGATAGAGGATTAGCAGCGTTTCCGTCGAAGGTGACGACGTCTGGTACAGCGGCGCAACTCAGACGTAAACGGGTACGCGAAGTCAGCAACACTTTCGTCGGGTCCAGGCATCTGTATGCCACACCTGCGGTCACGGAATCTCGAGATAAGAGAGATCTTTTATGTTACAATGACGGAAGATTTGATAAATTGTATTTACGCACCGCCGGCGTGTATAACGCGAAGTGCAGCGGTAAGCTGTATTATGTAACTCCAGATTACGTTCTCCGGCAGCATGCTGCTCTGTTGCTGTCGAAGAATCGTATTTTTCGTGTGGCTGTAAGGCCGCGGTGCATTCGGATCAGAGCAGAAAGGATCCGCGTAGCCGTTGAGCTCGGAGGCGGAGAAATGTTTGTTCAGGAGCGTCTCGGAACCCGGATGATAGTCATAGACGAATACCATGGCTGTAACGGTGCTTATTCAGTAAAAAAAACAAGAGACATTTTTCGTTTACGTCATAGCGGGCGTGAAATACTTAGCGGATTTACGGACAATGATCACCAAAAGCTTTGGTGGTGAAAACTTCTAGCAACTGGACCAAATTCGTGTGCGACAGCCGTTTCCACATGTCGACGAGTACCATGCACTTTGTATTGCCCAATCTGAAGTCTGTTAATGTATCCGTGTTTTCACGATAATCAGTTTACGGGTTAGTGATCGACGAAAATAATTCTTGAAAAAATTCCAATTAAAGATATTACCGTGAACTCGTCGAAGACAGTAACGCTGACCGTTCTTCAGGCTCGTGGCTTTGTACGTCGAAGTTTGATAACCCAGTATGGTGGAAGCCGGTTTGTGGACTGGTTCCAAAGGGCACAGCTCGTGATAGCTGTCCACCTCGGCGGGCAGATCAGGAAATTGTGTCGGGTCAGGCTGCGTCATGGTCAACGAATTCTTGTGAAGTATGTCCATGCGAAGACCGACGCTGACGAAAAAGCTTGGACTCGCTTGCGGCGGAGGAGTCGTTGGAGCCGATGAACTGTTGGACGTGGTTGGCTTTACAGGCTTGACGGCTTGAAGATGAGCCGGTGTCCCTGGATAAACGTAGTTCACCTGACCGCCCCCTACGTTCCCGACCTATAGAGGAAACAATAAAAAAACAAAAAAAAAAATAAGCGACATATCATTGGGTAATTTTCCCACTTCGATATCGATGCGAATGTTTAACAATCAAAGTAACACGACTCACGGGATCCTCCTCGCTCGTGACCGACTGCTCGGTCGCCGCATTGCCAACGTAGAAATAAGTCGTTCCACCGACATTCTCCTGGGAATGATAGGAATTTGTAAATAAATTCGGTGAACTGCTGTTGCTACCGGTGAGCCCCCTTCCCGGCACAAACTCGGGACTCGCCGTCGCCTTCTTCTGAACGTCGAGCGAGAGATTCGATAAGTGTTTTGTCACAGCATTTGCGTTCAACGTTGTAGCGGGACTCTGACGATTCTGTTTAAGTAAATTGGATAACGATCGTTAGAGAAATATATCGTGAAATATCGACATTACGCGCGATGTATTAACAACTCTATTAAGATTTTAATTATCCTACCATATAAGTAGCGAGTTTGGATTCCAGTGGAACTACGTTCGTTTGCGGGCTGTATGGAACGAACATTGATGGATCCATTTTATCCTAGGCTTCGGCATTTACCGCCGGTGCTAGTTTCTGTGCCCCAAATCCCACGTTTTGCTTACGAATCTCTTATCAGAATCGCTTCAGTGGTCCCAGTCAGAAATACACAATCCAGTGTCAATTCTCTCCCAATGCTGGACAACGAAGAAGTCGAGGATTTTTTTAAGGCTGCCGACGTTGCTCCGATCTGAAAGAATTTAATTGTATCTCGTGAAAAAGAAAACAAAGATTGCAGTCGCCATGAAAGATTGAAAAAGAATTGTATTATGTAACTGAGCTTGTTTGCAATAAATTGTTGAAAGACAAGTTATGTCCGGCTAGGGAACGACGTATGCGTTGCTCTCTCAATGTCGAGGCAATTATATTTTCCGGCTCGAAGATTTATTCTCTCTAACCAAACAACGAACGAACACAGTGTCCACCGATTGTCCAAAAAACAGATGGGAAGCATCGGTATGACAAAGAAGTAACCCCCGCACACACCGACGTGCCAATAATCGCAACAACAAACTGATAAACAATCGCGTGGCAAACGACGCGCGCAAATACACGATCGAATGTGGGAGGGAAAAATCCCCTAAATATTGATGTAATTCGAGTGTCATAACGACGGCGACGTGCGAAAAGGAAATTCGTAATGCTAGGAACGAGTAAAATAAAAACGAAACAGAGCCACCACAAGTGGACGCGTACGAGCACGGCAATGGCAGCTGATTTTGACAATACTCCAAAAACTCCAAGGACTATAACCTTGACAGTAACGAGGTTCGTTCGGATGGACGGAGATTCAAGCCGATTACCGTTTAACGTGCGAAAGCTTTTCTAACAGCTGGACGTGGTCCGAAAGAGACGACGGGGTCGCGGAAAATTTGATGCAACGGCAGCATAGGGTACGCGTACGAAACATAACCCATTCGGGCTGTCAGTGACGTAGCGTCAATTGGCGGAGGCGCGAAAACACTGCTTTCACTTTCCAATGGTAATTTTTTTTTTTTTGGTGTTCTTCCGAATCGTAGACGCCAGACTGGGAAGGACTTTTATTTTCTGAGTGAGTATCTTTTTGAACAAACTAATGAATCTTACCTAAATAGATTATGCGAGATGTTCGATTCCTTGACGCAGGACAAAGGAGAAAGCACAACCAATCCGATGTTGCGTGTTTATGGTGGTTCTCCCTTTGGTCCTTCACTCGTCGGTAGTCGCCGTCTCTGTCGGTACCGTCGAACGATTTCTCCGTTCGATCGCGAAACGGGTCTCCCTCCTCTTTTATTTCGCGGCACGAGAATCACCAGCTGTGATGTGCATTTAACTTCTTTTCGGAGTACACTAACGTCCGACGAAGAACGCTGGGGCCACGCATACGAGCGGCGTTCGTTTTCGCGGATTGGCTCGAGTTTACTTTGGCGCAGTTGTATCTCGCTCCGGAAATCCCGACGGCCTTTCGACCAGTCCACCAGAGTACGCTGATACTTATTTTAAAAAGCCACTCTCATTTCCTCGAAATTTGTAAATTCGGATTGTTAAAGCATATGATAGATTTTTTAATTCCGGCCTCGCCGAAACGAAAAACGGATCAACACGTGAAGAGCCAGTAATGAAAATAATTTAAAAAAAAAACTAACTTCGATCGCTCCCATTTAAGTCTGTTCTAAGCAAAACACAACATTTGTATGATTAACTGCCGTATATATATGTATATATATGTATATATACATATGTTCTTAATCAGAATGTTTACAAGCGAGGCGACATCTTCATGAGTAAAGGTGTTCGGAAATCTGATAAAACTGTATATTTCAATGAAATAACCAAAATCGAGACGCAGCTTCTTATTGAAATGAGTGATGTGAGGTAACTTACTAGTCACTCGCACATTAATTCATGCACAGTTCTGAGAAGTCACAACGTATTCATAGAAATATTCAACATCGAAATGAACCATGAAATCGAAAGACATCGGATTTATACAAGTTGTATATTTTTTTTTTTTTCATCCATGTACAGAGACATTTCGAACAAATTAATCATTAATCGAGTATATCGCATTTCGACATACCCGGAAGTCCGTTGGGGCATCAGCGCGCGCGGCAATCCAAATCTTTAAACGAATAAAAAATTGCAGATCGGCTTTATTCATACACTTGCGAATTTCGTGTGCAAATCACGATCAGTCCCATTGCACCATTGTTCTTGAAAATTGATCCCCTCTTCAGCCTCTTATGTACACTTTCTCGTGGCCGTTGTTACGAGAATGCGTCTACCTTCATATGATCGTCTCAATGACGAATGGTTTCAGAAATTCTACGAGTAACGAAGTAATGGTTTATAATATTACAAGGTATATGCGGGCAGTGATGAATAAAAAAATGCAGTCGTTTCGCAAACATCGTTTTTAGATCATTGGCAAGTTGAAGAATGATAAATGCTACCGGAAGTAAGTACAATACATAGCGATGAATCAGCAGGTGCCAACTAGAGTAAGCTGGTCAATTTATCTTGACGACTTATAGTTTCATCCACCTTTACCCTTAATCATTTTAATGTACTCCCAAGTCGTGTGAATAATAAATCAGCAATTACATATTTCTGTCCGGCAATAGAAATATTTGAAGGCAGTCCTAAAAAGGATAGTTTTAGTGTTCTCTGAATGGACAATGTCGAAACGGTGTACGTCACTCTCGATATGACATGACATGAAAACAGTCGGTTTTTTAAGTATTCAGCGTCGAGACGCTAAAGCGTCTCAACGCGACAGTGTCTCG
This sequence comes from Listrodromus nycthemerus, assembly GCA_963978505.1. NCBI lineage: Eukaryota > Metazoa > Arthropoda > Insecta > Hymenoptera > Ichneumonidae > Listrodromus > Listrodromus nycthemerus. The sequence goes on from OZ021681.1 coordinate 17,530,451, forward strand.
ACGCCAAGTACTTAAAAAAACGACGTTCTTAAAGATATTTTTCCGATGGATCGCGCTGTTTGAGACGTGTTTCCGGTAGAAATTTATTGAAAATTAATTGAATTCGATGGGCTAATTTATATTAATATGCGCGCAGATTTATACTAATAACTAAAGGGACACGAGTCGCACAAGCACATCCAAGGATTGATCGATATATCTACACTGAATCTGACATGATTCTGGCACATTGTTACAGCCGAACTCTCTTATAGCTTAATCTCAAATACACCCAGAACGAATTAAACTAGAGTGCGAATAGTTGGCGATCGAATTCTCTTTTTCAATATTTCCGTGAAGCTATTATTGTACAATGATTTCTTAATGATACCGATTAATTTTCATTCTTTAAAGCGCATCGCGATCGCCGTACTATATCTTCCAAATAGCTCAATGAAACTTTGTGAAATTTGTGTGACACGTACGAAAGGTTTACGTGTCTATCCGAGTACTTCGTCGAGGTATTTTATTCAAGGCCGGCCATGTGCTGAACAGCGTGCACATCGCCGGAGTGTTTCTACTGTATGCGAGCACAGATGATACGATGGACGATATAGGCCTGTTACGTATATAAAGTATAGCTTTCAACTTTGGCATCACTAAATTATCCCATTTCCTCGAAACCTCTGTCAACTCAATGGAGCTTAAAATTTTGAAGTTCGATGGTACGATGGTGGTGGTCTACTCGCGTACTCGTTTCGATATGAATAACGGAAGGGAACGGTTAAAAATAATAGTTACAGTCGAGACAAAAATGCAATGCTCCAACTCCCGAATAAGGCGAAGTTATTAACGGTCTTTAACTGAAAATTGTTCGCGTGTATGATTCAGTGGTTGTGCATAAATTCATGATAACTTTGTTTTAACTGAAATTTTAGTGGCTAGAGAATAAACGTGGGGGAATTCATGTACAACCAAGTACACGATACCTAAGTACACCAGTACAGCCATTGTGAGGAAGAGATCGAAAACTGCCGGCTTAACGCTGCAAAAAGAAAAGCAATGATTCAGTAAGATTTACATCACGCGGCCGTTTAATCAAAGTACAAGAAATATGCATACCTGTACACATTCATGGTAGTTTTCGTAACGTCGTAGAATACGAACTCGGGATCGCGCTTGTCGGGAGTGTGAAGCGTGATCTTGACGTCACTGAGATAACGGGACATTGCTTCGTGGAGGGAATTCACTAACATGTCGTTCTTGTCGGCTAGCAAGGAAGCAGCTCTCGGTTGGGAAGTCAAGTAATTCAACCATAGCGATAAAGAGTCTTTCGAAATAACCTTTGAGAAAAGAAAAAATATACCAATCGTAAAAATAAAAAAACTCGACATTTTCGTACGTCAATTACTTGAACGTTAATTTAATTCCTTTTACCTCAGCATTTCCGAATATGTGATTGGCGCTCAAGTTGTACATAAACTGAGCCAAAGTCTCGGCAACGATCTGCGTGTGTCGGTGCAGTCTATCGAATTGGCCACTTTTTGTTGTGTCGAGTATAGACATTCTGCTCGGATCGTCATGGCTCTTCAACGTCGACAAGGTCGCAGCCGGTAATCTCTTTATACTGTACCTCTCGTGCTCCCATGCCAGAGTTTCCTCGGCGAGATTAATCTTTTTATGGATGCCCTCGACCTTAACGGAATGTAAAGATTCCGCTACGCTCTCCAGGTTCCTGTAGAACAATCCGCCCGAGGAATTTTCTTTCGGCGGCTTCGATACGTGAACGTAAAGATTGTCCGACGCTGAGAGAGAATCCAAGCAGATGACGTAGGCTGCATCCTGAAAAGTTGAAAGGTATAATAAATTTTGCTGGGTTTTCTTTCCACTCAGTCGAATTACAAAAATCAAAAGCGTAATTCACTTGAATAATCGATCCCTCGATTCCGTCGAGTTGATCCTCTAGCCACTTTTTGCTGCCCTGATAGTTCAATTTTCCAGCTCCAGTCAACACGAAAATCAAATTATAGTGTGGCCTCGACCGGCTTATAGCGTAAAGAGTCGAAAATATTCTGGCCAACTCAAGTAGCATTGCGACACCGGATGCATTGCTCTCTGCTCCAAACGATAACTCCTGTAATATGACGAGAAAATCAGTAATTTGCGATACAACTATGGTAAATTGAACTTTTAGTAAAATTGGCCCAAAAAATATACTCACTGGAGCTACTCCAGCACTGTCGTAATGCGCGACAAGTGCTAGCGTTGGGATTTTCTCTTGCGCTCCCGCACCAGTCAATTTGCCATGCAGAGTGGCGACTTTAGCATCGGTCTTTGCCACCGCCTGACCGGAAGCGACGACGACTTGGTAGCCACTGGCCGAGACGGAATTTATCATTGCTTCCATGGCGGAGCTTTTTTTGTCATCCCCCGTAAAACTGTGGGTAATGTCGTCCAGGATAACTTGAAGATCCGCATTCCAATGTGTGAAGTACACAGGGATCGTTGTTTCCGGACCATAAATCATGGATTCTTCCAGTGCCATGATGTGCTGCAGATTAGGAAATTAATGATGTTAATGATGTTGAACAAAAACCAAAGAATCCATCGTTAATGATGTTAAACAAACAACCAAAGAATTCGGTGTCATATTAACATTATTCTGAAATTTTAATATAGTTACTTGGCTACCAGAATTCAACTGTAATCTTTAACGATTGCAGATTTAAATATTGGATTAATACGGTATACACTGTAATGTATGAACTATGTATTACCTGTTCCTCTTCCCTGGACAAATTATTTATATCTTTTGGCAAGACTATTACCAGAGCTCCGGCTCTGCTCCTTACGGACTGAAATGCATCAGGTGCAAGATCCATGGCTCTCACTATGACGCAATGTCTTGACGTGCTCCACCCGGTCATGGAACGTGCTTCCAGAGACACCGCAGTACTCCGACAACCTACAGAAAATATTGTATTATAAGAACAACGACTCAGTGAACAGAAATATTCCAATGAGTGCAACATACCATGGGGCATTCCGTGCAAGTCATACTGATGCATACGATAAACCGGAAAGTCGTGAGTCGCAGCAACGGGATTAACCGGCGAAATAATAATAAATATCGGCAGAACTATGAGTAAATAGTAAGGTAGATAACCGCGACAAAGTTCGGCGAAACTATCACACTCCTCAACCCACATTTTGCTTTGTAGTTTGTGTCTTATAAAATCAATTATTGGAAAATAATCTCATGTGTCGTTGTTTCTGATCCAGCCAAGGTTCAACACAGCACAAGAGAACCTAATAACGTTACGTGATCCGTAATTAAATCACACATTTCATTATTATTTCACATGGATTATAAGGATTATGAAGATGCGATAAATTTATTAAATTTCACCGATGTTTAACCCGAATACGAATTTTGTTGAACGAAACTCATAGATGGCGCTTAGAGATTGTTCTCGAACGATTCATCACGTGACACACCTGCATTTGAAGTGCGTACGCCGCTGGCTTTATTGCCGATACGATATACAGAGGTACTAAAAGCCGGTACATCGGGCATCAAGTTCATAGAACGGCGAAGTGCCGATTCATCGAGATTTTCCTACTGGAGAAAAACAGTGATAGTACATTTTATGGTCCCGAGTAAGTTAGTTGAAGAGGTACCGTGATAGACAAGTGAAATGGGGAGTAGCAGTTCGCGCAAGTGCGACATGTGCCGCAGGTGTCAACAATATCGTGCGCATATTGCTACTTTTTAGTTATATATATTAGTTATACCGTTCGTAACTGATAGTTATACCGTTCGTAACTGTATCCCCTCTAATTATAGGTTTGGTCTCTTCATCACGGTGAATCATCATGTCGAGGATCTGTCAATTATCGATACAGGGGATAAGGAACTTCGATGGTGAAGGCCAACCATCAAGGATTAAATTTTCACGTCCATTGACACTGATTGTCGGGCCTAATGGCACTGGTAAAACAACTATAATCGAGTGTCTGCGCTATGCTCTTAGCGGAGAATATCCACCTGGTTCTGATGGCGGAAAGGCATTTATTCATGACCCGATATTGAAAAAATCACACTGTGTAAGTGGTATATTTCAAGCTGGAGTCGAAACTCAATAAAATTGTTTCAATTTATTGTTGTTTACAGGTACAAGTTAGAGGCAAGGTCATGGCACAGATTGCAGACTCCAAAGGAGAGAAATTGACGATCAGTCGAACTGTCCAAGTTACACGTACTAATGACAAGTATGTCCTGAAAGTCATAGACACCTCATTAACATCAACGGATAAATATACAAAAACGGTAATACAAATGATTTCCGTTTACTGGAAGCGTCGATCTCAAGCCATTAAATAAAAAATTCGAATTTTATTCAATATCCAACTTATGTTTGTTGTAGAAAATTGGACATCCAAGAGCCGACGATACAAACCTCGAAGTAATGAGTCGCATGGGTATTTCAAAAGCTATACTAAAATATGTGCTCTTCTGCCATCAAGAGGATTCAAACTGGCCATTGGAACAGGGACATAAGCTGAAAGAGCGTTTTGATGAAATTTTTGAAACTACCAGGTATAACAAAGCCCTGGACTGCATCAGGAAAATAATGAAAGACAAAAAAGTTGAGATCAAGCATCTGGTGAAGGAACTACCGCATCTCATGACAGTCGTCAACGAAGTAAAGTCCAAAGAAAGGAAACTTGAGGAATGTAAAGGAAGAATAGACGAGACGCAACAAAAAATTCAAGACCTTACGAACAAGCTCACACTTATTTATGATCGTTTAGAGCAGATCAGAGAGATAGAAATAAAATACAGCCAGTGGCACTCCGACCATGGTCAGTTCTCAAAATTATGTCATTGGTGAGAGCATTCTTATGATTTTTATTATTGCAGGCAAAAAGGAAGTAGAGTACAAACTTGCGATGCGACAGATTGCGTCCCTGAAGGAAAATATAAAAGATTTGTACGAAGGGTCGACAGAGACATTGACTAACGAAATAGCGTCTTACGATGACATTCTCAGTGGCAAAAATACCGAAATCGCCGAAGTAAGTAAACGTCTCAATAGTTAAATAGTCGATGTCTATCAAAATCCTACCATAGTTGCGCGAAATTAGTAAACGTGAATGATGCATTTGTTTTCGACCACTCTGAGTAACAATTCTCTTACATTGCACTGAATCACGGCTTAATGTCCCATTGTTTTTGTAATAGCTCGAACGCGAGTTACGAGAATCGTGTGATAAAGAAAAGAAAATATCCGATAGGATTGCCGAAAGAAGGGTTACCGTTGGTACTCTGACACAGCAGATGCGAGATCAATTAGCAAAAGTTTCCCAACGAAACGATGCCCTAAAGAACATGTTGTCCGTGTGGGACATGAACGAATCGATTCCATCGGACGTAACAGCTACAGGTATTTCAATGTCAGACGACGGACATAACGCAATAGTAATCTAGAACGTTTTAATTTTCACTTTCCTAGATGCCGATATGTTGATTAAAAAGTTCGAGAAACGACTGCGTCAGTTGGAGCAAGAAGTTGAAGAAAAAGGAGCCGAGCAGGACCGGGAGCTGGAACGATTGCAACGAAAAATAAATAATCTCCGTACCGAGCGATCTACGACAGAATCTCAGTTGGCGCATAACGAGACTGAATTGGTAAAGACCAAAGCGGAAATGCGTACCAATCAGGCCTTACTGAAGCAGGTATATCTCTTACTCCTTATATTTATATTTCAAAATAAGGAACATCAATCAACAAGAGCACGATTTTTGCAGTCTGGTGCTATGGAGCAACAACTGAATGAGATTGACTCGAAGGTTGACAAGGTGAACAGAAGAGTCGAAGAATTGCAGAAAGCGATCGATATCGACGGTCTCAAACGGCAAATACGCGAGACTACCGCCAAAGAAGAGAATTACGAGACAAAATCCAGTCTAGTAGAGAAAGAAATAAGTCAACTGCGAGAGCAAAGCTCGGTGTACATTAAGTTGGCATCGACTCAGTCCGAATTAGCGGAGAAAGAGAAGGAGTTGGATGCTTTAAGGGAAAAACACGGTGATAATTTGAGAATGCTACTCGGTAAGAATAATTTTCCTGAGACCAATATGATGAGCACCATAAACGACGTGCAGGAAGTATTGGTACGTCAATTAAGAAATCCGATTGTCCGATATTTTCTTTATTCTTGGCAATCTGAGTAGCTGATCGAATATATTCCAGAACAAACGGGTGGAAAAACTGAAAAAGGAGATCGAGTCGGTACAGTTTGAAGCGATGAAACTCGAAACATCCGTGAATCACAAGAAACAGGAACTGGAGAAAAAAGAAATCGAAATTGAAAGTGAATAAAGCATCCAATGCTCAGGATCAATCTCGTTTCGTTGATCGTCCATGTTCGCTATTCCATTTTCTTTTTCTACAGGCGATAAAGAGAGATTGTTGCTGCACTGCAAGGATTATGCAAATTACAAGGACGTCATCCTACTGCAATCGAAAAAAATACAGGATCTTGAGGACAAGAGAGGGTTATCCGCCTATCAGGGAGCCGCCTACAAGGAGTACATAAAAAAATTGACCAAACCAGATCCGTGTTGTCCGTTGTGCCACCGAGGATTCGAGAGTTCGAGAGAGGCCGCGGAACTCGCGAAGGAATTGCGTAACGACACGACCGCAAATCCAGATCGTTTGAAGAGCTACGAGAGAGATTTGGCAGTGCAACGAAAGAAGTACGATGCGTTGCTACAGCTCCGGCCAGCAGTCGATAAAATTGAGAAATTCGAAAAATATGAAATAACACAGATGAGGTACACTTACACGCTAGAAAAATCAGAAATTTTTCATTGTTTCTTCGTACATCACTTGTTATGAAACGTTAACCGAATTATTATTTTCGGTTTTTAAATTAATCAGGCAAGACATCGAAGAGGTGGAAAAAACCTTGCTGACTTGGCGTCAGAAAATTAAACGCGTGCGAGATGCGTTAATGGAGCCCGAACGTAAGCTCTCCATCTGCAAAGATATGATCGGAGACATGGCCCTGTGGGAACGTTATTCTGACGAAGTAGAGATGCTCAATGTGTCCGTCATCGAGATGCAAGATCAACTAAGGCACGCTGGTCTGTACATCAGTACGGTTATTAGTTAGCACCAATTTACGGTATATCTTTACTAATATTAATTTCATTCCGATAGGTTTGACGACCGACAAAGCTATGGAAGAAGCTGAAGCGGAGCACCAGGAACTACAACAAATGTTAAAAAAAGCGCGCAATGATATTAAAAGCTTACAATCAACGTTAGACTCTCAAAACGAGGAACTGCGCCGTGCTACGGACTGCAGAACGAAGATATTGGAAGAAAAGCTGCGAGTTCACAAGGACATGCAAGATATAAAGCAGGCGAAGGGTGCACTGGAAGGACTGTGTTTGAAAGAAAAAAAAATAATAGAAACAATAGGAGAACAAGAAGAGCATTTGGTAGAAGTCGATAATCAGTTGGAAGGTGCCGTTAACAATCTGGAACGTGTTAAGGTGCGTTGGTTGTTTGCTAAGGAAAGGTCGTTATTGAGTTTTTTCAAAAAAATTTGAATTATTGATCGATACCTCAAAAATCATTGATTTGTTCCGTATGTTCGCAGCAAGACTTCCGTCTTCTGCAAGAGTCCGACAATAAAGCAATCCGAGAGCACGCCAAGGACTTGGACAAATTAAATTCGATTCATACTGACGTCAAACAGTCCCTTTCTCGTAACATTGAAGAAAAATTGAAGGTCATCGAAGATCAGTTGGAAAGTGCGGAGAGAATGGAAGCAAAATTCAAGAATGAACGCACGGCTCGTGAAACAAAAGTATCGAAAATGAAAGAAGACATCCGATTTCATGACTCGGCTAAGAGAGCTCTGATGGATAATCTCGATTTGCGACACAAAGAAAGGGAAGTCGAAGTGCTGAAAGCTGCCCGTCTGGAATTGAAGAAGAAACTCGACTCGGCGGATTACGCAACACTTTCAAAAGAACGCAAAAACTTGATTGAGCGTCGGGACATGGCTGAACGCGAGGTATTCTATATATAAAATTAAAGAAGGTCTTGATTAAGGAACACATCCTCGCCACTGTTCTTTCTACAGAGAAGCAGGTCCCAAGGTAACTTCGAAGAGTTAGAAAAGAACGTGGCAGATCTAACTCTCGAGCTCGACAACAGTGAATACCGTCTTGCCCGCTCGAACTACAAGGACAAATGCGTACAGCTAACGGTAACGTTTGCTATTTGTTTATTACAAAAAGTCACCCAGAATTTACCTTCAATTTGCAATAATGAACGATTTGCATGTATCAGGTGTTTCGCAAATGTGTGGAAGATTTGGACATATACAGCAAAGTACTGGATGCCGCAATGATAGCGTATCACGAAGAGCGTATGAGCACCGTCAACAAAATAATGAAAAAACTGTGGAGTTTGATTTACAAAGGAACCGACACGACTTCGATACAGATTCGGACCGAAGCCACGACAACGAGCGCCGACAGCAGAAGACAGTTTAATTACAAACTGGTGCAAATAAAGCACGGCGCCGAAATGGATATGAGAGGCCGATGCAGTGCGGGACAAAAAGTAAATGAAAAAACAGTAATTTACCATGAATCAAATATTGGAAGTGTTAAATAAATGAATCCATTAAAGGTTCTTGCGTCCATAATTCTACGCCTAGCATTGGCTGAAACGTTCTGCGAGAAGTGCGGTGTACTGGCCTTGGATGAACCTACCACCAATCTTGACGAGGAGAATTCGAAGAGCTTGGCAGATGCTCTTCACAAGTAAGATCATTTCAGTGTTTATTATGTGTCGACAAATTATACTGAGCAGTGATCGAATGCTTTGGGTACGGGTTGACTTTTCTACGCGCTTTCTGGAATCTGGGTTGTTTGGAACGCACGTAAAAAAAAGTAGGCAAAAAATGAAAAAGTCAACGCCTTGGCGTGGTAAACCTAAATACTAGGAGACTAGCGGGTTTGATTGCCGAGATCGAAGTTCTCTTGGTGAAGGCAACGGACGACGACGTCGCTCCGGATATAGCGGGCCTATGACTATAGCCGTATGTCTGAAGTCGAATCCTAGTAGGGTGCGAAGAAACTTCGGACCCGAGAATCAAACCGGCTATAAAAGAATGAACAAAGCCGACGAAAAGGTAGAATAAAGAAGCCTGCAACTATCACATGCTCGGGATAGAAACCACGATACTAATACGAATTTATCGGCACATTCCACTCATTACAATGTTCGTTAATTTTCTCGTACGTTTGTACAATTATTAGGTACGTAAGCATCAGGAAGGCGGAAAAGAATTTCCAACTAATCGTCATCACCCACGATGAGAATTTTATCCCCCAACTGAGCCAACTGAGCAGCAACAATGTCTACTACGAATTATACAGATGTCCCGAGTAAGTCGTGTCGCATTTTGATTTTCATATGTTGCCCTTTGATGTGAACTCCGGATAATTCTTTCGTTCCAATTGGCTCGTTTCAGTGGATTATCAGGCATTAAAACCTACGCTCCGGAAGAGGACTCGTCCGAGGACGAGAGCAAAGACGGTCCAAGCAACGACACTGAGCGTCGAACTAAACAGTATGGCGAAGAACAACCGCGGAAGAAACATCGGTTCGAATAAAACATTCCATGTATTTATATAAGTTTTTGTTCCTCAATGAAAAATATATGTCCACATGGTGCTGGAGACACCGGTGAATAAGAAATAAACAGTTATAACTTTCGTAATTTATTGTCTACTAGCAAGTTTGTATGATTCGCTACGGACTGTAGAATATGAAAACGAGAAATTTGGATTTCCGAATATTTCCTGGAAATGTGGCACTTTTGGTCCGGAAATACTTTATTACCGCTTCGAAAATCAACCATGGTCGAACAATGGAATAGGAATGAAAACAAAACAGATATATTGTGGGGGGGTCATGACAGACGATTGATTATTATTTAAAGACTATTGTGAGTAGTACAGCCTCTAGAAAAAAATAGAAAGAAAAAAGGGATATACTTATTTTCACGCATATAAATCGTTATTTTGGTAAACTGCGTCCTCCTAATGGTATTCTTAAATAAATCAAATTGCGTTTACACCCCTGAAAATAGTTTTCCCACTTTGTTTAGAAATTCATGTATTTTTCTACATGTATCCCAAAACAATCTCCATCAAGTTTTATTAAGTGATTGCATTGTGTGTCGCACTCGGCGGACCATGATTATTTAAACACCGTTAATATTTATTCCGGGTGCTGCAAAGTAAATTTCCCTAAATAATATACGTACGCTAATACCACCGAAAATTCGTTTTATCATTAAATTTAAATTTTCGATAGTAATAAATTCATGCTACTTGTATCCTTCACTCACGAACTTGATTGTTAATTGCATTCAGCTGTACTATTCAGATTCGGAACTAAAATTGGCTAGATACGATCTTTCTCTATGTGCGATACCGGGCGAATTGGTAACTGTTTTATGTTGTCAAAATCAAACTCAAACTACCGCGCATATCACTGATATCTGTACATCACGAACTTTTAATATAATACTTCGATGAATTCGGTCTTACAGGACAACTCACTGACAGTAACTGCTCGTCAGTAGCAAAGTTGTATTTGTACAATTTACATGATAATAGCCTTGTGCATGATCATTTTACTTTACTTTTTTTTTTTTGGCATAAAAAATCTATAATCGTATTAACGAGGTATCGATAAGGCATAATCAGTTCATGCACAATCTGAAAGTAATTTCTTTGTAAATGCACAGGAAACAATGTTATATCGATTATAGAAATTCTTGTCGTCGCAACGATCTCGGTACAGCTACAGCGATTTTGCATAGAATACTCGACGAAAAAAAATGTATTTATACGATTCTCGAGTGTGTTACGCATCACGCAATATATTTTAGCAGAATGTAGTTGAGGCGCCCACGACGAGCTATCGAGCAACTTTCAGTTTCATCACTGTGCTAGTGAAAACTGACCACCTCAGAGTTCTGTGTGTGGTTCTTCGTCGTCTTTATCGCTTCTCGACAACTCGTCTGTCTCCGGCTTAGTTTGAGAATATTTATCAGCATCCGTGTCGTTCTTCGCATCTGTGCTGATAGGCTCTCCATCTACGATCGACTCGTGTGGTGTAACGGTCTCGTCACCTGCTCCATCGGATTGTGATACTAAATCTGGATCCACCTCAGCATCGTCCGAAATGATCTTCGATTCATTCGCAGCCGGACTTGGCTTCTCTTGTTTTGGCTTCCAGATCTTCGCTTTGTTAACTAGATACTTTACTTCGCGATCGAGAATTGCCATTTTTTTGGCTATGTCCCGAACTCCGTATTTTATGGGGGCGTTCAGTGGTGTTTCCGAAACTGACTTCACAATGAGATCGTGATAAGCCTGAAAGTAATGCCAATTATATATTAACTGTATTATTAAAATAATACGAAAAAATTCGATATCGGCATCATAAATTTCAACCCCCAAAATTTAACCTATACTGGATCTCCAAGTGTTGAAAGGGGTATCAGGCAATTTTTTTCAGCCATCCTTAATACATTTTTTACAGATTGTAAAATTACCTGAGTTTCATTGATAACTCTTTCCAAAGTTTCTATCTCGATTTTGGTAAAAATTTCTTCAGCCTCAGTAATATTCTTCATGTTCCTCAGGAAGACTGAACTTCCATTAATCATAGACAACATTCCTTTCAAAGCATCTGGCCTCTCGCGATGTTCGAAGACCCGCTCATATAGGCCATCTGTTAATTTCTTCACGGACATCAATTTTTCCTCGTATACTTCTGCCGTTGCGTCGAAGCCCTCTTCGTAGAGCCACTCAGAGATTTCATTGCAAAGCTTGGCGATCTTTTCCGACTGATCATCAGACATGGCCGCTATGTACTCATCCGAAGTTATTTTTTGTTGTGCGTCGATAACGAACGACTCCAAGTTATTCAATGCAGTTTCGCGACGAGTCCTTTCTATATCGTAGATATTCAGAGCCTTGATCCTAAAGTGACAATTAATTGAGCGATTACAATGGATAGCTTCAATGGAAGAATGAAGGTGCTAATAATCTTGAAATATATTTACTTTTCATGTGATTCTTTCAGTTTTTCTCCCTGTAAAGCTTGAATTCCTTTTTTGTTCTCGATAAAAGTGATTTTGTCTTTAATTATCGTAACTGTTGGTTTCTTGTCGACTTTCTCGGTTTGGTTAACCGGTTTATCCTCGCTCGTTTTGGTCTCATTTTGTACAGCTGGTTTATCTCCCGTGTTAGGACTCGGAGGTGCAGTCTCAGAGGATTCTTCGTGCGCTGGTTTGATGTCTGGCTTTGGCTGCGCCTCAACTTTCTCTGCCATTTCATTATCATCTGATCCTGTGAGGAGACAACTTTTTAGTTTATAATCGATAAAATATGCTGGGACATGCAAGGGATACGTCAGTCATGCAAAGAACATACTATTAGATTAACGCTACTAATCGACTAAACTAGACAATACATTTCCGTGGCTTTGATAAACGGAAATTACATAACTACTCGAATAAGTACGTACTGTATAACAGATTTTTCGGACTGCGTATACAAACCTGAAAACAATTTGCTTATAGTTGAACCAAGTTTAGAGAAGGTACCTTCTTCTTCGTCAGAACCAGATTGACTCGATATCTCGGATAGCAGTTCCACGTTCAGTAGATTTAGGAGACCACTGTCGTCCATTAAAAAGTGTGCACGAATGCCTTTACTTTCAGCTTTTTGTAGCGCATGTTTCTTGTGAGCTTCAGCAACGCCGGTTAATTCTACATGTAATAAATTTACATTTCCGATGGACCTGTTAAATATATGTAAAAAAGTATTAAAACTGAACTCAAGAATAGCAAATGGTACACTTACAATGACTCTTGTTGGGGCAAATGGTCCATTTCCGCATAATTAACTCCGAATCCAAAATCATCTTTGTGCTTGTTGAAAGTAATGATCTTTTTCTGTGGGTAGGCATTCATTTTACTGAACAGCGTTTTGCGAACCTGTTGAACAATTAAGACATTCATTGAGTTCCCGAAAAGAAACTTTGTCTACTCATGCGATAAAATCATAATGGTGAATCATTTTTCACACCTGCTTCGTCTTGTCGTCAATGGTTCTGTCGAAAACTACTTGAACAGGGAACAGAACAGCATCCTTAGTGATAAATTTCTTAACTTTGAAGCCCTGACTGAGATCTGCAGCTTTGTAGACAGCTCCGAGAACTGCCGCTTCGTCGGTATTTATGTTCTTGGAGAGCTCCGTTTTTAGTATTTCCGTCAACTTCTCCTGAATTTTGGGCATCCGCGTTCCCGCGCCGACCAAAACAACTTGGGAAACTATGTCCATTGTAATGGCTGAAATTTTCATGAGCAAGACAATTAAAACAAGATATGCTACTAAAAACAATATTTTAATGAATATAAAGATGAGAAGTTCGGTATGACAAATAAAAACGTGGTTCATCGATTGACAGTATGACAGAAGTGTTGATCAAACTTTCAAAGTGTGCAGACATCTGACATTTCGTACGTGAAATATAAATAATAATGATTGTAATCAATAATATCCTCCCCCACAAAAAATACGCGCGTTGTTGATTTCCGTTGGTCGTAACAATAAATAGTAAGACAAGTGATCAATTTCTAGTGTACGTTTATACATGTAACTAGCGCGAAGTTGTGGCTTTTCTTGTGCTTGCTATGCTCTACAAAATTTAGAAACCTCGATTTCCCGTTTCTGTGCCTCTTACGGTTCGAAAATGTAATTTTCAAACCGCAACTGACGTGTTTCCGGTATCACGTCACTTCCCTTGTGGGGGATTCACCTGGATTCTTGAAAATTGTGACAAAAGACTAGATAATTTTTTTAAATATTCAAATATTCATTAAATGAACGAGGGTTAGAAACACACCTGCAGTGTCCAGTGCCATTTTGATCACAGGATTGATACGTTCGAAAACATCAGAACACAATTCTTCTAGTTTTTCTCTAGTTACTTGCAGTCTGAAATCTTTTTCATCCAGGAGTCCTTCAACTTGAGCATAGTGATCAAGATTGGCGCTTAAAACGTTCTTAACTCTACCAGCCTCTTTGAAAAGCTTGGCCATTGCGCGAGCGTTTTTAAATACTGAATTCTCAGTTTTATTCATCTTATCAAATTCCTCTGCCAAATACTTCTGAAGTCGAATTTGCATCTCCAATCCTCCCAAGCTTCTATCATATCCGATTCCTAGTACGCTGACCTGAGGAATGATTTCAGCAAAACCCTTTTCTTTGGATTTTACATTTTGATAGCCGACAATCGTGGCAGTTGTGCTGCTGGCTCCCATGTCGAAAAACATCACATATTGATTAGAGTCGTTAATCTCCTTTCGCCGAAAGATTCCATAGTTGAGCGCAACAGCCGTGTTGTCATTAATTAGTTGGAGTACTTTGAGTTCCGCAAGCTCGGCTGCTTGGAGCACCGCTCTTCTTTCAGCCTGATTAAAGAAACTAGGTACTGTTATAACAGCTTCGTTGATCTTTTGCCCAGCGGAGTTCTCTGCAAATTCTTTACTCTTGTACAGCATCTGCGCGAGCAGCTCCTCTGGTGTGTATGTCACGTTTCCATCAAGTTGAAAAGCTATCGTTTGCCTCTCATCATCACTGATTATATCATAGTACGGAAACCTCTGTCTATACAACTGAACCATAGGATTATCTATGGGCTTTCCTAACAGATCCAAAATATACGAGAAGCTATTCTTTGGAGATTTCAGTCCAGCGATCTGAGCGTCCTCGCCAAAAGTTCTCTCCTTATCGCGGAATGATATTATCATTGGAGTTTTTCTCTTGGACTCCTTGTTTAGCGCAATTTCCATGGGTACACCAGGCTGTAAGGAAAAGTTTGTGGGATAAGCAACAAGAAAAAGCTAGGGAGCCTACTTAGAAGGCAGGTGAGTTATAAAAAAACAAAAAAACAGCTAGAATAAGAAACGGTTCAATTCTCACCGAAACAATAGCAACTTTCATCCACTCGCTTCCGATGTCAATGCTCATAACCGCAACTCCATTTGTGCGTTCGACGAGGCAAGCGACTCCCAGAAAAATTAGAAAAGTAAAAAGGCTTCGACAAACCATTTTTCTTCCGACGATACGAAGCTCTGTTTCACTGTGATCGTGTATCATTAGGCGCAAGAGGTTTGTGTTTTATACTGTAAAAAACCAATATTCAATTACACTGCCAGTGAGATATTATCCTGCAGACCGATCTGTCAGATTTGTGCTCACTATTGTTCGTAGATAAATTATTGATGTCACAAGCGATACTCTGTTTGATTCAATATTATTTAACCATAAGTACTGTTTGTTAGGGCACTTTGAATACACGAGACACAAAACGCGAACCGGCTGCTCTAAAGCGGAATCATGATTCGTGATGTGGTCCACTATACCACACTTGGTGTGGCGACATCCTATTGGCTGATTGAGATTTCGTGTCAAAAACGTGGATGACAGCTAAGGAATGACGGGTTCATTCAACTATCGTCGGATTAAGGAAAAAAAAACTTGTCGCTACCTATTCTAATTTTTATCATCCCGAACCCTCATAACGTTTGGAATTCATTCATTTGATGTCGCCTTTAACCGAAATTATGGCGGCCCACCGTTCGCTTATAAATCGTTTCTACAATAAGCTCTGTTGATTGGTGGGCGCTCACTTCTAGACCTCCTTATTGGTCAAGGTAAGCGTGGCAAGAATGATGGGCTGCTAAAATTATATTCTCTCGAAGGTCCAGAATAGCGAATTTTGATTTACCCGAATGTTCAAGATCAAGTTCAGGCGTTTGGAGCGTTCAGAGAATTATTTGCAATGCAGTGAAGCATTAGTATTTATTTTATGTTCATTCTGTTGTGTTATGGTCAAAGTTAAGAATTGATAAAATCAATTATTTCATATGTAGGAGAAAGTGTTACATGCAACGCTAGACATGTAACTTCGATTTCACAATTTTTTTCACGGAAGAAAAAAAATTCTCCCGCTACTTAGGATTTTCTTCTTTTCCGTTCCATTGAAATATTGTTATTGGTATCCTGTATCGCTTTAACGATAAATTCACAATAAATTTATTGTCAAATCGGCAGTTTTATTATACGATGACCGTCATTTCAAATTCTGCTGAGATAAAGTTATTCGTGCAACCAATCAACGCTACAAACTCGCGTTCTGTACTTACGTTCGTTGCTCTCATTGGGCGATCGTCACAACAGGCGATAGCTGGGTTTTCTCGAAATTTCCATTAGCTTGGCGATTATGTGGTAATCATGAAAAACTTTTTATCACAAGTGTCACGGCGAACACTGCGTGTGTTCGTTAATCTTTGAATAGCGATGCGACAGCCAAGATGAATAGACTTTGATCATCGATAATCTGAATCGTGTTAAAGTCCAACGGAACCTTTATTTAGACCGACCGACATCGACGACGTGGCTGGAGGTTTTGTTCGTTTCTTTTATTGTTAAGGAGCGTATTTGACACATTTTCGCTGCAGCGGTATAGAGAAAACAAACATCAAAATGTCAAGCGACGTGCGTTTCGACGGTCGCGTCGTCATCGTAACGGGCGCCGGCGCAGGTTATTTTGCAATTTAATTTTTCAAAAACTTATTTTTATTGGTTAAAAATTTATGTTTTTGTTTGATCATGGAAATGTATTTGCAGGATTAGGAAAGGCTTATGCTATGCTGTTTGCTTCTCGAGGAGCCAGCGTTGTCGTCAATGATTTAGGTGGCGGTCGAAACGGAGATGGAAGTGACTGTAAAGTAGCCGATACTGTCGTCGAAGAAATACGAAAGCTTGGTTCGACTTTTTTATTTCCTACTTAGCAATATCAACGAATTTTATGGAGTACGTTTCATTTTGAGAAATGCATAATCGGTGACAGATTCTGTCAAATCTTCTGTCTTGAATAACACTTGATAATACAATGAATGTATAATCGAAACTAATGAATAGCTTACATAATTGTGTAATCATTGTAATGCTGTCGGTGGATGAAAAACACCATAGCAGCTTCTGGTAATGACCAACCGCACATTTAACAGACCGACTGAATGACAGAAAAGGTCCAGCCTGGATGGCAGAAAGGAAAAATGCATATTTGCGCACTAATCTCAATACCGCAACTGTAACAACTATTAGTGGATGCATGATTGGTATTCCATTGTATTTAGTAAGATAGAACACAGCTTGCATTTCATTATTTTGTTAGAGACAAATGATCAATGTAGGACATTGAACCATAATAAATTCATTGAAAAAACATATATTGGCTGTAAAAAGGGATAAATAGCAGCAATGACATTCAGTGGAAGTCTCAAGGTAGAGGTTGAAAGGATTATCCAAATAAAAACCTAGCATTGTATCCAAACAATCACAACAATTAATGTTATTTTGTTACTCTCTATCACTCATGATAGCATACAAGAAATTGCATTCTTTGAAATTATTTTGTACTGTGATGTTCGCGAGGAAATATTGTTTTTCAATTTTCCTTAAAAATAACTTTACATAGAAAGAAGTCCGAAAACCATAGTAGAAATTGAAGAGTATAATGATTTTTTTAATTTTCGTAGTGATTTTAGAGTTCCAAGCCACTAAGTACGAGGAGTTCAACAGAATTAAAAGACGCATGAGACCGAAATAAATCGAGAATTCGCTTTAGTACTTCCTCAACGTTGATTGGCTGTTGTCGTCGATTCGATATATCGAACGGCGATCTCGCATTACGATTGGCGAGAGTCGTACGTGCGCGCGTATTCACGTCACCCTTTACTCGTACCCCACTCGTTTCATGTTTTTACCGGCCAAATATTCGAGCTAGATGCTTTATATAGTTGCTTATATACATATTAATGAAAACAAATTGCAATCTTATGTTGAAATGCGACAGATAGTTATGCTGCGAAAATCTAAACCGACGATTTTTGTTGCAGGAGGTAAAGCCGTTGCAAATTGCGATTCAGTCCTCGATGGAAGCAAAATTGTAAAAACTGCGATCGACGCCTTCGGACGTATAGATATTGTTGTTAACAATGCTGGAATTTTAAGGGACAGAAGTTTTGCACGGATGTCGGAAGGCGACTGGGGTACGCGTATTCCACATTCCCCGTGCCTTTATTCGACAGTATAAAGAAACATCTGGTCATATTTTTTGGTAAATTGGTAGTCTAACTTCGATTCTTGATTTACTGTTCAGACATTATTCAGGACGTTCATGTCAAAGGCGCAGTCAAAACTACGCAGGCTGCATGGCCCTATTTCCGTAAGCAGGGTTATGGCCGTATCATCGTCACGTCGAGCAACAGTGGATTATACGGAAATTTCGGCCAAGCTAATTACTCTGCCGCAAAGTCCGGACTTATTGGATTCGCTAAGACTCTGGCAATCGAAGGAGCAGCCAAGAACATTCACACGAACGTCATAGTTCCTACAGCAGGTTCTCGTTTGACAGAGGATATTATTCCAGCAGGTCTGTTGCATTGCACTCAGCAAATCTTCGTGTCATGTTGATCTATAAGATAATGTTTCTTTTTTTTGGGTCTTTGTGTGCAGACTTTTGGAGTCAATTAAAACCCGAATTGATAGCTCCGGTCGTTATGTGGCTGTGTCACGAGGAATGCACTGAAAATGGTGCCGTCATCGAGTCCGCTCTTGGTTGGGCTGCGAAATGTATGTTTTTACACACATGCCTTGTCTAAACATTTCAAACCTCGAGAACGAGCTAGCCGACAAAATAAGCGCAAGCTGCTCTGTTATTTAACCGAAACATGGACGTAATTTGTAGATGAACTAATACGATCTGTGGGCTCGATTTTGCGACAAGACATAAACGCACAGGTGACGCCAGAAGCTGTACGCGATAATTGGAAAAAAGTGACTGATATGAGCGAAACAAAGCACTGCGAATCCATCAGGGTAAATACTTTTAAGAGAATTTAATATTTCTATCCCGTGAAAAATACTCTGAATTGCCTACTTCAAATAACGGACAATGTAAAAAAATTTAGGATGCTACAATAGATTTATCCAACGTGGTGGAAAGTTTAAAAAACGATAAAACACTAACAAAACCGGTAAGATCTCAAATCATATTATGCTAAGTTTAAGGTGCACTGTAATGAGTTGTTATGCTCAATATGTTAGTTTATTTGTTTACATTTACAGAATCGTGTACTGAAGCAAAGTTACAACTATCGTGACTCAATTCTTTATGCGATCGGAGGTAAAGTTGATTCTCTCAAATATATTACTACTTGTTACTGATGGTACACATCGAATTCGGTTCGAATGAGAATGCTTGCTTTAGATCGATCTAGGTGAGCTTTAGCACTTTGAAAATTGCTTTCAGTGGGATGTAAAAAGGACGAACGTTCTGACTTTCGCTATCTTTACGAGAACCATGAAAGTTTTGCCCTTTTCCCGACCTTTTATACAATATATGGCCCTATGAGTTGTATCTCAACGCCAATTCTAGAAGACGTACCTGGACCTCCACCGAATCTGGCAATGGTTAGCTTTTCGTCATAGTTGAATTATTTTGGAATTCTATGTTATATTGTCATGCATGTGATTATTCTTCAGATTCTACACGGAGAGCAGTACTTGAAGGTATTCAAACCACTTCCCACGGAAGCAACAGTGGAAACTCGCGTGAAAATTCAAGATACACTCGATAAGGGCAAAAATGCTGTCGTTCTAATTGAACGTATGGCGGATTTTTCTTATATATTGAAATAAATTTAACTGGCACAGCAAAAGTTAGCTAGCAGTCACAGGATATGAAAGAGTAACACAATGTTGTGCAACTTCCAGACGAAACATTCAATACGAGTACTGGAGAAAAACTCACTATGGGACAAATGGCGTTGGTGATAAGAGGCGCCGGTGGCTTTTCGGGGCTCCGTAAATCAATTCACGAAATACCGACAGCTCCGAAGCCAACTGACAAGCCCGATGCCATGTGCGAGGAGAGAACCAGTCGTGATCAGGTAATCTTTTTTTTAAATACCTCAGCATCAACATTAATACCAAATAAACGAGGCACATTGTGTTTTTTTATGGTGGATTCGTTAAAACCTAGTGTTCCAACATGACAATGTTCCCAGAAAATTGAATGGCAAATTTCCGACCGGTGAAGTCCAAGATTCACGGAAATATCTTCGTATTCTTCTTTCAGGCAGTGGTGTACAGATTAAGCGGTGACCTAAACCCTCTGCATATTGATCCAGCTATGGCACAAATAAGTCAATTCAAAGAGCCTATTCTCCACGGACTGTCTTTGCTAGGATTCGCTACTCGTCATGTACTGAACACTTACGCTGGTGGAAACCCGGAACTGTTCGATGCAATAAAGGTATAGCAGAGAGCGCATAGCCAAGCAGATCCTCATTCGAAAAAGCAACCTTATAGAAGTGTCTTCGTGTTTGTACATTCGTGATATCGACATTTTTTATATTGTGCTACAGGTTCGGTTTGCCAAACACGTAATTCCAGGTGAATCGCTACGTACAGATATGTGGCAGAGAGGATCGAGAATTCATTTCGAAACAGTCTCCGTCGAACGCAATGAACCGGTTATAAATGGTGAATAGAATTCGAAAAGTCACGAAAGTTAAATAATATTAAGTTACTATTTGTTAAAGATACTGAAGAAATATTCCGTTAATAATTGGCGTTCATGTCAGTGTAACAATAAGATTAGCTTCTCTCAAACTCTATTCATCTATTATGCTACAATACTTGACACAAGCAGATTCATAGGTGCCTCATTCGATTCCAAGGCTCAGCGATTTTTAGATGGAGAAACGAGCTTTCAGCGACTATTTTTTTCTTAATATCTGTATTTAAAAATAATCTTACAGGTGCTTATATTGATCTGAAGAGGGTAGTGGCTCGTTCGTTGGAGCCTAATAAATGCTTTATGAAAGAGAATTTGGAAAGCGATGCGATTTTCACCGGTATTATGGAAACTGTTAGAAAAAATCCAAGTCTTCCAATGCCACCTGGTGGAATATTTCTATACGATGTAACTTCCGATGGAGAACTCAAGCGGCGATGGAGTGAGTAATCAAAATGTTTGAGAATCGTAAAATTCAGTGTTCGATATCACAATGGGCAGAGCAAAAATGTTAAAAGTACCAAGCTGTCAAATCATGAAACATATAAAACCGTAAGGTAGCGAGGAAGAATTTCTTCGTATCGCAACACGACGGAAATCGTCGTTGATTCATATCCCCGCAATACTCGATGAGTCACGAAAATCATATCAATGTACCTTGCTTTGTTTTCTTTTTCGTTACAGCTGTGGATTTGAAACGCAGAGAAATTTACGAGGGTTTACCATACGATGCTGCACCTGATGCTGCTCTTCGTGTAGACGACAGGGTCATAATTCAGACGGTCAGTATTCTCGTGGAACGAATTTTGAAACGGATCATTGAATTTACCCTACTCTACCGAAATAAAACTTAGCTCAGTAAGGTAAAAGCACCAATGCCCGCACACCTAAGATGCGGTCCCATTCTTTGGACTTACATGAAAATACTTAGTCATATGACAATGGTGTAGAAAGGGAGTTCGTGATGAGTGTGAAAATATCGCACGCTCATAATAATTACATAATTTTTCCTAACGAATTCACGAAAATACCGTTTTCCATTTCTGGGATGTATGAAGAAGAAGGTACTTTCGCGATCCCGATGCAAAGAAGTGTGTGTCTGCGCGTGTCTGCACACACAAAAAAAGACGCTTCGTCTGGCTACTGGGCCGCACATCAAACAGACTTGCCAATGACGAAAATTCGTATTATGCAAATATCTTCAGAGTAATGAACTGATAGAGTTTTTTGTGCCTTGAAAGTCATTAGAAATAATGTTTCACTCCAATCTTTACATCTATCAATTTTTAATTGGGATCAAAGGGTCTGCGTCAACAGAAAAATAACAGAAATTGGAGTATTTTCCAAATCGGATTGTTCAACGCGGGGTGTGTTGATTTGGTGGGTGGCTTGATGCGAAAGCCTTCACCACGTTTTATCTCTTATTATTATTTACCAATATCGCATACAGAACAAAAGTAATGATCCATGGTTGGTGTTATTTTTGGAAGTTGTCTGTGCAAGAGAAGCTTCGCCTTTCTTCTTTTTTATTTTCTTTTTTACCACTTTTCGTGAATGGATATAATTTACAGGCGATCTAGACTTGCCGCTGACGTCGTATCGTCTCGTCCATCTCGTTTATTTCTTCAAAACCGAATTGACACTTTTTCTCTAATTCTATCGTATAGCAGATATATCGCTGATTGAAGATATCAGAAATTACAAATTTTCCAAAGAAAGGTTTCGGAAATCAAACTTTTGTAAATTCACGTTCGAAGCATCCATACAAATAACAGAATGCTTTATAAATTCTTAAATATTCACGACGTATCTGCAGCTTGAAGAACAGTTCTCATATTTCAGCGTGCTCTCACTCCACAGCTTGATTTTTTTACGAATGTACTTGGGAACGCGTTATTTTTTTAAGTTAAGATAGATGACGTGTATCTCATAAGAAACATCGAATTTACTGTTGACAATTTAAAAAATCCATAGTGAATAGTTACAAAAAAAGAACGCACAGCTGAGAAAATCTGCATTCAATAACACACCTGTATTATCCTGACTATCAATTAGCATTCATAAAATAGATATATTTTCTATTTTTTTCCAGGCTCTGGGCCAGCTGGATCTGCAGAAACCATTCTTACAAAGAAAAATCGGCCTCGAGGGTGACACGAACCTTTTGCAGACATTGAAGCTTCTAACCGACAACTGCAGGCCTAAGCTGTAGACGTATTGAAAAATCGCGTAGACAGAGCGTAAAGGAATAAAATTACGACATTTCAGGCAATGCAATATTATAGATCTGATGCACGAATATCTTTCGATTGCTGTATCATTGAGGATGCAGCAGGTGGTGGGATTTATACATATTCAGCACAAGAGTCAAGGGTGTATGAAAACCTCTTATGCAGGTTCAGCATTTTATACCGTATTGGTACCATGTTAAAACAATAAATGTTGTGAACGTGTTACTATTTTCATGTCTCTTAAATTCTAAAATCCATTCCAACGGTCCCCTGGTGCGTACCGCTAGAACGTTCGAAAACGAGTGGGTAAAGTCAATCAGCTGGTGTTGGAGAGAATAGCATTCTTACAGAACTAGCATAGAAACTTTTTTTGCGTATAGCTCAAGAATAAAATTGATGACAGCGGAAATTATAGAAAAGAAATTTAGGACTGAAGGGAAATTAGCTCGACCGTAAAGCAGTCACAATCAATCTTTGAGGTTAGAGTTTTGAAAGTGTAGGTAAAAAGGATGGCGGCCGGTATTATTGAATGGACATGGTATAGCGGAGGTTATATTCCTACTACCCCGACGCGGCGGCCGGGCCGCGTGCCTGGACAGCAGACTACCGCGTAAGTCTTGCTCGAGCCAGTCAGTGTGAAGTCTCGGTTGGTCTCGGTTCCTGATTCATCAACAACTGCAAGATTAAATAATCAACTAGACGCATTATTGTCCTGTGTGAATGCGTACGCGAGAAACAAGTTTTGCCGATTCGTTCGGCAACTAAAAGGACCATGGCAGTCGTGCGCCCGGTGTTCGATTGCGTACCGTACAGTGCGCGGAGCTTTTTGTTCTCACCATGGTTTTCACCGTGACAAAATACTCGAGTATAAAGTCTCACGATTTTAGACTTTTAAAATTCCAAATTGATGAAGGTAAAGCTTTTTCTGGCGTACATTGCGAAGTGGGCCTACGGCAACACAGTACACAGATTTGTGAAATCGATTTCACTCTACAACCAGCCGAACATAACCTCATTTGTCACGGGACACAAAACCGGAACACGGTCGTTCGTGAGTTTCGAAGTTTCAACAAGTATCTGCCCGGATGGTTAGTTCTTTTTATTAATCAACACATGCCTTACCCACTTGGAGTGAGTATGTTAATTTTTTCCCGTGTTTCAAAGAATAAGCATACCGATAAATATTAATAGAATCGAAAATTGTAATATTATATCTTTAAGGTTAGCGTTATTTTTAAGGTTTGGGAAAAATGGCCGTCCAACGGCGTCTCCGAATAAATGCACAATGTTTGAATTTTACATTATTTATCAGAAAATCATGTAAATCATGAAAAATGTATTGTTAGTTTTAAAAACGGCATTTATCTCAGACAAAATTTTTTCAACTGACAATGTTAATTGGGGGAGGGGGAGAAGATCAAAATATCAAAATATTTTGGGCTCCTTTATCCCTCTAACGGTTTTATAAAATACAAAATGAATTGCGGCACGCACTGCGTATTTGATTAATGCAATGCGTCCGGCAATTCGTTTTACATTTTATACAATCAATTCGGATAAAAATGGTTCAGAGATATTTTGAGGCTACGTTGATTAGCTTCATTCAAGGTGAAGTGCAAATCACGTGACGCACACAGGAGTGCGAGAGAGATACCGGCTCTGTTTTACGGTATTGGACGATTCACTTTGAAAAATGCGCTTGAAAAAGTAGTTCATCGAAACTGTCTCGAGCCCCACGCAATATTACCCGAATTAATTATACATGCAATTGACAGTGTATATTTTGTAAAAACGATTCATGTATCGAGAATTAAGAAAAAAATTTACTCAAGTTTGAGAATCCCAATAATTTTGCAAGTTATCGAGTGTCACTGGTCGATATTACGAAACGAAATGCGAAGTGACAGATAATTCCCTAAAACTTATATGAAAAATTTCAAACCAACATCTGAAATATAATATGATTGTTAAATTGATATTTTTCCGTCGTGGATTCGTAATGTGCAGTGGAACACTTAGAATTGGACATGTATTAAAATGAACCTGAAGTGAGGTTATGTTTGGCTCTTTGAACGCATCGGCATTCGATCGGGCAAGTTGGCGAGCCTGGTACTGACAGTTCGATAAATAGATAGATCACGATGCCAAAATAAACTTTACATCGATAAATCATTCAGTTTATGCGATAAACTGCAGATTTTCGGTTTTTTTAAATATAATCATTGAAGCTATTTTTTCACAGCTCCAAGTTGGCTTTCTAGTTGAATATCAATGATTTTTTCCCCAGAATCTCGACAGACTCAAATATTAAAATATATTCGATACTGTCAAAGAAATAACCATCTAAATAGTATTATAAATGAATTAAACGGTAAAAAATGTTAAGATTTCGGAAATGAATGAGAAACGCGTTTATGTACAACATATTGAAAAATTAAAGCCTTTAGTTGGATTTCGTTTGATAATCAATCTTCCGTAATTTTATCTAAATAATTATTCACCATATAGTGTCGATACACATATAGATAGTAAGTGTAGGTTATTGTATCTGCTTCAAATTCTACAATTCAGAGTTTTCATACAAATTAATGTGAATTAAGCGATCATTCTAACAGAGCTAACAATTTGTCAGTCAATGTTAGTAGCCATGAAAGCTTGATTATTGATCAATTATCTGTTTATAGCAGCAGTCACAAACTTAACGAAGTATATTTCAATAACTGATCTTTCTGTTTCAGACCAAGATAATCCGAATGCTGTCACTTAATCAAAAGAATCATACCAGACCAACTTCAAGGAACAACACTGGGTATATTCGGTAGTTTGTAAAATTTATAGAATGTTTATATTCTTCCATAGAGTTTATGGAACCCTCGGTATAGAAATAAGCCAAAGAAGATTGTACCGCATAGGATATAAGTCAAATCTCAGCTGTAAAGATCTGAATGCGTTTATTCTCTAAAATTTGTATGAAATGAGAAACTAAAAATGGCGCAGAAACCAAATCGAGATTTAAGCGTCAAAAAACTTCGTACACTGGCACCGAAAGGCGGCAAGTCTGATGTCCGGCATACAGAAAACATTTATGCAAAATTTTATAAAGTCAAATTGAACATAAACAATATGTTGCAACAACCGGGTTTACAGAAACCGTCGCGACATTTGGCGGTACGTAAAACTTTTAAATGCGGAGTTTGCCACGTGACATTTTCGTCGATGCGCATTGCATCACGTCACGTAGAGTATTATCGACAACCGAAGTTTCCGTGCAAAGAATGCGGCACAAAATTCGCTGACACGAGGCAGTTGGAATTTCACGTTACATACACTCACGGAGAGGTGCAGAATTTTACAATGTACAAGCTGCAGTGCCCGGTCTGCAAACAGATGGCTGGAACAAAAACCTTTCTCCAGTCTCATCTGTTTCACTACCACAACGAATGGGCAGTGAAGAATCAAATTAATCCAAATGTATTTTCTTCAAAGTCAACGTCGGATGTGATAAAAACTCCGGCCGTCAGCGACACTCATGAAAACGATCGAGCAAACGTGGAAGCGAAGATAGCGAAATCGCCCCGGAAGATATCAGCGTCGAAACACCCGGAAGATACTTCACCCTCTTCAATGAGGGTTCCGTCTCCCGGAAGAGAGAATTTCCAGAAAGCTCGCGACGCTTCAACATCGTCTTCATTTTCCAAGCGCGCTATTGGTGTCCGTTTTGCCAAAACCCATGAAAGTCAAATCGCATTTGAAACTTTACTGGATGACATAAAGGTGGAAGCATCCGACCACGAACCGGAAGATTCGTGTGATTTCTCTATTTCCAACGGCTCGAGTGAAAACGACCGTGAGGAAATATTGAGATTGCTTCACTCCTGCAAAGAGTGTTACGTACCATTGACGAGAATAAGAGTATCGAGGACTACGGAGGAAAGAGTAAAGTCATCCGAAGAGATGGAAAACCAAAAGCAACTAAAACAGATGGAAGAGGAAAAGCTATTGGAAGAGATCGAAAAGGCGAACCAACCGGAAGAGATTGAAATAGAAAAGCCAAAAGAAAACCTGAGAAACTATTCCAACGACATTGAAGCTATATCGTTCGACGAACTGTGCTTGGAAGAGTGTCCGATAAAGTCGGAGCCGGAGGAATTCGTAGAGAGCATTGGCGAGTCTTTGGAACTGCGGAAGGAGTCATCTCCTTCTCGCGCTGAGGAAACTGGTCTACCAAAATCAAAGAAGAACCACCCGGTCGTTCGTATAGCTTCGAGAATTTGCGACAAGTATTTCCCGAGCAAGCGCGCGATGCAGCGACACTTCCGTCAACGTCACATGATAGTCGCGGACGACGTGGTGTACTGCGTGTGCGGCAAGCCGATACCCAGTCGCAGGGAGAAGGAAAAGCATTTCTACGAACACTGCGCCGAGCTTGTTACGGTGAATGCCGTCGAAACGATTCACTCGGCATTCGAGTCTTGCAGGCTATTGGAGAAGAAACGCGAGTGTCCGAAGTGTGGCGAGAAATTTTGGCTGGAAACGTGTCAACAGGATCACCAGGAACGATGCAGATCGGTTGGGACCGGTGCGAGTGTGCGACTCGCCCTAACGATGGAACTCCACAGCAGATACAACCAAACGTCTCGCAGCTCGGCGCATCACGTTTGCAATCAATGCAACACGGGATTCAATTCTTCGTCGACGCTCTGGCAACACAAACAAAAGTACTCCGGTTCCGAGAGTCATCAGTGCCCAATCTGCAAGACCTTGTTCAACGGCCGACGCTTCCTCAAAGGCCACATCCAGTCTGCCCACGAATCCAGTCGCAAGAAGCTCTATTCAATCTTTTGCGAAATCTGCAATCAGGGTTTCATGAAGAATCTCTACAAGAGGATTCACATTATGCATTGCCACTCTATCGAGATTGAGAGATCCATCGTAGGTACCGAAGTCAGCTTCGGACCATCGAGGCTCGATTCGCCGAAGATCGACAACCCCGACACGACCCGAGTCGACTCTGAAGTCCGGAAGCCGACTGCAGCGCCTCCAAGGCCTCCGAAGTCTTCCCGAGCCGAGAACAGATGCACGGTGTGCAATATCGTATTCGTGAGTCGAAAACGCTTTATCGATCACATGATTTATTACAGAAAAAGCGAGATTGTTTACTGCGGCATATGCTGCAAGGATCTCAGAGGCCAGTACGTCGCTCATCATCACAACAAAAAGTTTCATTATTCCAGGGACATGCAGAGTTCCTACACTCACCGCTGCACGATTTGCCAAGACGGTTTTATGTACAAGACCCACTTGCAGGCCCACGTCTCTCACGTTCACGGCGGTGCGTTGAGAAACTCGGCTCTCGCGTCCGACCAGGATCGGAGCGGCGCGATGAAGAGCTGGAAACCGGAAGTCGCTCGGAGCAGCGGCGGTGCGAGGCACTCGTGTCCGGTTTGCGAGATCGTCTTCCCAACGGCCGCTGCGTTGATGAATCACCAAACGCAGTATTCCAACGACGGCGACTTTGCGTGCAACCAGTGTCCAAGGAAATGTCCAACAGCGACTATGCTAGTCGACCACATCGCTCTGAACCACTCCGAGGGCGTCGTCGTCGACGGAGGAATAAAGTGCAGTCGCTGCAACGAGAACTTCGTCACCCGTGCGGGTTGGGTCGCCCATGTCAAGCACTTCCACAACAGCGACGGCGACGAACCCTCGGAGTTCTGTTTCGAAAGCAACTCGACGTCGTCGAGGGAATTCGGAAACGTGGAGATGGAGTTGATTCCCATGAACGACTCGATATCGAGCGGCATGGCGTACATCAATTATGGAAGCTCGGTTGATTTTACGGGGCGTGAGGGCGTCAAGCCTAAGCTGGCTCTACCGGCCACTTCCGGTCCGACCAAAGGGGGTAAAACTGTCCGGAAGACCCGGACGAACTGCGACACTTGCGGGTTTGCTTGCTCTGGAACGGCTGAACTGGCCAGTCACTTGGGTTTGTGGTCGAACACCGGTTGCTATAAATGCATCGTCTGCGATAGGAGATTTTCCTGGCGAAAGTTCTTCGAGGATCACAAGAAGAAACATTTTCGACACTCGCCCGAAGAGATAAATTTTTGTCCAACGTGCGGCGAAGGCTTCGAAAGAATTACGGATATGAAGATGCACGAGGCTCATCTTCATCGAGTCTGCGGCGACATGGACAAGAGTAATGGACTGTTAGCTGATAAATGTCAGAAGAACAACGCTGCTGAATTAAGGCAAGAACCGAAGAAGGGCAATTTTAAATCGCACACGGAGCAGCTCCGTATTTGTAAAAAGAAGTTCCCAACAGAAAATGCACTGGACTTACATTTGACTTCCCCTGACAAACACGAGGGTGAGGGAAACTCTTCGAACAGTGGCGAGGGTCCCGCGATCTGCGATATCTGCGATATGGTATTTGTAAGTAGGAAATTATTGAGGATTCACGAGAGTAAATTTCATTCGTCAGTTGCAGCGAAACCGCCGACGCCAAAGCAACGCCCCGAAACTGGCAACCGTTTCTATGTCCTGGCCGGTGTCGACATACTTCCCGAAGTGGTCGAAGTACTGCAGAAAAATTTTGATCGATGCAACAAAAAGCTCGGACTGCTGAATTCCATTTATCGTTACGATCCTTCATACAAGTGCGACATATGCGATATCGTCGTGTGCAGCAAGGATGCTCTGAACGTTCACCAAACGAAGATTCACACGGTGTGGTCGAACGTTTTGATCGACAGTGGAAACGGCGGAAAGCAGAGCTCAGCGGAGATAATCGTTGAAAAAACACTACCGTCTAGCTCCGGCTTAGGTGGAAACAAAGTGTCGACGTCAGGAGAGGGCAGGAACAAACTACCTAAGAAAACGGTGCTGCCGACATTCACCAAGAGCATTCTAAAATCTGTGTCCACGATATCCGAGACTCGAGTCACGCACTACAGATGCAAAATCTGCGATCTTATTTTTGTAAACAAAAATTTGTTGCGTGTTCACAAGGTGAACGGTAACTGTGTTAAAGGTTCGGTCGAGCGAACCGACGGAAATCGTCCAGGCAAGAAGAAGACGCGCGTTACGGAGGAAATCAAAACTCAGACGAAAAATTCAACCGTCTCGGTTTTGCCCACGAATCGGATGCGGCTCATAAGCTTGCCACCAGGCAACTACAAAGTGGAGAAATTGAACGTACAACCGTTTCGCAAGACAGTTCAGACCTCGATAAAGCAAACTGGACACAAGAGAAAGAATGAAATTACGAAAAACCCAGCGCCTGTGGCAACAAAGCGAGTGAAGAAGGTATTCGATCCTGTTGCGTATCGGGAACTCTGCAGACAACACAACTTGTTACCCTTGCCTGTGTCTCCTGACCTAACAACGCCAAAAGAACTATGCGAGAAATTCAACCGCACGGATCGTTGCGTCACGAATCAATTTGTTAAAGAAAAGAAGATTCACAAATTCGCTTGACAATTTGTATAATCTAGAAGTAAGATGGAAGGAAAGAGAAATGTTGTTGATTCTTTGGATTTGTGAGAATCATTGTGTGGCAACAGAATCCACCTGTCCTTCGTGTAATATTACCATAATTCCGAACTCACTCTTTTAATCCTCAGTATTAATTTTTGTTTTACACTAACATATTACATGCGATATGTTGCAAATCGCAAATATATATTTTTACAGTACCGAAATCGTTACAGCGTATAACCTCAGGTAATTCGATTTATACACATGTAAAATAGCGAACAATGTGCCCAATGTGTAATCCACAATGCTGCGACAAAAAAAAAATAAATTCAGATTTTATCTTTTTTTAACTCTTTATGAGCTACCTACCTCTACCTATATAATGGCATTAAAGTACTCAGTATCTGAGCAATGCATGCACCGACCGGAAGTAGCGTGGAGGTGACCGGCTTTTGAACGAAGACAAAGGTTCATAGTGTCCGAACCGTATTTGCACTTCAATTCGAATCAGATGTGATATCTATACACGAGTATTAACAAAATAGACTTTGTTTTACAAAAATCAACGCTAATCTTATATACGAATCGCAATGATGCAGACATTAACAACCATTTCCATAATGCCACTTGAATTTTTAACGCTTAACGGGCTGTCTATTTCAGCTGATCCAATGGAATTTCCTAAAGTTCCTAGTGTTCTAGTAATGTAAAATATACTCCGAATGCTTCGACCGGAAGTAGCGTGCAGGCGACCGATTCTCGAATGGAGATTAGACTTGCACTTGATTTTGGGTCTCGACAATTGATACACAACATTTTTAAAAATATACCTTTGTTTGACGAAAATCAACGCTAATCTTATATATAAATTGCGACGAATGGTCTAACCTCGATTATTCTGTACCGGAAATGGTTCTGTAACCGTATAAAATACCTAACGGGCCGATGATAACAATATAACAGCGTGCAAGATAAAGCCCCAAGCTACTATTCAGTATTAACGCGTTCTATCAGCCTGCAGATTGAGACAGTGTCGTTAAAATGCGCGGTCTCACTACGTCGATACATTTCATTCTGGCTCCTTGAGGAATAGACGCGGGAGAACTACTGACAGTCGCTTGTTTTCTGGAAAGGTAAATATAGTTGAACACTTTACTTAACAGAAGCTCGAGAAACGATAGACACGGAGTAACAAGTGCACATCGATACCTTAAAAAACACGTATCAAACGGTAGTTCGATCATTGTTGATCGATGTTTACATTCGTTCCGTACGTCAGACGGTAGTGTTGCTCTGTCGAGAGTGGTTCGTACGATGTTTCCTCATTCCTAGATTCGTAAGACAAATAGAGATGAGATAGTTTATGTTCATTCATATTCCTTTATTTACATTACGAATCTTTCGGTCCATGCAACAAAAGAATGCAACAAAATTACAGTTTCACGATTATCCCGCACATTACTCCGCGCAATTTGAGGTTATGCACTGACAATGTTGCTAATCTCTCTTGTATTTAATTATTGATTTATTATACTAGCGGCTTTTACATAGATGTACACACGTCTTTAAATATACTGCAGAAAGTTGCAAAATACAATAAGGGTCACAAGTTTTTACTCCAAATCGGTTGATACTGACCGAGTCACCTAATGACCGCTATGATTGTTCTTCGCTTGGATTGTAAATCTAAAACGATTGGTAAAATTTATTATTTTTTTTGTTTTTCAGATGACGAAGGATAACAAAGGATCAACTGCGAGGGAAACTGTGTACGATCGTTGCGCATATGTTGGATGCTACAATGGCAAGTTTATCAATGGCAGAAGACTCTTCCACTTTCCGGCTGAGACGGATAGGCGGCTTGAGATGTGGATTGAGAGAAGCGGTAAATCTTGAGATCTGTCCTGCAGTCATGGCTGTTCAATGGCAATTGTTGATATCAACTCCTGAAATATTGATGCTCCGTGTTTTTCAGGAAATTTTCGGTTGCGAACTTGGGCGGCTACATCGCTCCGGAAAGCAGGGCTTTGCGGTGATCACTTTGATGAAAAATGTTTTACTAACGCAACGAGAAAGGCTTTGAGAAGAAACGTTGTGCCGAGACATTACACGGAGGATCTGAAGTACAGACAAGCGAATAACGAAATCGCGGAAAATAACGAAAATACCAAAGAAACCACGGCTAGCGAGGAGGACGACGATCCGATGAATTGCGATCGTTTGTCACCGTTTGTCGAATCGACGGATCAAGCGAAAGAATGCGGTATCGAAATTCACGACGAGTCTTCCTTACAGTCTGCCGAGTACGTTATTGGGGATCCGCTGAAAACGGCCACGGCTGAGCGATCGCCGTCGCCGGTCGTTGAATTTATCGTCGAGGAGCTCGACGAGAGTTTCATATGTGATCAAGCAGAGGAACCCGAAGAAAAATCGATATTCGAAGAAGAGACGGAATACGACGATTTACCAAGCCATGATGAGTACGTAACATCGCCGATGAGCATGGAAGAATCCGAAGAGGTGGTTGAACCCGTAGCGGGAGGAGCTGGTCTGAGAGTCAATCGATCGAACTCGGATGTACGAACATATTATCGTTCGAAGAATCATCGTCCAGCGAATGGTGACGAAGTGGCACAAGTAAATTTTGAACTAGCTTCTGAAGAATTGGAACCGGTCACAAACGAGGACGAATCAACGAAGCCGACATTTCCAAGCTCCAACACGGGATGCGGAAACAGAAGGCACGAGAAGATGCTGATCAATCTCCGCGAAGAGAACAAAATGTTACGAAAAAAGATGCGACTTCTAAAGCAAAATCTTCGTCGGTCGAAAGCTCGAGAGGCGAATTACATGAGAGTCCGAGATATGCTGAAGGACGTAGACGAATTTCTCAATATACAGGAGTGCAACAATCCAGTTGCTCGGGCGATGGTAAAACTGGCTCTGCATAAAAACAGGAGTCCGTACACAAAGGAGGAAAAAGACTTTGCCACGCAGTTGTATCGTCATTCGGCGACCGCCGTCATTCGATTGCGAAGAGCGGGCTGTAATTTTCCGGGGAAAAACACGATTAAACGATGGATTGCCGAAGACCAAGGTGAACCACCAACATTTAACTTCTTGACTGCGGACGGAAATGACGATGCTGGCGAGGACGCGGGCATCGACATGGATGACATTGATGATGATGTGGTGGAAACGGTCGACACCGTAAATGAACCAGCAGATAATATTGATGAAGTGGTCGAAGACGCGGAGGTGGTGATCAACGATTTGGTCGAACACTTGGAAGAAGTGGTCGATGAAGAAGAACAAGAATACGTACACGTCCTCCCAATCAATTTCAAATAGAAGGTAATAAGCCTGTGAGGCACCCATAGAAATTGACGAAAAATTTTATGAATCGTGATAAGAGAAATTTTTTATGATTCGGACGAATCAAGGTCGTTATAGTTTGATTACTTATACACTCGTCATTGAGATCCTAGGAGTTACGAAAGTAATAAAGTAATATTAATATTTTTACGTCAGTGTAGTTTACTTGCATTCTCATGTCTACATTACACTAGTCACAAACTATGTAAGAGGACAAAAGGAGTTGTACAATTCCATTTTCGTTAGAAAAAAACGATATTCAACCGGAAGCGACATATTTTAAACGTAGTATTATAGTATAAAATCATATTAACGTAAAAGTATAACTGCCATTCCTACTTTTGCACCACGTGCGAAGTACGTGCGGAGCAAAAGTATTTCCATAATTTTACGTCCCGTCGAAAAATGAGATTTTCAAACCGGAAGTAACGTATGTGAAAAGTAGCCTTACAGTAGAAACCGTACGACGTTCAAATGTCAGCTGAGAGCTTTCACGCACGTGATCGTTTCATAAACCACGGTGGTCCAACAGTGTTTGTCATTTTGTCGGGTGAAAGACACAAAACATATTAATCAATCACTGGAGATAAATTGACGCACAAGTAAGTACATTTATACTTTTAAAAATCCACGAATTTAGCGATAGCGCCAGTACTTTATGATATCGTTCCACAATTTAAACCGCATAACCTACAAAATTTCACGTTAGATTCGCTAGCAGATTATGCCTTACTGGTTATATTGTTAAAGATGATTCACAAAGACAGTCCACCCGGCTCACCCGAAATGGAAGAAGGTCTGGACGAAGATGATCTGATCTATGTCGGCGATGTCGACGAAGTATTAGAAGTTTTGGAAGGCGAGGATAGTAACGGAGAGGAAAATGAGGATGACGAAGGGATGGAAAAAGAGACTCCTGAGATGGGACACTCCCTTTGTGTATTCAATAAACACAAAGGTGATTTATTATTTGTACAACTAAAACCTGAACAATTAATAGAGACTCGTTATAGTAGTGAACTAAAATTAACTTTTCTTTGAAGGATCTGTATTTTGTGGATCGTTGAGTAAAGATGGAAAACTGGCCATTACGGGTGGCGAGGATGACATGGCCTATGTATGGGACACTGCATCCAACCAAGTTGTCCTTGAATGCAAAGGCCACGAGGACAGTGTTATATTCGTCGGTTTCAATTTTGACAACTCGTACGTTGCTACAGGTGATATGAGCGGCAATATAAAAGTTTGGAAAATCAAGGACAATTCGACTGTATGGGAATACAGTATGGGAGATGCTACAGTGAGTACTTGACAACAAATAATTTTATATTGAAATAAACATTATTTTTTAATGCTTTTACAGTGGATGCACTGGCATGAAAAAACAAATGTTTTATTTGCTGGATCCGTGGGAGGAGACGTTTACATGTGGCACATTCCCGATGGGACGTGTAAGATCTTCCAAGGATTTGGCCAGAGAACAGGGACGGCGGTGATACTTGCTGATGGTATGGGGACATCGCTTAAGTTATGTTATGAACATTAAATCATTAATTTTTTCCCAAAATAAGGTTAATTCATATTTTCAAATATTCCCCATATTAGTTCAAAATTTTCTCAGCTAGTAGGTTATGATTTTTCTAGTGATTCAGTAATTAAATTGAACATGGAACACGACCTTTCACAAAGAAAATACAGGTATAATGGAAAAATTATGATTGCATCTAGTAAAGCGTATTCGCGATGAAAGAAAATTGAAAATCGCAACAGAGAAAAATGTTGATGAAAAAGAATTCGGGGAATGATTTAACGTCTACTCGTAGAGTACGATTTAAGTAGATGGTAAATTTGTTGATATTAAAATTGTTCAAGTTGAAATTGGTCCAGCAAATAAGTGGGACAGATTAATCCTGCTTGCGACGTTGATAAAATGGTAATAGGGTAATCTCTTTGAGACACCAAAACTGTGTTTTTGGGCTCTAAAGCAAATTCGAGCTTTTCTTTTGCGGTCCAGACAATCTCTTATAGGTAGTTATATCATGCCGACATGATTCCGCGAACGCCCTCAGTGATTACCGACTCGATATTCGCAACAATTTTACGATTTCGCCATAGGAGAGTTGCGGTATTGATTTATTTTTCGTGTTATAGGAGTGAGACTGGCCGTTGGATACGAAGACGGTACGGTACGAGTGATGGACCTGAAGAGTGGCAAAGTTCAATCCTCCAGTGTACCAGGCGCTGGACATTCTTCTGCTGTCACGGCTTTAGGTTGCTCGTCGAACGGCAAAGTCATAATCTCCGCTGGTCTGGATGGAAAAACGATTATGCGAACTACACAAACGGGCGTTGTATGATTTTCGACATTCTTCATAGCGTCAAGTGATCGAACGAGATTGGATCGGGAGAAAAGAAAATGTTAATAGTCAGTCGTTTGAAACATTTTCAGGTCGTAGCAGTGCTGCAAGAGCTTCAGGAAAATAAGGCTGCTAACGTTGAGCAAAGCGGAGAAAATAGTGCGATGGAGACCGATGAGAACTGGGTGGAAGCTGTGGCGATCTGCGCAGACACCGAACTCGATTTAGCAGCTACAGGAACTATCAATGGAGAAATATACATTTGGGACCTTACCAGAAAGGTAGAATGAAAAGACACGGCAATGTCTCAACATCTAATTAAGACAAGATAGACAAGAATATTACATATCTAATAATTGCAGCAGATGCGACAGTTTCATTGTCATGCGATTGATTTTTATACTCGTCGTTACAGGTAATCAGGCACAAAATAAGTCAAGACAGCGGGATAACGAATCTCGTCTGGAAGCGAAAAACTTCTTTCTTATTTACCGCTGGTTTGGATGGTGTACTCAGATGTTATGACGCACGAACAGGCGAATGTATAAAATCATTTGAGGGCCATAACGAAACCATTCTGGACCTGAACATCTCCGCGTGAGTTGCTTTATAATTATCCCACGCGCTTTGTCCGAACACGAGTGATGAAGATTATTCTTTCAGAGATGGAACGCGGATATTGACGACCTCGGACGACTCCACGGCGAGAATTTTTGACATCACTATGTGCTAACGCACGATCCTCTATTCATCTAGATTTAAATAACGGCTTTGGGTCGTTTAATCGGATAAATTTTCAAGACGCATTGATTAGAAAAAGTTCTTCATACAAGTACATATATACATATATACATAAATGATGTGTAAATTGAACAATTAATTTTTATAAAAAAATATTTGCAATGTTTTACTTTGTTCCCAATATAGTGCCAGCGTGCCATTGGGTATCCAAAGTATAACGTTTGCCGTTCCAATTGAAGTGCGTTGGATCGGTTCCTTCGCCATGCTCAAAGTCGAATAACTCACTGAATTCAATCGCTAGCTTCGATCGAACAAGACCCACGCCTCCTAATTTGGAAGATGCCGGATGATAGACTCTTCCTGATGTTACGCTCATGCAGAGCTTTTCCGGCTCAAATGGAACCTGCGAAAACAATTGAAAAATACTTGTTCGGTTATAACCTACCGACGGAATTGTTATCGACAATACTCGTCGAAAATAGAGACCATTAGAAAATCTTCCGCGTGCGCGTAACTGAACCAATCCTGCGACAAACCGGTCTCTTCCGACTGCTTCTTCAAAACGTGAGTGAAGACAATCGGCAAGTCGTCGCAGCGCACGAAATTTCGCTCGCGTCCGCATATGGACAGGTAAGGAAAATCTTGCTCGTACCGGCCTGTGTTGTTTAGTTTGAGTCTCTTGAAAAAGAACGCCAAAAACTTCTTCTCTGTAAACAGAGTGCGCGATTAGACTCGCGCAATGGCGCGACAGGCTTCTCACAATACTCTATAACTATACAAATTATCGACATCACAGATAAATCCGTCGCTGTGCAGCGAGTTCTCCGAAGCCTACTTCGTCGGGTTCTTATCGTGTGTCGTCCCAAGAATATACCTTTGAAACATGACGTGAAGTTTTTCATACGAGCGTCGTCCAGAAATAGCTGTAAACATAAGTCGCGTGACATTAGGCTAAAGTGCAATGCATCACACGCAGGCCCTCTACATTTTTTTTTACCATTCCTTGGTGGTCGATGTAATAGAAGTATTCTCTCACTCGTGGTTCGGGTGATTGGCCCTGCACGTAGTTAGCATAGTTTCTACGGACTGTCCTCGACCGTAAAACGGCCCGAAAGCTCGACAACATTACGATTTCTTCCGGCAGTTAGTCTGTGATTCCGAGGCCGGGTTCACGAGTTCAAGATACGGGCCGTTACTGAAATGTCGACACGACATACATATAGCTATGCCAGGTCGCAACCGAATATGAACTGAACCCAAGGGAGGCGGAGGGGCGAGCGGTTAAGATGGATATTAAACGTTTCTGTGCAGAACAGTTTAAGCTTCCCTTTAATTATTTAAATTGTTTCGTGACTTGTTTTTTCAACAATAAACTGTATTTCGTTAATCATGAACAAACGAATTTATTACCGATATACTTATCGTCATTCCATCTCGTATTTTTCGGGGTTTAACGTTTCATGAAATTGATCACAGAGCTTTGCTATTTCCGCAAGTGCGCTGTCTCGCTCTACTATTTGTTTATTTATCGTTAAACCCACTGACGCACAAACGGTGTGCTCCAAGGGGGAAAAAATGATGGTCGCGACGTCTGACGGGATCGATAGGCGAGTGTCCTGCTTCTTTGAGAGTCGCGCCGCGTGTGTTGTGTGCGCGGTGGCTCTCATCGAGACACTCGATATTTTTCTCAACGTCACTTCGCTCGCTGCTCCGTTGTTGGTGCTCCGCGCTCAATCCACCAACACAACCACACACAGAGGAACTCACGGAGATTCAAGCAATGAGATACAGCGAGGAGGCGGAACGACAAGTTTTTCGTGAGGATTGTGAAAAAACAAAGCTCGAAATATTAATGTTGGCTTGCGATGCGGCGGTTTACCTGAGTGATCACAAGTAGAGTAACAATTAAAATAAATATAAAAACGCAACGATGACCGATTCGAATCCGATGACGAAAGAATCGTGCATCCGCGGGCTGAAAACTCGATTTGTTGTCGCTGCCAAATAAGTCGTGCATCAAGGAATCCAACGTTCTTAGGAGAATGGCTTCGTCTACCAAAAGATCCTGGAAACTCCGTGAGTTTATTGTCAAATACTTTATATAACCCTTTTTCCGCGTGTCCCAAATTTCGTACTTTTCTTACTCTCGTTTCGATGATTTTTTCTCAGGATAAATAATTTGCTAGATGATCAATTAACCGTACCGCGGAATATTCTGCAGTTTTGAATTGTTTTAAACTTCCCAATTAACGACCTTCTCATTGCCAGTTGCTATTGAAAATTTTTATTACATTTTTCGCGGTGTATCCCTGCGTATCACAGTTTTTTTCCATGAATGTTTGTTTAAATAGTGCTAAAAAAATATTGATACTAGCTC
The DNA here is from genome assembly GCA_963978505.1 of Listrodromus nycthemerus. Lineage (NCBI taxonomy): Eukaryota > Metazoa > Arthropoda > Insecta > Hymenoptera > Ichneumonidae > Listrodromus > Listrodromus nycthemerus. The sequence continues at coordinate 17,569,758 of OZ021681.1, forward strand.
TGACGTTCAAATTGTTTGCTTTAACTGCCACGGTTGTTATAACCTAAGAAGACTTGTAATTAACGGCACTCATAACACGTACGAATTTTTTTTTGCCACTTCGTATTTGTCGCAGAGGATTTTGTGGCCCACTCGTCCAATGTTAACTGTCTGGCTCTCGGCCACAAGTCAGGACGAGTACTAGTTACTGGCGGAGATGACAAGAAAGTCAATCTGTGGGCTGTCGGCAAACAAAATTGCATCATGGTACGTTGAGTTGGGTTTTCAATAATGGAACATGCATTTATTTTGGGTCTATGAGACGAGAGGAACATTTTTCTGTTTTCTATTATAGAGCTTAAGCGGTCACACAACTCCAGTGGAATGTGTCAAGTTTGGTCAGACGGAAGACCTGGTGTGCGCTGGCTCTCAAATGGGAGCTCTGAAAATCTGGGATCTGGAGCACGCCAAGCTTGCCAGAACGCTCACCGGACATAAAGCTGGGATTCGCTGCATGGACTTTCATCCTTACGGAGAATTGTTGACTTCCGGCAGTCTTGACACTGCTATTAAGCTCTGGGATATCAGAAGGAAAGGCTGCATATTCACGTACAAAGGTCACAATCAGGCTGTCAACAGTATGAAATTCAGTCCGGATGGCCAATGGATTGCTAGTGTCGGCGAAGAGGGCATGGTCAAGGTTTGTTTCTTCCTTTCGTTTCGTGCCTTGCGGTTCCTCAGTGAAATGTAAAGATAACTGATCTGGGACAGCTTTAAAAAGATTTTCTTATTTCTTCCTTCTCCAGAAATTTTCGTAAGTCGTTGTTATATAAATCATTTTATTCATTAATTAAATACGTATATTTTGAGGTGGCTCACATAGAACTATACAGAATTAAAAATATTATTGCAGATTGATAAGAGGAATCATAAATTTTGTAAACGACAATAATAGTTTTTATGTGAATTTGTTCGCAGCTATGGGACTTGCGAGCGGGAAGACAATTGAGAGAATTCTCGGAGCATCGTGGCCCGGCGACAACGGTGGAGTTTCATCCTCACGAATTCTTGTTGGCCAGCGGAAGCCTAGACAGGACGGTTCACTTCTGGGACCTGGAGTCATTCCAGCTTGTATCTTCCACTGACCCAACGCACTCAGCGGCTATCAGGTAAAAATCGTTTATAGGTCTTACATTCGTGCAAACGACCAGTTGCCTCGTCAACCGATCGTCACAAATACATTCTGCTTCCAGATGTTTGTACTTCAGCCAAGGCGGCGAGTGCCTTTTCGCTGGTAGTCAGGACGTTCTCAAAGTTTACGGGTGGGAACCGACGAGGACACTGGACACGATACCAACGGGATGGGGCAAGGTTCAGGATATTGCGATAGCGCAAAATCAACTGGTAAATACAGCTAAATTCTTAAAAAGACACAAAAATAAAAAATGGACGTAAAAAATTTACCTCGCATTCGGGCCTTTATTCATCCAGATCGGAGCTAGTTTTCATATGGCTAACGTGATGCTGTACGTGTGCGACTTGAAAAAAATTGCGCCCTTTGGTGGAGTATCGACTTCGGGAACGTCTTTCAGTCACGGGAATTCGTTGAGAAAGAGTTTCTCCAGGGAAAGACCGCCTGGCTTGAAGAAGCACACGTGAGTTGCTCGAAGCACTTCAACATTAGTATTTATTTGATAGTCTATAACGGAAAAAAAAGAAAAAAAAAACTGAAACATGATTACTTATTTTTCAAGTCTGAACGTTAAGACGATAGAAGAAGCGGAGAAATCAGGTACGGATCCCGAAGACGAAGCAACCTTCGCCGATATTCCAAACGTGACTGAGTATCAGGATGTCTTCCAACCGAACAGATCACGTGAGTGAGACACTAAATCATAGATACTATCGCTTTCGACGAAAAAACGTAAACACGCGCTGCTTGCTTTCTTGTGCATACGTCAATGTTTCTCACACGTGTTGTAATCCATTCTTCTAACGATACTGTTATACAATGTAATCGCCTCGACGATACGTCGATTCTCGAGGTTATTAGAATTTATGTTTATCGTAACGATCCGTATGTGAATGAGCATGCTATGCACGGTGTGTTACAGTGTCTCGCACGCCACCGCCCGAAATCGAGGCTTTTCCGGAGCCTCATGATATAGGTGAGTCTCTTGCGTGGAATGCTTTGTTTTTTTTCTTTCATTCCCTCCGTATGTTCGTCCCATTTGCAGATATCGTCATCTACCTTGGTGTTTCGCAACGCTGTTGTCATAATTTTCATACACCAATATTTTATCCTTATTTAATTGACCCTTGAATTAATTAATATTTTTCTTTCAGACCCAGCAAAGCCGCAAATAATACAAAATTTATCGGAATCGATGACGAATCTCGCGGCAGCTGAGAGTCCCGAGGAGGAATTCGTTCCACCGTCACCGGTGTCTCCGTTGCCATCGCTCTCGTTAACGAAACCGACACCGGTGCGCGTTCATCCGATAAAATCGTCCCCGCCTGTACAGAGAAATGCCATAACTTCGACGAGTCAAATTCGTGCGAATCTGCAAGCAAACAACGCACTAGGAAGGAACATGAGGAATCTTGCTCAAATACCGCCGGTGAGGCAAAGCATCACGCCGCTGCCGGGAAAGAAAATTGCTTCCATGAACAATTCGAGCGTTGCTGGTCATCCGCAACCAATGGGTCCGCAGAGATCGAACTCCACCCTTACGCCGAGGGTCGCGCCGATGGCTGCGGTATCGCCAGTCATAGACGATGGCAAATTGAAGAATCGCGCGCCCAGTCCCGATTCACCGAAGTTATTGCTTAAACGACAGAGCAGCTGTCGGGAAGGCGAACAAGGCTACGAGAGCGATTATCCTGTACAGTAAGTTGCCGATATATGAAAATTCCTGTGATAATAATTTTGACTCTTCAATAAAAGTTGAATGAAATCGATTTAATTTCAGAATCAGCAGTATAAGACACAGTCCCTCAGATCCACAGTTGAATCGACCAAACACCGGACAATCCCGAGCAACGACGATGTACAGAAACTTTATTGGCAATGCACCGTTGTCGGCGAGAAATGTGTCGACGTCGAAAAAACTTACAAAGGCGCAGATTCCGACAAATCCGAAGGCGGAATCGAGAGTAGTGCCGCAACTCAGGCCGACCGTGGACGACACGGAAAAGGCGGAATTCGTGCCCATGAGCGCAGACAAACCTTTCGGTTTAGATGCCGAAAATTTCTTACCCGTAAGTTTAAATTCAATTCACTTAGCTCACGTTAACGTTGTGAGGATACGAACAGTCTGTGATTCTTGTCTTTTTACAACCGCAGAATAAATATGGTCAAACGTCGGGGTACACGCAGAGCGGAGTTCTCGGTGAGATGTCTGAGGCGGAGGTAATCAGTAGTATGATGCGAGGACACGACTCTATGATGGCGGTCCTAACTAGTCGACAAAGATCTCTACAAATCATTTATTCACTCTGGCACAACAAGGACCTTAAGGTAAATACATGAGATTTCAATGTGACTTTTATATTGTCATTTCTCGTTGGTCTCAATGGTTAATCTATCGCTCAGTTCTAATAACCTAATAAATTCTCAATTTTTAGTCTGCCATCGACTCAGCGGTCACCATGAACGATCTTTCTGTCATCGTCGATCTTCTCGGGGTGCTCACCCTCAGACCGTAAGATCATTTTATCTTATATACATCTTCGAAATTTTGTTTTCGAATTTTTAAAGAATTAAGGTGGATTGCCCAGTCCGCCCCTAGTTTCTGACCCCCAATCCCCTTTTCGGTCGAAAAATTAGTTTTTCGAATCGGAGGTGATATGGTGTTGATATGAAAACTTTGATCCTCGTAACAAATATACGTATCTGCGTTCATTTTTCAGAACAATGTGGAATCTGGATCTCTGCAATTCCCTTCTTACGCCAATAGGCGAACTTCTTCAAAGTAAATACGAAATGTGAGTACTGTTTCAATTTACAGCCTTTTAATTCTACGTTACAACGGTATGAAATTCAAAAACGCTATCGCTTTGTAGTTTTCTGATATGTCAAGAGAGCATGAATATCCTTCGGTTTGTTGCAAATAATCTTAATGTTACAATGCAAATGATATTCCGACCGCCGAAATATCCTCCGACATGCAGTTTAAAGTTCTTTTGTCGTCGCATCGGACATACGCAAAGGCTCCGAGATTACAAGACCGCGAACAATTGTGGCAGGGTCTCGGATGGTTTGCGGTCATGCCACGCCGCAAGTCATCATTTTTGCATGTCGCGAGAAAGTCGGATCGTCAGATTTATTGCCTCGCCTGTTTCACGTCCTTAGCTTGGCAGTGTGAAACGATTCAACGGCCGTGTGGATTCCCTCGGCGCGCAGTCTATTCGTGCTCGTCGATCATAAATCTTATATCTGTCGGCTTGAACAGACGATTACAAGTTATTCTTGCACATAAAAAACGGCCTCGTGCACTCCATTTTTATTTATTTTTTATTTCCGATAAAAGTTTTTTTAAAATTAATATAGAATTCGTCAGGCAATGTTAGATACTTAAAAAAATCGATGGTGGACGCAATACTTCGTTACGTTGCTAGGAAAAAAACAGTAACGTCCAAAGCCGAAACTACAAATCGTGTCGAAGGCCCGTTTGGAAGTAACGCAATCAACATTGGTGCGAGAATACTTTACTGCAAATATAAAAATATGCCTAAAGACATCTTCATGATATCAAATTTAATCGTTGGCAAGTCGATGACGTATGGCTTTAGGAAAAATAAAAAAAATTTACTCAGTAAACGAGTTTTCCCGACCGAAGTTTCAACGACGCTAAAATTTGCTGCAATAACTCGATGAAATTTAGTCTCGTGCTGGTATTTTCAGGATCATAATAAAAATCGGTCGCTGAGCGGCGTGGTTCCCCTCGAACGAGTCGCCCTTTTCGAGTTGGGAAACTGAAAAACCCCATTCGTTGAGCCGGTGCATGGGACTGGCCAATGGGTCCATCTATTCAACAGTGAGAAGGCTCGAAGAGACGCGTCGAGGGTTCCTCCAAATTAGCCAAGACAATGAGAGACAGTGGCAGATGCAAATTCGAGAACGGAACCTTTCACTCGCGACCTCGCCAGCGTGTGTGCATTGTTCGAAGTGGATTGAAATTTTTAGGGCTCCAGCCCTGTTTCTTTCCTTCGCATATGCCGATAGGGATTATCCAAAGTTCGAGAGGACACGGCAATACTCGCGATTCCCCTCTGTCGCGCCTGGCGAGGACGTGTTTCTCTTCAATCCCTTTAATGGCCCGTTCGTCCCTGCGAATTCGATTCCGCACGAACGTCGAAGTTACGACGTTGACGGTCTGACAGTGTCCAACGGACTTGTCACACTAGAATGACAAGCGTTGTTGCATCGTCAGTGCAACGCGCACCAGTCATACTCATTTATTATCATCACTGCCATTCACTCATCTTACTATATGCCAAGATAGATAGTGAAAAGCAGATTTTATTTTATTTGTGCAGATGGAAAAAGCACTTTTTTCCAGAAAATGAAAAGTACTGGGTGGAAATCTGATGTTGCAATGGTAATTATGGCAGTTTAGTCTGGAAGTTGGTATCCAGTTTTTATGTTTTTATTTATTTATTTGGATGACAGGTCGAGCCCTTTTACCTATTAAATTTACAGTTGCGAAAACAATACGTATATTTCTATGCGTTGTTTCTCTTTTTGTAGGCTACTTGTTGCATGACACAGAGGTAATTTAATGACTCAGTATTTTCATATGCCTTTTGTTGTAAGATTTTAGCCAATTCATTCAAACTTCAAAATTTTTCACATGTCGTTCTCTTTATCGTTCCACCATAAGGCTAATGCTGCTATTTTTGTCACAATCCTGGCACCGTCGCGTGACTTTCACTCCACCTTAACCCGTAATAATATTCAGTGTTGGCAAAGTGAAGGGCGACGGCAAGCATAATGCGTTTAATTGCGGAGTGATGAGAAAAGAGCATTTACGTATACGTCAGGATTGTCCGAAATAAAAAATGAGCCAATTATCCGGTGTTCAGTCACAAACTGCTGCCCCTGATCTGTGGCGTTACAAAACAGGCACTTCCGGTTTCCACCCCTTTTAGAGCCAAATCGGTATAAGTCTCATCGTTAGAAAATTTATCGAAAAGTAGCGAATTCACACTCCAATCGTGGCAGAAATTATTGTTTTAACATGGTTGAATTTTTTTTTTTTTTGGCATGGTGTATTTATTTATTAATAATCGATCCAACAAAATATCACTCGATGCGGGCCAATCGCAGCTTCTAGTTGACCGAGAAATTTGTAATTAGCCAGTTCCATGGACGGTTCGTTACGCTCTATGCGCACAAGTGGGCACTATCGCAATACCATAAAAGTGAATTCGACTAATTATCAACCGCCTGGCAGCTGTTGCTTAATCGTTTTCGTTCGGTTCCCTCGCCAACTACCATAACTCCCTTTCGTTCTCGTCGACGTTCCTCCTCTGCTTCAAAGCTTGGATACTTTTTACTCTGGAAACCCTGCATGGCATTTCTTGAAATTAATCTACCAATTTTCGAGTCGAATTAACTGAACATCAGAAAAAATCGGCTGAGGCAAGTGCAGCTTGTTGCATGAAAGGGTAACGATTGACATGTTTTTAACTCAAAAATGGAATAATGACAGTAAAAAGAAGATAAAAAAAATAAGATATTTTCCAAAAATGTACAGAACGGATAATTTGTTGTGAATGAGACTGATTAACATGTAAAATTGTCTTGAAAAATCTAAAATGCCCACAACGCCATCGAATTTGCATAACTACTCGTTTTTTTTTAATCGACCAATTTTGGAGTCTAAATATTTGAACGATGGAAAAAAAATGGTTAAACCAAATATAAATTATTCCATTAGGGGTAATTAATGAAATATTATCGATGAGAAAAAGAACGACGACGGAGAACAGGGGATTGCAAAAATAAGACATTTCTAACAGCTTAAAGAACGGATAGTTTGTATGTTGTGAATGTGTCTGACCCCATATTAAATTATCTCGTAAGCATTAAACCCAAAAATGCCCGTAACGTCCTCGAGTTTGCATAACTACTCGTCGTTTTCACGGTTTATTCGTCACGGCACCCTTGGAGCCGTGAGAAAAAAAACCTCGGCAATGAATACCGAATCTTATTCATGATTCACCCTCTATCGTCGGACTCGCACGTGCTTCGCTCGACGCGACTCATGTACAAAGCTTTTTTTTTTTTTTACGAATCAGTCTTTATCGGTAATGCAATAATATTTTTTAGCCACGTTTTCTCGGGGCACAAACAAATTTATAAAAGTGAAGAAACAAGATGAAAAAAAAAATACCTCGAAACTTTTAATTCTATAGTGCATTGCTCTAGACGACAAAAATTCTTGGCAGAGTAAAACAAAGTAATAAAAAATATTTGACGGTAAAATGCAAGTAAATAAATCTTCTTGTTAGCGATCCAAATCCGTACTATCGAGCGCCAAATATCGACAGTGCAATTTGTGGAATGCGAAGCAATAAAAAAAAAAAAAACTAATAAAATAAAATAAAATCACACAAACCGGGTGGAAAATTTGAGGATCAATGTGGGCAACGAGGTGGACCGTGGATCCTTCGCATGGATTGAACACGAATTCATTGTCCCCGTTTCGATTCGACTCGCCGATTCGGGCACGGTGATCGCGAACCCTTTATCGGTGAACGGAGTCGAGCATGCCGAATCCGGACGAGCCCGTGGCGTGCCCACGTTATTTATTGGGATCGTTACAACGTAATAAAGGGTTTTTGGAGCAACTGAGCGTGACACGGTGGGTGGCGTAGAACGGATAGAGCGTTCCAGCGACAACCGGCTATGTGAAACTCGGCAGCTCTTTCGCTCAAAGATTGTCAATCTTGAGACAATCTCCGAGCGAAATTTCGTATCGTGGCTCAATAAAAATTTTGCTCCGAATGCAACCGCACTTACATTCGATCAGTCGACGACTTCCGCTGCACCTAGATTAATTTATGTATCAACATTATTACCGTTAATATTAGGATATTTTTTTTCAGGTACGTGACCACTGGCATTACGGCGCTCAGGCTGATCCTTCGAAACTTCGCACCGGTCATAAAGTCCAATGTGGAAGCCCCGTTGCACACCATCGGCGTCGATGTCTCGCGCGAAGAACGGTAATGGAAACATCATCAAATTAACTTTTTTTTTAATTTGCGCCCTTAGTAAAAATATTTTACATTTTTTTAACTGATACGCCTGGTACAGTGAATTATCTGAAAAAAAAAATTATGATGGTCATGGTTGTCGTTTCCGAGGAAAATGGGGGAAATTCAGAGAAAACGTAAATTGTCGCTGAGCCTTCCATATAAATAAATGAAAAGTATATAAAAGAAGGCCTAAAAAATTTGAGAACATTTTGAAGAAAAAAAAAACATATTTAAACATTAATACAAAAATTAGGCATTTTTATTTCCATAAGTTATTTTTTTAAATAGAAGTTAAAAGGTCGGTCCGGGGAAATTTGTAATTGGTCAAGGGAAAGATAGAGAATTTTTTTTACTGGGAAAAACGGTTACTATGATATTTAATTCGTTGCTGGTTTCCATCGGTTGGGCCCATTGTAAGACAACTCACATAGTCATACGTATTATCCTTGCAGATATCACAAGTGCCTATCCTGTTACGATAAGCTCGCGACGCTGCGAGGTCTAGTCCAGAAGAAACAGGGAATACCGGGCAATCTGGGCGCTTCCTTCCGGGAGCTAGGCATTCAAATGAGAACACTAGAGTGACCGTGGCGATATCACGCGAATATCCTTGATTCGGCTGCCAGAAGAACGGTGCTGATCGACGAAAGTGAATCTAAATGTGGTACCTGAAGAAGGGTTGTCGCGTGTTTTCTTCGTTTTCACAACTATTTGCCTCCGAAGCAAAAAAAAATGAAGAAAAAAACATCAACAAAAGTTTAAAAAGAATCAGCGAACAAAAAAATGGTCTAAACGCTAACGTAAAAAATTTATGTGAGATGAAGATAAACGTGATAAATTTCATCGATTCGCCCTATTTCGCTGAATTGAGCTCAAAGCGTAAAAAGAAGATAAATTTCCGGAATCTCTTCGGTGAATGTAGAATTGTGTAGTCCTTGTTGAATCGTCATATTTATTCGCAATTGTTTTGAATTAAGAAACGAAAGGACTATATAGGAAGATATTCAGGATGGAAACACGACAGTGGGAACAATTCTTAGGGTCGATTGGAATAGCTTTTATTCGCCTTTCGTTGCCATATTCCGAGCGTTAAAACCTAGCGACAAATATCGATAAAAATTAAATTCCCACGAGCTCGATTAAAAAAAAACCAATTGCATTCAGCGTAAATGTCATTATTGATTGTCGTCCTTCGCTCAAAAAAAAGTTTTTGAAGGACCTAAGACAAATTAATCATCGGATAAATGCGGAAAAGAAAGAGACGATAACGATGTGAGCTGCAAAATGAATGATAGCTAAGCATGGCGGTCTCGTAATCACTTGCCAATTCCGCGCGATCCGACCATGCGTCGAAAATAGAACCGTACGAATATTTCTAACCCTCTCCACTTAATTAAACAACAACAAAAAAACATCACGAATTAAAAAATAGGTCGATGCCCATATCGATGATAAATTTATTGAACAAATAACTTAAGTGGAAAATCTTAAGCGTAATCGAAAAAAATAATTTAAAAAAAAGAAAATGTATTTTTTCATAAATCAATGGGTCCGTTCATGAATAATAAAGTGCTCGAACTGTAATCAGAGTAAGCGGTGGTATGTGTGAAGCCTTCGACGGAGACTGACCGTGCCGAAAAAACGCCGATGGAAGACGATACAAAATCATATAGTGTACGATTATGTTTCGGACGAATATTCTATGATTTTTTGTATCGCTTGTATCTTGCTGTTTTTTTTGCACGAAAGTTTCGAGTCGGAAAAATATTTTGGCAAACAGATCGTATCAATCTTAGGTGGTTTAACGATGACACGCGTCCGTCGCGTACGAGGAACAATACAACTTTAAAGATCAAATATTTTGCATAAAAGTATTGGAGTATCGGAGCTCGAATGCGGCGTACTGCGGAACGATAGATCTAATAGTTTTGTATTAACTATTGTTACTGCTAATATTATTAATGCGATATTCCTCCCGACTGCATATCGTTAAGCCTTGGGGCACACTATTTTACTACACGAGAGTGGCTTTGACGACAGAGATTAAGAACAACCTTGGAACAACTGAAAATACGCTACCGGCTATGCCGAATATCGATATTCGGCGATCGTTTCGACGTTGCATGGTTTTTTTTTGTGATCCTCGAATCCGTCCAAAATATATTTTTAAAATAATGGCGATCCAGTTTGGGAATGGATGCGATGGCAAATGCGAGTATTTACCGGCATCCATCAATCTGGATTCACTTCCGGCGTCAGAACAATGTGATCGTCTACGTTTGTGCTTCTAATCACAAAGTTGATGGACATTTTTTAGAGGATATACATTTATATCGATCGTTGTTCAACGCCAAAAATTTCTATCTCCGAAATTTTGGTAAACAGCACAATATTGTGGACCTCAAATACACTGCATATCTTCCAAACAATCCCGAATTCAAACGCGGCAAGCAGAAATGTGTTAGTGTCAATGGCCTTTTAAACTTTGCAAGGTGTTGTAAATAACAAAACATTATAAATAACGGCAATAACGTAACAAAGAAAGATCGTGGGACTGTACATTTCACATTAGAATATGTTTCATTGAATGATGGGAGATGAATCGTTGCGTGAAAGACAATGATGCGTGGTAATGGCATGAAAAAGAAAAAAGTAAATAAAAAATCGTACAGATCTTTGAGGGACTTGTAAGATAACGGGCATCGTCCTTCCCCAAAAGTAACCGGTACGATATCTGCAATCTTCTTTAATATGTTTAACTTTTATTTCTTACGAGCTTGTCAAATGGTCCTAATGAATTAATGCGGTACACGACTTGGAATAAATGTCTTTTTTTGTTTACTTCCAAGTCCATCGAAGCTTGCGTGCAGCCTCGCGTGAACTGCTGTTGTATAAAGTAGTATTAACTATAATATTATCGATAACAATTAATGACATATATATGCAAAAAATAAACAAAACAAAAAAAACGGATAATAATAAATTCTCTTACCAAGTAAACAACTGTATAGTGAGTACGCTTTATTCCGAAGTCAGTAATCCGATAGAAAAGTGCATCGGGCACTACAAAATAATAGCGGCTACGAAAAAAGTAGTTGATGGAATTATCGATCGGATACGATTTCTCGCCCAGTCATCCATCAACGGACGGTTTTTATCAGTATATGGGATCACCAAAAAACTACTTGGCGAAGAGGTGGCTCGTATCTATCGCTGTTTTAATCAGCGCTCTTCCGATCGTCGTGAGCGCCGTAGAGGAGATTATAAAAAACTAAAAAAATACGCATAATCCTATCAATAATAAATAGTGACATTCATGTAAAAAAAAAATTCAATATAACAATAATAATAATTTCTGTTACTAAGTACACAACAGTATAATGAGTACGTTTAATTCTGTAGTCACTCTATCTGACAATAAAAAATGCATCGAGAGCTACAAAATAATTTCGACCTCAGGAGCAACTATTCGATGGCTCTACCGAACGGATGCGATTTCGTGCAGTGATCCATCATCCACAGCTTTTTATCAGTATTCGAAGCCGGCAAAAAAGTACCTCGCAGGGGGCTTGCTCGTATTTATCGCTGTTTACATCAGTTCTCTGGCGACTTTCGTGGGGAATCCGGAAGGAGATTAAAGCCAAGTAAAAAAAAAAAAGAAAAAAAAAAATTAAATAGCCAAACCTATACAGACTGAAGCGAGTTCGTCGTTCGTCGGGAAGACTGCACGTACATTCTTCGATCTCGGGTGTCGAGTATTTAGCATATCGGAAATCCGATGACTCGGAACATGCCTGGGTCCTTCGACACGCTCGATACAATAGAAGCGATCGATCTCGTCGATCGTAGAGAGCGTGAAATGCCCGAGCAAACGTCACTTAATCCGTGAAATATCGCGGGCATAAAAAAATGCTGCGAACGCGTGCCAAGTGTTTGGCCCCGGGATTTCGTATTCATAGGATTAAGTCCGCGAGTCCTCGGGCAAGGGTGACAACCCTTCGTTTGCGAGCGGCTCGCTATCGCAACCATTTTTCGCACCGTACTCCGTCATTTTTTTTTTTTAATTCCCAACGCAACGAAAATAACTATGTAAATATTTTTTAATCTGCATCACGAGCCCGAAATAAATGTTGCACGAGTAAAAGCCACCTTGAGAAAAATCTCGAATATAACAAAGTGTATCGTCGGTTGGAAAGATTTTTCTTCCCAACCCCCACACCTTCACCTTTTCTGAACAACCCCCCAAACTATTAAAAAAAACGCTCACCTCAAAATAACAAAAAAATATCAAATAAAACAACGATTCTACCGTAAAATTTCGACGCACCTGCATTAAAAATTTTCATAACTCGTGTAAAAAAAAAAAAAAAACACTCCAACTTCCGATCTCAAAAAAGCGTCGAAATTGTTGATCTAGTGCAGAAAATATGTGGACGCAGAGAATAGAAGAAACTGATTTTTTTTTTTTTTTTTTTACCGATTCTACTCGGAATAACGAGTCGGGCAGTGCAGAAGAAAAAATTGAAGAAACGCAGGTTGCTTCGAGGATGTTGGTGCTCAATATTTTTACCTTGGGAAATCGGTGGGCGTCAGGTGCGTTGAGAAATGAGAAAAAAAAAAAAAACGAGGTCCAAACAGGATTGTCACAGGGATTACGTGGTTCGACGAGATGTTCTTCCTCGTTTCTTCTTGATGCGCTTAGCGTTCGACGATGCAACGCCGAAGAAGACAACACGAATAGTCGGTGGATCTTTCTACTGTTGTGACGAAGATAAGTTAAGTCTCTTCACGACGCCACCTCGAGCGACGAGAATGCTGTTTTCTCACAAAACGTGGTAACAATGGCACCGACAACGCATCGGAAACCCGGGGAGAGACGCGTTCTTCGTCTCGCCCGTTCGACGCAGAGGAAGAAAGCGACGACAGGAGGAAGCGACGGGCGATCGGGAATCCCCCGTAAGCGGATTAACCCGAGTAAGCGATACGCAGCGTGGACCAACCCGCCATACATATAACACTGTCCCAGAGAAGACACAAACGACTCGCTTCCGCCACGTATCATTTACCATTGTACTCGAGGTGAAAGCCATCCATTGCCGATTTTTTTTTTTTTTTTTTTTTTTGCCGTTTCAGTCCTCCACTCGAGCTCGTTCGCCGCTTCTTCTCTTCGTCGGGGTCTTTATTTTTTTTCTTCATTTTTTAATGCGCTTCAAATTTTCTTCTCGGTTTTTTTTTTTTTTTTTTTTTTTTTTTTTTTTTTTTTTTAGTGCTACAGTGTTCGATATCTGTTTCGATCTTTTGGCTATTGAAAGAATTCGTCGGGATTTCCGAGCTGGTTATTTTTATTAGACTGTTGTTATATTTTTGTGTAATAATTTATCGTTTGTCGGTTTCTTCGTCTTTTAACGCGCGTTGCTTCGAATTTTCTTTTTTCTCGGACCTCAGCACTCGATATTTTGGATATCGAAGGAATTCGTCGGGATTCAGTCGAGCTGAATATGTTTGTTAGATCGTTGTTATATTTTTGTGGATAAATTTCTTCACTTCGGAATTTTCATCTTTGAACTCGCATCGCTTCGACTTTTCTTTTTCTTCTTTTTGGTACTTCGGTTTTCGATATCTGTCTTCGTCTTTTAGCCATCGAGAAAATTCGTCAGGATTTAATGGAACATGCGAAGTTTATTTAATCGTGTCACAATATTTTTATAGACAAACTTCGATACAATGTTATCGCGCGAGTCTTTTTTCCATCGACTCTTCTTTCGAAAGACCTTCTTCGACATTTTTGTGAATCGATGACGAGTCGAGACTTTCGCGGATTATAATGTAGTTTATTTTCCCGTAAAATTTTCGTCGGTCCTGCATCAACTCAGAGATTTTTCTTCTTTCGTCATTTGCACAAATCATCAACTATCGAAGACTTTCGGCATAATGAAAACCGCAGTGTATTTTATTCACACGTGCAATTTTCGTCGATCGTTTCCTGCAGGTTTCTATTTTTCTCCTGTAATTTTTTTCTAAAGACCTTTTCTGAACATTTCTACCAATTCCAAATTTCTCGTACACTCTAAAGCAGAGTCTAAATTCAAATGAAGTTAAGTACATTATATTCTACGAATGTAACCACTTGTATTAAAATCTTCACTTGAATTCCAATTTCGCACCTAACAGAAAATCTTTACCGCACACTAATTACCATTATTACATCCCTGTCCATAAAAATTATCAAACTAAAATAAATAAACGAGCCCACACTCGCTTCACCTATGCGCGAACATGTGGACATTTTATTTCGTTAATGTATCGCCTTACGCTGCTAAAACTATTGATTATTCATTTGCGATTCGCGGGGAGTGAGCCGGGTTCCGGATGCCGAACGGTTCTCCATTCGACGGTCATTGGCCGAGGGTGTTTCGGAGCCGGGTCGTCCAAGGGGTGGACTACCCTCTCATCTCATTGGCTAATTATTGCAACTAGTCTGTGACGTCACGGGGCGTGCTCGAGAGACGATTGGACGAGACGAGGAACTACCCTCGAGCGTACGTGGCCGGGGTGTACACGCGATACGTTTTGGGGTCGGTACGCACCCTTCGTGCAATACCAACGATGCAACACTCCTCCGGCACTCGACCTCACGTGTATCGCGTTACCCATCGTTGATGCTCACAAGGGTCTGAGAGGCGGCACCTAGAAAAAAAAAATAACGTTGGTATCTGAAGGGACAATCTGTTGAAACGACAGAGAACTGCGAGGGGTCGGATAAAGGTTTAGTTGCGAATTTCCATTGAGGGGATTTTAGTCTGGTACTTCGTGTCCAATATTATTTTTCCATGGTAAAATTGATTTTAATTTTTTTTTATCCTATGACTAACGAATTTCCATTTAGGTACCATCGAATTTTCCATAGAAACAGAAACAAAAATTCGCAAGGGCAAAAAAAAAAATTTTTAAAAGGCAAAAAACTTTTTTTAAGCTTCCAGACTAGGTGTACAATATTACTTGTATTAATGTATGAAGTTTAAAGAGAAATACTGCTGCTGGCAAAATCTCATTACGGGGATTAAAAACTGCGCTTATATCGGGATTTATATAATATCGATACATGATCCGTAGAAAAACGATTCTACAGACTCGACTCTAGATAACTCTTCAGGCATGTAATAAACTCGGAACTTGGTCTATTTTTCTTTTTCCATATGTAACTGAGCATACTTCATTATTATATACATCTAAGTTACGATACTTGTACTGTAAAATCCCCAGTTTTCATCCCATCATTTGTATTCTGAACTTAGCTCCTTCAGTGCAACATCTCATGGATAATAAAAAAAATAACCACAAGAATTTCGCTATTACAAGAGATGAAACAATTAATTTTTTTTACCCTCAGCTTATGCCATTTAAATTACTAATATTGAGTCTCAATATCCGAAACACGATATTGTCATTACCGCTGGCGTTAGAAAAAGTAATTACAGGTATAAAAAACTGGTCTTCCTTCGGTGTTTATACGGTATCGATATACGATCCGTAGGAAAAATATTTCATGAGCTCGGGTCGACTTAACTCCTCGAGGATCAAAAAACTTGAAGGGCACGGACGTAAGATACAGGCGCGAAGACAAAGTCCTTTTCGAGATTCTTGACATGTTACAGGATGAGGATAATTCAAAGAGGTCACGCACGCGCCAGATGGATGTCGAAGTAAAGGGCCGTGCCGAAACGCTCGTGTACGACTCGGCACGGAGCTATCGTGCAGCTGGCAGACGAGTGCAAACGAACTCACTTCACTCGTTAGTTTCTACGGCGCTGTCTTCTCCGCACTGGCTGCTCTATCTTCGACTTATCATCGGTCAGAACAATTATTTTTTTACCTGAAAAAAAAAAGCATAAAATAAAATCCACGAATGAATCGACTGTAAAATAAGGACGAAACGATTTTTCGTACTCACACGTTTAATTCTAAAAAATAAATACAGTACCACAAGAGTCATCGTTGGAAAAATAACTAGCTTCGAGCGAACGGTCAGTCCTGTCGGCGAGGAACGGAATGAGCGGGAGCAGACGAGACACGAGAGACGAGACCTTGCGTGTGCCCGGCTGGTGTCGAATTACACTATCGATATCGAATTATACGCCGTCTTGAATCGATACCTCGAGAGACAAAAAAATGCAGCTTGCGGTCAACCGGGCTGCGGAGAATAAGAAAGGGGTCTTCGAAATAAATCGAAATAATGGAACGGAGAGAAGAAGCGAAGAAAACGGGCGAACGGTAGTCGAGAGACGCGGACACTCGATGCGCCGAGTGAGAGTAAGCAGGAACGTTCTAGTCCTCGTGCGGCCAACAACGACGGTGAAAGATCTTCGAGACCCTCCGAATAATTCCACTAAAATGAATGTGTAAGAATAAATTCAGAGAAATGTATTAAAAATATTACGCATGACATAAACAATTCGTACGAATAAAGGAATTACATAGAATTTTTCTGTTTTTGAAGACGTTCTTACTGCCAATGTAACCCGAAAGCCTTTAGGATGTTCGCTGACGGACTCGTGCAAAGAAAAAAAAATGAGAGACGGCGAGATGTGGCAGCACGAAAAAAGAGCAAAAACCTCGTTGTATCTGCAACGAAGCGAAATCCTTTGTGCGGTCGAAGTTCTAGAACGTGCGTCTGACCGGCCGGCGGTATGATGGGCGCAGAAAGCGTGCGCCGCGTGCTTGCTATTTTTCGCCGACTAGCCCGGCCGCCGTGTGGCGCGGCTGTACTTACATCGACTAGGCCCGAAGTACCCGTGTAATCGAGATGCCAAAACTTGAAACATACCGTGACGGACGCGTCCACGGAATACGAAAACGTTGCCCCTCGGGTAACCGGAAGTAATTCGGATGAAAGCCCGCCCGGCTGTTATGCGTGCGTTCACATGTAGATGTTTCGTTTTTCCGTACGACCGAAAAAAAAAAAAAAAAAAAATTGTCGAAACTGTGAGCGACATTCATTGTTAACAGCAACGTTATTTTAAATTTCCCGGCATTAACGAAGCATTACCTCTTACTTACGGCAAAGCAAGCTCGATTGATTTTGTCGTAGAATTGAAAATGCGCCAGATTTCGATTTCAGTATAAACGCATAGATGTCTCTTTGTCTCCTATGGCGGGGCGATGAAAAAAAACAAATACCAAAAAATGTGTTGAATCTCCGAATAACACAAATAGTTAACAGTAGTAGTTTCGATGTACGAAAAGTAACGATACACTTCCTTTCAGTTTTCCTACGGTAAGCTTGACCGAGTTCTCGAAGAAATGGAAACGTCACCGGATTTCACTACCGTTGTTCCGACAATAAGATTCTCCAACCCATGACGAAAGGGCTCGGCCCAACGTGTGACTGAAGGGCCACTGAGCTGCGTAACAAAGACAGAATACAAATGTAGAGGCATTTCGGTCCTTATAGCGACGCGATTGAGAAATTATTGTCGAATTTTGAACGGTGAGCAAGCAGGGAGGAGTGGCATAGAGAGTAAAAATAAACATCTGGAATTGCCGAGCGAAAGAGCGCGGAGGGTTCCCCCCACTCGACCCTGCTGGAAGAATCTGTCGCGGCACCGTTCGAGGGTCAAGCTTGGCCAAACAAAGATCGCCTTTAAGTGAATGGATCGCTTCGATACTTCCGGCAGGTCGCACGCGCCCGTTTCATCTTTAACCTCCGAAGCGCTTTTCGTTTCCTCGAATGTATTTTTCCTCGATCCGTTAAAATAACGCAAATCTCGTTCGGTAACTGTAAAGAGTCGCTCAGCTTAACCGTACTAATTAAAAATAAAAAGAAGCTTGAGAGAAACGAGCCGTGAGTGTAAACAGCCCGAGCGGGCCTAAGAGCTGATTACGGGGCACAAAAGGTCGTGCGAATAGCTCGGGAAAACAAAGGGCGATACGTGTGGCACAGACAATGCAAAGTCCGCGAGGCGAAGGCTGCATATAACGCCTTGATTAAAACGAGAATCGGGGGAAAAGGAAAATAAAGAGTGCGTGGGTGCCCCGTTTTGTCTCGTCGGGCCAACTTTCCGTCGCCCCTCTCGACCTTCTGTCATCGCATTCAGGTCCAATTTCACGTGACGTACGAACAAGCTCATTTCGGGAAACGACCCGTGACATCGCTCATGCAGCATTCCAAATCGCCTCGACACATCCTTGTCCCGTTAAATAAATCAAGAAATTTACCCGACGATTTGATTTTAAGTATTTTATGAATACCAGCAAATTTTCGTTAGAAATAAGACTAGAAAAACAATTATCGACCATCGCTAATATTCAGTCGCCTGAGAACGCTTTCGTGCACCACAATTCAATAATTCGAGTGTTATTCCCACGAGAGGAGATTAATTCTTAGTGCCGAATTTAATAATTCGGTATGCGCGGTTTTTACTGCAGGAAAATATACGTCACGAATGAACTGTTGCTAACGTCGCATTTTATTGGTAAGCCGCCACCATTTTTTTTGCACAGACGTTAATCGATACGGCACTGGTATTTAGTTCCTAAAGATCCCATACTTCTTTGCGCGCCATCAACTCATCTGTAACTGCCAAGCATGTATGATGTATTCGTCTCGTCGTGATCTTTACCTCTCAGTATCCGTTGACAATAAGGCCACTTGCGTAACTTTCAGTGCTTAGACTCTTTGTCTCGCGTCGCTATCGTTAATACTGTGATGGGAACAACTTTTCGTACATACCGGGAAAGTATCTCTAGTCACGGGTAGTTATTCTATGTGGAGTGAAGGAGCAGAATTCTGCGGACGATCCTTCGTCGCCATGTTACCTTCTGGTAACAAAATAATCTCCCTCCCGTACTCCTACGAAAAATAGAAGAATTTTAATCTCGGTAGCAAAAAACAGGCCGTGTTTTAGTCACGAGTAATGCATCGTGCATTGCAAGAATCGACGACGGGATTGCAGTAGAACGAGAACGTCGAAGCAGTAAGTGTTGCGCATAGCCTATATTCGACGAATTTTTCTACGGTCGTTCGATATTATCTGAAAATCCGAGGCGCGAGAAAATATTTGTTCGTTCTCTTGAATTCCATTAATAATTTTTTCCTCTTTAAGCCATCGCTCGGATCGTCTCTGAAAAGACCCGTGTCCGTCTCTTTATTAGAAAAAGATGCTGCGCACGCTTGCAAGTTTCTCGAAACATCGATGGACGCTTGAGTCACGTTGTGGCGAGCGCTGCAGTGACGCGCTCGTGCAACGAGCTCGCAGACGTATTTTCAGTCAGACATTGTTCGATGCGCGTAGTCAACAAACATCTTCCTCCTCGCAAGTCCACAGAGGTCAGAAAGAGATGGGATTATAGTACGACAAGCGAATCAAAATGGTGTCGTCCATAGCCTAAACATTCATCCTCCTATTATTCCATGCTTTTTTTTCCCTTGCCTGATATTCTTTTTCTGGAAATCCGTCCAAGAGAATTTATCTTTTTTTTTTAATTTTTTTTTTCGTACGTACCATTTAGAAAAAATTGTCGCTCGCGTTTACAAATTTGTCGAAGCATTGATAGGTGCTTATGAGTCGGCTTGGCAAGCGCGACAGTGGCAAGCTCGTGCCACGAGCTCATCGAGAACACGCTGTCCCAGGTCTCAATTTTTTTTTTTTTTTCCAGCGAACCCCCTGTGTAGATCGTTTTTTAATGACTACACGGGACTGCATCGGGACGCGTCCGCGTACCCCGGGACTAGAGAACCTTTCATCGCCTCTGTTGTACACAAAACTAGTAGCGGCGGAACGCTGTTACGTCTATACCGCCCGGTGACTACGATCTTTTTATGAACAGCCGCCCGTCGGGTGCGCCGGGACGAATTTTAGACGATTAAATCCGCGGCAACTCACGACTCTTCATCATCGACGTATTATTTCCCAACGAAAAAGAGAGGTGCGCATGTGTGTCGACATCCAACTTAGTTTGGTCGCTAGCGCCATGTTAGGAAAATAATAATTATGTGTGGACGAGACGTTTTTTTTTTTGCCGTTCGATGTAAAATAACATCGAATGTCGAATTTACAGAAAAAAAAATGTTTTCTGATGGAGGATTAAATAAAGTATGTCGCACGCCTGGAACAACAGGGTAGCAACTTGTGAAGTGATTCTGTAAGAGATTTTATGTTTCAGGAATGCAACGTGTCCTTTTCAAGATGGAATTATAATAGGATTGAAGATATCCGAACGAGATGAAATTCCAACGTCCAAATAGCAACGTCCCTAGAATCAACAATTATCTCTGGACAAGTTGTAGTCTCTTCATTCAACGATCTACAATATAAAATTCTACATCAAAATATGCATATAAAGAATCAAAATATGCCAAATTAGCAAAGTTGGAAATATTATCAGAAAACTGAACGACTCATCTTCATCAAAAAAACAAAGGCAGAAAAAGGCAACAGTCCCAGCAGACTAATAATAAAAAAATATATTTATCGACTCTCTGAAAAAAGCAAGACTCAGAAATACGATTATTTTCGGTGCTCGTTATACGCAAGAAAAAGTATTAAAAAAAAAACAATCGACTACAATCCCAGAAAATAAAAAAAGGAAGTGGATCGAGTCGGAGAAAATGGTGACTGAGAGAATAAAAAAGTATCGCACTGCGGGCGTTAAACGGGGGCGTTTTGGCCACGAGGGTGCATCACCTGGTCCGACGATCCATCATCGAGAAAATTGAGGAAGGGCTTGAGTTCGCTCGCGGATCTCTCGCGTTGTAAACGGATTGCGTTGTCCAGGATTTTCTCTGCAGCGATGCTGCGTTCGGCCGCCCGGTACGTCGTAGCTTATTCAGTTCAGCCGGAGAAAGCGGACCGGGCGCGAGGGTGTCTCCTCGCCGAGGGTTAATTTGTCCTCGTCACGTTCGTTCCCCGTTCAGCGCCCAAAGGGTGTCACTTTCTCTTCATTTTTTTTTCTTTTTTTTTTTTACTCCACGCTCTTTTCTTCCCGACCGGTGTTGGAATCGCCCGACAAGGCGTTTTAACCATCTCATACTCCCACAAAATATCTCGAATATTACACGACTATTCTGAGAGATTAATGTATATGTGAATGGGGTTGCGATCCACGGTATATCGAAAGGGTGACTGCTGGGCTAGCTTGCCATACGCTGCACATATTAACGATTCACGCGTGTTACCAATGACTAAAATGATGAAGTGCAAGATCGTTAAGTGCACCCGGTCGAAACTTGATGGTTCGTCATTTGGTCGAGAAATAACTGAGTTTAAAAGAGGGTGAGGGGAGGGGGAAAGTAGAAATAAATTAAACGTTGCGGAGAATGAGTCGGTGTAGAGAAAGTGGCGAGATGGGACATATATTTAGTTGAATGATGAAGCAATCAATTTTTAGATACAAATATATCGCTTGGTAGGGAGGATTTTTTTTTAGTTCATTTCTTTTTGTTTTTTTTTTTGTTTTAATGCCTTGAGGTAATTTGGTTTATAGCGCGACGTCTTAAGGAATTGCTTTATGAACAATTATTCAGCTACTGTGCCTTGTTGGCAGAGGAAAGTTTCTGGATGCTGTTTACGAACTGCTGACTTACGAGGGAAAAGAAAATTGTTTTTTTGTCGGTAGAAGTGGGGAATGAAAATTTTTTTTTACTTGGCGGTTCGCGGGGTTAAAAGGGGGAATCGGTAGAGTTTTTTTTATGGGCGGTACGCTTTGCACTTTTTTCGAATAAGGTTGAGCGGAATGAGAGAAAATCAAAACTACTTCTCGATGGAGTTAAATTATCCGGATATTAATAATTAATGTCGTTATTGGGTTAATATAAATTATTCATTAAATCAATCAAAAAAATAATTCGTGCGTGTTTAGAAAAATAGGCGGATTCTTTGCTATTTTTGAAACGTTTCGTTGCAGGATAATTTGTTAATGACGTTTGGAATTATTATCACGTAAAAGTAGGCGCGAGCGATGACGAGTAAAAAAATTATTCTCGTCGGATAATTTGTTAATAACATTACCTCGAGTATGCATGCATTTGAAAAAATTTCATTTATTATCGGCAAGTATTTCCAACAATACTCTACCATTTTTTCCGCTATTTAATGAAATATCGAGAATAACGAAAACTCCCTAAATCTACAAAAATCGTTTGTTCCAGGAAGCGCCCGAAAGTATGGGCTGAAAATTTTTGATTTTTCAACTAGGCGCGAGCGATGACGAATAAAAAATTTTTTCTCGTCGGATCATTTGTTAATAACATTACCTCTCGTATGCGTGCATTTATTATCGGCAAGTATTTCCAATAATACTCTACCATTTTTTCTGCTATTTAATGAAATATCGAGAATAACGAAATCTCCCTAAATCTACAAAAATCGTTTGTTCCAGGAAGCGCGTGGAAGTCTGGGCTGAGAGTTTTAGGTGTCTTCCGGTAGACGCGAGCGATGACGAGCCCCGATTTCTCCGGACTCGACGTCGATGTCGTGGAAAAAAAAGAGGACGGAAATTCCCGACACCGTCGGTACGGTGGTTCATTTTTGCCGCCAGACATCAGAGGCGAGACTGCTGGCATGGCAAACAAACATGTGCGCCCATACGGCGGCTTTTATTATCGACGAAGCACGGTTTTATCGCGACGAGTTGTTTGGATTTTGTAGAGTCGACGGCTCCGCCGAGACACGGGATAGATGCGCGTCGTGAAATTTGCCTCGTCGTTAGCCGAAGTCGGCCCGATAGCACCGGGAAACTTTGACGAGTGCCGACTCGAAGACGTTGCGCGAGTTTCATTGCTTCAGCTCCAATTTTTATATATTTTGCCCTCTAAAACGATTTTTCACAGACCCGATAAAATCGTCCGAGCTTCCTGCTTCCCCTTTGACAAACGGCATGTTGCACCTAATTTTCATTGACGAAACCGTCGGGAATATAAATTCATTTGCGCGAACCACAAATTCTAGATCGTTGTCCCTTTTTCCTACTCTGAAAAAAAAAAAAAAATTCTTACAAAATTCAAGGTAATTTTTGTTGTTGCGTAAAACTTTTATGTCAAATTTGTGATCAACAGAGATATTCGGGAACACATTGATTCTTATGATTCAATATAATATTACTGTAAAACTATACTTTTTGTCATCGAATATTCCCGACCGGTGCACTCAAATAATATAATAATAATAAAATATAAAATATAATTAAATACAATCGAAAATAATTCAACACGTTAAATACAATTATAAGAGATTAAACAAAAATCTGTCTTGTCCCCAGACGAAAATTCTCCGACTACCGCCCGGTAAAGTTTCCCAAAAAGAAACACGGAATCCCATTAAATTAACTACAATTTTTTTGAACCGTCCACGTACGATGACCCGTACGAGTCGACGGTACGCGATAGCGACCAGGGGTCAAGTACAATGGCCCGACGGTCCGAGCCGCCCATGGGTGCAGGAAGTGGCCGGGATCGCCGAAATTGGCCGTGCGTCCAGCTCGGATAGGCGGTTTGGTGAATTTCGTCGAAAGTCCCGACTGACTCTCCGGGACCCTCGTGACGCACGGTAATTTTTTTCGCGGCACCGGCGCGGCTCACCGAGTCGCTGTTTTAGGGAAGATTGAGCTCTGGCCGAGTCACAACGAGCCGGAGCTAAAGAGGCGTCGAGGGTGAAGGCGAGACGCGACCCGGCAAGACGCAGCTGCGTCGCGCTCGCGCGCCTCGACATTGTTTCGTAATTGAAGCAAAGAGTCGGCTCGCCGGGAGTTCGACTCCGTCCCCTATAATTCGATCATAAACCCCTTGACGCCCTGACAATGTTGACATTTGGTTATTTTGACATCACGCTGTGTCGCTCGCTCCGCCGTCGCGCGATTGCCGCGCCTCCTTTTCAGCCGTTCGACGACCCACTGTGCGCCGCGCGACGGCAAAGCCTCGAGATTTCTTCCTTCTCGCTCCGGTGAGCACCGCGAGAGAAATAAATAAATATATATATTAAAAAAAAAAAAAAAAAAAAAAAAAAATAGAAAACCCCTTCATTGGTCGAGGACCACCCGCCGATCGCAGCTACGAAAGGCCTCTCGTAATTGACGCGCAACGAAGAATCAACGACGAGTCGACGCACACTTAACACCCTCGCGAAGAGCGCAAGTCCAGGTTCGCCCGACATATTTTATTTTTTCGAGGTTCGATCAGTGCCGCGGATCGATTCGGGTTGGAAATTCGGATTTTTTAAACCGTATGTGACGTACTTCCGTTAAAAAAACGAGATTTTTCAAATAGAAAAGTCGATAATAAAAAGACGCGTAAATGTTGAATTGTAAATTTTTCAGACTGTACGTGACGTATTTTCGTTACAGCGTCGCTTCAATGAAGAACTGAGATTTTCAATGATTTATCGATTACAGCGAAACAGTACGAAGATAATGAATAATAATGATTAATTGTTATCGTTATTATATAAGTTGATATAAACTGTGTTGACCAATAATAGCGTCCACCAATAATAATATCGATACGAATGCTAAAAGTAGCTTTCACGCTATGTCCATTAATTTATAGCCAATGATAGAAGAACTCGTAAAATAAAAACCCGGTCCGGCCCGACCGTCGTCGTTCGAATTCCCCACCGGCGTACTCGGCATATTTTTTCGCGTCAGTTTCTCAGACTCTAATGGAATATGATGTCAAGAATGAAGTGCAACACGCTGGGGAATAGCGTTGCCGGGCGGTAAATCTACATGAGTTATCGCTCTTTAAACGACTGTGAAATTAGCGGTTGCCAACGTTTCCGATGATCGTCGTAACTGTCTTCTAGGTGCTAAATTTCTCGAGGGCCAGCGCTTCTTGGGAGCCCCGAAAAGTCCTCAACATTTCGCTCGAAACCAGTACGGTTCCTGCCCAACACAATGGTTTCATTATCAGTTTCGTTGCGTTCGATCCAAACGAAAATACAATTGGTAAATTTTCATGTTGGAACAGTATATTACTCTACAAGGGCAGAAAGTTTGAGATTCCTGCACTGCGCGCCATGATTTTTTTCTTTACTTTCAGCCGAAAGTACGTTAACTGGCAAATCACCAATCGTTACAAATCAATAATCTAGTATGTTTCGATGCCCGCCCCGACATTTGCGGCACGAGCGAAGCGAGTGCGGCTGGTCGGGTGGACGGGCATCAAATACATCTAAATGGACAAAACAAAACAATCAAGTTACTCTCATCTGAACTAGATAATGAATTTTTTGTGATCTACCAACCATTTTTTGTAGGCTTCATACTTTGACAAATATTTGTCAGCAGATATTTTGGGTAATGTATGTGTCAGTATAATAAGGTGAGCTTCCGCATCAAAGTTTCGAAGAATATCTTCGTCGTCCGACGAATCACTGGACGATGAGACTATGTTCATCTTTATGACAGTTTTTTAAATTACAACTATCAATGCGAACACGAAACTTCAAATTCACAAAAACAATTTCGAGTTTTTTCGTTCGTAGCGAGTTACACTCGTCGGCTGTATTGAATTTTGTTTTTTCGCTGCCTCGTACATCAGTTCAGTGCATAACTAGTTTTTTTCAGCTCACTGGAACAGGGCGCATGCGCGCCCATACCTAAGCATAAATGTTAGACTTTGGGCATCGCGATCGAAGCACAAAGTACGTAATTTCGGCCGTGGATGAAGAAAAATGTTTGTCCCATTTTTTTTTTTTTTTTTTTTTTTCAACGTCGACCGTTTCCGGTGCTCTTTCGAGCTAATTCGCTCTCCGATCTTCCCGAGAGGATTTTTCGACAGGTTCAGTTGAATTCGTCGTGAATCCGTCTTCGACACATTGTGCTCCGACGCAAGAACGTTCTCACGCACACTGGTGTCCGTGCGATTTGTACAGAAGCGTCCGACGCAAAGTTAAGAATCCACCGAACGACTTTGTCGCCTCGCCGAGAGATCCATTCCCGGTTGTGCGAGTTGAAAAGCAACGAGAATGATGCATCGGCCGAGCTCAAAGTCCGGCAACGAGTCTCCCGCTGGACGACGAACGGTCGAAGTAGAGAGGTGGATCAAAAAAAAAAAAAAAAGAAGAAAAAAGAATTTATTGCAGACACTTCCGCAATACCTTCGAACATTTCTTACGGGCATAAAAGTTTTCCTTCGGGGATGCGATTAAGAAGAATGTGAACCAAAAGTGTATTTCACAGTATTGCAAAATATTCCATTCTACTCCTCATCGCCTTTTTGTACTCTTTCCGCTCTGCTTTCGGATATGAAAAAAAACGAGGCTAAAAAAATTCAATAACAATTCGACGCTCTACAACAAAAATATTCCAGCAACATTTCAATTTTCATACCGAACAACCACTCAAAAGAGGCAGACTTTTTTTTTGTCCTCCCAAAAAATTCCGATACCTCTCCGATAACTTTTTACTTCATCAACAAAAAATTAACACTCGAGTAATCATGAATCATTATTAATCCAAAAACTTTGATTCCTCGTAGACAAAAATGAGAATTTTTGGTCCCGAGTTAACCCAGCAGGACTCGCCCTCCGCTCCCACTACGATACCTTCGAGCTCCCCCGCAATACCTCTCCGAGACTTCTCATCCATAATGTGACTCGTTCAGAGTCCACCAAAAAAAAAAAAAAAAAAAGCCCTCTTATTCCCAGAAAATGTTTGGCTCCAATTCGGTCGTTGTTCGTTTCCTGCAGTTGAGCCTCCCAAGGAAAATTGTAAAGTGCGATGCGTCAACGTTGCGCTTCGATCGGAGCTCCGTGAGCAGGTAGCCGATTTCTTTTCAGTATCGAGAACATTTACACCTCGGGACGGAGAGAAGTCGGTTCGAGCCACGAGACGGCTCTCGCATTGTACGAGCATTGTACGAGCATTGTACGAGCATTCATGCCGACACCCATTGACGAAACGACTTCCCGTCACGCCACGCTCGTTTCTCTCTTCGCGCCTCGCTCCTTCGTTCCGTACGCGTCGCCCTTGCCGTATTCCCGTCGCATTTCTTCCACCTCGCTCCGACACCCAAATTTACCTGTGCGCGGTCCTCCGCGTCGACTCCGCATCGTGGCCGTTCGACTCGCTCCTCGACCGGCTCTCTTCACGCTACGCTTCCTTTCAACGCCACCCGGCGCGTTCGTGCTTCGCTTTTCATCGCTCATTGCGCTCACGAATGTCGATCGCCACGGGTGACGATTTCACGTTTCTTCGGAGAAAGAGTTCGACACCTCGGGGAGTTTCTCCCACTGCGCGCGCTCCCAGAAGCGACGTTTTGCAGACTTTATTTTTTTTTTTTTTTTTTTTTTCACATTCTATTTAGCGAAGGGACTAATACTATTTTTTTTTTTGAACAGTCATGATTCGTAACATTTGTCGACGGACAAACCATCGACGACTGTCGATACGTTCGATGAGTCGAAGGTAACGAGGGACGACCTAAAAATTACCGGTTCGCAGTAGTCGAACAGTTGGTGTTGACAAGGAATCGCGGTGAATCACAGTCGAAGAATCGTTCCGATGAATTTCGCTCTTTCCTCGATTGCACGTTAAACAAATTTGATTTATTGATGTTTTTCCTTGTGTTTATTTATATATATTTTTTTCTCGTATTACTAATTTATATTGTATTTTATTTTGAACGTCTGCATTGAGAATCAATAATGAAAATCGAAGGTTGGACCGGGTGAAAACCAATGACAAGTTGGAGTTCAAGTTGGAGTTTAAAGATGCAAGCAGCTCATGGTCTCGACCCAGTTAGAAACATAGAAAATCCCCGAAGTTTTCGATGTATCTAAATCGGTTTTCGGATTCACTTTTCGACTTTGTTTTTCCAAAATCCAGCGCCAAAGACACGCGGATGAGAGCGACGATTTTTACATTTTCACACGCACAGTCGAAAAGAACTTTGTGCATTTTACAACGACTCACGTTCCCCGAACCTTCGCAACTATTAATTTCAATAATCCAAGCAATGGTAACAACTAAAACTCGGAAAAAATTAAAAAAAAAAAACAGATCACAAACCGAAGCCCGGACAAACTCGACGAAGTTCGTCGCTCGTTCAACGAAATTATTTTCACCGATCTTCGTACTCGAATATTACAAAATTATTTTCTTCGCCGTTTTCAGCAATTTTTTTTTTTTTAATTTTAATAAATATGCACACGCGTATCCATCAACATGAAAATTCGGTATAATAAGCGCGCACGAAAAAGCCGTCACAATCGACCTGTGACGGAAGATCGGTGAACCGATCTGTCGTCCCAGTGGACATGCGTGTCACGATCGCTCTCCCTCGGTCGGTCCTCGTAAACATTGTGCAAAGTTGGATCGTTCACCGTCGAGGAGCGTAACAGATCGGTTCGCGAGGGTCGAACGCGCCGATATCCGAAATTCGTCGATCGAACGAAATCGGGACAGGTAATGGCGCTCGTTCCTGAGATCTCTTTCACCCTGTTTTGTTGATGGACGAATGGAGGAGAAAGAAAGAAAAAAAAAAAAAAAAAAAAAAAAGCGCAAACGATCAGCGGGGCGCTCTCGCGGATTCGTCGAAAATCGTGAAACGAAGAGCCCGACAGGCGGACAATGCCGAAAGGGCATATCCTCTTAGGTGCGCGAATTATACGGATCAGCTTCCTCGAATGGCTATCAATCATCTCTGTGCTACCAATACCGGTCGGCGCTGTGCTTGACTTACCGTTCGACCTATCTCTTCCCCTCCCCGAACCGCCGGTACCGCGCCAAAGCATAAGTAGCTTGTCCCGCGGCCGATTTTCAACGGCCAGTCGACTCCATTTCACCCAAATACCGAACTATTGAAAGTAAAAAAAGAAAATCGGTAATACAGTATTTCGGCCGAGGCTTACGTAGTCTTGAATAATTTGGTGGATTTTTTTTTTTTTTTTTTTTTTTAAAGGTTTTGTCGTCAGTTCGGTGGAATAAGCCGCTCCGTTATAATTGTTTTTTTTTTTTTGGGAATTTATTTTGGAGTAGTTGCGAATGAGATTTGTTGGCAGAGTTGATATTTTGCGGATGGTTTCTTATGGTTTTATGTCCGACGTTGATTCTACACGGTGGCAATGGACCATCGATTTTATTTCACCCAAATTTGGAAGTATGGACAAAAAAGAAAATATCTCGTATACTATTTCGGCCAAGGCTTACGTAGTCTTGAATAATTTGGTGGATTTTTTTTTTCTTTTTTTTTTTTTTAAAGGTTTTGTCGTCAGTTCGGTGGAATAAGCCGCTCCGTTATAATTGTTTTTTGTTTTTGGGAATTTATTTTGGAGTAGTTGCGAATGAGATTTGTTGGCAGAGTTGATATTTTGCGGATGGTTTCTTATGGTTTTATGTCCGACGTTGATTCTACACGGTGGCAATGGACCATCGATTTTATTTCACCCAAATTTGGAAGTATGGACAAAAAAGAAAATATCTCGTATACTATTTCGGCCAAGGCTTACGTAGTCTTGAATAATTTGGTGGATTTTTTTTTCTTTTTTTTTTTTTAAAGGTTTTGTCGTCAGTTCGGTGGAATAAGCCGATCCGTTATAATTGTTTTTTTGGGAATTTATTTTGGAGTAGTTGCGAATGAGATTTGTTGGCAGAGTTGATATTTTGCGGATGGTTTCTTATGGTTTTATGTCCGACGTTGATTCTACACGGTGGCAATGGACCGTCGATTTTATTTCACCCAAATTTGGGAGTATGGAAAAAAAAGAAAATATCTCATACACTATTTCGACCAAGACCATGTCTCAAAAAATTGGCTCCTTTTTTTCTTTAGATTTTATCGTCAGTTCGGTGGAATAAGCTGCTCGGTTACAATTGTTTTTTTGGAATTTATTTTGGAGTAGTCGGACAGGTGATTTATTGGCAGAGCTCACATTTGCACCAATCTTCTCATGCTTTTGTCTAACGACAATTTTACTCCTCGGCAAAATGCCATCGATCTTAACCCTCCAGCCCGCAATATTTCTCTTCACTCGGACATCTCGTTGTCATTTCTTGAAAATTGATTTTCAAGAAGAACTTTTTTTTTCAATACCCCAAAAGCACCGAATAACGATGGTCTGTTAATAATTCACAGAAAAGAATTTACCGATTATCCTTAACATACTAATTTCCAGGTTTCCGACAATAAAAAAAAATAAAAACCCATAATACCAAAAGAATTTCGGATTCGTATTTTTTTTTATCCATCTCGCATCGCGTCGATAATCATCGAGGAAACATTCTCTCGTACTTGCACTGCTTTTCATCCGAGCGATTGCATCTACACCGTGAATTACACATAATAAGATAAAAAAAAAAAAAAAAAAAAAAAAATGAAAAAAAAATATAAGATCCTTGCTCGAAATATTATCCCAAAGATGCGCGGATGTGGATCAGTGCGAGTCCCGTTGAGATTTCGTGCCTGCAGGCCTGGCTCGCCGGCAAGCCGGGATATCGTTACAAATTCCTTCAAAGCGCTCTTCTATATTCGAATTGAATGGCAAACGCCGTCGAGGTTCGGTTCGAATACGAGAAGGGGCGGCGAGAGCGTTACGAGCCGCTCGACGAATCACCGGATTAGCCGTACTGAATGCATCAACGAACCACCCCATCCACCCTCGACTGCATCACCGTCACCTTTTTATTTTTGTGTTTGGCTCCGTTTCACCGGTCGCCTCGAAGGTGAGGATTCAATGAGGTAATGTCGTGAGCACACACGACGGAAAAAAGCCAGACCCGAGGCTCAAAGTACGACGAACGAACCGGAGGTTTCGTGTTCCAGGACGATGTTGTGATCCGAAGTGGAGCAACGCGCGAGATCTGTTTACCCTAAACGTAATACGTAATTCTACGCCGATCCTCGAAATTCCATGAGATTATTTTTTTTATTCATCACCGGGCGATTCTACATTAGACGACGATGCTTCGACTCGACGGGAGTTTACGGCGAGAATGTGAGAAGCGATATCCAAGATTATTTATGATCTTCAGAAATTTGATTTCTTCAGAGACGGTGATTACAAACGTTTTGGGGAAATTTCTTCGCGATATTGAGATTTTGATAAATTCATAAATTCGTACGGTGAAGTCTTCGGACTGGAAAATCCGTTTTTTTTTTTTTTTTCGTTTTTGATTATTCCTCATTTTGGTATTAAATGAGACATTTATGATCTCCGCTGTATGGAAAGTGTAATAAGAGATATTTGCGACTTTAATGAAACTGGAGAATCGCGTCGAAGTACACTTCGAATTCGATTGATCGTGAATAATAATAAATAAAAATAAAATAAAATAAACATAAATAAAATTACGTGTGTATAAAAACAAATAAATCTACCCGCGACTAAAAACAAATGAAATTACACGTGAATAGAAACAAATAAATCTACGCGTAAATAAAAAAACAAATAAATCTACGCGTGAATAAAAAACAAATAAAATTACCCGTGAATAAAAACAAATAAATCTACGCGTGAATAAAAAAACAAATAAAATTACACGTGAATAAAGATAAATAAAAACTAACCAGAGAACATCAATCCTTGCGCAGTCTCGGACAAGTATTTATGACGGGCTCGAATAAGACATTCGAAGTTCTCCCTCCAAGAGCTGACGAAGTACGAGACAAGATGAGGAAATGAAAGAAAGATCGAAGATTGGAGGTCCGTACGTCTTCAAAGGAAGCCGACCATGGTGGATCTGAACGGCTATCGTCGCGTAAGATCGCCGATTTTATCTCCCATCAGGCGAAACGGATACTTTCTTTTTTTTTTATCCTGTTTTTTTTTTTTTTTTCTCACTCTTCCTCGTGGCCGATGGAAATGTTCTCCGGCGCTGGAAACGACGAACGAGCAGGAAAAAATAATCGAAGCGTGTCGTCGCGATGGCTCGAACTCTCGCGACGGCGCCCGATCGAGCGTGGCTTTTTCACGCTGGAAAACACGAATCTCGTCGCACTCCGCCCGATTTTACGAAAGCCTGTCGCCTCTCACGGGAACAACCGATCATTCGAGCTCGAGACACATTTTCGAGTGCAGCGTATACCTGGCTGAAGCCTCCGTAAACCCGAAGAGATTCGACCGACGAGTTCGTCGCTGCATCACCAAAAATAGTACATTACGACACTAGTGCGATAAAATGACTTGCGACGGTCGCGAGCGTGCGGCGCGAGCGAAAAGCGAGCGTTTCAAACACACGAGTTGAGAAAACACCTTTTTCTTCATCCACGGCCGAAAGTACGTACTTTGTGATTCGATCGCGATGCCCAAAGTCTAACATTTATGCTGAGGCATTTATGCTGTTCCAGTGAGCAGGAAAAAACTAGTTATGCACTGAACTGATGCACGAGGCAGCGAAAAAACAAAATTCAATACAGCCGACGAGTGTAACTCGCTACGAACGAAAAAACTCAAAATTGTTTTTGTGAATTTGAAGTTTCGTGTTCGCATTGATAGTTATAATTTAAAAAACTGTCATAAAGATTAACATAGTCTCGTCGTCCAGTGATTCGTCGGACGATGAAGAGATTCTTCAACACTTTGATGCAGAAGCTAACCTTATTATACTGACACATACATTACCCAAAATATCTGCTGACAAATATTTGTCAAAGTATGAAGCCTACAAAAAATGGTTGGTAGATCACTAAAAATTCATTATCTAGTTCAGATGAGAGTAACTTGATTGTTTTGTTTTGTCCATTTAGATGTATTCGATGCCCGTCCACCCGACCAGCCGCACTCGCTTCGCCCGTGCCGCAAATGTCGGGGCGGGCGTCGAAACATACTAGAGTATTGATTTGTAACGATTGGTGATTTGCCAGTTAACGTACTTTCGACGGAAAATAAAGAAAAAAAATCATGGCGTGCAGTGCAGGAATCTCAAACTTTCTGCCCTTGTAGAGTAATATACTATTACGCACGAGTACAACATTTTTTTTTCACAAAATCCGAGGGTCGACCGGACGGAGCGTGCGTAAAACTCCACTTTACGCACTCAGTGAAATAAATTCAATTTCACGCACTGCCGAATATAATTTTTGTTTTTTCTTGATTAAATCGCGCTAATGTTTATAATCGTTAACGGAATGTTCATTATAATTAAATGCATGTTCACCGGTAATTGTGACTCGGTGAATCCGATTTATATTTGCGGATTCGCGGGTTATTGTCCATGTCCATTCGGGGTCAATTTTTTCACGACTGAAATTCTGTGCGCCACTGGCTTGTTTACTTTTCCCATATTATACACGTATAACGGGGCGGTTTCGCGGTGACGTGCCTTCTCGGTGTCGTAGCTCGGCATTGTCGCTCGGGTCACTGGTAAATACGGAAAGCCGGGACAACCCCATAATGGCAAACTAGATCGGCTTATGTCGCCACCTCGCCGCCGCTTGTCGTCGTCCCGGCGTTTCGACGTTTCGACATTAGCTGGGAAAACACGAAAAGGGGTGACGGCTCACCGGTCGAACGAACATACCTTTGAGCCTCGTGCCCACGGTACCGGGGAATCGCTTTCCACGATTTTCTACGAGTTTCGAAATTCTTTGGACACGAGCCAACGTACCGCGTGGTGTTGTCCGATTGGTGTGGATCCGTAGGATTATTTTCTCCATTCGGATTATTTCTTTTCAATTCCAACGAATAACAATAACTGTAAGAATCACAATTACAATAATTACAACTAAAAGAAGTACAATTACAAGAATGACAACTGCAAGAATTGCGACTTTACAAATTACAACTGCAAGAATTACAACTAAAAGAATTGCAATTTCGAGAATAACAACTATAATAATTAAAACTGCAAAAATTGCGACTATACAAATTACAACTAAAAGAATTGCGACTATACAAATTACAACTACAAGAATTAAAACTGCAAAAATTGCGACTATACAAATTAAAACTAAAAGAATTACAATTTCGAGAATAACAACTATAATAATTAAAACTGCGAAAATTACAAAGATAAAAATTACAACTATAACTGAAATATTTGATTGTTCGTGTTTAGCGCATAAACGTGCCTTTTATTCTCATATTGGAGAATAAAAGGCTTGCGACATTAACACGAAATAGTCGATCCAAAAAATCAGTTCCAGATTGTTTATAGTCCGAAAAAAAATGATAAAATTGACGATCGGTCACGCCCAATGCCACCACGGAATAACTTGCTCCAATCTGGATTCTCGACTCGAACATTCGATCACAACGCAGCCCTTTACCCATCGGCCAATTTTCCAAGCGTGACGTGTCGGTGCCCCATAAAGAAGGAAAAAAAAAGAGATTGAAGCGATTTTTCCGATAAAGATGGAAATTCGACGACACCCCTTTTTTTCCTCACTTTCGACAGTGGACCATGAAGGGGTAACACATGTCGAAAACGGGGTGCGACACCGAAACTGAGAGAACAGATTACACATAAAGGAGGGATCGAAGTTCAGGATGTTTTACCCCAAATCGGCGTTTTGTGTCCGAGGCAATAAATCAGAAACGTGAAATCAATTAATCCCACGTTTCACCTTATCGACTGTGCGGCGCAGTAAACGACGACGAATAAAAAGTAGTCGTCTCAATTTCAAACCTGTACGCATCGAGATATTCCTCACGTTTGTTGAATTATATTTCCATCGCATATGCTGAGAATTCTTTTTTTTTTTTTTTTGCTATCACTCATCGTCACAACAGATATTCTGGAAAATAAAATTTTGAGCATTTTTTTTTTCCTTGTGACTCTCGGATTTTTCATGAACGAACTGTTGTTCAATTATGTTAATTCAACGTTGAAACATATTTATGAAATGATGAATAAAAAATACATGGCGAGAGATCCGGATTCCGTTTACAATCAGGAATAATTTTTCACGAAACAGCCTTTTGGAGTAATTTGTATTTTTAATTCTCTAATATCTCACACATGTGATGACAAAAAAATTGATCGCTACAGGTCCGGATTCCGTTTACAATCAGGAATAATTTTTCATGACATAGCCTTTTGGAGTAATTTTTTTTTAATTCTCTAATATCTCACACATGTGATGAAAAAAAATTGATCGCTACAGGTCCGGATTCCGTTTACAATCAGGAATATTTTTTCATGAAATAGCCTTTTGGAGTAATTTTTTTTTTTAATTCTCTAATATCTCACACATGTGATGAAAAAAAAATTGATCTCTACAGGTCTGGATTCAGTTTACAATCAGGAATAATTTTTCATGAAACAGCCTTTTGGAGTAATTTTTTTTAAATTCTCTAATATCTCACACATGTGATGAAAAAAAATTGATCGCTACAGGTCCGGATTCCGTTTACAATCAGGAATATTTTTTCATGAAGTAGCCTTTTGGAGTAATTTTTTTTTTTAATTCTTTAATATCTCACACATGTAATGACAAAAAAATTGATCGCTACAGGTCCGGATTCAGTTTACAATTAGAAAGGATTTTTCATGAAACAGCCTTTTTGAGTAATTTGTATTTTTAATTCTCTAATATCTCACACATGTAATGACAAAAAAATTGATCGCTACAGGTCCGGATTCAGTTTACAATTAGAAATGATTTTTCATGAAACAGCCTTTTGGAGTAATTTGTATTTTTAATTCTCTAATATCTCACACATGTAATGACAAAAAAATTGATCGCTACAGGTCCGGATTCAGTTTACAATCAGGAATAATTTTTCATGAAACAGCCTTTTGGAGTAATTTGTATTTTTAATTCTCTAATATCTCACACATGTAATGACAAAAAAATTGATCGCTACAGATCCGGACTCCGTTTACAATCAGGAATAATTTTTCACGAAACAGCCTTTTTGGAGTAATTTGTATTTTTTTTTAATTCTCGAATTCCTCACGGACGTGATGACGAAAAAATTGATCGCGAGAGGTCCGGACAGATGAGAGCAGAGCCAGTGGCTCACATAATGTAACTCGTAATGTAGCGACGTGGGGTATGGATCTGTTCGTGTAGTTGTTGCTCGCTATAGCGCCTCCGTATATTTATAATGGGATCGGGCCGTACGTCAGGTAACTCTTTCAGCACTTTCGACGCGGGCATTTGGACCCTTCTTTGATTCTTCTGGGCCGTCGCCCGCCAGCGGTGCGCGCTCGCTGGCTTTTATTTTGATTTATATGTACGACGTTAACTCGCTTTGACGTTCAGTGAGTCGTGCCCGATCGTACGTTCGTGCCCGCGAATAAAACACCAAGAAGAAAGACGGGGCTGCGTTCCCGAACTTCGTTAAAAAACCGAGACGGTGGACACATCGGACAAGACGGCGGAAAAAAATTTCCCATCGGAAGTCCAATTTTTTTAAACTTTAATAATTCGAGAGCCAGAGTTGTAAATAAGACAATTAATATTTCAATTAATTCGGCTCATTAAAATGATAATGATAATTAAGCGAGTGTATTTTTAGATGAAAGCCACATTACCGAATTTCTGGTCTGAAGGCCCTTTTTTTTGTCAACTTTGATATTTTGCAGCCCCCATTATAATTTAAAGACTGCGAAAAATTGAAAAATTTTCGGAGCAACACTTTGTAATTCGAAAAAAAAATTTCCGATCGGAAGTCCAATTTTTTTAAACATTAATAATCCGAGACCCTTTCACAATTCCGTTGGCAATTGTGAAAAATCAACCCCAATTATAATACGAAAACTCGGAAAAATTGAAAAATTTTCGGAGCAACACAGGCGCCGATTCGACGCTTTGTAAATTCCACCGAGGCATGCACGAGCTTCGTTTTCATTTGCTCCACCACCAGTCCGATAATTTCACTCAAGATCTTTTTTCATAGAAAAAAAAGCGTTTTCTTTCTGCACGAGAGCAACGAATATTCGTGTGACCAACTGCCCGTTCTGCCTACTCGAACAACAAAAAAAAAAATTCGTTTCGACTGTCGCGGAATAAAAGCGACTGAATCGGTCGCGGTTGCCGAAAAGACTCAACGAATCACTGACAGAAAATTCCCGCCAGTCGGTGGCTTTTCTCCAGGAAATTAAAAATTAATCTCCTTTCCGAAATCGGTCCTTTAACTCGATAATCAAAAATCCTCGGACACCGGGACAAGAAATTCTGGCGTCGAGAGGTGGGAAAGCAAAAATGGTGAGAAATCGACGAAAGGGGCGTAGAAGATTGGGAAGCGACGGTCGAGGATGTGGAAAAATTTGGCGAGGTGCCGGAAAATTAAATTGTATCGTGGGTGGAAAGTGGCGCGTGTGGAAAAGGGCGCAAGGGATGAAAACGCAGGCGCCGGACGGTCTCGTCGGCCATCGCTTCGTCGCTATGGATACCTCGGAGGAGGAGGACGATTCCCCGGCGGATCGATCGCTCCCGCGAATTATTTTCTAGGGGAATTCGTCTCGACGGAGGATTCCAAATGCCGCTAGCGGAGACTCAAAGTTTTTTGGAGTCTGCTAATTTTTAGAATTTTCGGGTCTGGCCAATTGTTCATCAGAAATTCGCTGCGTACCCGAAGAAGAATTTTGAAACCCAGGAAATTTTCCAAAATTCCTCCAAGCCGAAACACTTGTTCGGAGAATTTTACAGACCGGATGTTCACCTGGGAGCTTTGAGTCGGATCCCGACCAGGTCCCAGTAAATTCTTTTTTTAATGTTACGAATAAAATTCGACTCGATAGAAATTTATTTCGGAGCATTCAATCCGTCTCTTCGATAAAGTCCGGCAAGGTTTGTCCTGACGAGGAATTCGCGCCGTCTTGAGGGATTGGAAAAGGATTAAAAAAAAAAAATGTGTATTCGCTACACGACAAAAGAGCATTCGGAGCGGCGACGTGCAGAGCTACTCCGTTTTTTTTTTCCGTTTCATAATCCGTCGACATCGGAGCCGAGAAGGGATTTAAACCCTTATTGTGAACGATAATTTAGTGTCTGCAAACAGACGGGGCGTTCGATGTAAAACATGTGCAAACACATTCGTCCCATAGGAGAAGGATTACACTCGGTCGATCGCACGCTGATCTCGACCGGAATCGCAGTCTACGGTTTATCGCCGGTGAGAATTGTTCTCCGATCCGAGACGACGACGAGCAACATCGCCGCGCTATCGAACCTTTCTACCTATTTGGATAGATTAGGGCGTTAAAAAAAATATATATATATATATTTTTTTCCTCGAAACCAAGATCAAAAATTTCGTTTAGATGCCAAAGTGGACCTGTAAAAATATGAGCCCTTAATATTAATATTAAGCATGTGCGCATCGCACTTTTCGGTTTCCCATAAGAATGACACAGGATTTTTTTTTTTTTTTTTCCGATTTTTTAACTGACGAACCATAAATCCCGCTGCGATTTCCATCAAATATTTTTTATAGAGAATTGAACGCTCTACAGAAAAGTTCTCGTATGATTTTTCGATTAATCAACTCATTCAAAAGTTATTCGAGGTCAAAGTTAAATTCATTATTAATTTAGCCGTTTTTTTTCATAATCCTTCGAATTTGATTGGTTTC
The DNA here is from genome assembly GCA_963978505.1 of Listrodromus nycthemerus. Taxonomy (NCBI): domain Eukaryota; kingdom Metazoa; phylum Arthropoda; class Insecta; order Hymenoptera; family Ichneumonidae; genus Listrodromus; species Listrodromus nycthemerus. Next base: position 17,608,457 of record OZ021681.1, read on the forward strand.
GAGGTTTTTAAATTAATTGAAACTTTATTTTTAAGGTCTGTGAGTTAAAAAAACTATTATTTTTTGTCATTAATGATTGCTGTCATTTTATTGAAAAACTGTTTTCAAATAGATTGCACATAAAGAGAAGTTAAATTTTATTCACGACCCGAAGAAAATTAAAATATTCAGACCAGCAGAAAAATGATTTTATTTAACATATATGTATTCATGACTAACGAATATTATAAATTAAATACATAAAACTTATATTGAATTTTTGGGGAACATTTTTTCTGAAAACAATAATTTTGCCAAATAATTCAGAAAAACGGCAAAATTAGTTATGAATTTTTATTTGACCCTGAATAACTTTTGAATTAGTTGATTAATCGAAAAATGATATCGGAGCTTTTTTGTAGAACGTTCGATTCTCTACGGAAATAGTTCATGGAAATTGCAGCGCAATCAATGGTTCATTAGTTACAAAAAACGGAGCAAAAAAAAAAAAAAATTTCCTGTGTTATTCTTATGGGAAATCGGAAAGTGCCATGCGCACATTCTCAATATCAATATTAAGGGCTCATATTTTCAGCGGTCAACTTTGACATCTAAACGAAAGTTTTGAGCTTGGTTCCGAGAAAAAAAAAAAAAAAAAAATTTTTAAACGCCCTAAGGTAGATATTTAGGTAGCTATTTAGGTAGATCTATGCTTAGAAAGCCCCCCAAAAAAAAAAAAAAAAATCTCAAATCGCCTCGATGCAGAACTTTCGCTTCGTAGCGAAACATTGACCGATCTGAAACTCAACGCCGCGTCCGACCATTCGGTTTCACCTGAAAATTCAACTTTATCGCACCGATTCGATAAAGTGGAGTTTATCGCACTCGTGTTTTATCTCACCCACGATAGGATTCTCGCGGCGAACCGGGACCGGCTCGCCGCTCCGTCAGCCGACACAATTCCAAAACTGATGTTCTCAGTCGACGGCATCGCTGTTGACAGTAATTGAGACGTCGTAGCGGCGCCGGACCGGGCTTACGTGACGTGTAATTAAACGGTCATGCGGACGCATACTGAGAAGCAGCGAAGGCATCGAAACTGTGGACACGCGGGACGAGGGTTTGCCAGCTAGGAGCAAGCCAGTTGTCACGTGGCTCACTCGTTCACGGCGCGATCCCCCGTGATGGTGGCAATTACCGACGGCTCAGAGAACGACCGTTCGGAGCAATCGGAGCGCGTCGCCGAGTGCCGACTCTATCTCGGCGTCATCGCACCCCCTCCGGACAGTCATGAATACCTACTTGTTCTCGCGATGCACGTGTCACGCCTTCTCGATACTCGCACTCACTGTCCACCTCTCCGACGCCCCGAATATTTAAATTTCTAATTTTTTTTTTTTTTTTTTTTTCCCCATTCCAAGTCCAAAGAGCCGGCTCCGAAAAACACGATTTTCGAACCCGAATCACCATATTTCCGGTACGACCTCACTTTCGATAGAAAAATATGATTTTTTTTTTTTAATATGGAAATACTGGCAATTTTTTTTTTTTTTTTTGGTGATGTCGCTTCCGACGAAACATTGAGATTTCCGAACCGAGAGTAAAATATTTTCGGTACGAAAGTCTCTTTAAATAAAAAAATAAATAAAATAAAAAAACAAAAAAATAAGGTTCTGAAGATTGAAGTGAATTATTGTGTGTGCGACGTCGCTTCCGATGAAACATTGAGATTGTCAAACCGAAATTTGACAATCTCAAATTCGACGAATATCGGAAAATCAAATTTTTTCGCCGATCGTCGAATTTCTCGTCGTCAGGAAATGCTTTCGATAAAATTTTTTTTTTTTTCGACGATTCGACAACCGAGTAATCTCCGTGCAACGTCGCTCAATATATTCTAAACGATTTGAAGAAAAAATCGTCGCGACTATCCCGAAGAATAATGACGTCGAATTTGCGTGATTTCGAGCGAGTCATCTTTGCGAGACTTCGACTCGACCCGCACAAGCCACGACACCGGCAGTCGCGTCAGGTTCCGCGATACTGCTGTATCATACCTTATTAATGAATCCACGATGCGAGAGCAGTTGGCAGCATCGTCAGTCAGTCGGTGGATGAGAATTCATTGAAGGGTCCCTTTTTTTTTTTTTTTTTTTTTCTTACCACCGGCCCGACAGAACTTTCCCGCTCATTAATTGTTCTCGTTTCTGTGCGCGCGACGAAAAACAAATAGAACCACCAAGGTACTCCACAGAAGTGCCCGAAGGCTAATCATTGCGGAACCGTGCCGCGGCGCGCAGCCAAATAATCTCGTGAAGCTTTTTAATCCCCGATCGCTCGCCAAGGCACACAGACTCGCTTCTGGTAAAAAAAAAAAAAAAAAAAAAAAAAAAAAAAAAAAACAATTGTGTGTAAATGGTCGACGGACTTATTTGGTCGTGATACGTCAAATAATATCGTAGGAAGGTTGGAGCCGATCGTATAATGACGGGCTGTCAATGGCCGAGCTGCCAGTACGTTTTCGCCGTTCAATAGAAGACTCGACGTCTATTGCGTCGAACGTCGGGGCTCGTTCTGCGGGGGTGTACGTTCCGCGTATTACGTTTCATTCTCCCTTTCGCAGGACAAACGAGGAGGGTCAATATTATACGAGCGATTGAGCCCGGACCGACCATTCCCAATTCCCTTTCCACCCCTGTACTTTGTTTGGCTTTGTACCCGGACACAGCGACAGGTGACGAAAATTAGTGCCAATTAAAGACTATTGCTGAAGGATCGATAGATAATAGAAGGTGCCCCGGAAATTGCGCCGTCGGACGGGATTTAATACTCCATTTTTTTTAAATTTTTTTATTTTTTTTTTGATTTTTAATTTTTAATGTTTAATTTTTAATTTTTAATTTTTTAATTTTTAATTTGCAATTTTTAGTGTTTATTGTTTAATTTTCAATTTGCAATTTTTATTTTTAATTTTTTAATTTTTAATTTTTAATCTTTGATTTTTAATTTTTAATTTTTAATTTTTAATTTTTAATTATTTAATTGTTAATTTGCAATTTTTAGTTTTTTTTTTACATTTTTAATTTTTAATCTTTAATTTTTAATTTTTCAATTTTTTTTCATATCAGGTTTTAAGTTTTGTTGGAAATCGATTAAACGCAATCGGATGAGATACGTGAGAGGAGTATTTGCATTTTTGGGTTCTGGGGGATGAGTGGACCATGTACTTTTGAGCGTATGTCGTTTTCACACCGGCTGCGTTAAATGGGCTTGCGATTATCGGATCCGATTGTCGGACCTATCCGTTACGATCCACTTTGCGCTGGGTTGGATTTTCGGGCGAATGTTCCGGCTGTGACGAGGCGTCAACTTATATGCAAATCCTTGGCATCCGCGGCACTACGCTCCGAAACGGTGACGCGGCGCTTTGCGTGAACTGCTTCGTCTCTGCTTCGTTGAACTTGGACAAAATGATTTTTTCATTTAATTTTTATTTAATGACAAAATTTAATCGATTGTTCGATTATTGTTCGATTAACGATCAGTGATGAATTCCGGAAGCCAATCCGGAAGGGCGAATTTGGTAAAGATAAGTGTTCCAAATTTTCGTCATGAAAACTATTTATTTCCTGTTTAAAAAATAAAAAATAAAAAATTGGTGCCATTTACTGAGCGTTTACCGGCAGATATAAACGATTGTATTTGGACCAAACCCAATGCAAATACATTTACGTACTGAATAATCTTTCCCTCAGTTAAAAAAAAAAATCAATCACAAATTTTTGGCATCGTCAACGATTGACAAAAAAAAAAAGGTTTTTAAGCAACTGTTGATTAATCGAAAAATGATATCAGAGCTTTTTCGTAGAACGTTCGATTCTCTACGGAAATAGTTGATGGAAATTGCAGCGCAATTTGTGGTTCATTAGTTACAAAAATCGGAACGAAAAAAAAAAAATTTCCTGTGTTATTCTTATGGGAAATCGAAAAGTGCGATTCGCACATTCTTAATATTAATATTAACGAATCATATTTTCAGAGGCTTACTTTGGCGTCTAAACGAAACTTTTGAGCTTGGTTCCGAGAAAAAAAAAATTTTTTTTTTTTTGAAACGCCCTAATATGTATATATATATATATATATGGGTGATTCTCAAATAGCTGTGATTTTTTATGTCTAGTACTTGATTTATTGTTTGACATGTTTTTTTTTTTTTTTTTTAATGATAATTATGATAAATTTGATAGTGTTTTACTGTCGACAATGTATATTGAAGCATATTTATTCATGGGTCACGAATAATTTGCAAAATTATATCCAAAATGTCAGTACCATGGTAAACGAAACAAATAATATTTAAATGAATATTTCCATGATGTTTTAATCCATTATCATGTTCGATTGATCTGGTATTACAAAAATTTGTTAAAAACTTCGATTAATTTCAATATTTAACTAATGTTAAACTTTATTTTAGTCCAAGACTATTATAAAAATTGTTATTTTAATTCTACTGTTAATAAATTTTAAAGATCGTTAAAATCAAGAAAGAAAATACCGTGAATGTCTCTGTATAATCATCAAAATCATATAATTCATCATTTGTTTTATTATTCCAAGAGATTTAGCCAAATATTTTGAATATTTCATTTTGATGTCAGAACCGTGGTAGTGAAATTTCTAATTTTTGTTCTAGCTTCTTTTCTACTGAAGTTGTAGTAGAGCTACGTTACAGGCTCAATTTTGAGCATAATAATAAATAATAAAAGACCAATAACACCCAGATCACAAGTTTTGAAGCATTTTTGATTTTACAAAAATTTTGGGTTGTAACAATCACAGTTATATAAGAATCACCCATATATATATATATATATATATATAATGTGTAGTTTGTTGGGTCGAAGTCTGCACTGGTGAAAGATATCGCGTACGTCCGTGAAGCGGCGATTATTGTCCCTGTGACGTTGATTTGACGTAATTGGCACCAGGAAGGAGGCGAGCGGAGCAGAAATGATTGGGATAAGCTGGAATAAGCCGGGATAAGCCATGCGTGGATTTGCCCTAACGTCGTGGTGAGATTGAGGGGTTCCGAGAGTTTCTCGACTGCGACGTTCAGCGCATAGGTTTAAATGGAAGCACACGTTTGTCCTGCCAACCTTTTCTGCTGCCTTTTAAACTCCCCGCTGTAGAAGGTTCGATCGTTCCAATATTTTCAATTAAATAACACAGCAACGTTCCACCACGTTTTACCCTCCACAAAATTTCAAAACTTCCGGGCCCCACCCAGACAGGTTCTTGTCAGGGTCTCATCAAAGCCCTCTGCAATTCAATATAAATTCCATATAAATTCCTAAACGAGCTGATTTTAAATAAAACATTTCACCACGTGTTTATTTTATTTTTTTTTCCTCCAAGTTATTCACTAAATTTTCATCTCGCCTTTATGCAGTAAAAATTTGGAAACACTCAATCAAGATAAAAAAATAAATTATTTACGAATTAAAAAAAAATAAATTAAATTTGAATGGGGCAGATTTCAAGATGAAACGTACGATTTTTTTTTTTTTTTTTCATCCAAGTGATTGACCAAAGTTTCATCTCACCGTTACCCAGTAAAAATTTCGAAACATTTAATCAAGATAAAAAATGAATTATTTGGGAATTAAAAAAAAAAAAAAATTTAAATGGGGCAGATTTCAAGATGAAACATACGACTTATATATTTTATTTTATCCAAGTGATTCACCAAAGTTTCATCTCACCTTTACCCAGTAAAAATGTCGAAACATTTAATCAAGAAAAAAAATGAATTATTTGCGAATTAAAAAAAATAATAATAATTTAAATGGTGCAGATTTCAAGATGAAACATACGACTTATATATTTTATTTTATCCAAGTGATCCACCAAAGTTTCATCTCACCTCTACCCAGTAAAAATCTCGTATCAAGATAAAAAATAAATTATTTACGAATTAAAAAAAAACTTCTGCTCCTTGTCAGAGATCTATTTTTTTTTTTATGGTCGCACAACTTGTGAACGGTTTGCTGCGAGGCTCCGAGCGGAAAGTGCTTTTGCGCGTAATACCAACGTCAAACACTCGAGCCGACCCCGGAGGCGGGAGTTACAGAGTTTCGTGGGAGCAGACACCTGAGTATGTTGGAGAATCCGATCAACCCTTGGTCGGTTCGATCGCGGCTTTCAGAGAACGTTGGAACGTCCGGACGCGGTTCCATCGGACAAGGAATTTTCGAGGCGACCGGGGATTCGGTCCCGAGGGGTTCGCTTATCGAAATTGTGCGCCGAACGTTTGCCCGACGAGTCGTCGCATCGGACGAGTTGCTTGCAATTATTATTAACGAATTCCATAAAAGAACGACAATGCGAATTTCAAGAAACCCATCGGAGTCGGGAGCGCGAAGATTGCATCGAGGAATCGCATCAGCCGCGCATGCGCACGTGTAGAATCCTTTTGGAGCTCTCCCCGGTTGCATCGTCAAAAGGGTGGAAGCGTGTAATTTTAATAAATGCGCGTGCGCTGGAGCAAGCGACACCAGTCACGCCGCGTTAGATGAAACATGCTAATTTCGAGACGACATTTTTCACCCTTGCCGCACGATTAATCATCGATTTCTCACCACCCGCCGCAATACATCGTCATCCCAGACTCATCCTCAATTTTGCACCTGTCGGCACTATTTTTTTCGACAATTTTCACCATTTTTTTTCCCAAAGTCAAGTCGGTCATCGGTTGTCGCCGATGGGATTTAATTTCATGAATTTAGCGCGGCTTTAATTGCGGAATTAATTGAACGATAATCATGGCTTTGAAGGTGGATTTTTGGTGGTAGCGAGCAGGTTTTTTTTTTTTTTTTTTTTTGAGTCGAACCTTCTGCACTTATAGCGGCGAACCGACTGAAGTTACAAATTGTAAAACGAACGTCGCAGGGCTTCATGATCTGTCCGAGGGGTTCGCCCAGCAACCCTTCCGTGTCACGCCCGAGTCGCGCCAACCGACCGGAAAACCTTCTCCATTATTTCGTCCCGGAAACTCACCCGTGGAAGACGCCTTTGCCGTGCGTCACCTGGTCCTCCCTTAAAGCTGTCGCTCGACGAGAGCCTTGACAACATTCCGCCAGTCCTCATGAAATTTGGAATGGTCTTATCGGGTGCCGATTTGATGATCAACATTTTTCACTTGAATCCGATCGATTGACTGTTCCTCCGGCAATAATTGTAGAGCGTTACATAAGACCGATGATGACGATTGGCAAAGATTTTTCAGGACCTTATCGGTCCTCGATGGAACGCTTAAAAATTGCTACTTTGGTCTGCTCGATTTTTAATTCCCCAGCCGAAATTGTAAAGCGTTACATAATCCGCTGATGACGATTGGTAAAGATTTTTCAGGACCTTATGGGTCTCCGATGCAACGCTCCAAAATTCTTGATCGAGTCCGCTCGATTTTTAATTCCCGAGCTGAAATTATAGAGACTTGCATCACATTCTGATGACGATTGGTGAAGATTTTTCAAGACCTTATCAGTCCTCGATGGAACGCTTAAAAATTGCTACTTTGGTACGCTCGATTTTTAATTCCTCAACCAAAATTATAGAGACTTACATCACATTCTGATGACGACTGGCAAAGATTTTCCAGGACCTCATCAGTCCTCGATGTAACGCTCCAAAATTCTTGGTCGAGTCCGCTCGATTTCTAATTCCCCAGCTGAAATTATAGAGACTTACATCACATTCTGATGACGATTGGCAAAGATTTTCCAGGACCTCATCAGTCCTCGATGTAACGCTCCAAAATTTTTTCTTCGGTCCTCTCGATTTTTAATTCCCCAGCCGAAATTATAAAGCGTTAAATAAACCGCTGATGACGATTTGTGAAGATTTTTCAAGACCTTATCAGTCCTCGATGTAATGCTCCAAAATTCTTACTCGAGTCCGCTCGATTTTTATTTCCCGAGCTGAAATTATAGAGACTTACATCACATTCTGATGACGATTGGCAAAAATTTTTCAGGACCTCATCAGTCCCCGATGTAACGCTCCAAAATTCTTACTTTCGTCCGCTCGATTTTTAATTCCCCAGCCGAAATAATAAAGCGTTAAACAAACCGATTATAAAGCGTTTATTTAACGCTTTATAATCGGAGACCTTATCAGTCCTCGATGTAAAGCTGAAAAAAAAAATTCTTAAGTAAATTCCATATAACGTGATTACCCCTTACCGATTTCACCGAGTTGAGATAAGTGAGCTGCGCATTGCAAGTCTTGGTAGATTTGAATCGCACTGCTCCGGCGTGTCGAAAGTTGGGCGTGAAAAATGCGTGAAAAATGCGTGAAAAATGGAGACATATGCAAAATTCGTGTGTATTACCCTTTCCCCGAGACGACGAAGCAATGGTCGGATACGATGCACCCCTTCGTTTTTGCACCCCTCGCCTTGCGACGAGGTCCGGTACGGTATTTATGAGGCTGCTCCAGCCTCGGCGGACACCGCCGAGCCAGTGGTGTTAATAGTTTTCTTTGGGTCCGATGTGCGCGACGAGGAGCGGGGGAACACGTGCGTATTTTATCAGTGATTTATGGTTTTCTCGGCCAGTCCCGATTTAATTCTACGCTGCGTGCCCGCTGTTTTGTTTTGCATTTAACGGGGGCGGGACACTCTTTTGCATTGCCGAATGCGCACGGTGCTACGTGAATTGCTACGTGCAACTGGACAGATTTAATGCCCGGCACGAGAATGACTACCAGGGACGCCTAAAGCTCGGTGTTGATTGTTTCCACTCGTTCCAAAATTTAATTCGCTCTGAAAAATTCGCTAAATTAATTGACGGTTTTATGTAGCTTTTTTTTTGGCATTTTTTATTCGTGGTAGAAATAATTGATATTAGCAGTCATTTTGAATGACTACTAGGGCCGCCTACATCTCGGTGTTGATCGTTTCCACTCGTTCCAAAATTTAATTCGCCACTAAATTAGAGTTTTCGCTTTGAAAAATTCGCTAAATTAATTGAAACGTTAACGCAGCTTTTTTTTTGTCATTTTTTATTCGTGGTAAAAAGAATTAATATCAACAGTCATTTTGAATGACTCCTAGTGCCGACCACTCGGAGAGGATTGTTTCAGCACATTCAGAAATTTCACTCGCAATTAACCGAGTGTTTCCGCTTTAAAAAAATTCTCAAAATTAATTGAAGCTTTCATGTAACTTTTAAATAGCGGCTTATTAATTTTTTTTCGTAACTTTATTCACTATCGTCGGTCCCGCCCAAAAAATGTTCGACCACCTGGCTCGCGAACGAAAATAAATCATTTACTCTACGACACGGCTCGGGCGTTCCGCAAACCCCTTTACCAAAAATCATTTTACACGTGGCTGCGTCGGAGCGGTTCTCACAATTGACTCCCGACTCTTCATTGCATGTAAAAGTGCATTCCCGTGGAAATAAGAGGAACGAATCGCGAGGATAACGCCATTAACCGTGAAACACCCAGTCACGTATCCGGCCAAAGAGTTGTCGAATCCGAGACATTTTTTTTTAACCGACGATCCAACGCATTTTTTATTACAATTATTTAACGGAAATTCTTTCGGTTTTTAATGACAATCGAGCCGTTTATTGTCTAGCGTGTTTGCCTTCATTCAAAAAAATTGGCATATTTTCTTCGATTTTTTAAAACCCAAAACAAATCTAAAAAAAAATAATTAAAAAAAAACCCTTTATTCTCGGCTCGGTGCATGGTCGTGGAATTTAATATTGCATCGCTGGCGCATACCGAATGTCTGCCGAGTGGGCAAGCTATTTCACCGTGGACCTAACTCAAAAGGGGCTGCGGCAATAAAATAAAAGAATTGGACCCCCCCGTATCGCGGAGTGGGCACATCTGCGTTCGCTTTTTTATTAATTTACTCCCTCGCGCCGATGAGGGTCAGCGACGTACCGGAGCACTAAACGGGGGTGGATGGCCCGCCTCGTATCTGCTCACCCTGTTTATTACCTAATTGGTACCCGGCTCCTTTTTTTCTGCTTTTTTTTTTATTCTCTAACGATCTACAAACTAACTGTAAACTATAGAGCGTATGCTAATAGCTTTGCGTCCACTCGAGTCTTTCGCGACAGGTGCATCGCTGCCCATTCAAAATAGAAACGTATTCCAAATAATATACTAAAAATATTTTACATTCGATACTCCCAAAAATATATTAATTTTACATAATAATTTATCATATATATATATATATATATATATGATTAATTATCATAATATATTTAATATTATATTATATTATTAATACATTACATAATTAATATTATCAAACATAAAATATTTAATATATTATTAATTATCATATATATATATATATACAAAAAATAAAAAAAAGTGATTATACGTCAAACAAACAATATTGATATAACGAATATATATTAAAATATCTCACGCAGGATGAAACAACTCGTCCTCAGTGAAATTTCCTTTCGACTCGACGCTCACGATGATTCGGCCCAGAAACAAAAAAAATGGTCCCTCTACCCTCGCACAAATGCTTGTATATACGGCTCGTACCTCGGGAGATCCATTGCGATCACAGGACTTTGATTTTTTTGACTCAATAATGAAACGCACAGAATGAAAAATCGATCCTCGTTCGACTATCGCACCCCTATATATATATATATATATATATATATATATATATATATATACACACACATATATATATATATATATAATATATCATAGTTGAAAAGGTTCAGAAGAGATAATGTAAGTGCATCGAGTGTACTCGGTGAACCGGTACGTTATACGACACTAGTGCTGAAGGGCTGCATTGAGCGAAGGCGGTCATCTGTGAAACACATTTAGCTTGTTGGGACAGCGAACCCGACGGGGCACGGCGAGCCCTCTTTCCACGCATATTGTGCTTAACTGGTGTCCGTGCGAGAGAGCGCGATAAACAGCGTTACCTTCGCCTACCTCGTCCATCAATCACGCACTCGAGTAGCTGCAACTGTCTCGGAAATATCGTGCTGTTCCAACGAGGAGTCGATCGGAAACGATAATACCTGTTCGAGGAAATTTCTTACGTATGAAGTTCGCTCCGCATCAGTGTCGGAAACGTTGGAGGGAATTTCCAAATCTGGATGGCATCGAATACTGAAAAAAATTGATTGTTAATTTTGGGTAACAATGATTGAATAATGCTGGAAGGAAATTGATAAGGTACAAAATTGTTGGATAAAAATCCCGGACACTTTGCATTTTTTTTAAACAAAAATTATTCGGCCACTCTCCTGAATACGTATGAATTTTTTTGTATTCTCGAGTTCACGTTGGAATTTTATATTGTACACGTTGAAGGTGTGCACAAAGTTACCGGAAAATTCAGAGTAAATTTGAAGATCTAAACGAATACGAATTGAGAAAGATCAACGAAACTTTCTTCATAAAAAAAAAAAAATTAAAATTAAAATTAAAAAAAAAAAAAGACGAAAAACAAAAAACAATTTGGGTTCCCGAAAAAAATTCATTGGCCAATTTTATCGTCCACCACTTTCCCAATGACTCTTTACAATCGTTCTTCCAAAATTGATCGTTCCATCACCCTCGAATATGCCTGATATTTTTTCAGATCGTCGGGTCATAAAAAAAATAAAAAAAAATAAAAATTATAAAAATTATCATCGACTCGTAATTCCCGTAATCCGATACTCCACTTACAATCTCCTAAGATTGTCGCCGCGACTGATCCGCATGTTCCGGCTGACCGCCTCATTGCGTCGAGCACGAGAGTCGAACGTTCGTGGAACGCGGTGAGGTATCAGCCGCTTGTCGCGGACACCGAGCTCGATCGCACAGTCCGTGGATCGCAGACATCCGTGCGGAAACTCGCCCGGTCTACGAGCAATCTATTAATTCTTGCGTGCACGTGGGTACTCGTGCGTTTCCCGTGTATCCGAACAGATCCGATACAGTGATACGAATTCAACTAGCGGGAGAATTATTATGCGACTGTCCGACATTTGCGTCGGTCAGAGTACGCCGAGAGTCACGCTGAGACGGGAAAAATCGCAAGTGGTTAATCGTCGCTTCTCGCGCCGACTGGTTCTCCCGTCTCACGCGCACTCGTAGAGCGGCCCCGAGTACAAATTTATCGATCGGACGGACGATCAGATGTTTTTGTTTCGTCGACTCGCCTCGGGAGCTCAACCGTTGCGCCCTTGACGGCGCAGAGGTCGAGCTCTTCCGTTGGTCCGAGCGAGACTACCGTTTATTGTGGCCGGTGGACATAAGCAGTTACAGGAATTTCCGCACGATTCTCATAATCCCCCCCAGTTTCGCCGTATCATTACCGGATTACGGTACTCTTTCGTCGACCAACAGATCTTTTGTTTTACTTTTTTTTTTTTTCTTCGACCTCACAACAATTCTCTGAAAAGCCAACCGTCGATCCCTCGGACGATGTTGCTGAACCGCGCAAAGTGGATGGTTCCGAGCCGGAACAGCGACGGCAGAAGCCGCTCTGTTATTCCCAGAATCCTTTGAGACTCCCCACACCTAACTCTCGGCAAACTTATTTTCAACGGCAGCACACTTCTCAATCTCACTCGGGTCAGTTCGTCCTGCTGCGGCTTTGCTGGATACGAGAGAAAAAATAATTACATTTTTTTTTATATTTCTTTGTTTTTTTTTTTTTTTCGTCCATTCGTAACATATCGTAGCTGCAAACTGAGACGAGTGTCGTTCTGATAGAATGATGAAAGTTCCCTCAAGAAAATAAGTTTTTATTTGTATGCATGTTTCTTTATTTTTTTTTTTTGTATCAGAGAAAAACAATTGTTTCCAAAAACTATTTTTGAATATTCTAGATCCATGCTGCTTAAAATAATTTCTTGGACCGAGCGAATATTCTAGATTCAAACTGGGACGAGTTGGTTGTGACAAGAATATGAGTATTGATTAAAAAAAAATGGTTCGGTCCATCGGGCGAAATTGCAGCTTCAAACCGAGTTGCGTGTGTTACGATTGAAAAAAAATGAATAAAACGAATAAACTAGCGCAAGTACTTGTGAGAATTGTCGTGTGGAGGGAGTCGTAATGGGGAAAAAAATAGAAAAGAGAGAAGTCGTCTTTCGAGGCTGAAACGAGAGGGAGAGAAACGATGGGGACAGATGCGATCGTCCTTCTCGACTCGGCTGTCAAAATACAGTCGAGCGTCGGGTACAAACGACCGGCGAGTCATCAGTTCAGTCGGGTTCATCTCGACGCTCACCTCCGTATTTGCTGGTACACACGGAGTTGACATAAACAAGACGTGACTTTCCGTGTCCCTCGCTTCGGGCAGAATAAATTTATGACGCTATATCGGAACCGTCCCCTTTCATGTATTTATCGCCTCGTGATTTTATTTCCGACACGTTCCACCTCCTCCCGTTATATTCTCTCGGTGTCTCGCGTTACATAATAATTCAACGCTCAAAAATATTTTACCCCGCTGCCGATGGCGCGCAGGTATGACCGTGAAAATATCGACACGAAATATATAGTCGAAAACACCTTTTGCAAAATATTTTCACAATTTTTTTTTTTTTGCTCGCTTGTCCATTTAATTCTTTTTTTCCTCATGTTCGGTAACGGATATTTAATCATTTTTTTAAATCGATTAAATATTGGAATGAAAACATGAGGCATACGAAATTTAAATTTACACGCTTAATAACAGGAAGAAATATTTTTCGTGGAAGATCTCAATGATAAATCACTTGCGAGAAAAGGATTCAAACTGATTATTAAATTCGAGAACGTAGGAAAATCAAATTATATTCGTGACTGCAATGATGTGAAACTGTGGTCCGACCATTTCGCGACCATCTCGATAGAATAATTTATTGGTTTTGGATTTATTCCGTCTGGCAATGAAACATCTTTGGGATTTCCGTCGCACGGCAGTTCGTTCAATCCTTTCGTGTCTCAAGCTTCACAAACTGAAGCGAGCAACGAATATCGAATCCAAATTTATTCAGAATTAAATTGTTTAAATCCAAATCAACCGAACGAAACAAACGATTCGTGAATAATTTCTCCGATCTCGACGGAATTTTTTGCGACCGCACCGCTGTTTATTTTCGCTTCGAGTGCGCCACTTCCGGATTGAGCCATCGAGGGTTTCCGGGCCTCGCGTCCAACGTGCGTGCCTGCACTCGAGAATCAATTCTCTCCCTTTTGATGATTCTTGGCTGGGTAGTCGTGAAGGGTCGATCGGTGCTCCCGGAGGTCCCCGGAGGGCAAAAATCATCAATTACGATTGGAAATAAATCGAAGGCAGATGCGACGATCGGCGGGTCGCGCCTGCGCCACGGGTGACCGATTTTCCCCCTCTCATTCCTCACTCCTACGGACAATAACTGTTTCTACAAATACAAAACGATACACACGAGCGTTAAACGCGCTCTCGTGTCCCGAGTCCACCCGGGGCTAGAAACTATTTTTATTTTTCATCTCTGTCACGACGGAGGGTCTCGACAGCGTTCTCCTCCGCTCTCTCTCTCTCTCTCTCGCTTCCTCTCTATATTTACCTTATTCTCTCATTCACGACGGCGCATGTCCACTCCGGCCCAACACCCCACGATACGTGTTCGCGCTCCGGTGAACACTCCGGACATTCCGTTAACGCCGTGTGCGCTCCGCCCTCGGCGAGGGTGTCACTCGACTATATCGCACGTCACGCTGTGTATACTCTGCTACTGTACAACCATAATTTACATAATGGCTCGTGCTATTTTGTTACTATTTTTTTAAATATATTTTTTTTTTTTTTTTTATTTTAATTAATTTTTTTTTTTTTTTTTTTTTCGTTGCTGCGACCAAATGGCGATTCTTGATGATTCGACACTAGTCAAAGGTTTGATATTTTTTTTCTGCTGGAAGATTGGTTGGTGACAGGGTTTTTATTTTTTGTGGGTTTATGAGAATGTTACCGAGGTGTTGAGATAATTCAAGCGAGCATGTAATTATTTATTGGAAGGGAAAATATTTTTTATGCAATGGTTTGGGGCAGTTTGTCGTTTTGAGGAAAATTGTTTCGTTGCTGCGACGAAATGGCGATTCTTGATGATTCGACACTAGTGAAAGGTTTGATATTTTTTTTCTGCTGGAAGATTGGTTGGTGACAGGGTTTATATTTTTTGTGGGTTTGTCAGAATATTTCCGAGGTGTTGAAATAATTTAAGCGAGCATGTAATTATTTATTGGAAGGGAAAATATATTTTATGTAATGGTTCGGGGGAGTTTGTCGTTTTGAAAGTCTGATTCTAACGTCTGTAAACAAAAAATTCGTGAGAAAACCCACTCGCTCACTCCGCCATAAATGTCCATCGTCAAATTCATGAATATAAAAAAAAATGTTGCCATCAAACTCGAAGCCCCAATATTTATCTCGAATAATAAAAAAATTTATAAGAAGAAGGATTTGATGGGAATTCGTCGTTGAGAACCGAGCCGGTTCGAACGACGAGGACATTAAACGTCCGAATGAGTTTGACCGGCGATAATGATTATGCGGTTTGCAACGAGAGTCGCCGATAAGCGTATCTGACCACCGGAAGTAGCGTGAGCGAGCCGCGGCCGTTTCGGCGATAATTCAATGCGCCTCGCTCTCTCGTCTCTTCGCAACGAAACCCGCCTAATGTGAGAAAACGTAACGCGTCGGCGACAGAAAAATCTTCTCACGCCAACGGGTAGACGCCGCTCGCTTCCTCCCTCTTCGTCCTATCGAGGACCGGCCAGGACCATGATGTCGCGTCCCGTCGGATCGAAACGGCTCTCCGAGCAACGCGATCGACGTTGGTTTCACGACCGAGGCGAAGACTCTCGTACGGCTTCTCATGAGAATTCCTACGCGTACGCCAGGCTATCATCTTACTCGTCGAGCCGACACGAGCTCTCACCCTCTGTAATTATCTCACCGGTAACATCGATCGGCGATGCTGCGTCTCCATTATCCGTGCTTATCCTCTCGCTGCTGCTCGTTTCTCAAAAGCTAGAAATAAATTGAGATGCAGTGGGAAATATAATTATCGGAGCTTGAGGGATTCCGGTCGATGGCTCGTTGGCATTTTACGTCACACTGTAGGAAATTATTATGTGTATGAAGCTATCAGTCGGTGTCATGACTCTTTAACTAAATGGCAATAAATAGACTCGCTCCTACCTATTATATCTGTTAGGAATCTTTGAAAATTGGGGATTTGTTTGTACGCTTGTTTCACCTTTTTGATTATTTCGAGTCTCTGTATCGAACCTCTTCCAAGTCCTGATAAACATTTCCCTAATATTCAAACAAATTTCGTACTTCCAGTTTAAAAATGTAATTTTTTCGACCTAGAACACCCAACTTCCAGATTAAAAATCTCGTGGATGTAAACGAACCGTCGACTCTCGAAAATTCGAACCTGAATATCATTTCCAGACTTTCCAGTTCGTACGGAAAATTCCGGTGCATTGGAACACGACCAAGTGAAATAAAATCGATCGTTTCGTTCTCTCTAACGGTACGGTCGAGCCTGAACCGTGTATGTCGGAAACGCGTGCCGACTATCGTCGTACTCATGCGAAGCTTTGGCTCGTACACACGCGTCCGTGTGTTTACTCGTCGCCGAATCGTGCACGAGGGGTTGTTTTCACGAGTAAATTCACGACGGGGCGTTGAAGCGTGGAAATCCGGGCGGTATTAACATGCACCCTCCCGCTGCGATTACTCGACGGGGCGATTCGCCGTGATACGATCGACTGCACCGATCCACGAAGGAGCATCAGCCCACCCAGCCCGATACGAATCTCTCCCTATCGTCCCTTTATTGTTTCAAGGGATAGGGGGAAATCAATTAGACCGGATTCCCTCGAATTTACCTTGGCGATTTGGGAGAATTTTTGCACCAAGCTTATATTATATATGCAGTAGGGGGGCAAATGAAGTGGAACAAAGTGTTTTTTCGCGATCTTGGCGACAATTTGACCGATTTCGAAAAACCAAAAATATACTTTCTCGCAAATTTAATAACTTTTCGAATGCGACAAGTCCCATCCCGATCGGTTGAGAATTGGGCGATTTAAAGGGGGTGTACCGAAACGATGCAAATCGGTGTTTCGCGGAATCGCCGTAATTTGCTATTCGCGGTTATCGAGCACCATCAGAACCGATAGCAATCGAAAGAGCATCTCTTGGCGTGCAGAAAACACACCAAGCAAGTCCCAATCGGATGACTCCAGGAGGAGTTGTTCCACTTCATTTGCCCCCTACTGTATATGTGTGTATAATAGGTATTGTATTGGCTTGCGCGCTTGCAGTGCTGCGAATACACGTGAGTATGTGTCAGTATATGCGAGAATCTGTTGGCATCTCTAGCTTCAATGATTATTGTGCGACAGGACGCATTAATTAGGCCCGACGAATGCATCGTTGATTCAGTTAATCTAGGTAGAACATATTTGCGACCTCGACGCATCTACGCAATAACTTCGAAACTACGGTATTACTAGGTTCGACACAAATGATATTTAATCGATAAACTCTTTACAAATATGTACAATAATATTTAACAAAATTCGACGAATTCACACTGTCGAACCAAAGGAAGGACTTGCGATGATACAGATATGTAAAAAGAAAAATTGAAAGAAAAATTGTGAAAAAAAATGGTAAAATGACGAAAAAAAAAATAAAAATAAAAAGGAAACAAGTAGAGATATCGATGGGAAGGACGAGGGAAGAAATGCGGCGCGAGGCATTTTACGTTTGAATGTTGACTCATCGCTCGCGCACGCCTCGTCGAGTCCCTGGAATCGCCTGATTCATAAAACCGTTCATAACACATCGTCGTTCGTACGTGCGAGTCAGCCCGATAAAACTTAATCGCGGCCGTTCACGTAACAACGACGCTCGTCTCGCTGTCCGGTAACTCGTTCTACATGATTGACCGGGTCACCCGGCATCGTAATCGTTTAATAAATTCATATTAATCATCGTCGTACGAGGTGTGTGTGTGTGTATGTGTGTGTGTGTTTTTTTCTCTTCTTTCAATAGGCTCGCAGTCCGACCTCCATCTCGTTGTGAGGTTCACCGCCGCCGGCACCGGCGCTGGTCACGTGATGACCGTGGTGGACGTTGAGATGATGATGATGATGATGGTTGAGGTGCGGTTGCTGAGCCGCGCCGCTGCGGTAGGCTCGTTGTTTCTCGTCGAAGAGGCGCAATCTGTTGTTGTAGCACTCGAGCTGAACGCGGAGCTCGGCGTCCTCGCGAGCCGCGGCTTCCTCGTCGAACTCGAGGCAAGCGACGCCGTCCAGCCGTTGAAGATCCAACCAGCCGCGCAGCATGACACACACGCCGTTCATTATCAGCGGCGAACGGAAGTGGACCTGAAACATAGGAAAAAATGAAATTAAAAATCCATTTTTTTTTTGGTCTTATTTTCTGGGTGGAAAATATTGGAAGGATGTTTCTGATCGTCGGAATAAAATTGTTTGAGTCTCGCTTCCGGAGAGTTTAAGGAAAATAGGCAAAGAGCAATATGGAGGATTGGATGGTTCGCTTTGGCCGGGAGACGAGGAGTCGAGCGTGCAATTTTATTTTGTCTTGCTTATGGCTCTCGCTCCGTGGCGCGGCTCGTCTCTCAGACTGGCAGGCACGTTGCCAATCTGCGTAATCACAGGGTGGAAATGAGAATCCTTGCGGGATAAGCGTTGGCCGAGGGGGGGAGAAGGCCGGCTCGCGAAATTGAAATGGGAAGTCGAACGGAGAGGGCATGGGGTATAATGGGGTCGATTTTCTTGGTTTGCTGCGGCTCGCAAGAGCGAGGCAAAGGGCGCTCATCCGCCTGCTTCTTTCATCTAGTAAGTTCTTTATTTATTTATTTTTTATTTCAAAGAAATTTTTTCCGTGTCATGCCAGCAAGTAAATACATGCTAATTATTATTTTGAGGCCGCGAAGAAAGCGAGTCCGGTGGGATTCCATTAAAAAATCCCGAAATCAACGGCGGTGAGACGAGCGGCATTTTTTTTTCTCCTCTCGGTCTCACCGAGCACGCTCGGTTTCCGGCCTCGCGGCAGCGTGTCTTCGAGATCTTCGGGCGCCCCGGCTCGAATGGCGCTCGACACGCACCGGAACGACGAATCCGTCGCGTGCTCTCGCTCCGGACGATTGTTTAATTCATTTTTGAGCGACGGCTCTGGACCAAGTAATTACGAGAGGCGCAACGAGACTCAAGGTAAATTTCCCTTTTCGAAAGTATCGAGCGTTCGTGTAAATTGAAAAAAATGTTTAAACTGGCACACACGAGACCAAACGAAGTAACCGGTTGAGAGGTGGGTAATTTAGTTTCAACATGTTACTCATGCATTGTAGGGCGTGGCGTAAGTGACGCTTTACACCCAAGACTTTTATAAATACCCGGCGCATGCGCACGTCGATTATACTTTACGCACGCTTCTTCTACTTTACGCACACTTTCTTCTATTTTATGCACGCTTTCTTCTACTTTACGCACGCTGAAATTAAAGTGATGCGCTCAGGACTCCGAAGTTAGTAACATTCATTTCACAGCGCGCGTATAAAGTTCGCTTTATCGCACTTCTATCCCAATTGAATATTTGTAGCTCGTCGCGCATCCATGAGTCCGATAATTTTAGACCGGAAAAATTGCGAACGAAAAAAAATATATATAAAATTATTTTAAAAAAAAAATGGTAATCGACGTCCCAAAGCCGTCGAATCGTTATTTCGCTTCACCAGATGTTATTTTTCTCCGTAGTTCAATTTGGTAACGTCGATCGAACAATGCGGAATTCACGGTGGGTAGCTCATTCGTATTATAATTGAGCGACGGGGTTCTCGCTCGCCGTTCGCGTGCTTCGTTTTTCGCTCGGCGGGGAAAGTTCGAGTTCGATTAACGCCACGAAACTGAAACTAAACGAATCTTAAATCGTTCAGAATTCAATGTATCGAGTTTCGGGGAGAACTCAAAAATGTCACCGATCGGAAATACATTTTTTAATTTTTTTTTTTTAATTTTTAAAATTTTTTTTTATATCATATGCGACGCATTATTGCACGCTTATTAAGGACAGCTGCGCATGCGCGGTCGAAGAAACCGATATGCGAGTCACGTACCGGTAAAACACGCGAGCACGAGGAAGAATAAACTCGCGACACGATCGCTCGTTTATTCACGAATGTCCTATCTATAAATCGGCCGGTTACGCGCGATATTCCATCCAGTAAAGTTCCCCGACAATTTGCATCTAAAGTTATGCGCGGGATTTCCGATCACCGTCGCTTGACTCATCGCACATAACGGACGCTCGTTCCGCGACAATAAAATTGCGATCGTCTCGCTGCCAAATTCTTACGCGAGAAACACGCGTTCTCGTTTCATCAATTTTATTTTTAATTTTAATATTTCGCATCGGTTCGCGCTTTGCAGATTTTTATACGAACTTCGATCAATTATTCACCGACATTAAAAAATCGATTCTTTTTTTTTTTTTTTTTTTTTCCCCAAAACTTTAATTTTTTGTCACGTTTTCAGTTTACTTTGGTAATCGACAATCGGATCGGTCGATAAAAATGTATATTTCATGCGCGCGTCGATTTATTAATTTTTTTTTAAATATTCCCCATTGCTTACGAATGGACGAGGGTTTGTCTTTGACAACGATAAATTCGTGCGATTATTCACGGACGCAAACGACCCGCGGTGTTGTTTGCCGCTGGTTTACACGACGATTAATTACTCGAGCGACGGGCAACCCTTTTCTTATCGGGTGTTTATTAGCCAGGATATTTCCTCGTCGCGTTCTCACGCGACGGAAGCCGATGCGAACAGGAGCGAGGAAGAACGCGTCTCGCAATGGCGCAAAAAGCTGGTCGTTCTGGGCGTGACCCATTACAAGTCATAATGCCCAGCGATATTTAAACTGTAACGCGTTCCGGTACGCTCAACCCTTTCGCCGGTTAATTTGCATTTGGAGAAAAAGATGAGAAAAAAAAAAAAAAATACACACACACACAAAACACACGTGAACGAAAGAGGGTTCTCGTTTGACTCGCGACCGTTTATCGTCGCCCTTTAGTTACGGCCACGCACAGATTGGCTACCGCTCGGCCGCTCCACTGTTACTTTATTAGCTAAACCCTCGTTACTATTGTGTCTGCTCCGGCCGACACCGGGCAACGCAGTCGAGTCACCGACAATTTACCTAAAAACGAGACAGTCGCTTTTTTTTTGTTTTAACACGAAAATACTAAAATATCCAGAAAAAAAAGTGAGAAGCTGTTTCATAAGGGAATTTTTTAATAGGCCGAGCTCGGAGGAAATGTGAACAAGGATTTACACTTGACGAGACTGTTTTTTTTTGTTTTTTTTTTTTTTTCAAAAGGAAAAATTTTATCTAAAAAAATGTGTGGATTGACAAGTGGTTGGCTTTTTACCGTCGGCAACGTTTCAAACTGAAATATGAAAATACCTGGTAAACAGCATTTTTTTTAATCCTCTGAAACATGCCGCATCGACGACCATTTTCGCACACTGGATTTCTGAATCGGATATCAAATTTAGAAAATGAAAAACTGCCTCGAAGAATAAACAGTCACAGTGGAGTTGGCGTTAATAAGCGATAGGTACGTTGATGTTGACCCGCTCGACAGACACGAACTCGGCACAATAGCCGAAGGCCCGAGCTCTTTTTCGATGGGCGTAACTCGCAACCTTTTTTTGCCGGGTCCGGTTTGGATAAAAACAAAAAAAAAGAGGGGGACGGAGTGTACATTCGTCATCGAGGGAACATGAAGGACAGACCATAAGGTCAGCACGAGGGGTGGTGCGTTCTTTCGACTTTGTTCCTGTTTGTCCGTCGTCTGATTTGAAGCCGTCGGCTGGAAAAGCAATCCTCCCGGCAGAGAATCACCGAGCGCTCTCGCCACTGCCTCGGGAAGCCGGCTGTTATGAAGAATATAAAAAAGAAAAAAAAAACCTGTAAAACAAAAAGAAACGACAAGTTCCGAGGATTGCAAGGAAGCCGAATGGTGATGGACTAACAGTGTCGATAGGCCGGAAAGAAAGAGTTCGAACACTCTGGGGAATTATTCTCCAGAAACTTCAATAAGATGAAGCGGAAGAAGAGGAAATTTTCCCCTTGGGAACGACGGCGCCTGACGCAGTGTTGAAATGTAGAGCACATGTAGTTTTCCTCAGAATACGCACGGAAGATGTTAGCTATTTTGTTTTTGTTTTTGTGTTTTTTTTTTTTTTTTTTTTTGAAGAACCTACTTGGTTTTTCCAGTTTTTTTTTCATGGCGCTGTCGAAAAATCGTAAAAGCGGAGGCTTCGAGTACTTTGACGAGGCTGAGAGACAGTGATCGTTCGGATGAAAAAGGTTCGATTACTCTGGGGAATTGTTCTCGAGAGATTTCAATAAGATTGAGAGGAACGAGAAATTTCCATCCTAGGAATGGCGTCGATATTGAAATAAAAAGAACAGACATACGTACAGTTTTCGTCAGAAGACACGTAGAAGTCGTTCGATTATAATTTAATTTTCTTCAAGACCATATTACCTTTCTCAATCTTTTTTGAGAGCCGTATCGAAAAACTTAAAAAAAAAAACAAAAACAAAAGCATTAGCTTCGAGTACTGCAAAGAAATTTAAAAAAAATTCAAACACTGAGGAATTATTTCAAGAGACTTAGATAAGAAGAAATGTCCAGTATTGAAATAACCAGCACGGGTGTATGCAGTTTTCTTCAAAATACACATATAATTTGGCATTTGTTTTGGTATTTTATTTTTGAAGAGCCCGTTTAATCTAAAAATTTGTAAATTTAGAGCCGTCCACGGTTTACATATTCGATTCTGTCATTCCGCCAGCCCTTTTTAATTGCCGTGAGTCCCTGCGAGTTCACGTTGATGCACTGGACACGCGCAATGACAGTGTACGATGTAGGTATCGCGATGAATGAGGAACAAGCCTGGCGGGTGCCGAGGTAGAGCGAGGTACGTCGAAGAGAAACGGGTAGCCCGTGGATATCTTGGCTGAGGGAGGTCGAGCCTTTTATCGGGGTTTCCGATCTCTCGTAATTATAGCTCGCCACGGGGCACGCCGACAATGCCCGGCACGTGTCGTGCTCGTTCGCTGTGCCTCGCTTTATCTCCCCTTTCTTTTTCCACTAAAACAATGCGGCACGAGCCACGGGACACGGACGTTTCTCCGATGCAGAACTCTCGCTATCGTGCCTATTAGGACCCGAGTACGGAAACGGGGACGAGATTAAATTCTCGATTGTTGAATCTGCGCGGGGTCGTCGTGCCGAGTCGATTATCAGCTCTTCGACTCGTCTGGGGGTAACAAAAAAAATGAAGCTGAACCTTTCGGGAGTAAAGCGATGAATGCAATAACGCAAAGCGAATTAGGGAAGAGCCGGTGCAGGGCTCGGAGAGATTCCTAGCCAAAAACAGTCGGGCGGCCTTTGCGAGCAACGAAAGGTTTTAAATAAAATCTTCGTAAGCTCTCGGTCGTGGCTCCCGGCACATCCCGAAAGCTTCGGACCCGGAATCCTTTAAACTTCCGCCAACGCCCGGAGGATGCAGGACCCCAGAGAAGGCCTCTGGATTCCCCCTTGTCCGGAGGACCAACCGTGTCAGAGATTTACGACCCATTACGACCCGCTGAACTTCTAGTCGCCGGCTCTCAAAGGGCATTTGTTACCTCTCCGTTCGCCGCGCCTGACGCGGGACGTTGTGGGTGACACTGGCGCAAGATCTTTACGAACGACTAATTGTTCCGCGTCTAATGGCACGACTGTTTTGAGCATTTACGCAGCTGTCTATCGGCTCCCAGTCATGGACACTCGTTGACGCTACAGGATTTTTGTGAAATTCTATAGGTGTTTAAATTCCATAGGTGGTCGTCATCCGGATAATGAAATCGAAGCTACATAATTGCTGATGTACGAGTCCAAATGCAGTAGAAGCGTTTGATTGAATAGATATTAGCTGGCGGAATTTTACAAGAATTTTACGAGAAACTTTGCAGCTACGTGTCGGCTCTCATCATCGATGATTGTTGACATGACAAGAATTTTTAGTGAACATACCGAATTGCAATAGTCGGTAATCAACCGGACAATGGAACCGAAGCTACGCAATTGAAAGGTGACAAATTGACTGTAATGGAAATGTCCATTTTAAATTGACTACTGCTTAATTTTTCCAAAAGCCTAGTTGATCCGAAACCCAACCAGCACGGATGTTCGTAGCATTTATGCAGTTGTGTATCAGCTCATAAACTTCTTGAATGGTGATTCTCGGGACAGAAGCAAAGTCACACAATTGATTTGTACAAATGACCGAAAACTGGAATCCTTATTTGATTTTGACCGGCGCAAGCGAATCGTCCCTAGCAATTGTCCGCTTGTCGGAGCTTCAGACAAAATCTCTCCGGTCGTACACCGTTGCAAAATGGCGGCCAGGAAACGGGGTTGTTATCGATCGCAATGGCGTCGAGGACCTCGAGGCGTCGCCCTTGTTAGCTGGTCGCGCCGGCGTATATCCACGACCGGGAACAAAAAAGAAACCCTCGGCTTTGACTGCACTTGCGCACATGGAATAGACGCAAGCTTTCGGATCGTTAACGCCGAGGGTTCTTGTCGAAAGAGGCGGACTGGGCGTCTGCCCGGAAGCCTCTGGCCAGACTTTGCGTCAAATTCTACCGAGGAATTTTATGTGAATTCCAGCGAGTCCCCCATTGCACTGCTCTGTCCAACAGGAGTGAGGGTCAATTTCCAATTTGTTTGCCGGCAATTGACCGGTATTCGGGACGGTCTGCTCTTCTCTCGTCGACTTCTGGAAGAGTCCTCTCAGGAGCGACCGCGCGTCCTGGCCAAAGACCTCCCGGGGTGCGACTGTTGTGTGTCCGCATTGCGGATGCAAACTTCCAGCCGAGAACGAGAAACCGGCCGAGCCAACTGTGCGAACGGAAGTCTCAATTATGTCGAATGACGAATCCCGCATTGTTGGCCAAAGTTCAAGCGAAAGGACGCTCGTTCGCGCCGCCAGTCGTCCTTTCTTTGGTTTCAAGTTCCGGCTCTTTAGAGGATTATTTGATTCAGTTTCTGGAGATAGAAAGCTTGTGATAAGAGAACAGCTCGCCAGGAATGAGAATGTTGAATTCGTTGAGACAATCAAACAGAGTTGAATGAAATAAAAGTGTGATGGAAACGAATGCGATGGTCGTTAGGTCGTTATGGTTAATTGGCCCAAAGGCTCGGACCGATTCTTGCCCCACGGATCGGCTTTGTGTGCTGTTCGAAGCTCGGTCAACACAATTGCGCCCAGTGTTGGAGTCCCGTTGAGTAAACGGACGTTTGGACTGTACGAACAGCGACGAGTTTTCACGCGGTTTCGATGACATTTTCGTAGGTTTTGCAACAGCATCGGAGTTGAAAAGTGGACACTCACCTTGCCGCGTTCTTTCTCGAAGTCGCAATGACCCGGCTCGCTGTCGTAGTTGCCCGCTGTTGGTCCAAAGGTCGGCTGAAGATTCGTGCCCAAAGCCGCGAAGGCGACTTCGGTGTGGCCCTCGCGGCAGCCATCTTGGAATCGTCGTTGACGCTCCTCCAGAGGTCGATCTCTATGGCCGGTGAATCGTATCTGTAAAAAGAATTCAAACGTCTGACAACATCCGAAGACAATCGGTTCGTCACACTTGCCGCGAATTCTTCAAACGCGAAACTCTTTCATCGATTAAAAAAAAAAAGTAGAGCCGGATAAATAACAGATTTTTTGATGTTTGAACGACAATATTGTTTGAGGCATGAAAATATTTTGCTCGTTCACCCAAATGTCTATTCGAATATCCAGAGTATTCAGTTGGATCAAACGTATTTCTTTTCTCCACTTGATTATTCATTCCAATGTCCCGAATATTCGGTCGATTCAACAGCAATTTTTAAAGTCAATGTCCAGATCTTTCGGGAACATTTTTCTCAGGTACAAAGTTCGATCGGGAAATCGATACATCGTTCGACAAGTGTATTAGCCAAACGATACACTGACAGTTCTATTTGTGTTGTCGGTGATCGAGAGTAAAATAAGATTCTCGTTAAACGGATCTGCCAATATTTTGATGGTAGTTTCAAGTGAGACACGACATTCGTCCGGCGAGCGTTTACAATTCCATCAGTGTATATATCATCCAATCGAGAATTATTTGCCCTCACGACAGTACAAAAGAAAACAAAAGTGTGAAGAACTTAAGATCACCGTTATCCTTGTTATGATAAGAAAACGAGTTCGCGGTCGGATCGACATGTGAAACATCGCCAAATTTCAGAGAATCCCGTGTAGAATATTGTGCAAAATGTCCATCCTCAAAGCTCGGAACACCGAGCAAACCCAACAGACCCAAACAAACGTAACAGCGACATTTACCACGACGAACAGTTAACTAAAATCACTCTGCCCAGTTGCAACTACCTGCGCACTCAGCCACCACTTATTCCCCACGAAAACCAACGATTGACTTGTCTCATCGATTCTACCGATTTATTTCAAAATCCAACGTACAATTTACAAAGAATATGAAACGGATCATCATCAAAATTGCGGTCTTTGGCGGACCGCAAGTTTGTTCTCCGCGTGGTCTCGGTCCTCGGCAACAAAAACGAACGACAAGAAACGAGAAAAAGAAGAAAATCGGTAACTCACCTCGCACTCGCGACTGAGTCGCCTGAATAGTTCGTCGTTCTCGAACTTGGCCTTCTGATCGGGCACGACTTTCGGCATTTTGATGACATTGACGAAGCGCGGACGCGGTTGAGGATAAAGACCCATTCCGTCGAACGGTAGGACCGGATGATCGCTCATGGTGTGCATCATCGCTTACCGATCTGAGTGCTCGATTTATTCTTTGTCGTTAACGGGGCCAACTCAGCACCAGCAGCGATCGATCTGCCAATTGCTCCTCAGCCCCGCCGATCTCTTACCGATCTCTCGTCGCGATCCGATTTCCCGTAGTTTCCAAACGCCGATCGGCACGGATTACCGATCTTACGCGCTATTGGGACCGATCGGTCTCGTCTCGTGTGGCGAACCAAAAAATCGGTTGTCCCGATACGTCGAACGGACACTCCAAGCGAATCGCTGTCACTCGATGGCGAATTTTCCGCTGGCGCAGATGAGATCGGTTTGGATGGGGGGAAAAAAAACCGGTGTTCTCAGCCAACACGACTCAACTGTACGAAGGCTCTTCGGAGACTGTCGATCTTCGAGCCCAGCGTTTCAGGTCATACGAAGTTCACCACGCCCATCCGTACCGCCCATCCGATTCCCCTCCCCCACTTGTCCCCTACTACATAGGTGATATTTTATTCGATTTTGTGCCTGCTTCGACAGAACTGCCCCCCCCCCTTTTGCCCCCTCCCTCGATCCCCACCCCTACGACAAAAATCTACGCATAGGCGCCAAGATGAGTTTGAATTTACTGGGTTTACGCGTTGGTCGATTTTTGTAGGAGTTTTTGATTTTCAAGTGGACTTTCTTTCTGGGAGCGTGCTGAGTTGGGACGATTTTTTTAATATGGTTCTCGATATCGTCACCGGGACAACTATTTTTTTTTTTTACTCATTACCTGATGCGATTGGATTTATGTTATGGAATGGAGATGGAATTTGCTGGTCGAAAAACATTTGTGTACTTTTGAGTATGATTATTATATTATATTATATTATATTATATTATATTATATTATATTATACACGCAATAGTTTTTTTATACCGAACTTATCTGTTTCCACCTACATTGCATATTGCCAATTGATCACCGACTCAGTCTCTCAGCCGCCATTATTACAGTCTAGTCTAACCGTTTTATGAGATCCATCGACTCTTACTGATTTGCAAGAATAAGTATGCAGATGTCTACTCGAGTCTTCACAATTTCTAATTGCGGTAACCTTGTACACATGGCATATTTGAATCTGCCTTTCACATTTTATTCCGATTGTATACAAAGCAGTTTTAAATTCTCGATTTCCGTCCCAGCGAATCTTCCAGATAGTTCCTTTATTCTGATTCTCATAGAATAAACGCCCGTAAATTTCTACAGTAGAGTGTTTCTAGGGTCACAGTGAACAGTTCTTATTTCCATACGACTCTGTTTACATCGATATAGACATCTTTTATTTCTAGCATGAAGTTTGTTGTGAGTCCTTGGATTGGCTACAGCCTTTTCACGCATTCTGTACACATCGTTGGCTCATCCAGTGCTGTGTGAATCTGTGTACATGCCCGGTATATTCAATTATAATGCCCGGATACAAACGCACGGATTCTCCCTTTTCCTCGCGGGATTAGCCGGAGCTATTGTGCATTATATAGACAGATACTTTGAGCACACAATATAGCTTACACAGCGCCAACAGATATTTCTTGGGGCCGCGCGGACCCGCCTCAGCGCCGTAACTGTTGCGCCGGCGATGCTCCCGTACATGCGCGTTTGTCTCTCGAGTGGCCATCACGTTCGTCGTTCGTTCGGTACGATCATTCCCGAGATGATCCGAGCGATTAAGTTCGGCCGCGTCGACAAGGTCACTCGAAACGCTCCTCGAGCCTCGGTGTTGCCTCTTACTATAAACACCCATTTGCTTCTCTTTTTTTTTTCTCATCCTCGCATTGTCCCGCCGACCGGCTCTTCAATGTTTTTTTTTTTCATCGCTGCGCCACCACGGAAAAAATTCTCGAACTCGGACACGAGCGTCGATACACCGACGGGACGTTTATCAAAATAATATTCTTTTTTTTTTTATTGTATTTCGTTATATCGATGTGATATTTTTTTTATGTGTAAAATATTCTTTTGACGGAAAATATATTTTTTTTTTATTTCTGTGATAGTACAGAATTTTTTTATTCGAGAAAATCGTACGCGAAATATTTTTTGGAAAAAAAAAAAAATTTAATGTATAAGATATACTTCCGGCAAAAAAATATTGCATATAATTCGCGAACCATAACATTGTCATGTTTATCATTCGCCCACTCGTCGCTCTCTCATCGATCACGTTAATACCGCATTGATAGGCGGAAATCCGTAGGGATTAAATTTTCGGAATTTCGTGGTCGATTAAACATGCACTGAAATTTCCATATGCATTTTATGTTCGAAAAATAAATCCTTGTACTCGAAGGATATAAATTATCTTTATAGTTTCCTCGAAGACTCGAATCGCTCGAGAAGCCGACGTTGTTAATTTGCGAAAGTGAAATCGCAGGAACAATAAATTATCGTCATAGGTCAATGAGAATTGCAGCGCAGAACCGTTGACGAAGCGATTCGATGGGTTGCCATTTTGAATTTCAGCGCTGACGCTTTACGACGCGGACCGGATTAACCTTTTTTTTCAGTCTTTGTGACTGTATGAGTCTCGGCCAGCTCTTTATAACCGTAGGTCAGCCTCGCAATTTCCAACGCCACGCTGTCGCCCACTCGCAGGGAAACTATAAAAATAAAACAATAAACCACTCGGTGAACCGTCGCAGTCGCAGGCATTTCGTTTCCCTCGGGCTTTTCCTTTTTATTGGCTGTCCAAAATTCCCGGTCATCTTTCCAAATGTCGCCGACGACCTGTAAAGGTACGCGTAAGACGAGTCAATAAAATGACTAAGAAAAACGGCTGGAATTGAAGTTACGGTTTCTCTCGGACTCACAGTAACCTCTCGTCTTGCAGTGTATTTGCATTCATGCTAAATACTAGTTTTCTGCCGTAGCAAATTTTTTTTCGTTTTTGAAAATAAATTATCAACGATCCGCATATCGTTAAAGAAACAAACTATTTTTTCTAATCGAAGATTATCCTCTACGAACCACCGCAATTTATTGGTCTCTCCTGTAGTAATTCTCTTTGTCCCGTAGCAATGGTCTCTTTCCGTTAGAGAAAAAAAATCAACGCTGTACGGTGCGTCAGAGAAACAAAAGAAATTGTTCTGCACGAAGGTTAACCTCTACGAGCTGCTACGATTTATTCCGAAGCCCCACAGTATCCTGCGGCAGTGTCTCATACAGAGAACGACCCGTGCCCGAAACACATCCAAGTGTCAACCGCGCTCGTCGACCGTTTATTTTTTCGTTCTTTCTTTCATCACTTTTCCGTCCGGTCCGGGTTGCTGCCTCGACGGTTGCGCGAGGCGGATGTACGAAAAGTACGATAGTGATCTCCGCCTTGCTAGACGCTCCATTGGCCCGAGAGGCGACCAATCACAGCTTCCAGCGTTCCACTGCCGTATTTACTCGCCCCACGCGCCTGCATTGTGTAGAACACATAAGTGAAGTACATACAAGCGTCACATAACACCCGCTCGTGGACACAACTCTCCCAACATACCCATTGTACGCTGGACCAGTTCGCCTAGTCGCCAGCTTCGTTGAAACTCCCCGCACTGACGGAACACATCAAATCATTGCTCGGTTCGATAGTTGGATAAATATTCATAATGAACTCAACTATTCCGAATCAAAATTTTATAGTCTCGTATCTGGTCCTCATGAGCGAATTTGATACGAATCTCCTCAGGAACGAGTAATTTTATAAGTGACAGTAAAGTTAAATTTGCGTCGCGACTCTTTTTCACAGGATAGGAAAATTTAAATTTAATATAGAGGGTTGGAAATTTTTACGCAGACTGGTACATTTAATTCCATACAGGCTCTCAATTAAAGTACATTATTATCAGAAAAGTATTTTCAATATTTTTAATGTATTTATTAATTAATAATTTTGCAAAGCAATTGTACATGAAATTTAATGCACGAAAAATTCCATTTCGGTTCATTAAATTACATACAATTTTTTTTACAGAGTTTCGCGACTTTTTGATCATGTAAAATATATAAGAACGCCTTTTTTAGCTGAGTATGCATCGCTAATTTTTTTTGGATTTTATCGAACGAAACAGAACTGCCTTCAACATCGCATTTATGAGATCTGTAAAAGGCACGATAAAGCCTTTGAAGCAATTAACCAATGAATCGCCGATAAAAGCCGATTCAACGTCCTGAATTGTCATCTCCGGCAGGATCGTCGTCAATTTCGATAAATAACTCCTTTCCGGAACTAAAAGTTTCCCAGTAAAAGCTTCGATTACAACGAGTTGAATATTCGCGAATTTTTATGTACGGCAGTTCTTTGAATGCCGGGCGGTGCGAAATGGAAGCGTCGAAAGCTGCGATCGATAAAGGGTCTCTGAGCTGTACCACCTAGTCTGCTGTGCAAATACAACCAGTATAGATATACATTTTTGCATGCACAAATTACAACGTGTACCTATTTTTTTAAAATTAAATAAGTTTTCCGACGACGCTTTTATGTGTACATAAAAAAAATTATTACGAAAACAAGAGTCGAGATGTAGCGAACTGTACAGTAGATTGACTATACAGCTAACTGTTGCCATGGATACTTCGGTTGCTATAGGCCCGACTCAGCCGCTCACTCGGCGGTATCGAGTTAACAAGACCGAACTGCCGAATCGTCTCGTCGCCTCGATCAAGTTACTCGTCGCTTTCATTCGATTAAATTTTGTATCGAAGCGACAAATTGAAAGAAAATGTTCCGGGCTACGAATCATCTTACCGAATCAACGTCGACGCAAAAACGAGCCTATCAACGACATCGCTTGAGAGTAAGTATTTTTTATTACATTTGTACAGCGCTGGAAGCAAATGAATCTTCAATACATAGGAAGATTCGAGAAGTTGTATTTTTCATAGATACGTACGCGCATGCGCAACTCAACCTCAGTTTAGATCGTAATTTGGACTCTACAGTCCCTGTTCTAATTTTATTCTACGATAGAATTAAAAGAGGGAAACTTTTATTGATATCGTTCGAACGATCGAATTTAAGGTTATGGAAGCTACTGCGACAGTCGACATGGATCCGCCACTGTCACGCCCCCATGTTATTCACGACGCGAAGAGGCTGCAGCTTCAGAGAGAACGGCAGGCAGTTATAACGAGGGACAACTTCATACTCTTGAAAAATCTTGAGGAGATAATGCATCGACGCGCCAACAAGGACGGCGTTAACCTCTCCAAGCAGAAGTCGAAGTGCATCAGAACGCGATGAAACTTTTTGTCTCGAAAACAACTGAGTTGTCCAAACCAAAGATATTTGCTTGTCGACGACATTTATCGCTGAGTCCTTTGACTGCGATTTTTCGAAGATCTTTTGTAAAAGTAATGGCTGAAAATAAACACTAAAAGAAATCGTTATTAAAGCAAAATATACGAAAATGCAACGGAAAGGAAGCAATAAAAAAACAGTCGTTGTGAGAGTCTAAGGAAGTTTCAAAGCCAATAAATAAATAAGCGAATAAATTGTTAACCGACAACTGCAAGTCAATGTAAAAAAAAGCCCGGTCTGCTGAACTCAAATTGGTAAAATCACCTCAAAATAATTATTAATGTTAATGTTAATTCTAAGGAATATTGGAAGCTATAAATAATTAGCCGGCAACTGAAAATCGATATAAAGAAAAACCGATTGAATTGGTAAATTCACCTCTTAATGATTATTAATATCAATGTTGTCTTTCAATGCAACTGCATGAGTTTTATTGTTAATTTAAAAATGCAAAAAAAATAGGCGAGTCAAGAAACACTCGGTACCAGTTTCTATGGAATTTGTGAAGCAATAAACTGTTAGGCGGCAACTTCAAGCCGACATTAAGAAAGAGCCAGTCTGTTTACATTTAATTGGTAAGTTAACCTCGAAATAATTCATAAATGACAATGATTTACAAAAACGGAAGTAAAGTTGTTATTTTTACTTAAAGTTAATAACGTGCAATTCGATAGTCAACAGAATGTCCGAAGAATCGTTGCTGTCCGACGAGAGTGGCGATGAGGATTCTGCAGATTATTTCAACGCGGAAAACAAACGGGTCAAAAGAGCAGTCGCGCATGCGCCGACACACCTTTTGCTCGAGAAGTCGAACGTGCCTCGCGCTTTGACGCTGTCCGATGCGTCAAAGTGTCTCTACGCCCTTGGAAAATGCGATAACGGAACGAGTTACGCTTACTTGGCCATTGACGTTTCCAATAAAAGTCTAACGGATGTAAGCGTCATCCAACAGTTCAGGTACTTAAATTTCAATAACTTTAACATTCCTAAGAAAAATCCGTAGAGACGATTATACTCATCTTTGTGCCATTCTTTTTTCTGTACTTGAGTAAGAAACCAACACCTATTTTGCTGCGTAATGAGAGAAAACATTTTTTTCATTATTAATTTTATTAATTTTATTAATTTTACTTATAAAGAGCTAAACCCAATTAGAAGGACGATAGACAACTCATTGCCCAATGAACAACGTGAGAGAGATCTATCGCTCATGAATTGCACAAATTAATCACTAGAACCTAAGAAATAAATTACGATTATTTTTTATTTCCAATAATTAAATTAATTCGAATACTCGAGTACGCAAATGATATTTATACTTGTCAAAGCTGAAGTTACTCGGAAAGGCCTAAGTTAAGCATGTCGTCGGAAGGACAGAAAAAGATTTTTTTTTTTTAAGGTTTCTTCTGCGAGTGAACGTTTCCGGAAACCGATTAAGCCACGAAGCCCTCGCCGTATTAGCGTCGATGCCTTTTCTTCTGATGCTGGAAGCCGACGCTAACGACCTCCTATCGGCAGACTTTGGACCTATGGTGCATCTCCAGGTTCTCACTTTGAATAAAAACAGACTGGAAGATGTATCGGAGATCTCGCATCCCCTCGTCGAATCCGTAGAGCTGAATTACAATCGCCTGAACTCGATCCAACTTAATCCTTACATATTGAAAAATTTGAGGAATCTGCAACTGCGAGGAAACACGATATCAAAGATTGACTCGTGGAACTACGCACTCTTAGAGCGCCTGTATTTGGCGGAGAACGAGATCGACGATCTCAACGGTGTTGACAATCTCGTGTCGCTTAAAACGCTACATCTGCGCGATAATCGTCTCGAAAGCCTCGACGGCTTCACATCGAACTGTGCGAGCCTGAGGTACTTGAATATCCGGAAGAATTCGGTCGCTGTAATGTCGGAAATAAAAAAATTATCTTGCCTGCCGGCCCTGGAGACTCTCGTTCTATCGGAAAATCCTTTAGTCACGCGGGACGAGAACGAGGAAGAGGAGAACGACGAAACGCACAGCTACAGAGCTACGGTGCTGGCATTGTTGCCCGGACTCAAGCGATTGGACAAACACTTGGTAACCGACGAGGAACGCTGGGACGCTGAGCATCTGAAACGACAGTGGCGTACAGATGACAATATTGTATGAAATTGTATCTGGATTAATTTTGATTAGTAATCATGTTTGCGTGGATACATTTGTATAACCAAATACGGAAAAAAAATGTCGATGCTTCGAACGAATGGTGGGATAGTTGCGAAGTTGTGTCGAAGCGAAACTGTAGCGACATCTGTGTGCAGCTTCATCGACTGAGATATGTGTGTCGGTTGAAACCGTCAGTCGGTAATGTCACCGATACAAATGCTGCAGTTGTAGATACAGCTACTGAAGCGGATAAACCTACTCAACCCGACGCGATCATTTTATCAGTCGCATTATCGTCGAGATCAAACAAATTATAAAGCTTGTTTTTCAAAGTCTGTGATAATTTATCAATTTTCATGTGAAAGTCACGCCTAAAATTGGATCTCTTTACTTTTCCTTTTTTTATAGGTAAATAATAGAAGAGACCAATAATTCGCTGTAAAATAGTCCTAAACTCTCCAAAGCCATTCAATTTGATTGGTTCATCTCCAAATAGGTAACTTTACTAATATCGTCGAAAATTTCATAGCTGACAGTAAAAAAATTCTATCGACCCTTTCGAAGCGAAGTGACGATTCTTCTACTGTCGCGAAGATTTATATAGACTCTCGTCTACCTTATCCCCACCGCTGCACCTCCAGCCAATAAGAGTCGCGCTATCGCCGACCGCCTGGCAAAACTGCTCTTCCAGAAAAAAAACCGTATAACGTGTCGTTTGTACATATATTATGTACGATGTGCAGAAACGACACCGGCAAACACTGAAAGAAAGAAAGCCACGACAAGATATTAGAAGATTGAAGAGACGTGGCAGGAGGAAAATAAAAGTGCAATGTCGCAAAAAAACTTTATTTTATGAATACCAATGGTCGGATCTAAGTAGCGTAAGATGAAGCTGGCCTCTCTTCATGGTCCGCGCCCCGACTCTGATAAAAGTTGGCTCATCCATTACGGCTTATACGATTCCGTCTTGTCGGCGCAAGCGCTTTGGCGAGATTTATGCTGTTTATATACACAAAGTGCTCAAGCACGATTCAGACACAGGAGTTTCGAACAAAATCTTGAAATATCAACAGCCCTTTTCAGAGCCAACAAAATTTCGAAATGTAGAATCATTTTATTACAAAGCTTAATCTATTCTTGAAGTTCTCTCTTATCTCTTTTTACATTATACTTACCGTCTTTATTTCATGGTCATGACAATAATCGAGTCTAGAAATACGCACAAAAATACTTTCATAACCTATAATATAAAACGGTGCACTCGGAGCATCAACATCTGACAATGAAATAATATTTGAGGACGCTAAGGAGAATATGACCCTAGCTTCTGACTGCCATCTTCATAGAAAACGCGAGTAATTCGCCGCGCCACAGCGTCGAACTACAGATTCGTCCGAGAGGGTCGCGCCGAACGTGTCGTACATTTAACTTTACTCGTTCGGCTACCGCTGCACGTGCCGCATCGAGTAACGACGGTATCTACTTCGAGTCAATTACGTGAACTCGGGATATACTACGATCCACCAAAATGCCTGGCAAGCCCGATTACAAAGTCGGTAAGTTGTGACAATACAAAAATCATTTACATTAGCACGACGTAAGTAATTAATATACACTTTATCTATCGACACGCGAAGTGAGCCGGGTTAATTTACGCCATCTTTCTGAAACTCTTCAAAACGCACGTGGCTCAGAGCCGTACATCTGACGATAGCCGCCCCTTTACTCATTTTCTTGAAAAACATATATGTGTATTAGTGAGCGTAAATTCAGAATGGCAAGTTCGGTAAAATCCTAATAATTTTTTTTACCGGACAAAATTTTCCTGTAATAACTCGTCAACATTTTTTCCCATTGTAAAATAATAGAATGTGTGCTACAGATAAGGTGTACAACTTTGCTACCCCGCGTTTTTTTTTTTACGAAATTCGAGGATTTATTGTAAAAAAACTGGTTATACATTTATGATTCAAAGTATTGTCCGTCGCTGGCCTCTACTTTCTCCCATCTTTCGCGCAGCATACGAATCCCGCTTTGAATAAACTGATCATCTTTTAAAGCGATTTTTTAAGCAAAACGGCGGAAACAAAGTTGCACACCGAATAATCCCTTTAACGTGTATGTTGGAATATTCCTGAGGAAAAAAATGATTTATTATTTAATGACTTTTTCAGCTGATCTGTCGCTTGCGGAATGGGGCCGCAAGGAGATAACGTTGGCCGAAAACGAGATGCCTGGACTGATGGCTATTCGTAAGAAGTATGGTTCCCAAAAAATTCTTAAAGGCGCGCGCATCGCTGGGTGTCTGCACATGACCGTGCAAACGGCCGTGCTCATTGAAACACTTACCGAACTCGGCGCCGAGGTAGGCTAAAAAAAACGTAATTATGCGGGAGATTCAGCGATACTTGTTTTTCTATTGAAGTCCCGACAAAAGGCGTTCGCTTTTTCGACACTCGGTGTGAAAAGACCGTGAATTCCGCAGTATTGTTGCCACGA
This sequence comes from Listrodromus nycthemerus, assembly GCA_963978505.1. NCBI lineage: Eukaryota > Metazoa > Arthropoda > Insecta > Hymenoptera > Ichneumonidae > Listrodromus > Listrodromus nycthemerus. The sequence goes on from OZ021681.1 coordinate 17,645,343, forward strand.
AGATTCAAGATTCGAAGCACCGGGTTATCGTCGGCGACGATGACCCCAAAGTTTTGCAACGATATTCACGGCTCCTCAAACACATTGTTTTTCAACAGGCACGCATGTAAAAAAATGACGCAACTGTCTCATGATTCGACGGATATTTTTTTAACACATGAAATTGAAGTCTACAAAGTCCTCAAACTATCCTTGAATGTTGCGTGGTCTTGGAAAAAATTGAAAAATATCCTTCAAGTTCACATAATTCCATTGAAAATTATTTCCATGCAAGTTCCTTGACGATTTATAATATTACAACCATCCAAAAAAATGTTTACCTTTTGCAAAAAACTTTTTTGGTAATTATCTTTTCGTAAATTTTCCACTTAACTTAAAGGGAAAGGGTCATCGGAATAATGTTTGTTTTGTATATCGCAAGAGTCATGCATATTGAATTTTTCTTAACAATGTCCCAAGACAATCTAGAAATGTCTGTTTATCATGTGTCGATGTAATTGCAGGTTCAATGGTCATCGTGCAATATATTCAGCACCCAGGATCACGCTGCTGCTGCGATTGCCAAGACCGGAGTCCCGGTGTACGCTTGGAAGGGAGAAACCGACGAGGAGTATCTCTGGTGCATCGAGCAAACGCTAGTCTTCAAGAATGGAAAACCTCTGAATCTGATACTGGACGACGGTGGCGATCTTACCAATCTCGTCCACACCAAGTTTCCCGAGTATCTCAAAGAATGTCGTGGCATATCGGAGGAAACTACGACAGGGGTTCACAATTTATATCGTATGGTGAAGGATGGGACTCTCAAAGTACCAGCAATCAATGTCAACGATTCAGTCACGAAGGTCTGTTACGACAAAGGTTTAATGAATTTCCTAAGGCGAAAAGAACGAATGCGATAAAATCTATTTTTTTTTTAATTTTCTTAAATATCAACAGAGCAAGTTTGACAATCTCTACGGATGTCGGGAATCCCTGATCGATGGCATAAAGCGCGCGACCGACGTGATGATAGCCGGTAAGGTGTGCGTCGTCGCTGGATATGGCGACGTTGGAAAGGGCTGCGCCCAGAGTCTCCGAGCCTTGGGCGGACGCGTGATCGTCACCGAGATTGATCCGATAAACGCTCTTCAAGCCGCGATGGAAGGTTACGAGGTCACGACACTCGACGAGGCTTCGAGCAAAGGTCAAATCTACGTAACGACCACTGGATGCAAGGACATTATAACGGGTTCGCACTTCGAGAGCATGCCCAACGACGCGATCGTCTGCAACATCGGTCATTTCGACTGTGAGATTCAAGTTTCGTGGCTCGAGAAAAATGCCGTTGAGAAAATTAACATCAAGCCACAAGTCGATCGCTTCAAGCTGAAGAACGGCAGGTGAGCAATCGAATTCGCTCCGGTTCACATCTTCGACCTTCATCCGTGCGTATCGCTGGATAATCTTATAATCATTTGGATCTTTTGTACTCAGGCACGTAATCCTGCTGGCCGAAGGACGACTGGTCAATTTGGGATGCGCCACTGGACACTCTAGTTTCGTCATGAGCAATTCTTTCACGAACCAGGTTCTCGCACAGATCGAACTGTGGACTAAGGCAGATTCTTATTCCCTGAACGTTCACATGCTTCCAAAATCTGTATGTGTGATTTTTTTTTCACTTGCAAAGGAATAATTACGCGTCCTTAAGTATTGGCACGGAATTGATCTTAATGTAATTTATTCGTTTTAGTTGGACGAAGAGGTTGCAGCGTTGCACTTGGACCATTTGGGCGTCAAATTGACGAAGCTCACTCCGGAACAGGCCAAGTATCTCGATATACCGATCAATGGACCCTTCAAACCAGACCATTACAGATACTAATCTGCTGCAGAAATTATTTTCAATAATACTGTTTCCTCGTGAAAAATTCTTTTACAAAATATCAAATTCTTTTGACACACTTTTCGCAAATCTATTTTTTAATATTTTCCCGGTGTGCTATCGCTTACGGTCTATGAGTGAGATTTATATGCTTGACGTCACTTTCGGTTCAGAAGTGAAATTTCACAATTGGAAAAAACGTTATAGACATTTTATTTTTATTTTTCGATGGGATAATCTCAAGTGCAGTGAGTTGAACGTGACGACAGAGGAATACAGGAAACTAGGTCGAAACATTTCACGTCTTACGTCTTAAATGCATTCGGAAGTTGTTTCGAGTGTAGTCAACGACAAAAACTGATGAATTAAGGAATACACGGTTTTATGAACTTTGCTCCAAAAACTTTATCCTGCGTCAAATAATTGAACATTTAATAGACGAATCGATTTTAAAAAATGCGTCAAGTGTTACCGATGCCGTACGAAGTGAACCCAATTATAAAGGTTTTTCTTTTGAAATATCGGCACGGTTGTCATTGATCTAACCTTCATCTATCGACTAACAGAGTTGACAAATAAATTTTCCAGCTATGCAGATGGTCGTTGCTCGTAGCAGGTGTAGTTTACGGATTTAGAAGAAAAAATCAACTCGCTGTCATTGAGCACGAATTCCAGATCAAAGAGACAAAAAGAAAAGCCGAAATAGCGAAGATTCTTGCCAAGGAAAAAGCTATAGCCAACGCAGGTGCAATAAATGTTTATTCGTTCGCGGAACATGCTCATTTTTTTAAATATTGCGTTGAAGCTGTGCGTAGAATCTCGAATAACATTGCAAGAATATTTATTTCTTGCAGCCGAACTTGTAGAATTGGAACGGATTTTCCTGAGCAACGATTCCAGCAAACAGAACTCGGCCGTAGAATAAAAATATAGATTCGGTGAGGTCAGTTTGTCAATCAGGATTCACGGTAATGTGGATTAAAACAAAAAGTAATAATTTCCAAGAGATCAAGCATGCGCATGAAACGGAGAATAATCCAATTAACAATCGATTTAGTGTTTATTACTGTACCGGTAACGTACCGTAACTTACGAGGTATTGCGTGTATGTACAAAATTGTCTTGATAGTCTTATTTACATCTTCAAAAGTGTGCTGCTCTCCTGTATACAACAGCAACCGCAACCGGTTGGGCACAGAGATTCTGTTGTAAACCACATAGCAAGATGGTTTGTGTGACCTCCATGACCGCAAGCAATGCAGAAGTTACTCGGTCCTATGTGTAAAATAGAGAAAATAAATTAGTTGTCTAATTTCCAAAAAAAAAATGATTAATTAATTAATTTTTGGAAGAAAAATTAATCATTCAATTGCTGAAATACAAATTAATCATTTAATTCCTAAGGTAAAAAAAAATAGTTTTCTGACCTCTGACTGAAATGTGACAAATGACACACTGAAACGTTAGTTTCTTGCAGCTCGTGCATTGTGGGCCGCTGTTGGCTTCGTCACATGTGTGACAACCGCTCTGAAATTCGATGCCTTTGTGAGTCTCGTGATGAGCAACGCTGACATGTTTAAGGACCTGCGCTCTTGCATCGAGCAATCGCCATCTGTGCAGGACTTCCGCGTATGCTTTCTTGTAACTATCGTACAATATCGTGTATTTCTCGTCGAGTAATCTGTGGGAAAAACTAAACAGAACAAACATATGTAAAAAACATTTTTATGTAAGTCAATAATTGGGGTATCGACGTGATGTGCAATATATTTGCTGCACCTACCTCATATTTCTGCCGACATCGCACGACGTATCCTGAATAATTTTAAGATCGTCCAATGACTCCGACCACGAATTCGAGCGGTGTTGTTTGAGATTCTGAAAGTTCCAACCCTCCAAACTCGTATCGGCAGGATGTATCGTATGATATGGTGAACTCCCAGGCTGAAATAACGAAACATTCAATTAATTCGTATTCGATACTGTCGCTCAAACGTTATCCGTTACGTACTTGGTAGTTCAATATTCTACTGTAGACGAAACAATTTTACTAAGACACTAAGAAATATAGATAGAAAATAGAAACTGAAAGCGTGAAAAATTACAGTGAGTGCCGCAAAAAAGACGAGGATGTCGCAAACCATTAATCGACGTCGACGGAGCGACCCTGAGAACCAATCGGCGTGAGGAATATTTCTGCAGCATCGCGGACAACAAACTCTTAAATTTTTATGTTAACACACAAATGCCTTACCTTCGACCACCATTTTCCAGTGAAAAGCCTCTACAACAAAGACAGCAATAATCGTATATGAGTTTACGAAGCATTTTTATGATCCCGCGTATGATGGGACTGCGTCGGTTATCGTACTGAGGACTTTTCCAAATGACGAGTGAAAAGGACGAGCTCAAATAGTGGACATCATTTTTGGACAGATTATAATTTCCACACTTTAATATGGAGGGAGACCGCCGACAAAAAAATCAAATTGTCATTCTTTAAGGAATAGGCATGGGCGGGGAAACACAACTTCCTGTTTTTGGGCGGTCAGTGGAATCAAAATTGCATTCAGTAATGTTTTCGTTACCGACATCACCTAACGAGGGTTAATTTGTAGATTTAAAACATGGCTATAATTTGATTAGGTGTAAGAAGCATTTTATCGGCCCATCACTAAATTCAAGGATGTGGTTCCTGGGATACTCAGTCGGCGAATAATGTATTCATGTATTTAAACTTTCATACTTAGACCGCGATGAGTTCCTACCGCTTTTCCATTAATTGCGCACAGTATTAAACCCAATCGATTGAATAACATGCGATGAATAACTTATAGTGAGAGCCGGAATGAATTTATCGTAAAAAAATTAACGATTGTCTCTTATGTACCGAAACTTACGCTAACGTTGACGGATTTACTGATTAATCGCGATTGGCTAACGTCCGGATTTTCTGACCGATAACTGAAGGCGCAACTCAACATGCCCGCCATTTGGATATCGGACTGACTTGCGTAATGCTGAATCCTAGAAAAAATATGCAAATCTTAGGATAACGTTGATGAATGCGAAAATAAAATGTACGTAAATAGATACAGAAGTGTTTGGCGCAAAAAATTACTCACAGGGAATGGATGAGATTTTGCCCGAATGGATGCAGAGGCCATGGAGCATCTATGTCTAGATTCTGGCACATGTTGTGAGAGCTGGTTGATAAGGGCTGGGATATAACCAGCGCAGCTAAATACCAGGCTTGGACCAGGTCCGGCCGTTCCAACATCGCGGCAACGTTCGCATTGTATTGACACATAGCGGGAATATCCGTGATGTTGATTCTGATTTTTAAAAGAAAAATTCAAGAAAACATTACAAACAGGAAGTTCCATTGGCGGTTTTCTAGATTTTTTCTACGGAACAAATGATGTATTTTTGCGATGGCTTCTTCGCCTAATTGGATTGGGTTATTCTTTCGCCGTGGACGTCAACCTGATTACAGTCTCGTTTCCTCGGTTCAATAGATAAATTAGAGTTTATTTTCGAAGGGGTAGTTCTGCTATTCGGCCTAAATAATAAATTGTTGAATACGAGACTCACACATATTTTTCTGCGAGGTCCTTGCTGATAAAGAAGAGAGACGACGCGTCGTATATCGTTACGGTGGAGTAGTGGTTTTTGTAAGCGGTCCTACTCTGAGATCGGTTGGATCCGTGAAGACTTTTTCGTGACCCTTTCTGGAAATACAAGAAGCATCCACGTTGAAAATGACGATTTTGAAATGTTCTCTCGCAGAATTTCAGTTTTCAGAATTACCCGGTCTTGGAAGTAAAATGTACTGATGGAGACTGTATCACCCGATTGGCCGTACGTATTGGGATAAATGTTCATAAACGGCGAGGAAACTCCGTTGACCATGCCCGCTCCCAAAGCCGACAGATCTCTCGGTGTTGCGCCCTCCGGCTTTATCGATGATCTTCTCGCGTACGATGAGCGACCGAAGCAAACGAGAATACCTGAAAGGGAAAGTTTTAATACCTGAATAAAAAAAAGTTTCGTTGCTCACTTTCAAAGTACGCACCGACACAGCTAAACTTCGCTCCCGAGGTTCTTGGAAAGGGAATATACGTATCCTGATAATTTGCACATATGTTCGTTGAATTTAAGAACTCGTCGTTTCTCTGGATGTGATATCCCAGATGGGTCGTTTCGGATTCGTCCTTGACACACGTCTAGAATAAAAAATATCATTCCAACAATCAGGCTTGAGTTTATAATTTTTTTCAAATTGATTGTGGTGGCTCGGACGCTTCGTTACCGCGCTATGGACTGAGTAAACTTATTGGACAGAATATTTATATCCAAGGATTTTACCCTTTCGTCTAGGTAACGGTAATGTACGAAATTTAATCTTAATTTCTTACCTGTTCAAGTGTTATAATAAGCTGTCGCAAACATGGCTCGAGACACGAACGATTCTTACGTACGCGCTGCTGAGCTGTTTGTTTAAGAACTTTTAACAACTTTGTCATCGTTGCATTGTCGACAGTGGTACCCGGACAAAATTGGAAGCTCGGTTGAGCGCTGCACGGATAGTTGCCCGGAAAATTCACCTTCAATATAACATTGTAATTCTTGTTGCACGCTGTGACTGTACAGCTTCTTTCCAACGCATCCATTGCATTGACCTTTCGAAAAACACAAAATAATAAGCATTAAGACGATGTCGTGTATTTTAGCTTTTCGCAACGTATCGTCAAATGTGATGCGAACAAAACTCGTAAATAGAAAGTACGATTGGATAAACAAAAAGTAACAGATTAAAATTTGCGGCGTACGTACTTTCAACCACTTTGACGGGCACATTGATTCGAATCAACTCACCTTAATATTTGGAATATTTATATTTATAAGAGAAAATTCTTGTTGGAGTGTCTTTGGTTGCGTGGGCGAAGGCACTTCCTTCTCGTTCTCGGGAAATGTGCTCACTTGATGATGTATCACAGGTCCGTCGTGCTTTGACGTAACGCAATTGATGTCCGGTTCGTTTTGAGAATCGTTGAGCTGGATTTGTTGCACGGATCGAAGTGTTCCTGTTATGGCAAAAGCCGATATCGAAGCGAAACGAAAAAATATCCTACCGATAATTTACGTCAAACACGAATCTTACTCATGTTCGTATCTTCAGAGTACTGGGTGTACACCGAAGTCGTGTCATCCATGTCGTGTCCGCATAGCTGAAATAAAAATTGTCATTGAAACTTGATAGTTTCACGTGCATCGGTAAATCGGAACTTGATTTCTTCAACCTTTTTTAGAAAAGGATCTATCTTGAATATTCTCAGGCACTGATCCTTCGACCACGTGATCAACTCGTAATCATTGTTATCTGCAAAAGTATCGTTTAAAATTCTAAATATCGTAATAATTTTCGATCGACAGCAGGAGCCATATTATTTTGCTGAAACTTCAATCATGTGTTCGATCATTCTTTCTCCGAATAGTTTATTTTTTAGAATCGTTCAAATAGCTAAGTTGTATTTTGCCGAGGACAAATTATTTTTCTAAAATAGATAAGACGATGTGGCTGATTGAAGTTTTGACAAAATGATGGAGTTTTTTACCGCAATCGTGAATTTACCTGTTTTGAGATGTCGCCATTGGAACTCAAGGACAACATCCGTATGCCCGACAAAAGTGTAAATCGGCGTGTTGAGATTCGACGTGTTCCACAAGAGTAGGCTGTTTTCGCCACGACGTAGTTGCGGCACTACTATAGTGACTAGGCCTTCTCCGAAGGGCTACGTTCACAAAAATAGAAGAATTATTGATACACGTTCAATCATAAGAAAAAAATAACGGGTTCGCTGCAATTTCGTACCGTGTATCTCGCCCTCCATACAGGCGAGTTTGTCGTCAAAATACTTTCGGCCCTGCGAGGATTCGTTATCTCGAAAATCTTAACAGTGCAATCCTGACTTGATGTGGCAAGCTGATTTTGTTGGAAAGGACACCAGTCCAATCCGTGGATCTAAATCATTGAATTACTTGTATTAAACTCGTGTGACGTCAATCCTCGCATACGCGATTATAATACAAAATACCTTTGTCAAATGAGCCGCTATATATTGAACCGGACTGTTCCCCTTACGTTGATCCCATATTTTAACGTCACCATCGTGGGCAGTAGCCAGGGTGTGGGGTGACAGAGCATTCCATCTTACTTGAGACGAACCAGCTAAAAAAAACAAGCTGTGTGAATGACAACAAAAAAATGCCAAGCTTCGTTCAACTAATGTTGAAAATTAATCAATATTGACAGGACATTTCACCGAGGAGAGAATTATTTCTACCTCATTGCGAGAACACTGCAATGCATTAATTTCTAGCCGAGTGTTATGTGGGATTGTCGCGAACCACTCTCGACTTACCAACTGCAGACAGAGAAAGACACGGCCTGCGTTGATCGCGTATATCCCAGATATGAATGAAAGTGTCAATGCTGCATGAGGCAATGATGTCAGGCTCTTTTGGATGCCAGTTTAGATCGCTGACGACTCTTGTGTGCGCCCTGAGACTGTGCGTCGTTTGCAATTCCTGTCCGCCTCCTCCCGCAAAACTCAATATCTCTACCCTAGTGTTACTCTAAAAAAAAAAAAAAAAAAAATTTAAGATCATCCATGGATGGTACACGTCAGAACGATGTACACAATTGAAAAATTTAACTGACAGATATCGCGCATAAATGACAATTTGCTAGTGTCGGATTCCACTCGGCCGATCCGACTTCGTACTTGCTCTGTCGCTGAAACTTCCTCAGTCCGTCGGTCGCGTCGTTGAAATTTTTTATGGCGAAGTATCTGCGCCTGAAAGTATGAAAAAAAAACCACCTTGTATTTTCGGATATGGTCGACGATCGAGGAACAACTTACCCAGCCAATAAAACGTAACTCCCAGTTGCATCCACAGCCATCGTATTTGCCTTTGGAAGTGAGAAACTATGAGTACATTGGCTTTTCAAAAATTGTCATCGACAAATAAATTTTTTTAATTGTTAATACCTGCAGATCTCGATGTTCGGTGACGACATAGTCGCTACCCCAACGTTTTGACATTATAATAGACACTTGTGACTCTCTGTTCGGCCACGAAGAGGTTAATGAAAACTGTGTCCCACCAAGCCCGACGCTTCCATCAGCTGATTCCCGTTCGGATACTCACTCTGTATAAGATAGAACGAGAGAGAAAGATAGAAGCAAAGTGTCTACGCGGGCGCGAACGTCCGAGAGAGAAACTTGTTTACCCGGGTATTACTTCTGAGCGCGGCTCCGCTATTCCGAACTGTCCGCTCGCCGCCGCAGCGCGGGCAACTCAGAACGATCGCAGCTGATTATCAATTCCGCACGCAACCTCCGAATCATCGTCCTGCTTATGTACAAAACCTTTGAAGACCCAATGTATGACACCGGAATTCTTCCCAGAAATCGATGAGAATGCCACATCGAACTAATTAAATTTCAAGGTTTCAATAAAACAATTTTGAAACAATGACATCCTACGCCAGTGAAGGGGTGCGCGCGGACCTTCGAATTTGAGAGCGCGCGGCGCAAAAAGCAAGCGTCGCGGGGTGGAAGGTTGAAGAGAGACGAGAGACAGGGGTATAGGTGCCTGGAAACAAGGGGGAATTCGTCGAGTGCGAGCGAGACGAGACTATCGACGATATAGATAAAGCAGAGGACGCTTTGTGCTGGTGCTGCTATTTCTGTCACACACAGACGGTCGATGTGGTCGTCAATCGTATAAATGCAACACATCGCACTCACACGCAGCCGAAATAACGCGTACGTCGATCGGAGAATAGTCGGTACTTGTTTGTTCCCATTACAACGGATACACAACAATTACTAGTGGTGCAGTTTATATTAAAATATTTAACACCCGAGTACTGTGCGCCGACCGTGATAAGATAAAAGAAGGATTATTCCGTTGAATTTCGCGGTGGGTTCTTCGCTGTGAGTGGTATGACAATGTTTACGATGATGGATTGTTATCTGCATTAGCGGACGCGAACGAAAATCAACTTTCCTTCGGGTTGCCAACAAAATCCCTGTACGAATAAAAAAAAACGCGCCGTTCTCGTTACTAAGTATATATATTTGTATATATGAGCGTTCTATAGTACTTCGTCAGCTCGTTCGTTGTACTGTCGCGAGTCTTTTTTTTGGCGGATTGAGCAACATCGACTGTGTAGAGACGGGCGTAAAGTTTGATCGTATTATTTGGACGGTTCGGAGCGGGGAAACAGAACGAGATCGTGACCGTGAAGTGTTTTCGCATTTTATTTTAGTCATTGCTGGTTTCGCACGGGCACGAAGATTGCGAGCAACGACGACGAAGGAAAATAAGAGATAAAAAAAAAAGAGCCAGGAGCTGGCTTGGACAGTCAGTGGAACGACAATCGCGAAAGCTAGCAAAACTTTCGGCTTTCCTGACGAACCTTCGAACAGTAATTTTGTGATGTACCCAAAGTGTAGGTCAGAGGAAAACTCCGTTACAGCCACGATTAACTTCGTACACTCAAAGAGGAAAGGAATCTTCATAAACATAAAAAAAATGTTCAACGACTCGATAAGTCTCAGGAATCGTATAAGCTTCTTAACATTTCGTTTGTATTGAACGATCGAACGTTCAAGTCTTCTTGACGATCAGCTGAAAGATAAGCTCAAAAGGCCCTATCGGCGCCAGGAGAATAAGGTACAAACTTGTTGTTGAAAGCCAAGTTTGGAATTTCTCATTAAAGAGCGCAACAGAGAAAGAGAGTTACGGCTTTGTCGCGAAAAGTCCTTGTGGGGTGGAATTTACTAACTGCGTTAAAGAAGCAAAAAAGAAAGAATCAATCATGAAGCTCTTGGAAAGTACCAGATTCGAAGCGATTAACAGCGCCTTGTCCATCAAGACCGGCGACAGCAAAATAATAGGAAGGTACAACAGATCCCCTCCGGTCGACTTTACTCTAATTTTGAACTTATTTTTTAGTCATTCATCGGTAATCTTGTTTTTTCCAGAATCGAAAGCTACTCCTGCAAAATGGCTGGGAACGACAAGCAATTGTACAAAAGATTCAACGCAGAACAAGGAGTTACTCCGCATGATCTTCAGGCGCTATCGCCACCTCAAACTTCGCTGGGCACTTCACCTGCACAGGGCTATTTTAGGTACCTGCTTTGTTGACGACTAGTTTGCATTAAATTTCACTTTGAAAAACAATATTCACGTTGACTCAAAAATACTAATCATCTGATACATTTTTAAATGATTTTATTCGACAGACTTTCTCTTTTACAACTTCAACTGTATATGCAATGAAATTAATGTTGACGATGTTAAAATTATAGCCGAAGTGTTTCCGGGGACGAAGATGGTCCGCTGTGCGACACGATAAGTCGCAAGACTCTGTTCTATTTGATAGCGACGCTAAATTCCGCTTTCCATCCGGACTACGATTTTTCCGATGCCAAGAGTCACGAATTCAGTAAGGAGCCGAGTCTGCAGTGGGTCATGAATGCGGTGGACAGTAATCTCAGTGCCACGGCCGGAGATCATTACCGTACCCTTAGATCGGCCCTCTGGGTCGCCGTCGAAGATGAGATATCGATGGGCGAATGCGACATTTACAGGTACGAAAAGCGAACCTGCTGATTCGTCAAAAAATTATTCCGAATCACTGGCCCGGAGCCAAAATAACGAATTTTTTTTCATGACCTCTTCGTTTGCCCTCTTTCAGTTACAATCCCGATCTTGCGTCGGACCCGTTCGGCGAAGACGGATGTTTGTGGTCGTTTAATTACTTTTTCTACAACAAGAAACTTAAGCGAATCGTTTTCTTCACCTGCAGAGCGATCAAGTCAGTATAAATCTAAAGAGCTGTATACATTGCCAGTTCCACGATCATCGAGAACGTTAACGACACGATTTTGTATTATCTTATTGCAGCCCTCTTTACGTCCTGGATTCCGGCATCGGTAGTGACTTCGCTATGGACGAAGACGACGAGAACCGCTACTAGAGTCCATACGGAACCAGTTACACTAGTATTTTTCAAGTTAACAAGTTCAAGTTGCGAAGAGTTTACCCGGTCCAGGCGTACCCACTACTTTGATAATATTATATATCAGGAATATGTTTTTTTTCTTCCTGTAAACGGACAGCTCACATGAGAGTAGGAACGATCTGCAAGTTTTCATATTTGAGTATTTCGTACGTCGAGTATTTCATATGATGTTTTGAATCTGAAGTGATGCTTGCTGTTCCCGAACGATAATATTTTACATTGTCAATTCTGTTATACCGGGAGATCGCAAGTATAGTGTATAGTACTACGGTGATAAAAATGTTCAATTTACGGTCTTCTGTTTTCTCGGCTGTCGTACAATTGAGCACTTCTGTGACGATAAGGATTCTCATTACGATAAAGATCTTTCATTTTCTATGAATATTCGTCTTACGTTCTTCACATTCAGAAGTCACTTGTCGTAACTTGGATTGATAGCTTTAGAGTCGATGCCTTTGAAACATTATTATTACGTATTCGTAATCACCGCGCGACGGACTGTCGAATTTGTTTTGTGCAGTCCTGCATGCCTTTTCGTCCTTGCATATCGTTCCATTGTAACAAATTATCAAAGTATTGACTCATCCAATCGTAGACCTCGATATAATCACAAATTCGACGACGCACTCGGCAACAGAAGCCACAATCTGTCTGATCGATAAAGCATCGATCTTATATTCAAGCCACAAAGTTTACAAGCTTCTTTTTCCTCATAGGTAAAACAAACCATTTTGACAATAGGATTTTTTCTGCTATCCCGAGAAGATTCGTTGCTAGGAAAAATATACACAAGGACGTGTTCTCCTACCACAACCGTTGGCACATTGCCCAATAATTCGGTCGGGCTTATGCCGTTCTTTTTGTGTATTTTTTTATCAAATTTTTTCCATTCGTTCAAACTGAAGAGACAGTACTCTACAATTGGAAATGGGTCGTGCAATGATTCCAGATATATAAAAAAAAAAGTAAAAATGTTATCCAGAAAGAAACTTTATTTCGGCATTAAGGAAATTTAATTCTGCACAGCGTTCTCCTATCTTCCGAGACGCACCTCCGTAAAAGGAGTAAACGTATAAATTAATTTACCGTGATTTCCACGAGTCATCTCAATATATGTAGAATGCTAATTCGAATTGTCGCCAAGCAAACGATTGCAGGAACGTATTGTCCGAATATCGATACGAATTCGAAGAGTTCGATGCGACTTGACAGGAGGGAATGAAAAAGAATGAAATTGCAGAGAGTGATATATTATCGATGATTTTTTTTACCCAGTTACAGGTATACCTCGGTTTCCTGGGTATACCGTTCGAAAGGTAATAATAATAGTATAGTGGTAGAAGTTGCGGCAAGCATACACGGGTATGTTTTTCTCAATAAATAAAAGAACAGAATAAGCTTTTTCCTTCATCGAATAGGGTGTAAGCGTTTTAATTTATACGGAAACGACTGCACATATGCATGGATTCAGTGTAAATTAACAAGTTGCAAATAAAATCTCCTGACGTAAAACAACAGGAAATTAGTCGTAAATGTAACGATTCAGTCGCTGTATACTCTAGCGCGTGTAACGCGTAATCAATTCTGGTCTCTCGCTGAAACCATAGTCGCTATAGTCAACGGCATCCGACCAAATCCGAATAAAAATTTCTATACTTATGAACGATACATAATGACGGGATAACCATTGTAAACAATATGTTATTTTCTTATTCCGTGTTTTACTCCTTCATAACGTTTTCCATATGCAGGAACAGGGGAATTTCGTAAGTAAATATCTTGGTCAATATACATATTCCTGGCTTACCTAGAAAAGGGTTCGCACATCGCCGATTATTTGTACATCATGACGTCCGGCGACTGATACATGCACATGTAAGCATCGCACAAAAGTCTCTTTGCGTGTTCCGGCAACTGACGATCGTGGGTTAATTCGGACAATGAATTTGCTCCTTCCTCGCTAAGCCAATACGGAAAATCTGGACACGGTACCATTTCAGGTATATTGTAGCCATTCTCTCCCCCTGAAAATTAACGATCGTATTTGACAAATCAGTACTTTTTTTCAGGTGGTAGTTATCGTATTTTTTGGGACTCTCATAATTTCGTTTACGAACCTTTTCTATCTGCCATGGAATCGAAGAAGCACCAAGGAGCTTCGGAACCAGAGCCACATTTCACAAAGGAAACATAGTGAGACGTTTCGATGCATACAACGGCGGAGAGTTCCATGTACAATCGTGGTACTGGACAATGCTCTTGAAGAATGATGAACTCCGTTGGGATGTCCAGCTTTTTCGGCTCGTGGTTTGTCCGTCGCTCGTGACGATGAACCTGGAGCACACACAATTTCGTATGACAACTTTCGCGCATTCTTGTCAATGGATATTAGAAAAGTTATTTCCAGCTTGTTACCTTGTCGAGACATAGCATGCAAAAAGCTATGCTTTCGAGACCAACGCCACACTGTCCGTAACATTCCTTGCATTCGAATTCGGCCAATTTTCCGCAAACTGTGCATTGCCGAGGAGCTGCAACAAAGACGTTCAGATAATATTATTATTTCCTACAATTCGGGTAATTGCTCGGATATAGGCATCGGATCAGCAGGCCAATGATGTGAAATTATCGTATGAAAAAAACACTCAACAGTCTTCAATAATGTCCGTTACATCGAGCAGTAAGGTTGGCTGTATCTTCTGATACATTTTGTACGATTTTCCGAATCGCGGCATTTGGATTATCAAACAGGAGGGAACCTCTTTCAGTCTGATATTGCTGGTAAGAAAACTTTGCTCCAGTAGCTGCTGAACCGTAGGGAAGCTAAGATGATCGTCCTTTTCCACGAAGAGTTGATAATGATACGCGTCCTGGCCGGAGCTCAGCTTGAGGAATGGTTCGGCATTTAGTATTTGAGCAACCAGTGATGTTAGAAACTCCTCTGGGTCTGAAAAAAAAAAAAAATGTGAAAGCAACCAAAAAACCTTCGTCGTGATTTACACGAAAACGCGCTTGATATAATTCCGTTCATTAAACCTTTTTCTTCGCTCGTGAGTCCCGATACGGACGAGAGCTTCTCGAGCAACATTCTCAGTTCCATAACTCTGTTCGCTCTGACGAACGTATTCTTCCGCAGCGGATTCACGATCTCTTCACGCAATACTCTCTGAACTTGCTCGTACTGTGGACAATCTTTTTCGTTCGGTGGCCTATCAAAGAATTTTCAAAACGATTGTCAATAACGCATACCATTAAAAAATAAATCATGCAAGTGTGCAACTTTTCATCTACCTATACAGCAAATTGTCGAAGACGCTCGTGAATGCGAACATACTGAACAGCGTTGCGTCCAAATAGCACGAATTATGGTGTCCCTGTATTCCCCGATATTTCCCGCATATACTTTCCAGGTCGCCCTTTACGCAAATCGGCCTGACTATTCCCGTGACGACCGAACTGTCGACACTTCCAAAGTCATCTCCATTTGTCGGGTACAGGTGATCGTCAGCCTAATTCGAAGAAAAGAAGAAAAAATTCTTTCATTAGATGCACGAATAAAATAAGAGTTGTGACCGAAGCAAATAACTAACGGGAATCATGTTGAACTGTTGACAATGCTTGATATCCGTGAATATGGCACGGTGAGGTCTGCAATGAAAATATCTGACATCGTTGTACGTTCCGTCAGTGCCAAGGTGATGTTGGCCATCTTCCTGAAAATTTGAGACAGTTTGAATATTAAGCACCGAGACGAGCTCGCGAGAAATGGTGTTGATGTTCATTGGTAATACCAATTCGATAGCTGCCATAGTTTTGCCAGGTGTTATTCCTGGAGGTGTGCCAATCCATCGTATTACCCCGTAGCGTGTCTCATTGCCCAAACGCACCTCGACTGCACTACCAACGCTCACTTCGTCAGGATCGTCTTCTTTCTTCACCGTACCGTTACTCCCATGTTTCTCGTGCAGATCTTCTGTAAAAATAAAAGCTTGGAATTTCAATGAAGCTATCGACGTGCACAAAGGAGGGGTACAGATTTGGGACGTCAAATAAAACTGTAAATCGGACAGAACGGAGGATTTGCAGACGTAAAGTATGATCGATTCCTCGGCTTACTGTGCTTCGCGAGGCTAACGACAGAGCCGAAGCTCCCTTCCAAATCACTGCACACCTTTGACTCTATATCGCTACTCCATTTGTGCTCAAGTACAAAAGTCGGAATGTTCTGTAACGTTGCAGCCATGATAACGTAAATATTGTTGAAGCCCTGATGAGAGTCGCCCGTGAAACGTGGTCGAACGAAACACTCGTACGTGCTGCAACACGGAACTTGGACACTCTGGCCCGCCAGCTCGATCTCCGGCTATTTTTAACCATCCGTTATTATTATCCCTCTTCGCTGTACAGGAAGCGCCGAGGCGTATTGTTTACGGTTATCTGTCTCCAGTGTACGACAGTACTTTGGATCGAAGGACGATTAAAAATTGTTCTGACAGAGCTTCGAAAATCGTAATAGACTAAAAAAAAAGACGAAAATTCTGACACAGAATTTTCGGAAAATTAGTAATGTTAATAGTCTCGCAGATAAGTCATTTTAACAGCAAACGTTGTGACTAAGTATTAAAAAATTCTTTCGAACTTTTTGATCGCTTCAAACGTCAGGGATTCACTGGAATCGACAGTGAATTTCAGCGTATTTATTTTGTAAATATCTTGACTCGTTTGTTGTCGAGATAAACTACCAGTGTTACGTTTGACGAAGCAATTATTACCGAGAAAATCGAGACTCTCGAGGTTTCTTGAGGGCAACGAACTCGTTTCGCTGACAACTATCTTCGATTTGGCCGACTGATGAGCAACTTTCGGCACCAGGGCGTTGTTCAAATGGGATAATGTACTGCTGTTGTTGTTGTTCTTCGTGTCGTCGAACATTGTCAAACGTTCTTCGAACGCGCTGCTTGAATCGCGATGCGTCCTTTTGCCGTTGGTAATGTGGGTTGTCAATGTACTGTTGAGTGCAGCATCAAAATCGAGTGGCAGAATCGGAGTCTGACCACTCGACGATTTAGCTGTAAAATAGTTAACCAAATTATAACGGTACGAGTTACAATGGGAGCAATTTTTTATATCGTTTGTTGGGGATAGTTTTGGAAAATATTAGTATACCAGACTTACCGTTGTTACTTAAATCGCTCTGTTCGGTGTTCTTAACTTGATCGGAGAGCTCATGCTCCAGAGGAAAGACCTCACTGAGAGTTGCCAAAGTCAAGTTGCCCGATGTATTTGGAATGTATTGTTTAGCTAGAGCAGATGTCTGAGAGGGTGTCCGGCTATCCTGGAGAGTAAAAAAATTAATTAAAATTAAAATTTTTTATCTATCACAATAAAAAGTCGTACACGAAGGAAGTGTTATTGACCAATGAACCGTATTTAATTTGGAAATATTTAATTTTTCAAATTGTACAAGAACAGTAGAGTGAAGCCGACTAATCATGAAGGTGCAGTTTTAAGTAAATTCGTGATTAGTACAATTTTATATTGAATCTTCGTAACGAATATTGCCAAAATTAATGACTGTATATTTCAAATGAGTTTATTTTATTTTACTGTGAAGACTTCCTCTATGATAAAGCCAAATAATCATAGTAAATAATTTCTCATTGAAGCCTTGCGCACTAAGAGAAAATAAAACATATAATTGAGTAGATGTACCAATAACTCAAGGCCGAAATGAAATCCCTGTCCAAGCTCCAGAACAGGACCAATGAATTTTATTACAGCCAACGATCTTTGAGCATTGGGTTGTGAGCGATACCAGATTTTGCTTCCGAGTTTAAGTTTCTTAGCTCCCTGGCACAAGTTAACGTTGCTCGCCAGTAGTACCCTCTCCAGCGGCGCTTGTACAGCTGCCAGAAAGTGCCAAACTATCGGAGACACTGATATTAAGTCTCTTTTATGACATCGCCATTCGGTCTTTCGCCAGACATCCTCATTGTTCGTGTCATTTACACGGATTCTCAGACCTCCGCCAGGGTATACTTCGTTTGCCTCCACCAGCATACCCAATTTCAATAGGCTTACATTTACATCGCAGACTCCAGAGATGCGACTCAGAACCGTGTTTTCTTTGGCAACGTAACAACACGAAAGGACGTTTGCATCTTTCTCGCTCGGCCTCTTGTCCATGACAATATTTTATCCTCGCATTAAGAATCCAACGAAAGTATATTTCTTCTTAACTCCCAAAACTTTCGCGAGATACTTATTGTAACGAATTGTAGTGCCTTTGAGTGACTTCTGTCATTGTACGGGAATTGTATTCCAATTGAAGTCTTTATCGGCCCGAGTTCGGCACATATTGGTTTCGCATTGTTCTAGGCCGACAATAATTTTTGCAATATTAGTCACTTGTTTTTGTTACATTTTGTAGCTTTTGACAGATCGCAATTTTTCTTTTTTTATCTACCATTACATAAAAAATCATTACACAAAATTAAGTATAGAGGACGCTGTTCGTCGATAAGGAGGCGACCTGCGTTGTGTGTCCGATCTTCGAATTATGAGTGGAAAACACTCGGTCCGAGAAATCCATACGTAACCTCAAAATATCGTCATTTTAATCAACATTTTAAGCCGGCACTTTACGGGATACACGACCGAATACATTTTTGCGTTAACAGAAAGAAAAATGCAACGTTACTATAATTCCATCGGCCGACTGCGTAAGACGTTTGTAAAGCTGAAACCATGTCCGGTCAGATACTTCACAACCGACAAAACTCAAGACGAAAAGGAAGTTCTGAAAAATACGGAACAAGCTATTGAAAAATGTGGGGAACAAATTGTTGAACACAATGAGGAACAAGTTGATGAAAAAAAGGTTGAATTAAGCGGTTTTGCAAAAGCCTTCGAAAAGTTCTCCGCTCCCGTGCAGGTGAAACCGGAACGTGTCGAGAGTTTCGCCCATCTCATTCGTCACTCCAAACTTGTAGATGTGAGTCATTCTTTATTTGCTTGTTATTGGAGTTAATTCAATATTATTAATTGCCATTGAAGCATTCATTTGAACAGATACATTTTTTCCCTTTGCACAGTTGGGAGATCCAGAAGGGAAATTAGTCTCCGGAAAGATATTTCATGTTGTCGATGATGACTTGTACATTGATTTTGGCTGGAAATTCCACTGCGTGTGTCCACGTCCTTTGAAAAATGGAAGGTAATTATTTTGGTGGCAGCGAGCGATTTGTTGAAAGTATTCAAATCCATTTGTATTTCAGAGATTATGTTCGTGGAGCCACTGTGCGACTAAGAATAAAAGAATTAGAGCTATCAACTAAATTCCTAGGAACAGAGAAGGACCTCACAATTTTAGAAGCGGATTGCACTCTCATGGGATTAATCAACAGCCCAATGAGAAACGTTAAAGATGTATTATAAAGATTGGTCCAAAATCTATTCAGAATTTTTTATTCTACCCTTGTATTATAAATAAATGCTTAAGTTTAGTCAAGCTTTAGATGATTCTTCACTGTTAAATTTCCCCATAAAATTTTTACTTACTTTCCCACAGAAAAAATTCACCAATATATCGTCCTTTATTGTGTTTTGCAGCTTCAATTGCCCATATTCTGAAAATTGACCAAACTAAAAATTTCAATTTAGCAATATTGTACCATATCAATTAGCTGCACGGCATGTATTTTCGCAAGGAACCATATCAATTATTATTATATATTACCCTCGATTTTTTAATTAAAAAAATTAATTCGATATCTTTTTTGGTAATGTTTTGCAGTTTGTTGTTATTTTACAATTTACAGGTCAGTATTGCGCAGTCACGCGATAAACAAAACGGTTTGTTGTTCATTTACCAAGCGACAATATCTAATATCAATTGACTGGTAAAACCAAAGTCATGATGGTCCAGTCCGGATGAAAAAACATTGTATCGGAATATTTTTCGTCATGTATTGGGCAATGATGAGACCCCAAGTATCCAATTCGAGCGCTGATAAGAGAATACTGATAAGAGAATAAATAATATATTGTAATCGACAAGAACCCGAAAAAGCCTCGGCAAGTATACACATAACATATATATACATATATATCTATATCTATGTTTTTGTTGTGGCAAATAGAAAAAAGTTGCGCCATGAATCGGTTAAGGGCATATAAATTTGTAAGGTGAGCAATCTACCGAGTACATCGAAGAAAATTATATCGATCTTGTCGAACTATTTATATCAACCTTCCATATTCCAGCAAAAGCAACATAACCTGTTACGCGGAGCGGAAATTTTCAACAACAACGCAAAGATACGAGAGAATCAACAAAGTATTTATTGTTCTCGATAATTATTAATAATATCTATTCGATTATATAAGATCAGATAATGTATTCGTTTTGCACAGATCCTGATCGCAAACAGAGGCGAAATAGCATGTCGCGTATCGAGAACTGCAAAGAGGCTTGGAATAAAGACGGTCGCGGTTTACAGCGAGGCGGACAGAAATTCTATGCACGCAGAATTAGCCGACGAGGCCTACTGCATAGGTCCAGCACCGTCCGGTCAGAGTTATCTGAGACAAGACAAGATTATTGCCATCGCCAAAAATTCGAAATGCCAGGCTATACACCCAGGATACGGATTCCTGTCGGAGAACACAGAGTTCGCAGAATTGTGCGAGAGGGAAAAAATCGTGTTCATTGGGCCGCCAGCAAGCGCTATAAGAGACATGGGAATAAAAAGTACGTCAAAGGCGATCATGGCCGAAGCTGGCGTACCAATAATCCAAGGTATTTTTGTGAAACGCATAAGTTTAATTATCGCTAAGATCTCTGCAGCACATAATGTAATTTATTTCATTATTTCATTCCATTCTTCGGGGTTCCACTCAATTCCTCAGGATTTAACAATATAATTTAATTCTCCAGGTTACCATGGAGACGATCAAACTGATGAGAATCTCCTCAAGGAGGCAAAAAAAATTGGATTTCCACTGATGATAAAAGCAGTTCGAGGTGGCGGTGGGAAAGGAATGAGGATTGCCAATAGTGAGTCGGATTTTTTCCAGGCTTTGGTATCAGCAAGAACCGAGTCGCAAAAAGCCTTTGGAGATAGTGCTGTGCTTTTGGAAAAGTACATCTCAGAGCCACGTCACGTGGAGGTACAAATATTTGCTGACAAACATGGCAACGCAGTGCATTTATTCGAACGAGATTGCTCTGTTCAACGACGACATCAGAAAGTCATCGAAGAGGCTCCAGCAGTAAATTTCTATGTCCAGTAATTTATTCATATGTTTAGGCTGATGACAAATTTAATAATTTTTATTTCCCTTCAGCCAGGTGTGACACCAGAGCTCAGAGCGGAACTGGGGATGGCTGCAGTTCGAGCTGCAAAGGCTGTAGGCTATATCGGTGCTGGGACAGTAGAATTCATCATGGACAGGCACGACAATTCTTTTCACTTCATGGAAATGAATACACGGCTGCAGGTGGAGCATCCTGTGACTGAAGAAATCACCGGGACAGATTTGGTTGAATGGCAACTGAAAGTAGCAGCTGGAGAGAAGCTCCCGCTTATGCAGGAAGATATAAATCTGAGAGGACACGCATTCGAAGCCCGAATCTATGCGGAGGTAATCAAACGCATAGGCTTTTTTAGTATATCTGGTAAATAAACTTCATTGTTCTTATATGCTCGCAACAGGATCCCCGTGGTGGTTTTTTGCCTGGAGCCGGACCTCTCGTTCATTTGACGCTTCCCCAAGTGAACAAGCACGTTAGGGTGGAAACGGGAGTCAGGCAGAACGACGAAGTGTCGATACACTACGATCCTATGATCGCGAAACTGGTCGTTTGGGGAAGGGACAGAAGCGAAGCCCTCAGCATTCTGCAGGCTAAATTGTCCGAATATGATGTAATGTACATCTGCGGTGTTTTTTCCGCGGGAAAATTTTACACCTACTTATAAAGTTTAAGAACGATTGTCCAATGAAAAGATTCGTATTTAAAACATGAAAACGTCACTTCTTCCGCTTTACGACGAATAGTTTAAAATGTCGAGCAACTCTGCGAAGATTTCTAGAAGGATTGATATTTTTCGTGTGAAATAATTTTTGCTTTATCGTTTAAACTTTGTAGATTGCCGGCTTGGAGACCAACGTCGAGTTTATAAAGGATCTGTGTCGTCATCCAAAATTTCAAGCAGCTGAGGTCCACACAGGCTTTATCGATGAAAATTACTCGAGCCTCTTTCCGAAGCTGCAGCTACCATGTGAAATATTGTCACAGGCTGCACTCTCGTTGATATTATTAGAAGAGATAGCGAGTCTGAAGTCAGCTTTGAAACGAGCGGACTCTTTCAGTCCGTTCAATACGGAAATGGGACATCGTGTGAATCATTCGTTAAACAGACGATTCGAGCTCGTCGATCAAGGTGACAAACTGACTGTCGATGTGGTTTACGTAGAACCGGAAGTATATTCGATGAGGGTTAATGACCTCGGCTCGTGGAAATCGGTCACTGGAACTTTGACGAAACAGGGCAACACTCTCGTTTTGAGATCAGAGATCGACGGTAAAAAGCAGAAATCGAGGATCGTTCGCGTGGGTGGCGATTTGTATATATTCGCTGTGAGTACTTTCTTTTCATGGCGTATATGGGCTATAACGATAACTACGAAATCGTTGTTCAGCAGGACAGGAAATGGAAATTAACAATCCCCGAACCAGCGTTCGTTAAAGCTCTTAAAAAAGAGTCAGAAATATCCGGTGCCGCTGCAGCAAGTCCTATGCCGGGAGTCGTGGACAGAATACTGGTAAAATCGGGAGACGTCGTGAAGAAAGGTGATCCATTGATAGTTATCGTTGCGATGAAGATGGAGGTAAGCTTCCTCAAATTTGAAGTTAAAAGTCAATTGAAGTATGTTGAAAACTGGCAAAATTGTCGAGGCCTCGGTGCTTCGCGTCTATAATATACACTATGCAATTTATCGAAATGAAATTTAAACTTTTGTATATCTCCGGAAATACGTAACGTGCGGTTTGCGAATTTCATTTTTTTCGCAGGAAGTGACGTCATAAAGGAAATACATCACTTCCTGTCAAAAAATGACACCTTCGAATCGAAAAAAACAGTATCAATGAAAATGGCATTTTCAAACCGGAAGTGGCGTATTCCCGGCATGTACCTGCCTTCCATTCAATATGATTTTATTCATAGTCCGTTTTTTTATTGTTTTAGCACACTATTAGAGCAGCGACCGATGGAACGATCGACGATATTTCTTGCGCAGTCGGTGATAATGTAGCGAAGGGCAAACTACTCGTTAAAGTGGCTGAAACTTCGGACGCAAGAGGAGAATTGAATCAAGTCTAGGAGAAAACCACAAACGAGACGTCGCAATATTTTTAAAAATTCTATTTTTTATACCCGTGTTTTTGTACATAATTATTGGTTGTGCGAATATATCTGGAGCTTCAGAATCTGATGATATTTTTGCAGTACCACGTCTGAACAACGATAGCTTATTTCACGAGACGAGGGTCGTTTGAGCTTCATTCCAAGTTTCAACCGTAAAAGGCACGTGCTTCGTTTAAGCAGACACGCGTCTGTAAGGATTAGAGTCAGTTAGCGTTTTGGAAAAAATTAATTCATTAAATGTACATGCACGGCAACGTTGTTTACGAAAATCACTCATAGCGTTAAGCGCGCAAAATTAATGGTTGGCCGAGAGTAAACAGGCAAATGTAAGGCATGCAGACCGAATTTCGAAGTAACTCTTACTGGCCGCAGTCACGAAAGCTTCGCGAGGTGAGATAATGGGATAGCGGTACCGAAACCTGCGATTATCGTATTATTACCGTTCTTCCAAACTGTCAAGACAAAACCCGCGTTGATATAACAAAAATGACTTTTTAAGCGTGTCAATGAGACGTGCAATCGTGCGACAAATAATATGACTACTTCATATTTAACATTTGCAAAGAAATAGCAAGTACCTTGTTGCTATCCCGTAAAAAGTAGCTATCAACACAATGTTGCTATTTTCTCCAACGTGCTGTTTTTCACAATTTCGATCAGCGATATACCACAAACCGGTCGAGTATTTTCTTCTTCTAAAATCGAAACGCAATTCCATTATTGATTGGGCCAATAAGTAAATCGTCGCTCGGACAAGCTTAGAGCTTACAATCGATCTCCGTGCGAGGTGGGTGGTAATTGGACTTGGTGGGTAACTAAGCGAATCCGTGGAACGATCGATCATTTAACAGCCAGGCGCGTTTGTGTTTCAGGTGTTCGCCAGTACGAGGAATACATATTCATACATATCGCATATTCCTACCCGAAGGCTGTAACAACGCTCCTCCTGGCACTGGTCTGATGCACCCTCACCACCTTGTGAGCATCCACGAGTTATATCACGGAAGCATACTTTATACAGTTATCTCTACAACTCATTGGCCATGAACTTTGCCTTGGGATCGTGACGAGAAGTTCGACGAATAATCGATCGAGCATCATCATCGTCATCATCGTCGTCATCATCATCATTATCATCGTCTTACCGGAAATTCCGTAATAAACCGGAAAGGTCGCTTTCGACGCAAAACTCCAATGTAATCTTCCTATAGCTTACATACCACAGTTTCACAGTTACGTGCGGAGCGATTAGATGATTAGAATCAGGGATGAGTTCCAATCAAGTTTTGCTCGCACACGTTGTACTTCTATTTTCATACGTTGAACTTTTGAGGTGGAGAACAGTATCCAGTCTACATCAATGTCTTTGATAATTTCTATTGTTTTCATGATTATAGAAGAAACCCGTGACTGCTACGGGTATGTTTGCTGTATTGAAGACGTAAAGTAATTCGATTTCTTCTTTTTTTCTGTAGGTGTCGATCGCCGCCGGGACGTATTACTTTTGATGTGGCACATAACAACCGGGTATTTTTGACTTGGCGTGCTTTCAAACTGTTTCCATCAGACTAAATTCTCACATCGTTCGGCATCGCGAGGAAATTCGAACCTTAAACTTTCACAAACCAATCAAATTCTCTGATAGGTGTGGAACGAGACCGGTTGATGTGAGACTGAATTAGATTGAATTCGATATTCAATTTGTGGCACGGCTGACACAGTGTCGTTTCTTCTGGGCTCTTCCGGACCCTGAATTTAAAAATAATCCATATCTTCATTCCTAGGTATAACGGAAATTATTTTTTGTTAAACGATTAATCCTTCAATTATTTCCATAGATCGACATGAGGTTCCACGGATGGTTAAAAATTGCTGAGATAATAGAAAGCTCAAGAGGCTTCCGTATGATCTCCAAAGGGCAGAACGAAAACAGGTTCAAGACAGCTAATCAAGCAAGCGAGTGAGACATTGCTCCAATAGGTACTTCAAAAATAATCAATATGACCATCGAGAATTTAAGAAAACGACTAATATTTCATAAACTCCTAGAACATCGAAACAAGGATCGAACACCGTGAGCCATAAATGGAAATTCTTCGCAATATTGCAAAGCTGAAGATACTTTCCTATGACCTTCAAAGAGGCAAGCGAGAACGCAGGTTCACGCTAGATAATCTTCCTCGAAAACGGAATTTACTCCCACACCTGTTAAACGAGATATGCGCTGTTCCCGGTGTACAAGAAACTGAGGTATAGCTTCACTGGGCATTTTCAAAATAATCAATATCACTATTCTCAAGTATAAAAAACAAAATAAGAAAATAAAATTATAATCGCTCACTTACTTCTTAAAAATCGCTATAAGGATTTATAAGAAATGAGCAAAAATAGCTTCACCTTTTTGAAAACATATTCAACATTAGCATTTTCAACTATAATAATAATAATAATAATCAATTATTCTAATATGCAAAGTAACAAAAATTGACCAAATATTTCTTTTTTCAGGCGACCTTAGACGTCCACGAGACTACGATAAACAGCAGCTTCAAGAGAGTCTACCTCGACAATGGTACGGGCTCCGACACCTGTTAAATGAGACACAAGCGACTCTTAACGTGCAACCATGAGAGAAATAATTCCAGTGGACATCGTACGCATTGCTTGTCGATGAAACGATTCGCATAGAGTCGCGGTACATGCGGGATGTACATATTCATACAGTACGCACGTGTGGTGAAAGGAAAACACGCAAGCCGTCTTTGAGGGGCGTTATAGGGGCTTGCGGGATTGGGGTGCTGGTAACAATTACTCGAAAGGCTTTAGCCAGGCGGCTGGGCTGTCAGTCAACGGGTTCCTACCGAACCGCCAGCCAACCCAGGCTTGTCAGTTCTTTCCAGTAAATAAGCTGGTTCGCAACTACTTTTCTACCCGCGCAACGAAATTCTTTGCCATTCCGCAAACTCCCCGAGACGATTGTACGTACTCGAGCTGAATTTAATTTTAAAGCGTTTAAATGTTTTTAAAATTATTTGCATGTATATTCTTACGCGGGGCAGTAAAGCGCGTTACAGTTTTATCATAAATGTAGCGGCTGAAGATAAAATCTTCAATATAGTCAGCGAGGCGTTTGAGACTTTGCGAGGATGCATCTTTGTCGGTACGGAATGGCACTGTTGACTACGCGGTCTCGCAGAAACATAAGCTGGACCATTTGAAATCTCTTCGTGGGAGAAACTTGAAGGAGAGTCATGGATGAAACTACACCGGAGGCTTCCGGTTCTGAGAGAAGAGCTTCGCCGGTGTCGCGAACGGTGATTCGACGACCGCACGAGATATCCAAGGAGAAGCCCACTTATCCTAGGGACAGAGGTAGGTTCTGGTCTGATGTTTTGTTGAACGAGTTTCGAAGATTATTAAATAACCATCTCCAATGAACTCGTGGATCTTGAAGAAATATCGTAACAAAATCCAAATAAAAATTGCAGCAAAATAACGACGTAATTAAATAATTGAGTACAAAAATTTTAGGCGGTTTCCTAGAATTTTCTGAATCCGTCAAGCTTGACTTTAATTTTATCGATTATCGGACTTGTATTTTTATTGAGTTAATTCATCTTAAGGATTTAATTGTTTTAGGTGAAGATAGACACAGCAGGGCGCACTTTTCATTTTCTGCGGGACGGCGTTTGGGTCGGAGGATTATTCGGGACTCAGGGTCATCCGTCGAATTTTATATGACGATTAAAAATAAAATAAAACAAGAACTCAAAGCGATATCGAAGTTAGCAATCCACGGCTACACATGCTCGTTCCGACACGAACTTATAATCCGATCTTCATTGCACTCGAGCACGCTATTCCCGAGTGGTGGAAATAGAGTAAGGATGAATATAGCGTAATACTCGCCGTGACGACTCGTTGTATCTACCACTCAGGGAAGGGAAAATCGCCTTCGATGGACTTTTTTGAGTCTTCGTATCATCGCCGAGTACAACACCCACGAAAATGGGACACCGCTCGATTTAAAGTTGCAGGGCAGACCGGGGCAAAATGGAGAAGCTAAGAAATAAAACCTGCTGAATCTCTAATTACAGATCCATCATCACACCTTCTAAAACAGGTGTCAATTTGTCACACAAAAAAATTATTACAATCTGTTTTAAGAAGAATATAACAAAAAAATCATCCGTGCCAAAATGGAGTATGATTTGACTCGGTGACTAAGTTTGCCGTGTTGATTTATCCGGATTGACTGTACCATTTTGCCCCATCGTCCCATCTTAGCCAGGACTTCCTTAATAGCTGAAATATCAAAATTGCAAAAAAAGTCCTTCGATGATGATCTTGCCCTATATTCGTGTCTTCGCTCAACGGTACTCATTTTGCTGTTCGGTTAGGAAAAAAAAGAAGAAATAATCTGGAATAATCTTCACAATCTCTTATGGTTACTCTAGAAGTGTTCGGCTTTAATAACCGGAGCAATGGATTTTTTCGAGTCTTCTTATGTCGCCGAGTACAAAAAAAAAGACATTGCTCTATTTGAGATGCTATCTTCGGTCTTAAATGACCAGCGATATTCAACTTAAGTGTTGCATCCTAACTGAATTATCATGATTCGAAAAAGTCCATTGAAGATTATATTTTTCTTGTGTCTCCATTTAGCAACACTTTATTCGATATCCGGTTTGAAGAAAAAAAAGAAGAAACTCGATAGTCTTCAGAGTCTCGCATGTGCACGCAAGGGGTGTTCGCCTTCTCTAACCGGAGCAAACCCGATCAACGGTGTGTCATTTACCTCTCCGGTATAGCGTTTGAAACTTTCAAGACAATGACGATACGAAATTGCGAATTGTTAGCTAGAAGCGATATCGGATGGACGTTACTAGGCCATGTCTAAGTCTCTAATTGTTGCAATTGACATGTTTCGTGTCAGGGTGGTTGAGTCCCGGTGAAGCTATATAAAGGGGTGCAAGTTCGAGCCCGATTCCCAATTCGTGCTCCAAATCTCAGTCCGGGAGGTTGTTGACGCCTCTCGTCGTCGGACGACGATTCGTCGCGATTTTTTCGCTAATATAATTACACATAATTTTTTTTAAATCCTATTTCCGAATATAAAAATCAATAACTGTTACGGTGCATAAATGATGTTTCTGTCTGCCAGAGCAGCCAGGTGCGCTGCTCTAATGGCCGAAGTCGACGAACTTTATCCAGGTTCATGATTTTAAAAACTAAAAGCACGGTACAAAACAAAAATCGTATGAAATTAAATGTACGAGACTGGAGGTTTTAACCCAAAAACTGATTAATTAAATTCCACGTTCAATTGTGATGGAATTATGAAATTGTGTATTAAAAAATCTAGAATACTTTATTCATAATGATTTACTCTGGACTTTGCCATGAAAATACTTTACTTTTAACAGCTCACTTTAATTTCAATGAAAAAGTATATTTATTTTTCATCACCATTATAATACATATTAAATTACATTAAATTTAATGTAGCAGTCTTCACATCAAAACTTCCAGTCCAGTATATCTAATGCACATTTTATTTTTACAGTGAGGTTCGCTTTTTAGTTTTATCGTTGCAAGGATTTATACGAAAAATAATGTTATTTGATTAAATTGCTAATAATCTTTCTGTGTGCTTGGTTTTTTTTTTTCTAGAGCGGATCATATATCCACGAAATACGCGAGCTCTCGTGAAGACGCCAGTAACCGGAGGAACTCCTATAGACGAGGAAACGTGCATGGTAATTATGTTTGTTTTCGGTAGCAGTGATATCGTGTAATTAATTGAGGCTAATCGATGTTTAATTGCTCATCAGGCTTTACGAATTCTGGTGTTTGGGAGTTGCGTCAGTTCACCAAAGGGCGAATGGGCAAGAACAGGCCTCACTCTTCGACCCTGTGCACAAAATTTGGCATTTGGCCTGAGAGCACCCAGAAACTCAACGAGAGGCCTTATCACAGTCACTCAAGCTGTTATGCTCAAACATTTGTTGTTCAAGTTCAACAAGCAGGATAGTCGTTCAACGCCAGACGAGCAAGTATCTCGCTTCTTCTGTTTCAATTATTATCAACTTTTCTTCTATTGCTCTTCTATTTTATAAACTTCTCTGCTTGGCTTATTTTCGTTTTTTTTCTTAATATCTTCTTAGTATCTTCGTCCTCTATTGTATTTCTTCTTTTCGTCCTCCATTCTTTTTTTTTCTATTGATATGTACTTCATCTTCTGTTCTTCTGCTTCTTGTTTCTTCAGTTTTGCTGCATCGAGCTTAAACTAATATTGAAGTGTGCTTTATACTTTGTATTTCTTCCTTGAATTTTAGGTTGCTGAAGCCGAATCACGACAGACAGGTCGAGGTGCTAGCTGGCGCAATTTCCGAGATTATTTGGCGATGTGCCGGTGGCAATGTTTCTCAGAACGCGAGTTGCTCAGCGAGTCTCAGCGGGGTGGCAAGCATCAGCGTTCCCAAAGCCGTTGTCGCTCTGCCACAAGAAGCCTCTTATATGCAGCATAGCGTGCAGTACTTCCAAGACGGACTCACGGAAACCGTACTGTTTTCTTCACACTATATTGCTCCATAACATCCGGAACCTGTAGGAAAACGAAAGAGAGAAGAAAAAAAATCAATGCTATTAGCGCGAACACGATCTTGATTTAAAGAAATACGAGAAGTATTGGCTCTTGGCCAATATCCTTCTAGTTCTGCTAATTTTTGTGTAGCCTTCGCGGGTATGCCATTTGATCGGTCTCACTCCGTAGGTGAAATGCTTCCTAGAAAACCTAACTGTAGCCACGATTATCAAGAGTTGAGGATAACATTTAAGGATGCAGTCTTTTTACATTCCTAGCTAAAAGTGCAATTCTGAGGGGATTTTGAATAGTTTGTAATGGAAGAAAAATCTGAAAGTAATCATTCGAAACGTGCTAAGAAAATTGACATTACATATTAATAATTCCCAAAAGTTATCAAGAAACTAGAGATGACAAATTGTTTAGTGAACAAGCCGGCAAACTAGCTTTTGTCGTTGACAATATTAATTAGTAAATTTATCAGATTTTATTCTAATTGCTGATTTTTTTTTTTTGTTAATAAAAAGTTATGACATCTGGATATGTTGTCGCGAAAAGAAGTTTCAAAATAATTTATCGGAAATATTTGCAATTACAGCTTGAATTTTTTTTCGATAAACGGGATTTTTTTAATTTTCACAAAAATCACGAAAAATTTACAAGCACTTGGATAAATTTACCGGGCGAATTGATTATCGCCTTACAAATTGTTTTTGTTTTTTAAAAATATTTTTGTCAGATTGGAAAGTATTTGAAATAATTTATGAATCACACTTTTGGCAGGGATTTAACGAGACACCATTATTAACCGTGATTTATCTCGTTTCAGCTCCATCTTTACGAATTTGCGTCACTGGAGGACCTCGAAATATTCGTCAAGCGATATCTGTATCTAGTGAGTATTTTAAAAACAAATACTACTATTGACTGTACATACACAGAGAAAAAAAACCATTCGCTGTTGGGACAATCTTTTGCATTTGACATATTTTCTTAGTTTCAAGATGAGGGCGGTCCAGGAGCGATACTTTTGCTGTACAGCATACTTCTTTCCAGAGGGCTGTCCAGGTGTGTATTAGAGAACCCTGTTTTTTTTTCCATTGCCACAAATATAATCCTGCTTCCAGTTATTTAAAACACGTGGCATTACGGCGTTTATATGACTCCAACGCGAATTGCACATTTAAACGTTAAGATTTTCATAATCTATACGACTGAAAACATTTTTTTTTATTTCACTGAGACAATTAAAATTTTTATTTGCAGAGTCAGAAACGACATGGAGGACTCGAAAGCTTCGATACTAGGCGGATGCCCGGAAGAGGGTCCTTTAATAATTGTTGTATTAGCATTGACCGGACGAGCTTCCCCGCATCTCCACAATGGAGTTATTCACGTGGGCGATGAAAACACCTATGCAAGTTTCTCTACATCGGAATTAATGTTTTCCCAATACATATTCTCATATTTATATTCATATTAAATTCTACCATATCATATTTTGTATTTCATTTTCATTCATATTTTTATTCCATTTTATTTCACTTTTATATATATATATATTTTTTTTATATTCTTATGCGTCACTTTAGTAACTCTTGTGTTATGATTTTTGTACTTCATGGTACGGTATTTTTAGGCTCTAGAGAATGCAATAAACCTATCTGTCTGAATTTAAATGATTTTAGGCTATACCACAATGGGGCGTCCTCGTTAGGAGTGAAGTTGGTTTCCTCGTTTACGAAGCCGAGGGCCAAATGAACAAGGTCCCAGGATCCAGATTGAAAACTCCGAGTCTACCAATCTGGTTGACTCTGTGTTTAGGACATTACGGTGTATTGTTTAACACCAATCGTGAACTTCTAAGGAACTACCATGCCGAAAGACGGTACTGTCCAGAAACTTCATTAAGCGATGCAAATATCGAGCATTAATAGAAAAAAATGTATAAACACCGTTCTTAATAGTTACCAAACAAAAATTAGTATGGCATAGAAATATCTATATAATGATAAAGCAATAATTATGCTTTTATAACTTAATTTTACACCTGGCGACCTTTGCACCAAGACGACTGATTAAATGATATTGTTATGTAAGATTCGAGGTCCAGTACTACACTTGCGGTGGCAGCCATGCTACTTTGACAATAGACACCAGAGCGAAGGAAATCATTTCAGGACTGGACATGACGTCCAGAGATTCTATGGATATCGCCGCCACACCATTGGAAAAGCTCATTCATTCAAAGTACTTTCTCATCCTTTTTACTTGGTACCAAAATTTGTCAAAAAAAGTCGAAGCACTTCCAATTACGTACGATATAAATCAATTCGTATCTCCAAGATATAACTTCCAAAGCTACCAAAACTATGAAACTATATATACATATCGGGAGCTGAGATAAAAAATGTCACAAAAATGATCGCTCCTCGAGCGATAGCGTACCGAGAAGCGATCGATGAATTGCGACCCTTTTAATGCTGTTCGTTCTTCGATCTACGAGGTTAAACGACTAAACTCTACTTTGCAGATGGCAGGACGCTCAGATCCAATGGAACGGAACGCCGATTCTATGAACGAGTATTAAACGTTAATCGACAAAGTTTTCCTCTTGTAGTCTATCTAATATTGTATCGATGTCGACTCGAGTGTCTCTATGTGATTGCAAATAGCGCACGTCTGTGTATATACGAGGAAGCGTAATTAAATTTCTTTTTTAAAATGTTATCTAAAATTATATTAAATGAATCGAATAAACGAGGAGTTTAAAGTTCACTCTATTTTCATTTAACGAGTCGAACGCTTTTGGAGCACGTATAGACCCTGATCGACCGATGGGGCTCTGTTGGTTTCCCTCGTTGACGGAACGTCAAACAGAACGATGTTTGATGGCGAATTCGCAAACCCTCCCTGTGTCACGCTACTCGGCATCAACCAATCGCGTGCATCTTCCAACGATAGTTCGTTGGCAAAAATTTGCTGATTCTTGTTCTATAACGAATACACAATATACCAGCAGATCGTTAAATGCAAGTTTAAAAATCGGCAAATTAAATTTCCAAAGATTTATCCGTACTCGATCGAAAATTATGTTATAACGGAAATACGTCACTCCCGGTTTCATTGTATCATTTTCTCGGCCGGAAGTTACGTCATTCGGAAAAATACGTCACTTCCGGTTTGATAATTTTTTCGACCGATAGTTACGTCATACGGAAAAATCCATCGCTTCCGGTTTGATCATTTTTTCAACCGGAAGTTACGTCATACGGAAAGTACGTCACTTCCGGTTTGATAATGTCAAATGTGTTGAAAATTTAGATTTTCAATGGTGCGCTATTCTGCAGTGTATTATTGTACCCGGTTCACCGAGAGGCATAGAAGCAGACTAGTACAATGAAGAAAGACTCACCAAGCCCTCTAATGGAAGCCTATGGGTCGCCCGGAAAAACTTTGCATAATTGAAGCCTGAGGGGCCACTGGGCAGACGCTCTGAAATCCTGGAATTTTCAGACAGATTTTCAAAATATCTGTAAGATAGAGGAAAAGAGGTATTTGATGGGAAGTAGGTGAAATACAATAACAATGGTTCGAAGACGATTACTGTAGATTCGACGCGGATCATCAGGCTGTGAAATCATAGCTGGTAGAGCGTTACACTTGGTCGGCCGTGAGAAATCTATCGAGCCCACAGCTCCGCCGTGTCCGAGAGCATACTCGAGGAAACACTCTGTGAATTTAGCTGGGAGAGCTGACTCTCCTTCGATAAATCAGCGTTCCGAACATACGCAGTTGCGCTGATGTACGACAAAGAGCGCCACGGATGCTCCTTATGCATTTTAACGCTCCATTCATCGACTCGGTGGAAATTCTAGTGAAAGCTCATCCAGCTTTCTCTTGACACTATGGGTATTAGTGTCTAATTGTTTACTTTCATCAAATTAAAAAATTACCCTTAAAACGATCCCATTATCATTTCTTTCATTCGTCGCCATTTTGTTTTTTCTTCGTCACTCCACCGTCGCGGAACTTTTACGTCGTTCTGATTTTACACGTCGCTGCTTTATCCAAAACGATAGACGGATGTACACGTAATCGTATTAGATCTTTTTTTAGGGTCCCTCAATATTCCACGGATAATTCCCTCCCTCCTGTAAATATCACTCGAGCTGCCATTCGAAACAGGACACACAGGCGCATAAT
The DNA here is from genome assembly GCA_963978505.1 of Listrodromus nycthemerus. Taxonomy (NCBI): domain Eukaryota; kingdom Metazoa; phylum Arthropoda; class Insecta; order Hymenoptera; family Ichneumonidae; genus Listrodromus; species Listrodromus nycthemerus. Next base: position 17,679,539 of record OZ021681.1, read on the forward strand.
TATCATACAGCGTGTCCCCCAGCGAACACCTGTGCAACGCGGCCCCCTTCTCGTCCTGCTCGGGCTCTCCCTTTCTCTCGCTCTCTCACACTTCCTGAGCAGTAACTGCCCTCTGTTTCGTAGTACAACAAACCCGCACGGCAGAACGTTTCGCAGACCGACGTACAATCTCATGAAAGCCGGTGTGCGTTCATTCCGTCGATGTTTTTCGTCTTCTTCGATCATCCTTATAACCATAAAAATTCGGCGTTCACGAAATTGTGAGATTTAAACGCGCATGCGTCTTGCGAGCCAGTTTTGCTTGTAGTGTTCGTCGTGATATTTTTGTGGACAAGTATTTCTGCACGAGAATTTTCGCGAAGTTCGTTCGTCTGATTATTTCGACGTTGCCTTTGTTGGTTCATGTCCGTTCTGTGACGAGTCAAGTTATAAAAGTGCTCTTGAGATACTGCGATGTTAAAAGGATACTTGGAATTTTCTTTACCGACGGGAAAAACACGTATCTACATAAGTCTACTCGACTTATAATTCATGGATGTTTCGACAAGGAATTTCCGTGGTAAGTTTTTTTCTATTTTTAAGTTTTCTAGTTAGTCTTATTATCGTCGGTCAGTTGTGCATGTAAAGTTTATTTGGTCGGGTCAGTCGACGAACGCGTGCGGATTCGTCGCACTTTGTTTACGGATGGCCGGCTCTCGCGTGTGATTCACCGCTCGGAACCGGTCGGCGAACAACGCACGGACCACGTTTTCAGATTGTTTCGTACAAAAAATTTTCGGCTCAACGTAGAGCGAGAAACGGCTGCGATTTTTTTCAAAGGACTGAACAAAATATTTCTCGATATTAATGTGAAACAGAACACGTATGCATTACGTGTTATTGGCGTTATAACTCAGGGATTTTATTTCGTATATCTATAGACAAAAATACTAGCGTTCGTTCCGCTTTCTAGGAATCAAGTGCCAAATCTATTTCGTAGTCACACCCTCGAAGAGTCCTGCACTGGCCTTAAATAAGCAAACCCATTAAACGTGATCGCAAAAAAAGCGTAATAAAGCGATCACTTTAGTGATGAAGTAAAGGAGATGAAACGTGGTTGTAGCGATCGATTAGAACTCGCACAGTATGAACAATGAATATGGTAAAATCCCGAAAGAAAATAATGAAGTCAGGATTTTTCTTTGCCGACTGAAATTATGATTAATGCCCTCGATTGCCCGGCGATAATAGCGCCGCCTAGCTATACTTGTAATAAAGGAGTTTCTCTGCATGCTTTCTAGTCACACGCCGTACGTGTGTTACCCATATTGGGTAAGTTTTAATGGCTCTGTCTAAATTAACGTCGTTTTGTCGAAGAAGGCATGAACCCAAAAAAAAAAACCCTTACATTTACTATTTTAAAGGATAATAAGACGATCGCAATAGAAACTCGAATGCGAACAGAATTTATTATGATGGGATTTTATTGTCGTCATTAGGTTGTATTGGGTTATGCGCCACCGGTCAGCTGGCTCAGTTATCGAATACACATTAGGAAGGAACTCGAGTCTGACGGCATTAAATTAAGTTAGTTTACAGCCGTATTTATCGTTACTGCGAAGAAAAATAACAAATAAAAAATCATTTGTTCCCGAGAAAGCTCCGCGGAGGTATGAAATTGCTTATGTAGGCACTGTCGTAAGAAGATGCGCGCTATAGGTAGTCGTTCTAGCGGAACAGCCATGTTGCACGGTAGGATGAACGCGGGAAAGAATATGCTATAATCGATCTGCCATGTCGGTGTCGCTACACGGTCGCTATCGCAATAATACTATCTCCGGTCTGCCTATTAAATCGTCGGAACCCTTTCGACGTGCAATCCGAGGTACAGAAAAAAAATCCATGTTGAGAAATAAAGTCTGTGATCGGGCCGTTACGGTTATTTTGAGGTTACGTACAATTATTTTACCCGCGTGTACGGATCGTCTGGCACGAGTTACGATTGCTTATTTGTGTAACGATTTTACAGATGTTTTGGGCAATGCTTGAAACGCTGGATGGAGATCTCGGATCAACATGGGCGACGTCATCCTGAAACTTCTGCCAATCGTCTGCTGTTTCATACATCAGAACTTGGGACAAAGTAAGTCTGCGACAAATTGGATGCTTCTACTCTGTGAATAAACACACGCAACGTCTCTCGGAACACGCAATGCAGCAGCGGAGTCTCGGGTTTATCGTCAGGAAAAGTATGGCCCGTGTCGAGAAATCGTGTGTGCACGAAAAGTTGTCGTTCACTGTCGCACGTGAGCGAGAATTTTTTTTTTTTTTTTTTACGTCAAAACTGCAAGCCAGAGTCAATTAGTTCTGCTTGGAAATAACAGTGTCCTGTGAGCTTAATCGCACCTACGCGAGACGATGGCAAATTTTTCGAGATAATAATAGGGACACATGTAAAATTGCGGAAAATCGTTAGACGAAAAATAACCATGTTATTATGACGATCGGACAGCGTTTCACGACAATCGCGCTGGAATAAAAGTTCACTAACACGAAAAAAATGAGAGACGCAGTTGGTTCGAAGCGAGCTATAGACCAGCTCGCCGCTTGCAGGTTAGGATCGTCCGGTTGCGACACACAGAGCTTCGACCGTCGCGTTACAAGCTTTCCCTAATACAGTCTCGGGCATGCGGCATTCCTACCACATTAATTAATCGAAGATCTGTGCGGTCGAGTTAATGGTCCAACAATTCCGTGCATAAACCGAGCGGGTTTTCCGGTACGGACGCCCGACGACTTTCTCGTACGAGGTGGCAGAGACGAGTGAATGTCCATGTTCCATTGACGTCGAGCGAACGGTGAGGACAATAGTCCCATCCGTTCAGCGTACATACGCTCGGCATTATTCTCCCTGCCTTGCCGGTAGTTTTTAATCGTCAGCATAAATTATTACAAATTCGATAAGTCATTGCTGACATTTTGCATTTCGATCCGGACCTTCGTACTTTTATTTAGGAAAAATAAAAATAAAAAATAAATGTGGAACACGAGAGCGCTCTGGATAGTAGTCGATTCCATGGGTCCGACTTGGCCGGAACTTCGCTCCAAGGAAGCGCTCATATATTTGCTCCCCTCTGTAGATCTCTACAAATACCATTCGTAGCAGTCTGTGTGTGCGTACGTGTGTTCGGCTCTGTATCGTCCATAGATGAATGCCGGATAGTGTTCTATTTGCCTCTGCTCGGATGTCATTGAACAGTCGAAGATTAGATTCTATGAAGCGCCCGCTTAATCGACGCTAATAATAATAGTTATCGGTGAAAAGATTACTCGTTAAAACGCACCATTCTGTGTGAGAATCGTCCGAGTATTAAGGTTACCTCGGGAATCAGACTGAATAAAATATTCGCAAGGCAACGTTGTAACGGGCACATGCGCACAAGATATTTTCAGCTATTTAAATGTTTCCTGTTTTATCGACGAAAAACAAAAGACGTCGAGGCTCTCCGAACGTCGAGAATCCCGCAGTATAAAGAAAACTGAAACGGATATGGCGGTCTATCGAATCCGGCAGGTGATGATCAAGACGTAATAAGACCCGCTGTATCGATTGCCGAAAAAAACTACCAATTCCTTTCGTCTTTCGACGCGGCTTCTTCGTCGCGCAACAATGAGTCGAGACTGAGAGTGGCAGGTGCGAGGGTTAAACGGGTTTTCGCGTACGAAAATTTTAACCACAAGTGAGAAACCTGCCGGATGCGGGGCGCGGCGTCCACGGATACGGTCGTCGGTCTTTCGCTCTTCGCGGTCGCTAAATTTTACCAGTGAGGCGTGCTGCACGGTTGCTCCCACGGTCTCGTTCCATCTCTCTCGCGGTTAACCTGCGTCTGAACAAACTCCGTTTGAGAAACCCGTGGCGTTCGTTGATTTGGAATAATTTCAGTTACCGCGGTCGGTATTGAAAACTGTAATTAATTTTCGTTGCAATGTTGACCGTGCATGGTCAAGAATACATTCTCACAGGCGACTCAATTCATTCCCGTATTATGTAAGAATTTTCTTTAAGCCGGAAATGGTAATAAGGTGTGAAAAAAAATCAATAACAGTTTTTCTTACCGACCGGGCATGAGTTATCCGCGCTGAAGGATATTGTTTATGAATGATCTTCTGCATATATATATATCATTTTGTTAAATATATATGATATTATATTATATTTATATATTTTTGTAATGCATTATTATCAACAATTATTCTAAGCTACGCCCGATGCTGACGAAAATATTTCACCTGTTTGAGCAGTAATCCGGGACACGCGATGTTTCTTGGAGAACGGTGCGACGGCGTCTCATCTCTTCGTCAGCGAAGACCTTCAGGTCGGCGACACCGTTGGCGTTCTCGGCGTATTCGGGGACCCAGGAGCGAACGGTGACATTGAGCTGAGGCTCCAGGAGCACGATAGTCCAGTGACGATTTCCCCTCATTCGAGGAACTTGACCCTTTCGAGGCCGTTGGACAAGGAGGGCCTCGACGGCCCGTCGAGCGTCTTCGTTAACGTTATCTGTGAGAGAAAACGGACTTTGGATCCGGTGAGTAAATTAATTTGCATGTCGGTTGGGAGAAAGAGAAAAAAATTATTCAATGTGAATTTATTTTCTGCTTCCAGGGTTTCGTAATTCCGGTTAATATACGGGTGACCGACGCCAACGACAATGCGCCACAATTTATCAACGCCCCTTACGTCCTCAATATTTCTGAGGTAAGCATTGCTATCCGCTATGCACGATGACTGAAGGAATAGAATAAAAAAACAACGAAGAGCAACCTTTTAACTCTTGCAATTTTTCCGTTAGGTAACCGTCGTGGGTACCAGAGTCCTACAAGGAGTTAGAGCCGTCGATGCCGACCAGCCTGGTCCTTATTCGACCGTTCAGTACGCCGTCTTGCCGGGACCACATTCGGTAAAAAAAAAATTGCTTGCACATTTTATTCTGTATTGGGTCATAAATGTTTGGCTTTGGTTTTAACGCAGCCTATTTTTATCGATAACGAAAGACTTTCTGTGGAGGTAAATCGACAAAGCTTTCCGTAGAATATAGAATAGGTAATCTCTTAGAGTTATAGCTTTTGATTGCGAGATTGACAAAATACATGGAGTGACCCTCATCTCAATTTTCAGGAGTATTTCGTCTTCGTGAACGCCCTGGAGGGGACGCTTGTCCTCAGAAAACCATTGGATTATGAAATGCTCGCCAATTTTTCCGTAGGCATTCGTGCTCAAGTGAGTTTATGAAAGTACGCAAATGAACTAGCAGCTGGAATATAAAATAACTAAACTCGAACGATTTAGGACCAGGGCAATCCACCGCAGTCATCGGTAACTACGCTTTTTGTAAACGTCGTTGACGCGGATGACCAGAATCCTGCCTTTCTGAACGAACAATACAAAATAGTTGTTCCCGAACAGGCCAAACCAGTGAGTTTTCTTCATTTATTATTCACTATCATTTTTATAGAAATTCATTTCCAAAACTCTTTTATTGCGTTGCAGCTTTCAGTATTGAGAATAGATCCAGGTCCGATCCAGGCTGTGGATCAAGACGTCGGTATTAACGCTCCTGTAAGATATTCCATCCAAGGCGGAATTTTGCCCTTTCTTACGATAAACCCTGAGACTGCAGAGGCCGTCGTAGAACGGCCATTGCTCGATCATGAGCTTGTTACCCCAGCAACTATAGTACTTAAGGTGAGCAGAATTTTATTTGTCTTCGTAGATGTTATTTAGTAATATGATAATCACGAATGTGAATTAATTTTTGTAGGCAACACAACTCGACAATCCTGATAGATACGCACTGGCAACGGTAGTTGTATCCAGAGAAGGTGCTCTGGGAGTTGCGCCCACCGCTGGCGGACGTCTCCCTGTTAAGTTTGTACTAAAAGACTACGAGGCGAACGTGCCCGAAAATACACCACCGGGAAGCGTCATACTCACAGCTGGTGTAAATAAAATCGATCCAGTGAGTACAACAAAAGTCTGATAGGTTAAAATGATTATCGTGCTTCACGTACTATATAATTTTTTCATATTATTAGAATCTACGATTCTGGCTGGTCGGCGCCGTCGAAGATCTGGAAAGATTTTCTATCACGAACTCGGGTGATTTAATATTAAAGGGATTGCTCGATTACGAAAGAAGAATCCAACACAGTTTTTTAGTCCACGTGACAGACGGAAAGCACGTTAGTACTTTCGTCATCTAATTATTATGGCTCTGAAGATATCTGCATCAGGCTAAAAAGTTCTACCCCAGTGAAGATATTTTATTACGGCAATATAAAATGGAAGTGTAGGAAATGTTTCAAATATTATACGTAGGCAATACAACTGATATATGTACGTGTAGCGTTACAGTTATTTATGTAAAAAAAAGAATGTAACCGTTACATAACGTACATGTAACAATGTTAATGCAACCTTCACGATAATCAGACGATATTAATGACGTGTAACGAAATTACATAGCATTTCGAAACTCATATTTGAAACGTTCACATCACATACTTACGACATACGATAATACCGTACTACACAGCATTATATTATATGGAAATGGCAGCTTGCGTGCAATTTACATGTAACAGTCTAGTAATATTACCTGTTATTTTTAGTTGTATTGCTATTACATTATTGCTACATCACTGTGTTTACTGGGGCAAGTGACCAATTTTTTTTCTCTCCAAAGCGGTCCATTAACGGAGACTTCTCAGATCAAATTTGATGTTATGCAAATGTCTTCCGGGTCGTTAATTATTTTACATAAAGGAAAGTTCATAACTTTCTGTTATTCCAGAATGATACAGCCCGAGTGAACGTATCTTTAGAAGACGTGAACGAGTGGGAACCACGGTTTCGGCATCCCAGATACGAATTTCACGCACGCACGTTGAGGGAAGGATCGATCGTCGGTGAGTATATATTTATATATACACACGTATGAAGAATATTATTGATTGAATTTGTTACAAAAACATTTGCAGGCAGACTGGAAGCTGCCGATGGCGACAGAGGTGATAAGGTGGTACTATCGTTAAGAGGACCCGATGCAAGGTAGGCAACCACCATGTCAGCATACAAGTATTGTAATGTATTTAAACAAAAGTTAAAAAAAAAATTTAAACAACCATAAACCGTTCGAAAGGTCTTTCGAGATACGTGATAACGGGGAACTAATTCTGAGGTCGACGGGTCCGTTCAATGGAACTTTGGCGCGACTGGTCGCTATTGCCTCGGACTCTGGAAAACCACCACGGTAACGATGATTGCTCTTTAACATAATCGTATAATAAGATGTTCAACAATTCGTTGAATATTTTCGTCGCGCACGCACATTACTACTACCAAAATCAATTCCCGATCAATGTCATTAATTACTTCTCTTGGTTATTTCAGTACCAGCATGATACCGGTCATCGTCCACTTACCAAATACAGGGTTTGTCCCCATTGCCGCGCGCGCAGCACCGGCATGGCTCGGAAGCAGCGTTCTGCTTGTGGCTATTTTTGGAGCCGTTTTAGGTCTCCTAGGCATTGTTATCCTAGTTCTCATCCTCTACATTTATAAACAGTGAGTGACGATGAGATGATGACAATGATGTATCGAGTACTGGCAGAACTGAATTTCTGAAGTTTCGAGTACTGGTTATTCAGACAGTACTTGATACTTTAATGCGTACTTCAAGTACTGAGTGGATTTTCCCAGCTCTGCCTTATGCCTTATTCGCTCGTGTCGCTCTTTTAATTATAGCAAGAGACCGAAGAGCGGAGGCTCTGTGAGTTCGGTTGGAACTGGTTACCGGGAAAAGTCTCCCGTTCCCTCAGCGTTGAGTCCCACGCCGCAAGTCCTGGGAGCGAATAGTCTCGAGGACACCCTTGATGGACCAAGGGAACGTCGACTCGGTTCAAACGATATAGACAATCCTGTGTTTGGGGAAGACAACGAAGGCCCGTACAGTGCCACTATTAAAAGTAAGCCTACTCGACCTTACTCCTTAGTAAGTTACACCGACCTGAACCGTGCCGAAACAGGGTTAACGGGGTTACGGGAGTACCCAGAGTGGGAATTTTTTATTGCAAAGTTAACCCTTTATAAGGCACACCAACATATAAAGGGTGTGGGTAACTTTCCAATTTTCGAATTATATAAACGATAAAGCATCATCAAATTGATGGAACAAATAATTTTTATATTATTTTTCGTGTTTTAGGTGTGGCGTCAGCGAGAAAAATGCCACTGTACAACAGGCACAAAGTAGGTCCCATACCGAACCCCCCGTCGTTATCCGCGACCTCGAATATCCCAAATATAGGAGGACTAGTGCAGAATATGAACGATCTCAGTGCTAGAACGAACATTGACGCAGGATCGCAAAATTCGTCAAACTATTCCGGCGACCCACCCGATTCGTTGGCACCGACCTGGCCAGCCGGCTCGCCGTCAAGAAGAGTGAAAAAACTATCCTGGGACGACGACGACAGGGTAATTACGCTGCTAACCGCATCGCGTTAAAGAACTTATTAATGAGAACACCAGGATTATTTTTATATCTTCAAAGGTCAAAGAATGCAAGGTTGCCGCGGTGAAATTGGGCGGTTCGTGTGATATCGATTGCACGTTTACCGACATCATAATTCGCGTCAACCTAAATTCAAAGCTTCTTAACTCTTTGCGTCACTGTGGGACGAAGAATGTAACACCTCCCGTTACTCGGTTCTCAATTTGTAAAACTAAATTGCATGACACGAAATACCGAGGTTTCGTTTTTACAGTATCGAATAGTATTGCTCATAATGTTAACGGATCTTGACATTGATATTTTCACGCACAATTATTTTTTCAATTATTTTTTGTTGGGTAACAATAGCCTGTAATTCATAATTACGAGTGATCCACATGGCACGAAAATATTTTTTGCATGATCCGATTATAATTTACGAATATTAAAAATATTTGTAAGTTATTTTAAAAACATTAAAAAAATATTTTCTGTCAGTTTACAAACCTTAAATTGAACATTTTTTGGAAAAACGTTTACTAGGAATATTCGAAGAGATTATTTTCATATATTTTAGAAAAACTTCATGAAAGTCGACTTATCGAAAATCTAAAATCATTTTGAAATATTTCGTGCTGTATATATAGAAAGCTAGTGAAGAGGTCGTTGAGCAGCTTAACTGACGATGAACATTATCTTTCAGACGGACGACAGCGTCGACGTCGGAGCGGAGCCACGCCCGGGCGTCAGCCACACGGCAAACGAAAAACTCAACCTGACGGTTTACTTCTGATCTACCGAGTACGTGTAATTAATAGCAACGAAGGAGAATTAATTTTTTTTTAATGTAATTAGAAGTAGCTTACAGAATAAACGAAAAGAATATTCAAGGACAGATAAAGAATTTACAAAACTGCGGGAGAGTTTTGATTTGTCGAAAAACGGGTTAGTGGGCCAGCACGCTCTGGCGCGTTATCCACTCTCGTCTGTCCGAGTGTTTGCTGAGTACGGGATTAACGACTCGAACCGCAGAATGTTGTCATTTACACGAGCTAATTGCAGCGTCAAATTTTTGCCGCGTTTCTCTTTTCCCTCGTGGAAAACTCAAAGTGCAAGAATCGCGCGAGCGAAGACAGTACTTTTTATCTAGAGATTTCTTTTTCGCCTCTAACGTACACGAAGCCCTGCGCTGTTATTTCGAACAGCAGGATGTTGCGAACTGATGCCGATTACAAGTGAATGTGAATAAGGTCAGTGGGTTAACCGTGAGAAGAACACGTTCGGCGTTCTCGCCCGAGAATCGATCACCTGTCACGAACTTCGAAACGGCTATTGGGAAGGCATTTTTTCTTTAATAACCTGCAAAAAGCATATAAAACTCGTGTCCCTGCAGTACATTTGTACGCGCATGCGCACATTTCGCTTTTTCCCCTACATATTCTAAATAATGGTTGAAAAACCAGCTCAGCGTTCAGTAGGTTCAGTACAATTATTTATATAGATAACTTTCGTATGTGTATCAACAGCCGTAGTAATACTATATACCAAAAGCGATGTATTTCATTGTGGTAAATCGACACTTGCCGAGTGTTTCGTACTCGCCGAAAGTACAGTAACAACTGATTTATTCGGGATGAAGTAGGGTTAGGATTGATTCGGATAAGCGGAAACTCGAATACGGAAAACATATAGAGTTTAATTCAATTTAGAGATCTTTTTTATCGACTGTTAAACCAGAGAAGAGTCTTTTCCGTCTCTGAAGTCTCATTTTTCGACCGTGAATGAGATACGTCACCTTTTTGAATGTCTTATTTTTCTAACCGAAACTAATGTAATCGCAGAAATATGTCGTTTTCGGTTTGAAAATCTAATTTCTTAGACCGCAAGTGACGTCATTCCGGAAATACATCACATTCTGCTTGAAAATCTTACTCTTCGACTGGGAGTGCACGAATGGGTTTCGGACGACGCTGAATCTTGGATAATTGATGGTGGAATTGAATGAGATACTAGCATGGTTATTCGTTGTCTGCGAAACAGATAAGGACTAGAAAAATTTTATATCCGTGTACACGCATTATGTGACAAAGGACAAGGCTCATTCAAGTCAGTCATATTAACGAGCGATGCTGTAATGTTTGATCGGCGACGGTAATACCCAGGCTGAATCGGCTGGCGTGTCTAGAAAAGAAAGTGAGACGCGGTTCGAAGTGGGGGAGAAAGTGACCGATGGAGAACTCTCGGGAGCAACGCAGGTTCATCCTTGACTCCGCTTCTTAGTTTCAAAGCGGTCAACGGGTATACGTGTCAGCGTCTGATCCAACGGAGATCTTTGCAATTAAGAAAACGCAAATTCAGTGTCGACAACGGGTGAGTTACATTTCCTGTTTCAAAAAAAAATCATCTAACATCTATAAATACTTTTCTTGCCATACTGTATCGCCCCTAGGGAAAATTAATGTTTCGCTTGCTATTGGTTCAATTGACACTTGTAGTGCTCACGGTTATTTGTTGCGCATGCGCGAATATTAATGCGTCGAGATCTGCGTCACGTATAATTTCCGGGAGAAAGTTGCTCCACAGATGAAGATGTCTATGTGGTATGCTTTGACGCCGGTGTTAGGACGGTGCCCGGTCGTGTCTCCCGACACAATAGAGTTTTTGGTAATCTTTTTTTCGACGATTCCCCCACAGCAGCTTTCAGTTTCCAACATCTCGCATCTGTTTAATTTCCACAGCGAATTAAATCCATTGTCTTACTCTGCAAAGTTCGATCGATTCACGGATTTTTTTCTTCTGTTTCCTCCAAACGACTCTGTACACCGGCAGAGTAAAAATGAAGATGAGCGGAAGCATTGGATTTCTGACGATATTCCTTGCGGTCAGTTGCCGGAGTATCGGTAAGTTAGAAAATTTAGTCTGTATGATTTAGTGGAGAGCGAAGAACCGAAAGTTTTTTCAATGAGAATTTCTTTAGTTTCGGCTGCCGATACTAAGGGGAACGTTACGGTGCAGTATCAACAATTGAGTCATCCACGACCAGGACCTTGGAGCGAGATTCTCGAGGATTGGGTCGTCTCGAGCGACGAGCACGTTGGCAATCGTCAGGCCAAGGTCATGAAATTCGGAGACAAAGGTCTTATGGTCTCCTACAAAATAGCGGGGCAACAAAGTAAACGCGAAATTTCGGAAACGGACATTTATTTTCTTAGTAAGTAAACAAAAATACGGTGACCACCAGTGAACGGACAGTTAAGCAGAAGAAAAAGCCAGTGTATAGATGTTTCTCATGCGCATGCTCCTATGGAAAATGTCCCTATACTGGTGCTATTCATTCATTGGCTGGTATATCCTAATTAATTTTAAAAAAAGTAGCAAAGAACATTAGCAAAGCGAGAATTGTGTGACAAGTTGAACGATTCAAGGTGCAATCGAGAAACTCGTCTACCGGATTGACGTTCTGGAAAAGCGCCTTCGAAGAGCCGAAGAACTTTTATACTACGTTATATCCGGAAATAACAACAATGTGAAGGGTAATTTACCGGATATTTCTATCGAACTGTTAAATGACGAGATTATCGACGTGCCTAAAAATTTCAGATGCATGTCCATCGAACTATACGAGAGTCGGGAGGAACTGTTATCACTTCAGTGTTCGAGAATTCGATTGGAAGTCCTCGGCGAGTTTTTGTCGCGGAATGGGCGGAAATCTCATTGAGTTGGAAACGGTCGAGGAGAATCAGGATTTGGTAACTTATCTGCAAGTCACGAAGAGCATAAAGGGTAAAACGTTTTGGACCGGTGGTTTGAATCCGGGATTGTTGTGGATTTGGGCCGCAAGTGCCAGACCCGTCCACCAGGATACCAAGCAGACTGTCTACGGGGATGGAAGGTTAGCCTGGCTCACGGTCCGTTACACTAGACAACCGCGCAAATTGCATACGCGGGCTGTCAGCCACTTAGTTCTTTATGAGTCCCACCTACATATATGGTCGCACCACTATCCCTACTCTTAGGTGATACGACAGCAATGCGTCGCCCCCCACTCTACAGGGTTTCGGGCGTTAGGCTTGTAAATGCTAGGCATGACCGAATAGGTTGGATTCCTCACTACCAGCCTCAGTAACGCCCCCTTCCCGCACAAACCTATTCGGGACAATTACCATGGCTGAAACATAAGCAGGAAACCCAACCGCGACGAGTAATTCGTCTTTCTGCCATGCGAATAAATTAGCAGAAAGCCCGATTCAACTTACCCGTTCTCCCTTTTTCCTGAGAAAACCTATGTGGATGCAATTTACGCGGTTATGTAGTGTAGTTCTATTTGCCCAAGTGGTCACAAACGACAGTTGTTTGTGTGTCTCATTTTAGGTGTCTGAAGTTGGACTATAACCCGGCATCGAGAATATACTCTTACAAAGGCGAGGACTGTGGCTCCAGGCAACGTTACATCTGCGAGCTGAGCAAGGACGACGAATCAGCTAACAAAATCGAACGGACTGCCCGAAAACTCCTGCACATAGAGAAAACTGATTGAGGGAATCGAAAAGTTCCAGCATAATTTATTAGCATTCAACTATTTATTGTTGTACATACATGAAAATTAAATACTAAAGTACTAAAAAAAAAGTACATCGCCAGTGAATTGAAAAAAAAAAACAGAGCTGAAGCAGGTACATCGGCCTCGTGTGAGTAACGGATAACATAAATAATGGAATAGTGCCGATCGATTCTGGAAGCCGTTACAAAGATCGTCGACGCAGGGACAAAACAAAAAATAATTTCGTGTATCGTAACGCGGTTCGGCGAAACAGATTAACATTATTTGTGGACTGCGTACCGCTTATTCCTTACTATGCAGTTCGGACGATGCAAATTTTACAATTTTTCTAACTATCGTCGGCGTACTCATCGCCCGACCATTTATTATCTAACGCGCGCGCCGCCTGTTGGGCCATTACGAGACTACGCTTGTCTCCTCGGGCGAGAGCGAGAACGTCGCTGGCGTCCGTGATCAAGCCACCATTATCCGATATCATTTCACGAGCTTCGGCGATATCGCTCGGATCGACGCCCCGACAGAGATCCTGTATAACCGCCAAACGGAATCCCAAACGAAGACCATCGAGACACGTGGCCTTGACGCAAACGTCAAAGGCGAGACCGCAAACGTAAACGTCCGTTATTCCATTGTCGTTCAAAATACCCAGCAGCTCCGTCGCATGCTCCGATTTATTGTCAAAGAACACCGAGTATCCATCCATGTCAGAATTTTGACCTTTGCGCACCTTCCAATGAGTACAAAAATATATTTTTTAAAAAACATATCGTAATTAAAATTTTCTACAAAATAATTTAATTATCCTGTAAAATTATAAATATATATGTTGTTACGATCGGGCAATTAATGAAGCATCGATTTGCATAAAAATTGCATAGGAGGAACTTTAATTGGCCAATAAAATTATCTAGCGACAGATGAGTATGTTCTGCCATCGAAGTGATGACTGCAGTCTCGATCAGACTTTCAAAGAGACGTTTGTCAATTCATGTTTGAGATATTGAGCGTGCTTATCAATTAATAATGTTCGCCCAAATACAAATTTATATGCTCGGTCGTATAATGTATTTAATACTGAAAACCGCGCCTTATAAAAACGAAAAAATAAAGCGATGTGTACCTGATAGGAATTTGGGACTATCGTTAAATCCTTGTGCAGTTGGGCACCCCACGAGTCGATGACGCAATGCCGTGGCCACAGTCGTTGCTCCATGTCAGGCTGCAGAAATCGTACAGTGTCGAAGGCCTTCGCGTCTTCCTTCGAAATCTGTTTAGAAAAACGAGTCTCGCCGGTTCAGTTTGCGATGCTGTCTTCTGCTACATTCGTACTACACATGTTATACGATAAATATTTCATAATTTTTACGTTTTCCTTCGAACCTACGGACGTGATTTCGTTGAACAAGAATCTACCCGGGTCCGTCGGTAAGTCTTACGTTTGAGTCTGGATGGACCTGCCGCAGATGCAAACTTTCGTAGAATCCGATGTGATTCTCCGGATGCCAATCGAGAGAATAAATAATTTTTTTCCAACAATCCTCCTTGACGAGACTATTTATCGGCTCGACGACGTCCACGCCATCTTCGCCGTGACCGCAATTTCGAAGAGCCAGCGTGCCGTCGATAAAATCGTTCTGTACGTCGACAACGATCAAGGCGCTGGCCGGATTCACAGCTACGGATATCCACTCCTCGTGACATCTGCGATATTAATATTCGGGTCAGTAATTGCGGTCTTGCGACACACGTACGTTAACGACACGAAAACCCTTTCGTATTTGGCGCGTCAACTTGCACAGCCAACGAGAATCCTTGCTCTGACCTCTGCCATTCCTCGCCGTCGAGCAGCCCGTCACCGTTGCGGTCTAGAATATCGAATATATCACGAACTCGATCATCCGCACCGTTCACTTCCTCAGCACCGAACAGTTCGTCGCAGAGCCTCTTGAATTCTTCGAAATCCAATCCACCGTCCTTATCCGCGTCGAACTTGGTCAAAATTTCTTCGGCCGATTGCCAATTGCCCTTCTCAGCGTTCATCGTGTAAGGTCCCTGTCTGCCTAAAAATTCGATTATGTTTATTATAAAAACGATGTTAAATATATTATAACGAAAAATAACGATATCAAGATAAAAAGCGCGGTAATCGCGGTTTACAGTAAACGCGTCACGCGTCTCATTGTAAATCAATACTTAGTAAGCGTGAGTTGCGAACGAACGGGTTCGCTGCGGAAAACCTCTGACGCGCAGGTGACCAGTCAACTACGCGTACGGCCGTTTATTTGTTATTCGCGTCTAAGCCGCAAGACGGTACTGGCTCCCGGCAGAACACTAAACTTCAGCGGAGATTTATCGAATGGCTTTTTGCACCAATCCAAACTGTTGACGATGACAAGAAGGCGATTTATCGATGAAACGTTGCTTGGATACCATAGCTGCACGTCGCGGTATTTCCCCTACTCATTCGTCCTACCAGTCAATTTTCCAAGGAAACGTATCGTGCGGAAATATCTATCAAGCCGCGCCTTACAGCTTTACATCCGCCTGCTAATGCGTCGAATGTTCAGAGTTGGTTCAGACGCTACAGATATACAGTAGCGAAACTCTCGGGATGTACGGTATTCAGCGGTAGGTAGAAAAAGGATTCGGACAACTTTTTTTCGTTTTTATCGAATTGTACACTTCATGAGTATTTACAAACTCATATTGCTAAAGTTGCAAATTTTTATTCTACATGAAAAAAATTGTACTGATTCGGCAGTAAGTAATATGAATATTACGACTTTTGTCTGTTCAATGCAACACGCGGCAGTGTCAGACTCGAATCTACTTTTATTAGACCACAGTGAAACGATCTATTCAGTTAAATAATAGGCCAATTCATAATACATATTATGATTGTATAAAGAAGTTTCTGAGTATTATTTTTACGAAAAATGATACAAAATGCCGCAGAAATACGTCAACAATGTCCTTACGATTGACAGTGACTATCTGCTGATTGCAATGTTCTTTATTAACGTTATCGATGGTGATGCCTCGTCTCCTTATGGAGACCTGTGCTACTTTCTTATGTACGACATTATTGACTTCACGTACGCTGCAAACTAATCACTTTCACTCGTAATTTCTAAGCTCCTGTTCGGTTAGTCGTATACAAGGACACAATGATTGACATATATAATAAGACAGGTCGTTTAACTCATACATTCAGCGTTTTATAAACGCTGCATCAGTAAAATATTCAAAAACCTGCTTGACTAAGCAAACGAATTTTGCAGTTGTATTCCGTGTTATTCAAAAACATGAACCAACGAGTTAAAAATAAGAAGTCAAATACAACATACACTATTTGAGAGAGTGCAAAGCTAATATCGACTTTATGGTTTTTGTGATGTACCAATATTATTATTAATATCCGCGTCTCGCGACGATATTGTACAAAACGCTACAATAGCTTAACTTAACTTGTCATAATTTCAGGTCGGTCGAAACTTGGCTAAAGGCATTCCTTTGGTCGTTTATTCCCTCAGCAATCTTGTTCAAAAATGGATCTCTTATCTTTCCGTTTGTTGCCACGAAGAACTCCTCAAGTTTACCCGGTGTCTTATCCCGCTTTTCATATTCAAACGCTTGCATGATGAGATCCAACCTATCCAGGTCTTTGACATATCTGGCTTCCGCTGATTCTTGAGATTCGTATTCCTAAAATCAATAATGTTTATTCATTTATTTATATTCATGGATTAGACCCTTTTTACTATTCATAGTATGTGAGCGTGATTACGCAAATGACAATCATTTTTGTCAAATTTTGCTAAAAATAGTGATTATCATTATTGAACCATTTTAACAGACCAAAGAACTTCTATAATATTGTCTTACGAGACAATATTTTAACATTTAACTCAACAGGAAACAGCTAACCCTGAAGATATCCTGCATCTCTGCACCCTTGTCTCCCAACAGTTGACAAATTTCTCCCATAGCTTCGTCCTCTCGTCTGTGCTTTTCGTCTACTGGTACACCACAGTGTGGGGTAATATCTCCAACGATGCATTCCGCAAGATCGTGCACAAGGGCCATCTGCATTATCCTGGA
This sequence comes from Listrodromus nycthemerus, assembly GCA_963978505.1. Taxonomy (NCBI): domain Eukaryota; kingdom Metazoa; phylum Arthropoda; class Insecta; order Hymenoptera; family Ichneumonidae; genus Listrodromus; species Listrodromus nycthemerus. The sequence continues at coordinate 17,696,735 of OZ021681.1, forward strand.
TGCGTGAAGAATTGTTTCGATTATATATATATAATACATACATTATATATTTTTTTATTGTCAACGCTTACGACACGGATGGTAGGTGTTAAATTGAGACATACTTTATCTTATCTAATTTCTCATTGCTGTCTATGCAAAAAGACAGCATGGCCATTCGATACATGTGTCCAGCTATCGGTTCCGGATCCTTAATGTCCCTCAATACCCAACCCGTTCGCTTCATATGCTGAAATCAAAAGGAAGACTCCTTCTCATAAAGAATGTCAAATCAAATTGTAACTCAATGTACTGATTTGGAATTTTTAATGAAGAAACCGATAAATTTAATTAAATTCACAATAATGATATAAAATGAATATATGTTCACAGTGACCTTAACGTAAATCATTGAAACTAAAGTACTTTTGATGCAAAATAAATGAGAATGATTAAAAGCGAAGGATATCCGAAGATTCTAATACAACTTTATATTTATTTTGTAACAAAATTATACATGAAATTTAATATCCATGGATAATATACACGCACAATAACTTCCACTACCGGTTCATTACATTTTATACGTTTTTTTTTCCTCAGCTGACTTTTTTGTTTTCTCTTTACTCCTTTCCAATTGCATTCGTGTGACAGATGGAAAGGTGAGATATTTATCAATATTGGAGCTCTCATAAGTTTCATGAGCTTTCTCAACACTAGGTTAGTATAATGTTTCAATACTTTTGTTCCTAATAATTGTCGTTTTTCACTACACAGTCCCTGTTATCTAGTTCAGCTTTATTGCAATACCCTTCGAAATGAATATATTAAATCTATATAAACGAGGTCAATTTTGTAGATACGGAGTTATTAATAGACAATCAAACGTTCTCCTCGATATGTCATACCTTTAGACGACCGACCAATTCCATGAATTCCTGAAACTTTGTCACGTCCATTGTTCAAAGATCTTGTCTCGTGATTGATAATATTCCGCGGAGCATCTAAGTGTAAATTGGAGAAGAGCAAATGTCCGTCGTAAAATTATACGATCCGACGAAACTCGGGTGAGAGGCCAAACTAACGTGCCCGATAGAACTGTACGAAACAGAAAGCGACCGAGTTTAATAGACAAAACATGACGCACGACGCGCACGACTGAAAGCAAATACGCGTGGTACAGTCCGGAACGAAAAGTTCGTGAGCCAAAAAGAGTGGGTTGTCAAGCTAATGACGGAGAGTATACGAGATTGTCACTCTTGAATAAAGTCGATTTAAAATTCCCGGGCTCTGTCCAGCTGTACGTCGGCGCGGCTGGCCGTTACTGGACGGGGAGATATTCAGGGACCTCGACCGCGTTCGAAGGGACATCGTCCTTTCAAGCTGTCCGTAAATTTTTGCTCCAAAGCCCCTTTGGTTTTCGATAACTCGGTCGTCCGCCAATCTGCGAATCCCGACGGTGAGCGTCTGCGAGCTGTCAGAACGATCCGATCCCGTGCAATAATAAAAGAAATGTCTATCAGTCAACTGCTTAGCACGTCACGCACGTCAGTCTGCCGTATGCACGTGCGTACGTATTAACTGTTCGCTTATATTCTGCGAGACTCGTCATTCTTTGCTGCGAAGAATGTCCCAATGCAACGCGATCAACGGCGAAGCGATGGTAAGCATCGTACACCGATAACAAATAATAATCGTCAACAGGAGAATCATTACGACAGTTGGAGGGGGAAGAGACTTCGTATATCGATTTCTCAAACGTCATGTGTGTGACGTACGTTCGAATTTTTGTAGGCACAAACAGAACCGGACAATCTCGTCAGCGTATCGCCGGATATATACAAGCCCTGCGAGAATGACGAATTCTACAATTCAGACGAAAGCGAAAGACCGTCAGGGGAACGTTGGGCCCCTGTCGGGGCGAACGACGGCGACAATGATTTCAACGACGAATACAAATGCTCGAACAGCATGGAAAAGTAAGATACGGTCTGTCTTCGTTTGAATGCTCGTAGATGCAATTAACACAAAAGTAAAAAATTGACGGGTTTTTGGTGACTAACACAGCACGATAACACAATGGCTAACATAACTTTGCAGTCTCTCGTATGACGTGGACCGACTCAGGTTGTTGGAGGAGGAACAGGAAATGCTTAATTCGTCGCTAATAGCACTAACAACCCACTTTGCTCAGGTACTCAGGGAACATTAATTTAATTACTTCAGCTATTAACGTTCATATTTTGATTAATTTATTGAAACTATCACAGGTTCAGTTTCGGCTTCGGCAGATCGTAGACGCACCCACCAGCGAGAAAGAAAGCTTACTCAAGGAACTTGAAGAATTTGCCTTCAGGGGGATTCCCGATGTTCCGACTAATCTGCCTCACAACAGTAGATCTATCACACCATTGTCGCAAGCTTCTCACCAGGCAAATGTAAGATAATTTCTGTATTTTTTCTATTTTTTTCTAACTTATTAGACCAAAAAAAAATAGACGTAATAGACAATACACAAGGCATTGAATAGTTTAACACATAAATATATTGAAGCAAAGAATTTTTTCATTTGTAGAATATTGGAGTCCTGACCGATGTGGAAGTCGAATCGAAAATGGCATTGCAGAGGTCGAAGCAAAGGGAATTAATCGGCCAGCTTAAGCATCAACTGCAGGATCTGGAAGCGTATGCATACGAAACTGGAGGACAGGACTTGCCACAAAGTGTAGTATTAGAAAGGCAAAATATAGTAATTAGTGAGTATCCATATATCGTCTGGATCATTGAAAATCCCTATTTGGGCAAATATTTTTTTACCTTTTGTACCGACGATATTCATTCCAGATCATCTTAAGGAAAAACTGAATTTCAATGTCGAAGATATGTGCAAGTTGCCCGTGGATGACTTGCGGTGGCAAGTCGATCATGCTATAAATCAGGTATTTGCGTTAATAGCGCGCCGAAAAAATATACGAAAATTCGTATTTTTATTTATCTTCCAGATCGTTAGTCCGTTAAAGATGAAGGAACAGTTGGTTACCCAATTAAAGACGCAGATCGCTGATTTGGAAAGATTTATAAACTACCTTCAAGGAGAAGTCAGTCCGGAAACACTGGCATGCAGTTGCGCATGTCCGGTGCACACTGGCGACGTCGCGACTGCGTCGGGAGGTTCAAGAAAAAATGCCTCGCCGAGACCGAAATCGGAGGAGGAGAACAGGACGAGAACCCTGAATACCGTGAGAAAGGTCGTTGCTCTGCTGCACATGTTCTTGATTTCGCAACTCGGTTGCGGCAGCAGTCGCGTACGACGTACATTCGAAAAAAATTCCGTGTACAATTGGCGAGACCTACGTACGCGGCTTGACATAGCCGTCGAACATGTTTTAGAAACGATCGCGGAGATCGATCGCCGAGACGACGACGACGACAACGAAAACGACAGTGTTTACACTTCGGACTCGGATTCGTGGAAAGTATCGTCGAATTCCGCGGTTACCCTTGCCGTTCGCAATCATCTCGCTGTGTGTATTCGTGATCTGATGCACCACGGTCTTGTTTCCGACGTACGAACGACGAGTGTCGTACCGTTCGTCGGCTGCTTTCCACAGAAAAGTCCCTCGTCCTCGAACTCCATTCACGTCTGGCAATTGATTATGAAATACTACGAAATAAAAAATGGACACCGATACAATTCTAGTCCAGCACAAAAGTTATCGCAGAGCTTCAATCTCGACCTTGTCAACGGAAGAGGCACTTCGGCGAAACAGGTAAGCATCGATCGATTAGTCATCTGTGTTGCAAACAACGTAACGGTTTTTTCTTTTTTTCGAAGACGTTATTGACGACTATCGGCAACATCGTCGCCTCCCATACACTGTACAAACGGAGTTACGATTCTCACTTAAAGGCATTTATTTGCGCGGCTCTCAAGTAAGTACGAGCCTATTTGTTTATTTTTTATTTTTAGAGAAAGATCGTCCGATATTAATCAACTTGAATTGCAATCGAATAATTCAATGCACAGTACGAAGAAACTAGTCGTCTGGTTGAGACTAATTCTACAGTGCCAGTATTTGTTGGAGAATTACTATACATCCTGGAGTTACGTCGTTAAAACTGGTAATTTGTAACATTCGGTTTCTCAACGTAATAACAATTAAATCACTGACATTGTTGTATTTCTAACAGGATTTCAAGACGCCTTTCATACGCTCGATCGATTGACGAACAATAACTTTGATTTACCAGTCGATCTGGCCGTTCGACAATTCCAAAATATAAAGGACGCGTTTTGATGGCGAACGATAAATTCAACTAAACGTGCTACTTATCGAAAAACACGTTTAAAAAAAGGAAAACAACTGACGCGGCATTACTTTAACGCAGTAAAAATGTCCGAACAGATAATATATTTATGTAGAGTATAAAAACTGTTAACCATAGTGTAAATGAAGATCTCCATACTATAGGACGTCTAAAATTTGTTCAGTTTTGTCCAAGCTGAGGTTTACTTATTTTCACCCTCCAGCATACCTTGAAAACAAGATTAACTTAATTTCACATGCAAAAAGGAGGAAAGAATCCAATAATATAAGTAATTGCACCGACATGCAGTGAAACATTGTACATTCTATAAACATACGGCAATGCGTAATTTTTATGTTTGTTTTCCTGAAAATAAATAAATCATTGATATTCAGGAACTGTAGCTCAATCAATACCAACTGTCGAGACTACGATGCAAGCCACGAATACTCGATTAACATTGTAGGACAATAATTCGAAGTTTGTTGCCAATTTACTAAAGAAACTGGAAAAATTTGGCTAAAATTAATGAATGTGGATTCGAAGCTTTTTTTACATGAATTTTTTTTCTGAAATTCCCATCACATGTCAGTTGCAATGTTACAGTAAAAATTCTTTAACATTCTAGGAAAAGGGTTTGTAATTTTAATATCTGGTATTTGAACTTTATAAGCAGTCTATTAGTGCTTAATGAAGGCAAGTAACGTAAGTACATTTCACGCCCTAGTATATTGAATTGAAGATTTATTTTTACAGTGCACACTTGGACGCAACCGCAACACAGCGCGTTTTCTCCCGTTTCGGTGCGGTTTTGGGTGGCGTTACTTACAAAGGTTTAACGACGTTATGCGAAGATATCACAACAAGATGAAATAATTTTTTTTTGTTACACACATATACTATAAAAATATTTTTTTTCCTTTTTATTTGATAACAAAACTGTGAGACGATAAGCTAGTCTATGAAATTCAAGGGGCGACGGACATTGAAATTATAACATTCAAAATTGTACAATTAAAAATTAATTTATTCACGTTTCGTTATTCGCGAGTCTTCGAAGCTGCAGCCAAAATATAAAAAGATTCTCGTCCCTAATGTCGCCGTACCACGTGCCCATAATTTCAGCGTCGCGGAAAGCTAACAGCGAATTGCCGTCTATGTGTTCCTCAATGAATTTTAAATGTTTCTGTATTTCTTTGTTTTTTTTATTCATTTCTTTGCTGGGAGCGTTGTTCACCGTAACAGGCTGGCTGACTTCTTGCTTGATGATACTCTTAGTATCGTTAACGGCGTCCGCGGAAAACGGATGCAAACCGCTCAATCTGAATCCGTTCGGAATCAGTTGACCGACGTTCAGAGTGGTTAACGCTTGAACGAGAACCGTCGCGAAGTTCTCCTTTCGCAGGCGTTTGCCGCCATTGTCGATGCGCCATTGTTGCGTCGCCCTCTTCCATGCCTCTTTTAGAGGCTGAAAGAACGCGACATCCAACGGTTGCATTATGTGAGACGCGTTCGGATACAGGGCTATTATCTCTATACCCTTCATTGAACAAAAATCGTCGAGGGCCATCGTCAAGTATGACGAGTGTCCGTCGACGTAAACAACGATCGGTCTCTGAATTTCATTGGCGGTTAACCAAGGTTCGAAAATATTGACGATGTAGTCGTAAAAAGATTCGCCGGTCATCCAGCCGTTGTCAGACTTCCCAATACCCCACGACTCGTGTATACTTTGAGAAACACTGTAGGGTATTCTTTCGTAGCACAGCATTACCATCGGAGGAGCGAGAATGCCGCTGGCACTCGCCATGAACAAATTCGTCAGGCATTCGTTCTCGTCATAGGGAATAAAATTATGTACAGCCTTGTCCCCCTTCTTAATAAGAACATTGTCATTTTTTGGACTCAAAAAGAACGCTATCTCGTCGCAGTTGAACATGCGCGACGTGTCGATGTCGGTCAATTGTTTCTCTGTCAAATACTGTTGAACCTTGTCGTACCATTCGCGGAGAGAATTTTCTTTTATCGATGACTTGGCTGACGGTACACTTCGCGAGAATCGTTCCGAGATTTCCGGATGACGACGCAAGAAACCCTCGTACCAGTGCCGACCGGGACGTCCGTCCTTGAAGGGCGTAACTTTTTTGCACTGCTTGATCAGCAACTCTACACTGTTGATCAGTTGCGTTTTTGTTATCGGAAATCCCCGATCGCTCACGTGAATCATCCATCGGACGAGATTGTTCTCTTCGTCCTGCGACAATACCGGCGGAGGACCCATGTTTTTTCCGATCGGTATTATACCTTTGTGCTTGTAGAGCAGTGTTGTTTTTGGTATACCAAATGTCTTGCTGACGCTTCTTATCGTACGACCGCTGCTGACGGCAGCAAGAGCATTCTTCAGTGCCTCCTCTGTGTACTTTTTCCTCTTTAATTTCTCCATCGTTTTTCGTTTTTGTGTTCTGCAAAATTCCGTCTATATTTTGTGTACGGTACTATTTACGGATTACGATATACTAACCTCGAAATAGCCGCGTATGGACGATTCGGACGCACGGCTCGTCCGAGACTTGACGTCAATCAATATTCGCGAGCAGTTGCCGCTCATGAGACGCAAATCACAAAACAATAAACAATTATCGCTACTATGGTAGTTCGTTATAGATTTTACACCCCGTCAGTGACGGCCCCATCTTAATTAAGCCCGAACTGTGTGTCGGGCGTGTGACAGGTTCCCCTTTAAGCGATGTGACTCGGTCAAATAACCGGTCACTTTAGATTTCTTATGTTACCGATAGCTTTGCGGAGGTTAACAATCAAGGTTACTGAACGAAGCGCATCGATCGGTGGCAAAGTTTAATGCTTATGTACAAAAATAACTTGATTAAATAAATTGAACCACGAATGGGTACACTTTTGAAATACATGCAAGGACCTTTTGGACATCATCTGAGTTTTTCTTGATTTCAACTGTTTTCAATGTCCATGGGAAAGTAAACTTTTTCCCAGTTCTTGGTTCTTTTTGTGCCAGCTGATTCGTGTTTGTAACTTTGGATTTCCCCAAAGTTGCAGAATGTCAAAGAAAACGTACAGTTTGTTGAGACGTCTATAGGTTATATCAGCTTGAAATGCACCTGAAGTTTCAATGGACATTCGGTGGAAGAATATTTTTATTCGAACTTTCTTTTTGCTATTTGATGCTTGCCTCTCACGACGTCGCAATTCACGGTGTACAGTCTGCTTCTTGAATCCCTGTCAGATACATTTTTGCTCGTTTGGTACGAGACTGACTTCGGAACATCGCGTACACCGTACACGCAAGATTGACCCCAATTTCTTTGCGAGATTCGCTCTCAGTATTATGGACAGATTGAGTCTCCTGGCAGGAATTCTATCTTAGATTCTTGGCCAGCAATTCGAGATCTACTATACGACTTTGTCTTCATTCGCACGTTTTCTTTTTTTTGCCTCCTCCTTCAGAGCTAACTTGTGCTTGTAGGTTGATTCCTCTATGATTTTACCCGTGCAACGGAATTTTATCCTAGAACTTTTAATCGTGTTTGGGATGTCATTAGTTGCCTCGGTACTTGTCTCGATAAAAGACTGATGTTCTTTTCGACAATCGCATCCATTCTGGATTGTTGTTCGCACAGTTCCATTCGGTCTATCACAACAAATTAAATGCAAACGAAATACAGGAAATCTGCCAACACATCAGGCTAGCCACTTTTATAAGCAAATTGTTGTGCGTCTCTGATTGGACAACGGCTTGGTTGCCAACGAATCTCTATAGAGGGATCCACAGGAGAAACTTACAGGAAATTTATTTGTATGGCTCTGTCGAGCTGCACATTGTAGTCATTACCAGTATAAAAATCTTTGTTTTCGAGCGCAAGTCATGTCACACGGCGAAACGTTACTTCTAGTTTGAAAATCTCAGTCTGACCAGACGTGACGTTTGCGGGAAAATGTCACTACCAGTTTGAGAGACTCAGTTTTCATTCGTCTCTAAGGTAGTTAGCGACAGAAACGGATGATTTAATGGATCATGACACGCCAACTTCATACGTGTCGACTAATTTGCATGAAACTTTTCAGGTACAAGGTAACTTTTTTTTATGAGACTACTTGAATTATTAATTTCATCTAAGTGTGCGAAACCTCTGGGAGTGTGTTTGATCGTTCGTTGCCGGTGGATTGTCAAAGTTCGACGCTCTACTAAATCTGATAGAACCTCCCGGATGATACAATCGAGATGTTTGTCTGGCGAGCGCTGAGGAGGCTCGCCGTGCCTCTCGAAGCTGCCACAAATTCTCGTTGTCACGATCATCCAACACGTTGTCAAGAGTAATCGGGCGCGTCGCGTTGCTAACAGCCCGCGATCCATATGGAAGACTGAAGGTGCTCGAGTCTCGGTATTCTCTCCAGTTGGAAACTTTCAAAGATTTTTCATCCAATGGAAATCTTAAAGCAGATAGAATAACACAAAGTTTCGACGTTAACGATTCAATGCAGTTACGCCGTCCTTACGTTTGGCCGTCCCTCCGCTCGAGTTCTATCGAAGTTGATCGACGTGTCTCGTCGGTCCACAAATCGATCAATGTGCTACCCTAATATCCAAGGAACGTTATATTGAGTCCCAATGACGGTTAAAAAAAAGCATACAATCATTTACAGCGTCGCGATACTTGCCTGACTCACGGGAGACCGTTGAAGCGCCAATTGTCCAACTTTCTCAGCGACTGAAGTGTCGTTCGTTACACGAGAGGATGTGCTTAGGAAATTCTACGGGAAATAAAGAAAATAACGTTACGGAATGTGCTCGATTACTTTTATTGCTCGGTAAGTATCGGAATTTCTTTAAGAGCCTCGCAAAAGCGAGAATAATGGCCGATGTGTTCTGGACGGACGGGGAATTTATGATTATATTTTATGCGACTGTCGCGGATCACGCGAGTGAGCGGTGGAGCGCCAAGAGTGGGAAAGAGACGAGTAATGAGTATTGCAAGGAAATAGTTGAAGCTACTCTCGACACCCTGCTTCACGGTTAATTCTCATAACAACGTGTATGCGGTTATCGCTAACGGGGCCACACCGTACCTGGTGGAGTGATTCGGCCGCTCTTTATATAACGGCGCATCACGCGATGAATTTCTATTCTATGCGAATCGTATCATCACGCGACAGAATCACCTCCCTACGAAGGTTGGAGCCTTGAGGCCGTTACGAAAAATAATGGGATCTTTCATTTGGTCGCACGATCGATCAAGCGCAATGTCTTGGACGTGGGGAGGATATATTATCTTTCCAGTCCAAGGATCCGTGTGAAAGAGCCGAAACTTGCACGATCCGCAAGCGGCGACGTGTAATAGGAATTGGGTGGATTCGTCCCACCAACGTCGGGCGTCCCGCCGTTTCGCTTCACGTACCTGTGCACTCGACAACCTTTCGTTCTGTGCAACGCGCTCGCTGTACTTCGGGCACGATCCTTTTCTCCGTGCCTCACCGTAATCGTTCCTGCTCGAGCGTACGATCGACGAGTGCGTCGGAGCTGCGATGCGATCAGTGTCAAACTGCAAATCATTGTAATTAAAATTATTATCATCATCATACAACTATCTCGAAACGTACCTTGGGACGTTTGAAGCGTTTACGATTTGGACCTTGCACGCATGACGGATCGACTTGTTTCTGCTGCTGCTGTTGCTGTGGCTCCTCCTTGGGTTGCTCCTCTTGAACTTTCGTGGGATCGCCGAAGAGTCCTTTGGACTCGGCCACTTTGATCATGAAGAGGGAATTGAACTGCATCATCTCCTTCCGCTTTATCACAGCGAGATAGCATCCGTCGTTGAACCATTTTACGGATTGCCTGCCGTACAAATCGACGGGTGCGCAGATTTCGAAGAGATCACTGTCAGGCACCTAAGATACATATTACGTGGTTGTAGCAATAGTAATTAAATTTTTAAAAAAACTATAGCAATAGTAGCGATGTCTCGCCTCGATTTCTCCAGCAGTTGTCGCCGTTTCTTCCTCTTCGGATTGAGGCCGGCGATCCTCCTGACTGTCCTTTTTGTGATCAATAGGTTGTCCGCGTTTTCCGGTCTTAGCGACGGCTCTCGTGAGCTTCGCCGCGGGCTCTTTGCTTGGAAGTTTTCTCTTCAACTGCAATTCCCCAATGGAATTGAAAAATTATCCGACGTTCACGGTTAATAAAACAACCCAGATAATAATTCAAAGACAAACCGGATGCTCACGAGCGTACTTGTCGGCGGCCATTTTGTTGGCGTACTGAACGACCTGTTGGACCATCTCGACGGTTTCCGAGGGAAGAATACTGTGCGCTTGGTAGATTAGCAACTGAACGTTCGGTTTCGTGAGAGCGTAGTTGAGAGTGGTCAGTTGCTCGGTAAGGAGAGCCCTCGGTCGTGCGAGATCAATTTTTATGTCTGTCAAAGACTCGAGGAGCTCCGTGTCTCCTCCACGGGCGACGGCGAGATCGACGACGTCTCTGACTCCCGTGTAGCTGCAAGGTGGCGTGGCCAAGACGACTGTGGCTCTTTCGAGCTCGGCGAGGGACGGAGGCGTCACGTATCTAGCGAAAAGAATATATCATTTATTTTGTTTGCAATTTTTGATCGATGATTTTGTAAATATAATTTAATGACGAGTATCGAACCTCTCGGAGAAGACTCGGCACTGCTGAATGGTAACGCCGATGTTCGTTAAATATTGCTCGTACTGGGCACGTTGATCGCCGGTACCGAACGCCAAGAGTCTCCCAGCGTCCTCGATGTCTGCCAAGAGCCCAGCCAAATAGGCGGTGTGACGCGGAGCTATCGAGTGGGTCAGAACTACCGGGCCACAGAGACGACCGCAGCGAACCGATCGGGCGAGAGCTGCCGCGCCCAGACACAGCGATCTTTCCTGAACAGAGAAAAAAATGTCAGTTTCATGAGCACGCGAAATACCTCGGTCGGTAAAAAAAAACTGTAATGCATTTCTTTCACGCACGGATATCGGACAGTGAATATCGTTTTATTTTTCGGTGAGTTTTTTTTCGACCAGAAGCATCAGCAAGAAAGGTTTATTGCACTTTTCGATACCGACTGAGATCAGGTTAGACTTGTGCGGAAACACAACAAAGGATTACCAGAAAGACGAATCGATGACTCGTCACTAGATCGGACATTGCCAGTCTTTCTCGCGCCTTGTCGTGCAGGTTGACAACTTTGGGACACAGCGGATCGAAAACATAGTGATTCTCGTCGAGCTCCGTATCTTCAGAATCGGCGGATAAGCGCAGCTGAAGTTTCGCCATTTCGACGACGAATTGTGCCTTGCTCGACATCTTTATCGTGTTCACCCAGCCGGAAGCTATTGCGCCATCTTCCCCCCAGGTGACGCCCTCAACGGTGCGAAGGTGGGCCGGCAGAAGTTGCTCTTATCGACACGAAGTATCGATTACTCGCAATATCAATAAATTCTCCCATCGAACAGAGTATTCGCAAGAAAAAAAGTCGTCGTTCCATCTTACCCAAAGTGAGAGCGGAACCACCGATTCTCAGACGTGAGACACTCGCGGCAAGACGCGTTTTCGTTTCCAGCAGAGCTACCTCGATCTCGTCGAGGCCCGCATTACTGAACGCTCGTTCTCGCAACTCGACCGCAGCGCCATCTCCGTGACGTGCGAACTTTCTACCCTGCATGTCGTACAGAAGAAGCCAAACAGTTCTCTCGCGACTCCTGTGCTTCCCGTATCGATACCAGAATCCGACATCCTGCAGCGCTTGATTCAATATTTCTTTGTCTAAGATTTGGGCGCGCACGGTTATACTTTGTGTTACACTGGGTTAGACGACGTCGGCGAGCGTTGGCAACTCACATCGTAAAACATCGTAAACGAGTCCGAACACTCGTCTCATCTCCGCCTCGTCCCTGTAAGTCGGAGCTGGCGATTTACCCTGCAGAACCTCCGCTGCCAGCAGAATGTCCCTGACACGCCAGCCTGGCTCGATACACGCCTCCGTCATCGAACCGCCGCTTTCGTTTATCGCCGCCAATGACGCTAGGGACGCGTCGATGTTTCCACTCCTCGGTCTCACCACTCGCACTACGCCCGAATCCCAGTCCCATTTGCTCGGCTCGTCCTTCTTCGCAATCGACTCTTTCATTCTTTAAAAAATTATTGCTCATATATAATACATACATGTATATGTGTATTACGTTTTAGGGGAATTCTTGAATGCAGATCTACTCAGCCATATGCGTTCTTTTATTTTTTACTGTCCACTGCAGGAGAATATTTTAAACTGCCAACGATACATCCGACTCCGCGCGATACATTTCGGGCATCCATCTTGATAACAAGAGAACGTTCGTCAACGCGGAGTTTCCAAAGATTGCATCACCAATCGAATTTTCACATACATGCCCGTACAAAGCGTAGAAATATTTCGGTGAAACGTAAAATAAAAAATATCCGAAAATTGTTATCACTAAATATTTCAGAAGTGTCGAAACATTTGAAAGTATGTTTTGTGAAATATTCGACAAAAATATTTTGTTGGCGTTTTTCGTTAGAATATTTCAAATGATCTTTTTCGTATATTTTAGAAATATATAGCAACGTTTAAAAGATCAAAAATATTTTTGAATTAATTTCGGAATAATCCGTGCCGTATGGGTTGTGTAAAAACTAAACTAACCTCAAAGCAGACTGGAATATAAGAACCGTCATTCCAGCTGTCTCCGCATGTAGAACTGCATTGAAGGACGCACCTTTTACTTTTCAGCACGAGGTTTAACAAGTGCCGGTGAACGAAAAACTTTTCTTTTTAATGGACTTACAGGGTATTGTCAGTTTCAGGAACGGGGCCGAGATCGATTTCCCTCTGCAGATCAACGAGACGATAATAAACCTGATATCTCCATTCCTGGTTGCTCGGAAGAATAAGACTGTCCATTTGTCTCGCTCGTTCGGCCTCCTGTGCAAGTTCCATTGTTTTTTTCCACTTGGCGAGCATCACGCGAAACACACCGGCGTACAACGTGAACAGATTCGTCCTACGGTAAACAGCATCTTTCTGGTCGACCGAATGCTTCTCCCAGTCCGACGGACTATTATCGATAATCATTGTAACTGACAAAAGAAAAGCACACACGCGTTCGAACCGAGTCGTCGACTGGCGAAATACGTTATGTCAAAGACTGCGAGAATATTTGAGGTTTAGCGCGTTTGGCGATGCCGAGCGCCGAGAGAACACTGTGTACGAGAGATCCGAGGCGTCGTTCGAGGCAGCAGCGAGGTCGTCGCGTGCCTCGGAAATATCATCTCTCGGCCGCTCATCGTTTTCCTACTTCCACAGTCATCCCCGTCCTGCACTTTGATAATAAATATCGCGTTTCTCGTTCAATCGCGGCTCGCCTATCATGCGAATCTTTTCTCGACCCTCCCTCGGGACATACTATTTTTATATTTCGCCTATCCATTTACAAGTAAATTCCTTCCTATCGATTTCACGTCGATTCGTCGCGTTCTTATGTTCATTCTTTTTTTTATTGTGAAGTATCCTTTTATATTTCGGCTTCCAGTGTTTGCAATAAAAAGAAATGGGACATGGTTGTGTTTCTGAAACCCGGCCCGACTAACATGCGAATATTTTCTAACCTCTCTTTTTCGGACGTACTATTATTATATTTCGATATTCATTTACACGTAAATTCCTTCTCATCGATCTCCTGTCTATTCCTCGTTTATCTGTTTTTTTATTGGACTGTCCTCTTACTTGCCGTCGTCCAGTGTTTGCAATAAGAAGAAATAGGACATGGTCGCGTTGACAATCTACAGATAAGTACACTATACGTTATACTACATATGCGTGATTCTATTGTAATATATACATATGTTATGACTGATTATTTTTCCGACCCAAATATCGACCAATAGAATTGCACCATTCGACGTCACGTGGTACAACCTACATGGTATTATACTGATAATTTTTTGATTATTTTCTCTGGTAGTTGCTATATATAAAAAACAAAACATGATCCAGTCAAATTAACCACACGTCAAACTGACAGGTTGAATTCAATTGTGATTTTTAATTGCACTAACCTGAATCTTAATTAAATGTTGTTTTATTCATTATGAAATTCTTATTTGTTAACTGTTCATTTCATCTCATGGTGCAATTCTATTGGCCGACATTTGGGACGGAAAAATAATCCCCCGAATACCACACGAGCTTCAAAATTATCTGGCATTTCCCTCAAGGTTCCCTGCAAACAAATAAAGTCGTCAAGTTTTTCAGCAAAAATCACTCGCGCTTCGCGCTCGTGATTTTTTAACCTGAAAAACTTGACTCCTTCATTTGTTTGCAACGAACCTATCGGGAAATACCCGATAATTTTGAAGCTCTTGTGGTATTATAAGTGAATATTTTTTACCGCGGTAAACATGTCGGTAGAAACAATGAGAAATTTACATGCAGTCAATATCAGCGGCTTGTGATACATCATTATCAGAATATTGTTCATCAGAGATTTGTCACCAGATCCGGGCCAACCGCTCGCGTAAACGGCCTCACGAAAATCTTCGCTCTGTTTGTAACGTTCGGTGATTTATAATTATGCGCATAACTGACAGCAAAATTAATTGTACTCGCGGACAAAAGGTTAAGGACAAATTTAACGAACCTCGGTGAAAACTATTCCTCCGTACCAGGCGTACATCAGAGCTTGGAGGAGTTTCATAGAGATGTAAACAGTGAACAAGATGGCGTACCCAATAGTCATCTCTCGCGTCTACAATTTCGTTCGCAATTTTTTTCATCGTTATATTTTACAATTTTTCACTATATGTATATATATATATGTATATTTCTTTTTTAGGCATTCCAGCAAATTACCTTGGAGGCCTGAAAAATCAGTGTGCACATAATGATGGCACTCGTGAGAAACATCCAGAGAACGATTGGTCCGTAAATCTTCTGCAGGTCATCCCGACACCGAGCCAGCATTCGATGCTTTAAAACGCAGTCGCGAATTATCGTCTCCTTGTGATCGTCGTTCGCACAGTCGACGTTCCTCATGCGGATGCTCATCGTCCGAAAAATTGCGTGCATTTGGAAAATATAATAGCCAAAGAGTGAATCGACTCCGGAGGTAACGCAGAACAAATATGATCCGGCGAGTACCTCCCAGCAGTAGTGAAGGTAGTACACGGCGCCGCCGCCCTCGAACCACCAAGGATATATTCCCGGATAAGGCAGAATGAATTTTAGCGGATAAACGCCGTTGGAGTATTGGACGGCGAGGGCGATCAGAGGTGTCAGGAAGAAAACGAGCGTCCCGATGAACACAAGTATCGTTATAGCCAACGAGGGCTTCACAAAGACACTCAGAGAATCGAAAATCCTTCCTCCGATTTCGCGATCGTTCATTGATTCTTGAAAATGTTCTTCGAGAGTTCGATGCAGTTTGACGAGCTCCTTGCGATTCACAAGGAAGCAAATTACCTTCGATAGGAAAAAAAAAATTCGTGCTTATCGTCACGAGGCATGTCGATTTTTATTTGCCTTCAGGTGAGGTGAAATAGGATGAACATAAATAAACAATGGGTTAAAAAAAAGGTCGGTTATTAAGATTTTTTTGGGCTGGTATTAGAAGTATAAAATCGCAAAGATCCCCAGAAAACGTCAATTTCCTTCGTCCGGGAAGCGGGGTCTCAAAACGCCGTTCGGTAAAGTTTTGTTACCGACAGTGGTATTTCACATCACTCTGAACACCACCAAAGACCTGGCCGGATGGAATGTTCGACATCCGGCGCAAAGCACATTAACAATAATAAATAATAATACCTTGAGCACCGCTGAAAGAGAGCTTCCCATAATCCCAATGCTCTTGGTCAGGAGATCGAGGTTCGTCGAGTGATGGCGACAGAAGTTCAGAACGACGCAGCTCATCGTCAGGCATATGAAACCGTTGAGGGTCGACAGTCGACGATAGACGAAATTGTCGTGCCACTTTCGGCTCGGCCATAATCCGGCGAATAGCAGTAAGCTTCTTACTCCCCGTACGTAATTTCGGTAGCGCAGCAATTGATCGTCCATTTGATGTTTCCAACCTATAACGACATAACGATCGGGAAAAGGACCGAGCGGGCTCTTCGGGACAATTGCGTCAAATCGTGAGATCGTTGTGACAAGTGGGTTTCCGCTTACGAAAATCTCTTGTCGCTGTGCATCGGGTGAATTTTCAAGGTATCGATCGGGCACGGTTGTCTCCGGCTCGCAAAACGCCCGTCACACTGCTAGAGACAATTTTTCTTATAGGCGGAATTTGTCAAAGTTTTAAGAGTGAGAGTAAAATGGTCGGTCACGGGGCATAGTCGGAGGACGAGGGAGTGAGTCAACCCAAGAACGAGATACAGTCACAGTGCAGCAGCGCCAGCGGCTGACGAGCAAGGCTCGTCGAGACGTCCGTGCTACGCGGTAGGAATTTCTCAGCGATGCTAGAGCGAGAGAGCACACTCGGAGAACTTTGCGGGAGTCGTCTTACGTACTTCGCCGAGTGCCGAATAGCTTACATTTAATTGCTGGTGGTCTGCGCGTCTACTCTCGTACAGAGCTCGTGTCCGTGCATTGTCACACACCGGTGATACTAAAGTAAAGAAAAAAACAATGTGCCGATGGAAACCGACCGTGTGTTATTGTGCATTAATCGACGAGTTCTGCGCGTCCATAAATTAACGCGAAAAGGTATGCGACAGGGACGCCGCGCAATAAAAATCGCTGCTGTTTGTCTCTGATCTGTCACTCGAGTCGATATCGATTTTTCATTTTATTGCATTGTCGTAATCGTTCTTACGGGATAAGATCGTTATTCGGAAGAAGAGGGTCCGAGTTAGGAGGCGAAATAATTGAAGCATTCGTGAGAGGGCGGCGACAACCGGGAATCGAGTAAATTGGGCACTTGACTGTATTAAGCCAATTAACTCGAGTGAAAATCCTCCGGAGTTGGAACTGTTAGGTTCGCGATCTTAGAGAGACCTCATTTATTTTTTTCTCGCTCGAAATTTTATCCGTAATAATAATAAATTAATGATGAGTATTAACCGAGAGATGTTCGTTGGAATAAACGGCCTTTTCCGGTCGAGTCTCGCAGATAGACCGGTCTTATCGCGTCTCACTCACGTCCCGCGATGAGTAGCTGGTCCAAGGGACATAACGTTACTCTGAGTACAATTTACACTGCGATCGCGTTGGTGCTGCACATTAATGCATCGGACACTGATCGCCATCGATGGAAAGATTAACCAACGTTTAAATGCATCGGGGCTCATCGCTGTTGGGACTGATAAGATAAACAGGAGAAACAATAATAACGGGTGGTATATTCGGTGGCGGATGAGCAATGGGAGTCGACACAGATCTGACCGGCATCGTCGGCGGTAAGCGCAGTCGAATTGAATTAATTGAATTAATTGAATTAATTGAATTAATTGAATTAATTGAATTAATTGAATTAATTGAATTAATTGAATTAATTGAATTAATTGAATTAATTGAATTAATTGAATTAATTGAATTAATTGAATTAATTGAATTAATTGAATTAATTGAATTAATTGAATTAATTGAATTAATTGAATTAATTGAATTAATTGAATTAATTGAATTAATTGAATTAATTGAATTAATTGAATTAATTGAATTAATTGAATTAATTGAATTAATTGAATTAATTGAATTAATTGAATTAATTGAATTAATTGAATTAATTGAATTAATTGAATTAATTGAATTAATTGAATTAATTGAATTAATTGAATTAATTGAATTAATTGAATTAATTGAATTAATTGAATTAATTGAATTAATTGAATTAATTGAATTAATTGAATTAATTGAATTAATTGAATTAATTGAATTAATTGAATTAATTGAATTAATTGAATTAATTGAATTAATTGAATTAATTGAATTAATTGAATTAATTGAATTAATTGAATTAATTGCTCGAGAATTTACATGGCTTTTATTATTCTTCCAGATATCGTGCAATTCCTAGAGTCGCTCGGCGACATCGATCTCCCACTGAAAATCGAAAATGCGAGGGAGAACCTGCTCCAGAGAACAAAGACGAGACTCGCGATGGTGGCGGGCAGCCGGGGGTCTGCCTCGCCGGAACCCTACCTTGACATGAATGCCGGCAAAGGTATCTTACAGAGAAATATAAAAAGCAAAGATATCGAGATCGAGGAGTATGTTGGTGTCGAGGAGCGTTCCGCCGGTGCGCCCTCCTCTCAGCAGGACTACTACGAGAGCTTCAACGAATTCGGCTTGCCGACGGTCGATAAAATTGGCAAGTCAACGAGCTTCGATCGGGACGAACGTATCGAGGAAAAATTGCGTGAAATTTACAGGACCTTCACTCGCGCGGACACCGCCGGCAAAGCGATCAAATCCGGTAATCTGGAGAAAAAAGTCGAGCGCAAACCCTTCGGGTTCGGACGCGGACACGTACGGCCCTGCTGGATCGGTGAGTTTACCGCCACCGGTAACAAAAATCTGTAATAAATATAGTTTTGAGATCACAAACAAAAAATTAACCTTCTATCCCTGAAGAATTGCCAGGCGGGAAGAAGGATAATTTTTTTTCTGTACCGTGTGCAGTCTAAAAACGGCATTCATTATAGTCTTCGTTACCCACTGGGCACGGACAGGTGTGCAGGGTGTTATAACACATCGCCTTAACTTTTTACACACCAGACCTTATTCGATGAGGACATAGAATTTGCCAAGATGAACTTTCGGACGATTTTAATAAGAAGTTAATTAATTAAAGAAAAAATCTATAAAAACTCACAGAGGTATAATGAAGTATTGGTTTTTTGTTTTGTTATATATATCAGAAGAAATTTCATTATAGAAAACCGTACCATTTTTGTGCGTAAAAAAAGATTGTTTGCGAAAAAAGGTTCTCCGCGCTTGAAGAATTAAGGATCAATTACTATAATATAATCATGCTTAACGGTTTAATGCCTATTTATTTTCTTAGGCCTCGTAGGATCGCACTTGATTATCTATGGAAACAACGACGACAAACAACCTCCGGAAATTTTTTCCATCAGAGGATACAAGGGAAGAGCGGCACCGAACGTCATGCCCAAAGATCCGGAACGTGCAAAATCGGCTTTTGAAATATTTTGCCCAGGAAACAAGACTCTTCAGGTTACCTACATTGAAAGTCAGTCTGAAGATATCTGCATGAGAATAAATAACATATAATTAAAACGGTTGCGATTCTTATTTAAAAAAAAAAAAAAATCAGTGCTCTGGGAAGTTCACTCAGAGAATAAAATTCTGCGAGTGAACAATGTTTTTTTCTTCCTGAAGCAACGGATTCACAGAGACTTGCCAAAAATGAAATTGAATGTCGTGCAGATATCATCAGGTTCATCATTTGAACTGTATATAATATGTAATAATTATACAAAATATGTAATAATTAATATTTTTGATACACGCAGTTTGTCGCGAGAACGCCGAAGGAGATGAAGGAGTGGATCGACGCGATCGGTGCCGCGAGTATCGACATTCCCGATGTCGACGATCGGATCGATGAAGGAATCATTGAGACAAAACGATCGGATGCCGTATCGTGCGATGTTAGAGACTCAGCGAGTCGAAAGCTAGCCGAGACCGCGCTTCCGAAAGCTGCCAAACCGGATGGAGGAACCGGAAGTCAAGCAAGTGGATCCGGTTGCGTGAAGAAAAATGATTCATCAACATCGCCGAGGCATTCACCGCCGGCTCTGCCCATCCGAATGCAGCCCAGACGATTGCCTTCCCTTCCGAACGAGCGAGTCGTAAATCAGCCCTCTTACGAGCCAATGAACGACGGTTACGAAGAGGACGATATTTACCACAAGATCGAGGATTTCCGAGTTAACGGACCGAGTTACGAGAACGTGAAGGAGAAGTCTGGTGGGGTGTCTAAGAAAGGTAGAGTAAAGAAAGCGAGCAAAAAGAAGAAATCGAAAGAGGAACCGAAAGAATCCCCTCATGTTATCGATGATTCTCCTTCCGCTGGGCAAGTTATAGAGATGTACGACGATGTACAGGCAATCGGACGAAACAGTCAAACGACGCCGCCAAAAGACGTCAGCAAGAGCCTCGAGGATGCCACGAGCAACAAGGACGAGCAAACTTACGACGACGTTGCCCAGGTGGATTTGCAAGTCGTCGGAGAATTTTGCAAGTCGAAAGTCGATCAAAACTCGATGAAGTCACCGCAAAGGAGATGGTTCCTTCTCGATCGTGTTAGACACAAGAAAGATGCGCCGAAGAAAGAAGAAAACAAGACACCCGTCGAGGAAAAGAAAAACACAAAAACGTTGGAGAAGAAGGAGAAAAGAAAGAGCTCGTTAGATTCGATGCCACCTGCTTGCGGAGAATTGGACTCTCCGACTTATTACGATGATGTCTCGGAATCCGTCCATCGGCAGAAGGTCAATGATCTCCACAATTACAATTGCCCTCCACCGCCGCGACCTATTTACGTAAAATCGTCGCATTTCGTTGATGTATCAAAGATCGAGAAGAACGAGGAGGAGGAAAAAGTAGCGATCGTTGAGCAAGTATACGACGATGTTTCGAATTATCGTGACAACGGGAAAGAAGAATCAAGAGAAATTGGAGAGGCCGGACGCACGGATTGTAATGTTACGTTCGCATCGAGGGTGTCGGCGATGTTCGAAGGAGAAAATCGTGACAAGTCACTGGGGGTGAACGAACCCTTGATTGACTCGGAACATTACCAAACGCCCAGAAAAAATGTTCAACATATTAATACGTGCGTCGTCGCCGACGCAACGATCCGATACGACAATCGGCAAGACGAACAACAGCTCTACGACGATATAGCGATACTCGCGGATTTTCGTACGAAACAGCGAGATACGGTGATACCGACCGGGGACAAATCGTCGATTAGCCCGAAGAGGCCGTGGAATCGATTTGGCAGCGGAAAAAAAACTGCTACTCGCGACGTCGCTGTATCCGAGACGGTCAAGAGAGATATATCGAAATCCTATCCCGAGGACGTAAGCGAACCCCATAGTATTCCTCCTGGCGCCGGAAAACACGACGCCACCAAGCTTAACAAGCTACAGAAATTTTACAACAAAGTGGAGAGTACATTGGGTAAACAACCCTCGGGTAAATCTATTAATCCGCTCTTGAGTAAAACGAGCAAGAGCGAATAATCTTCGGCACATTGCCGTACGTTTGCGAAAACGTAATCATGAATATATTTGCATGAGACTAAATTTAATCAAGTTGCAACGACTGTTAGCACAAACTTCGCTCGGGGATGTACGCTTGGAAAATGAACTTCTACCAGTGAACAATTTTTTTCCCTAAAGCATCGACGGACAGGCGCCCGAGATGAAATTTGACGTCATGCAAATATCTTTAGAGACAAAGTAACCGCCAAACTGCCTTTGCTTAATTAATAAATGGAAAATGATGTATTTGCCGTCATTATCAGTACACAAGGACTGCATAACAATGTATAATACGGGCGCTGTCTTTCAATATGAAATCGTTTTATTGGATGATCCTAAGCTATTCGTTTGTTTCATAAATCGGCGTCGTCCACATCGACGGGCTCTTCGCCGAAGTGTCGAAGGTACGTGTCACCGATAAGTACTTTTATATTTTTGAATAAAAACTTAGCGTAGACTATAAAGATATGCAACTTTTTCGTAGCCTTTCGTTGATAGTCTCTGATCGGTAGGCCTGTGTGAGCTTCCATGGACTTAACTACCTGTCGCGATCGCTCAGGGTCGAGTTCCGGGATAAGCGTGATGACGAGAACGTAGACGAAATATAATAGTAGCGACCAGCTCAGCAGGGAAAGCAGCTTTTTGACAATAATCGGACCCAGTTGGCCTGAAAATCAGTTTCACCTTATAAATCTGGCTGGTTATCCAAAAACGAATGACAATGAGGAAATGTCTATTGGCATCGTGGCATGCCCGCGATATAATTATATTCAGTGATGCATTTAAAATGTCAAAAGTGGCTTTAATGTTGATAGTGACTGGCTACTTTTATCACTAGAACGCCGAAAACGGTCCAACTATTATCAGTAGAACGCTGATAGTGGTTAGCCACTATCATTAAATGCAGAATGCCGTTTTGCAACAAACGTGCTGGACGGTATCAGGGCTGACTCAGCTCCGTTTGAATTTAAACTTATATCGTATTATAATCGACAGAAGTTGTTTCGATCAAGTACACCGTAGTACTATACATATATTGTGTACGGTATCGCCGCACATTCGACTTGGCTTATGCATTACCATCGTATCCGGTGGAAATGAATCCTACCGTACACGGTGTCTTCAATATATTATCACTGAGAATGCAATTATACCGTGACCATATCACAGTGTTTGAATCGTGCACGGTTTGGTTCCAATAGACACTTTCTTATAATTAATCTACCTATTGGGGGATCTTCATGAGCCACTTCCCGACATGGATTCTCGATAATCGCATCGGTCTCGGAATCGCGAACGACTACCTTTTCTTGTTCTGTACTATTGATACTGCCTTTCCCAGGATTCTTCTTTTTTTTGCTCCTTTTGCTCTTTTTTTTTTGCTCCTCTTTGACAGCTAAAAAAAATGTTATATATACTGTATAAAATATAATGCCCGTGACATCTGGTGTGTTATTTATAATATATATCATTACGAGTCTCCATGGCAAGTTGCTTCTTCTTTTCTATGGATTTTATGACGTCGGTGTAATAATAAATTACACAGTTGGCACATTTTTGACACTCCTGATTATTGCCACATGGACCTGCCAGAATAGATAGCACTGGGTTTAGGGGATTGTCCTTTAAATCCAACCATCTTAGATTTTTCAATTCTCCAAAGCTCAACGGAAGTCTACTGATCTGTGGAAACAATTTAAACAATATATATATATATAATGGTTTGAATGTTGTGCAGATTATGTTTATTTATATCCGGACCTTGTTGCTGTATAGATCGAGATGCTTAAGCTGCCTCAGTTGACCGATATTTTCCGGCAGCTCCTCCAATAGGTTCTTACTAAGATCTAGCTTTACAATATGAGTAAGGCTTACAAATGTTGACTGGAACAAGAGAAACAATTTTGTGTGAAATTTCGATTGAAATTTATGTGTACAAAAGAATTAAATGAAAATTTTCTGCACTCACAGGCAGTCTAACCAATTGATTATTTGATAGATCAAGGTGAATTCCTTTTTTTACAGCCGCCTGAGCCGCCTGAAATTTATCCATATAATTTTAATTGAAATTTTTGAGACATATTAAACTCTTTAGTATGTCAGGTAACGATAGAATACTTACGATTTCTTTCACTGGCACGTCTTCCAAATCGTAAAAGCTTAAATCCAATGTGTCATTTTCTAATTTATCTTTAACCGTGATCTTCATACTGCGGACCAAAAAATCAGCGTAATGACAATCCGAGTTCAGGTGTGCTTCATTTTTTAAGTCCTTTGCAATTGTTTCATTAGATGCGTCTTACCTGTCGTGGTATTGACTTGAAACTCAACAATTGACATGCACTGCCGGCTAACGAGATATAGTATGTCACTTTCTACACGTCAGCAAAGTATCCGATTAAAACATGGACGCGACAGCAGCGCCGCGGAAAAGTACAAGCTTTTAATCATTATCCGGCGCGCGATTCAATAGTGGTACTTTAAATGATCAATAATATTGATATGGTGACAACTCACACGAAACGTGTACACATAAACAAGACTTTCAAACCGGAATAAGCTACGTATTTTCGGTATGATGTCATTAGTTTTAATTGCATGTGAAATAAAAAATCTTTCAAAATATATTTAATCGCTATGCTTCAGCAACGTAAATATGTTTCTGCAATATTTCAGGAAACGTTTTCTTTGAAATATTATGATAGAATATTTCAAGATATTATTTCCATATTTTTTCATAGATTTTTTTCTAAGTTTTCAAAGATTGAAAATATTTCCAAAACAATTTAAAGTATTTCGTCCCATATAGGTATAGATTGCCCGATAGAAGATGATGAAACTTCTTCTATGTTGATATATTTTTTTTTGTACTTTACGAAATTCCCTAGTACTGTCGAGAATATATATGACGAGGCCTTGAAAACTAGACTACGATGTAACGCTTCAAAGTGTATACACGGCTCTCGTTTGTTTCGTCGAACGAGGCTTGGTCTTATAGATGCGGCAGCTTCGTCGACAAATCGTGTAATCGTAATTTCGAAACGAGAGTGTTCGGGCGCACATCTCGTTGCGTAACGTTTGCTGTTTAGAATGTTGTCTGATCAAACAGTCAAGGTTATAGAATCTCCAATTTTGTTTGCCTAAAAGGCATGTAGCTATACGAATACAAGAATGAACAGTATACGACCGAATAAGTTAATATCTTGGCAGTCGGTACGATTACATACGTGTCGAAGATTCTTTTGTAGGTTATACGATTCATTAAAAAATCAGCGTAGTCTGCAGAGATATCCAAATTTTGTACCCCTTCGTTGATAATCTCTGATATAGCATGAAATATATAGAAATTATATTTTTCACATGTTATTGGCGCTGTATTCTATTGGCACTCCGCACAGGGCTGACAACAATTCCATAGATAAAGTGCTGAAGACAGTACATACGTTTACAATAATAAACAACACCGCACTAAAATATTGATACTTTTTTGAATGTTTCAGAAGAAAAATGTATATCTCACCAGCACTTAATTTGTAAAATTTTATAAGAATGTAATGTTTAAAAAAATGTTTGCGAAATATTGGTAAAATATTTCGAAACTGCGCGGTGAAAGAAAAATATCTTCAAAATAAAAAAAATAAAATTTAGAAATATTTTTGTCAATTCGTAAAATATATTTTTGATATTTCGAAAAAATATTTTAACAATATTTCAGAAATATTTCTGTACTGTGGTTTGCTACTTCTTCCAAAGCACATGGCTTTACACCGCTCCGGTGCAAAAAATCATACTTTACGGATGTCGTTGCACCCATTGGTGCAAATATCAACAGCTACTAAAAATGGTATGGGTGGGAAGAGACTTTTGTTCTTCCGCGTCAAGCTCACCGTCGCTTCGGCTCTGCCACATTTTTTGCCGAAAAGATTCCGACTTCTGAAAACAAACGAAAAGTACGATCTCATCTCTTTAACCAAATGCTAAAAGCAAACTAAGAAAAGGGCAACCTCAACTCCTTCGGTTTCCAATTATCTTGTGTGAACTTTCGGCAACAGAGTAGGCAATAGACCATACAAAGGCCGCAGGAGCGATCGACATGTTTGCCGATGCGGTCAGCTGTTAACGAATCAACATAACAATCGTATTTACGCTCGATAGAAGATCGTGCAGTAGACAGTCGGGTATCGATTAATCGACAGGACACTGCGCATCTTCGACTCTTAGTGCTGGGCGCGGCGGTCGCACGGCAATCAGTCGAGCATTCAATTGTTTCGTGTTCGAATTTGCGTACGAACAAACCAGTCGTATTTACGGACGCCAAGTCGTTAGCGGTCACCATGGTCTACGTGGCATTAACTTAGTTAGCTGGCTACTGTAGTAACACCGAAACAGCACAAACACGATCTGCCGTTATTCGGACTGAGGCGATTTTCACGGCAGTAACACTGAGCAGCCGGTCGTACACAGTCGACGTTCACTCAGCTTCTGACTTTCACAGCTAGAGGTAGAAACATAAGTTTTCTTCTACATCGAAGGTAAGCTCGTGCTGGCGAATGATTTGTAATGTTATCGTGACGGTTATTTATTTATTTATTTATTTCATAGATTGCTTATTAAATACGAGCGAATTACACGATTCTCGCTTCACTGAGAGATTCGCTTAATAATCGGTCGTTCCTCCCTGGACAACGAATTGCAGCAAAGATGGTTACCGCCGCGCTGATCGTCGCCACTGCCGTCGCTGCGATTCTTTACACCGTCGGTGTTAAACTTTATAAATTCTACCAATTTCGCAAGCGTGTAAATAAAATACCCGGACCCAAGTACGCGATACCATTTGTTGGTATGATGTATGATTACATAAGGACACCGAAGGAAGGCAAGTTACCATCATTTATAAATTCGTTGAATCGTCAGTTTGAAAAAATATTTTGTACAGTTAGGTGAAAAAATTTTGTACGATACTCGCGTAGAAAATGTTTTCTTATCTGTTGCATTTGATTCGGACTCGTCAGAAGAGATTTTGAGTCACGTGGTGGAAAAAATGCAGCTGTAGCAAGATATAATAGCAATTTATGAGGGCGATAAAACATTTTTTTTCCCGGTGTGACTCTACATGAAAATCACACGCAACTTCACAACAGTTGTCGTGAGATCGCTTTTTAACAATGATATCGCGGGGCATCTTTTTTCAAAGCACCAACTGTCTATGAAAAATTTAATTCCTTCAAAATTGAAACACAGAACGTCTTCAGTGGTTTCAACGCATAGCCGATCAGTATGAAGATGGTTTTTTCCGAACTTGGATAACTTCAACCGCAAACGTCCACGTCCGTAAACCAGAGTATGTCGAGGTAAAGCGTCGATAACGGAATGTTAGACGGATATTCTAATGTCATGGAATGTAATTGCGTTGACGATGTTGGCTTCTTTCGTTTGCCTGTCTCTTCCATAATTTGTGTATTTGATCATTAGGTAATATTGCGCAGCAATACGGAAATTAGAAAGTCTACGGTGT
The DNA here is from genome assembly GCA_963978505.1 of Listrodromus nycthemerus. NCBI lineage: Eukaryota > Metazoa > Arthropoda > Insecta > Hymenoptera > Ichneumonidae > Listrodromus > Listrodromus nycthemerus. The sequence continues at coordinate 17,723,833 of OZ021681.1, forward strand.
ATGAATATTTGCACCTCTGGTTAGGAAACGGTCTCATAACATCGACCGGTAAGTAAGCTCGCTTCTTGAATTTGCTTCTATTCTCGCGCCGACTTTCTTATAAGATCGCGACGACATATCGCCAAATTGGTATGAAACATTATATATATACATATGTACATATATAGGAATGCAAACACATACATTTTTATTTTCAGGAAGTCAATGGTTTCACGACCGGAAGTTGCTTACACCGGCTTTCCATTTCAGCATACTAGAAATTTTTGCCGAAGTGATGATCGAGAAAGCAGCGAAACTTAATCATTGCGTAGAGCGTCAAATTAAAGTTAACGGCGACAAACCGTTTGATGTATTTGAGTTGGGTGGAAATTGTGCACTGGACATCATATGCGGTAATTTCCATGCTTCTCACCGATTAATATAATTCCATTCTTTAATGTTCATTAATTTGTCCGCCTTCCGTATTTAGAAACGGCGATGGGTACGAATATTAATGCACAAGAGAACCCCGAGAGCGAGTATATTTGCGCTATATACGCGTGGGTATAAAAAAAAAGGGAAGAAGCGACTTTGAAGAAAAAAGCATTCCATAATTTTTGCGGTGTTATTTTTGTGGACATTTAGCATTACTACCAGTGCGCTGAATAGATTTTTTCGGCCTTGGTTGAAGTCGGATTGGATGTTCTACAGAAGTGCCCTTGGTAAATCATTTAAGGCAGCGGTCAATATAGCTAATGATATTTGCGATCGTGTAAGTTGTATTTTTTTATCCTTTGGATTTTTAGATTTTTTGGATCCGCAATAATAAATGTATACTCTGCAAATAACATAGTCTAATAATTTGTATTGGGATTTCGAAACTTAATTTCCAGGTTATTGCGACAAAGCAAACAAAACGAAAATTTGATGTCGCAGTAAGCGATGTATCGGAAGAAGGCGAAGCAATAGGTGAGTTTGGTGATTCCTTTCTGTAATTGAAAAGAAAACATTTACAATAGCCTTGTTCAAAGACTTGACGTGATTCGTATTCTACCAGACAAACCCAAAAGAAAAGCTTTCTTGGATCTGCTGCTGGAAGCAAATGAGAAAGAAGACAATCGTCTGACGATGCAGGATGTTAGGGATCAGATCAATACGTTCATGTTTGCTGTGAGCTCAGCTTCAAGTTGTGATAGGAATGCTGTGTGGACGACACCAGTCCTTGATAAAGTGATTATATGTATCAATGATCAATTTTCAGGGACATGACACAACTGGCGCTCTGTTCGGTTGGGCGGTCTTCTGTCTGGGTAATGCGCCAGACGTGCAGAAAAAAGTACACGAGGAACTGGACGACATTCTTGGTGATTCAGATGATCACACGACCTTGAAGAGATTGTCAAATCTGAAATATCTTGAAAGGGTTATTAAGGAAGTTCTCAGGTTGTATCCAAGTGTTCCCTCCATCAGCAGAAAGCTGTTAAAGGATTTGCAAATAGGTAAAATTAGCTTCTACGACGTAGATTTATCAAGTAACAAATCATCATACCCAAAAATGGACTCTTTCACAATGATGCCTTATCAATTTCCAGGTAACTACGTTCTTCCTGCAGATGTCATTTTAAGTATTCAGATCTATCAACTACACAGAGATCCAACGATATGGCCAAATCCCCTTCACTTTGATCCCGATAGATTTCTGCCAGAGAACGTTAAGACAAGGCATCCGTATGCCTACATACCATTCAGTGCGGGTCCGAGAAATTGCATAGGTCAAAAGTATGCGATGCTCGAGAGTAAAATTTTACTGGCAAAATTATTAAGAAATTTCAGTATCAAAAGCATTGAAACACATTCGACAATAAAGATGTCCAGCGACATAGTTCTCCGACCCACCAATGGCATTTACGTTAAAATGATGAGAAGGGCTGTTGGCACTAAAAGAGGGGAGTGATTATTTTATAAGAATTAAAATATTCGGCAAAGTTTTAAGACAAATGTACTATCGTGAGGATGCTGGGGTTTTTTCGATTTGTTTGAAAAGAGTAAGCTGGAGCAAAATGTCTGATGGAAGGTATATCTATATATTTATCAAATATAGATATACTTCCTATTCAAGAGAAGAGGGCTCTGCATCACCTGACTTTGGAAACGAAAAAGCCTTTATTACTCCACCAATTACTGTGTACATTGTATCGGATTATTTTTTACTATTATTTATAACGTAATGAAGAGTTTATTAATTTTCTATATTTTTATTTCTTTGAAGATTACATTCATGTCCTTCAAAAGTATCGATATTAATTTTATAAAATATAATTATGTGATAGAAAAATGTTTTTCATTTACCGACAGACCTGTTGCTTTTGATGATGTGGAATTCTTGTGATGTATAAATGATGCAGAATACTACTACACTCGGTGCAAAAATAGCAAAAACAGTCTTCTTTTTTCTTTATCTATGACTCGTCGCCTTTCGGTTTTCTTACTGCCGCTAAAGCCATTCGCAAGCCAATGCCCTACTTATTTAAAAACCATCACTCCATCGATTTCACACACTTTTAATCCTCGACTATCTTCATATCTATATCTGACTCTTTTCACTTTTACTTTCGCGGAACAAACGCTATATCAAACGTCCCCACTGCATATTATCCTTTAACGAAGAATGTACAACAGTTATTCACTGGCACGTCAAGTTTTACCAAAATCATGTTCCTAAGTTTCTAAGTAATTTTCCTGTTTTTAAGACCGTCCCACCAGATAGACAAGGACCATCAAATGGACCGAATGTAGAGCAATATTTGCAACATGTTGTAAATATTACATTATATTACCCATCATGAGTAAGTTTCTGAACGTGTCGAAAAACGTGATCGTCGCGTTGAGAACAACCTTAAAGATTCCAACACACGATGTTGACAGCTCGGCAAAGAGAAATCAACTTTCAACGTCATCAGAGTGATTGTTACGCTATATTGTTAAGATTTTCCTAATTGTTTATTAACAATCCTTTTGTAAATATGATGAGCCTTCGCGACAAGCAGATACGTGAGTGAAACGTGATTATTCGCAAATAATTTTCCATTTCTTTTTAATCCTCGCGTCTACGATTCGTTGGTTATGTGTCAATAGGGCAGCTTCGAAGTATCGAAAATTAATCATTTTTGTTTCACCCATCAATTATCACAGACGCTTTGAAGCAGATGCTGAACCTGAATCAGCCGGAAGCGAAGATCAGCGCAGCCGTGCCGACCTGGAAGATTCTGATTTACGACAGAGTAGGGCAGGACATAATATCGCCGCTGATATCCATAAAGGAACTCAGAGAGCTTGGAATTACACTGCACATGTAAGTATTATTCGGAAAGCCCTGTCATACTTATGAACTTAATATTAACTGTCATCGAGATTGATAACAGATTTAACGTCAGCTCAACGTTTTTTGATTTTTTGACAGGCAACTGCATTCAGACAGAGATTCTATTCCAGAAGTTCCGGCAATTTATTTCTGTGCTCCGACGGATGAGAACCTTGGCCGCATTGGCCAGGATCTCCAGAATGGACTCTACGACATATACCATCTAAATTTTATATCGCCTATATCCAGACAGAAGATGGAGGACTTAGCTGCTGCGGCACTGCTCTCGGGTGCAGTGGCAAATATCCACAAAGTCTTTGATCAGTATCTCAATTTTATAACTCTGGAGGATGATCTGTTCATCTTGAGGCATCAGAACAGCGAGATTATTTCCTATCATGGTAATTTCCGACTTTAGTCCATGCACTTGGAAGTTACACGAGTAGCTGATTTAAACGACTCTTGTCCCAGCTATAAACAAGGGTGACACCAAGGACACCGAAATGGAGTCTATGATGGACATCGTCGTCGACAGCCTCTTCTCTGTATTCGTGACGTTGGGAACGGTGCCGATAATCAGGTGTCCGCGCGGAAACGCCGCGGAGATGGTGGCTAAAAAGCTCGACAAAAAATTGCGGGAGAACGTTTGGGACACGAGAAATAATTTGTTCCAGGGCGAGGCAACGGGATCCGGCCATTTTAGGTAATACGATCTTAGCTGAAAAGAAGAAATCCACGGACGTTGCTACTTTATTAGAATAAATCCAAGTTCAATGATACTTTTATGATAACATGGAAAAAATATTTCAATCAGTTTTCAGAGGCCGCTGCTGATAGTTCTCGACAGAAGCATAGATATGGCGACGCCCTTGCATCACACGTGGACATACCAGGCCTTGGCCCACGACGTTTTGGAACTAGCATTGAACAGATTAGTCGTCGAAGAAAGCGTTGGTAGATCGCCGGCGGGCGGTGCGCGATCTAAAACGCGAGCTTGTGAATTGAACAACACTGATCACTTCTGGTGTCAGCACAAGGGCAGTCCGTTTCCCAGAGTCGCGGAAGCGATACAGGAAGAGCTCGAGCAATATCGAACTTTCGAGGAAGAAGTTAAAAAACTCAAGACATCAATGGTACTGCAAATCTTTCAACGTTTATCTTAAAAGCGTTTCTCGAAGTTTATTGATTTATCATGCGAATTAAAGGGTATCGACGGAGAGAGCGACGCAGCTTACTCTATGGTCGCGAATAACACGGCGCGCTTGACAAGCGCCGTTAATTCGTTACCCCAACTGCTTGAGATGAAGCGTCTCATTGACATGCACACAACCATTGCGACCGGAATACTCAATTTCATAAAATCTCGACGGCTCGATACGTTCTTCGAGATCGAGGAAAAGATCATGAGCAAACAGACACTCGACCGCAGTATTCTGGACATAATAAACGATCCTGATTGTGGAACGCCGGAGGATAAACTACGACTCTTCATAATCTACTATCTTTGCACGAATATATCCGATGTAAGTGTCATCGATCAATAATTAGAAATTTATATTTCTGGAGATCTCCCAAAATTCGAAATCCATTCCATTATTTATTCGCAGTTTGTGAATCCCAATTCCGAACTGGAAGCGACTTCATGTCGAAAATAGTTACTTTTGGTCAAAAAATGAGATTTTTAAACTGGAAGTGATGGATTGGTCCGGGATGATTCCGGGCTGGTCCTAGAGCGAAATTCCGTATTCTTGAAAATTGAAACAAACAAACATATATATATATATATACGACAAGTAATTTACTTCACCCTCGTTTTGTTTTATTAATAGGTTGAGTATAACAAACACGAAGCAGCTCTTTCTAACGCCGGTTGCGATTTGAATCCATTGATGCACATCAAGCGATGGCGGTGAGCGATAATCAGAATCATAATTGATAACAGACGTTCTGTAGAATTCAACAAAAAATCCTTTTCTCGTCGTAGGAGCTATACGAGGATATCTGGTATCCAAAACAGCTACGAAGGTGGCGGCACAAAGACAGTTAGTATGTTCTCGAAGCTTATGAATCAAGGATCGTCGTTTGTTATGGAAGGAGTAAAGAATTTGGTCGTAAAGAGACACGTGAGTGTTACAATGACATACGAAATGTTATCTCATCCTACGCGACAGATTCGGTGAAAGAAAAAAATGTTTTTGTTTATCGAAACAGAATCTACCGGTGACAAAAATCGTTGACGAATTAATGGAAATGCGACAGAGCTCGCAGGTCGAGGATTACTATTACTTAGATCCGAAACAATTAAAGCAAGTCGAGCAAATCCCGAAGAATAGAACGACATTCCAAGATGTGATTGTTTTTATTGTTGGCGGTGGCAACTACATCGAGTATCAGAATTTGGTGGATTACGTCAAGGTTTTGTAGTTCTTTTTTGTTTTTACTTCATATACATATATGATACACTTATATACATAGATCGTCGATAATCCGTAGAGTATAATTAATCATTCTTAACTGCTGTTTTCTATCGCAGCAAAAAACCGGGAGCGGTGCCAATAAGAGAGTTGTGTACGGTTCAACGACTCTGATAAATGCCAGACAGTTTCTCAAGCAACTTTCTCACCTGGGCCAGGAGTCGCACTGAAAATTTGCCGGGATGTAAACGAAGATTTTATCATTATCGTTATGAATTACGGTAGCGGCCTTGAACATCTAAATTTGTATATTATTTATTAATAATAACCGAAACCCGCGAAAAAATAACGATTCGTCAGTATCCGAATTGGTGTATAGAATTCTATTGGAAATAAATCGGTGAGTGACCACATCAGGGCGGCATCACGAGGGTGAAAAAAATAACAGCAACATGGGCCTCGATCAATCGAATTTTTTCTGTCGCATCTGCGCGAAGGTCTTACCATAGTTTTCCTATCGGTGTATGTTTATAAGTGCTATACTTTCTTTTTTTTGTGCAGAGGGATATAAACTCACCAAAGTTCAATTAGTAGATTTTGGCGGATTTTTTTCACGATTCGAGCTGCAAATGAAAAGAAAAAGGAATAGTTTAGAACAACGAAGGTTCGGACTATCGGAGATAATCTCCGACGGGACCAAAATAATAATACTTTCGTAAAGCGAGGTATACAGTATAAAGATGAAGTACAAGAAAAAGAAAGATAATTCTATCCACCCAATTTGTATTGCCTGATAAGATGCATCGTATCACATGTAAAAACTGAAGTATAGGGACAATGATTGTCACAGGACAGCATAGAAATTATGGCGTCTTTTTTTCCTTCTTTTATATCTCAATCAACGGACGTACAAAGAAGCGTTCAATTTACATCCTTTCTCCAAAAATTCTGTGATTGTGTGACTTGTTTTTTTTATCTAAAATCTTATTTACTCTAGCTCTTCTCCTTATTCACGATCTCAATTTTTCGTCCTAATAGATCATACTTAGAATAGCAAGTATCGTGTTCGTGATCTGAATCCGAACTACTGCAATCGCTATCGCTAGAGTCGTCGTAAGAACCGAGCCCCGGTAGAATCCCGATGCACTTCATGCCAGCTGCTGGTTGATTCTCCGTGTCAACGATCGATCTTTTCGCTTTACTCTCACAGGAACTGCTCTCTATGTTCTCTGAACTCCTTTCAATTTCCGTCGAGATTTCGTTCTTCTCAACCTCTTTATCACAATCTTTCCTATCCTCTGACGCCGAGAGCTTTCTCTTTGTCCCTCTTGGTTCATTATCTGCAAATTTTTTGTTTATAATGAAGTAAAAAGTGAAAAAAAATAAGTCCCAATTCGGGCAGCTACAATAAATATTATTATTATTCTTAAAGGTAATAATGAATCGTTTATTATTATTATAAATAATAAAGTAGGTCCCAATCTTACCGATGGAACTGTTTCCTGGTTTCTTCACAATAACTCCGGCCAGTAATCGAAGCTGAGAATTTTTCCCACTACAAGTAAACAACATTGTGTAGCAAGAAAGGTATTGAAAAAAAAAATTGAAATCTCACCTTCCGCCACAAGAATTTTTGGTTGAGCTCTGAGGCTTTTTAAGTTCCTGCTTCAATTTTTCATCCATAGATTTTTCCTGCAGCGATGCAACTGCAGCTTTGAAGTCTCTCATCTCTTTTTCTTCTTCCATATTTTTTTTCCGCTCCTCTTCCAGCTTTGTTCTGTCCACAAGATCAAGGAACTCCACCTCGTCGTCGTCCAAGCCTTTTATCATGTTCTCTGTGGATCAAAACAGACGGAACCGGTTTCATGCAAAAATTTTGTGCCAACTGCGCAACACATTGGTAAAAACTCACTGAGTTTGTGGGCTTCCTCGTATTCCATGTCTTTGTGATTTTTCTGCTCCTGCAGCCTATCGAAGAGCGATCTCGGATCGAACTTCTCTTCGGGAGCCTCTGAAAAAAGAAATATATATGTAATCATACTATGAATTTGTAAAAATGAATTGGACAGCTCGTTAACGGATCTTCTTACCCTGAGGTTGGTCGGCGGTTCTAACGCGTTCCCATTCCTTCTGACGAATCTTTCGTTGCTCCTCGAGCTCGGCCTCCGAAATAAAACGCGAGCTCATTTTTCAAGCCAGGTGGTAAACCAATGGTTCGGTGTGTCACAGTACAATTCAAATTCACCGATAGATATAAGTAATTACTGTTATCCCCGGAAGCTGGAAAGTGATATAATCAGTATCAGGGTCGGATACGCAATATCCGAAATCTTTGCTGTGTGTCGCTCCAATTTAAGAATTTCAACGCCCCCGATACCCGCGAGAGTTATACCTCCAGCATTAAAAAATAATAATTCACTCTTAGTTTATTTATATGATTGCATTTGACACATGGGTTAGGTGGGTGCGATAATACGAACAAACCGGCCATAGAGGGGAGAGCGCACATTACGATGAAGTACGAAACGGTCGTTCGGTGAAAATTGCACGAAGACCCTTTAAGGCGAAGTGAAACAAACTCAGTCGGTAACACAAACTGTAATGAACTTTTTAGCAGTGGTGTGGTTTGTTTACAAACAAAACCAAATTCAACCGAGATGCAGAAAGGAATTTCGGCCCGAATTTTAATTTTTCTACAAAAAATAACCTGCGCCGAAAAAAGTTCATTTGAAAATTGTAGCTATGTCTCTCGCATTCACAGCTGTTTCACTTCACGTTCACTTCCCCTCAAGGCTTTAATGCTGTAATTGTAGCAAGATTAGTTTCTCATAGGTACAAAGAGACGCATTTCTTCCGTAAGTACCAGGTGGAAAGCAATCTCCTATTTCAAGGACAAAACCACCAAGTCCTACTGGCGAAGTTAATAACACTATTTACAGTTCAAGTTAAAGATTCTAGCAGTACTAACCGGACTTGCTGGTCTTGGCCCCATGCACGGCTCCAAACTTTTCTTTTTTATAGCAATGCCAGCCACGGCAATTTTTTTTTTTTACAAGCAAACAACTATGTTTTGATGCCAAGTGAAGAATTGTAGGAAGGTCGTGCCCAGAACGGAGTTTGGAGTCATGTACAGAATTGAGGGATTTCTCGCCTATCGCCACCTATGCACAACATGCATCTCCACCGAACCTTTGGGAAACGAATCTTGCTATGGGACTGAAGCATTAACATAACATTATCGTAGCATAATCGCGAGATTAACGAAAGACGCGATGGGAATAAAGAGCGGCGATCCACACGGTGGTGATGTAAAACATGGTCGTTTGGTGAAAATCACACGAAGAGCATTTCACACATGGTTCGTAGTTCGCTATACTCTCATCCTCAGTTCGCGAGGTTCGTGGTCCGACGCTCGGCGTTACGCCTGAGAACTACACAATTGGCGCTTCGACTGGAAAAGCTGATAACAAATCGATATTTGTGAATTGAGTGTTGACGATTATCGAAAGTTTACAAATCTAACCTGTTAAGATAAAGTGAGTATATTATAAAAGTGGTTTCTTAGTCAGTTTTCGATCGCGGATTAGACACAACTTTGTTCGCAAGGTTTTTGCATTTTCGATATTGCAATAAGATCGTGTTCGAAACGATCATAACCAAACAGTTTTTATTCGTTCGTTTGCAGATAAGAGGAAATAAAATGTCGAGCACATCTCAAAAACATAAGAACTTCGTGGCCGAGCCGATGGGTGAAAAACCGGTAACGGATTTGGCCGGGATCGGCGAAGTTTTGGGAAAGAGGTTACAGGATGCGGGCTTCGACAAGGTAACGCATTTTCGCGACACAGCGCGTCCTCGCGGACGCTCGTTTTGAATCTTGCGAAAAGTAAATTAACTATTTTGATTTTCCAGGCTTACGTGGTCCTTGGCCAATATCTAGTTCTGAAGAAGAACCGTGAGCTTTTCCAAGAGTGGATGAAGGACGTGTGTCAGGCTAGTTCAAAGCATAGCAACGACTGCTACGAGTGCCTCACCGATTGGTGCGAAGAGTTTTTGTAATCTAGTTGTATGATAAGAATAATAATCTATATCTCTAACACTGCACTACCTCGTATCACAACTTCGATGAGGAAAATCACACGGCTGTCAACGAATGCTGATCGACAACCCCATCTTCGTGGTAGTGTTTGCTATTTTTATACAAAAACTTTAATGACAGTTTCTAACGAAATTCATAAAGGATTTCTTGTATCTGCCGCCAAAGACTGGCTCAAACAGGATTTCCAAATTTTCCCAACTGTTGTTTCATTAATGACTACAATTTAATTTTATTGTTTATAATGTCCAAACATGTTCTGTAACTTTCAAAAAATAGATAGTATAAAAATTATCAATGATGCACAAAACAGTCTTTCTTTGTAAACCCGTTTTGCCAGCTGAAGCTGTTTCTTTTCCAGATTGGGAGAATTATTCTTCCCAGTGCAGCGATGTCCACGTGTATGGTGTCGTATTGGCTGCGCCGCGGTGTGATTAGCTGTGATCTTCTAGTCGTTACAAAACGGGAGATAAATTATGAGACGTTTCTTTTTTTTTTTTTGCTTTTTCAATAACTCACATAATAATAACGATATATAATCTTGCATTATCGAACTTATAAACGATTAATATTAGCCACCCGTAGACTGGCACAAGCAGCGACTCTTAGTTTCTCCAGTAATTCTGTTAATGATAACGATTTAATTTTATTATTTTTATTGTCTCAATGTGCTGGGTAGCTAGTTCACAACTAATGACCTTGTCATTAGTTGTGAACTTTCGATCGTTAGCGATCCGTTGATAAATCTCAAGCCTTTTTGTGTATTGTATATTTCTTTATTTAATTTCTTCCAATCATACACGCAATGCAAACGATACATAGTCTCGTATGTGCAGTTTCGTTAAAAAAAATTGTCAAAGCTCCATTAGCCCGGACACTCGACGAGACATATCGGTTCGTCGACTTCATCGCATACATCCTTGCATACTACACGATTTTTCTATATTCAGTAGAATTACTGTACGTGTTTATTCTACTGCTCTGACTTTTTCAAATTTATCGGATTCCTGTCAAGGGCAAGGGTTATTTTAGATATCACCACACTGATTACAATGTTTCAATGTTACGAAGAAATTATACCGTTGATCTTTATTGCCTCGTATACTGCAGCGCATAGGGAAAAGGTTTGCCGCTCGATTCGAAACCATCTTTTAGATCTTGAAGAATGTTTGGATTATGTTTTCTTAAAAGCTCGATTTTCATAGATGGAGTGCTTTTCAACAAATCCACAGCCTCATCGTATCGTTTGTTCGTGGCTGTGAAAGAAAAATGTTTTCATCAATAAAAGTGAGTTCGCAGAGCTATAAGAAAAAAAGAATTCACCACTATCGAGAATAAACTTACTGTACATCTCGATCAGTGCGGAGAACACTGCAATCTTTGCATTTAACGTTAACTCTGTAGAGTTCGACGTTTTTTCGTTGATTCGCTCCAGTAAATTGACGTTGTTCTCGCGCTTGCTTGAGTCCACGAGATACTTAAAGACGATCCAGTTTGCATTCTTCAGATACTTTGACCACAACTCTTCGGCGTCCGGTTTGTTTGCCTCTAAATAGTGGCACCAGAGCAGGTTTATCGGCAGATAAATATTTTGCTCGGCGAGCTTTTCTGCGATCGGCTTAACTGTAATACAATTATGACAATTACTGAAACTTACGTATCTCGACATTATAATTATGAAACTTACGTATCTCGGCACCCTCTGGATTTTTATTGAGCTCCTGCAAGTACGTGGTAAAGTGAAGAGTGTTCACAACGTGATTTATATTATCCTCCCTCGAGCGTGAAAGTTTAGACTGTAAATCCTGTAAGCATTTTTTCAGTCCATGTTCGGCCAGAGCCGCACGATTCAGGTATTTTTGGAAACGCAAATTCTTTTTGGTTTTCTGAAAAATGCAATTATCTTTACTGCTCGTATTTTCTGTCTCGCCGATCAATTAATAAATCCTTGGCCGGTACTCACAGGACTGAGACTGTTGGCGTGTGTTCGCAATTTGTCGAATTCCTTGGCTTCGATCAGGCTGTTCCAAAGGAATTTCAAACTGCTGGAACGAGGTTGCCGCTTATGTTTCAACAATAGCGTATCGATGAGCATGCACGCCTTATCGAAATTCTTTCGTTTGACGTATTCTTCGACCAGATGGGACATCATCGTACTGAAGTTCTCGTGATCGTAGGCAACGCTGTTGAAAAAATATAATCAGTAATTATTAGAATTGTCAGAAATCGACAAAAAGTTCCCTCGTAATGTTACCTATTGGTCAAGGTTTGTTCGGCTGCGTCAAGATCTCCGTTTGCCAATTCTGTTTCGAATTTTTCAACGTCGTCTCCGCTTGGTGCCATTTGGTTACTTATTTCCTTGCTTTTGTAGATAAACGGCACTGGTTGATTGTTCTTTATCAACAGAGAGGCCAGTTTCGTTAGGAAAGTTTCGTTCGGCTGCACATCCTCGTCTTGCATTTCAGTCCATAAACTTAGAGCACCTTGCCAATCGTTTCCTCTGCCTGATGAAAATTTACGAATGTAAAAGGTGCAAAGCAATTAAGCAAATACGTAAAATAGTTGCAGTTTTATGATGGTTTCAGCATGTTACTAGCAGTGTTAACAGTGGTTACGGTTTGGGTTTATTCATACGCAGGTTCAATGCTCTTTCAACTCAGAATGTTATCGACTATCTATCGACTCGGATCGATTTTATTTTTTAGTGCATCCTTAATAATGTTGTAATGCTATTGTATAAAAAAAAGAATACTACAGTGATTTGAGAATATATAATTTTTTGTCACAAGAACTCAAGCTAATTCGCACAACTGTAAGGTATCTCAGAATCCATATGGAGAACAACATTGTCAGAATTTTTATTTAACAAACTGCATTCACTGCTTTATCACACTTGAGTGGTTCAGGCTTAGATATACATATATTTGTTTGCAGAACCGAGGCTCCTTCAATTAGGAATATTAACAATGTTATTGGATATTTCGTTTTAATCAATTCTAATAAAGTAATGTAAGAATATCTATATTTTTAAGAAGAAAGTTGCCTTCCACACGTTATAACTTTTAGCCCATGCTAATTGACACAACTTCGCGTTTATGTATCTTCGAATTGTTATGGAAAAAAATTATCGGAAATTTTGCAGAGGAAAAAAGAAATTGCTTTATTGCCGAATAATACTTGTAATTTTTAGTTTCAAAAGTAGAAGAGCCGGTGTGTGGCGTATTCCCTTAAGCGATGATTGATCAACAAATTTACGCGATAACTAATTGCTTAAATTACTCACAATAAGCCTCCAAGAAAACATCAAACATCTCCTGTCTGTCGACGGTCTGTAGATTTTTCGTTATATCGATGAATTGTGTAAGACATTCGTTTCTGTTCTCGAACATGTACCGTTCGGCGCAAGCCTTCAATTTCTTTGATCTCACTCTTAATCCTGGAGTCTGCGAAACACGAAAATTCAATGTTGATAAACTTGGCTGTAATTAGAGCAGATATAGACCAACGAGATTGAACGGACCTCCAAGATTTTCCTTGCTTGGCGGATGCGTCCGCATTCGAGGAATGAGAGCACGAGATCGACGAGCGAATTGCTCTCTCCATGAATCTGTGTGCTAAGGTCGGTGAGACGTTGAAGAGAATTGGCGTCCTCTGCATCGATATATTTCTTCGACAATTCGTTCTTTAGAGGTGTGCACTGATAAGTGACGCAAGCTTTCTCGAATGCTGCCAAGGCTCCTTCGAGATCGTTTCTGCGAAATAATTTCTCGATATCATTCGTTCTCCGGTGAATAATTAAACTCTCCTGATTATAAAAATAGTGAAAAAAGTAAATCTCACCGGACAAAATGAACTTTGACGAGAGGGCCGAGCATAAAGTTGTCCACTGTCATGTACTTGGACTCGACCAGAGCGTCAAACATTTTATTAGTTTTCTCTACATCACCAGTTTCGGCGATTATATCGAGCAGATGTTTGATCGGTCTCCTCAGTTGGGGTGAATAATCCTCCGGATTCTGTTTTCTCGGCCGTTCTACGATAAACTGCAACGCATCTGCAACAGCCGCGAAAAATATATTGTAAAACAAGTTTGATAAATTGAAAAGAAAAATCTTTTTTTTTATATTTTTGAAGCGGGCGTTCTGAGCCGCGAGTAATGGAATGGGTATGGGATTGTGAATTTCATTACAAAAAAACGAGTTGATCTATCACTATGTCATTATGTTCACACATGCTATATTTTGGTTCATGTTTGTACTTTTGTCTGAACTTTAAAAAATTGCAAACGTAAAAGGGTTCGTTTCGTGAATAAATATTTTGAAAATATAAATTTACCGTCGAAACGATCATTGTTCACAAGTGTCACCGCATACTTAGCCACCTTCTGAAGATCCAATTCGTCCGTGGGATGTTGGTCTTTTAATACGTTCGCCCACTTTTCAGCCATTTGCACGTCTCCCGCAGTACACGCGAGGTCAATTATTTGAGCGCAGAAGGCCGGAGAAAAAATGAAATTGAGTCCTTCCAATTCCTGCCCAAATATGCAAAATTAATTTCATAAGATTTATAAATCGTCGTGTGAGCTTTCTTACGTCTAGTGTGCTTTTTGTCGCCGTGATGTCGCCAGCTTTCAGATGAGAAGCGAGCTGCTGTCGCTTGATTGAAAAAGTGCCTGACAATCCGTCCTGCGTTACAATATCGGACTCGTCCTGCAATTTAAAGTCCATAAATAATTTGAAAACTTATGAGAAAAACGAAATTTCATTGCTCTATTGTACTATAAGAGATTAAACTAACCGCACTGCCGGTGTTTGACGAATCGTAGCCATGAAAATCGGAAATGGGTGTAAGCTCGAGGGTGCCGGAAGTGAGTTTTACGATTTTCGCATCAATTTCCTGTGTCACATTGTCTCGGAAATATTTCCTAATCTCATCGCCCAAGTCCGGTTTTATCGTAATTCCTGCTTCAACCAAGTAAGTCAATACCTGTCGAGAAAAATTTAACAGTTCTAATTAAATCAATGTAAATGTTGAAATACGATAATTTTTCGATTACAAGGACGAGAAGCTCGAGACCTACATCATCCACATAGGGCGCTTTCGCTAAGGGAATGACTTCGAGCATCGTGCTAAGCGCAATATCTAGGACACTTTCGGGACAAACGGCTGACTTAGCGTTCCCGCTCTCTTTGTAAACATGAATAGCAGTATCGTACAAGAATCTCAAAATCACGACGAACGATTTTGCGTCTCCGGTGTAGTTGAGAGAATCGGCGAGCGGACGATAAAAAGGTTCTGCCTCAAAGTCAACCTGATAGCTCCTCATGAACATAGCGGTCTTGCGAATTTTTTTGTCAAGAAGCATTCGATTGGCGATAGCCTCAACTATAGTCGTGTGAGAAACGTGAAATTGTTTCATAGTTGCCACAGTCTCGTCCCATTTTCCGACCGTGTACGGTAGAACATAATCCTTTATGGTTTCGAAACTCGGTTTCAACCTGAACTCCTTAATCATGAGCTGCAAAGTGTCATAGATTCCTTGATAGTTGCTCGCTTTGCCGCGAGCTACAATAAGCGGCCAAAAGTAATGTTCGCGCACGCATGCGCCGCTCTTTTTCAAAGCCGTTAGCAATTCCACGGCAAGATCAACGTTCCCCATTGCGAGAGCTCGCTCGGTAGCCACGTCAAGGGCTCGCACGTGAAACCCTTGTTCCTTCAAGTCATTGCAGGCTTTTATTATCGTCGTTGCTGGAAACTTCGAGTTCACCAATTTTCGTATCAAGAAATTTCCGCTTGAATTTTCAGCGTCGTTCTCATCTTCTTCCATTTCGTTTTTACGCCGCTGCATTGTTCTGAGGATCTTGAGTGGAACGTCCACGTTTCCAACGTCGAGGATTTTCAATATCGCGTGAACCGCCTCGGTATTATAATTAGGTCCGGCCGAAATCATTGATAAAATTTCATCAACCTCGTCGTGGTGACCGCTCGCCACAAGTGCCTGAATTACATCGAAAAAATTCCTGATCTGAAGTTGCATGTCTTTTTCAGCGATCTCTCGTAGCGTACTCCTTATAGACTCCATATCTCCTTTTTTTGCGTGAGCGCAGAGAAGCGCGGTGTACGTTGCCGTGCTCGGTGCGACGTCGACTTCTTTCATGATATTCAAAATGTTCTTCGCACTCTCCATGTCGCTGAAAATATCGTAAAAAATGTATGTGTCATCAACTCTCCATCAACAATTTGAACGAATAGAAAGTTCGAATATATTAGTATATCAGAAAATATAGTTTGATGTAATGAAGTTATATGCTGAAATAAAATGAAATCACTATTTTCTAGTGAACGCGATAGGTTTAAGTTATTGTAAGACATATTTATATTTAGATACTAGTTAAGAAATCCATCGATAAACAAATTAGAAAACATTAATTTGACATAAAATGATGCTGAAAAAATTAACGGGAGATTATGTACTTGGCTTCGGAGTGTCCGGTTATGAGAGCATTGAATATTCCCTCGGTCACAGGTATTTCCTTTTCTCTCATGAACTCCAGTATTCTGGTAGCTCCGTCTATGTCTCCACGTTTGCAGTGATGCATGATCAATCTTTGGTAAGTCACTCTATTTGGCTCGATACCCATCTCCTTCATATTGGTAAGGAATTCGATGGGCGAAAAGTTGTAGTCATTCTCCAGATACACCCTCAATAACGCGTTGAAGTGGGAGACATCCATCGGAATTTCTGGGGAAAAAAAGATAAAAACCACTTCATTGCCTGTTAGCCAAGAACCTTCTTCTCATCCTCGAAGATTGTTTTGCTTCCTCGTAAAGGAAGTCTTAGTTTGGTAAGAAACAAGAATTTCGAGGTTTTAATGAAGACACGTTTGGATTATTTAGAGACAATGAAAAATAATATTTTTTTGTTTGAATTGAATCCTGTATCCGATGTATTATATTTTCCACCTCCTGTAGATATGTATTCTGACTCATGATTCGGATAGACATCCACCCTATGTATTCTTTCTATATACAATCGTCGTATAAGTAATAAGTGAACTTTCTTGTACATAAATCACTTAATTTTCTTGATAAACAGAAAAACGGCATCCAACAAATTGTATTTCATCAAAGTTTAAGGATTGAAAATCACTCTTTAAGTTCAGAGAAAGATTAATGGGTAACCTATGTATTTGTGAAAACAAAATTATGCTTTAGAGGATTAAAACCCAAAATGTAAAATGGTTAAAATCATAGTGTTTGCACATCTTCCTAGATGTTTTTTCACTCCGGACGGTAAAATACCAATGGCCAGACACATGAGGAAGTAGTCAGAATCTCCGGACATGCATAAAAAATTATATTTCCATCTGCATACACCTTCTAGTGGCTATAAAATATGTCTGGTCACTGGGGTGCTAAGCGTACTCAACTTCTATAGTTGAGAAAATTCTTACTCAGAGTATTTAGAGTGCTCCATATTTCTTGTACCAAGAGATTTCTCTCTGCAGGCGCAGAGTCAATCATGAAGTCTCCGCAACAGCGAATGAGCAGCAGTGCATCCAAGCTCGGTATGTATCCTAAGTATTGATAAATTATTTACAAATTATAGTTTTAGTTTCAAATATCGTTGAGTTTTCTTTTGCCATACACAAATTAAATACCTGTGTCCCGAATTTTGGATAATACATCTTCGACTTCACTGCAAAAAATTCTTCCGTATCGCTGAACTTTGAAGTCCAAAGCGTTAAAAATATTGGCGTAATTAACGTGGGGCTCTTTTCGCTGTGGCGCCGGTACTGTTGCGTAATTCCTGCAAAGTTCGATAGATAGCTTTCGTTAGAAAAGTAATCTCGTAGTGCAGCGACAAAAAAAAATACTAAAAGAAGTTATCACTCTTGGTTACTTACTTCGTTAAATAAGAGTTGATGCACTGTGCCTGAATTGCAATGCATTTTGTGGTCAATTTACTTCTGTCATGAGCAACCGTTATTTTCCGGGTGAAGCAATTCAAGCAGCGAATGTATTTGGATGACCGTAGTATCGTTGCCATGATGAAACCGTGTGAAACAATTCGTTACAATAGAACGTTTGGGTCACCGGGACTGAGAAAAAATAGGTATCGGCTCAGTAACAATGGCGGCCGGTCCCACGTGAATTGGTTGAACACGATGTCCGACCTTAGTAGCGAAATGCCGAATCTGCACGAAAGCGACGCAGTCTCATCGTTTCACTGTCGCCATCTTCCGGAATAGTGCGACAGCGAGATTTTTTTCTTCTGTAAAACATCGAATATACCATAATCACAGTACGGTTGAGAACGCTTGCCAGCGATGTCGAGTCGGTTCCGAGTTGCCTTCTCGAGTGGTGTTGTTTTTTTGTTGCCAGAGGATTGGTGAACGATCCGTGAATTCTGTGTCGTTAATTGTTCGTGTCACGACCGTGCAATTAACATTTAATGGCCGGTTAATAGATGAGGCCATTGTCGTGATCGCGCTAAACGAGGGAGGCGCGCTGACGTTCAATCGAGAGAGGTGGCTCGTTCCGGTTTTGATTCAGCGCCGCATGCGTGAATAAAGGCTACCCTATCGACTCTCCTCGGGGGCCTATCCTTCCTTCAGTCCCTCTCGGAGCGCCCCGACCACACGATCGAAACGCATTATTCCGACGTGAGAGCACTCTCGGGGCGATCAGCACGAAAGAGAAAAAGCAGTTTTGCTGTAATGGCCGCCGTGTCATGAAATGAAGGTACCGAGCCAGTGTTGCGGTTCCATAATGGACGATAACTCAAGTTCACCCTCGCAAAACCACAACGGTCCATTGTCCGGCGGTGCTAACGTATCGGTTGCGAACAACAAGCATCAGAACAGTGACAATGTCAGTAGCGAAGGAGCCAAGGATCAGGGACCACAATACTCGATGCCTGGTATCCTCCACTTTATACAACACGAGTGGGCCCGCTTCGAGCTTGACAGATCACAGTGGGAACTCGACAGAGCTGAATTTCAGGTGCTTCAATCATTTCACAACTGATCGTAACACTTTCACGCACGATTCGTGCCAGTAACCGTGCAACGTTATCGCGGGTTTTTTTTTACACCCCCATACTCCGCTTTTTTTTTTTACGGTAAAGAATGTTCGATTGTCATTGGCGGCCAATTTTTTTTTTTTTACGTTCCTTCACCCGAGATGTATATCACACTTGTCGTCTTTTGTACATTTTTTTGGACAAATTGCCAGCCCTTTTTTTTAACTCCTGAATAATGTCTGCATCATCGATTCGAGTCTTGTAGACGTGTCTGCACTTTTTTCTTGCAATGATTATCAATGATAATTAACTACGTGTGTAGTTCTCGCAATTATTTGACAATCAATTGTGGCGTTGCCCCGTGTGTATTTCCCCCTCTGCTGGGCGCGTAGGAAGGGGAGCGCGTGAGATAACATTCTGTGAGAGTGTGTAACACTGTTAATTGAAATGTAGCTATATTAGCCACAGTATCGAAACGATTAAGGAATAGCGTACGATTCCTTGAGCTCAGGGGCTTCCGCAATTTGATACGCCTGAGCAATAAATTAATATATCATCCGTAAGATAAATGCTCCAATGCTGTGGCATCGTCTTCTGGCCTGGTTTTCGCAGAAGCGCTATCTGCCGGGCTTATTGACTTCAACGTTAGATTAGATACGAATAATTTTTATACATTCTCACGATGCCAAGTCAACGCAAACAGAGCTTCAATAGATTTTTATGGAAATTTGGTTTTTATATTATTAGCCAGTAAAGCATAGGAGTCGAAGAAAAGATCACTTTAAAAGCAAAATAATATATATGAATTTGTATATAATTCTATGTTATATAGAAGCCATTGATAAGTGAAAACTTAATTTCTGTAATCAGTAAAAATATAACAGATATTACTGTGTTATTAAAATTTACAGTAATTGTTTTTTTTTTTCCCAGGCTCGAATAGCTTTCCTGCAGGGTGAGAGAAAGGCACAGGAGAATCTTAAGAATGATCTGGTCAGACGGATAAAGATGCTGGAGTACGCGTTGAAGCAGGAGAGGTGAGTTAGCTGCGCAAACGATCTTTGCTCAAGACGACATACGCGATCCGGTTGCAATTTTCCTTGTTTAGAGCCAAGTATCACATACTGAAGTACGGGACGGATCTGGTTATCGAGGGCGATGGAAAGCCGCCGCTCTATGAGGAAGGCAGCACATGCGGCGAATCCGACGGGGGCGGTGGCGATGGCGAGGCACCCTTCACGTCCGTCAGCAATATCAGCTGGAGGCAGGGACGGCTTCTCCTCAGACAGTGAGCGTTTATTCAACGGATATCGGAAACCTTTTTCGGAACGCGGCAAAAATCGACAAAGAAGAATTTGAACGTTTCCCCCCCGGTTTTTTTTGCAGGTACTTGCAAGAAATTGGTTACACCGATACAATCATAGACGTAAGATCGAACAGAGTGCGGTCGCTACTCGGTTTGAACAACAACACGGACTCGGACGACATGAACACACCGGCGCTGAATGGGAATGAGTCGTCGAACAAGCGGCCGGGCGAGAACCAGCCGCGAAGGGCCAAGAAGACCTCTTGCTCCAAGGAAGTAAATATTCATAAAATTACGCTAACACACTCTCACGCTCGATACCCGATTCGCGTTTACTGAATTTTCATCATCTATGACAATTCATTCGCCTCGGCTAACTTTGCGCGGTTTTTTTTTTTTAGCACCAGCCCAAGTCCATCGCGGAAAAGATGATGCTCGACACGGAAGCCTCTGTCATGGCGAATTTCGAATTCCTCGCTCACACTGACATCGACATGGAGGAGGAGGAGCCGGAAATTGACGAGCTGTATGAAACCAACGCGGAGCAAGAGCAGAACAAGGTAAGTGGTATTTTCCGCGCGCGCTGAATTTTGTCCCACCACATAACTAGGGCCTTGAAAGTTCCTTTAACAACGTCGACAGGCATCCATAATGCTGGGTGAGGATGTGGATGCCGAGGCCGAGGAGGTATTGAACGAGCTGAATCTTCTTGGCGAGACCGAGGAATCATTGCCGGCTTCCATCATTCATGTCGACATAGACTCATCAAAGTGGAGTTAGTACAAACGATGAATTTTTGTTCGCATTAACTTCAAAAGCTTCGTTAAGTATACGGCAAAGCTTGAAAAAAATTTAACCATTTACAATCTTTGCGCGCTACTTTTAGCAGGTGCAGTACGTAGGCTCACAACCGATCCGCGACGCCCTTGCGAAGAGGGTGATTCTTCGTTGGGATTAGGCGAATTAGCGCAACTAACGGTTAATAACGATGCCGAAGTAGCGTACGATGTAAGTCGTTCATAATGAAAAAATGGAAAAAAATCAATAACAATGAAAATAAAAGCTTGATCCATTAAAAAAATTACAAATCATATGGAAGAATCCCAAGAGAAATGTAAACTTTTTTTACTCGTTAATACAGATGGCAGCGACTACAAAGGAGACTTTTCGAAAGACGTGGAACGCCAAGTACACGCTTCGTTCGCACTTCGACAGCGTTCGAGCTCTCGTCTTCCATCCGACAGATCCAGTTCTTATCACGGCGAGCGACGATCATACACTCAAATTATGGAATCTTCAAAAGACCGTACCGGCTAAGAAGTAAGTTAATGAGTCTCCAACGATGGAAAATTCTTTCGACGACGGTGATTTAACTAAGCATGATTGTTTTATTCCAGAAGCGCGTCGTTGGACGTCGAGCCACTTTACACATTCAGATCGCATACCGGACCGGTCCTCTGTCTAGCTATGTGCAGCAGCGGCAATCGTTGCTACAGCGGGGGATTGGACGGCAACATACACTGCTGGACGCTTCCTTCGGCAAACATAGATCCGTACGACTCGTACGAACCGAGCGTACTCAGTCAAACTCTCACGGGTCACAGTGACGCTGTTTGGGGCTTGAGTATGTATCATCCAAGATCGCAGCTACTCTCAGTCAGCGCCGATGGCACCGTTAAACTTTGGAGCCCGCAGAGCAAAGTTCCACTTCTTAACACTTATACGTCCGAACAAGGTTTGTAAAACTTATCACTCGAAACCAAGGGTCGGCAGTATACAAGTACTTTTTAGTATTCTCACGAAACAATCTACGAACAATTACGAGAATTTCACTTAGCCATTTTTTGCAATAAACGTTGCGATCAATTTGGTCGTTAAAATTCCATGAAATGCAAACATTTTCTAATGTTTCGTAAAAAAGGTGCAAAGTGATTTATTTGTACATGGCTCTCTCAGTTACTACAATTCTATAGCTTTCTCTATGAACAAGACAAAATCGATCAATGAACTTTCTCATACAAGCCTTTGCACCTTTTTCAAAAAATGGTCAACGCTTAATGCTGTGAAACTAATTGCGAAAAGTTCTTCGAAAAAGTACTTGAAAATTATTTTAAGTACTTGTGATACTTTGTAATTGAAGTATTTCCTGTATTTTGCCCAGCTTTCGCGAGGCGTTTACACTGCCGTAAAGCCAACAATTATTTTATCTTCTGTTCTTTTGCAGATGGAATTCCAACGTCAGTCGACTTCGTGAGAGACGAGCCACACAAATTGGTCGTGGCTTACGAGGGTGCGTGCATCGTCTTCGACGCTGAGACTGCGTCGGTCGTCGCTCGACTCGAGGGCAACGGAACGAGGGGCGTCAATCGCGTAGTCGCTCATCCGACTGTTCCACTCGTTGTGGCTGCTCACGAGGATCGACACATTCGTTTTTACGATCATCGCTCGGCCAGTCTTGCTCACTCTATGGTCGCTCATTTGGATGCTGTAACTAGTCTCGCTGTGGATCCTCACGGACTGTACTTGCTCTCGGGCAGTGAGTAATCCTTGCCATTGACATGTTATTGTGCTTTTGAGAGCTTCAAAAAATGGTGATGTATACATAAATATAATTTTTTTAAATTAGGTCATGACTGCAGTATACGATTATGGAATATGGACAACAAAACATGTGTGCAAGAAATAACAGCACATCGCAAGAAATTCGACGAGAGCATCTTGGACGTCGCGTTCCATCCGGCAAAACCATTCATCGCAAGTGCTGGTTCTGACGCACTTGCCAAGGTATTCGTGTAAGTGATATAGCGTATAAATATTATACATAAAGAAAAGTTCGAATACGACTTTGTTAAGCGGCTTCGTGTGAAGCGGTTTTTGTACTCATATTCTTTTCGATAGTTTTACCTGTATGTACTACACTTCCATTCTTTGAATTTTTTTTTCCTTTTCCTTTCATTTATCTTGTATCGATCTTATCGTTGATTAACGCGAAAAAAAGAAAGCGAGCAGAGCAAAGCAAGAACAACAGGTTAAGTAATGTCAAATTAAACAAATATTCAGATACTCATATTGATAGAAAAAAAAAGAGAAAAACTCGCCGGATTAATGGATATACTGTAATATTTTATTCAAATGATAATAATTTTCAAGTGCAAATGCTATGTGTTGATGTAATCGTCACCTAAGTAGACGTGTAATCTGTCGGCAGCGTGGCCGGATGAGTCCGACGTGTAGCATATTAACTATTATAGACCCGAATAATTAGAAAATCTAGTTAAAATTTGAAAAACAACAAGAAGAATTAAACAAGGAGACGATTGATGAAGAATAATGAGAACAAGAAGATTAAAACAAACAAATTATCCTGATCCAGCAGAGTCCAGGGAGCACACTGCCGCAGTAGCATAATATTTATCCTTATGTTAATTATTTATTACCGATATCACAGTTACTGTTGCACAGCTACTGGGGATTATAACTACACGAGGAAAAAAAACAAACATAAAACAAAAAAGCTTAATAAGAAGACCGATAAAACGTTGTCCCAATAAACTGAAAAAAACATATGCTAATTAGTCTCCCATTACACAACTTTTATGCTGCCACCTTCTCTGTATTAGCCGAGGTCAGCGTATGGTAATTACAATGATTAACGATAATAAAAATTCGTAAGTTAACGATACAAGTACTAGACATAATAATTAACAAACAATAAATTATAACTGTGTGTTTCACTGTAATATATTGTATTTAAAAAATAGATGAACCGTGTATCTTACTTGTATAACGCGTAAATCGTCGTTACTCGGAATGTGCTCTCTCTCTCTCTCTCTTACACACGACACACACACGCGCACACACACACACACACACACACACACACACACACACACACACACACACACACAAATAAGCGCGTGCGCACCCTTATTATCACATTTTTATTTTATGCATAACTTTACGAGAAAAAGGAGTGCTTATGCGTTTGCAGGAATTTAATTGCAGGTAAAGACCAACCATAAAGCATTATAGATATATCTCGCTGTATTACGTTTATGAAATACAAAGTTGTACATTTTTTTTTCTTCATATGGAACTATTATTTTGGCGGTTATCGGGAGTAGCGTGGTACAAAAGGAAATGTCGAAGGGTTTCGAAGTCACGAGATTGCAAAGTTTTATTTAAACTTGGTTAAATTTTTATTCGCATATTGGATTTCATAGATACATTCCGTTGACTAAGTAGTCGGCGTCGTGCGCGTAAGGACCATGTCCTCGACGTCCGCGTCTGCGCACTACTCGCAATCTACACGCTATCAGAGCTGCCATTATTGCTGTCGCTGTTAATCCTAATGCCAACGATATAACTGCACCCTTTGGCCTCAGTATGTCCACATTCGTTTTGTGATTGTTCTGCTGAAGATGCTCGGCTACATAGTGATGAATTCTCACTTGACTCTGCTGCTCATCCGGCGTTTTCTTGTGCTGGATCTCTCGATCTATGGACATTGGAAATAGCCGGACTTCAGTAGTTTGACAGATCGATAGTTCGATAGAATAGAGGCTCTCGGTATGGCCGTTATTTTTCAAAAATCGTTCAAGCGCTCTACGGAGTAGCCGGAAGTCGACACCTTGCAAGTTTCCGTTAATCTATCACTCCAACTTCCGGTCATCACGTAATTAACGTCAATGTGTCAATGCTACTAAAAAATTAATTCGGAAATACGGGGAAGAGGAAAAAATAAAATAAAAAGTAACGTAATTTACCTGGCGTTTTATCAACTTTCACTTCCTCCTCTGATTCCTGCGCACTCTCGTGCGCAGCTGCTTTTGTACTGTGATCTCCGGTTTTCACATTATTCGCGTCGATAGTCTTCGCTTTTTCGTGTTCCTTCTTTTCGACTTCTTTCTCTGTCGGAGATTCGACAATTCGCTTCGACGACGGCTAGAATCAAAATCGGCACAGCATGGTTGATATTTGAAATGTTCAAATGAACTTTGAGGTGGGGATGGACGTCGCGAATTTCGTAGGGTAGGAGCGCGCGAAAGCACAGTTCGTAACGGTCTCTCGCGTCCCTTGGTCACGCGACAGATACGTGCCGAAAGTTTTGGTCGTCTAGGTTGTTTATAATAATAAATATGTGTGGTGTTCAGTGTAGTGTCTTGGATCTTGGCATCAGCAAAGACTTCTTCCTTCGACGGTGAGTTTCTTGAAAGCATTGCCTGCAGTTATTTTACGTATAAGACGGGTCAAAGCGAACGCTATATTTCTAACCCCCAAGAACTTTCGCAGTGCTTGAAATGACTCTCATTCGGCGTAGACCCGACTCGACAGGTCGACCACTATTTGGCCGTTCCGTCAAAATCAAAATCGTAAACAACTGCCTCGCAGTATTTTCAAACAAGCACGAATAGGAATTAATAATGAAACGCTTCGGTTACTTTGCACGGCAATGGTCCTGTCGTACTTTTCGGCTGCTCTTGAGTAGCGCTCGGTAGTTCGTGTTGCAATTTTGGCGGAGGTGAAGGCGACGGAGCCGGTGGAAGGGCCGGTTCTTGTTGCTGTCCCTCCTGCCAAGTTCCGTGGTTTGGTAAGGGATAATACGACGGGTACGGCCGGTTAGAATCAATGTAGGAATTTCTGCGGATGGAACAAAAATATTCTCATCACCGTCGCGTTCATTCGCGGGCGCCATTTTGTCGAGAGAATACTGACCCATCCGGTCCTGCGCTTTGCGCCACAACTCCGGCACTCTTGTGCTTAAATATGTGAGGCTGCTCTTCTGAAAAATAGATAAATTCAACGACTCATTATCCTCATCGAAATAACCCTCAAGTTTATTAAACACTAATTTTCTCGCAATAGGTTAAATGATCACTTATTCTTTATCGACTAACGTTCGTACGGCGTTAATTCGTTCTTCGCGTGCATCTGATTGGCCGCGTTGTAGGCTTCCTTGTTTTGCTCGTACATCTGCCTGTAGTCCCATCCGCCGATGTATCCCTGCGAGCCGTAGTTGAGCGGCAGTGACAGGACGCCTTGCGGGCCGGGATATTGAACGTTGGCTTGCTGCGGCATGAGCTGACGAGGCGGGACTGGCAGCGGCCATATTTGCGACGGATTCGCCTGCTCGTTACCGTACATGGGTGGATAATTTTTGTGATGCGGAAGGACCGGCGGATACTTCAGTATTTCGGAAGTTTGTTGCATAAGCGGGCGGTGAATAACGGACGACGAGGGAACAGTCGGCTTTTCGGTCGGGCAACCGAGCTCCGAGGCTTCGTCCGAGCCGTCCGTGCACTGAGGAATTCCATCGCACACGTTGTAAATCGCTATGCAATCCCCCGACGTCCGGCACTCGTATTGGTTACGGCTGCAGCCTGACGGAATTATTTGTTATTATTCGCATAATTTCTACTCGACTCGCATCGAGTTTGACATTGATTTTCTGTCGCACCTGTTTTTATCGACGGTTGGGTCGTGAGTACCGAAGTCTTGGGAGCTTCCGTAACCGGAACCGTCGGCGCTCCGGTGTACGAGTATTCCAGCGGAGCCATTTTTCTACATGGTCATTTTTTTGTTTGATATTAATGTCACAAGAAAAAAAAAGTCGATGACTAATATTCATTAGAATCATTATTAAAATTATTATTAAATTATTATTATTACAATTATTGGAATAATAAATAATAGAATATTATGAGACTGTACCTGAGCGATTTGAGTTCATGCTCTTGCTGTGTCCTCCTTATCTGCTCTTCCAATTGAACGGTGCTGCGATAATTGATATTAGTCAATACAGCGCTGCTGTAATTCGCGTGACTCGTGAACTTGCACTTAAAGTCGTGGGGTGGGCCACAGTGAAAGAGATAGCAGCTACCGGGTTTCTGTGCGAAATAAAAAATAAGTCCATATTAGGTAAACACACGCGTACCTACTTAAATCCAATTATTCCTAACTGGGTCAATCGTTGTTTATCCCTCGTTCGATTTTTTTTTTGCTTCCTCGTTTTCAGACGAAATATCCGCAAGCTGTGTATCAAATAATTATCGAGGGTCTCATAAAATTCTCACCTTTTCCTCGAAAATAAAAACATCGCATTCGTCGGTCTCGCAGCAAAGTCTGAGACACTCTAGTCTAGAATCCAACTCCACCTCGTTGAGATACTTGGCGCCCATTCCTTGCGAGTCCTGAGTCCTGATAATCTTGTCCTTGTGTATGTCGAAACTGTCGAAGCACACCTGGAGTGCTGCGCTCTCCGATAATTTTTCATTTTCCTTTGGTAAAATAGTCTCGCCGAACGTCGATGAATAATACAATATTGTTAGGAGATAGAGAGATACGCGTGGAACTCGCAAAAGCATGGCGCGATTTCTGTGTACTAATCTACTGTTTTAACGTAGAGCGCGTGCGCTCCGCTCGATTCGGTCGGCGGCTGCGATCAATATTCCGACATAGGCACACACACTGCGAGAATTCCCTCTCTCTGCTTTACCGGGAACTGCTCGGGCGCGTTGGAAAATTTCCTCGAATTCTTTTGTTTCTCTATTATACTCCTTGGTAAAAAGACTTACAGCCATCTCGATCGATACGCCGTTTTCGTTAACGCACAAAGCAACTCCTCATCCCAGATTCGTCTGTTAATTGAGTTTTATATTTTCACATTTGCAATAATTTTTACGAGTAATATCGCATCGGTCAAGGAAAGGGTATTTTTTTTACAGGAATTCGAACGAGACATTTTTTCGTATCATTGAGTAATGTTCACATGATTTATTGTCTCGTCACGTCGCAGATTTTCTTTGTGTTTCGCATTGAGTCGACGATGACGATTACATTGTTTAAAAAAACAACAGAAAAAAATACACCGTTGCCGATAAACAATTAGCGCCGTATGATTCGATACAGGAAATAATTGAATTGTAAATGGGTTTGAGCAGTCAATTCAACGATTCGAGTCAATTCGATAAATCGAGCGAGTGTGAATAATTGTAAACTTAATTAAACAAAGATTGATGTCTCGGAGGCTCGCCGCGTTTCTTTTTTCTCACTGATCGATCATTTTATTACTCTTGTGTTTTAATGATTCGACATTTTTTTTTTACCTTCATAAAACGAACATATAGTACCAACTGGCGTTTTCGAAACACGCTTAATATTACAGTTATAAAAAAAAAATACAATCGTTATTAACAATATAGTATACTACGGCGCTCCAGGGACTTTAACGCGTACGCGACATAGCACAGCCATTTACCTCGTCCGAAAAGAGTTGTATCGCCCAAGATACGCTCGACAATATTTTACATTGAAAAAAAAACACGCACACAGAAAATACAACCAGGAAAAAAGTGAGTGTAAAACAGTCAGCAAGTGTATCTCCCCCATCATGCCGACAGAGTTGTTTTTAGGAATTTTTTGTTGTTTAAAGATAAATTATTATACGAGATTAAATGATCAATATTGCCTCGTCTCGTTATCATTGAACAACTTCATCCGCTACGACGGTAAGTCGTCAGTTAATACAGACGAATCAGTTCGCACAATCTTAAGCAACGTAGAGGTAGAGTTATAAAGACCGGCCAAGAGAGCTTATTATTCGTCACGGGGTTGGTATTTTTAATATGAAAATGAAGGATCGATATTTCGATCGGTATCATCCAATAAACAATTAAAATAACAGCGGAACCATCGACAATTTTATTTGGTCGTCTATCGCGCGCCTCTCCGTCTCTCCTCGCACGGTCGATCGTTTTCGTTTTCTTACTTCATTATCAAAACGAAATTTATACGTCTAAAACACCTAACTAAATTACACATATAAATACACTCCCACGTAACACTCTAAACGAAAATCCACCAAATACTTGTTTCTTTTCATTTTCATCGTCTACGATAAAAAATCCTTTATAAAAGTTGAAAAAGCCATTTTTTTTTTTTTTTTCGTGCAAAAAATATCTTTGACCACAAACTCGAGCTTTTTTTTTGCTCTCGTTTGTTTTGTGTTTTTTTTTTTTCCTTTCAGTTTCTCCTGTCAATCGATCGTCTGCCTAACTATCTACTTATCTAGACTTTTTCTAAATCGTTTTTTTTTCCCCCCTTTTTTATTCGACTCTCGCAAGTCGTCGAATCGATCGATTTACAGCTCGACGATCGTCTTGTCCTCGGTGTCGTTGTCGAGGAGTATGTACGACTCCTTGACCACGAGCAATCTGTGCTGCCCGTTTACGATGAACGACGAACCTCGCCTGTAAGTCCTCTTACTGAGCTCTATCGCCTCGTGGGTCAACGTGAGATTGCTTCTGTACGCCTTTACGACAACTGTCGCAAGCACGGCGAGTCCGAATAGAATGAGACCGTAGGTAAAACAGGGAACGGCCACGTCCGCGAATGTCGTCGAAATGTATATCCAGCGCCGTATCGATGGTGTCAGCTCGTCTATTCCCTCCTCCAGCCACATTATCGGAAATATTATGTCCGGAAATTTAGCAACCGCGCTCAAATGTGGCTGATGCTCGACTTTAAGATTCAGCTGGACCCTCACTTTGCCCTCGACGGGCACGCCGAGTTTCTGAAACATAATTCACACATCATGAAAATTCTCAATTCGATTATTTCGAGATTCGCATTTAAATCCGATTGATATTCGATTGAAATGGCATGACAATCGTATTCACATGCGACGAACACTCGTATTTCGTACTATTAACAGGGCGACTGTTTTACCGACCGATGATAAAACAGTTTTCGCAATGTTTCTCATCGCGACCGTTTTATTCTCGGCGTAAACTTGGCGCGACCACTGAAGCGTAACTCTATTGTGATGCACCAACCGGTTGTATCTTGAAATACGTCTCGTGAAGTTTCTGCTCGGGTTTCAATCCCGTTACCGCGTCCAATAGTTTCGGGTCCGCCTTGTAGAAGTGTGGAAACGAGAGATAGACCGGGGCGCCTGCGAAGCAAACGTTTTTCCGATAACAAGTCCGCTTGATGGAGTCAGTGATTTGTCTATACAAAGGAGACGAATACAAATCGGTTGTAAACAAAACTCACTGTATTGACACGGGCTGATATCCTGCAGTCCCTTGGGCGAGCAGCTTTTCAGTCCGTCCGGGCAAAAACATTCGTTGTCGGGAGTCTCGACGGTTGCCGGATCGAAGACGTCGTCGGGCGGTGTGTAGAGGTCGGCGTTTATGCCGGTTTTCTCGGAAGGGCCGCGGTACTGCAGAGGCAAAACTCTACAGAGATCTTTGTCCCACACGTGAATTATGTCTTCTCCGGTTTTGTCCCGCGGCGGGAAAAAAGAACCTAGCACAAGTGTAAAAATAATTATTATATTTTATTAAATTCATGCGACGCATTTTTCTTTTTGGGTTACAATATTGTATATAATAAATCATGAGTATTATTGCAGGAGAGTAACACGTCGCAAGAGTCGAGGAAGTCGAAAACACTTAAGACTGCGGATTACACAAGTTTCAAGCACTTAAGCTTACGACTTGTTGAATTCGATAACACTTCACCCGAGTCTTATGTGTGATTTGTAGCATCTTTTTTTTTTTTTTAATTAAAAGATTTATAGTAATTTTTATAATATTGTGCTAGTAATATAATAATAATATTGTAACGTGGCGCTAACCTTCGGAAGCGCGAATAGAATTGCACGGTTCATCCGGCCAGTAAGGAAGATGATCGAGTCCGTTCAGTCGATTCAAAAGGCCAAATTCTTTCATATCGGTGTGACCGGTGTAGATGGTCGATACCTCGTTCAGCGTACCGTTTCTCTGTTCAAGGCGCAAAAAATAGAATGATCATTTTATAACACAGTAGTTAACGCCGCGCTTCGTCGAGTACTTCATAGAAAACTTTCCAAGATGCCACTTAAGAGGCAATTGCGGTTGTGTTCCACTTTGTCTCGAATTCAAGCGCAAATGCTGGACTAATATTTTTGTATTTTTTCTTGTATTGCACTCACTCCGAGCAAAAGACCCATTTGTCGCATTGGTCGACGCGCCTTTGGGAAGAAACGATGCGCCAGACTGACGAGCGGATCATCGTAGCCGAAAACGATCTCCTGAGCGGTCACCGGAACGAATGGCTTCGAGTCGATGCCGCTCAGGAACATCGACAATCCCACGTTCACGATCCTGGGCAAGCTTTTGCTCATTCCCGATAAAGTCTACAGAGAAGGTCAAAAAAATCGAAATCGTTCATTTTTATATATTGAGAAAAATAGAAGAAAAAAAAAACCAGTTTGTTGATTTTAACGACTCCGCTAGTCTTGCGGGGACAAAAATTATTATTATTACGGTTTTATGTGAACGGCGTTTTTAAAAACCATTGTACGTTTTTTTTTTAATTCATGACAACGAATATGGCGAAAAAAAATCTTCTTTATAGTACCAAGCACTTTTTGAGACTTTGAAGTTGGAACTTTTTTAATGATTTTAAAATCGACGACGATCGGGATAAAATTGGTCATGCCAGTGTTTGATTGACATTGGTGTTTGTTTTACTCACTAGTAACGGTATGTTTGGAACGAATATCCGAAGATCTATGTCCTTTGACAATTCGGGAACGAAATTCAATATCTTTTTGTGCTGGTAGGACACCGTCCCGTTGTTGTGAAATGCTATGTTGACCTTTTCCATGTCCTCCCTGAAACAAATTAATTGCCACCAAGGACGTATGAGACCTTTGACGCTGTGACAAATCGCCTTTCACGGGAAAAACAAAGAAAAATAAAATTTGTTGAAACAGCAAGAATGTTCTTTCCGTAATGAATATTTTGTTCGATCGATATCGAAAACAAGAATATCATCAACAAAAATTCCGTTACCGTAAGTAATTTTTTATTCTCCGTGGGACAACACATAATAGATTTTTACTAATGTTTTTTTTTTTTTTTTTTTTTTAGTTTCTTCGTCCGAGGGGATTTTTTCAATCGTCTTCGAACTTTACAATTTCTCGCATGTTCTTTATTTATCGATTATTTTGCGCAAGCAACACGGCAAGTACGATAAATCACAGAATTTCGCAACCCTCGACTGAGACATCGAAAAACGGCACGGGAAAGAAGACACATGGCTATTGCCCGTTCCGTTAGGTCGTCGCAATAACAACGAGCCTCGAGCACGTTACACGCACACAACGAGTTTCCGTAAGATTAATTATTTAAATAAAGTGCAATCTTTTATTTGTTTTTGTGTGAAACAATCGAATAATTCGCTCGGGACTCGTTTGACCTCTGTTCCTCGTACGGCAACTTGTTTATTATGATTTATGAGATCCGTTAATAAGATCGTCGGTGAAGATATCCCGCAAATGTGGACACGAGGATTGACGAGATTTCGAGGCCTCGTGAGAGCAACGTTTAATTACAATTGCGTCATAAAATTAAAAAAAAAATCATTCGAAGGTTTTGGCGAATCGAATCGACCTAATTTTCTTTTTTATATAATCCTATCATTTTGTCGTAACAATTGCATTATTCGTTGAATCGTCATAAAGTATGAATAAATGCTTCAAAATTCTGGAGAATCGACCGCAATTTTTTTTTTTTTTTTCGCTTCCTCATAAAGGATGCGTCGTTATTGTAAAAAAAAAAAATACCCTTTTCGATGAAGCCGTGATCGGAATGTTCCAAAACATTGGAAAATCATATTCAGAAAAATTCAACCCGCCATGACTCAAAAATTAAATATATTTTCACTAGTCAATGTTTCCGTAAAAATTTGATCTAAAAATGTTCATTCGTTTTTTCGTACACGATTTTTAATTTCCTCGAAAATGCGTGTACGCACATTTTTTACAAAAAAAAAGCATATAAATGTGGAATATTATCTGCCAAAGATCCTATGAAAATTTAAGAAAGCCAACATTATGGTAAATGTTTTTTCATTAAAAAAAAAACCGGCGCGAATAAAATGAAAAATTTTATAAAAATTTGAATTCTCAAGTTTCAACTTTTATTTTCAATAACGGTGCACGTTATCTCAACTCTCGTATGCTCATCGGCCCTTGAACAAGCGACCGTAATAGCTTTACAAAATGTAAGTAACCGTTCGAATTTTTTTGGCGATGGAATTTCAATTTTATTTTTATTAATGTATTTTTTGTTTTGTTTTTTTTTTATTTTTATTTTAGTCTAAATTTATTGTTACATCCCTGTTATTTTTATGCTACTTTCATACGAGTGAACGAGTAATATGAGTTGATTGCACAGCGTTTAGTGCGTAAGATGTGGAGGCTGCCGAGAATTTGTAATGACCGTAATACACGTAATGCAGAGATACGAGAAGCCGCGGATTGTTTCCAGTAGATTGCTATCGTTAAAGTCTCTGGGAGAGGCGAGAGTCGCGAGCCGGTAAACACGAGGTGTAGCGCAGTTTCCCGTGGACAGAAGGGGAAGCGAGTGAGAGGAACAAATTTATAGTTTGCGACGCAAGCGAGCCGCGACTATCTTTGCGAAGTTAACTCTATCGCGTCTTCGAATCGATCGTTTAACAGCTGCGAGTCCCTCGGTAATGCGGGTGATCGCCGGCTACCCGTCTTTACGGTAATTGAATAATAGAACCACAATCGTGAACGATTACAGAGGGAATTATCGTATTTAAAATGGTAATGATTTACTACAATTTTATTTTCCCGTCTTCAACGAAATTTTATTTCGTTGAAGACGTCAAATTACCATCTTTAACCTACACGGAAAAATATATAAATGACTAGAGTTTGCTTGTTGCCGGAATTTTTGACGCAACTTTGGAAAAACGAATTTTTTCAAAATTGTTCCATACGTTTGAGCACAATTTTTTTTTTTTTCTTAATAAATTCGAAGGTTTCTAAAATTTACAGAATTCTACTTTGATTTGGATAACTTTTTCTAACGATACACACCCAATTGCTTTATACCTGTGTATATCACAATTTTTGTACCCGAAGGTGTTTAAATATACTGTCTGGTAAAAATCACTGAAACTCGGATTTTCGTAATTCTTCAAAAAAATTGAAATGGAAACAGGCACGTGTGAGTATCGTACGAATCGGAAGTAGAATTAAAAATATGATAACATTTTTTAAGCGTCTCCGAATCGATTTTTGTTTTTTGGTGTGCGCATGCGCAATCATTATTTCATTTTACAAAGAATTCCAAATATTTTATAACTTTAATGTAAATATATTTCGTAGTTGCCAGTGTCGTAAGGCTTTTAACGGTTCCTGTTACTCACGAATTAATAATATACCGCATGGTTTTACGATCATGATTTTTTTTTTTTTTTTATGTGTGACACAAAGTTGGAAATACCAGGTGTCTCCTTCCAGTCTTCCCCGAATTCTTTAGCCAATGTCAGACGAGTCACGAAATATGCAGTTTATTGAACGAGAAGATGTGCCAAGGAGAAAGTTTAAACGCCAGTCTACCGAGTCCTTGGGGAAATTCACAATAAATATCGAACAACAATATTCCCGGATAGCTGTTAGCACGCCGGTGTGAACTTTGCGATTCAGTTATGAAACGCGAATAATGATAATAAAATATATTTGTTCTCTCCCGGTATGTGCACTACGTGGAGTTTACCCTGCATGATTGCCAGTCAGCGGTCATTCGTAATTCGACGAATCTTTTGCAAAGGCCATTGTTGTATTATCGCGTGACTGCAAACGGCGGGGTGTTTCGTGCACGAGGGTACGAGATACGCTTATTAAACTAAGATAACTCACGGTCTTTTTTTTTTGCTCGAGCCTCGAATTGCACGAGACTAAATTAGATACGCAATTTATGCGGATTCGCAAGTATCATAATTATTTTATCTCCCGCGAAGTTATGGTATATTACTCTACAAGGGCAGAAAGTTTGAGATTCCTGCACTGCGCGCCATGATTTTTTTTCTTTATTTTCGGCCGAAAGTACGTTAACTGAAAAATCACCAATCGTTATAAATCAATACTCTAGGTTGTTTTGATGCCCGCCCCGACATTTGCGGCACGAGCGAAGCGAGTGCGGCTGGTCGGGTGGACGGGCATCAAATACATCTAAATGGACAAAACAAAACAATCAAGTTACTCTCATCTGAACTAGATAATGAATTTTTTGTGATCTACCAACCATTTTTTGTAGGCTTCATACTTTGACAAATATTCGTCAGCAGATATTTTGGGTAATGTATGTGTCAGTATAATAAGGTGAGCTTCCGCATCAAAGTTTCGAAGAATCTCTTCATCGTCCGATGAATCACTGGACGATGAGACTATGTTAATCTTTATGACAGTTTTTTTAATTATAACTATCAATGCGAACACGAAACTTAAAATTCACGAAAACAATTTTGAGTTTTTTCGTTCGTAGCGAGTTACACTCGTCGGCTGTATTGAATTTTGTTTTTTCGCTGCCTCGTACATCAGTTCAGTGCATAACTACTTTTTTCCTGCTCACTAGAACAGGGCGCATCGCGATCGAAGCACAAAGTACGTACTTTCGGTCGTGGATGAAGAAAAAATAATTTCAATTGTACACTATTAATTATGCATTTACGCCAAAATTCAATAAAAAAAAAAAAAAACAAATAAATCAATCGAATTCACCAAGGAATAATTCGACTTTTAATTGTGCTTTAGCCGAAAGTCATTGTACAATGGGCGAATCATCTTAAACGATTGAATCGATGATTCTCGACGACGATTTCTTCGAACGTCTACCGATATTAGCGGTTTTATACGAAGGTTCACAGTTCTCAATTTGTTGCCTTTGTCACCAAGTGTGTGTTTGTTTCGACACTCCTGAGTTACTTGCGCCATTAAAGGGCAGTGAAAGCCCCCACGTTGACGCGCCGATAGAGCCGTGCGAATGGTTCGTAACAATTTCACGACCTAGACAAGGCCGGGCGAGTCACTTGAGTATCTTCACCTCTTCGTGTATTTCCAGCACAGCGGGCAATCAGCAAGCGTGACTGACGTGAAATAATTGTCGGGCAGAGCCGTACGGTTTCCACGTACGTCGACGGTAAATGGGCACGGGCCTCCGATACGGCCATCACCGTTTGCTACTAATATCGTTTTTTTCCGTTACAAAAAGCAATCATCGTCTCGGACACACCATTATTCGTAATTGAGGAAGATATCATTAAAGAGAGCCTCGTTGAAATTCCATCGCGTCGTTAATTTTTCATAATCTATTACACAACGGTCCACGATCGCTCGGCAACTTTCAAGACGTGGCTCCGCCGATTCGAATGCTCGACGCTGACCCGTACGTACGCTGACCCTGACCATTTACAAGATTTTTTTTCGCACACGCCATCACCCAAGGCCCCCAAAAAATTGGACGCTCGCTTCGCGTTGGAAGAAAGATTTTTTTTTTTTTTTAGTGCGTTATTCGGTTACTTATATAAACAAATTATTGTTACATCCATTTGATAATTCATGATTACACGGAGATTTATTTATTTTATTTTATTTTATTTAAAATTTTTTTTTTTTAATGCTTTATTTTTGTTTGGTGATACAATGTTGTGGAATGGGGTTTTCCAGAGTATTTATGAACATCGACGAATGTGTACAGTGTCGGTTGCTCTGTGTACGAGAGCCGTGCGAGATGGCCTCGAGCTGTTTAACCTTTGTCACTGGATAATTCGCTAGAGCTGTGTAAACAACGGGACAATCGGGCCATCCCAGGATTTTTCGATGACTCGTCAGAAAGTGCACGCTTCTTCGTTAGCAACAGAGAACATTGTTACGGACTGAGCGACGGTAAAATAAATATGCGAAGCGAGAGGACGTATTTCATTGAAGGAAAACGCGTTTCGTAGAAACATTTCAGGATGTTCGCAGACGTCGCTTCGGATAAATTGACAAAACATAGATTTAACAAATATTTCTCCAAGATTAAGTGCGACATTTCGTTTGAAATGTTTTCTTTTAGTACTCGTTATTTCTATCTTCTCATGAAACTCATTCAAATGTATTTTTTTCTAATTTCTTACAAAAGTCGCAAATTCATTATTTTGGCGTTTATTCCTTCATTCGCGAAACTCGCTCCTCGAGGAATCCATCGGAAAATGCTTTATCGAGCGAGAATCTTCGCGAATGAAGAAACATTATGACGAACCGTATGAAAATTACAATCTGCACCATTTTTATTTCAACCGCCCAAATAATCCAATATAGTAATTTCTCAATTCTTCTGTTTCTTCAGACGCATAATCGGATCTTGAACCGTTTGATTCATCAGCAGCTTCCCAAGTGAGTTTCGTCTGGATAAAGTATTATGGGGAGAGTCTGCAACGAGTTTGGCAATGTGGAACATGGCCGGGTTCTCCGTAAGCTGTTGCGCAATGCAAAACCTCTCCAGGCTCGCGCAGGAAACATGTATATATATGTATATAACTTTCAGGCACATTTCTTCCATCGAGTGTCCCGTTTACGTTTCGGGCTCGAGGTGTGCATTATATACAAACACACGTTGGCGCTGGATTTTTTATTCTGCTATCAATATATATATATATATATATATATATATATATATTGACGGCTGAGAATCAAAGAGGCTTGAATTCGATGTTAAATCATACGTATTACGTTCTTCTGATTTTTATTCGTCGATATTACGAGGACGGACAAGATTGTATCACGCTCCTGCAGATATTACGTTGATCGATGTAATAGCTGCCGAGTCGGACGGGCGATGAGGGATACATGTAATAGTCTCGTAACAGCCGAGAACGATCGAGTCTCCAGACATCGCCCGTTCGCCCTCTGCTGTTTCTCCCCGCGCGTCTACGACCCGCACGAACTTCCGTAGAAAGCGCTAAAACTGCTTTGCATACCGGAGAGTTCACGGCGTTTTTTTTTTTTTTTACTCCCGCCAGGCGAGTTTTTTTTCGCCGGCTGTACACGCCTTTTCGAGAGCTTTGGTGACGCGATCATTTATTGTTTAAAAATAAATGAGGAATAAACAAAAAAGTTACTTTAATTTTTTTGAATGTTTTGGTGAAGGCGATGTTCAAGGCAGTTTTGGATTCGCGTTTTTGTACGGGCGAGAGATTTCGGTTACTCGAAAATTTATTTATTCAGTTTATTTTTTTTTTACTCCAGCCAGCCCAGTTTTTTTTCGCCGGCTGTACACGCCCTTTTCGAGAGCTTTAGTGACACAATAATTTATTCTTTAAAAATAAATGAGATATAAAAAAATTAACTTGAATTTTTTAAAATGTTTTAATGAAGCCAAAATTCAAGGCAGTTTTGGTTCCGCGTTTCTGCACGGATGAGAAATCTCGGAAATTCGAAAATTTATTTATTGTTTATTTTTTTTTTACTCTAGCCAGGCCAATTTTTTTTTTCGCCGGCTGTACACGCCCTTCTCAAGAGCTTTAGTGACACAATAATTTATTGTTTAAAAATAAATAAGATATAAAAAAAAATTAACTTGAATTTTTCGAAATGTCTTAATGAAGCCAAAATTCAAGGCAGCTTTGGTTCCGCGTTTCTGCACGGACGAGAAATCTCGGAAATTCGAAAATTTATTCCGTTTTTTTTTTTTAGACTACGCCACGTGCCCCGTTAGCTCTCTCGAGTGTTTTCTTTCCTCCGAGGACGCTGTACATAATTTGTTTGAACATACATTTTTTCTGTTCATTTCGTTGAATTCGATACAACGCTAATAACATCCTCCTCGAGATTGGGTCAGAGTTCAATGAGTCCAAGGTTTGCGATTATTAAATATGAAAAGATCTCGACAGGGCAGAGAAGTGTTTCCGGGTCCGATTGCTCTCGCGCACCGACGGCCCGGTCCGACGGCGCTCGGACTTTCTTGCGTCGGATCTCTCGGAGAGTGCGCGCATCGTCTCGGCTCGGATTACATCAGAAAGTCTCGGCGTCGTGACTCTCACATACTCTGTTCTCTTGAACCGAAGAGCGGTGCGCACGCTTCGCATAAATATACGATATAGGTAAAAAAAAAAATAATAAAAAAAAAAATTTCCTCCGAGCTACGAAATACCAGTAATTATAATGGACTAGCTCCAGAAGTTATAGCACTATGATCGTCAGCGCGGACGAGAGTTTCCCGAACATTTTTTTGTCATTTTTTTCCCAGCAATTTTGCATATCGAAAATCCGTCGTCAACGACGATTGAACGATAAACAACGGTTCGTGATCACACTGGAACAAGCGTACGTGTCATCTTTGCCGCTCACTAACGACCGTGACATTGCATGTTTTTTTATTTTTTAATAAATTTTTTGTTTTTTTTTTAATTAGACGCCGTAGACACAAAAAATTGCACAAAAATGTATTCTGATCTCTCGAACGAAATGAATTGCATTCCTTCTGCTGACATTAAACCGCCCGGAAAGTTTTGCCCACGGAACTGAATAAATTCTATCGCACGAGCCAAAAGACAAAGATCAGAAATTTTGAGCCACTTGTTAAAATTCGACCGTTTAAAAATTCTTCACTATAGATGAAATTATTCCTGCGATCATTTCGTCCCGATTTTCCACGTGCAAGCAAAATTACACGAGGAACCGTCCGATCGACACATCCGATTAATACGGACTCGAGCGGATTACCTGGGCAGTGCGTTTCTCTCGAGAAGGAATTACGTAAAGTTAGGCGGACACTTATGGGCGCTGTGCACTGTCTCGTCGCTTTATAATTTCTCCGGACGGTATATTAGTTACGGAGACAGCTTTTAACCTGAGCGTAATAGCTCGCGAGGTGGCTCGAGAGTCACACACACAGGATGGGTGATGTAAAAAGTCACGTGCCGAGTCATCATTCTATATACTTATGTGCAATCACCTCACGTACTGTGTAAACTCTCGTTAAAAACGGGTTAAGTAACGAGGCTTCGTAGTAAATTCACGCCCGGAACGCTTCGACAAAGGAGCGATAGGATGAAAGACGTCGAAATAAAGAAGAAAAAATTAAGAAACAATAATATAGAATAAAAATGAAATTGTTCTTACCGGTAAACGAAAGGACCGACTTCTTGTAATTTCGGTTTCTCGTGATAGTTTAGAAAATTATCCGTGTTCGTTACGTTGAATATGTAGACTTTGGTGAGCCTGACGACACCGGGCTTCTGCCAGTACTGGAACGCCAACGAGCCGTTCCACAATCGCAATTGCTGCAGCGAGAGAAAATTGAAATGAAAATTGTGGTATTGAAGAAAGGAGCAAAATATAAAAATTTATGCGTCGGGAGTTTATTGGCGTCGTGGATTTTATAGGGGCTCGAAGGATTAAACGTGGGCATGACTCAGACGGGAAACGAGAGCAAATAACACGCGTGAAAGTATCCGGGAAAGTAAAAACTAATTGAGGTTTATTTTCCTCCGGCAAGAGTTGTAATTTCGTGGAGTGTGGATTAGATAGGAAGTATCGCAGTCGGTAATCGTAACGGTACCACGGATATGAGGCAATAACTGGGATTAAAAAAAAAAATAAAAAAATAAAAAAATTAAACTTACCCTTAGAATAACGTAATCGACCCATGGTATGCTGCTTAGGATGATACCGATCGCCAGCGCCAGCAAGCCGAACAGTATCGCCGCCAATCTACCTGCAAAATAAAATGTACACGTACAGTATGCATATATGCAATTTTTTTTTTTTAACTGCCAAATATAATAATTCCGAGGGTCGATTCGATCGCTAAGATAATTTCTGTCACTATACGCTTGTAAAGAAAATATTCGAGAAAAAACGTAGGAAAGGTGAGAACCAAAAAAAAAAGAAAAAAAAAAACCAAAAGATCGATTCAATATTCCTGAAAAGAAAGAAAAAGGGGAAATCTCGGTCTTTGGCGTCGTACAAATAAAATAAGACAGTGTCATTTTTGTTGGGAATTTCAAACTAAATCTATATTTTCTATATACAAATATATATATATATATATATATTTGTATATAGAAAATATATATATATATATATATATATATATATATATATATATATATATATATATATATATAGAATCTATATCAATGTCAAATATAATAAATCGAAAAATCGATGTCATCGCGACGAGAATTTGTGTCGCCTCACTGTCGTGAAAAGAATATGCGAGGTAAAAATGTAATAAGCGAGGGAAACAGACAAAAAAAAAGTCGAGAAATAATGAAACGAGTGGCTTGAGGTCGAGAGCGCGTGTCGCAATTCCTTCTCGAGCGAATATCATAATCCTTTTTTTTTTTAACTTTTTTCTTCGCGTATGTAACTTTGTAATAAACCTTGATTATGCGCGATACCGGGACGGATACGTGACGTGTCGCCCTAGCGATGCAGACACGACAGAGTCGTTCCTTCTCCATACGTTCGTTACCTTCGCGGTGTCAGAGTTCACTGTTCTTGCGGACCGGCACTTTATCGCTCAACGAAACAGCCCACGGAGAATAATCGCGAACATAGATTATTTTTTTTTTCCTCCTCCGATTGATATTCCGAACGAAGATGCTCAACGAGCTTTTTTTTTCTTCGACGCAACGCGCCAGAAGCTCCGACAAGTCGGCAACGAGGTTTCCACAGACTTTCCTCTCGGCCTATTTCCTCCGTCATTAAATTCGCTATTAAACACAGAATTTTCACCGGACTCAGTTGACTCGTTACGATATTCTCCAGTCGAGGATTTTTCGCTATTTTATTTTTTCCAGGAACATTAAAATAAATAGTAAAAAACCTAGTGGATAAAAAGATTTCTCCTTTTTTTCCGTCGAAAACGAATAATTTTTTTTCTCGAATGGTTCATTGATCCATTGGTCGAGGTAAGAATTTCGCAGGACACAGACCCGATAGCGACCGCTACACCGGATGGTCGTCGATAGACGAATCATCTTCCACGTCTTCACCTCCGTCCCTAAACAACAGCGATAATCATCATGATAGCAGGAGCGTCACGTTCGCGCAGGGAATATTGTACCGTAGCGATGATAGCGCGGTTCGGATGATCCGCAGGAACGATTCGCAGCGAGATACGTGCCCTACGCTGCCAGGAAGTAATCATCTGCATTCTGAACGATCAGAGCCGGCGTTACTCCGTGCCTTATCAACCCCGTG
Organism: Listrodromus nycthemerus; assembly: GCA_963978505.1. Classification (NCBI taxonomy): domain Eukaryota; kingdom Metazoa; phylum Arthropoda; class Insecta; order Hymenoptera; family Ichneumonidae; genus Listrodromus; species Listrodromus nycthemerus. The sequence continues at coordinate 17,766,068 of OZ021681.1, forward strand.
AGAATGAAATCCCTGACGGGACTCCTGCAGCAACGCGGGCTCCAGATTTGTCCCGAGAGACGGATAAGCCAGGAATCAATTAGAAAACGATTCATTGCGTATCACCCGAGCAGAAAAATCCTGATAAATTCATCCAGATGCGAAATCCGAGAAAACGGAAATTTCATCGTGGCCGGAATTAATTGCCTGGTAGAAATTTGTGATCCATTGATCGTGGCCTGATCGAGTCGTTACTCGCGCCTCTTTAGGTCCCGATTAATTTAGAGTCGGGCTCGATTTTTTACCACGTCTTATGTCCGGTCGATCGATGAAAACGGTTTCAGATTTTACGAAGTGTCACATCGGGGCTTTGTCGGAGTTTGGGACCGTACTGAGCGTTACCAGACGCGACGATTTATCGCCACGCTTTATGTCCGATTAATTGACTTAAAAATTTCTGAAATTTCGGGTTGTTTAATCGGGGCCTGGTCGGGGCCTTTCCAGACCGTCTCAGTTCGCTGATGCATCGCACTATTTTTCCGATTACTTTTTACGACTGATTAATTTTGAGCGTTACACCGACGTCTGATCGGTCACTTCCCGAGGCCTCTCAGTTCCTGATGTGCCGCTCCACATTTTTTCCCGCTGTTTCTGGCTGAGTAAGTGTTAATCAAAAAAATTTGACCCCTTTAAGCGTTACATCAGGATCTGGCTGGGGTCTCATCAGGATCCTCTCAGCACCGGATGTAAAGCTGATTTTTTTTTTTTTTTTTTGTATGAACCGATTAATCGACTCCGAAGTAAGGCAAGGATCTGGATTGGCTTTGGATGGCCAATGATGTAACGCCATTTCGGTATTATTATCGGGGTCGATATTGTCGATAGAAGAACCTGTAAACGGACGAGAATCCATTAGGCCGTGTCGATCCTTCTTTCAAGAATATAAACGCCGAAGGTTTTCGTTGGCCAATTAAATCCCGCACCATGGACTCCATCACCCAATCGCATGGTGCTTCGTATGGTATCGACCTTGGACCAGTCAAGAGTCGATACTTCGAGATGTGGATAGAGAAATCGCGCTCGACGTCCAGGTGGACCAAGCGAGGTGGCTCGTCGGGCCGCGAGAGATTTTACAGCGGGGCGTCAAAAAACTCGAAGCGGTATTGGAGAACCGCGGGTCAATGAACTCCGGCACGAAGGTCGCGGTGAAGGTCCCAAAAGAGCTGGGGGAACGACGGAAAAAATTCGATCGAATCTTGATCGAAATACGAATTTCGTTGCAAATTTCGTTGCAAATTTAGTTGCAAGTCGTTGACGAGCAAAGTCTCGATGACGAAGACACGGAGCTGCGGTCGGTGCAATTGTTGCAAAACTCACCGAGAATAAACTAGACACTCAAAGATCGCTTATGTGAAAATATAACGACTTTTCCCGAGCGCGAATTATCGCGACTCGGTGAAATGTCCCAAGGATTAGTCAGGCACGTGTAAGCGAGCGGATGGAACGAATCAAACTCCGAAACTGATACATCATTATTTTATTCCTCGCCGTCTGAGCGTTCACAGTTGCGAAATGAGGAAGTGAGAGCGCGATAGATGACGGTCCAACGGTCCATCGGCAGGTTCGAAGCTTGGTTGTTTATCTCGAGGGAATTCTATGGCGACGACTCGAAAAAATTAACGAATAAATGGAACAAAGAAAATTGACGTGCGAGAGGATCTGCACTTTGAAACCGAAGATTTATTTATTTCCGCCAGCGGCAAGAAAATCCTTGGGGAGAAAAGTACGAGCGGCATTGCGGATTGCTTTTGGAGTGAACGTAAGAGATTGCAAAGCTGAGACTGGATTCTCGCAGAGTCGAGATTCGGCATTTGGAGCGAATTCTTAAGAACCGCGAGTCTTTCAATTTTCGTCCTTTTTTAATGATTTTTTTTTTTTTGGAAACCAACTGGCAATAAAATTTTTTGCAGAAAAATTAAATAAAAATTTCTGTGAGTTGCGAGAAAATCCTCGAGGAAGAAATGTTAGCGGTAACAATGATCGTTTCAAAGTTATATGCGAAAATGTGTACTTGGAGATAAACTCGTGGAGACTCGAGAGTCTTCGGAATATTATTCAGATGACAACAATTAAAAAAAAAAAAAAATCCTTAAATTAAAAAATCACCCGTGTGTAAACATGCGGAGTTTGGTGCCAAAGTATGAATATTTGAAGCGGCATCGCAAGATGGATTTACACCGAGCACATGAAATTATAACTTGGAGCAAAATTTTTGCAGACTCGAGAGTCTTTGCAATGTTATTTAAATAAAAATAATTAAAAAACAAAAAAAATATGCGGTTTTTGCGGCCGAAATTTTAATCACATCATCGACATTCGACTGCGCATGGAAAAAATGATGAGCTGGATCGTAGAATGGTTTCGGAGCGAGCATGTGAAATTGAGAACTCGTCGTTTAAACCGCGCAACTCGTGCACGGCCGAGAGTCTTTGGAGAGTCCGTGGATCTGTAATTATGCAGTTTCCTACCGCTGGACCGAGCGTAACAGTTGAAAGCCCGATGAAAGTGCGCGACTGGAAACCCAGCGTCGATTGGAAAACGTAACAGTCGCGAGAAAGCCGAGCATGCGAGACGCTTCGACGGCAACGCCGAGTCTGCAATCCGCGCGATCGTGTCAGTCGGCTGTACCGGGCTGCTAGAAATTATCGTATGACTTCCGAGCGTTGCTTCGGGCTGTTCGAACTTTCGTATGTAATGGATGAACGATGAACTCGGAGGATCTAAGAATCGTCGACGGAAAATTCTCGCATGTTCATATCGCTGCCCGCACGAGAGTCTCGCGACTCGAACACCTTCGTCGTGAACTTTCTCGCTTCGAGGCCCGGAAACTGCAGAGTCTCTTTGAACTCTCAGTTCAAACTCGTTTTTTTTTTATAAATTATTAAAGACATTTTTTTTAGACATGTTCGATGGATTTAATTATTTAAAAAATAAAATAATAAAAGTTGCCATTGTCAAAATCTCTGCTCAGAGGAAATAAAAAAAATGTCGAAATGTACGCGTAGAAATAATTTCGGACGACTTTAATGTTTCAGCTCACACTTGTTTTAATAAATTATTTGAAGCATTTTTTTTTTTTTTGAGTTTAATCGAATAATCATTTTTCGAGTAAAATAATGAAGTCGGCTTCGCAAACATTTTTATTTAGGGGCGAAATAATGAGAATATGCGCGCGTAGAAATAAATCGCGACGATTCACAGCGTAGAGTCGATCGTTGTCCGGATCTGAGTGAATTTGATTTTCACGAGTTCTTGACCCACATTTATATACGAAAGATACACAGTTGTGCAGTTTGCACTTTTCTCGGCCAGAGGCGACGATTAAGAATCGGTTGGATAATGCGAAAAAGCGCGCGAGCTGCGTAACTCGCCCTCGATTCTCGCCGGTCTGTCTTGAAGAATTATGTGAAATACCGCGGTACGTAATAAAAACTGTATTTAACTTTTTTCCCCAATACGAGCATGCGCGGTATCATCGAAGACGTGATTCGTGTCATACGAGTAATTTTTTTGCAGGTGTTTTGGGAAATAAGTTAATTACAGTTTTTGTTACCGACCGAGCCCAACTGAGTCGTAAGGTGTGAAATAATGGTAACAGAAACGATACTGAATGCCATTCGTATAATCGTATAATCAAACTCCGAAAAGACTGGGTTATCGATATTAAAAAAAGCACGCTGGAGCGAATGTTTTTTTATATAAAATCATACGATTTCGAAATTATTTGTACAAACGAAAGTCAAAACGGTAATTTTTTATGAGGTTTGTATATTTAAACTTGAAAAAAAATAAATGAAGAATTTGTACCTCAAGTCACAAATTTATTTTTACTAAGTTTCGTATACCGATTTATCTGAAAAATTCGCGTTTCGTCGGCGACTCGCGTTCTCAAAACGACAATCAGCAGCATTTTCGTAACCAACTTTGCGAAGGATTATTCCACGTCGCCTTAATCTTGATCCACCCTCGCTCGTCAATCGAATCGTCGTTCGACTGCCATTTAAAGAACCGAAGTGACACCCGATCGTCGGGAACGAACAAGCCAATAGACACCTGTTGCATAAACTCTCAATGATCTCTCCTTTCCCGTACAAGCCTCGCGAGAGCTCCGACATGCGCACGGTTGGCAAACAATCTCTCGTCAGTCTCTGCACTGTGCATCGCGCGAACTTAACCGTTCGCGTTTTTCTCTATCAGGATCCAATGAGACTAAAAAAATACTCGGTGCAGAGAAAATAAAAATAAAAATAAAATAAAAAATGTTTTTCTCCTTGGACATGGAGGAAACAATAATTGCAGACTAGTCGAACGAATGAAAGGTACAAAATAAAAATGATGTTTTTCCTTCGAAACTGAGAAACGGTAACGAGGCTCGACTAGGATCCGACGAGACTAAAAAGATACTCGGTGCAGAGAAAATAAAAATAAAAATAAAATAAAAAATGTTTTTCTCCTTCGACATCGAGAAACAATAATCGCAGACTCGTCGAGAGACAGAAGGTGAAAATAAAAATGTTGTTTTTCCTTCGAAACCGAGAGACTATAATAGGCTCGACTAGGATCCAACGAGACTAAAACGATACTCGGTGCAGAGAAAATAAAAATAAAAATAAAATAAAAAATGTTTTTCTCCTTCGACATCGAGAAACAATAATCGCAGACTCGTCGAAAGACAAAAGTTGAAAATAAAAATGTCGTTTTTCCTTCGAAACCGAGAGACCATAATAGGCTCGACTAGGATCCAACGAGACTAAAAAGATCCTCGGTGCAGAGAAAATAAAAATAAAAATAAAATAAAAAATGTTTTTCTCCTTCGACATCGAGAAACAATAATCGCAGACTCGACAAAAGAATGAAAGACAAAAATAAAAATATCATTTTTCTTTCGAGACCAAGTGGAGATCCTTAACACGTCCTTAATCGTAACGGAATTTACGTACCGTTTTGCTCGATGAATCTCCTTGTTTACTTCGACTTCTATTAACTAAATAGCTGGCAAATATTATTAAAGTGACTGACGATAGCCTCATGGGTATTCAGTAGTAATCATAAAGTGCGGTGACAAGAGAACCGTTCAGCGTTTATGACTCTCTTGTGGTCCGGAGCGCACCGCGAGAATAAAGGATTCCGCGGTGGCGATGCTTGAGGAAGAAGAGATGAAGAGACTTACACCGTCTTGTTCAGCGAGCCGTCCGCGATAAACCACTATAACGGCACCGAGTCCATTATCTCCCGGGACTCGCAGTCAGGGGTTTCGATTTTTACCTCATTTATTCTTTCGCATCTCTCGGCAAGAGGGTGAATTTTATGAAAATAGTGTTGTGTACCAACGTCGAACCGGTGCAATCTAAATTGGTGCAATTGTCATTTTTAAGCGCGATGCTGTTCCGTCGTGTCGTCGCGAGACTATTTAAAGTTAATTTATCATTAAAATTCCGCTCGAAGCGAGATCGTGTCGAGGGTTAAATTAGAGGTAATTATGGATTAAACTTTACTCACACTGAGAGTGCATTCAAAATCTCGAAATACACTCTTGGGTGAGAGGAAGTTTCATTAATTTCGTTAAATGTAAATCCGAAATTTCGTACAAATAATTCTGTTAAATATCTGACAAACTCGAATTTTCAGGATTTAATATAAAAACTTATTCTTTTGGTCGTAGCGATTTTACGCTTATTTTTATTGTACCAGATGCACCAACTTTTCGAGCATGGCTCGACATAATGTGATCTACAGTCAGAATAAAATATGAAAATAATTGAAAACAACGTGAAAATCAAATTTAAAAGAAGTACGATGAGAAAAGGATCTGAAAAATATGACTATGTAGCTTGAGGGATATTAGCACGGCACGATTTAGTAGGGAACTTGGACCCACCTATGATGACTAGTATCGAATTTATAAGAATTTTTTTTTATAGATAGCGTGGCAAAAATTATTGAAAGATCTACAACTTTGAGCTGTGGGTGGAGCTCAAGTGCCCGAGCTATGTTAATAATAATATAATATATATAATAATAATATATAAACCGTGTGCTATGTTAATTTCTCTTAGGTCGTCCGGTAGTTCTCACTAAATCCTTCTCTCTGTGCAAAATTGCCAATTGGCCATCAACCTAAATCCTTCAGCCACTGTCCTTTTATTCACCACGACATTAACGATTTTTAATCGTACTTTCGTTTGCGAAACCTGAGCCGTTCGAAAATGCGAAAATAAATTGACGCAACGCGACGCATGCGAACAAATTCATAAAAAAAAAAATAAAAAAAATTTAACCAATATGCAGTCGCCTGTTTCGGGAGTGTAACGAAGAATTGGCGGAATTTCACCCGGCGGACCCGAGCGTTCGCTTATCGAAACCAATTAATCGATCGGTGGAGAATCGGTTGTACAAATTCCTGGGAAAAACCCAGAGGAACAACCTCGCCTTAATTGGAATCCGCATTAGGTTTTTTGTCGGAGATCTCGAGCTACCTCCGCCCATCTCGTCTTTGTTCCGCGGTGGAATTTGGCCGTTTGGCGACCTTGCGTGTGTTGACCCCGATGGTTCAAAGTTCGGATGACCTCCGGTTTGGGTCATTCAGTTGGGCGGGTGGGGCTAAAATTGATAGAAAGAAATTATTGAAAATGGAATTCCAAGGGCGTTGTGCCAACGACCACGGTGCTGAATCATCACAAAAAAAAAACCGGCGTCCACTGGGCAGATGAAAAGACGAGTGCACATTCGGCATGTCCGCTCTCTTTTTCCCCTCGCCGATTTCGTTTTTCCCCCGAACCGGTTTCGGTCGGTGCCACGAAACCCCAAGGGCAAAACTCTTCGTCTTCTTCTTTGGCACCGTCGGAATCTTCTAACTGATGGTCCGTTTGTTCCCGAAGTCATTGTCCTATTGCCCAAGTGTCGTTGCTCTTCTCCGCGAAGGTCAATACGATGTTTCTATTTCAGGGGCTTTACGTCCGTTCGGGACGATCGAGTCCTGTTGCCATCGAACCTTAACCTCTGATTTTAGGCTTCTCGAAAATAATCGATTGCTAATTTTCGTTTTTTTTTTTTTTTTTTTTTTTTTTTTGGGTTCGAGTTTTTGCAGAGCCAATCACGAGGCAACAATTACAGTTGATTGTAATTTCGTCAAAGCGTTTGGGAGAAAAATAAATTTAGTAGTGTCCGAGATTGGGTCGACCTTTAGCTCCACCTTTAGCCAATCACCTGCTCTGACGCAGATTGAGTCCGTGACGAGGATGAGAGACAATTACAAACGATTCACCGAAGAATAACAGTCTGATAAAAACCCAAGGATTTTGAAGATGCCACAAAGATTGATTTTACCATAACAATAATTCCCCATGCATTCAATGAATTACTGAAAAATTAAAATTGCGCCACAAATTTCCCGTCAAACCGATCTTTGTTAACGCAAATGATTTCTCAAATTTTTCGAAGGCGTATGAATTTTTTTTTTTCAGAATCATATTGCAACATTTGAAAATTTGTAATCCAATCTTGTTCTTCTCTCAAACTCGGGCGGCTTTGGACACGAGAGAGACTCGGCTCAAGACGAAGCGACGCTGTATCGAGTTTCTTCTGAACAAGAAAATAGCACATTCTGCGTCATAGCTCGGCGCAGTGAGAGTTTCTCGCATTTAATCCCTAGAAACAACGCCGGCAGAGATTTCTTCGTTGCAGTTCTTGTTACCGACCGAGTCGACTCGTCAGCTCTCACGAATCGCGCGAAGCGTATATCGACAATATTTTTTTCCTTCAATTTTTGTGGACGTGTTTTTTTTTTTTTTTTTTTTCCCCGGTTCCGTTTCCATCTCCGAGTACTGCGAATTTGCGAAATCACAAGAACTCACAGGAAAGTGCCAATTGAGCCGCATGTTCTTCGGGGCCATTTCCGACGAAGGACTGCACAGTTATTTGTGCCATTAGCTCTTCGCTTCTCGTCCTGCACGGCACGACGATGATCCAACCTCGCGAGTAATATCTTCGTATAATATTATGATAGTCCGTGGAAGCATGTGGAAGCGGGTCGCAATGTCAGGAAAACGGCACACTGCCGATTACAAGAGTCGAAGCTCTCGCGAGCCCGTGACCGGTAATGTGCCTCGTTCACCTTTTCGTGAAGCAAGTTCCTACGGTCGGTCTCTTGGATAGCGTATAAATGTGTAATCGTGAATGTAAGTTCGCGCTAAGTAGTTCACGGCCCCGTTCGACGATACTTGGCCTTTGATATTTATCCATCTGCGAGGGCCATTAATGGTATGAAAGATACTCGTATCTTTCAGCCGCGTATTGTCTGGCAGATGGACATCAACTCGAGTCCAACAACCTTTCGCTCATTTGTCCCGTGCATGATTGAGGCCATTGGGACGTACATCGCTTATTTATTTATTTATTTATTTATTTATTCATTTATTTGTATATCTATTTATTTATTATTTACTCATTTATGTGTCGTGTCTAAAATAAATAAATTTCAAAGATTCTCTTTTATCGTGGCAGGTAGTAGGGCAATGAGATTACGAAGTACCCGATCGAATGGTGCGCTCACGATTTTTCACCATCGTCTATCATAACCGGTTGCGATTAATCGGGGTTGCGATGTCTACCGCGGCTGAATCGATTCGTTATTTTCCTACGCGTAACGCTTTTACCGGCGATTCCATTGCTCGCGTATCGGGAAGGACCGTTCGGGTACAATGAGTGTTTCTTCACAGGTGGATTCCTACCGTGTTCCGATATCTCTCGACACGCCGGGGATAATTACTTCCCGAGTAACCAGACTCGGATTAGGTAGCGGAAAGCGACACAGTGGAATGAAAAAAAAAAAAAAAAAAAAAAAAAAAAAAAAAAAAAAAAAAAAAAAAAAAAACGCGAAAAAGTTCATGAATCAACCGTGGTCGAGGCTACTTTCGAATAAATTTTGTGGAAAATAATGACGGATGCGAGGCCGACAATTTGGGTAAAAGGGCCAGATATGGCCCGGTTCTTTTAACAGTTCGAGGCGTTTATCACAAACGATGGATGACGACGATTCTGGAGCAAGCGAATTATCCTTATGATATAAGACACACTGTGACGCAATGTGAAATTAAATCCCCGTCTTTATTTGGGGCAGTGTCAGCGACGTGGGTACCGAAGAAAAATAGTATCAAGGACGACGTCTTTCAGAAACTTTCTACCCAGCCGCGCTCCCATACCCATCTCGGCCACATTTTTTAATCGCGCTGCTTTAATGATGAATTATTTTTTTTTAAATCACTGTCAATTTTTTTTTTTCGCAATTCAGCCGACAGAATTTTTGGAGGATGAATCGATCCAGTAAGGAAAATATTGAGACGATAAAAAAAAATCAAGCTGGAAAATTAATTTCAAACGAACGATTTATGGACCAAAGAATATTCTCGTTTAGGAGCCGAGAGTGCAATGGAATAACAAGGCTCCAGCGGCCAAAATGAATTTGTTCAATTTACAAAAAAAATTATGTGTTGGAATATTGAAAGATGTAAAAAAAAAAAAAAAATGTAATCGGACGATTCCAGTGTCCGTTCGGCGCGCGTCTCGGTAGTCATTTTCTCATTACGAGTCTCCTATTGTCCGCCGATCGGTGTTCCGTTCGTTCTCTCGGTCTCTCTTTCGATGCATAAATTCACATTTTCCTCGCGAGGAGGCCGGACCGTTTTATAGAACAGGATTCTCGTTCGATGTGGCATCCTCTCGTGATTTTTTTCTTTTTGCAATTTCTCGTCTTGGCAGACTCTCGTCGCGTCGCGGCGGTGCACCTAGCGAACAGCATGTACCGGTGCGGCTAAGGAGAATCCGCGCGATCCTTTCCGGTTGTATAACGAGTCTCGTGTCGCTTTACCCTACTGACTGACATTCAAACTTCCTCTGTTCTGTGCGAACGCACTCGGATATACCGACACGATAAATCCCGACGTATTATCTCGTCCTTAATCCCTCCCTCGGACAGAAGTAGCGGGGAAAAGGCACTTGTCTCAGACGCGAAAAAGTAGAAAATTTTCACCTGTCCCTATTCTTCCGCGCTCGATGTAAGGACGCATCAGTTGCAACGCGGTGCATCCAGGTCGACATTCCGCCTCGGGACACTCACGTTAGCCGATTTTAACAGTTACACTCACGGTGAACCGGTTTCATAAGTTTGTCCATTGCAACACGTATATAAATATAAATATTCATATACAATATACACATACATATATATATATATATATATATATATATATATATATATATATATATATATGGAAGGCTGAGATCCAAACGGGCGCGACTGATATACTGAAACCTGCGAGATACGCTATTTGGATCATTAGTTGTTGATTCTTCTGTCCATGTATACGCAATAAGTATGCATGATACACTGTAACGTATACGTTATACAATATACATCACTAGGGCTTCCGGTAGATTGCGCTCTTTGCGCGCTTCCTTTCAGTCCCTCCAGAACTCACTTTCCATAGGGAGTTGGAATTATCAATACCAGAACCGAGGTCTTTAAGGGACTCGTTCTTTCCCCTAACTCCTCTAAAACACATTTTATATTTCATTACGAGACGCGATCCGAGATGACTGACATATCTTACTCTCCTGTTTCATTTGACCCCGGTGACGTCAATACTTGAAACACAACAGCGTCAAAATCGGTTTTATATCATAGAAATTAATCTCTATTGAAAGTGAAAGATTTTATTTTTATGGATTTTATTTTTATCTTCAGTACAATTTTATTTGTAAAGCGATTAATCTCATGAATATTTTTCGTTTCGCTTCCACCGATCGCTGAATGGCCGAAGGGAGTAAGTTGCACGAATTCTAAGCGTATTTACGTCCGTTGAAATCGAAACGTGTCTTTTTTTTTATATGCAACCGTGCTGAAACCTATCGAGAGCAAAATTAATTTTTTTGTGGACTTTATTTTTCTCGTTTGGACGATTATTATGTACGGAATTAAATAGTCGAAGCTGCGGGCAGAGCGCGGCAGCGACAGCTCGACGCATGATTACAGTCATCACAGAAACTGGTAGAGATACGTGGTCAGGGCCAACTTGACGAGGAATTTTCGTGTTTGCCAACCGGCCACGTTCAATTGCAGACGACGGTCGACGGAAAAGGGAAGGGGGCAGAGGGGTTTTAGAGTTGCAGTTGCGACAGAAAAGTCGATGCAGCGAGAGAGGCCTTTAAAACCATCGGCTGGGGCCTTACGAGAGACGCTGTATGCTCGAGCCGACAAGTGAATGTCAATACCGATATGATTGGCCGGACACTCTGCTCGAACGAGGGAAACTGGGAGAGAGACATTTTTTTTTTTTTTCGTTAGTTTTTTTGTCCCCTGTTGCACGCGAGAAATATCCGACTGCGGATTCTGAATTCGCACGCATTTGATCGAGAGACGGTAATAACACAGGTGCGGGCAATCACGTTCTCGCGCAGTTTCCGATCCTTTTCATCGTTTCGATTACCATGTAAACGATTCAATTCCAAAGGTTAAACATCGAGAGCGATAATCGTGATATAAAATTTCATAATTGTTTCATTTCTGTGTCACAATCTAAACGTTGAAATTTTTTTTTTTAATTTATTATTATAGAATTTGTTCGAAGAGCAGTTCTGTAGACGGAGGCGATAAGTTTATCTTCGTCGACTAGAGATTTTCGGTAGGTGCCAGAGAGTTATGATTTTTGATGCGTCGAGATTAACTTGCCGAACGTAATATATTTGAAACGCTATAATTAATAAATCAAACGTATTTTATTCGATTCAATTGATAAAATGGATTTTAATAAATCAAACGTATTTTATTCGATTCAATTGATAAAATGGATTTTAATAAATTTAATAAATTTTATTCATTTTAATTCTCAAAATGTTTGCACCAAATTATATATATTTTATTTTATTTACTCAATTAAACTCATTCGTCAAATGAAGTATATTTGATGGGTATTAAAAAAAATGTTGTCCTACTAATTGCTGTCGAATCGATTCGCCACGGTTCGGAAGACGGTGCACGAACGGTCCGCAAGAAATTATTGGTATTAAGCGGTCAAGCGCGAACAGCATAATTCCGCCGCTACTATCGAGAGTGCCACGAGAATCCTTCAACGGTAGCTGCAACAAGACGTTGAATGCCTACGGACCATCGCTCATTGTTATGTACACAAATGCTTCGAGTCTCGATTACAAGGTACACAGCACCCCGTCCCGATCCGCTTCACGACATAATTTATATTTTTTCGAGTGGGTTTTTCCCCTTGCCGTTCGCCACGCGCACCGCAATCGCGCTCGATCCGACGGCCGCGCGCTGCGAGGGTCTTCCAGCATCACCGGAGGCAGTGGCACGTCGAGAGTGAAAGTAATATTAAAAATGCTCGAGCCTAGCTACACGTATAGATGATTCCGAAGCGAGCATACGCGTGACCGCAGTTCAATACAAGTGAGATACACCGGTCGATGATATAAACTGTAATAATTTTTTTTTTCAACTCAATATAAAAATTACCTTCGAAAGGAAACCCTCGAGTAAAATCGAAATATCTGATTCACTCGAGGATTTTGCTTTCGAGCGAAAATAATTGGTGCCATAGAAAATTATTATTTTATGTTACCGATGAAACTTGGGTTTGGTGGAGGGACCAGTTTATTCTGAAGTCAATGTTAAATATTGCCGTTTTAGGATCGCAGTTTGTGGAGGAAAATAAAAATTGTATTTCCGTGAGGAACAACCAGACACGGGCAAAGAATTTTTATGTTCCTCGGCAGTCTAGGATCTTTGATCGTCAGCATTCCCAAATTCTCATTGCTATTAATTGACCAAGATAACATTTTTTTAAAACACTATTGACACCAATGCCAAGGTGATGGTTTCTAGTTTCGAAAACGCAGAGATTAATTACTGAAATATACGTTATTTCATTGAGGAAGAAAATAACAAGACAGTTTAAATTTAGCAGTTTTCGGATGCAGCTTTTTCGACAATGCAATTTCCAATGATTTGAACAATCAAGGATTTCTGGAATTCTGAAAGTACGCAGTGAACTGGTTCACTTTGACTACAAGACTTTTTTTTACCATTACTTGAATCAATAAATAATTCGTATTCGGGCGAAGTTCACCAAACTCCAATGGAATTCAAATATTTGGACGGTATATCGTTGGTTTCTCAATAACACTCAACGATAGAAAATAATTTAACCTTGAACCCCGTCCACATTTTGTCTGCGCATCAAATTATGTCTGGGGAGACGATTAGAAATCCGTTTTGACAATTACTCACCATGAATATCTCATATTTAAATTCGTAATAAATTAAATCTGTCAAGGAGTGTCTGCTGATTTGTACCGTTACCTTAAAATTTTAGTCATCGACTGGCGGCGTGGCAGGCGGAGGAGACGATTACACCACATCACCACAGTTTAAAACGGGCGATGAGTTTCGCGATGACGAAACGAGAATCTCTTTCAGCTTCATTAAATAATATCTCCGTCGGATCCACGCATTTATCGAATTTATTTGGAATGATGGAGTTTCGAGGGCGGCCGAACGAATTCTCGGCCAAACGGCGACGCAATAAGAGATGAAGTAACGGCTTTACGGAACCGAGAAATTCCGAGTTAAACGAGTCACGATGTATAAGTAAATCCGTGCACTTTTACACGATTCACGGCAATACCTGGACGATGAATCACAAGATGAATCCATTATCGAATCTGCTCGAAGGACGCGATGGCACGGAGAATCTCTCTAGACGAAGAATTGGCAAGGTTGCACGAATGTTAAATCAAGAATTGCCAAAGAATAATTTTTTTCTACGACCCCGAAGCCCCAGCATATTATGTTAAGGACTCGTACCCAACATTGAAATTGGGCGTGACCTTTATTTCTTTTCTCTGACAATGTAAGAGGCTGGACGCACCGCCATTGTACGCTCTATCGCACGACATAAAAACAAACAATCGGCGGCTCGAGTTTCTCCCGAAGAGGTTCGAACGAACTGCTCGAGGGCCCCGGAGAAGATGCGGACTGTGGCGATTCTCACGAGCCATAAAGTAAACAACTCGCTCGAAAGAGATTCTTCATCTTAGCGAAAGAGCAAACAGTTACCGTCGGGAAGTTCATCGATTTTTTCCCCCACAGAATGAACTCGTCGTCTCGCCGCCTTCAAACCTAAAAACGATGCATCTCGAAAAACGATTTATAAAAAAAAATCTGGGATTTGCATCTGTGCTGCTCTTGCCAAACCGGTAATTATCTGGCTTGTTAAAGCTTTTGTAATACATCACTACGGTCGAACAAGAGAACGGGTTTACATATATTTATGTATCGACTCCCGAGGATTCAAGGGGCGCGACTGCAATACTTTAAAATGTTTTGTCTACACCCTTTTCATTCTTAACGGGTCGATGGTCATTGGAAAAAAAAAATACTTATCAGGGCCTCTTATGTGACTGCCGGAGACTTGCGATCGTTCTCTCGAGGGCCGCGTCGCGTTCATGCGATTCTGAATACCCGAAGACCACCGTGTTGCCGAAGTGGCGGGAGATTGGGTCAAGGCTGAGGGAAATTTTACTCCAACGAAAAAAAAAAAAAAAAGAAATTAGTTCAACAACTCGGTCTCGCAAGCAGGCTTTCAACGATCCTCTGCAGATATGTCCAAATTTCAAGACCGGTTTGTCGAGTTTCAGGCTCGGGCTTTAACAATCGGTCACGATGCAGAAAACTTCACCCATGAAGTTCAATCAAAAGTTGACTTTTCTCAAAATTTAATTTCATTAGTGGGAGAATAAAAAAAAAAGTGTAGGACAATTCTTTGTAAGCACGAAAACCGATAGAATCCCTTTCTTCCTTCACTATTCGGCGCAAATATCCGACGGCTGCGATGGCACAATATTTTCTTGCTGATTCGAATCAAACACACGATAATTAATTCAAATTTTGTTTGACTCCCGAGCCATCAGTATTTGTACGTTAATCTGTTGATTCACAGCCTCGTCCATAGTAATTTGTAGCGCGGTAAGTGCGACAACCAGACACGCATGCATTGCAAATAAATCCGTTTTTTTATATTCGTCTCGTATTTCTTTTAATTCGTCCCCGTTTATTCCCATTTATCCTCCGCTTCTTGTGAGTTCTTACAAAAGTTATTTACGAGTGCCTCGCAGCGACTTGTAATTGGATCTAACTTTTTTGTTTCCTTTCTTATAATCACGATATGACTTATATATGACTCATAGCGGTATAGAATAAAGCAATAAGAGAAAATCAAATGATTTTTTTTTTCAAACTTACTGTGTCGTAGTTTTCCCTTCTTCGATATGAGCATTTTCAGAGGTTTGGGCACTTTGTCCGTGCACATTTCGCCATCCCGATCCTTGGGTTTGATTCCAAAGAGGGCGTTCCTTCCGACCTTCATGTACTGTCTGCCCATCTTCTTCGGCGATCCGACGCCGAACAACGATGTTATGAACTTCATGTTGACTCTTTGTTTACGGTTCTTCTCAACTCAATGAAAATATTTATATCACCGATTGCAACGTGTATTTTACTCGCGAACCGCCTGGAAATCGAACCGATTTTACGACGATTATGCAACGATGGTAATCGATGACCATCCACCCACCCGATTTTTTTTTACACTTGATTGACACTCAGATTATAAAAAAAAAAAAGATCTGCGCGTTTTCTTAAGATTCTTGTTTCCGTAGTTTGACCTATCTTTGGACTCGAATGTTTTTTCACGCGGCCGTTGAACGGTGTTGCATTGACGATACTATTGTTTATCCACCTGTCGAAGTTTGCAGCATTTTCCTCGTTACGTCACTTCTCCCAACATTGTTTCCTTCCGCCTTCGGAGGACCGTGGACACCTCGACGTCTCAAACGGTTTTGTCTCCTGCAACAGATGCGTCTTTAGCCCTCGTGGCACGGCTCGTAAAGCGACACGTTCTCGCGTGCCGTTCTGCGTCCCAATCTCTCACCGTTGCCCGTTCCCCTTTCGTTTTGTTATCGTTAACTCACCGCGTGTACTCTCTTCTTTATCACGGTTATATTCGTGGCTGCAATTTTTTTTCTCTCGACGTCACGTTTGGTCACGTCTGCGTGCGAACTATTTCGTTGCCGGCACGTTTTATTCCTCGCTCCCGAAGATCCTCGCTCGATCGACCACTTCTGCCCCTTGCTCGTCTGTCATTCGATCTGCAACAAGCCAAAGATCCCCGTTGAATTAATAATTAATTCAAAATAAAGACCAAAATTGTTGAGAGTTGGAATTTTCGTATCGTTTCCTCGGGAATATTAAAATCTGAAATTAATATATCATTCGGTCATGGCGGTTGACAATGGAAATTATCATGGAATGTGATTTTTCGATGCAACATTCTGAACACTTTTTTATTGAAATCCGGAATGGAAATGGAAATTACGAATTCATAGTTTTAAGGAAGATCTCTTATTTCATGGCACGAAAAGATAATTCTTGAGTTCGCTTGAATTTTCAGAATTTCGTAGCGATAAAAATAATTGGATTCTGTGTCTGCATATTTTCAATAGTTGTTGTTATTAGAATACAAACAGACGAAAATAATAAAACTGTTCTTCATCACGGTTACACCTCAAGTCGGTCAACAGAGAAAAAAATTTATTCGACACTCACCCATCGAATAAATATTTATTTAAACTACATAAATATTTACGTGATTTCAACAAACATTTATTTAAATCCGATAGACATTTATTTGCGAACCGTCGAGAAAATTATCTTTCTGGGCGCCGCTCTCCCGGCTCAGCATAACGAATAAATTAGCAATCGCCAGATTAAAGAGAAGATAATTCGAGGCCCCGTTCAGGCGCAGATAAATGACCGACGATGCTAATAACGAATATTTTCACGTACCGGCGCAGTCGTCTCGATAGCGATGTGTAATCGTAATCGAACATTGCCTCCTCTATACGTGCCGGCGCACTCCCAATTCGACTCGCACTTTGCAACTCGACTGTCAGTATAACAATAAAATAAAAAAAACAGTACAAAAAAAAAATAAAAAGCGTAAAACAACGAAATGAGTGTAACATGAAAAAAATAAATAAAAAATAAAAAATATAAAATATAAAAAAAATTAAAAAAATGAAAAAAATAAAATAAAAAATAAAAAACCTTACGAATAATAAGAAGAAGCGAGGCAGCAACGGCACCGAGAATTAGTGCATTCTCGATGCCGCATCGACTTCGAAAACAACAATTTTTCTTTCCACGGAATTCTCGAACACCTTGACGAGGTGTTCGTTATAATCGATCGGCGATTGAGTAATGTCTCGTGACGGTAGCTCGGCACGAAGATCAGAGCGTTAAAAAAAAATTGATGGACGCATGCAACAGTCGGTAATCTGCGGGAGGTCGCAGTCGCTTCGAATAATGTCTCGAGATAATCAGCGAATCCATTGATAGCTCCGAGAATGAGAGTCGTCAGTTTTTGCCTCGGTTCTAACGCTACAAGCGGATGCTTGATTGTCGTAAATAAATCAAGGTAGAAAAAAAAAACGCGATCCGCCGAACGCTGTGAGATTCCGTTTGAGCTTTCCACTTTTCGACTCGTTTCTGACGCAAGAAAAAGTTGGAAAAAAAAAAAAAAACAATCGAAATTAAATTTAAAAAAAAAGCAGTGATTCACAACATTCCGTGAAATATCATATTAAATGCGTCCAAATTTTTTTTTTTTCATAGTCCTATTTTTTGTATTTATATTCCTTTAACCGACCATCGACAAGAAAAATCGTCTCGCGCGTTTTTAATATTCAGAGCTATCAGGATTCGAGTCCTCGGATTTTGATTCGGTTCTAACGTCGGAAGAACCGCGATGGTCGTGAGAAGAAAAAATCGAAAAAAAAGGAAAAAAAAAAATAACATAAAAGTAGCGATACACATCGGATTAAAATTCCATTAAATCGTACGTCGTACGATTCCGCTGGAGCAAAGCGCATCGTGGACTTCGCGGCTGCGCCGTGGAAACTAATAACCCGACAAGTGGGAAGGTCGATTCGACGAAGATTCGATGGACAATGTTCTTCTGGTTCAAAGTTCACGCGGTCGTGGAAATCAAGACGATTACTGCGCGGAGCCGCGAGTTTATTCACGTGCGCATGCGCACTCAACGAGAAGTGTACGCTTCAGCGGCGGTGCAATCGAAGCCGCGGGGGGGCATCGGCAAAGATAACGTTACGAAATTGAGTGTGCACACGCGAACGACAACGAGAAATTTTCTCCTTTTCTGTTCGCTCGAAAGTACACTCGCACCTTTTGCCGCGAGCCGTTACGCTTTGGACGTTTAGTTGCAGGCTCATCGACGACACGGAAAATTATACACGAATTACCGGTGTCGAATTCACGGGAGAAATAGTCTTTCCGAACGCGAAATCACTGACTATTCGTCGACGCGTAAAGTCGCGAGTGAAATAATAACGGTGAATTCACGAACGTTCCCATAAATTTATGGGAAATCGTTAAATCGACTTTTTCTCCTCGATTACCGAGTCAACAAATATATGAGCATAATGGTACTAAAAAAAAAAAAAAAAAAAAAATTGAAAATAATATCCAAGCTATTATTGTTGTTCCAAATTCCGAATGAAACTCATTGCGATATTTTTGATAAATTTCAACAAATGTTTCGCGCGATATCATCGGCAATCGTTTTGATGGTCACGACTTCTGTTTTTTTATTTCCGACACGGTGAATTCCAACGGTACGCCTCGTACCGTGCATAGAATAAACTTGTAACCGGGGAAACGAAAGTGAGATGATTGAAGCTATGAAAAAAAAAAAAAAAAAAAAAAAAAAAATGTAACGTCGCTCGCTATTAAATTGCGCTCGGAAGTATGGAAGAGCCGATGAACCCGCGTCTTACCACGTGCGTGGGACGACCAGTTCACGTTCGCTCCAGGCGAATTCATCGTTTACTATCTAAACTCGCACATCACATCGGGTCAACGGAATGCGCGAGAAATTTTTTTTTTTAATTTTTTTTTTTAAATCTTTTAAATTTATTCGAGTTTTTTTTTTCCTCCTCTAAACGCGTGCCAATTCGCGGCACTTATTCCCTCGTACTTTCGTTTATACGACACAAGTGTTTACGCATACTATTAGATGCAGCAAGAAGCGTTGCGGTGAGTAATCGGCTCGCGCGCAACTGAGCTATTGCACTCGAATGCATTTCGCATTTTGCAAAACTTCGATGAATTAAGGGAGTGCGCTCGTGTGGCAGTGCGTTCTCCGTGTTGGATAAATTATTGCTCAAGTACGCTAGGAAATCGTTGCCGTTTAACGGCCCAACCACGAGGACGTTAGTTATTGCACCCGCGAGTATGGCCATTGCGACCCGCCGTTCTACCGCGCGCTACCGTATTGTCGGATAATCGCATACCGAGTTTCTGCACCTTATAAAATCCCGGGAGCGAGCAGCGAAATATTTTATTCTGAATTAAAATGCTTCGGAAAGAAAAATTCCGAATTACTCAATTATTTAAATCTATTCGTCCGAGCATCGACAGTCAGAAGTCGCAACAGCGAAAACGATTGTTTCACTCTCGGAGCTATACTTCTTGTCAAATATTGAGGTGGGAATAGAACAAGAGAATTACGTTTCTATGAAAAAAAAATACATGAAAAATTTAATGAACATTTTTTCTTATTTTCGCGCACGGAATAGAAGTATGTGGAAAAGAAATATTTAACTCGGCGAAAAATCGCAACAATTCTGTCTCTTGCAGTACACTCAACGATTTTAGCTCTCATTGCGAAATGTTTTTCTTGAAATATTAAGGTGCGAGTAGAACAAGAATTTGTTGTTGGTCGGGAAAAATATATCGTATGTAGATTTGTAAGGACTAGTGAAAAAAATGTCTGTCATCTCGCCGGGTTTAAAACTACATGGAAAAAAAAAATATCACAAATATTAGATTTCTGTCTGAAATTATTTTAATATAGAAAAATACCACGAATTATGTTAAAATGTTCGCGTAAAAAAAGTATATTTGAAACGTGGAAAATATATTCGCGCTCGTACGTTGTTAAACGGCGAAGTATTGAAAATAATTGAAGATATTGGATATTTTCGTGCTACGCAATTTCACGCTACACGAAAAAAAAAAGTCTCGGCGATCGGACAGTGAGAATTATTTCTCCGGCTCGCGAGCGGAGATTCTGTTTCCGTGTAATTAGCTCGCAAGATTGATTCCCTACGTATCTAATTTCTTCCTGATTCGTCGTGCATCGAGTTGCTGCGATAATCACGCTAATAACGCGAACCGATGATTTCCATTAGTTTACACCCAGTTGTTACAGAATGATGAACATGAGTCGATTGATCACTAAAAAAAAAAAAAAAACCCCCCCCCCGAAATATATTTAAAAAAACTATGTGCGGAAAGTAAATAGAGAAATGCGTTGCGCATCGGACTCGATATTCATTTTCATCGGGATTTCCATTAGTTTACACCCAGTTGTTACAGAATGATGAACATGAGTCGATTGATCTCTAAAAAAAAAAAAAAAAAAAACCCCGCGAAATATATTTAAAAAATCTATGTGCGGAAAGTAAATAGAGAAACGCGTTGCGCATCGGACTCGATATTCATTTTCATCGGGATTTCCATTAGTTTACACCCAGTTGTTACAGAATGATGAACATGAGTCGATTGATCTCTAAAAAAAAAAAAAAAAAAAACCCCCCCGCGAAATATATTTAAAAAATCTATGTGCGGAAAGTAAATAGAGAAACGCGTTGCGCATCGGACTCGATATTCATTTTCATTGGGATTTCCATTAGTTTACACCCAGTTGTTACAGAGTGATGAACATGAGTCGATTGATCTCTAAAAAAAAAAAAACCCCCCGCGAAATATATTTAAAAAATCTATGTGCGGAAAGTAAATAGAGAAACGCGTTGCGCATCGGACTCGATATTCATTTTCATCGGGATTTCCATTAGTTTACACCCAGTTGTTACAGAATGATGAACATGAGTCGATTGATCTCTAAAAAAAAAAAAAAAAAAAACCCCCCCGCGAAATATATTTAAAAAATCTATGTGCGGAAAGTAAATAGAGAAACGCGTTGCGCATCGGACTCGATATTCATTTTCATCGGGATTTCCATTAGTTTACACCCAGTTGTTACAGAATGATGAACATGAGTCGATTGATCTCTAAAAAAAAAAAAAAAAAAACCCCCCCGCGAAATATATTTAAAAAATCTATGTGCGGAAAGTAAATAGAGAAACGCGTTGCGCATCGGACTCGATATTCATTTTCATTGGGATTTCCATTAGTTTACACCCAGTTGTTACAGAGTGATGAACATGAGTCGATTGATCTCTAAAAAAAAAAAAACCCCCCGCGAAATATATTTAAAAAATCTATGTGCGGAAAGTAAATAGAGAAACGCGTTGCGCATCGGACTCGATATTCATTTTCATTGGGATTTCCATTAGTTTACACCCAGTTGTTACAGAGTGATGAACATGAGTCGATTGATCTCTAAAAAAAAAAAAAACCCCCGCGAAATATATTTAAAAAATCGATGTGCGGAAAGTAAATAGAGAAACGCGTTGCGCATCGGACTCGATATTCATTTTCATCGGGATTTCCATTAGTTTACACCCAGTTGTTACAGAGTGATGAACATGAGTCGATTGATCTCTAAAAAAAAAAAAAAAAACCCCGCGAAATATATTTAAAAAATATATGTGCGGAAAGTAGATAGAGAAACGCGTTGCGCATCGGACTCGATATTCACTTTCATCGGGCTTGTCGCGGAGCAAAGGCCGTTCTCACTTATATTTACTCGTAAAGCAGCGCCGCTACTCCCGGTACTCGTATAGTAGGTCTTTTTGTGGAAAGCAAAACCGTTTCGTAACTCTCCGCGTTCGCAGGAGCGACACGGATAGCGAGAGGGTCGACGTTGCTGAAAAATTGCGGTTTCTTCGACAAGCCTCTCGTAATCTGGAATACGCACGTTTGCTCTTCTCGGACATAAGCGTATAAAAAAAAAAAAAAAAAAAAAAAAAAGCATCGTCAACGCGATAATTAATTCAAAGGTCCTTAAGAATAATAATGAAAAAGTCGAACGACAATTCCAATGAGGCTCCCCCAAGGTCCTCGAGACAACGAGACGCTAATTGAAAGTATTTTGTTTTTTTTAACACACAAAAAAAAAAAAAAAAATTGAGGTAATGATACATCGCGGATTGAAAATTACCGCCTCATCTCGCGTCAACGGCGGGGCGATGAGATCGAGGGGCGAGAGACGATGGAGCAGACAACTGCGGATCAAGGGTGAGCGAGGTCCTGTCGCGACGATTGACGTTCCAGTCGTGGATGACGATCGGCATTGCGCAAGAAGCGTGACACGAAGGTAATCAAGTTTTCACCACGTGCGGTTAAACGGAGCTCGCCGGTGTCGTTCGGCGCGGCTATCGGAGCGAAAAGCCGGTGGTCAAAATTTTGAGTGGGAAAAAAACTGGTTAAAAAAAAAAAATGATGAAAAAAAAACAAAAAAAAATTAAATAAATGGATTCTCGTGGAAATGAGACGAGCTCGCGGACGTAAGAAGAAAATCGTTTTTAGAACGGCAAAGAGAAAAATTCGCTTGCTTATGGTTTACTTAATGATAGAGATGCTCTTTTTCATCGTCCGACCGATTCCCTTCCGCGAGAGAGCAGCGCCACCGCCCGTTTTCCGACGCATTAATTGAAATTTGAAATTTTGAGTGGGAAAAAAACTGGTTAAAAAAAAAAAAATGATGAAAAAAAAAAAAAAAATTAAATAAATGGATTCTCGTGGAAATGAGACGAGGTCGCGGACGTAAGAAGAAAATCGTTGTTGGAACGGCAAAGAGAAAAATTCGCTTGCTTATGGTTTACTTAATGATAGAGATGCTCTTTTTCATCGTCCGACCGATTCCCTTCCGCGAGAGAGCAGCGCCACCGCCCGTTTTCCGACGCATTAATTGATGGGCTGGCTCCGCACGGGGACCAGATGGGAATTATGCTTCGATGCAAGTCCATCCTTTCATGGTGGATGGCTTCCATCACCGTTATTGTTTACCGGTTTTCTAAGTTTCCCCTCGTTCTATGTTCATCCGAGAATACGAGTCCGATGGTTCGCCGAGCGGGGTACCATTAATGTACTGGCATCGAGCTCTTGCAACTCGCCCGTGACTTTCACTGTTCAGCTCGCCGCGTTTCATTGATTCGTCAAAGAAATGAATTCATACGATCGTTCGTCAAAAATGATGAGTTACGAAATGTTAATTAAAAAAAAAAAAAAAAAAAAATTACAAAAATCCTCGTTTGTGAATGAATTAAAAGGGCATTCCTCATGACCCAAGGATTCAGACCCAGAAATAAGATTCGCTGGACCAAATGTCTTCGCCAAGCGTTGTATTATCAGCAGAACGAATGATAAAAATTTTCTGTTAGATGTATCGTGATGAATTATTATTTGATTATCACAATTCGATAATTCCATTGAAACGATTCGTTTATACCGAGAGGTGGGTCTGGGAAATATGATCGAGTATTAATTTCGATCAGAAAAAAAACTGCAAAATTTGGGCAATTTTTTATGTAGGCTAAAAGTGTGGAATATGGCAGTTCAGCGAGTGAAGCAATGATATACGAACCGGGTCAGATTCACCACTTCTACTCTACTAAAAAAAAAAAAAAATTCGATCGTCATAATACGACGGTACAAGCTGCAAAAAAAAAATGCTTGGCCACCGCGACTACAATATTCTCCGGTAGAAACTTTAATTCGATGAAAAATTACAAAAAAAATTCGCGCAAAATCTGACCAAGAATTACGAAGGACTCAATCCAGCGTCGTAAGTTTAATAAAAATCCATGCCAAGATTCATTCAATTTTATATTCAGATCCACCGCTCGGTCAATAATCATCGGTTCGACACAACCGCATCTCCGATCGGTTTCACTCGAATTTAATTAAATCCCGATTCATTAACAGTTCAGAACGAAAGTCACTGAATTAAAGATTAAAAAAAAAAGCCTCAAGACACTTCAGGCACTTCCTCGTGTAAGTTTCCCCTTTTTCGGCCCACCGAATCCTCGTCCACATTTTTCCGGATTTCGATACGCCTTTCGTTCCAGCGGTTCCTCAGCCTTGCCTTCGAGGTTCACGGCATGTTTTTTTCCCTCTCCGAGGTTGCGATCGAGCGATTAATCGTGCAACTTACATAATCAATTGAATTCGAAATATTGGTTCGAGCCGGTCGGGTCCTCTTCTTTTATCGTCGCGCCGGCGAAGTCGCCTCGCAGGTGGGTCGCTCGTTAGTTTTTCGTTTCGGTTCGACTACATCATCGGCCCCGTCGGGAGACGCCGATATTTATGTAACCCAGTCGAGCCGGCGATATCGTAACGAGCGTCCGCGGAAGCCCGAGTTTCTCCAACGGAAAGATATGCCGGATGGCTCACGCACGAGATCTCCTCAGCTGGGAACGTCTGTGTGCGGAGCTCATTTGCACGAGAGTACGAGAATCGCGGAATGAATGCGACGATCGCGCGATCGCCGAGTACGAGACCGTACCGCGGAAACGTTGAAGCATAATTTCCACGGCGTTTCCCCCCGACTTTTTTTTCGCGCCGATGCGAATTAAGCGCATCCGAAGATCAACGATGTGCCGATTTCTACGCCGACGATTGCGTCCCAGTCTCGTTACCCTGGCTCCGAATCGACGAACCGACGAACTCGACACACCTCGCGAACGACCCGTCAACCCTCTTTCCCACAGCTAATTCCCGTCTCTTCCCACCCGCCAAAATATCTCTCCGTCCGTACATTTAGCGCCGCGAAATAAAAATTTCATAAACTCAGCACGAACAAAAAAAAACTGTTGTCACTGAACACTTCACTGGACGAACGGACTCGCGGATCGTGGCCGCTCGAGCCACGCACCGAAATTTTCAGGTCGATCCCGGATATTCAAAAAAACACCCCCGCGCTTAATAATAATTTTTATTAATTTTTTCTATTTTTCATTTACAAAAAATATTAGATTTTGAATTCTTTTTTGTTGTTGTTGTTATTCTCGGGGGTCTCGGAGGGATTCGGGGTTAATTTTGGTCACGCACTTTCGACGGATCGGAGGGAATGAAACGAGGGGGAAAAAAAAAAAAAAAAAAATTCCGAAATTTTTGCGAAAATAAGCGCGAGAATACGCGAGCGTGATATGACATGCGAGGAGATTGCGGGAGTCGGCGGTAGCGTGGCTCGCTGCCTCGACGGCACAAGAGATAGAGTGTCGGATTGGTAGTGCAGTGGACCACGGTCCGTGCTGGTGGTGGCCACCGCGCCGGGTCGAGCAATCACTAACTCGCGTGGAAGGCAGGCAGGTACTCACCTGTGTGTGCCTGTGTCTGTGTGTATGTCCGCGTGTCCTGTGCGTGTGTGTTTGCGTTTGTATCCCACCGGGAGTGGTACGGAATATTATGCTCGGTGCAGGAGGGAGCGAGATCCTGCTATGCGCGAAAGAGCCGACCCAGGAGAACCGCGACCGGCTACCCGCCTTGTGCGAATCAAAATGACGAATACCGGCCGAAGAGCCGCGAAACCGTGAACGAAGTACGCCGACTGCGGAGCAACCGTGTGCAGAGAGTCTCGTTCGTAACGTTAAAACGCGAAGAGGAACGCCCGAGACAAACCGGTAAGGCCCCCGTGTATTCGGAAACGGCTGGTCGTAGAATTTCGTAAATAAGTTTTTTTTTTTTTTTTTTTTTTTTTTTTTTTTTCGTACAGTAGAACTCCGATTAACCGGAGTGCTGGCGAACGGGTGACGGATAGTCGAAATCACGGTCAATCCGAACTGTCCAGCGAAATTATGCGATAATTGCTGATTATACTATTTTTATTTTTTTTTTGTTTTATTTTATTTTATTTTTTTTCAGATTTTTTTTTTTTTTACCCGCTGCAATGACATTTGGTGTAACGTGGAATTGTCTGGTAAATAGTGTGAATTAGAATGTAAACATTTGATTTTTTTTTTTTTTTTCATTAGTACTGTGTAAGTTGGTATTTTTATCAAAGTATTCTTGTCACTTTTTATTTGAGACTTGGGAATACGCACGCTTAATCGGCTTCCACTGTATGTATATAAATCTAAATATATATATATATATATATATATATATATATATATGTATCGTTAAGAAAAGACATACGTGGATGCTGTTTTGGACCGTAGAGACACGTTACAGCTATCCGTGAATAAAAATGGTATAATTTTAGGCGGAGACTTCGAATCTCGGCCGAATCGTAGGTAGACCGCGTTGATCAATGGCAATAGTCGACGAACGTATCCTCGAATACGGATGACTCGACGCTTTCGCTCAAAAAATAAAAAAATAAACGAAAGGAATGAAACAAAAAAAATCCACGTTTAATGTTGGAGTCGTTTTTGGCATTTTACGGTCGAGTCTTTCATGAAAAAAAAACAAATAAATAGATTTTAAAAAAAGCTCAAAAAATGTAGAAGAGTATTAAAGTAGTTTTGCTCGAGCTTTTATTGACTGTCGGCCGAGGCTTGAGTCGAGAGTCATTCATGAGGAAACTTGACTCGAGGCCGTAAACGAAAAGAATAATTTTTTTCTTTTTTTTTTTGAGATAATTATCAGCAACCGGCTCGACCCTGGGCCAAAACTAATCTCCCATTTGTTTTCGGGACGAAAAAAAATCCAGATGGTGGATTGAAATTTTGATAAATTTTGATGAAAATTTAGGGCAGCTGATATTTCGGAATAAAAAAATAAAAAACGATCGCATATACAACAGCCAGTTTTCTGACAATCTTTGAATTCAAACGCTAAGAATTTCGAGTCCAGAAAATTAAAAAACTACACACTCGAATAGTCAAAGACCGTGAAATGATAAAAAATCGAAAAGACAAGTCGTGAGAATAGCGACGGCTTGAAAAATCACGATCTCACATTTGTTGGCTATTTTAATGTAATTTTCAGCAATTCCTGCCTTCCGCTATTCCCTTTCGTTATCCCCATTTTCGCTATTTTTCTACTCCGATATTGCGCGTATCTCCGTTTCAGCTATTCAAAATCTATATTGAATAATATAAAAAACTTGGCTTCCGTTCATCTCCAACTTCAAAAGTTCAGGCTTTCTTGACCTCTGACTTCGAAAAACGTATTAAAAAAAAAATAACCGATCGAACAAAAATAACTTTTCAATCAAACTATCAATCGAAATTGCAATTGACCAAAAAATGTATTAAAAATATTCCATCAGTAGCAATGAAGCATATCGAAAAGTTGGGCGACCAACATTCCGACCATCTAAAAAATTTGAGCCCCAACCTTCGCGATTCCCCGATTCGACGGAACGAAAAATGCAACCCCTTTGCAATGCGTCAGAGAAAATTGTATAGAATCAGCGATACTTTGGATATGTTGAGTCTGCAATGTATCTCGAGCTCGCTACGCGGCCTAGCCCGAGTTGCAAGTCGGATCGGTTCGCAACGGGATAATTAGCCGAATGGCTGTACTTTGTAGTGCAGCGTGCGTTCGCCGATGTTGTGCAACGTTGAAGCGAAATCCAGACTCGGACAGTTATCGCCATCCGGACAATAAAAGAAACTTGCGTTCGCAACGGAACGGCTCGGAATTTATTGGCTCGCGAGACGCTGTTCACCGTGACTCGGCGAAATGGACCGTTCATTTGGAAATTAAAAATTTCATAACGTTGAAGATTAGGCATTGATACCAACGACTGACATTGGCGGGCGCGCAAGGGCGACTTTTTTAGTAATAAACGCAGCGGTCATCCTTGAGTGGACGCGGAGATAAAATTTAATTTTCGATGCTTCCGTCTTTCCTCCTCACCGTTATTTTAGTAAACTCCCTTGGGTGCGGATGACGATTGCGAAATTAGTGGCAACGTGGTGGATCAAGTATACCGAAACAAGGAACACAAAAAAACTACCGAGTCACGTCGTAAAATCGAC
This sequence comes from Listrodromus nycthemerus, assembly GCA_963978505.1. Lineage (NCBI taxonomy): Eukaryota > Metazoa > Arthropoda > Insecta > Hymenoptera > Ichneumonidae > Listrodromus > Listrodromus nycthemerus. The sequence goes on from OZ021681.1 coordinate 17,794,148, forward strand.
CTCTGATACGCGACACCTTTACCGGAGTCATAGAAATATTTTTCCAACGTATACAGGCATTTTTTCATGAGTCGAGGTGGCAAAAATTCAGCGTATACGGCCGAGAATTTCATGAATCGAAACTGAGAATTTCGGGGATTTAAACTGAAGATGCCGCGGATTAAGACTGAGAATACCGTGGATGAAAACTGAAAATTTCCTCGAAAACGTTTTTGTTTTTAAACATTTGCGTGTATAACGATATTTTATCGAGGAAATACGATTACAAATATATAAATGTGCAAAGCTAAAACGAAAGATCGGCGAGAAACTTATATTCTAGAAAAATGTACCGAACTGAAATTACTATATTTTCTAGAGAACTGGGTTGATTTTAATACGAAATGTTTGCCAGGTAATCGGCATAGTTCCGATCGTCATGAAAGTTGTGTCCTTTTTTTTACCAAATTTATGGCAATTTCCATCGAATCCTCCTCTCGGCGTAGTCACCATTTCCGGTAAATTATTATGTGCGATTGTCGTGTAATTGACAATGTTCTATTCTTGTCTCGGTAATAACAATCGAGCCTGACAGAGATTAAATCGAAATCGGTAACCGATCGAGTTTCGCGCGCCCGAGACTGTTACGGATTCAATTATTTTTATTCATGAATTTTTTCTTTGCCACCACGATCGACCGACAGTTGGCCATTGCTTTGGAAATCTTGCCGGTTTCGATTAAAAAAAAAAAAAAATGAACATAAATTTAACGTTTGGTCCAGGATTGAATGAAAAAAAATTAATGCTCGATGAGATAGCGCGAGCGTTGAGAAACAATAAAATAAATTTGTCTCCGACAGCGCTAATGGAATACACGATGCAAAAAGAAAGTCGCACAGCGGTCGCGAGCAACGTTAATAATCCCCAACGAAACTTTTTACGAGTTTCGTTATGTAGTTCCATGCGTCGTCGGCCATCGCTCCTCGAGGTTGACCGACGATCGCACGAGGACTCTGCGACTCGAACTAGTATAATGAGCTGTTCGCTAGTATTTTTATTCCGGCGTCGGTTATATGGTTCATGGGACGCACATCGTATGCTTTTGTAGAGCGTAACGCGAGAAACTGCATTCGTCGTCGTCCAGCGATTCTCACGACTTCCGACAACGTCAATCATTCGATGCAGTGGCAAAAAAATGGTTGAATCGATCAAAGATTCGGGCAGAAACGTTCAAATGAATATTTTGTCGACACGGCCAAAAAACATTTGGTTACTTTGCAAAATATATTTTCAAGGAATACAATTATCTTGTCACATCAACTATAAATAAATAAATTCGATGCCTTTTTTTTAAATCTTTATTTCAGAAAAATATTTTTTCGAGGTTTTGAAAATTTTTTTTCCGCCCAACTAAATATAGATTAATTTAGCGATTTCCTTCATTTTCATCGCATCAAAATATATTCCAGCGACACTGAAACACATTGTTTATTTGTGGTTGGTCGAGCGCATTTTTTTAAGTGAGAGGGAACAAAATAGAAAATAAAATTATTGGCGCAATTCGTGACACATCTCTACTCGATACCGGCAGAATCGAAGGCATTCGTGTTCTTTCCGGCGCATCGAGCCCTGAAAACGGAGGGACGCGAAGAGCCCGAGGTCCCGATCTGGAAAGTGGCCCAGCGGAGAAGCCAAACTCGGCGACCTTGGATACCAGGAGTGCATGTTTCCTCTTAGTGCCCACATTATATTTTATCCACCGCCTCGGTTAGATACCAACGCGATTCATTACCATATCGGAAACACCTTGTTAAAAATTTTGCTTCGAGACAGGCCGCAGCCAAATAACATAACCACCGCTCGTTTGTGGTTTTTTTTTCTCGAAAGATAAATTTGAAGACTTTTTCTAAATTGGATTTTTTTTTTTTTGAGCCATTAAAATGTTTGTTCGATCAAGTGAATATTAAAAAATGCAACGACCTTCTCGATTTGTATTTTCTTTTTTTTTTCTCGGAAGATAAACTTGAATATTTTTTTTAATTACAATGGAAAAATATTTTTGAGCCTTTGAAACACTTTCTTTGATGAATGAAATATAGATTTTTATTTTTCTTTTATTCTCGGGGGGATAAATTTGAACACACCCTGTGAAGTTTGCGCAAATTTTTTAATACCGAATATCCTCGATGCATCTCTCCGTGGTCCGGTGAGCGAGCAAGACAAAAATTAGCCAGCGTAACTTGACGCATACGAACGTTTAAAATTTTTTTTTTTTAAATCGCAGGACTGCTAGCTTTACGTCAAGCGGTCCCCAGAAAAAAAAAATAATTTTTGTCATATTTAGAAGGGCACCTTATTTTTTTATTCGCCACCTAATTAGTATCTAATTTTGGTATGTACCAAATAACGCCAACTAACTTTCGGCTCGCTAGCTTAAAGGACTTCGCACTCCCTGTTTTAAGCAATAGTATGAATTTTTTTTTGCACTGCCCAATGTCGATTAATCGTGTCCGTCATTGAAAAAATCCACGAGACATTGGAAGGTCTGTGCGTGACTCTGGTCCGCGAGCAACGTCCGGTGGTGAAACGTTCGGTCACACTCGTCGACTTATGTCTCCAATAAAGTAAGCTATATAGATGAATTTGTAAATACATTTTTTGTGATTCTTGGTCGACCGGGCCATAACCACAGTGATTGCAGGTGCGTAAGCGTTGGAAAATCGAGTACTTACCGATGTCGGTAACGCCACAAGAGTCCGGCAAAAAAAGCGTATTGCGACTAAGAAGTCCTGAAATCTTCTCTGTAGGTACTTGAAAAAAAAAAAAAAAATCCTAAGTCCCGATCCGCTCGATCGTTGCGCAATGCAAAAGTTAGCACAATGTCCGGCACGGAGTTACATGTTAAATTGTTACTGGTACACTTTCACGTCGCCGCGTAGATCAAACAGCGAGCGAAAAAAATGAAGAAGCAAAAATCGTAGAATACCGCGTGCGCGATTTTCACTCTACTTCCGCGGCGTACAATAAAAACCACTTTCTCGAATAGCCAGCGAGAGACGCGAGGCCCGACTCATCGGGCGAGCTTCAGAGACCGAAGTGTCTCTCACGTTGATCGTTGAACTGTTTACACCTTCATCTTCCGATGTCCCTCGCACGATCTTCGCTCCGATATTGCACGAAGCCGTAAACAAGTTTTTGCGCTACGGATTGTGCGTAGATCGATGAAAAATAATGTCCAATTATTTTCGTCTACGAGCGGACGGGTCAGACACTCACTACGTATTAACGGTTTACCGCGGGTTAAAGTTGGTCCCGATTAGAACTCGACGAAGATGCTCGAAATCGAATCGGTGCGAGTCGCGTTACCGTTGATACGGGTCAATCGCCGAATTAATGTCACTGATGTGACCGGCAGAGATGATCCGATGTATATGGAAGGGTGCGTGCAAATGAAGTGGTCCACGCTTTGCTGCTCGGATATATACGCTCCCAGCCACCGTCTCTGTGATCCTTCGCCCGATCGAGCGTCTCGAGCACACGTCATCAACTACGTCATTTTAAGTTATATATATATATATATATGGCATGACGATCCTGGTGGGTTTTGCAGAGGCACCTGCAGAGCTTGAGAGGGTCTTCCAAGATTTTCGTCGGTCGTAGATCCGATAAGTGCGTGGGGAATTTGTCCTCGACCTTTGAGGCCCGCTCGTCAGGTGCCGCAATCATCACTCCGGCAAGTGTATGTTCTCTTGCTCAATTTTCTACTCGGCTGTCATTGCTGTCAAAGACGGCATCGACTGGATATCAAGACGTCAGCAATTAACGGAAAAATAAAAAAAAAAGCAAACTCCCAATTACTTTGCGGTCAAAGCTCGGACGAGATTTCGTAGATCGTTTGAGGTCGGTTGGTGAGGAAAGCTCTTTGCGGAGTTCGAGGGATTATTAAGAATTTTACCATCATTTGGTTCCCCATCAGAGAAAGCTTTTGGTTAAAATTAATTAATTGAAGATTTTAATGAAATCGTGGTCGGAATATTTAAAAAGTGTCGAATCATCCCATTATAAAATAACTACTGGATGGATGTGTGTGAAACTGATGTGCGAAATTGAAATTACTAACTTTTTTCTGGACGCCATTTTTCATTTCTTCTGTTTGCGGTTTGCGCTCAAGAACTCACAATTTTTAATTGGCTAGGTGAAGAAAGTTTACGCAGAAGGAATATTAGTACTGGATATTCACTGTAAAATTTCGTGATAATCGATCGAGGCGGCATTTTTTTTTGCTTTGGTATGTTCGCGAGGGAGCTTGCGCGAGACTGGGTAAGTCGTATCGGAGAACGCGGTGCGGGGACGCGTCGCCTGTGCAGATCGCGGTGGCGTTGAAGTCTCCGGCGCGCACCGCAAGCTGAAGCTCCAAGATGGGCGTACGACGTCGCAGTTGCGCAGAAACGAAGGCAAACCCTTCCGAAAAATTAAATCATATAATTTTTTTTATATACATCCATCTCTCGCTTTCGAACTTTGAATACCCGTGTCAATGACATGGAGACGGAATTTGGTAAAATTGGAATACAAAAATTCATAAGAGTAATTCTAGTAAATACGTCAAAAATATTTTCTTCAGGGTTGAATGTACAAATCTTTCCTTTATTTTTTTCTGTCATTAACATTAGTTTGTACTTTTGTTCGTAAAATTAGAGACGGATGACGTGACTGGAAAATTAACAAATAAAAAAATGAAATAATCGTGGACGTTTGTGGATCATAATTTGATGTAAATTGTACAAGCCTTTTTTTAACTGTCGCGGGAAGCACACGATGGAGCGAACTTCGATAAGTGCTTCGAAATTTTTTTTTGTTTCAACGTTATTTCAAACTATTCGACGTCTTTAATTTTAAATAAAGTAAGAATATGTTTTATCGTTCGGGTGGTATTCGTGTGGAATGATTTTAAAAAAATGCGATTTCTGGTAATGTCAAGAGGGTCAACCGAGTCTCACGACAAGAAGGATTTATAGTTTTCAGGTGTCAGAAGCTCGTGACACCAGTTTTTAACATAAACGGACAAACGTATAATTAACCGATAACATTGAATGCAGAATACTGTATCGATATCTGCATTCACGGCAAACAAGGTTGATACCGGGAAATATATTCCAGGGACAAACCGATGGGAACAAAAAACTTGTATAATCGGAAGCTTGAGGTTCGTCTGTGTTTTTCCTACTTATCAAACGGAAAATATTCTAGACGATTCCTCGCCACTCTGAAACAGACCTCCGGATCTGGAAGATCGCACATTCAAATGTCAAGCAACACTAGGAGAACGATATGACAAAATCCACGGAGTCTCTCAGAAATGCCAATTGCTACTTTTGGTTATTTTGAATTTCCCAAGAATTCCCAAAAAATTCTTGAATTGTCCACGCATAAAAAAAAAAATGCATAAATTTCCCACGAGTTCATAAAAAATATTAGGTATTCTCAAGTATTTCCAAAAGATGCTGGCATTTTCCAAGAATTTTCACCGCAATATCTAAGAAAATTTCGATAATTCCTAATCTAGTCATGTTAACGACGTCCTTTTCTAAGTGTAAAATGACTAGTCGCCTAAGGGATCAGTTTCAGGCCTCGAAAATGCAAAGAAAATCTTTTTTCGTCTTTCTTGCATGTACGTTTTGCCCGGCTCCTGGCACGTGGTAAGCCTGAGACGTTCACCTTAAATACACTACTATGTACAAATAACTTCCCCTCATCCGCTCGACCGAACGGAATCGGGCAAAGGAAGATTTATAAAAAGAAGTCTACCGTTACGATCGATCAAATTCATAATTATTTTTACTTGTTCGACGCCCTTGACCCCATCTGCTTGAGAGTAAAACGGAGAAAGAATTATATTCCGCTGATTTTATTCGGAGATATTTACTGGGTTACACGTGGCCGGCATTCACCTCGAGTGTGGAAATACGCCGGTGGATTAATCGCTCGTTTATTTCCTAAATATACGATTAGGCGATTAGACGACGTCTATCGGTGAAAATAAAAAAATTCGTAGTGAGAGATATCACTGCTTGATCGATGAGCCTGCTGAGCTCACACGACCGATTCCTCGTTATTGGCACCGACAATATCTTCTAACGTCTGAATTATTCATTTATTCAATTTGCAGATCAAAACGGCACGATTTTAATGTTATTCAAAATATAATTCGGTACGTTGAAACGCTACACTTTGTTGTCTTGGTTTTTCTGACTATAAAACGTCGAACGGTACACGTGCCGGGGCACTCGTACGATTTACTACAGCGTCGTTGCACTTTGGATCGATCTAAAAAAACGTAAAAAAAAAAAATAACAAAAAAGATCGTGCGCCATTCGGGTGAATAATCGGCGAGAGTGAGAAAAATTCGAGTCGTGCAATTCACAACCTATGTGTGCTTATGTGTGACAACATACCGTAAAAATTCCGTAGCAAGGTGTACGAGATAGCGTGGCGGTTCATCAGTTCTCAGGAAAAAAGCCACGGAGGAATACATTGGGCGCTTCGTCGGCGCGTCAATATAATATGATTCAGATGCGTTCGCATCTGAATTATTTATCCATGCAAAAGAGGGTTGTCGGGCAAGGCGACGCACAATAACAGTCTCCTCGAAGTTCCGAGTGACTGTGCGATTTTCCGATCCACATTTACTTCCAGTACTAATTCAACGATTATTTCAATGTGTCGCCATTTTTTCCTCAAAATTCGCCCTTCAATCGGTTTTCCGAATCAGTCGCCATTTTTTGTTTCACCCTTAGGCCTTTGGCTCAATAACGGCAGACGCCGAACGTCCCCGAGATTCATAAATTTACGGTCAATTATTATTTTTTGTTTATTCTTTTATTTTCACATTCGAACTTGGGCTCTCGATTAAAAGTACATCTTAGGAATCTTTCGCGGGATAATTTATTTTTCATTCGCTCAATAATCCAATTACTCGTGACAAGTTCAATACACAACGATAAATTACTCACACCTTGAAATCAAGTTTTCTGCACGTCAAAATGTATCATGCAGAATACTTCTTTTTTTTTGCGCGATCGTTTCGTCTCAGTATACAATTCAATGACAATTTTTTTAAAGACTGTTATATAAAAGCACAATGTCGTGTTTTACGCGTTCTTCTGAAACTGGAGCTTGAGCGAGCACAGATAAACAGCCGGGTGTAATTACCAATGTTGGAATAGCTCGATGTCTGTCATAGTCGTGATACTGATACTTCGATAAGCATACATCATATTACAATTAAGGTGTTAATGGAGATCGTGCACATTGGCCATGCGATAAATCATGGAATCGATACACAATACCGAGAAGTCATTAATTTATTTCATTTCGTCATGCAGATTCACGAGCGTCAGAAAAGCTTATCATTATGCATCCTGCAATTATACATTTTTTTCCCGTCTCACCGCCGGCACTTTCGCTTTTTGCTTATTTGTGTAAAAAAAATAAGTGTTAAACGAATATTAAAAATGGAAGTATCCGAAGTATGTTGTGTAGAACGCAATGATATTCAAATTATACTCCGCTAATCCATCTCTAAAGAGTATTAAGTATGAATCTCATATATGTTTTGATACGTGATTATCAAGTATGAAGCTCGAATCTCAATTTTCATACAAGCTTTATACTTAATGCTTTACAGCGATAAATTGGAAGAGTAAAACTTGATTATTGTGGAGTCCGATTGGACGCATATTTAATACCTTCAGGTTTTTTACTTTTTGATACTCTTTTTTGGCGCGGGAAATATTGACTGAAACGGACAGGAAGAGGCGGCTGAGTTAGGAATTAAGAGTTTCGCTGGCAGGAAAGACGCTCTGTATAAAAAAAAATTATTCTGTTCTCCATCAGAAAAAAATGCTGTGCTTTGCAGACATTTTTCTGTCATACAATTCCAAAGCGACCGGGATGTCTGCTGGGTGAGGATGCGTCAATATTAGCGGGATGGTCCTGTAAACATTTCTAATCCCTCGTGCATACGCTGGTACAGATTTTTTTACCTTAATAATTTAATTTTCTCTCGTGCAATTTTTTTTACATATTTAAAACTAAGAATCACTAAAATACTGATAATTATTGCTAATTTTTACTTCCTGTATGATCAGCGAAAAAAATGTCCGAATCGTTTAATAAGAAGGAGAAAATCGTTGGTCAAGATGTTTCATAGGGTTTGTCTGTTTAGTTGATGACGACCCATTGTTTTCAAAAATTATTTTTAGGTGAACATTGCAATGACGATACTGAAATAAAATACATTTAGTGTATATATATATATACATCATATATTTTTGCAATTTCCCGTTTGTGTCTATCACTGATCAAAAGCCCAATGAATTTTCGTAGGTTATTATTAACCCCTTGAGATCGGGTCTATTATCTCATCGAGAAATGGCGACCGGTCGGATGCCTTTCTCGTTTCTGTTAGTCGATTTTTTTCGTCTAAAAATATATATTTCCGTCGCCACTCTCTACAACATTCCCAGGCGAACTTTACGCTCACCCAAAAATTTGTCACTTAAGTGGAAATCGAGTCGTGGTCTACCAGCCAGAGAGCTCGCGCAGTCAATGACCGATCAGAGACGGCATAGATTTTCTTAATCTTTCGAGGCTGGACTTCGCCCTTTTTTCAAATCCTTTTTTTTGTTTCTTCGGTCTTTCGCATTGACGTCAGAATTTTTAAAGGATCCAGGTTCACGGTAAAAGAATTAAAATAAATAACCGAAAAAACGCACCGCGAAAACTGCGCCAAATATATATTGGAGGAGCGGAGAAGAGCCGTGTGACGGTGCGGATACGAACGATAGGCAATTGGATTCCCAAAGACCAACTTAGGGTGTTCGTTCCTCGTGTGCGAATGACGCACGTGGAATCGAAAAGAAAAAATGGCAGCTATCACGCGTGGAACTCGGCACACGTTATTCGCCTCTTTTGAGTCCTGCGATATATTTTTTTTTTGTTCTTTTTCTAATTTGGGAATTTCGCTTACAATCGAGGTCTGCGAAAAGGATCGCGCATGCGATCTCTTAGTCAAACATACGACAGAATATATTGACACGGCTAAACGCGAGTGATTCCCCGAATTTTTACCGAGCCGGAGACAACGGCACAGACGGCAAATACATTTTTTTTTCCCTGAATTTCATTTTAAAACATGGAATTTTTGACTCCGATCGGTATCTTCGAACAACGCTTAAAATGCCATGTTGGCATCGTCGGACGTAAGAAAATATGAAAACAAAAAGCTAGCACATTTCAAACAGATATTGTGATCTTTTCATATTCGAATAATCGTCTTCGCGGTGTTTACGACGTCCGTGATCTGCAATTACAAAGGTTTATTAAGCACCTCTGCACCCTTCTTTCCTGCTGTTTACGGGGACTTCTCCGGATTTTTTGTTTACCCTACAAGACAGCAGTTGTCACGTAATTGGCACGTATTTTGTAGACGCACATGTTTCATTAAAAACAAGTTGACGACGCCATCGCGCGGCAAAAAAAAAGCGTCGATGCCGTACACCGCGATCGTCCGCGATCTCACTTTACCGATGTCCAGTTATTCTTGTCATTATTGTCTAGCGACTCTCGCGCGGTTTTATTCCTCGCACATACCGTCGAGATGAGTGACAGGCCGATATGCGAGATATCCGGCATTTCGTCCTGGCACGATTAATAGTCTATTGCGTGCAAATAGACTCGAACGATTCTCCATAACGAAAATATACCAAGTCAGAAATTGCGACGCAATTTCCCAACACCGAGAAAATAATTTGCTTATTTTTCGAAATTTATTAACGCTGCAGAACGTTAATTAGCAAATGCAATTTTTGTAATTTTTTTTTTTTTGCCAGTTTCCGTCACTCAAGTGCAGATGACAAAATGTATCTTTGGATGGAGTTTTCCTTCGTCTTTTTTTGTGCGGCAAACACAGAGCAGACGTGAATTTCGCCAAAAGTCAATCGAATAATTAACGTAAGAAATGGCAGAAAAAAAAAAATCGCAAGAGCCGGTAAGCAAACGTCGACGCCGCTTGTCCGGTCGTTCTTGAACGTGAAAAAGCTCAACCTGGAAGGCTAACATACAAGTGCGACGCTTGCGAAAATCCTTTCTGCACTATAATTCATACACCGGTTGATGACGGCGTTTGAACTCTCACGGGGAGCCCGCAGGTGGGAGAAGAGAGAAAGAGAGCGGAAGGGGAGGCAATTCGCTAACTGCATTCCAAGCGATTTAGAAAGTATATACACCTTACGCTAAAAGTGCGCTAGCGAAGAGACCGTGAACGCTGCGCTTGGTCCACTTTGGCTCGATCGCTCTCGCCGATTCAGCGTCTCTCTTCCAAAACCCACAATTTAATCGCTGTTGATCGAACGAAATGGAACGAGTGCTCCGAAAACTCCCCAAAACAATTATCTCACGAAATCCATGGAAAAATTTAATTTCACCGAACTAACGATAGCTTTTTCCGTTTCAGTGGGTTCCCCCGACGAGCTCAACCGGAAACAACTAACCGCTACGCTCTCTACGGGTAAGAAAAACAAGATTGAAACCGAGTTAAAAAAAAAACGTGAGAAGTGTTCGAGAATTTCGAAACAACAATGGTTTTTTGTCGATATAGCGGGAAGCGGAGCCAGATGACCTCCTAAACCAATAACACGGTTACACCGTTGCCGAACGCATCATTGATTTTTGTCATCCAACAAAAATATTTTCATAGTTTTATAGCGCGTTGGAAAAAAAAGAAACAGTTCGGGGCGAGACGGCGTACCATGAAATCGTTCGCTTCTTCAAACCGAAGTTGTAGCTTTCCAGTTGTCTCGTTTGGGGCTGACTCATTACGCCCCGGTGACCCTTACATCCGTCTCGGTATCGAAGATTCAAAGGTTACTGTGCGGTATCAATCAATTATGAATGTTCTCGTATCATTTGTAACGCGTGCAAGCCTCCAGGGAAATCCCCAGCCTTAATGCTCAACGCAACACTTGAGTAATTTCCTGAATGATGGCAGAACAAATAAATGTTGTTTCTGGGTTATTTGATGGTAAATTCGAGCGTACAAGCGTGAGTGGAAAAATGATCGTCGGCAGTCAGCAGTGAGTTGTGTCGAGATACAGCCGAGTTTGTGAGCGCAGCTCCGTGGCTGGGATTGCGGTGAAGCTCGCGGAATGATCCACAGACGGTACCACTCGCCAGCAGGTGAGAAATTCACCTACGCGTCGGTATTGCAGAGTTCGGTTACAGTTTGGACGAAACTTGAATACAGGATTTTTCAAAAATCTGTACATCAACGCGTACAATCTTAAAATTTCTTATATCAATCAGTCTAGCATTTATGTTTCTACAACATACTGGATCGGCGATTTAAGGTGTAAACGCACCTTTGACGTTCAGATCAGAATAAAGGATGCTGCGATCCTTTTCAGTTTTTCCATCTAGATCCAATCGAAAACGACGTGAGCGATCATCAGGTAAATCGTTATTGTGGCGGTACTCGTCAGCATTATGGGAAAGCCGACCCTGGAACATAATCCAAATATCAATTCGGTATTCCGGAGGAAAGCTCAAACGATCAAATTCCCGGGAGTTTGTCTCGGGGTCGAATTTTAAGCCGTTCGTGTGAACTCGAGAGATTTCTCAAAATTGAACTCAATAGCATGCTTCAGATCTACGCACTAAAATTCGACCGCAAGAGTTATCCCAAGTTCGATCTAACATCTGAAAATTCGGCCCTCGACGTGACTCACTTGAAAAACTGCATGAAGGTGAATCGATAGCCATGCTGTTCGGCAACTCCGGCGCACACCACATTTGCGGTTGCTCCAATGAGAGTGGCGTTACCTGTTGAGATGACACATCTGTATTTTTACGACACGTGCAAGGGGAATTGAGATTAAATAAGCGATCGACTTACCTCCCATGCACGCGCCGAAAGCCAGAGCCCAAATCAGCGGTTGAAGTGGCAGACCGAGCTCGTCATTCTCCGAGAGATTCGTCGCTATTCTCACCATCATAGTGACGAGAGGAACGTTGTCCACAAAGGCACTCGCAAATGCTGAGACCCACAGGATCAAGAGGATAGCGACGGCGAGTCGGGATTCCTCGTTGACGGACAAGATGACCGTCTTCGTCAGCTTTCCTATCCAAGCGATCAGTCCCAGTCGCGCCAGCGCCTGGGAATCGAATCGCATCGATAAAATAATAACCCCATTCACCAGGAACAATTCTATCACTTACTTCCATGAGAATGAACAGGGATGCAAAGAACAACAGCGTGCTCCACTCGACTCTCGCGAGGAGACCGTCGAGATCTTGGGAATCCGCCAGGACGAGCAACAGCAGGACACCCAAAAGCGCTGTCCAGCCCAGAGACAAGTTCAGATGCGGCAGATTGTGCAGGAAAAAGAGAGTTATCACGAACACGAGAGCTATGCTGGATTTTACCAACAACCACTTGTCTCTGATGGGATACTGCAAAACGAGACTCATGGAAAACTGTTGTCGTCAGCAAACGTGACGAATCTTTTGGCGTCTTACCCTTTCCTGCAACTCCTCCAGGGTCGTCTTGTACTTCTCGAGAGCGACGCTGCCAGTTATGAGCTTCTTCTTAAGCAGCGCCAGCAACCGTTGAACTTTCTTCATCAGCGTTTCTCTTACGAGATTCTCGTCCTTGCTGTAACTCGAGAGACTAGCAGCTGCTCTCTGCCAGATAGCGATCTCGTGTCGCAGTTCCTGGACGTCCTGAGGTTCGTCAAAACCCAAAACCGCCACGTCCCGGAATATGAAACGCAACTGGAAATAAACGACAACCAGGACTATCGCGGTTCCGACGCTCATGTGAATGACGAAAGTGCTGAAGCCGATACCCTGAGAAGGAGAAGGTGAAAAAGAGAACATCTGTGAAGGTCGTTCATTGAACTTTTGCCATAATTGTTTTTTTACGGATCATTACGGCATTGATGACGTCACGATTGGAAGCGATTATGACGTTCGGTGGATCGCCGATAGGAGTCGCAGCACCACCGACGTTCGAGTAGATGACCATAGCAGTGAGAATCGGTACTGGGTTGAGTTCCATGACCTCGCAGAGCCTGATGGTTACTGGAGTCATCAGCAGAACTGTCGTGACGTTGTCCAGAATGGACGACAGGATGGTTGCGAAGAAACAGAGGGTGTTTATGAGAGGCCATATCTTCCCGCCGGTTATCTGAAGCCGTTCGTGAACAATAACTGAAAGGTCACGGTGAAGAAGATGGATTTAAAGAAACCATTCGTACCTTGTAAGCGTAGACCGCCAAATAATCGAAGACCCCGGTCTCGGCGAAGACGGCGACTAGGATCATCATGGAGAACAGCAGTAGAAGAGTGTCCACGTCGATCCAGGATATCAGATCGGTCATAGTTGGTCTCTGGTTCGAAATTGGACAATCACATCTTCACCACTCACAACTCTACCAGATAAGAAGTCTACCAGAACACAATCCTTCCCAAATAACTCTACCAAAAAGGTAGCTCCGACATCTCTACCACATTACAACTCTACCGTATTATAAATCTACCAAAATCTCCGCCGCTGAAGATAAAATAACTCTCCTTGAATTGAAATTCCGATAGGTTTATTTTGATTCCAGTAGTTTTATTCATCACTGATGGAGATATTGACAGAGTTATAATGTGTTAGAGTTTTCTGGTAAAGTGGCACAAGATAGAGATGTAAATGTGCTACGGAAATAGCGTGATTCGATGGTTCGAAAAAGTCAACTGGGCTTTGCTCACCTCATTCATAGCCGCCAAGGCCGCGAGGGACATCGTGCATGCCAGCATCGCTGCCAGAGCTCTGTGAACCACCTTGGGCGTTAAAGAATTAACACTATTAATCATGAGTCACCTTCCTCTTTCCTCCATGAGAAATCATTCAGGTAATTTATGCTTGTTCTCCTCACCTCGAATATGATAAGAACATAGAGTCCAAGAAGCACGACGGCCGCGTAAATTACACCGTCCTCGGCGTTGATGGGCGAGAAGTTGTAGCCGATCGAAATCGGGAAACCGGATGGTAAATCGGTTTCCAAATGAACAGCCAACGTCTTTCCGGTTTCATTGTTAACATTGTCTCTGAGATTCTTCAATTCGAAGATTCTCTCGAGTTTCTGATTCGGGAAGAAATCGACGAAATCTCCCGGTAGAATCGGTATCGTCCATGGCTCGCTTAGATTCTACGAACGATCATTACTTTCTCACTCGACAATTGAAGCTTTAGGTTTTCCTATCGTCTATTTTACCTGCGACTGATCGAAGCTCGCGTAGGTGTTATTGGACAAATCGTGGCTCTCATCGTCGATAAAACCGAGCCAGACGATCAGACGATGGGTCGATAGATTGGACTTTGGTCTGCTGTCGAGAGGCGGCAGCAACGAACCCTCGACGGACACGCTCACTCGATTGCTCGACGTGTCGTGGACGAGCATGTAGCCTGATCGATAGCTAGGAAAATCAGCGATTCGACAAAACTTTTCTGTAGCAACAGCGGTTAAATTCTGAGAGCAAAGGATACTCCTGACTTGATTCATCGGTATCGACATTTTGTGCATCACCGCGACGTGCTCGCTCTTGGTCATCAATATCAGCTGATCGAAACGTCAAGACATATTACGATTAACCAATTGTCCAAAGATACACCGGGTTTTTCTGATCATGCCGTTGCTGAGATTTTTTCAAAATGATTTTTCAACCTACGGTAAATATTATCCAGCAACATGTCAGTAAAACCAACTTTGTGTATCGATAAAACGGATTCGGCTTCTGATCATGGACTTGAGAATCGAGATGTTTCTCCTCATTTTCCGTTGCCTTATTCTGAGTGCTCAGCGACATGTTCACTATCAGTGTCTCTCCCACCGATATATTCAACGCTCGGCTGAGGAAAAAAAAATCATGATTCAACCCACACTGTGAAAAAAATTCAATTCAATGCATCGAATGCAGAATCGTGATTAAAAATAGTTATACTTCAAATAGACAGTAGAGTAAATTGGAAAAATTAAAGAACTTGTACAGTGAAATAAAATTTCCAATGTTCTCAATATTCTAAAAATTAATTTTTTTTATTGCCATTGTGCCGGTTCGATAAATTGAATTTTATACGATTTTTGTCGACAGTGTAATAAGATTTGAACTTTTGCTTGGAGAGGAAAATCATCGAACTGCTGTACTTACGATCTTTCGGCCATGTGAGACATTCTCTCGTACTCTCGTTGAATCGCGGCTAAACTCGGATCCAGACGAATAGCTTCGGGAAGTTGGCTCCATATGCGAAGCACCTCTTCCGAAATTGGTCCGAAAACGACCGAACTCACGACGGACGATGGGGTGCCTTCGAATCATGAAAGATAATTCGGTTCTATGTCTTACCGTTTGCCCGCTTCGGAGCTCTATTTATTTTCTTGCAATAATTATCGGCTCACCTGGTGTCCAACTTCGCATACTCAATCGCGAATTTCTTCTCACGAATCCCGGTGTCTCAAGCTCCGCGTCGTCCTCGCTCGACTCGGATAACGACATTGTTGCAGGGTTGAATAAAATCTTGGGTAAAATTCAAAAAAAAAAAAAAAATTAATAAAAAAAAACCCGTTGCGAGGTTTCAATTTTCTGACAAGAAACAATGTTCGTCAAGTTTGTTGAGATTTTCTTTGCGATCAATAAGGTAAGATTTATCTATAAACTTCAAAGGGTAAATTCGTCGTAGACCGTCAAAAGTAATTTCGCAAAATCGGAATCTGAGTTTCGTAAAAACAAACCTATTTTTTAATTTCCCGCATCGTTAACGATTTTGGTTCGAACTTTTTTTCGTAAAATTATTGCAGGTCGGCGCGATCCGAAAATTAATGAATAAAAAATTATAGACATTGTCGATAAGTCTTGCAAAAAGGATAAACTTTTTTTTTTATTACTGTGTCCAGTAAAGATAGCAATTTTCTCGATTTTCCATAATGCGGTGAATTCCCAAGAAGAAATTTCGAAGCTATCGCGATTCTCTCTTCGCAATCGCGACTCTGTTTATCACGGTCGTGCGGAAACTCTGGACTACACAAATAATCTTATTTGCCGGTGGAAAAGTATTCTCGTCCTCATCGTATCACCTGTTTACCGGTTTCTTTAATGGCCTCGATTATTAACTTTCTACGATCAATCATGAACCGACTAAAATTTGATCAGCACATGCATCAAGATTCATCTTCGATCACATGCGATTACACTATCAAGCACTCCGTCGAAAGGTGATTATTATTATTTTTTTTCAATAAAATTAAGTAGAAAATCCTCGAAAGAGAGAAAACCGCTCTTACCGAATAACCAGCGATTTTCGATGCAGTCCAGAATTCCAGAAAACTGCCTAAATTAATAAATAATAAATAGTAACCGATGACGATTAAAATTCACGAATAAATTAGCCGACCGCGTGCGAGCCCGGATGACTCAGAACTGACCCAACGATTCGGAAACCAACAGTGATTTCACGTTAAGCGTAACGAGATTTCCTTATAATTAACCGTGTTTACATTTCAGAGCTAATACGAGCTATTAATATACAATCCGTGTCACTGGTTCTCGAATATTCGAGAGCTACCTCGGCCGATTCATCGGTCCGATAATCTGGCACAATAATTGTAATCAGATGTGGATGAGCTGGAGTTGATAAAATCTCGGGCCACGACTGGGACGCGTCTGTTTTTTTTTTTTTCTGCTTAATCGGCCGACACAGAAAATCAGTGAATAATCATCGACGATGATCGTGCCGCACCCCCCGTCAACAAACCACTCGAGATCCGAGACAATAGTTCATAATGTGATTAGTCGATCGACACGCCTGCGTGATCGCGGTCACAAATTGGTCGCGCGCGCTTCTCACGTGTACACCAAATCACACGCAAAAAGTGTGGAGAGTGTATCGTGCCCGATGGGACGTGGTAATTGGCTTCTTCTCAGTCTTGACGGTTGATAAGGCGACTCATCGCAGCAATTGCAAGATCCACTTTCGGATTTGATATTCTACCCTTTTAATTTTATTCACAATCTTTTTTTGCTTTAGAAAGATTTGATATTCTACCTTTTTAATTTTATTCACAATATTTTTTTGCTTCAGAAACTTTGATGCTCGTTAAAGACACATGTACAGCGCGAAACACTTTTAATTTCTCAGGCGTTTGGCCTCATTATTATTAAATGTATTACACATTTCATTTTCTCGCGCGTATCGGACCGTTGAACAATTTCACTCAAAAATTCATACAACGTACAACACTAGTATATTTTTCGTAAACGTATGTCTCGATTATTAAGGTTCGATTATTATATAATCTATATGATTTTTTATTTTCCATAATATACCGAGGATATATATCTTATATAACTATGTATATTAAACGTGTCGTAAGTTTCCTAACAATTTTGATAGTCAACATTTTCGTATATTTTTGAAAATAAAATATTTAAACCCAATTGAAAACAACGTGAGCGATCATGAGGTAAACCGTTACAGTCGCGGTACTCGTGAGCATTATCGGAAATCCGTACCTGGACAGAAGGAAATAAACAATGCCTCGTTACTCTTGATCAGATGGTCGAACAGTCACGAGATTTTAATTTCAGGAAACTTACTTGAAGAATTGCATGAACGTGAATCGGTAGCCATGCTGCTGGGCGACACCGGCGCAAACGACGTTTGCAGTTGCTCCGATAAGAGTTGCGTTACCTGTTGGGATGAAATCTCGGTGAGAGGAGCGGTCATGAGACAGTGGACCGTCTTACCTCCCATGCAAGCGCCGAAAGCCAAAGCCCAGATTAGTGGTCGAAGCGGCAAACCGAGCTCGCTGTTTCGCGACAGATTCCCGGCTATTCTCACCATCATAGTTGCGAGGGGAACGTTGTCCACGAGCGCACTCGCCAACGCCGAGACCCAGAGAATCAAAAGAATGGCAACAGCGAGTCGGGACTCCTCGTTGACCGACAGTATAATCTTTTCCGTGAGCTTTCCTATCCAAGCGATCAGACCGAGTCGCGTCAGCGCCTGGAAAATCACGAGATCGATGGATCCATTGATAAGGAAGAAGTGAGATGAGGGAGGGTAAAATGGCACTGCGGGGTGAAACGGGACGGTGAGGAAGAAAGTCAATGTCACGATAATTTTTGAGTGCCGTATTTTCTACCAACATCCGAATTTTCAAGCTCCTTTTTGTCGCCATTGCCATTATTGAAGAGTTATTTGGAAATTGCCTTTCTTCGCATTATCCCAATTTATCCTACTGTGCCTTTTTTTCTCGCTCTCCCCTAGGTAGAGCGACAAATGGCAAACGTTGTATCCTTGAATTTAGCAAGACAATGCCGTTTGCACGGTTTTTAGCATATGTAGACACAATGTGATTGCACCGAAATTGATAATATTGTCAGTAAATTGGTTATCTTGTTTGTTTGCTAGCTGAAGAATTGTTCGGAGGTAATTATTATATTAAGTTCGATGTTTTCAGTGTTGGTTATGACCAACTTTTTGAACTTTGTTTCACGTTACTACCTCAATTTTCATTATTTGAAGGATCATTGCCATAAAATTTGAACCTGGCTCAAACTCATCTAACATTCAGTGTGCAAAGAATCAAACCCGAAACCTTGCTCTTTCGTTCGACTCAAAGGTCTCTTACCCGTTAAGAACAAACGCAAAATGCATTTAACGACAGGCTTCCGGAAAAAAAGTTTCCTCTTACTTCCATTAGAATAAATAGCGACGCGAAGAAGAGTAGAGTGCTCCATTCGACCCTCGCCAGGAGACCTTCGATGTCTTGAGAATCGGCCAACACCAGCAGCAAAAGAACACCCAGAAGAGCCGTCCAGCCGAGAGTCAAGTTGAGATGTGGCAAGTTGTGCAGGAAGAAGAGCGATACGACGAACAGCAAAGCTATCGTCGATTTAACTAGCAGCCATTTTCCTCTGATGGGATACTGCAAGATCACCGGTCGTATGAACACGATTTTCTAAAAACAGATCTCCAAGTCTCAGGCTTCACCGGTCGTACTTTTTCCTCTAACTCGATCAGAGTCTTCTCGTATTCATCGACCGGAAGGCTGCCGGTCGCGAGCCTGCATGTCGACAGTGACAACAATCTTTGCAACTTCTCGAGGAGGCTTTCTTCCGAGGGATTCTCATCTTTGACGCACATCGATGGACTCGCGGTTACCCCGTGGACGATTCCGTTTTTGACTTCCGCGATATGTCGAGGATTCTCGGAGCGAAATATCATTGCGTCGCGAAATATGAAACGCAATTGGGCGTAAACGACCACGAGAACGATCGCGACACCGAGACCCATGTGGAGAACGAAAGTGCTGAAGCTGATACCCTGAAAATTGTAATTGAAAATCAATGAAACTCGGAACGAACGCAACAGCGGCGGTATTGAAGCACGTTACGTCGTTGATGACATCCGGATTGGAAACTATGATGACGTTGGGCAGATCGCCGACCGGGGTGGCTGCGCCACCGATGTTCGAGTAGAAGACCAAAGCCGTTAGTATCGGCACTGGATTGATTCCCATTACTTCGCATAGTCTTATCGTCACGGGCGTCATGAGCAGAACGGTCGTGACGTTGTCGAGAAAGGACGACATGACGGCGGTGAAGAAACAGAGGGTCTTTATGAGCGGCCACATTTTTCCACCGGTTATCTGAAACAGGATTGTCAACGACACGTGGAAACTCGGACAAACCTAAGAACCCGGAAAGGTCGAGGAATCTAAAATGCATTCAGGAAATCAGTCAATTGAATATCCCTCAGGAAAGATGAATTCAATTCGTAGATCCAAAAAATTTGGGAGCGACAAATCGAAGCTACATCGAACATCCGAATTGGCACTCACGAGTTCAGGTAAAATTCGGAGGAATGCCGAAGAAACGAGACAGAGATGTGGAAGTGATCAGTCAAGAGTTTCGTACCTTGTACGCGTAGACTGCCAGATAATCAAAGACTCCGGTCTCGGCGAATACTCCGACGAGTATCATCATGGAGAATATTAAGAGCAGAGTGTCCACGTCGATCCACGATATTAGTTCTGGCATCGTCGGTCTCTGTGCGGTAAAAACGTCAGTCATTCAAACTTCGCAATCAATACTCGAATGAGAAAATAATTGCAGCAATAAGTATCCACGAATGAACGAAAAATTTTTGAAGAAATAGGAATTCATTAATAAATAATAATAACATTTATTCTTACCTCGTTCATTGCCGCCAAAATGGCGAGAGACATCGTGGAGGCGAGCATAGCTGCGAGCGCTCTGTGAACGATCTTCACCGTCAAAGAATCAACGACATTATTAATTATTATAGTAGTCATGTTTTTCTTTCTGATAAATTTGTTCACCTCGAATATAATGAGAACGTAGAGACCGACGAGTATGCCGGATGCGTAAACGACACCGTCCTCGGTGTTAATGGGCGAGAAGTCGTGAGCGATCGAGACCGGAAAGCTCGATGGCAAATTTGTTCTCATATTAACAGTCAACGATGTCGTTCCGTTCTTGAGAGTTCCTTTGAGACCTTTCAAGTCGAAAATTTTTTCGTACTTCCGGTCCGGCGATGCGTCGGCGAAAGATTGCGGTGCGATGGGAATTGTCCAAAGCTCGTTCGTGTTCTGAGAAAAAAGCAGATCGGTATGCGCAGATGAAATTTGAAAATCCTGATGGAGACGAGGAAAATTTTTTCGTCTCGGGTTTTCCCCTGCCAATGAGAATTTCATAGTTCAATTTACCCGTGAATAATCGAGACTGATGCGACTGTTGTCCGACGAGTTATCGTATTTCCCGTCGTCGATCACACCGAGCCAGAAGGTTAAGTAATGCACCGAGAGCTCAGCCTGCGATTTTCTGTCGGAAGGCGGCAGAAAGGAACCTTCGATGGCGACACTCAGACGATCGCTCGTTGGATCCCGGACGAGTACGTAGCCTTGCGAATTAACTAAGAAAAATATTATCCCGAATCGTCCCGATTACCGCATTAGTCGATTCTGCGACGAAAGGATACTTTTGACTTGATTGCCCGGAATCGAAACTTTGCGCATCACCGAAACGTGGTCGCTCTTGATCATTAATATTATCTGGTAAAAAAAAAAAAATAACCACCGGTTAGAATCCAATTGCTCGCACAGAAAAAAGCATCTGCGAAAATTACATAACAAATAAGCAATCTCCCGCGAGAAAATACATATATTAATTTGGTTGCTCCGATAAAATCCATATAATGTATAAATTACAAAAAAAAAATATTTTTCAGTATATTTATAAGTAAAAAATATATCCTGCTAAAATGATCCCATGCACCGAATTATCGCTCGGCCTATTATTAAATTTACAAAACCTACGGTAAACGTGATCCAGCAGCAGAACAGCAGAACCAATTTGGTGTGTCGATAGCATGGTTTCCCAGTCTGACTGTAACCATGAACGTCACCGTTGCATTTTTTCATTTCCTCCCCGGTTACAAAATTTCCCTTACTGACGGACATGTTGACCACGAGAGTTTCTCCTTCCAGCGGATTGAACGACCCTCTGGTTCAAAATAAAATTAAAATTGTGCGACTGCGTTTCGAACTAGAAACTTTTCGATCGTACGTTGTTACGGCATTGTGAGAGATCCATTCGCACTCTCGCTTGACCGCGGTCAAACTTGGGTCCAGACGGACAGCTTCCGGTAGCTGGCTCCATACGCAAATCACCTCTTCGGATATCGGAGCGAAGACGACCGGATTCACTACCGACGATGAGGTTCCTTCAAAAAAATGAAAAAAAAAAAAAAAAAAAAAAAAAACTAATGTTAGATTCCAGCGGCCCATTTGCTTAGAACAGTGTCCAGTAGTCTGTATAACTTATAGAATATCGTAGAGTTCAATACGAGGGAATAGTATTGTGTTAGTTCGCTTTTTGAGAAAATACGGTCGACGGAAATTTCGAGCAGGTGTTCGGAATGGTCTTGAAAAAAGAACCAAAATACCCTTTTCGAAGATGTCGAACAGACTGCATATCTTACCTCCTTAAGATACAAATATCTCGGTGGTCAAAATTGGTGCCATAATCATAAAGTCAGGTCAACCACGCAAATTTCAATGGTGTAGAAAATTACAAAAATTGAGCCGGCACAGATTTCAAACAGATCGTGTACATGGTTCTCTTAGGGTAAAAGGTGGTATCGAGAGTTACAGTCGAAGCTCGACGGAATGTCGGAAGAAAATGTTTAGCCGAAAGTCGGATTCTTTAAATTTCAGAATTTCATTTGTATTATTTACACAGTTGGATCAACTATACACGGACGGTCAGAGTGAAGCGAATGACGTGTTGCACTGAAAAAAATTTCTTCGATTCTTATACTGGATCGGATTGGCGCGACCACAGTTTTGTCACAGGTTTACTTTTGATTTCGGTTCATTTTGCTTTATTAACTTTTTGTTGATTTGATTATCAACTTTAAATAAACTGGTAACTTCGAACCTGAAAACATTTGCATAAGAATAATAAGAAATAAAAAATTAATTAAAAAAAAATTAAAAGTAATTGTAAATGCGGTGTAGGAATCTAACAGCCTAAGCAACGCTTACCTACGAACCTAATTCACTACCGACAACACTATTGCCAACTCATGAAGTTTATTCATTCAAATGCCCTAAAAAATTTGTTGCATATATTTTAGTGAGACACGACTGGAATTTAAATTACGATCGCTCGAGTAACGAAATTTGGTGACGAGAATACATTTCAACAAGTACGCGAACAAAAATGCAAGAAATTTTTTTGACTGTTGTCAGTGAGGATTTAAAAGTCAATGAGTAGCGGCTTGCTAAACTTCGAGATTCGACACTATATTTTATCGGATTCACCCATTTCGTCGTTATTCCAACAGTAAAAAAAAAAAGTGTTTGGACTAATTTGTAGTCGCAGCTGATCTGATTTTTTTCGCGAAGGTTGAATCAATTTCACATTTCACTGAATGAATCTACACGAATTTTGGTTCAACTTAAAATTTCAATTGAACACAGCACGCGGTAATTCACTCGGCACGCAAATTTATAACGCGAGCGATCCAACAAAGTAGCTCCAATTTTTTCCAAGGACTCGCAGTCGAATCAACTACCATTTTTTTGAGCCAAAGACCCATTCACCGACTACCCGCGGGTTTGTCATTTTTTTTTTTTTTTTCGTGTACGCATACACAGTACAAACGCATGCAATAAACAAAAATTCGACTGTCTAAAGTCGGCTCCAGCTTTACACGGTATTTTCTTTTAAATTCGAATGTCACATCTCGGTTCTACCTGGTGCGGAACTTCCAGTGCCGAATCTGGAACATCTTTCCGTTAATCCCGGTACCAGAAACTGTTTCTCATCCTCGCTCGATTCGGACAGCTGGATCATTGCGAGCTCTTTTATCTCCGGTCTTATCGGTCTGATCGTTGGAAAATCTCTTTATCGCGATTTTTCAAAGGTACATTTCGCGATCGTTATTTTATCGTGTACCATGCGTAATCGATTTATCCTGTCGACGAAAATTTCTCTCGATTTTGACGCGGCTTCACCGAAGAAACATAATAAAATCCCTTATCTCATCGAATCACGATTTTGTTCATCGCGCATGCTGATTTTTTCAACTAACGACCGTCGAGTTTATCGCAAAGATTTTTTTTTTTTTTTTTTGGGACTTCACTGTACATTACTCGTCCAGACTGTTCGTGGATTTCGCGAAGTATCGTTTTCCGCGACGACTCGACGATACGATCTCTCGCAGATAATGGCACATCTCCGGATCAACCGAGAGTATTACGCCGATTGAAAGATGGTCGATCGCACGGCGGTTTAATTACAAATTTTAATTCCACCGGGACCGACAGACAATACCAGCTGTGTCGACCAAGGGGCATCAATGCGGAGACGCGAGTTGATAAACTCTCGTGTATGGCACATTTGATCGCTTTTGTAAACTGTAGACAAGAAAAACTACAACCGATCCGAGCGTAGAATTAAAAATGAAATTCCTCGTCTTCGCTTTAAATCTCAAAAAGTGGACATTCAAATTTAGCAGTTATTTTCTCAATCGCTTGCTTCTATTATCGCTCGTGTCCCTTACGAATTTTCGTTACAATCAAAATGCGAGACATTTTTTTTGTTGTTAATTTTCTTACCCAATTTTTTCCCTGTATTTTTTATTTTTTATTTCATTTGTAATACATGTTTTATTATTTGAGGAAACATTCGTTAGCGACGAGAGGCTGTTTTTTGGTTAAAAAAAAAAAATGGGCATTTCAATGTGCGTTGCGATAACGTTAATGCGATCTCAGTTCGATAATCGCATCGGAGAGATCGTTTCACGGAATAGTTGATTCCACTGGATATCAGGTGAACGTGGGAAGACTTCTGATACCTTTCATCAACAGAATACTCGAAATATTGATCTCGCAGTTCAATTATTCAATCAGCATGCTTACGTGATGGTCGACATTGAATTAGTCCTTCATCGTGGATGGAAAATATGTTTGTGCAGAACCGACCAATCTATAATCAGCGACAGTTAAATGTGTGACAAATTTGATCGCGAACGCTGATGTCGAGACGAGATGAAAACATATTTTTTTTGATTATGATACAATTAATTTTTACGATCACCTACAATTTTTGGTATCGCGAAATCGCGTGGGTCATTTTGCCTTTCGAATTATAGACACGTGTAAAATGATATTGTACAATCGAAGATGACATTTACGGGTGGTTTTAAATAGAAAAATTGCAAATGGTCTGGCCGGCTGTTGGTAATGGAATATGATTGATTGAATAACACAAATAATAATTATACAATTAATAACAAGAGTAATAACACAAGCCTCGATATGTCGACCTCACAGTTTGATTGCTCTGTCGACCGGCTTACGCGATCGCTGGCATGAAATTATTCCTTTCTCGTAGACGGAAAATATGTTTTTGCTGATCCGACTTATCTATAATCGGCGACAGTTTAATGCTTCGTACTTTCATCTCCGACGCTTCGCTGATGCACAGGCGATAATTATATATTTTTTTTTTAATTGTTTCTGATTGTTTCAATTAATTGTTCCAACCACCCGAATCCTTCTCGTTTCGCTAAATTTAATGGGTCAATTTGCTTCCTGAATAGTAGTCACGTCCCAAATGACGTTACACAATCGAAAATGATCGTTACAGGTGACTGCAATGTGAATCATTGTAACTGACCGAAGCTTCTGGTCTGGCCGTATCTAATGACCGATATCGGAAACAGGCTCGACCTGGCCGGTTAGTGTTAATCACTCCATTTGATAGAGACAAGCCTCTCCTCTCACCTGACTCGCTATCTTATCCGACGTCGGTTAATCGCTATCTCATCTTTTTACTCAGTGCACAGGTGAATCTGTTATTTTCTCGTTCACTCCTTCTCTAACGACAAATCCAGATTAGACAAAAGTTGCATCGTTTCGGTAAATTACATCGATTTATATAAACATGTGTCTGCACATAAACATTATCTCATGCCACATGTTCCCAAAAATTCCGGCTCGAGAGATTCTCAGTACGACTCCTTGCGTTACCTGCTCGCCCTTCGCACCGATGTGTGCATCGTTAATCCTCAAGAATCATTTGGGTCTTCGTTGAATCAAATGAAGTTTGGACAGCCTCGTTCGAATAATTTGTGGAATTCGTGCTCGTGCTCTATTGAGGCCGATACAGGTATACGCGAATACTCGAAAATACCGAGCAGGTGGCAAATCATCCAAGTACGCGAGTTACATGTTCCAGCGACTTTATCAATCGCGTATCGTAATCCCCGTGTACACATCTGACTAATAGCTCGAGGGCCAACATGAGGCCCCTCTCGAATCTTTACAATATTTGCAAAAATTAACGTATATTCGGCGCAAGATTAAATGGACTCGCGGAGAATGACGTAATACCCGGCTTTAAAAATCAAACACGAGTTTTATCTGATTCCAACGATTTATTCTTGAGTAATTGGAATTACGAGACGCAACATTTTTGCGTACGATCGTGCGATCATGCAGAAAGCATTTGAATCGATCAGCAATCGGAGCGCCTTGAACGCCTTTGATAATAGTTGCGCGAGAAATGAAATTCGGTAAATTTAATTTTTCTCTGGTCTCGTTTTTTTTTCTTTTTTTTTTTCAAATTGTTTTTTTTTTAATTCTCTTCGCGCCGCAGCGAGACAACGTATCGTGCGTAGCCTCGTAATGTCCGTTCGCATGCGACCGAGTAAATATCATCGGCGCCGATTATTTGTCGCAAATATTGGCGCACAGGAGCGAGACGAGGCTCGATTCGATTTCAACGGAAAATGTGTAAAATATGTTCGATCTCATTGAGATCGAAGGTGAGAGACTCGCGTGGAAACGCGGACCTTCGTATCGATGCTTACGTGACGATTAATGATACTCGGATAGGGGATAAGATTTGCCGATGCGGGATCTCACCGTCGCTCCCACCTACGGACTGCTGCGCCGAATCTCAAAGCTCGCCGATTGGCGGAGCTTTGACTCGATCGCGATCTTCGCTACTATTTAATTGCACCAACATCGATGGTTCAATCATTCGGAACCAAGTGATCAACGAGAGTAATACAACAATTATTGTTTCAAGACCAAAACCAAAAGACAAAATGCGTTTCATCGCTTTTGCTCTGTTGGTTGTCGCCGCAGTATCCGGTAAGCAAAGTTGTCTCGAATCGTCTCAGAACTTATTTTTCACAGCCAACTAGCGCAATTTATTTGAAGCCACGATCGTTTGGTAGATGGATTTTGAACTAACACGTCAACAATTTTCTTTCCCTCACCCACAGTCGAGGGAGACAAGAAGATATGCGAACCAGGGACTCGAACCAAAATCAACTGCAACACCTGCATCTGCTCCAATGATGGCACCGCTTACGGGTGCACGATGATGCTCTGCACTACGGTGAATCCATTCGAAGAAATAGTCCATTCACGACTGATCAGAAAGCTTTGCGAGCCAGGCTCAGTTTTGAACATGGACGGAAAGACTTGTTGGTGCTTGGGGGATGGTTTTGGTTTGACTTGCAGCGGCAGAACCAACCATACGAACGAAGCTGCTTCGACTACTGCGGGTAGAGCGACCAAGCGAGTTTGCACCCCGGGCACGGCAAAGATGAAATCCTGCAATCAGTGCGTCTGCATGGGCGACGGTTCCGATTGGTCCTGCACGAAAATGACTTGTTCCACTTACGTCAAGAAGGACGGTTCTTCCAGGCTTTCTCAGGATCGCAACGAGTACTCATTGCTGCATGAATTTAAACAACAGAAAGATAACCATCTAATTGCGAAGTGCGAGCCCGGCAAGGAATTCAAGAGATACTGCAACAGATGCTTATGCAGTTTGGACGGAAAGTTTGCGGCGTGCACGGGAGCTTATTGTCCGCCCGGAGTCTTCAACGAGGATGGCTCTCTGAAAGGTTCCGACCATGCACAGTTGAACGACGACTGCGAGCCAGGAACCCGGTACAAGTTCTACTGCAACAATTGCGTGTGCGGTCCCGATGGAAAGAAGAGCAATTCCCCGTGCACCAGGAAGTATTGTACTCCTGGAATGTTCAACGAAGACGGTTCCGTTCCACCCACGAACGTCGAAGGCGCCAACGAGCAAACATCCCCAGGTAATTGTCGTTCTGGACTTGACCCAACGAGAAATTTACGCCGGAAGGTTGCGGAATGAAAGATCGTAGTTTTCTCGCTAAATAGTTCCGAACACGTTCGTTAACGTTCTATTTTTAAATTGCAGCCGCAAGCAACTGCGAGCCAGGCAAGACCTTCAAGATCGACTGCAACTCGTGCATCTGCAGTGACGACGGAAAGGGAGCACTTTGTACTCGGATGCTTTGCACGCGCGAAAATGGCATGAGGCGTCGTTCATTGGATCAGAAAGGAGGTGAGTCACGATAGACTTCTCGTTACTCAATCGCGCATCGATTTTAATCGCGGCCGTGATTCACATCGATAAGACGATCGTACGTTCGGATTCCTAATGGGTTCATTTTTCTTGGTGGTTTTTTCAGATACAAGAGTCTGCCATCCGGGACACATCTTCATCGATGAGTGCAACAGGTGTGTCTGCAGTGCGGACGGCACCATCGCGACCTGTACGATAATGTTCTGCATTCCAAAAGCTCTGGGAGGTTCGGGAGTGGGAAATAGCCGTAGCATCGCCAAAGTCTGCCAACCCGGAAAAACCTTCAAGCAAGACTGCAACGATTGTCACTGCTCCAGCGACGGTACTTACGCGCAGTGCACCTTGAAAGTTTGTCCGTCGGAAGTCGAAAGCCGTCAAGCGCGATCGGTATCCAAGCCGGCCAATCAAGCAATCAATCAATTTTGCCATCCGGGTATGATCTTCAAGCAAGATTGCAACACCTGCGTTTGCGGTGCTGACGGTACGAGCGCTTTTTGCACCATCGAGAATTGTCTTGCGAAAACGACCAGAGTCGAGAGATCGACCGAACGGTTCTGCGAGCCTGGCAAGAGCTATAAAGAAGCCTGCAACACTTGCTTGTGCAACGACGACGGAACCAGTGCCGCTTGCACGTTTAAACTGTGTGTTCCGGAATTGATGGATATGGAGAGCAGGAAAGCTCAGATTTGCCAGCCCGGTAAGGTCTTCAAACAGGACTGCAACACCTGCATCTGCAACAAAGATGGGACCGACGCGGCCTGCACCATGGAGATGTGTCTGCCAAAAACCACCAGAGTCGAGAGATCGGCTGAACAATTATGCGAGCCTGGCAAACGTTTCAAACAGGACTGCAACTCTTGCGTATGCAACAACGATGGCACTGCTGTGGCTTGCACACGCAAAATCTGCCCTCCGGGATGGAAAGAACTGGAGAGCAAGCAAGCTCAGGTTTGCCATCCCGGTAAGGTCTTCAAGCAGGACTGCAACACCTGTATCTGCAACAAAGATGGAACCGACGCGGCCTGCACGATGGAGATGTGTCTGCCAAAAACCACCAGAGTCGAGAGATCGGCTGAACAATTATGCGAGCCTGGCAAACGTTTCAAACAGGACTGCAACTCTTGCGTATGCAACAACGATGGCACTGCTGTGGCTTGCACACGCAAAATCTGCCCTCCGGGATGGAAAGAACTTGAGAACAAGCAAACTCAGGTTTGCCATCCCGGTAAGGTCTTCAAACAGGACTGCAACACCTGTATCTGCAACAAAGATGGAACTGACGCGGCCTGCACGATGGAGATGTGTCTGCCAAAAACCACCAGAGTCGAGAGATCGGCTGAACAATTATGCGAGCCTGGCAAACGTTTCAAACAGGACTGCAACTCTTGCGTATGCAACAACGATGGCACTGCTGTGGCTTGCACACGCAAAATCTGCCCTCCGGGATGGAAAGAACTTGAGAGCAAGCAAGCTCAGGTTTGCCATCCCGGTAAGGTCTTCAAACAGGACTGCAACACCTGTATCTGCAACAAAGATGGAACTGACGCGGCCTGCACCATGGAGATGTGCCTGCCAAAAACCACCAGAGTCGAGAGATCAATCAGAAAAGATCTGCGAGCCGAGAAAGTATTTCAAGGATGACTGCAACTCCTGCGTATGCAACAGGGACGGCACGGGCGCGACTTGCACACTTCGAATGTGCGTTCCAAAATTCACGAAGACTATGCGAAGCAGGCGATAGAGTTCCCATCCCGGAATGATCTTCAGACAGTTTTGCAATTTCTGTATCTGTAACGAAAACGGTATCGAGTCAGTCTGCACCACGTGAAGCTGCTCCGGTGATTAATCGGTGATTTGTACTTTTTTTTTTTTTATTTTTCAATTGAAATTTCATTACTCGTGATAAATGAGTCTCATCGTATTCTTAAGTATCGATGTAACGAAGTTTTGATATTGATATTAATGTTTATTTACTAAGTCTGGTGGCGATGACAGGATGAAAGCATGAAAGGATTTTGTCAGGATTTTTGTTTAAGAAAAATAGTGTGTCTAGAGCTTAATTATCATCAGCGATGTTTCCAAGTTAATTGGACGCGCGATCGATACCTAATGTTAACCATAATTAGTAAATTATTTGAGATGTAAATATTTTATTGTACTCGTAATATACATTGAAACACGATAAAAAAGGTTTCCTTCTTTGTAATTCCTGGAGCTCCGAAAAGCTGAGAATTTGTCTACCCTGTTACTCTGTTAAGATCACGGTACCAACGCTCGGACAGATCCCAGTCCTCGCATACTCCTATGTAGGCTAAATTTATTTCGAATTTGAGTTTTAAGAAAAATTCATAGAAAAATTATGTAAGCTATATTAAATTACAATAAATTATATAGTAATATTGACTTTTCGTCTATTGGCGCATTTTCGTTAAAAGACAGACGATGAAGTGTCCAAAAATTTGTACAAGTATTACTACATGCGTGACCTAAAACTGGATACTTTGAAGTATTCAGATTTCGCATAAATTTTTATTATTGATTTAATTGATAAAACGGTAATGAAACTCTTGTAATTAACGTAAACTAATTAAGTTCATAGGTCAGAATTCTAAAAATGTGAGATCGTACAAAAAATTGGAGCATTGACCGAATACAAAAACGTGCTCAAAATCGTTTTATAATGAATGGCCGTGTTTTTCGTTTTGAGGCCGCACATCTCCGACGAAAAAGAAAATGTTCCTTGCCTGCGTCTGTCGATTTCTTATGGAGAGACAATATTCTCAAAAATGGCAATTTAGTACAGCTGTTTTTCCGGCGGCGATATTTCACATCACATTAACCATCCGAGCATTCCTACCTTTGCCTTACCGACCGTCGGTATCCGCAAAAAAAGGACTCCGACTTAGTTTCCGATAAATTCCGTCGGGCGCCGCCTGCAGTTCCAGCGTGCGGCTTCCCGAGGCGATCCATAATCTGGAACACAAGCCCGTGGACAATCCATGTACCTTTCACTGTGCACCGAGTATCTTTCCAGAAATATCGGCAACGCTCGCGTCCTCGCGTAAACACCTAATTCTCTCAATGACGATACGAACGTAGCGTCGCACCCGGAAAATTCATTTCCGTACGCGTGAAGTTTGTGTTACGATTTGAATGAGAAATCAAGGACGAACGGTCGGCTGTGCACACCGAAGTATTTTACGCGATCCGTGGGAATTGTTCGTTCGAGGTTATTAATTGGTCGCCTGCCAAGTGTCCTTTTCCGAGCCGTTCGATCGACACTCGATCGAAAGCCACTGGAGGAAGGCGTCGAATAAATAATTCGTGCAATGAGCCGTCGGCTCATCTGTCCGAGCGCGTCGTTTGGCTGCGATAGCGCGGCCGATCGCACGACGACGTAGAGAATCGTGCGTGCGTATGCGCGCGCGTGTGTGTATGTGTGTACATGTGGTTAGTTTTTTTTTTTCTGGCGATAAACAGGAGACGCTCGACAAAGAAAAAAAAATCTACATATACACATCGACACGATTGACGCCGTCGCAACGGCCGTGCGGACGGATTAGCACGACCTGAAGTTGGCTGAGAGGTATGCGAAAAGTTTCCTCGAGAGCCGACGTCGTTCGCAACGAGTTCACGAACAAGGCTGCAAGGCGACAGACTGAATTTCCCAGTGAAAGCATCTCGATGAACCGCGATTCCGTCATCGAGGCTGCAAAGTCGGTTCGTAATTTAGTTCCTTTCAATTATTTATTTTATTTTTTTTCCCCTAATTGGTTTATCGATTATTTTATCGAATAGTTACGATGAACTGTGAATTCGTCTCTGACACTGTAAAATCGGTTCGTAATTTTTTTATTTTTTTTTAAATTTTTTCCTCGTCACTGGGTAATTATGTAATTTCGTGAAAAAATTCTCGGTAAGATTCATCGGTTAGAATAACTCGGTGAACTGCCATTTTGTGTCTCTCTGCGACATCGTTTCCTAATTTTTTTTTAATCTCTGAAATTTGGTTAATGTTCAATTTTTCAAATTCGGAATTAATGCAACTCATTGAAGTATCGTTTTCGCGAATTGGATAGAGTTCTCGAGGTCAGACGCATCTCGATATTGACATCTGTTTCTTCGCAGAGGTTTTCGTCACGAGCCATCTGGAAACATTGGACGTTTATTCTCCGTCGATGCAAATCGACGTTTAGCTGGACGCGTACTCGGGTTCTCCGTAGAGAAACGATTCGCCACCGCTTACGTATATCAGTTTCCCAATCGCGCTGTAGTGGGACGCACATGTTTTGTGACGGGACGGCACAAAACCTTATCGGCTTTCAGGCACTGGCGCTCGCGTGCCAGCTGTGTGTGCGCGCGTATTTGCGGCGTAACCGCATCGCTTCTATAATCTAGCCGGCTTTGTTGGAACGTCGTCGAAAAAGGTTTTTATTTTTCATTTTTTTCACACAATTGAATTTCTCGGAAAGAGAATTTTTTAGTAGATACGATCGTCACGTGATAGAAAAAAAATGGATTACAAAAATTAATCAATCACAATTTCGACGTAGCTATTATTTTTTTCCTGAACTCAGCCACGTTACTGTATTTTTTTCTTATCTCTTCGTTCCCCTCTTCATTTTCTAATATTCCAAAGAAATATCGATGGAAAATTTTATTAGATTGCTTTTTCAATTTTTTCACATAATTAAATTTGTCGGAAAGCGAATTTTTTGGAAGATACGATCGTCACGTGATAGAAAAAAATGGATCACAAAAATTGATCAATCACAATTTCGACGTGGCTATTATTTTTTTCCCGAACTCAGCCACGTTACTGTATTTTTTTCTTATCTCTTCGTTCCCCTCTTTATTTTCTAATATTCCAAAGAAATATCGATGGAAAATTCTATTTGATTGCTTTTTCAATTTTTTCACACAATTAAATTTCTCGGAAAGAGAATTTTTTAGTAGATACGATCGTCACGTGATAGAAAAAAAATGGATTACAAAAATTAATCAATCACAATTTCGACGTAGCTATTATTTTTTTCCCGAACTCAGCCACGTTACTGTATTTTTTTCTTATCTCTTCGTTCGCCTCTTTATTTTCTAATATTCCAAAGAAATATCGATGGAAAATTATATTTAATTGCTTGTCTCTTTTTCAGTTAAATTATTCATTGTACCGGCGTGAATTAGTACGAGGGAAAAAACACACACGATCTATGATAAGGAATAATCGTGAAGTTAGATAGATTGAGTCGCTGCGGTAAATCGTGTGAGCTCTCGCTGCACGAGCCAGTATTGTCCATTTAGCTCGACACGTTTCCGAGCAACGCGGGACTCGCACCAATGACGCGAGCGCTATGGAATGATACGATGGTGGAAGCAAACGAGTATGTCAAACAGACCTTCGATACCGGCGATCAATTGTCGGGCGCATAATAACACGTTAAATGTAACAGGATACGTGAACGGGCGTCAAAACTGTTTGGGAGGGAGAGGGAAAGAGGGGGCGAGAAAGCAAATGTTACGAACGACCCAATTGCATATCGCATTAAATAATGTAATCTGTTATGATCTCAGCACTTCCCACAGCAACTGTTAGTTAAACGAACGCCAGTAGCTTCGACCGTTTCTCGAAACGATACATGTGAAAAAAAATCAATGGCCTGTGGATAAAGAAAAAAAATTTACATAAAAAAAACTTTTCTGAACGATATTGGCTGACGATAATTTTTAGGTCTTTCCGAAGAATTTATTTTTTTGTGACTGACAATTCGTAAAAATTTCCCGTGTGAAGTTTTTGACAGTTTTGTTGCTGTTTATAGTGAGCAAGAATTTTTTTATTCGTCACAGCGATTTGGGTGAAACAATCGAAAATAGCTTCGGTAACTGGAAGATAAAAGTTTTTCGCAATGCCATCCTTTAGCGAATGAACTTGAAACAAAATTTCGGTGATAGCGAGCTAAGAGTAAATAAAAAACATGAAATTTTTTTTTTATTGGGTATATTAAGGTGAAACTGTTTGTTTACTACACAAACGGCAATAATGAGATTGCTCTAAATACTATAGGAATTTTCAATATAGTATCTATTTATAATGTTAATATACAAGCCGTAAGGAAGAGTTAAAAAAAAAAGCGAATATTTTATTATAGTCGTGTTATATACAATCTAAAGCGAATAAGTTTTTGGACGAAACATCTTCCCGGTCCTCGAAATAAGGAGTTTTATAGAGAGAGGAAAAACTTACGTTACAAAAAAAAAGAAAGAAAAAAACTTTCTCGAATGACATTGGCCGACGATAAGTTTTACCTCTGTCTTCCGGCTCATGTATTAATACTAGTCAAATCACCTCATTATAATGTTGAAAGATATCCATTCGTGCTGAGTTTAATTATACGCAATTATTTCTATTTACAGGCAGCCTAGCGATCGCAAAATGTGAGAGTCAGCCTGGAAAACGCCCGACAGTGGAGACCGTTCCGATGTTGAAACGTGAAATTCCTACAGAGAACCGACAATGAAGCTCGTGGCGGCGGATTACATAGGATCGACGGCGATGGACCGTAGGTTCAGCGGTCCCATGCTGCCCTGGATAACCAGTGAGATCAAAAAAAGAAGCACCAGAGAGAGGGTTTGTATACGCAAGAGAAGCATTAGCGTTAAAAAATGTTAAGTTCATTACAGTAGAAACTCATGTCGAAGAACTCAGAACGACCACATTGGAATTTTGACATAAAACCTATTGCATAATTAACGGCTAATTAAAGGCTAATTAGGTGCCCCAAAACAAATTTTTTCGTTCCAACCCTTCACCGAAATCTCACCCCCTCCATAGACTATATCGGTATAACTTGGAGTAGAGAATAGCTAGAACACCGCAATAAGTCTTTAAAATCATGTTGATTTAAAGGCTTAAACAATAATACATTTTTTGTAAAAAGTGCATTTTTACCGAAAAAATTTTTTTAGACGAAATAATTTTTTTAGAATTTTTTCATTTATGTAATCGGTTGGTAAATACTTGAATCGAATGGCGAAGGTTCCAGATCGATATCTCAAAATTTTTCGAAAAACTTCGTTTCGCAAAATTTAACATAGGTTTCCCTATGCTGGAAATAGTCAATTTTAAAAATTCTCCAAAAGCCTTGCAAAAAAATCTGAACAAAATAGAAAACGCGCTGAAAATATCTTTTTAGTATAAAAATAATTTTCAAATATTACGAGCAAGTCAATTTAAAAAAATGTATCACTCGAGAACCTAACTTAGAAAAAACTAAAACGATTCGTTAATTTTTGAAAATAGCACTTTTTAATTAACTCCTTCACCCCCAGAGAACCGTTTTTCCCTTGTAGCTTCGATAGGTGCTTTGAAAGCGAAGGGGTTAAAAAAAAAGCAATTTAAAAAAATTACCCTGATATTCCGAAAAAATGTATACGCATTCAAAGATTAACGATTCGTTTTTATCTAAACGAGAAGTTAAACATTTCGTAACAGCGATTCGTTAATAACATTTTAGAATAATTATTATCCGAAATCAATCTCTTCAGCACCTTCCATATGATTTTCTTCAGATTATTATCCCACTGGGGAGCGCTTGAAATTCTCTCGTAATTCTTGCTGACGTGAGGTCGGACTCTTTGCAAGTACTACCTCAATCCATTTTTGATGATTCCGCAGATTCGTGTCAGCCGTGATGCACCATCCGTCGAAGGGTTACCCGAGGTGTGTGAAATGGAAAACTCGGGTGAAACTTAAGCAGCAATGTCCGAGCTCCGAGTAGTTGTCTTATCCGTGTAATCCGAGATTTCACTCATCCAACTTACGCTCTCGCCGCATTACCTCGGATAAACGGGCTTCCACTGTACCAAAGTCGGAGCCCTCGTGCGAGGATTCTCGAGTAGCTCCGTTCCACAATTTTTTTTCATTTAAAATTTCTCATGACCGATGTTGCAGCAGGCTCAGACGGCGAACGAATGTGTACTTTCGCACGTGGAAATTCTCGATCCAATTGCGTGCAAGGCTACGTGAGATTTCACCGAGAGTGCGAACCCTTCCATTAACGACATCCTTGCCTACGATCACGTCGTATCTGCCAGAGGAAAAAAAAAAAAAATAGAAGAGCAGTCGCAACTCATTGCTGATGCACCCTTTCAAGTTTTTCTCTCGACGCCGATTTAAGGAATTAAAGCGAGCGCTTTAAATTTCCACCTTTGAATTTAACGCTCGGCCGATTTCAGCGTGCTCCGTTCCATCGGCCTCTTCCCTACTCTCCGAGTTTCTGCGCACAATACGCGATATTAACGATGAATAATCATGTTTGCGAGGGTGCACAACGACGCTGACGCTCTCGATCTTATGTTCCTCGATCACGTAACGAACGCGCCATTGCCGTTCCACGGAGCTCGTTCGCCAGTCTTGTCCATAACTTGGACAGCGATTCCACCCGTGCAGTTCACACGACTCTGTTAATTTTTAATTACCCCACACGATAACGATAATACTCGGTAATGATACGCTTGTTTGACGCCGGTGAGAAAACATACTGGGAATATATATCACGCCTTTATCCGTGGCGCACGGCATTTACAATTGATAAATGGAAAAAATTTTAAAAAGAGAAAAAGGATGGTCGGTGGAAGAAAGAAGGGGAATGCGTGTGAGAGCCACACCCACGTCGGGTTTGCGCTCGAGCGTGAAACGAGACGTACAACGGCGGCGTCTCGGGAACGACCGTAAGGATAAACATTGACGATGCAGCCGAGAGAAACGGGACGGGAGGAGTAGAAAAAAAAAATGGAAGGAGTTATCAGTGCGCATAATGGGCTTCCTCGGTACTTTTCACGTCTTCTCTGTGCAATTTCTCAGCCTCTCGAGTTTATCCCTCCGGACGCTCTCCGCGCCTCTTCCCTCGCAGGCCCGTTCATGTTAACATTTTTTTTTTACGGCTATGCGCTTATTCGTACGACAAACATAATGGTCGTCGGTCTTACGCGACGTCCAATTGCCTCTTAACTTCACCGGCGGAGAGTTCTCGAATCGGATCTGCTTGCCGTTCGTGCCGATGATCTGAGAAATCCGTCGCACAGTAAAATTTTTGTAATTTCTGGTCGCGGGACTGAAAAAAATGAGAATAAAATTTAACGTGCTGGACTGGAAGTTTTCATGCATAAACTAGTAAATTAAATTTTATATATAATTTTCGTGAAAAATTAATCTTCAATGGAGTAACAACTTCAGAACTACCTTGATCGTTGTACAAGTAATTTATGTTTAACATGAATGTGTGATAACAATATCTGCTAACGAACCATCGATCTTGACCTTTCAACTTGAAAAAAAATACGTTATTTTGAATAATTTACATTATTTTTTACAATTGACTGTAATTTCAATGAAAAAGTTTTTGCATAAAAACTCCCCGTATGGTACGTTAAAATTCCATTGACTTATGACTGGGGGAGACCGAAGAAGGCGAACGGGAAAAACATTTTAACAGCAAAGTCTATACAATCCATTTTTTTTTACGCTCAAGAACTGGAACTAAGTTCGGTAACTGTTGGTCGAGTCTTTCGAGTGTCTATTTATGGAAGTTTAACGCGAATTCTCATGCGTGCACGAGTCCCTTTCTTTATCGCCTGAGCGTGACGGTATTTCGCTGCTGGCAATGTCTCGACATGAAAATTTACCATATGTATACGTCGACGATAAAGCAAGACCTTTAAAGAACTCGGCTTTGCTCCATTCTACATACTAGGAAGAGAGAGAAAAAAAATGCACTTATACATATACGTATAGACGGTGCGCTCGGCGAATGCTTCAAAGTCCACTCGAACACATTCGACATTAATGCGAGCAATAATAAACCTGCGCTTTGATACAAGCAATAAATATCGCACTTGTGTCGTATCGTTATTTAGCAACGAGAGTTCAACGACCCCGAAATGACTTTGCGACGAAAACAATTCGCAGCTCGAAGTGAGGTAGAATGGATTTTTAAAACGATCGAATTACAGTGAAAAATTGATTGCACTTTGCGTCGCTGAGGTAGACTGAACAATTTTTTCTTTTTCTATCGGGTCACGTTGATCTTTCGCGTTCACTTCAATCCCATTTCTTGTCAAACGGGTATTTCGTGTATTATTATTATATATAGTGTAGAAAGCATTCAGGGCACGCTAACTCGATTCGCGTGATCGATCGTTCGCCAAAGGATATTCGGCGAGTACGACGAGGAAAATTTCACTCGATCTATTTCAGGAATTCAGCAGTGAGGCCAATTTATCATTACGGCCAGAAGTTTTTGAAGGTGATAGAATCCGGAAGTCATTCTATTTCATTTTTCTGAAGAAAATAGGAATTACTAAACTGTAAAACAAAATTGCAAATTCAAAGTACCGAATCGGAAGTTTTCTTGCGAAAAGCTCGTACATTACATATGATGTATAATTGTGATGAAAAATGAATACACTTTTTGATTGAAGTTGAAGAAAATTACATAAATTACAGTAACTTATTAAAAACAAAGTATTTCCAATGTTTTTATACAGTTGAAATTAGCTTCTCATCAGAATTGTACGTAAAATTTAATTTACCAGTTCTCATTACATCTCCTTAATTTTTTGATTGTGTGTAATTATTGCGATACAATCATGATCTGAATCAGAATGTTTTTTAACTGTAAACAATTTATCTTCGCAGGTGAATCTGCTAGTAGCTTCCGGCTACATTTCGGCATACACGAAGAACGAGGAAGAGCCACTGTTCCGTCACCCGCTGAGTGGAACTTCGAAGCCACAGCCAGTTTCGGCGAACACCCAAGACAGCAAAGGCGGTAGCTTCGTTTATTTCATCAAAGGTGACGACGGTCGGTTCCACTATCATCTCTTCAAAGTCAAGGACAACGCAACCGTGAGTACGAAAGTGGAGAACGTCTTCGCTTTATTGCGTCCTCGATTGGTCAAACGCACGACGGTGATCTCTCATGAAACGATGAAGATCTATCGGGGCGTCCCGATCAGTTTGAACTATAAGAATCCCTCGATCACGAACGTCCTCGTGGCTCGTCGAATCGATTGCTTCTTTATCGGAGAGCCCGCACAACCCGTGACACTCTCGGCGTCTCTCGGTTAAAAGCTACACAGCGAGGAGTTTCGCACGTGATTATGTAAGCTCCCACGTGCTGAGCGAGTGTGCCGCGCCATGTAGCACCCAGGTTATTCGCATCCGTGAATGAGATGATTTTCTTGTGACGCTTACGCCTCTTCTATTTCGGCAAATTCGTTCGGTGTTAAATCTACCTCGCCGCTACGGACCATCACTCTCTCGGTTTTCACAGACTGTTTGGCAACCGAGCTTCGAGTTAAATTTCCGTCGATGATGGTACAGATCTTCCAATGCTCACCAGGAAACGACATTCAACCTGCGAAATTTCTTAAAATTTTTCAGAAAAAAAAAACTGAAATTCGCCTTTATTAATTTTATTCGTCGTAGGGAAATGTAAATTATTTAGGTATTTATTTATTTATGTGAAAAATGACCGAGGCCAACTGCAAGATGATTGAGCATCCACTGGGCGACGGATAATATGAGGCGAAAATGAAAGAAATGATTACATAAAACACTTGTGGGATAACGGAGAAAGAGTAAAAGATTTAGTTGGTAAAAAAGAATTCAGAGACTGACAATCTGCTTTCGAGTAGTCGTCGGAGTCTTCAAGAAGGCAAACATCCACTCTGTTTACGCAAAAGTTTATCACTCTAAAGATATCTGCACGAGACTAAATTCCATCATGTTATGAAGGCTGCGTTTTGCATCGCACAAACTGCGCTCGGGACATTTTTTTTTTCTTCACGGGGCGGTGCAGTGACGGAGACTCCCCGAAGATGAAATTTCATGTCATGCAGATGCCTTCAGGGTTATAGGAGTTTAATATAATAACTGAGAAGGAAGGATGATGTATCGATGAATAATAACTTATCTTACGCCCGTGAGACTTGACAGTGCATATGAGAAAAGAACGATTATAGTTAACGGCGTGGACCGTAAGCGGCGTTTACCCGTCTGGCAGTTTATTGCTTCAGCCACGCGCGTTACGGTAACAAACGGATAGGCTACTGCCCGGAATCTGTTTTTTTTTTACACATCACTTTTTCTTCATTACTCCTCGAACTCCTTTCTGGAGTTTAATATAAAGAAGGGCGCTCTGCGCGCGCCTGCATGTATTTAATTTGCCTTAAAAAAAGTTACAAAGTTTGATTCAAAAGAGAAAAAAAACGTCACGTTTTCTAAATTGATTACATACGCGAAAAAGTGTCATATTTCCCATAACTTGCAAAAAAGAGAAGGTACTAATATCGAAATCACAAACGAAACTTTCTTCAATCCATCCCGTTTGTATAAAACACAAATCGTGTATCCGTAATTTCTTTATTTTATTCTAATAAAGATCGGTATAAGAAAAATTGATTACTCACCACGGAATAGAACTATTATACGACCGAAGTGACCTATCAAAGATAATTTTCTTCAGATTCGTGCGGCATAGTCAAAAGAAATTTTTTCAAAATAGTTAAAGGCAAACTCCAATGTAATTTCTTCCGACTCTTCGCCTCATGTAAACAAGCCCAGTTTTGTTTATTAACTGTGCACTGTTCCACGCCAATGGAACATGGGGACAATTGGCAACTACTGAAGCGTTGCAAACCACACTTGCTGTTGCTTGGGGGTGACTTTGTTGAGTCTCACGCTCTGAGGAATCATCTCTATCTCTTCGATGCACCCAAAGGCAGAGCGAAGTCACTCCTTGGAGCAAACACGCTTTTCGTCATTAAGTCCGAAAAAGCTATATCAGCCTCGGGCGTGAAACAGCTCTATTTACCCCGAGCATACGGAACATGAAGATAGATCATGCGTAACTGCGAGGGTACTTTGCTTGCACGCGTCTTTCACGTGGCGCTAATCTTTTCTCGTCCCATCACCGTGTTCCGATATAAACCCGAATAATATCGTTTGTAACGGGCTAGCGATCGCGGAAGCAACGACGACGAGATGCGCTCCGCGAAGCCGCTGATTCGTTTCTTGGCTGCGAGCTTGACCACCTCATCGGTTCTTACAGATTTCTCGTGTACAAATTCTATGCGTGTATATACGTGAGTTTGCGTTACAGCTCAACTTCGTGGGAGCCCAACACCGAAATAGAGCCACGCGAAGAGAGAACGAGTATCACGCGTGAAGCTGATGACCAGCTTGGTTTTTCACCGTCCGATCGACTCTCGAGCACCGACCGCTCGGCTAGAGAACAGAGCCACGCAGACTACCTTCGCAACCGGCACGACATAATTGTAGAGTGTTACGGTACGACGTCAGCGCTGACGTCGTCGAGAGGAGACAACGAATCGTTGTCGGCTTCGAATGTCCTGCTCGATTGGCAATTGTAATCCGACGTATGCGGGGCATTTTTGCCGAATTTTGTCAGTAAGGAATTGGGTCGTTGGACTACGGAGAGCGACTGTTACCGCACTGAAAAAAAAGATTGAGTCGACAAAATGAGCACTAACAGGTGGCGAAATTTTTTATTCTTTGGTCGGACGAGATTGTCGTAAGTGAAACAAATATTTGATAAGATGGCTTCTTAAACTTGAAGAAAAACATTGTAAATTTAATGCTCCGAAAGTTTTTATGCTAAAACCTGTGAATTTCATTCAGCGTACAATTTGTGATAAAAAATTAATATACTGTTTCATTGAAATTAAACTCCAGTGTAATAGTATGAATATAAATTCTCAAAAGTAAAGCATCTCCAATGTTTTTGATACACTGAAAATTCATTTTTTATCACAATTGTACGTGAAACTTGATGTATCAGTTTTTGCATAAAAGTTTCCAGTACGCTACGTTGAGTTTCCACGATTTTTTGAGATATATTTTGATGAACGAGGTATTTCTTTCGACCAACCAAACATTTGTTTCGCCACCCGCAAGCCGACATTTTCTTGACTGAATTTATTTTTCTCTGTGTACAGGCTAAGTCCCAGACGCCCGTTCTTCCTCGCACTTGACTGCTCCATTTTTCCCCCAGGAGTACCTCCGGCCTCCGTTTAATTGTTAATCTCAGCACGCACGACAGTTTCATCCGAGACTGAGCGCCCATATCTGATTTTCCACACGCGTCTCTCGCGCGCTGACTGCGACAAATTTAATCTTGAATTCCGCACGCGCCAGTGGTAAGAGGCATCACGACTCCACAGTGCATTGCGCGGTCCTCCACTCCCCCACTTAATTTTTTTTCTTTCCCTTGCCTTGTATTTTTTTTAATTTTTGTTTTCTCTTTCTAGAAGCCTGCTCGGTTTATTTCCCTCGTCGTCGCTCCTGGCTCGGAGATATTTTGTTTGGCACGAAGTCAGTCAGAGCCAATCGCCTCCCGGTCTCGCTCCGCTCTCGGACGCTCGACACTGCATCGCACACACGTCCGCCGAACCCCCCGCACGATCTTTCTTTCTCGCTCCGATTCGCGTACGATAATGCAACGCGTGCACCTGCGGGTGACGAGGACGTCGACGCATATGCATGAGAGCTCTCTAGACGTCGCACTATTATTAAATTTGTCCTTAGACAAGAGCCTCGAGTTATCGTGCAGAGACTATCTCGATGCGAGGAGCTCTCTCGGGCCCCGTCCGTCCACGCTTGCAAATCGTATTCATTCAACGCGTGCGAATGGCCGAGACGGGCTACTGGCTCGCTCGTAAAGTCGACGCGCACAGGAGTCGTATTCTCCCCGACGAGTCTGCACGCAGTTTTATTGCAGCAGTTGGAACCCGAGCCGTGAACACGAGTGCTGTGACGTTGTATTTGTGGTCTCCGGGGTCCGTGAAGATAAGTCAGACCCGCGAGCAATCTTCGTCTTAATACCCGCCGATGTACCGGAAACACTAAATCGCGACAAACTTGAGGAACCGAAAGAGGAGAAGTACCGCGAGGATTACTGCCTCGAACTTCCCGGTTGACGGGTGAGTTTGCGTGAATGGAAGAAAAATATATAAATCTCAATTTCCACACTGCAAGTGTTACAAAGCTGACCGAGTTGCCACAGTTCGAGGGTCACTGGTTGGAACTCCTCGATCATCAGGAAAATTTTGACTAAATAAAAGGACATAAGAAACCTCGTAATTTTCGCACGGTACTGGAGACCGTCTTCTGAATGTCTAGTGTGCGTTGAAAACGCGATGGAGATCGCACATTCTAGTGTCCATCGGATAAGCCAGCACACCGTTCGAAAAGTTGAATATCACGCAACGAGCTTCGGTAATACAAAAAAAAACGAAATATAACGCAGCAAGCAACGCTAAGAAAAAGCTAATAAAAATAGAGATATCGCGCAACAAGTTCCGATGATAAAAAAATATTGTATTTGTCTGACATTCATTGTGTCACACAACAAAAAAATGATAATAATTCGCACGTGTTTGGGGAATGAAAAGCAAATTCCCGAGAGGTCTGGTTGAACGACCTGAATTGTTCTCGGTCCTCGTGTGGGAGTGATCGATCTGTGAACACCTGTTGCCCGATCGTACCGTTGTTAGCCTACATAGCTGGTGCATCTCGGATTCATTCTACTTTGCATAGAGTCTTCGAGCGGCGCGAGCGCGCTCGGGCGAATCGTAGTTTGCCCGCTGCTCGCATCTCACCTTTCTCCATCCCCGTGGGGAATGAAACGTTCCTTTGCCTCTCTACCTATCGCCGCAAAATGGAACACGACCGACAGAAAGTAGGTCCCCACGTTCCTCGAGCTTTGGGGTCGAGACTTTGACGAAAAAAAAAAAAAAAAAAAAAAATACGTACATTCGCAGTATTAATAAGGTCGACGAGATTCGCACAACTTTTCTTCTTACGTAAACACGCGCCTCGCGTGTTTCCGCGGTCGTGTCTTTATCGTCTCGCCCTCCCGGTTTTCGAGACGCAACGTTGACAGTCGGCGAAT
Source organism: Listrodromus nycthemerus (assembly GCA_963978505.1). NCBI lineage: Eukaryota > Metazoa > Arthropoda > Insecta > Hymenoptera > Ichneumonidae > Listrodromus > Listrodromus nycthemerus. Next base: position 17,838,151 of record OZ021681.1, read on the forward strand.
TCGCTTCTCCTCGTGCATGTACACCTCTCTTCGTCAGAGTGAGTTACGTAACACACCCCGCGTAAATCTTACGCTCCTCCGAGCGTTGATAATATTATGCAAATAATTAAAATATTAAAATAAAGTGGTAGTGGCAGTAGTGAGACTATTGCCAATACGTGCAATAGTTTTTGATACTAATAAACCTGTCTCTTCAACAGTATTGCATATAGCCAATTAGTGATCGACCGGAGTCCTGCAGCTGAACTAAAATATTAAAATCAATTTATTGCAATAAAAATATTGAAATTGCAATAGCCGTTGGACCTCGGTCAATGACTTATCAGCTCACCTTAGTGTGTTAGGTGCAAATAAGCAGTCCCAAGAAAAAAAAATCTGGCGTTGTATGAGAGGTCAATGCATATCCTCATTTTGCTCGGTGGTGAAATGTCGGTGGTCATTTTCACACCTCGTGAAATAAAATTTTGTCGTTCTCATTATTCCCTATGGAGTAACAAAAATGAACCGTGCATGCGCACTTGTTGACAACGATCATTGTTCAATAATTGGTCTCTTTTCCGCTCGTATTGCACCCAAGGAATTTGGTTATTTTAGCACAGTCGGAAAAAGAAGGTTTTTTCGCACTCGTATCGAAATGTAATATCTGCTACTGTTACGCAAATAAAATTATCAAGATAAAAATATAATTAAAATATGACTTTTGGTCCATGGAATTGCGCGAATAGGCGTAGCAGCGAGGAACGGGCGGAAGTAGCGGGCTCCGCGCGGTTGGCTCGGGTCAACAACAATAGCTGATGTGAATTTTTCTTTCAGCTGAGATTATAGATCGCGCAACGAAGAGCGAATCTCGTGTTCGCTGCCCATCGGGTTTTTCGTTTCGTAACGCGCAAATGTGCATACATATCGGAGCTGCACCGTTGCGCTTCTTCTAGGAAACACGGCAGCGCGAAGCTCTCCTCTCCTCGTCAGGGAGGACATATATCTCTCGGGATCTACGCTCAATTGCACACTTGACTCTTTGGCCTGTGCGAGATTCAATGCGCTCGCGTACAGTTGAGTCCAAGGCGGATGTAAAATGACTGTAGTTAAAAACCGGGAGAGGATGTGTGTGTGTCGTTCGTCGCGAGCAGTAACGACGCAATCACGGAAGCGAGTGGCACTGACGGAGGCACAAAATTACTATCGCCGATCTATCAATAAAGGGTGAGAGGAATATAAAAACAAAATAAAATAAAACAGCGACCTAGTCTACGTGCGGGTAAAAATTGGAGCGGCGGAATGAGGGAGAGAAAATTTTACCTTGTATTAACTTCATTATTCAATTAGTATTCATTTAATAAGATAATTCAAAGGCGAAGTAAACGGGAAAGGGAGTCAATGGGATTCAAAAAGATTCCAAAGGAATGCTCGCGGTGCTAGGATTAAAATCACTACTTCCAATCGATGAAAGGAAAAAAAAAAAAAACAGACGAATAAGGGTTTGTTCCACGTGCTGGTGGAAATTGGAGTGGTGGAACGAGAGAGAATGTTACCGCGCTGGTCGTAATTCCACCTCGAAGTCTAGCCAAACTTTTTTTTTTCCTTCCAATGCTTCCGTTAGGTTGTTATTAATTATTCAAAGGAAAAGGCAATCAAAGTGAAGTGACTCGGTGGCGCGATTATGTCCTTACTGCCAGCGCGTAACGACACAATCACGACACCGAGTGGTATTGGCGGTCGAGGCACAAAATCACCATCGCCGATCCCTGAAGTAGAGGCTAAGAAAAAAAACACCAAAAAAAGCTCTCTGTATGAGAAGTCAAAAACAGCGATTTACTCCATGTGCGGGCAAAAATTTGAGCGGCGGAACGAAACACAAATGTTACCCCACGCCTCGTCATTTCACCCTCAAGTCAACGTGACAATATTTGTGGTTCTTCCTAAAACGCGCACCCCAGAAGTCTATTAATTATTCAGACTAAAGAATGAATTCAGACTAAAGATGTTACATCCCGGTTATGAATAATTATGAACGGAACAACAGAGCTCGATTGAGCGTGAAATTTTCCGTGCTCCGAGTTATCGACAATAACGAGGCCGTTCGGAGTTCCGTCCTGTGAAATTGGGCAAGGTGTTTCGGTAAACAGTGCGACGTTGCTCGTCGTTGTTGTTCCTCATGAAAAGCAACACGACGTAGCCAGCGGGCTCTATCAAATAATTTTTTATATCAAACTCGGTGAATTTATTATCGTTCCGTGTTGATGCCAAGTTCACTGGCCGGTTTCGTATCAAAACTACCTTAACATTTATTCGCCAACCTCTCACGCTTTTGTCTCGTTCAAGGTCTCTGTTTATTTTTCCTCTATTTCTTTTTTACTCCAGGACAATAATATCCATTGAAGATATTTTTATAGCTCAACCATGAGAAAACTTGCGACCGGTTCAATATGAAAATAAATAAGTCTCAGCGAGTAGCATAGACTCCACTGCCTACGTGCAATTAAATCCGTCCTCTCTGATGTGGTATAAATACACTGTATGAGCTGCAACAGTGCAAACATATACATTCATTTTTTATTCTTTTTTTTTTTGCTGCCGAGAGCCGAGAATAGACGAGGAGTCTCCGCAGTCATTCTTGGTTCTTAACGAAAGGTTGGAGACCCTCCCTACTTCTGCTCTCCACCCATTCGCTCCCTCCTCGTTTCTCACTAATCAGCCCTCTCTTCTTTTTCTCATTCCTCTTCTTATTCATCTTCCCTGAGAAATAAAAAAAGTTCACGTTGCCTGCGAATGCTCGTGTTCCGTGCAACGCATGCGGTGCAAAATACGCGACGAGGCTACGCGAAATTACATGCTATCTAGCGTAGTGTGGACAATAAACGTGGCTATTGAAAAAAATTGCAAGGCAGAGGGCAACCACGACTGCTCAACGGAAAAAATTTACTTCGGAGCAGGAGTTTTCTGCTTCGTATATCGTATATGCAGCGGTCGTGTGGCGAAGTCCCACAGGGTGAATCGAAACTCCTGAAAACTTTCGGAGCGAAAGCTTTTCGAGGGAAATTTTTTTTCTCACCCTTCAGTCGTGACCAACAATCTGGGAGCGGCTTTTGGTGCGTAGCCGGTCCCAGAACACACGTAAAACCTACTCAAATACAAATCTACAGAAACCCACACAAGCCTACACATGGTCATGCAGACCTACACAAACTTACACAAAACCACACGCACTTGCAACATTCGCACACGCAGGCCGACTATTCTTTGGCGTGACCAAACGTCAAAGACGTCGCGGAGCACTCCCTACCGATCCCGTTGTCACGCTAATGGAATCACAATAAATTAACGTGAAAGCGGTAAAGCGATTGATCCACGATCAATCTTTCGCTGCCCGCAGTTTCGAAGCTCGCTCGATAACTCCAATTTTCTCTGGCGCTCCTCGATTCGTATCTCGTGCGTTGCGACACAGGGAACTAAAGTGAATGACAAATAAAAACGATGAAAAGAAACACGAAACTTCCAATGAAACTCGACAGAGTCATCAGAGACAACGGCACGACGCAGTTGCGTCCAGTTCGACCTTGTGCAACGCAACTGATTGATGGACGGAAAATAACAAAACATTTTTTTTTCTTATCCAGAAAGCTCCTGAACACTCCGTAAAGAGAAGAAATAAATAGTGAAAAAATATGCGTCGGAGAGTTATTTGTGAGACGGGTGTCTCGTAATTTTCACAGGTGTCGGACTGCGTAGACTCTTTGAGAAAGCAAAGGTCTCGTTTTTTTCGTTGCTATTTCTTCTTCTTCTTCTTCTTCTTCTTCTTCTTCTTCTTCTTCTTCTTCTTCTTCTTCTTCTTCTTCTTCTTCTTCTTCTTCTTCCTTTCTTCCATCGCCGACGTCGCCCGGCATGCGTGGCTCCCATGTGATCGTTCTCACATAAGAACCGAGAGGCACGTATAGAGAGTGGAGCACGTTCGTTGAAAGCACGGCTATTCGCATCGGGCAACAGTGAGAGACGGAGATACACACGGAGAGAGCCGGAGCCTATCCGGCTACCAGAGTTACCAGCCAGTCGACGTTCGTGCCTCCGTCCTCGCAGGGACGGTTGCCTATCTCGAAGTTGCACGAGACTTTGCATAAAATTTTTTCTTTTTTATGAACCGGCTGTAAACGTTCGAAAAAAGTTAATCAAACAATTTATCTTGTTCATAAAATCAACCGGTCAACATTCATCTCTTTAATAAGCGAGGAGAGCGACTAAATCATTCATTTTTATATTAAACAAATAAAACGGTTAAACTTTATTTTTATTTTGCAAGTGCGAGAAAACGACGTCCGTGTCGTGAATTCCGGATGCCGAGGCTCCGGCGATTTTTAATTGCAAAACCGTGGAGTTATCCCGCAGGCAGTGCGTATCGCGTCCTCGCCGTATGACGATTTTGCGATAATATTGCGATCGAAAAAGTGCTCTTTCGCCCGGCGCACAAAAATGATTACCGTACCGATTACTACCTCCAGTCCCTACGTCACTGTTACGTCGTACAGCGATGCCAGTGCGCTCAGGAAAAAATCATCGGTAAGATAATTGTTATCTCGCGAGGGACACGGTGAGGCTCCTTCTGCCTCTTCACCGTGATAATCATCGAGGATCACAGACACTTCCGGTAACAGTGATCGTTAAAGATAATCTATGGGGTCGGTTGCGAGTTTTTTTTATTTTTTTTTATTTTTCTACACATCAGCGCAGAAGCAAAGCTTGGAGAGCTGAATATGTGTTGATACCGTCACGACTTCTGCTCGAGCATTTTTTTGGAACATATTTCTGGCCAAGCATTTTTTTTAGAATATTTTTCTTCGAGCATTTTTTCGGAGCATATTCTTGCTCACTCCTTTTTCTCGGCGGTGAAACAAAAGTCAAACTTTTATGTTGCGAATGTACTCGAAGGTGGAAATATTTGATCATATTCCCACGTCGGTACTGCCAGCACATCAGGATTCAAGAACGAGAGATCTACGAGCTAGGCGAGCCGAGAAGAGCTTCTAGGCCGTCCGGCGAAACAAACTCTCGTACGCGCGGGTTCTAAATTCGTACTGCGACGAAGAATCCAAAGCCACTGCCAGACCTCGTAGCGAGAGTGACCGTGTTCTCTATTTCTCGCTTCATTGGAAAGACCCACTCTTTATTCTTCGACGGAAGATTTAAAAAAATACAATGAAGCAACGGAGAAGAAAGAAAACATTTCGCGAATGCCGGCTCGCCGATAATTCTTGCAAATAAAGCTGTGCGATTGGTCACGTAATTCAGAAACTCTCCGTCGCCAATAAAACGAGATGACATTATCCCTAAACGTCTGACAATTGTCATACGAAAATGATAAATGCAATTTTATGACCGTACTAATAGATTTAAAAAATTATTATGTTGAAAGAAAAAATTTTATTACTCTGTCGTCACCTACGATTGTTTCATGATTTATTCACTGTCGAATTTTGTTATTTAAGGGCGACAGAATTTTTCAATGATATTTTTCATTAGTAGAAGAAAAATGTTATTGTTTTGTCGCCAAGTACAATCGTGTCTCGATTCATCCGCTGCGACGGATAAACCGATAAATTTTCTCGCTGAAACTGTCCGTTTTTATTGGACGACACGACACAAGACGAGAATCGGCCGAGGCAGAAACGCATCATCGGCCTCGGACTTTGTATCCCGACCAAGAGATTTCACTCCCTCGTTCTCGTTGCCAATCGATCGGTAAAATAAACGAGCTCCTCGGTTTGTACCCGCGACGAAAACGATGTCAGCTTGCCAGCCAGCGGAGTAACCGGTCCGAGAGGAGAAAATTGTTTATCGCGCCTTCGCGACATTAGAAACGACGAAAACGGGATTCCAAGATATTTTCGTATTATTTGTTCATTTATTTGTTTATTTATTTATTTATTGCGAGCATCTTCGAGGGATTAGTCGCGGAGCCGATGGAGCCCTAATGCGGGGAAAAGTCCGCCCGAACGCCCACCCAGCTATGAGTTTCTTTCTCGTCGGTACACGTACTCGGCTGGGGCTGTGGGCATAATAATGAAAAGCTCGTCTCCTAATTGGATGAGGGAAGCCTCGTCGCTGACGATCTTCTTTCTGTGTCAGCAACTGCGAACCCATTGTCACTGTCGCACTATCGCTGCGTATGAAGTGCACACAAGCTTCGCGGAAATTCTTCATTCGCGAATTATCGTCCTGAAGTTTGTTCTAATTGCAATAGCGGAAGTAGATACGTTGGGACTGATGGAGAGAAAAAAAAGCAAAGCGAAGATGCAGTAAAATCGGTCTGAAGAAATTATTTTTGGTACAGGCTGTGACCTCGTCCAATCACGTTGCGAGCACGTTTTGTTGCGAAATCAATTTTCTGTGTCGGTCGATTCATTTCAAAGGTGGATCAGTGGACTGTGCTTTTGAAATTCGTCCTACCGAAAACTTTCGTCATTTATTAATTGAGATCACAACGGTTCTGTCGACCGGTTGATCCAAGCTATCGATGATATTCGAGTTAGATCGATCAATCGGTTGATTGATCTACATTCCCCGAATCTTCATCCCACGTGAGAAGATCTCTACGATTCGATTTTTTTTTCTACTCTAGTCTACTCGCGTTTGTGTAGGAAAAATAATCACAAATTCGTATTCGGTCAGGCTGCTGTAGTACACTTCAAAAAAATTTGTATGAAATTTAATGTACTGCTAGTGGAAACTCTTATGGATACACCGATATATTAAACTCCATGTACAATTGTGATGAATTAATCTTCAGTATGGTAAAAATATTGCAAATACTTTATTTTCGAAAATTTACTTTGATTTCGATGAAAAAAAATTCATTATTCATCACAACTGTTCATTAAATTTGATGTACCGATTATGCGCTACGACTAATGACGATAATACAATATGATTTTAATTCAACGTTGACCCTATGAAAATTTTTATTTTCGAGCTAAAATAATTTTTTTTTCAGGTTCAAGAACTCTTTAGCGCGATGAAGGAACAATCGTCCTTGTCGAGGGTCGCCAGGGAGCGGGATACGCCCCAAAGATCTCAGAGCAGCGCGGCGATGCTGACTACAATTGGGGCGGACATATCGCCGAGTTCCTCTCACTTTTTCGAGGTAAGCAACGACATTTTCGTCCAGGTCTATCGAAACGCGTTCCCATTTCAGAGGGAACTTGTAAAAAAAATCGGTCATGGAACATAAACATAAAACTGCGTCCATAATTCGGAGTACTTATCGGAGTAATTGCCGTGGAGTCACCAGTTGAAAATATTCTCATCTGAAAATATTCTCATTTACAAATCTGCTTTGTGTCTTCTCTCACAGGTATTGTACGTTGGAAAAATGAAGCTTCAGCATCAGAAGGTCCCAGAATCCTTCATTGACGACGCCCTCGTAAAATTTCGGGCCCACGGACTCGAAAAATCAAAATCGACAGCGAGCAGTCTTCTTCAGGAGTGTCAGCAGCTTCGAATACAAGCCAGCGTTAATGCAAGCGACGCCCGAAGAGGAAGTGCGGTCAGGATCACAATTTTTCACCTTATCAGTCGCTAATCGTATCGTCGCTGAGATCGGGAGGAGATGATAGAATTTATTTGTTTCTTTCACAGGACTCGAGTGCAAGCGAATTAGGGAGCACAGACAACGTTTCAAATTCCACAGTACTGTCACCCTCGAGTCCGCTGGGGATAGTGACAACCCTTGGTGGTTCTGTCGAGTGTCTGCCACCCTCTAATCCAGCCAATAACTTAAATCAAGATAATAGCGCACTGGTGCCGAAGAAGAATCCTAATTCGCGGATAGACGTGCCCGACATGATGAGAAACCGAGCAGCGTCGACGGGAAGTGTGCTCGGACCCCGACGAGATTCCGCCCTGAAAGGAAACGAAGATCACAATCGCACAATGTTGTTTCAAGTAGGACGCAGTTTTACATCGCACATATTTCTCACGATGCTTAACCCCCGGTGCGTTAGAAAATATTTATATTCCCCGACGTATAAATTATTTTCAGGTCGGCAGATACGACCTGAGACTCATAAGTCCCGATAGAAAGCAAGTGTTGCTTCACAAACAGCTCAAAGACATCGCGAGTTGCGTTCAAGGAATTAAAAATCCGGAGCACTTTGGGTTCATATGTCGGGAGGCTACCATGGAATGTTTCATCGGCTACGTATTCAAATGCCAGTCGGAATCTGTCGCTGACGATCTCGTCGGAGGTAATTGCAATAGTTACGATTATCCTTTATTCATCTGGGGCTTTCCGGCAACGTCGTAATTTTTTTTGTTCTCATTGCAGCTATAACACAGGCTTTCATAGCAACGTGCAACGGCACGAGGAAGGAAAAGCATCACCCAGTATTTCCCTGCGAGCACTGTCCAATGGTCTGGTACAACAAATTGTGTCAGGAAATCGAAGGTAAAGAGAAAATTGGTTGTAAAACGTGCGCAGAAAATCTTAATATTTGAGCCTGCGACGCGTGGGGAAAATGGCGCTTTTTAGTAAGGTGGGCGACGAATAGACTACGTATACGCACATTGCAGACTACGTGTTCGAAAAGAAGGCATTCCCCTTTCTTAGAAGACCATTTGCTTGCACTTGTATCGAACAATGATACAATATTTATTTAAAGTGGAATTCATTGTACTAATCGGTCGGTATTATCGACGCAGGTCAAAACGAGCGAAAAACACAAAGTATTATCATATCACGAATGGAACAATTGCCGGAGGATGAACAGGAAATCGTGCTGACAAAGTATGAAAGCGCGAAATCGGCAGGTGGTTGCGGCGTCGGAAACACTCTTCGCGAACAGAATCAATTTTGGCTGCTCCTGCTTCGAGCGCACTGCGAGACGAAGCAGTCGCGGCACGTTCACGATACCGCGGAGAACAGGTAAAAAAATTTTCCTAACTAATTGTTCCATGCAGTTTATAGCGTGTTATCTACACTTTCATAATTATTTTTATTTCACTCAGGAGCGAATTTCTTAATCAATATCTGAGCGTTGGCGTCGGCAGTACGATATTCATGAAGGCGAAGCGATCGCTGACGAATAGCTTCGATCATCTTATGAAGAGAAAAGGCTCCAGAGACGACTTTGGTTTGCCTCCGAATCAGTACATGGGACAGAGGAGCGAGCGCCAAAGTCCTGTCGGTTCCGGCCCCGGGACAATGGGCGACGTTACCCCTGATTCGAACAGACCGCGATCTCTAAGAGTTTCGCCGGAACAACAGCTGGTAGTTAATACCGGACCAAAGAGCCCAATGATGGATATGTAAGTGACTCAAATATTTTTCCCTGCACAATGCCGGGAATAACGGAGGATCATTCGATGAATCGATTTTTGTCATATTGTCAGCTTCCTGAAAGTGGGCAACTCACCAAAGATGTCGCCTACCGAGGCAGAGGGAAACAACAAGATTCACTCGAGCGGCTCGTGGCGACAAGCTATTCTCAATCGGGTCGTCACGCCTGGTAAGGACCAGGACAACAAAGAAGCCGACAAGCCTGGAAGCGTCAATTTCAACAAGAACAGTCAGGGCGTAGCATCGCGACGAACGAAGGAGGAGCTTCGAGAGCTCTGGAGGAAAGCTATCAATCAACAAGTCATTCTTATCAGGATGGAGAAAGAGAATACGAGACTTCGAGGTAAGAAAATTGCTCGTTCTGGAGCTCGCTTCTGTCACTACTGGTTTTAAGCACACGTTTATTTTTTCCCCGATTCCAGTGCACCAAGAAGAGGCAACAATGAAGAGAATAAAATTGGAGTACGATGAACTCAGCAGTTGCGCCCGAGAACTCTCTGAAGTTTGGGATCTTCTCGTCAGTAAAGAGTCGAGGATATCGACGAAGTGCGACAATCAAATGTTGCTCCAGGCTATAAAGCAAGGAGTGCCACGCGGCAAGAGAGGCGAGGTTTGGCAATTTCTCGCCGAACAATTTTGCCTCAAACAGCCGCCCATCGAGACGCGAGAGTTTCCAAATTACAACACACCGTACGAGCTCCTCTTGAAGCAACTCACGTCTCAACAGCACGCGATTCTGATAGACCTCGGCAGAACGTTCCCCAACCATCCGTACTTCAGCTCACCACTCGGTCCGGGTCAACTCGCGCTGTTCAATCTGCTCAAAGCTTACTCTTTGCTCGATCACGAAGTTGGCTACTGTCAGGGTCTCAGTTTTGTCGCCGGGGTTCTCCTTCTCCACGTATGTTTCAATTTTCCGTTAGATCATTCACTGCATTTGAAAAATTCAGAACTAAGCCTCACTTTTTTTTCTCAGATGTCGGAAGATCAAGCATTCTTCCTTCTCCGTCACCTTATGTTTCGCAGAGGTCTGAGAAAGCTCTATCTTCCCGACATGGCGGCTCTGCAGTTGCACCTCTATCAATTGTCAAGGTTACTCCACGACAGACTACCCGCGATTTACGATCACTTCGACAAACACGAAGTCTCACCGACTCTGTACGCAGCGCCTTGGCTGCTGACTCTGTTCGCCAGTCAATTTCCTTTGGGATTCGTCACAAGAGTCTTTGGTAAGTCGTCTAATACAACTCGAAATTTTCCTAAGCTGGAGTCTGCTTATTCGATTTTTTCTGACGCTCGTTCACAGACTTGCTTTTCTTGGAGAGCTCCGAAGTAATTTTCCGGGTCGCTCTTGCCCTGCTGGAGGATCACCAGGATCAGCTTTTGTGCTGCGATAGCTTCGAGGAGATAATGGAATACCTCAAAGTAAACGCAGCGGGAATACAATCGTAAAGTCGGCGACGGATCGATGGACGTGCGTTAATGTTTAAACCTTTTGCAGATCAAAGTCCCGGCTGTGGACAAGTCAGTCTTGGATCGGGTGATGAAGCGGGTCTTCTATCCGGATATGGAGATAGCCAAGCAGCTTAACGAATACAGGGTCGAGTATCAAGTACTGCAGGAGGAGATGATATCGGTCAAGCCGCAAATAGAGAATATTGAGAAGCTTGAAATGATGAACAAGCAGTTGACACAGCAGGTCGCGCACCTCAACAATCAGCTCGAGGTAATTCATCGTCGCCGTACATTTTGATTACTTTTTCTCCAAAATACTCGTGTTTATATGAATTATATTTTCTCATTCGTCCAGGTTGCAATGAGTAACTTACATCGTTTGGAGACAACACGCTCCGTCCACGTTTCTTCCGTCCACAAAATGGAGTCGCAGAATCGAAGTCTGGAAGTGACGGTCGCGACTCTCGGATCATTTATTCAACAGTTGATAGATTCGCGAATAGAGGTCGAGATACCGGGTGACGTGCGTCGCATTGTCGCGCAGCTGGGCGTCGCCGAGAAGAGACGAAATAGTAGCGCGAAATCTTATCCCCTGAAGGTCCTCGAGGATAACAACAACAGATACGAGCCTACGAAGAGCAACTCGACGGGCCGCGATGCATCGAGACTGTTGAAGAGCAACAGTCTTATGGAGGCTCCGTATCCCTTGAAATCGGCGCTCAGCCAACCGAATTTGGGCACGAAGCTCGAGAAGATGTCGTCGTTCTTTGCCAATTCGCACAATCACATAAGGCAACAACGTGCTCAAATGGCCGCGCTGAGAAGCGAGAGTACGAGTGATCGCAGCAGCAACAATAACGACGAGAACGATCCGAAGTCGGTGAATATTGACATACAAATAACGGACACGGTTAACCCGACCACGGACACGACGATACACAAGAGTGACACAGTTAACGCATTGAAGATCGATGCACTTGGATTAGAAAAATCTGTCTCGTTGCCATTGACGAACGCAAAGATAAAACTGAAACCGGCGAAGTCAGCGTACGAGCTCGGTTCGGTGAGGAAAATACCGACGACGAAACTCGAGGACACCTGCAGTGATTCGAACCAGAGTCTCACCGGGACGGTTCATCCTCTCGACACTTGCAGCGATGTTAACTTCAAGTACGGCGGAACGACTAAACTGAAATCGATAAAGCCAAATGCGAGGCTCGTTAATCAAACAGCCGGCGTGCAGGCGGATCCCAATATGAATAAGGAGATACAACAGGGACAACAGAATCCCGAAATTTTAACCAGATAACAAATGCTACTGGTCACAATACTCGAGGAGAATTGAATTCTCATCGATACCATGATCTTCCGCAAATCGGCGATTATATCACCTACTTCTCTACATAACTATGTATAGTTGGTAAAAGAACTTTTTGTGCCAGTAGAGTTATGTTTCACGTATAGCGTGTGTCAATTAACGAGACTCTCTGCGATGTGGTTGCGCGATTGAAGCCGCGACTCCACGGTCTGTTTAACGCGAGACAACCGGACGCTCGAGTCATAAACAGTATTCTAAAGAAGAAAAAAAATCCACTCAATCAATTCAACCAGTACGAGGAGCTTGGCCAGACTTGAATTAAAGCTTCGAGAGATCGACAAATAGAATTACGACAAATTAAATTAGAGTACCGTACAATTCATCTAAACTAAAAATGTAGAGAGATGATTCACTGATAATTGGTGGATCGCACAAAGCTACGATAATTAAATTAGATAAATGTCTCTCGTATTCAAAGATTGTAATACACGGGAGATTAATGGTTCTCCAATAATTGTAAACAATCGCACGCGATGCAATCTCCCTCGTCTTTTTACCGTGTGGCAACGAGTTGAATTCGACATTAGAGATCGCCACAGATATACTATGAGAAACAATCATATCCTTCGATGTCCTAATTAACTGTTGGGGAATACATAAGCAGAACTATACAGACAGTAGCTGTACACTGTACGGTCGAATAACTGCCAAAATTGTAGTTGAAGAGTCTTTGGGACACGTGTTTGAGATCGCAGTGAGAGAGAGACGGAGAGACAGAACATAGGTAACAGATCTTATTTTAGACGAACTTTCAATACACGCTAGTACTTGATGAGAAACCAGCGATAAATATGAAAAATTTAACTTATTAGTACAAAGTATAAAAAAAATACTTATCGTAAGAAATATTTATCTGCACCATACAGTTTATTATCCTCCCTGGCATTCTTATCAGCGAGTCTTTAATGTTCATAAAAATTATTTTGTTCTATTCGACGTTAGTGCCTTTTCTCGATTGTCGTATCCAGTACCAATCTGTATTGCGGTTTCAAAAAATATTATTTGTATTGTGTCAAAAATTTAGCCCTCTCTCATTGTTAAAGAGGAAGAAAAAAGAAACGTCAAGGCATTAGCGAGTTTTTGACGCGTATTTATATCGTACGAACGATCGGCAGGGAGACAACGTCGATGTATTGCGAATTGTTTAGATTTATATGTGTCCAGCCAATAGTGATAAACGATGATTATTATCATCGACAGCTTAACTAACAGAACGTGGATTACTTCACAATACTTTGGAAAGGATTCAATTCGGTAGTGAGAGTTTGTGACGTTCATTGAATTTGCGGTCGCAGTATTGACTTCCTCCGGACCCAAAATATAAATATTTTATGTTCCTCTTTTTGCGCTGAGAATCCCGATTCATTAATCGTTAATGACTTCCCAATCGTTAAACTTCCATTTGATAATTTTTAATTCCATTGAATGAGAGTGAGAACGAGGCATAGCGAAGGAATGATGTAACGTGTAATCGATTAGTCGTCTTGTACATAGTGGTACTAGCGGGTTTTCGTGGCTAGCGCGGGATCCGTGCGTTCGCAATAGTATCGTAAAATAATTTTGTTATCTCCAAATTATGTAGTATTTTTTTTCTCTTAATTTTGTTTGAGTTATCAAGCAGTTCTCAATGTTGGAAATTGTGATAAGTTGATGTGATGGCGAGGAATACTCCCCTAATTACGTTCTCAGAACTTATTTTCATTTACGATAATACATAATATATGCTGTACGGTCGAGTACACGGTAGATTAAACACCTACACTTTACGCGTTAATCCTTTAAGGAAAAAAAAAAAAAACAAATGTATTATATATATTTTAGATTTGTGAACGGATGAGCAAAATTAACAACGTGAATGATACGTCACTAATAAAGCAACATCCATTATTATCGTACTTTTTGCCTTGTATTGAATGAACACCAAAAAAGTCAACCCTATTACAATTGAATACAAAAAGTAACCGTAAAGGTGAGCAGGCAACATCGTACTACGTCGGCTCTCCGAAAAAACCTAGCTGTACGGTATTTCCATCAGTTATTTTTTATTTGAAAGTTAATTTTATCATCCGGCAATGACATCAAATCGAAAATGGGTCACTTGCGATTTCGAAAACGTTATTTTTGTTACGAGAAGTGACGTATTTCTGACGTTCGGTAAAAAAATCGATTTTTCAAATCGGAAGTGGACCAGGGATTTTCCAATACGATTTAATTTTCGATCACGATTTTTAGCAATTTTTTTGCTCCACACTGTCGTACTTTTTACTGTTTTTCGATGAATGGTGATATTTTTTGCTTTCGAACGAGATGGTCGGAAGCAAAAGAATTCTTGGGTGGACTGGATAGAGAAAATAAAGTGTGAACAAAAATATTTTCATTTCAATATATATATTTCGTATTCAAAATATAATAATGAACATTACACATGATGCTAGCTCATATCGTGACAGTCAGCATTGACCGGCACTCACAATGGTACCGTGTTAATAAACTAGTTCGAACGGCTAGCGTCTGGAAAAGGCAGATATGAGGATCGAAAATACAAAAAGCTATTGAGTGGCCGGTATCGCCGTTCGCGCATTTAAAAAATTTGGCAAACGTCGAGTTGGTGGCTGCCCACGTAGGCTGTTGTGTTGACAAATATTTTTTTTTATCGTTGTTTTACTATCATATCCAAGACGTCTTCCGTTCGTCAAATCTGTGTTCTCATGTGTCGTGTACGTGTGGGTGGACTTAAATTTATTGCGTGAATGAGTCGTCTTATTTATCGACTCGTCTGTTAGTTTCTTCAAATATTTTTCTTTTTTTTTTTACTTTTTGTCGGATTCGTAAATTAACGGATTATCGCGATGATGAGTATTGATTTTTATGTTCTTTTTCAATTTAAAAAATAATAATTCGTTTCGAAGGAATAAAAAACAAAAAGTAGTATACGATCGCAGATGTTGCATCTGCACGACGATACTAAACGTTAGCTCCAGCCTTAATCGCGCTGCTTCTTATGCATACTAGTAGTATCGTACATAGTCCTTTAGTTACATAATTAGATCGAAAGTAATTTAGGTAGGCAAGCAAGAAGCCCACGTACGATTTTATTTTAATTTTTTCCCCCTTCTTTTCGTCTTCTCTCTTATAAGCCCCGAAAAACCCTTAGATATTTATAATGAATCAATATTTCTCGTTTTCTTTTACTATACAGTGGCAAGAAAAAACAACACTCAAACGGCCCTTACATGCTAATATTCATAATATTCAATTATGTAATCATCACAGTGATAAACGAAAAAAATATATACTTCTTGTACAGTACAATTTTCATTTAATATTCATTATCGGTCAATCACTTTAATGAGAGCGTCTTCGTCGGTGGCACTTTACACAGACGCGCTGCTCGTTTTTGTTTCTTTTTTTTTGTTAACCAGTTTATCTCTATTATACAAGACCGTTCACGTTATCTCTGTCGCGTCTTACGAAACTGGGCCTCGGCAACGAGCCGCATATATATATCCTAATAATTACTACGAGTTCTTTTAGCCGTATTAAAAATTATTCTCAGGTATATTTAACTTGACATCCGATATCCGATATAGACTATATTTACATACAATTTTCTCAAAGTTGTTTTGTTCATTTTTTTTTACACTCATCCCACTCGCAGAATTGGTCTAGGGTGCATAGCGATATGAAATTTATTTGAATTCTGATGTAGCTGCCTCTTCTTTATTAAGGGAATTTCAACATCGGGCTTAGACTGAGTCTGTTATTCATTCAGTGAAACTCTGGGCAAAGCGTGGACACTAGGAAAATATCGCGGCGAAGATTATAATTTGTAACTTAGCACGTATCTTTGCGTAATGTCATCTCCTACGGAGTATCTTAATTACCCGAGATGGCTGAGTGATAAGCGTTAACAGTATCCTGCGAGAGAAATGAGCATTGACAGCCACGGTTTCGTCGCATGTTCGTTTGGCCTTAAAACGAATACCGGAATACAAGCGAATAATGGTCATAAAAATACCTAATATAGTATATACAGTAAAAAAATTCTCGAGGAGTGGAGTTAACATGGTTTTGGCTCTGTCGTTATTTTCTGCTTATGCGTATCAATACCACAGAGCTTCCGAACCGGGCAGCGTTGGCGATAGATCGAAATAAAAAAAAATATTTATGAGTTTATTGATTTTTACGATAATACGATTATATTGTAATTTTCGTTCTTGGAGAACTTTCGTCGAGCGTCGGAAGGAAAAACAAAGGGGCGTGAAATGGAAAATTAACGATTCGTCGGCTCCGCGATACGAACGTGGAGCATCAAATTTCGTACGTACACAATAAAGTTCTTCAGAGTATATTCGATTATAATATGTTCCCGAGAATATAATACACACGACCGGCTGCTCGTTTCCCTCGTCAAACATCTCATGCTCCAAGAAAAACATCCAATAAGCCGGAAATTTATAGTATATCCTGCGGCCGAAAAAAAAAAAATCACTCCGCGAGGCAGCGTGAATTTTCAATTATCTCTTCGCTTATTTTATTCTCTTAAAAAACAGTCTTTATACATTATTCAAATAATTATATACAGATGTGCACTCTAGCTAATGAATAATAAAAATTGTATTTATCATTTCATAAAACGTTCCCGTTCGATTTATAATTTGTCGCTTTTTTTTTTCATGTGTTTTTATCCTCCTTGTGTGGCTTTAATAATTTGCACTGGTGATCGATGGTCATCGAATGAAACATTGATTACTCCTATACCCTGATAATATTTACAGCGTTTCGTTTCCTTTTATTTTTACCACCCGAACGAATCTATCGTGGGCATCGATATCTAAATAATCAGAGCCGTCTTGCTCTTTTTTTTGTCATTTTTTTTTCTTTTTCCTCCATATGTATAGCAGCTGCTCAATCGGATCTTGTCCCGCGATCCCGCGTCTCCAGTTCCCGCTACACAAATTTCTAGTACTATACATATTAGATAGAATAGTATATATATATCTCTTGTCACGTTGCCTTAGATTAGCACGGCTCGCTAATGGATTCGGACGTGACATACGCGTCTGGCCGCGACAACGGTGATAATTGCGTCGAGCAGATAGACGTCGGCTAGTGAGTGTATATATACTATATACAGTTATGTAGTACGTATAGTATTTCCCTATCTCTCCCACACGCTCGCAAAGTGCCAATCGCCGAAATTGTGTATCTTTGCACGACCCGATACTAGTATACTATACCAGTAGTACCCTATATAAATGCATATATGTATATGTATAATGTGTGTATACCTGTAGCTGCCCCTTCCGAATAGGTCGAGAGACATACACGCGAATTCGATGTGACATGGTCAATTAGCACGTTCATATACGAGCTCAAAATCAACGGGAAAGTTTAGGGGGATAGTCATTTTAGTAATCGAACACGAGAACGCATCATCTCGATAATAGCTTGCAAAGTATGGCCGCACCGGCCGAAAGAACCAGAGAGACTCTGGACAGAGACGACGATGACGCTGCACTCGCTGCAGCTCTCGTTAAGTCCTCGCACACTCCTGAAGCAAGCAAGAAAAATCATTGTAAAACATGTTTTTTTTCTTCTATAGACATAAAAATTAAACTTTTATTTATTTTTAAAAAAGCACGAGCTTTTTTCAAATATAAATGAGAAAAACGAGAAATGAAAATTAAACCGTATATGATAAGGGCGTGAAATAATAAATTAGAACAGCTCGCAGGAACGAAGCTCCGACAGTGGCAGTGCTATTGGAGCTTCGCACAGAGTGCATGGGGGTTTCAGAGACGGAGAGATGTACCGGTATAATAATACCTTGGCTCGCGAGCTTGTACGTCCATTGATCGGTCGCTTCCCTTTGGCAAGTGCGGGCTGGTTTCGACAGCCATAATTCTTGTTCTTGTTGTTCGTGCCTGCTCGCAGCCGAGCCGCGTCCTGGTAATTTTGCTGTGGTGTCGACCCATCGCATAGAGAAACACAACGTTTGCTTTACGGCGCTGTCCGACGGATTTAAACCCACAATAGGTTGGCCACTCTTTTGCGTCACTATCGTGTACCATGTGCCGGATTCCTTCCAGCTGTCGTGACACGTGTAAGCTATTAAAAAAAAAAGGAAGAAATTATTTATCACTCATCGTTTATCGTCACAGATTCGAACGATCTCAATTGGCGGTGCGGTAGGCGAAACTCACATATTTGTTCTCTATCGCATGTGTTCGCAACTATCATTTCGCTCTGGCTCGGCGACGTGCAACCGATCTGTATATCGGTGAAGCTGCACTCGTCGTCCTCGCTGTCCTCTTGCCACGTCATTTTTTCCGCTGTTCTGTGAGATTTGACGCCGGCTCGTCTCTGTCGCCTCGTCGTCGTCGTCGACGACGAGCTCGTCGGTACGATATCGAGTATCGTGTATCTGCCGGGTTGTGGACACTTTCTCGGCTCCAATGTCGTCGCTACGGATTCAAATACACGAGATCGTTAGTTACCACTGATTCTAATAAATGTTTTGGCGAGGGACGACGATCGACCGGAGGGAGAGGCGAGAGAACGTGACGAGGCATTAAAAATCGAGCAAACCCGAGGAGCTTCGATATGAAGTTCTGTGTGAGAAAAAAAATAATGTTGGAGCGAAGCCTCACGGGCATTCATCTTCGTCCCAGCGATACGATCGCAACTTCGCCCCTACGTTATTGCCCTCGACAGTAATTCATTTTTTCCCTCTCAGTCCTTTTCTTTCACTTCTCCCACTCGGGTGTTCGTTCATAAATCAGAAATTATTAAACGTCGAGACATCCACAAATCCAAAAGAATTCCTGTGGCTTCGACTCATTTTCATGTTTTTCTCTTACGCTTCTTTCTCGTTCGACGAACTTTTACTCACTTATTAACGTCGTGTACGGCATTTTCGATGGATCCGATTGCGAACAGGCGTCCGGCATAATTGCTTTTTCACCTGAAGACAACAAATCATGATGTTTCGTTAGCTGAGAACTTTAATAAATAAATAACGAGTATCGTCGAATATCACGTATTCGCGCTCTCTTTGTACTCACTCGATTGCTGGATCTCAATAACGTTCGCCGATCTTTTGTGGAAAATCATACAGACGTATCCAATATCGCTGCAATGAGATGAAGAAAAAAATTCATCAATTGAAAAGTGATTCTTCCACGCTGTGCAAAGGCGATTCTTACGTATGATCGAATCGACAGGAGCGACGCGATTAATTCAACGAGTCGCAAAGAACTATTCGCCCAACGAATTTCTGAGGACGTTAGCATTCGATACAAGTTATATTAGTTTGAAGCTGTACACGTACCAGCCACTCGTTATGTGAGCGACGAGCTTCACACGATTCCCCTGCATATTGTCGTTCGGAAATAGGGGCTCGAAATTGTGACAGACTATTTTTTCCTCGTGAAAAGTGCCCGTTGGATTCTTCTCGGAACGAACTATGAGCGTTCCGTTCCTAGTCGTGAAGTGATACTTCCTTGAGCTGTTCAACGAGTGCCAATCGTGATGCTTCGTCACCCAGGACGGATATTTGCATCTATTGTGTTCCTTGTCGACTGAAAAAGAAAAAAAAAATCCGATACAATCTTCACTCATGTCTCGTGATTATTTTCGAAAAAAATAAAAAATAAAAATAATTCTAACTCGCGTTATTTTTCCGACGAGTATCGCATGCTACTTTTTGTAACAAGTGCACAAAAAATCGCACTTTTTATGCTTGCAGTATGGTGAAAGGGAAAAATAACTAGAGTCTTCAAAAAAAATGTGTAAAAAATTAACCAGAGTCTTCCGCACAAGCACGGTATTCTTCTCGCATACGTTATCTCGCATATGTATAAAAATGTCGCTTTCGCTACGCAGGCACGAAAAATGGGATTTTTTTGTGCACGTAATTACGATTGACGTGTGAAAAAAAACTTTTTTCGAGTGTGAGCAATCATTCGAGTTGACCAAAAGTTTTTAACATCAGTGTCATACAGAATTTAAATTCACAATTTCTTTTTTCATACTTCTCATAAGTTGAATAGTCCTGGATCCTTCGGAAACGGAGTTGAGTCCGTTGCACGTTGAATCTCCGGACTCGGCGAGTTCGTACTCAATTTTTCCATTCTGATGATGGGTGTACTTTTCGTACAAGAAGCATCTGCAACAATAAACAGACCGTACACAGACCGATTATTTTTTGATTAAAATAACTGCATGAGACGTAACGCACGCGAGAACGCGAACTAGAGAGTGACAAATAATGATTGCTCTCGAGGGACGGAAATAGTGATTCCTCCCCTCTGTTCGGGTATTAAGTAGGTACGCCCGTCGGTCTCATTAATTGATTTATCTATCAATTTAACATTCTGTATGGTGGACGAGCGTTGAGCGCAATTTGGCTAATTGAACTTCTACCCCAATTAGAATCATTGCGTGTAATTCGTTGGATCATCCTCGTCGTCGTGTGCTCTCCCGCAACAGTCGTGCTCCTCCTAGACCTGTATTTCTCCCATGGGTACCATTCGATACTATTCCGCACTCGCTCCACTTTCATTTTATTTTTTCTCTCTGTCACGACCTACACGCTATGACTGGACTAATTTTAGCGATCGCTCTAGAAATGTGAGTTTGTATTAGTGAATGAGAAGCCGGAGTGTAATTCTGGCGGCACGTATCGATCTTCTATACTCGAAAGTTGCTTTTAATAAAAATGAACTGATACCGAAGTGAAGCGTTTGAGCGGTAAATTTTCATAAACGACTCTTTCCATCGATATCTATAATTACCTGTAGGTTTCTTCGTTTCCGGGCGCGCTTCTGCCGAAGAGCTTGAGTGTACCAACGAGATACTTGTTTCTGCCGTCCCTCCACGTCGCCAGACACTGCAACTCCTCCACTGTAACATCGACACGAAGAAGCAAACATCAGTATCGTGTATTTTTAATTATATCAGGTTCTAATTTTACTGTCGTTGAAGCTCGGTGGTCAACCGGTTGCGTCCCTCATTGCAATTGCTCCGTTCGGCTAAATGCAGAAATATTCGAGATGTATCCACATTTATGCGCAGCTTAAATGCAATTATATTCCAGCCTCCTTTTAGTTCCCTCTTCTTCCTCCGCTCTCATTTCAGGATTTAGCTTTTACACAAATCTGGCTCGTTAAGCGTTCTGGTTTTACCGAAGGCACAAGACTTATATTGGGAATTTTAATAATATACCAGCAGTTTATAGCCGGAAATTAAAGAACGCATAGTCAGACACATCTGCATCTGAGGCCGCAGCACCGAAGAAGATGGCAAGGAATTACCGCGAAATTCATTTAAGGGACAGCCAATCAAGTGTGGGTGTAAAAAAATATAATTAACATTCAAAGACTACATTTTTCCGACAGCGATTTTGTGAAATAAAGAAACTATGTTCGAAATGTGTTACGTCGTTCTTTAGACCTCAAGCCATAACTCATTTCCGGTAAAAATCAATCTGTTTGGAGAAACGCAATATATCCGAATTTTCTATTATATAATTGATTCCGTAGGGCTGCTTTGGATCTAATTTCTCTTTCATATAGTAGTTTAGGCAAGCGTGCCCACATGAGCCATAAAGCACTTAGTCCTTTGACTATCGATTCGTGCTCACCCGCACTGAAACCTCTGACAGCGAATTGTACAATTATAAAAAAAAGAAAAAATTGATTTTAAAAAAACCTGCAAAAGGTAATCTTACTCCCACGAGTTTGCGTCTGGCTTTGTGACCTTTCGTTTTTTGCGTATTTAATTATTCAACATCAGAATTCCAAACTGGAAGTGACATTTTCCCTGGATGATGTCGCTTTCGCTCGATTAATCACACTTCCAAACTGTGTGTGAAATTGCAGATCGTATTTTTGATTTTTCACCAGGGAATTCCAGAATGTATTAGTCGGTACGTCTGAAATATTTTGTATTAATATCGAGTGTAGGCAGCGACAGAAACGAGAGAATTAAGGAAAGGTGAAAACTCGAGCTTTATCTCGGAATCTTTCGATTTAGTCTAAAACAGATAAATTGAAAAGGTAAGCGTGCTCAGGTGAAAAAAAAAAGAAAGTCACAACGTATGGGAAAATGTCGAAAGGGCCGGTGGAAAAAATCGCGTCAGGAGCCGTCGTTCCGTAAAAGAATGATAATTTAATTAGGTTTATAATCCGTTTAGTGGCTTCGTTGCGATCGAGCGGATGGGATCTCCCCCTTCAGGCTGTTTTATTAAGCAATAATCTGCGGAAGCCCCGCACGAGCTTAAATCTATTTCACTGTAGACTGTCTGAACTCATCATGCATTTTTATCTTTTTTACTTTTTCATTTAACCTCATTTTTTTACCGATCGTCTTTTCAATCGAGAATGCTCCTGGTCGGTGTGGTTCAATTTTGGTTATTTCTTAAATCCAGAATCGAGACTTTTTAAAGCGAACTTTGGCATATCGCGTTAATTCAGCTCCAAAGGGTTGAACTCTCAACCATCTGCTTTTAAACCGCTCAGACGATCGTTCCAGATAGTCGGCTATCATTCGATCATTAGAATTTCATCCGACGACTTGCGACTGATATTTATAACTCTGTAAAATAGAGACTAGCGAGCTTCGAAACAACCTCTTGTATTCAGACGCGAAGCCGTTGAATGTCGAATGAAAAATGCATAAGGTCAATCGTCGAGACGCGAGACGCTAAATTATTATTTTTTAGTCATCAATCCGTCCAACTTATTGGGTGAAAATTGGACGATTCGGACCTCGACGCGTCTTCGGGATATTTCAAAAGTCCCTCCGATAAGAGAAGAAAAATCTTAATTATTTTACAACCAGAGCACACCCGCGGTACTCACCGCTGCTCTCGGTGTTCTCCACGTTCGGACATGACTGGTACTTCAGCAATAGTTTGCTATCGTCGGTGCAACTCTCGGCGAGGCTCGGTGGGTCGCTGCAATAACCCTTGCCACGCGTGTACGAGAAGGTGAACGGCGGACCGGAGGACGGCGAACCAATGAACGGACAGGTAATCGGTGTTGGATTCAGCCTGAACATCGAGTAGAGACTGTCGTCCGATGTGACCGCGTCGCACATCTTGTCCCGACTCATCAACTCCGGCTGGCACCATCCGACTGTAAAAGAAGAAAAACAATACCATCGACCATTAATATTTGACAGGAGACAGTATCAATTTTTGAGTGTATTCGGACTGTAATTTTATCGAAGTGCCACGTGCCACGATAAAAGTCGTTGAAACTTTTATCTCGCATTTGATTATTTTTTTTTTTTTAGTACCAGAAGCAGTGGATTAAATGACGATGCGGCGGATGGAACAGTTTTTGGTGCACGGTATGATGTAACATAATTGTAGGAAAAAAACATACATTATTTTCTTATTTCGAGTCCTTCATTTATTTTATTTATTTTATTTGTGGTAACGACTATAAAGATGATCAACCGGAGTAGCGTGGTATGACAAATGATAATCCTACGGATTACCGATTGACCAGATTAATACGGTCACGACCGGGCTTTTGAGAAGAATAGACGTTTCATCGGTCGTGCTCGAGATTATTTTATTTCACTCGAGGTGTCTAACGAACAGGTAAATGCACTCATTCTGAGCCGTAAATAATTCAAATACAAAAATGTCTTCATTTTTTAAATTTCTCTATTTGTATCCAATGTCGTGGAATAATTTTTTTTTATTTACAGAATTTCAACATCCGTCAAGTATTATTTCGTTATCAATGTTCGTTGCGTCTCGATTGTTTAAACAATTCAATCGTTTTAAAATACACGAGACCACGTTTTTTTTTTTTTTTAGCACACCACTTTTTTCGGTGCGCCAATGTCACGTTTCGTTCGGACGGAAAAATCCGCGAAATAAATAATTATTCGGTATTTATTCTAGAGGATGTGAAGGAGGACGATGCGGGAAAAGCGGGTGCTCTCGCACTCTCCGGAGAACAAGCCATCGCGCCGAGGAAGCTCGTACACGCTAACGAGACATTAGTGAGAGAAATAAAAAAAATTTCGCTGCCTCTCGCCCCGTCTCCACGCGCCCCAAACATTACCGCTTTCTTCCTCAACCCTGTATTTCTCCGATTCATGCAGCAGCAGCGTGCTTCCTCCCGCAACCCACGTCCATCATCCTGCCAGTCACCGGCTGACCGGCGGAATGTAGCAGAATTCGGTACCTACCGAGGGAATCGTGAGCGAAGGCGGACGCATCAGCCGGCTCTCGTCGGTCGCAGTTGATACATTCGATGCGAAAAGGCACTCGGGGAGATTAGGCGGAAATAAATATCGGTAAAAGCCACCCCCGCGACTGCTGATGTTGGCGTTTTTTTTTTTTTTTTTTTTTTCATCTATAATCTGCCTGGGATGCTGCAGGAAAGTGAGACCGAACGACACAGGGTGAGGTTGATGGATCTGGTGATCCACCAAAAAGCAGGGCGCGGGGCGTTGGCTCGTCGGGAGGCATTAGAAAATATTAGATGACGCGAAGGAAGGAGGAAAGTCGCGAACGCGGGGTACTTTGTATCTGCGGAGTACCGCGGAGCCGCGGAGCGACCGCAGACGAGAGTCGCTGCTAGTTTTTTTCGTCCTTTCTTTTTCCATGAAAAAAAAAATAGAAAAAGAAATAAAAATAAAAAAAAAATAAAAATAAAAAGAGGAAACTACTCCTCGCTTCGCGTCCGCTTGAATGATGATCGCTCGACGGGGATGAACGAGAACGCGAGCGAGACTTGATGGCCATCGGACGTGATATTATTCTCCGCTGTGCATATTCGCCATCGGATATTTTATCTGTTGCGGAGCATAGTGCTCTTCGATCACGAGGGATTAGAGAAATTTCGGAGGACGGTAGTTCCGGGAGGATGGTTTTCCACCCCCCTCGGACGCATCCCCCTGGTTTCGGCTCGCGCTTATAAACAATTCGTCGTCGTTCCAACGAGCCGTGATTCTCGCGGTCGAAACAATGGCACGGCTTGACGGGGTGGCGGCGGGGCCCGAACCATTGTTTCCGTTTGAGCCGGTGCCCGGCCGGTCGCTGGCTATGATTACCCGAGGCCTCTGACGGGGCTCGCCCCGGGGGCCGCACAGACCGACGAGGACCCGGTGGCTCCGTTCGCAGCCCTTTGAGATGCAAATGCTAATTGAAATGTAAAACGTGGGTGACCTATATGGAGTCCCGCTCTCTCTCTCTCTCTCTCTCTCTCTCTCGGTTTTCACCGGTGTTGTGCTTCCGCTTTTCGCTTTTATACGCCCCGCTTTCATCCTCCGGAGAGTCGTGCGGCGTCCCAAACTTTGAGGACGCTCGTGTCTGGGAGGGTTCGGATGAATCTGTGACGATCGAGGTCCGATGGGGCAATGATTTTATCACCTCATTCGATAATCGACCGGATGAGAATTTTTTTTTAATTAAAAATTCGCCTCTGTTTTCGTGGGACGACAAAACGTGGGACGAAAATGGACAAGCCGCGATCGTGAACGAGCGATCGAGTAGGATTTTTCAAAATAAAAATTTGCCCAGTGATTATTCCGATGCATTCGACTCGGTGCATCTTTCCGAGGCGGTCGTACGCGATGGTTGCGACGATATCGATTCTCGGGAGCACCGGTGGTTCTCCACCGGTTGCCGCCACGATAATTAGCACGTGCCGATTTTTCGTCGTCAGGGTGGAGAAGCTTCGGAGCTGTTGGCGCGAAATTGAGGCGAAATTACAAGAGAGCAGCTCGGGGGAACGGCGGTGGAGTTCGCTGGTTGGAGTCTCCGGTAATATCGGAAGAAAGGAGAGAGCGCCCGTAGGTTGTCGTCGCGTTCTCTCCGATACGGTTCCAAAGAGGAGAGCCAAAAGTCCGCGAAGCCGAGCGAGAGCGCGCGACGGAATTCAATGAGCGAGGAAAAGTGCTCGCAATTAGCAAAAGTGGGACGCGTTGCGTCGAGGAAAGCGCCGCGAGACCTCGCGCTGGAAACTTGAACGGAGCCAGAACGAGCGAGAACCACGCTCGATGGTTACACGGGTGGATTTTGTTCCGTCTCCTTTCTCGGCGATCGTACGTGTGCGAGGGTGCAAGCGGGCGAGCCGAGCGCATTCCCCGCGACGAAGTAACGAAAAGGGTGCGCGGGCGCGCGCGCGCGCTCTTCTATGGAGAACAGTATTCGTATTCAAAGTGGAGTGCGTCACGTTCGAGGTGGAGTTCTCACGGTGGAGATGCTCAAAGTGGGTAAAATAAAGTATGTATCGCGGAGGGTTCTTTCAGCAGGTCTGGGTCTTCCACGAGCTAATGCACTGTCCGCGGTATAAATATATTTCTGGACTTTCCGACCGAACGCAATTAAATCCGGTTCATCTCTCCTCAATCATCGTTGCAACATCATTCGAAATGGCTCGCGCTGCTTAATGAGCTACGCGGAGTGGTCTTTCCGCACGTGGGGACTAATTGGCCGCGACTGTAATGCCATTCGCTCACGGCTTGATTGCCGTCATCGAAGGGATCTCGTTGGTAAATCTATCTCGCCACCCGCGTTTATCTCGCTCTGGCTTACGGCGATGTCCGCGACTCCTCGATGATTCTCCTCGGTGACCCGCGCCATCGTCGCGCGAGCGAGAGCCCCGAAAGCCGAGGGGTTCGCGATATGTGGGTCAATAAAGGAGAGGCTTCCGAGCGCTTCGCACCCTCCTCGCCCTCCGTGTCTCTCATTGTTCCTCCAAACATTCGCGCCCCAAAGCCGTCTCTCCGCGGATCCGGCCGATCGCTGTTTCGATACTAATCCGCTCGTACGCGCCCGCTCTATTTCCAGCTACGCGTAGAGCCGCCATTCGCGCTATCTCCACGTGTCGGACGACGCGGAGAACGGACCGGTATCTCTCCTGTCCGTCGCCGATGACACGCGTAATGCACACTTCCATCCGTGTAATACTCGGAGTAAGCCGTGTTGGCTCTCATGAATTACAACATTCCCAGCGATTTCGCATCGCCGAACCGATAGTTTGTGTTAGAGACGAGATTTACAATCGTTCGGGTCTCGTTCGGGCCGTGCATTAATTCCGTGGAATTGGGTCAGGCGGGCGGGGAGGACTCGGATTATCAAACACTGGGTCGAGCGCAGGTGCGGAATTGATAATATAGATTCGAAAGCTGCAACCGGACGTTCCGTCCTCTCCAAATAAATTGGCCGTGTTTGACCGTAAATCGGACGGAATTTTGATAAATTCACGTGGATTCATTGAATTCGTTTGCCGCGCGATCCGCGGTCCACGGACGTAAATACACACCGTAAGGATTTATATCGACAATTTCGACTCTTAATCCTTTCATCCCCCTATTCGCCCTTCGTACACTTATGGCGATTGGGTTTTTGAGTCTCGTACAACGGAGCCGAGACGACGATGCGCACTCCGGAGGGAGCGTTAACAAAACAGTATCGAACTCTTCGCGAGTAATTGGATCCACGTTGGTCTTCCTTTTCCGGCGCATGCGCCGACGACCGGAGACGACGAGGGAAAGTCAGGGTGTCGGATAGTTCGTAAGTCAGCGAGCTGGAAGTAAAAAAAACGAAAAAAAAAAAAAAGAAAGACGAACGAGAGCCGAGACCATCGGAGGAGCATACCGAAGATAAAAGACGGCTCATTTATCCGCAAAGGAGTCTTGGCTCGCTCCGCTTCCGGCAAGTCTTCTTTAATCCGGGCTATTGCTCCCGGTACGTCGGAGGATCGCCGTGCGGAACGTGACGCTCTGCGTACACGTCGTACTTTTTCCTATAATGTCATACGACTCTGTCGGTACACTTCTCTCCTTTGGTCCACTTTTTTTTTTTTTTTTTTTTTTTTTCTAAATTCTTCTCGCCTTTTTTTCCCCCCTACCTCGTCGCAATTTATTCTCGCCCGTTAGCTCTCGAGCGCCGACGTCGCCGAGGCGTATATCGTCTTTCGGAGCCGTCGGTACGTACGTCTCTATCGGGCACGAGTCTACCGGGGTGAATATCTTGGTCAGCGGATTTCTTCGTCACTTTTACTGCCGAATCCGTCGAACACGACCGGGCAATTTCGCGGCCGGGATCTCATTTTCTCTCTCGCCTCGTCTCCCGCCCTTCGAGAATTTTTTTCTTTCGCCCGTTCCTCCTTTGCGGAAGGGCGAGACACGGCTCAGCCTCGGAGCTTTCTCTCTCTCTCGCCTTGCGGCGATCGAGGAGAGAAGAGATCGTGTACACGCGTGTGCGACGTATCCGTGGCTCGTTACCCGTCTCAGGCGCTCTTCGGTATATCTGTACCGCGGACAAACACACAGCCGAGGGCGCCAGGCCTATAATCTGCCGGTGTGTCGGCGTGTCGGTGATTCCGAAATTCAATTTGACCCCCGGACCTCGAAATATCGGAAGGTAATTGCCGGTCTCCGTCCGTCTCGGTCAGACGCGCGCGCGCGAGGGAAGAAACAAAAATCGAAGAGGGAGAAATCCGGGATTGTCATTTTTTTGTTGCGCCTCACGAGGAAGACGTTTTGGTTTTTATTGCCGAGGAAGAAGATCGGAAAGTCTGAGGCTCTGAGGCTATTTTAAGAGTTTAATTTAAACTCAAGATTACCCTCGAAATCGAAAAAGATCGAATTTAAGATCGACTTTAAAATTCAATTAAGATGGAACTTTGGAGCAAAATTAATTGCGTGCTTGAGATTCATCTTAAGTTTGAACTTGGTTTCGTGCCGAGCTTCGATCTTAGGCTGGAACTTGAATCTCATTCGATTCGATTGTAATTCGATCTCAAGTTCTAATTCGAAATCAAATTTGAGCACGAAACCAAGTCCAAACGAAGATTCGATGTCGCGGTCGAACTTGAGACAGATTTTCAAGCACCCAATTGATCTTTCTCAAGAGCGACTTTAAATCCACGACGTTTTTAAATTCGACCCTAAGATCAATAGATTTATTATTTTTTAAATACGTTATCGTCACGTTTGACTCGTGAAAAATGTGCTCGTAGCTCGGCCGTGTCTGGCTACCTCGATCCGGCAATGGTTGCTCGTTATAACGAAGTATTAATTAACCATACCACGGATGGAGCACGTTGTTCGACAGTGGAAATAATTATCATCGTAATCCATCGTAACTGGCGTATGTACCAAGGCAGCCGGTTGCGCGACGGATCACTCGCTCGTACCTGTGCTCCACTGCAATTATAGATGTGTTCGAAATCCCTCTCTGTCCCGCTCGACTCGCATGCGAGGACGGATATACGCGAGTAATTATTATAACGCTCTCCGGTGTCATCTCTATATCCGTCGCTTTGGAGAGGAGGAATTCTCTCCGGATTATCCGCACAGACGGGCCGTGCAGAGACTCTGCGGTATCGCCGGTAATAGATAGGACAGATAGAATCGTTCGTTTCGCATCCTGGAGGACATTTTATCTCCCCGAGTGCTGCAATAATGAGAGCTTTAATAATCGATTAGCACCGAATAAAGACACGCGAAACCCCCGTCAGAATTTCGATTTGTCAGCCAAAAAAAAAAAAAAAAAAAGAAAGTATATGAAAAATTCAACTCCCCGGCAGCGAGTCGATCAGGCGGGGAGCAACGTCCCCTCATTTTGTCCAGTCATAAAAATTTACGACGCAGCCTGCCATTGGACTATTCCGAATTCGCGAAGTGCCTTTCAGCTCGTTTAGAATTAAATTTTGAAAGCGTTAGTTACCGTGAATTCAGAATTTCGTCGGTCCACGGGCGTTAATTAAAGACCGTCTGAATGTATAAAAAAATTAAAAAAAAATCGGTGGAAAAAAATGTGGAAATATTTATGGTGGTTCCTCGGAGTGTGAAATCCTCCATTACGGAGTAAAATATTTATTGCGAACATTCGATTCGTTGTTTCAGTCGACTGACGGAAAGGTGATTTTCTATCGGCAGACAAGATTTCAACTGTGAAGGGTCAATCGGATTTTTAATATGTAATATATTATATATATATACATATATTATTATTTTCAATGTGCCTTTCACTTCGGTTTTCGAGCATCTCATATATATATATTTTTTTTTTTTTTTTTACGAAAGTAGCCACGTCGCTTCGAGTGCTGATCAGCCATTCCGGCTCGGCTGATCGGCGCTTCCGTGTGAAAAGATGAGAAAGAGTTGAAATCCGCGTGGGTGGCGGAGACGGAGCGGCCTCCGATGAAGAGAACCCTTCGCGGCTGGATCTCGGGGGAGATAAGAGCCGGAGCGGTACAAGAAGAAGAAGAGTCAAACTGGCTTGTGAGCGGTCGAGTGTTATTAACAGGAGAAGAACGGTGGCGATGGAGCTGAGGGACGAGGTCTCAAGCGGAGCCAACCGCCTACTCGATATTAAGGAAATAAGTGCTCCGCAAAAGGGACCGTCGACAGTCACTCAATTTATTTTTTATATGCGGTGATGAATTTATAGTTGATTACTTTTTAAGGCACACGATACCAGGTGATATTAAAAAAAAATCAAGCGGTCCGAAGTTCGTGAGAAGATTATTTTTTCACAATGATGATTGCAAAATGTTACTGAATTGATGACGAATTTTATTGTTCAACAGATCTTCCGGAAACCAAACGCAATGCTTTATAAAAATGATTCGGTAATTTTTTCACAATACCCAAGGATTTTTTCAGATTTTTTTTTTCCATTTGGATTTTATGATTTTCTACAAATTTTTTTTTTTTCATATAAACAAAAATATAACAAAAATATTTAGAAAATTAATATTTATGCTTGAGTTTTTTTCAGAACGTTGTGTCCGTTCTGAAAAACCGGAAGAGCTTGCATTTGCAATTTTCCCTCGTTTCACCGAAACGCATGCGAAGTAAAAATTATTCGCAAGAACTAGAGACTTTAGAAAAAAACAATTGAGAGTGCGATTAGGGCCGAGTTCTCATTTGAGCGGAACACACTCGCTAGATATCAGCTAAATAAGTTCGCAGCGAAGATATCGCCGGCAGTGTCTGAGTTTATTTTTAAGAAAAAAAAAAAAAAAATTGACACCGAAGGGGGATTTTTAAGTGATTTCATTCCATTCGATCTCTCGTGCAGCCGCGCTCCGGGCTCGGGCGGGAGGAAAAAAACGACGAGTCATGATCGAAACGTCTCAGTCATATTAACACATACGCGTCGGCTTGAACGCTCCGACGATCATTTTGGACTCTCGGGCATTTATGTAGGAACTGCGGAGAAGAATGAAGGGCGAAGAGCAGTCTGTCGGTAATGGTCAGACAGTGACTTTGAAGTTTGTTCTCTGGAGGTTTGTTTCGGTCGTATACCAGTCCGAAGGCAATGTAACGCGATGACGTTGAAGTCAGCCAAAGACGAGAGCTCACAAACGATGTAATAACGCTGTATAAAGTACGCCCTTAAATATATATATATATATATATATGTATATATATATATATATATATATATATGTAAGGTTAGGACCACGTGAGCGGCAACTGCTACTGGTCATCCAGCAATTTGTCATCGTCTGATTTCTGATTAATCACGGGCTCGTGTAGCGGGAACAAGTTGTTACCGAAGCTCTCGCAAAGACCGGCGTGAAAATGTTTCTCCTCTTCCTAATGACATTGCTGTAAAAGTTTTGTCCATCGGAACAGAAAATTCCATTGGTCGGTTGTTCTCCAAATAATTCCGTTGATATAACTAATTTATCAATCAATTTTTTTTAACTTTCCGTTGGTCACGTTGATGATACAATTTTTTGTGAAAAATAAAGATATTTATGGAAATTGAAAAGAAAGGTAAAGAAAAAGATTGAAAAATCTTTGAGTTTTTCTGAGAATGTTTATTTTCGTATTCACCTCAAAAAAAAAAATACATTATAAGTGGCCAAAAAAACCGGTGAAGATTGGATAATCGACTTGGCATTTAAAAAAATCTTCATCGAAATTTTATATTTTCGTTTTATGGCTTTCTCAGGAAAGCTGAAAAATTAAATTTTCATATGGCATTCTCATAATGCGTTCCTTCATCCGCGAAGCTTCCTCTACGAGGAAGCCGATACAGAAAATGCTTTCTCATGGAAGAAGCTTAACGAATAAAGAAACATAATGCGCGAGCCGTATGAAAATTTGAATTCGCAGCTTTTTTTCTGCCTCCAATAATCCACTAAAACGTTCGCAATCCGCCATATGGTCTCGTGTATCTCTTCTGTCGGACGAGAGCTCGGCGCGCGTTCCGACATAGAGATACGGACCACCGCAGCTAGCGAATACGTTTCAGGATGTGGTTCGATACAATGGACGTCAGTTTTAGTTACGGCACGCCCGTCAACCTCGAAATCATCGAGCGAGAGATGGGCCAATGTTCCGTTTAGCCGCTGCCGAGGGACCGTCAAGGGGATATATATATATATATATATATATATATATATATATATAAGTATGTATGTGCCAGAGGGTACTTTATGGTATAGTAATACAGGAAGGGATCTCCTCGTCTTTCAGCGAAAAGTATAATCCCCATTGTCCGAAAGCCCCGGGGCTGCGCGTCAAGACGTAGCGTTTCCGGGTGGATCGCTCGCGGTACGTTGAAAGTAATTGCTCCGAAAAAAAAAAATTGAGGACTCTCAGAACGTATCGAACAAGTAAAATAATTAAGCGATACTCACCCTCTCGAAATTGGATAACATTCTCGTGGCGATCGTTGATTATCAGGCATGTGTAGCAGCTCTCCACGTACGGGCTACTAAATTGTAGAGAAACAAGAGAGAAAAGAAGCGATGATTAATTGTCGATAGAACGAAAAATGTTTTCGTTTTTTTGCTCGAAATCATTATTCACAATATGGCAAATGGGCCATTCAATGGACGATCGAGTCTCAATTTTTCGTCGTTTGCTGAGAAGAGTTGAACCAATTCCATCCGGAAGAATAATTTATACGTCGGACACTCCGCAAATATTCACTTGAACCAGATAAATATTTATTTTTCCGAGCTGGACGAATTAATTATACTCCTGGGTGTAATTGTAACGACCGGTGGGACACGTGATTTTTGTCCATTGAAATGCCTGTTTTGGCCGTAAACGAAAGATCCTCAATTCGAAAGAAAACTTACGCCTCGTGGACGATGTAGGTGTCTTCGAACTTCTCGACGCAGGTTCTATCGCCGAAAGACGTGGCGTTCACAGTGACTGTCTCTTTTCCCGACTGAAACCATTCTCCCGCCCAGTTCGCCGGAAATTCGCAAGAGCCTGTAACACACAGAAGAACAAGTTTCCTCATAAATAAACGCGAACACATCCGATTTCCCAGAGCGGCAGGACCGACGGCCAGTGTACCAGCAGGAGCGGTAATAGAGGAGAAGGAAATGGTATAAACGGGTGGGCGCGAGCGTTTAATTCTCTCTTTCGTGAAGACCTGACCGACCGACTTCTGAGCTTCTCTGGCTCGGGGTTTTCTGCACTCCCGGAGGGCGCCCGTGAGAGCTTCCTCGCTATCGCGTCGGGGTTCCAAAACGGGAACGAGGACGACGTGACAAACTCCCTTAAGAAGCTTCGCTTCCGCAGGAAAACACGTCGGGCAACCCCGACCCGATGCGTATATCGAGTGCACCGACGAGGAATAAGAAGACGCGAAACGTTACCAGGGACGGGGCAGGAGGGTTTGAGAAGTTTGCCTTGTAAATCGTGTCGAACCAAAAATTTACGAGTTTTAGCAACTCCTGCGAACGGTTGCAACTTCCACGGGACCATCACTCGAATCTGGGGAGAAAAAGCTTTTAATAGTGTGTATCCAGCTCTCGGGAAGTCCCGATGGGCCACGAAACGTCGCTCCAGTGGCCGTTTTATGCATCGTACACGAGTTTGAAAAATAGAATGGACGCGAGGGATATGATGGATAGTTTTCACTGGTGGTTCGATGCGAGACGGAGAATCTCAACCAGCGACGAGTGTCTTGTGAGAGCGAGCCGAGTGAGAACAGCAGTTGACTCCGCGGAATGTTAAAACGATCCGGACACGTCACTTCCCGAGTCGCTTTCGCACTGTCCGCGAAGACAAAGCGAGTCGGGAAGCTTGACAAGCGATCTTGATCGGTATGGTACACGAGAGAAAAATGTCCGGACGTTTTCCTCCACGAAGTCACTACCGGTTGGAATCTGAAACCTTCGAACCGAAAGTGACTTTTCGTTTATTGGAATTATCGATAAGATCCGAATGCGAATCGAGCCAGGAGTAATCTCGATTATACAAGATTCATGTACTGGATGACCAAAAATGGCGTTTTAATCAAGGTAGTTACTTTCTGGTGAATATAAGATTCGGCTGAAAATAAGCTTGACCTAAATGTTGGCCCACCTCCGAATCACCTTCACCGAAGTTACACTGATCGGAGCGCACGGATCTATCGATATATCGGAAATTTCATCACCGATGACAATTTTTCCAAGGAAAGGAGGCGGAGGTCGAAAATGGCATTCAATGGTCTTTCCAGGCATCGTCGTTGCGGTCGAAGCGTGTGGTGCAGCAACGCAACGAGAGCGCGGACAGTCCATGGATAAAAAAGAGGACTGCCGCGATCTATCAAAGCTCTCGCTCTCTCTCTCTCTCTCTCTCTCTCTCTGCGATTTCGCGCTATCGGCAGGATAGTCAGGGTGGAGGATGAGTAACCGAGAACGTACAGCGATAACCGGCATCAGCAGAAGCATCAAACATCACCGGGGCACAAAACAACGAGCGTACGGTACCGGAGACGGCTAGCCGACCCTTCCTGAATTTATGGCCTGTGCGGTGGTAACAACGCCGCTCTTCTGTCCTACCCCTAACACTGTGCCGAGCTGGACCACGCGAAATGCTCGTTAAATCGTCCGCGGGTATGATGTTTCTCGTCTCTTCTCTTCCCCCCAGCGCGGAACCGCCTTTCGCGGGTGGACCAGCCCGTCATCTCGCAGCGACAGGCTCGCTCCCAGCTCCGTGCTCGACCGTCACAAATCGTCGTCGTTTGCGACGATCCTCTCAACGGCTGTGTATCCTCTTCAACCCAACATTCTCGCGGTACACTTCGCATGCAAACCAACCTTCACTACGGAATAACCGCGACGGAACGGAGAGAAAAATATGTTGGGGAATTTTGTTTTTTTTTCTCTTCTGTTGGACTCGATGCGAAGGACGGCGGATGGATTACCGTCGATAGCAATGGCGGAGGAAAATGTACATTTTCATTCGAGTCGCGAGCTCGGAGTTTCGATTCGCGGTACAATGAAGAGTGTCTGCGGGGTATTTTCGGAACGCAAAGCCGAGGAGTTATTGGGCGAGAGGCGGATGGTTTGTTGACGGAATTGGCGAAGAGGGAGAGAGAGAGAGAGAGAGAGAGTACCGACGATATTTTCGTTTATTCCTTGACTCGGTGCGAGCTAGCAGGAGAAACCGTTAAAATGGTAACGTCAACGTGTCTAGCTCCGGCGCTCCCTCGATGTTCCTCCCGACGACGAGAACCAAAGTCAAAGAGGCGAAAGCGCCAAATGGTAAGCGTCTGCTCGACTGGCGCTGAGCTTTCGGCGAGTTCAAAGGCGAATAACGGGAGTACGGAGAATGCGCGAGAAGCAACATCTCTCTGAAATATAATGAAGTTGCCGGGAGGGAGCTCGGGCCGATATGCCGCATCGATACACCCAGCACGCGCCTTTTGGCCTCCTCGCGTGCTGAACTGTCTCCTCGTCTCTGTCGCTATATTTAGCTCCGTAGACGCTGCTTTCCGACTCGCGTTTGGTGGAAACCAAAGAGAGCTAGGATGTGTCGAACTCTAATGGCGGGAGGGTATTCAAAGTCATAACCCAAAGCTCCCTCTTTTTATGGGGTTTGCCTCGAAGCGTCGAAATTAAGCAGCGTTAAGATGATGCGGTGCACCCTTCCGACTATTTACTCCGGGCCCAGCTGCCGACGAAAGCCTCGATGAATGCCCTTTTGAGAAAGCGGAAGGATGAGGGAAAAAAAAAAACAGATTGTCCGTCCCCGCTTCCGGAGATTCCCCAGGGATGTTCGATTTTCTTTTCCCTCTGCTCGCTGTTCCTAAACGGCATTCTTCACAAGTTTCCTTACCAACGACTCTGCTTCGCATAATCTCAGCCAAGGCACCTCGATAAGATCGTCTCATCAGCGTGAAGATAACGTAATTTTTGGCAGGAAAACTGACCGGGCGAATTCGTGCAGGAACCACAGATCGTCGATTGAACTTCGAAGATCACCGACAGCCCCAATTATCCCTCTCCATCGACAACCTCGAGTAGTAAATTTCGGGCGTTGCTCCGGGCCCTTGCACGGTCCTAATAATCTCTCATCGGGTGCCGATGCGACTCTCGAAAAATTCTACACTGCACAATGGCATCCCAGGTCAAACTTCCACAGTCCGCGAAATTGGCTCGCAGAGAATGGGTCGGAGCGGTGAACATCGGCTAGAAATCCTGGTGGTATTCCACGGTCTCTGTATCCATACATTTACCCCGGGTGTACACACGAGGCATACTGAATAGCGTTAATTGGTAGACAACGCGATACAGCCGCGGGAGAAGCGAGCGGGCGAGCATGAGCCGTAGAGTATCGGAGAGGAGCGTGCATACATACCGTACGAATATATAGACAAGTATGCACGCGGTAGGTGAAGCATATATGTATATACGTATAGAGGGGGTTGAAATGGAGGAAGAGGCGGAGGAGGGGGGGGGGGGGAGGTTGAAGAGAGTGAGAGAAGCAGATACGGGGGCAGACTGTCCCGAGCGATCCCTCGGTACAACAGCCCCGGAGGCCGACGAGAGCGGCGGCGTCGTCCCCGTCGTGGGAAACAACCATCCTGTTCCCTGTTGCCTCTGGGCCATCGCCGTATCCTCCCCGCATGCCCGCAATGTCCCTACACCGTATATACCACCCATCGTACGCGATACGTAGAGCGAAGCGGAGAGTGAGAGATGAAGCGAGGAGAGAACTCGGCGTATGGATGGCCCAGAACGTATCCCTCGGCACGGTACACAGTCAATTGCGCAGACACGAGTCGGCGATGGGAGAGAAAGGGGTAGGAGCGACGAGGACGACGCGGGGGCTGCGACACGCGTTCTCGTACAGTTGCGCTGCGCGATACGTTGGAGAAACCGATAGCGTATATACAACTGCTGTGTATTACATAAGGTGATGCGTATGTATTTATGAATATCCGAGGTGGAGAATAGGGCCGAACGATAACATATGCGGGATCATGTACGCCCGGGGTGTGCGTCCGTCCCTCATGAACGTCCTCCCCTTCGGTCCTCCGCCCTTGATTTATTTTCCTTTATATCATTGATCGTTGATACAGTCAATTAGCGATAATGATAAAACAAAAGTTTAGGGCCGCGTTCGCGCTAATGGAATAAGTATGCCGAAGCGATGCGGGGAGGGGTGATGGAGCGGCGCGATATTCCGACGCACCAGCAGTCGCGGCATGGGAATCGCATGTCGACGGAAGCTTTTCTAGGGGAGGCTTCTGGATGGAACGAGAGAGTAAGAGAGGCAGCGGCGGTGCGCGAAGGGTGCGAGAGACTCATGACTCCTGGAAGAGCCGAGACGAGAGCACGAGAGCCGAGTCTCCGAGTCATTCTTCATTAGCCAGCCAGGCAGGGAGAAGAGGGCAGAGCACCCCGTGAGGACTCCTGCAGGACCCTACTGCGCTGAGGCGCGACTCTGAATATTAAATGAGGGAAACGAGGCGGTGTCGAGGGGGTGAAAAGCGAGATTCGGAGTATGAGAACCGCGGACGAGCGAAGACCAGAGCCGGTGGAAGAAGAGTTCCTCCGCTACTACCACGCCCCGAATGATTCGATTTAAATTGAAATGGAAAGGAGCGTGGTACAGTGGGACGCGGACCCGGGAGAGAATGGGCGAGAGCCGTGGGCGGTGTGGAAGAATAAAGAAGAAGGCAAGTAACAGAGATTCGAAGCGCGCGGATTCCAGAACGACATCCTTAATCCACGAGGATTCGAATTCTTCTCTATGGGCGTCGGCCTCGAACTCCGCGTACAGCGAACTCCGGACCCCTGATTTACGCCGCTTCGTTTTCTGCAGTTAAAGAAGCATTTGGCTAAGTTAATGAAGGAATAGAGTCGCGACGCTTCGGAGACAGTCTCATCTTCCCTCGGCTACTTTCACTTCTTTCTCCGGTCCTCGGGCAATCGAAAATCGATAGAGTCTCTCCACCCCGGAGGTAATGAAGGGAAAAGCTCACAGAGAGGAATAGACGAAGGGGGAGCGAGGGAGGGGGTGGAACGGGGAATGGCTGAGAAGGATAGAGTGCAAACCTACTAATTTATCACAAGCGAAAGCTATTCAGCTGGAATTGAAACTCGACGAAGCTACCGACGTTTCTCTATATCGAATTTAATGGATTCTCGTTGTGATTTTTTTTTTTTTTTTAATAATCGTCGTGAGACTCGCTGATTCGAGACGCGTGCGTTCCTCGTGCTGAGACGAAGGGAAACGTGGCACGGGAGCTTGAACGCAAAACAGCCGCTAATCAACCGCACGGTGGCCAAACGAGGGAGGTGCGCGGACCCGACCGCGACTTCGGAAAACCGAATTTGTCAAACAATCGAATTACATCGGGGTGCGTGTGAGTTTTGGTTCCGGACCGATGGGGATGACGAGAGAGAAGTCGTTGTGGGAATGACGGCGAAGCTTTGTAACGCGTTGCTCGTACGTCAAGCCAGCTCAGCGAGAGAGACGGAGGTCGCTCTTGAGTACCGCACGTGGGCACAGATGCCAGCGGGGATCGAGACTGAGAGATGAAAAAGTGGCAGCGGCATCGTCATGATACACGCGTGCGACTCCGCTACCAATCAGGACTTTATTCATCCCTGAAATCACGAAATTATGGTCACGTGCCGGCGATGAAATGAGGAACAACGCGCGGCGTGAGCGTTGTCGAGTGGCAGAGCGACCAAAGAAACGTGATAAATAATATAGGCCGACATAAATTCACCGTCCGCCTCGCTGTTACCTAAATAAAGGATAAAATATTGATACCGAACTCGCTTGCACTTATCAGCAG
This sequence comes from Listrodromus nycthemerus, assembly GCA_963978505.1. Classification (NCBI taxonomy): domain Eukaryota; kingdom Metazoa; phylum Arthropoda; class Insecta; order Hymenoptera; family Ichneumonidae; genus Listrodromus; species Listrodromus nycthemerus. Next base: position 17,877,349 of record OZ021681.1, read on the forward strand.
CGTCGGGGCCTCTCGGCGAGCTCGGGAATAATTCAAGGCTCGTTAATGGCCATAAATAATTCGTTGTTTACATCTGAGGCGAAGTTTCTCATCGGACATTGAGGCTAAGCGCAAAATAAGTAGCGCTTTCGTGATCGGCCAGAAAACATACGTCGTACGTATCGCAAACATTTGTGTGTTACTTAATTTCACGAGTTTCGGTCACCGGTTTCATTCGAGATACGTTCCAGAGTAACACGAAGAACTTTTCCCGTAACGTCATTTCCGATTTAAGAAACTCACTTTTCGATTGGAATCTCATTTACACGCCGGAAATAACGTACTCTCGATCTCAATGGGAGTGAGAATCCAACTTTTCCAGAATCGTGAACGATAGGTACAATATTTAACACGGTTAAGAAATATCGACGGGACATTGTTTTTTATATTATTATTATAACTATTAATTGTATCGTGGCATTGAGACTTGTCAATTTGTATAGACGCGAAAAGTGATGAGAGTTTATAGTCTGCGGTTGCGAGTTCGGCGAGCATATTGATTCGTGCCGTTGAGAAAGGCGTTTGCCGGATTTCGTAGTTACCTTTGAGCACCAATAGGGTTCAACTCAACGCGCTCGGAAGGGTGCATGCAGCGAGAGAATTTTCCGTTATAGTATAGCTAGCGCTTGCGTTTCGCCATACAAAATATGTGCACGTACACGGCGAAGTTTCCCGACCGCAGTAACGAGGACATTGTTCCTTTGCGTACCACGTAATTCCGCGTATTCCTGATTATTAAGCTCATCGAGTACATTACGGGGTGGTCGGATGGGCCACGGGATAGCTCAGTAGAAACCCACCAACGTAACCTGTAATACAACGAAAGCGATACAGAGAGACCAAATCCCTCCAACATACCACGCTGGACCCGTAGCCCTTTCATACGAATTATTGCTAGGAGCTTTCGTGCGGAAGGGTGGCTCTGGAATATACATTTCACGTGCATAACCCGGTTAGTACTGAGGTACAGAGCGTTGTACAAACCTGTGTGTAACGCAAACAATTAGTCCGGCATGACACAGATGAATATGATTCCGCAACAATTGGTCACCGTCCGATACGGTTGGAGACGAATTGACACGGTATTTCGAAAGTTCGAGAGGAAGTTACCGTGCGATCGTACTTACGGTTCTTCGCTGAGCAAAAAATGTCTTTGCCAAATTTTCCTCGGATCGATAGTTTTCGAGTTCTAGGCATATTAAGCTACCGACCAATGGCTCGTTCGGGTGACCGCAGCGCCATCTGCCGCGAGCCCTCATTGGCTGGGAACTTTGACGCGCTCTAACTGGAGATCTACGGATTGTACGAAGTTTCGCCAAAGGGAAAGTATGCTCGGATTTGAAGGGACAGTATGCCTGCACGAAAAAAACCTCTGGATTTTCTCGACCCTTTTCTCACAGTTAGACGATGCTTGGAGCCGTCAAACTCATTGATACAGAAGTTATATCGTTTCTTTCTTTCCACCCTCGACGCACGGTTCTCTCTGTTTCTTCCTACGTTCGTTTCCTTCCCCGGTTGTCGAAGGGGGTGCACTCGTGCAGCGGAAAGTGCGGTTCGGCACAATTCCTTCCCACCCTTGAACGATCAGAGATGAAGGAAGGACGGAAGGACGGAGGAAAGCGATTGTGTATGTGCCACTGGCCGCTGTTACTGCCAATCATAAATTCCGCACACGTACGGCACTTCTAGTTGCCATTAAGAGCACGAGCGGAAACCGAGAAGTCCCTCGATATATAGGACATTTTTCGGTATCGTTCTTTATCGCAGGCATTTGTCCGTTCTAGCATTTCCTGTAACAGCCAACAGCCTTCCTTCTTTCATTCATGGAACCATCTCGCGAACGTTTGATACGCAATTAACCTTTTTTTCCTCGTTTTTAACGGTAACCAACGGTAGCTGGAACAATAAAAAATGTTGAAATTTATCGACTTCGGGTTGAACAACCGGAGTGTCTCAGCGCACCTCTTCTTGTTCGCTTCATACTTTGTTGAAAAATGAGAAGCGAACGCGGCACAATAATTTCTCTACTCGTCGACGAGGTAATTCGTCTTCCGCGGGGCACAGCATGTGTTCGTATTATGCGCGATAAAGCGAACTCGTTTCGCGTTACACGGCTCCGTGGCTTCCAGTGATCCCCGCACGCATTATCGCGTGCTCCCGGTTCGGAAGCCGCATCGTCGTCACGGCAAAACTGAACAGAGTGAAACTTGAAAACGATTAAACACCAGGACTCTCATTCGGTGTACTCGAGGCTCCGGTTTGTTACCCGAGAGTGTTGCGTCGAGCACTGTAACGATCCATGCCGTTTGCCCCTCCTTTGGGAACCCGAGGGTCCGAGACTCTCGAATACTTTCAATCGATAACTCTGTCACGAGATCTCGGTGACGCTGCCCAACTGTTATCATCTGCATTCGACATTCCACTGTGTCGAGTGGTAAAATTAATCAATGCTATCGTTTTTTTTTTAATTTTTTTTTTTAACAGAGTTGTATGCATCGCGTAAATCAAACTCGTGTTATTTCTTCTCTTGTGTATACAGTTGAAAAAAAAAAATGAAGTGCTCGCGGCTGTTGCATGAAGTTTCGATTTCAAGAGACGCACGAAAGAGTCGGCGCCGAGTCCCCATTCGTTTATTGTTTATTTTGTTTACGCCCGAGCAAATAGTATTTTTAAACCACTGTCGGACACAGCCACAGCGTACGGGGTTCGATCATTGTCGTTACCGGGCCATTGGGTTAACAGCTCGGAGCTACAACCGCAACGATTATATTTTCTCAGAGGCGCCGAACGCTCGTCGACAGTTCCGCAGGGTGTTCCGGACGTTTTGCGATTCACGATTGTCGGATGTAAAAAAAAGAGTTGCACCCGGGAACACGTTTATAGGTCACGAGCTCTCGAAAGCGTATCTCCATTCTTCCGTTCGCCCGCCCATCGCTCACGACCACTGCGCGAATGTTCGTAACAAATTTTTGTTCCGCTTCATCCCGGATAGCATTTTGGCAACAACCATCTCGCAAATAGGGAGCGAATGTCCGCAGGAGACGACGACAAAATAGTGACATGTGCGTCCACATTCGTCTGCATTTTTTGCACCATTCAATGCCGAAAATTGTTAGAAGCACATTGGCAGCGAGTTGACCGCAAAGCTTTGCTGGTTTTTTCGGTCTTACTCAAAGTTTAATTTACTCGAGTAATCGTTATTTTGAGTCAAATTTGAAAAAAGAAATACTCGCTGTCTTATAAAATTATTTAAGTTTCTCTATAGATTCTCGCTAAAAATAAATTTCAAGGGTCGTCAGAGCTGGTCCATTGGTGTATGATATTTTAGGTAACATCATTGATTCGCTTCGGCTGTGGAGAATGGGAAAACATTTCGTAGCAACGATCGTCGGATTTTTGCTAGCAACATTCTGCAATCTCACGTTAGAAACTGTTGTACCAACCGGCAAAGCTTGGCCGAAACCAATTGCCTTTGTCTGCATTTTCTACGCCTGGCTGTCTCAGATCGGACAAAGTACCAATCGTCTCTACGAATCCATTTTTTTTTTCGCCCGACTCCTTTTCACCCGATGGATTGATGAATTCCCCGGGTTCGTTATGCCTTCTTTCTCTCGTCTCTCCTTCATCACCGCCCGCAGCGGATTGAACCAGGAATTCATTTAAAGTTTCCGATGCGTGCCGATCCGCTCTCGTCGTTGCGCGACTCGCTCCTGCTCCCGTTCGGGCAGTAGAAACGGCCGTGCGGACTCGGACAGTCTCTCTTCAACCCGTTGCTCACTCAGCGACGCTATCTCGCTGCCAGCTCGCAGCAAGCTGCGCTCACGTTTGCGTGTTTGTAAATGCAATTACGCCGAATGTCCAAAGCAGATGCCTGGCGGTCACTCCGCCGCGAGATGCCTTCCGCGTGCGAGTAAACATACCTCCCTCTATCTCCTCGCGGCCTTCTCGTTTCCATCCCCCTGTACGGAGATCCGTTGTGCGGCCTTTGTTGAAGCCGCTCGGCGAAACGGAGGGGATGAGCCAATAAATGCTCGCTAAATCTACTAATGCATAGATCCGTGCGTACGCGACCCGACACACGTGCGCTCTCCACCGCGATGGAGCCGTGTAGTTCCGTTACACTCACGCAATCCTCTCTGCCGCGCATCGTCCGTTCGCCATCCTCGGATGCACCTGGAATTTCGTTTCCGTTTATCGGCCCGTACCTTCGGGGCTGTTCGTGCCCGCGTTTACGTTGTAATTCGTTACTTACTCGTGCGGCGCCGGATAAACACAGACGGTCTGGATTGCGGGAGATCGCGGAAAGACACACAAACACTCGGCGGGGGAGCCGAGGGGGAGGCAAATTGATTTTGAGCGAGAGCAATTAACGAATTTGCCTTGAATCTCGTTCGGAGGTTGGAAGAGCGAGGACGATTAGAGACGGCAAACGAAAGTTGCATACCCGATGCTCGTCTCGTTGTCGACGTCACGTGGGCGCACGGGGTGAGGTGAGCGAACGACGAAGCACCAAAAACACGTAGCAGCAGAGGTAAAAGCTTCCGCCAGTTCTTCTCTGTTAACGAAAGTTTGCTCAAACTTTTTTTTCTCTTTTTTTTTTTTTTTTTTTTCTTTTTTTCTCTCTCTACTCCACCTTCGTACGCAGACCGGCCACATCGGAAGTTTCTCACCTCCAGGCGCTTCCTTTGGGTTACTAGGAGTTACGTTACACATACCTACGGACCGGATGGAAACGGTACCCGCATTTACGCTCACGAAAAAGAGGGGGTCGAGACGGGGGATTTTTTTTTTTTGTTGCTTTGACTCAGTTTCCTCGGCTGAGACAGCGCGACAATCTTCCAGGATTGACCCACTGTCGTTTGCGCCTGGCAAACGGCGTGAAACAATAATTAGCAAACTCTCGCTCGCCGGAGATAGCGGAGGGATGAAATAAGTACTAATAAAGGAAGGAAGAGAAAAAAAAATGTTGGGAGAGGAAAAAAAAAAAATATGAGAGGAGGAGAAAGTAAGGGTTGCAGAAGTGCCCTCCCGAGTAAAGAGTGAACAACGAGAGAAGGAATATTATCTGGTGCTTCATTGTTTGCGGAGCCGTGTACGGCCGGTGAGACAAAAGAGTCTCGTCGCTGCATGCCGCGCGCGCCGTGGGGCTTGGAAAAGTGGAAGGAAAATAACAAAAGGGCCGAGCGCGCCGCGGATAGCGAAGCCTGCCGTCTCCCCGTAGACTAAACGGAACTCTGCATCTGCTCTCTCGCCGTCGCGGAGTCAGGACGGAACCGGGGTTAACCTCGAGAAGAGTGGCGCGAGCTCCTGTCGGGATGTGCGCGAGCCGGCCGAGCAACGGAGGCGAGGTGAATAATAGGGAGAAAAAAAGAGGAAAAAAACAAAAACAAAAAAAAAATAAACTTGGCGTGATCATCGCGCCGGGCCGAGCATCAACGGCCCAGACGAGCCGCAGCTCAGTGTCTCGTGTCACGCGAGTGGAAAACCGTAAACAGGTGCAGCGGCCGTGCAAGAAGAGGGAACGCCGAAGCTAATATCCGTCATACGAGAAATTTTCGACAGTCATTTTCTTTTCTCGTTTTCCTTTTCAATCTCCCTTTTACCGCGATTGCGGCGGAGAGCAACCCCGGAGAGCAACGCCGGAGAGCAATTTCCATTGTTGACCGAGACCCTGGATGGGATATCGATTCGGTGCCCGCATGTGTATAGTTAAGAGAGCCAATGGCCCGATAATGGACGGACGTTGCAAGGGGGCAAATATTGCTTAAACAAGAGTCGGAGTTAAAACCGGACGAAGTCGGAATCGATTCGATGCTCGGGAGCGAATCGAACCGGAGTCGAGCCACTGGGAAAATGCCTATTGAAAGAAATACAGAAACCGACGGCTAGATCTGTCTCGGAGAATGGTAAAATATGAAGGATTTGATTTGAAAGTTATGCTTTATCCCGTGGCGGGGTGGAAAGGGGAGATTGGGAGGGGGGGGGGAGGGGATGGATGCGATGTAAGTCGAGGCATGGAAGAGCGATTTAAAATACACTCGCGGTTCTCTCATCCTCCCTCGAGGTTTTCTTTATGCCCGAGGGAATAAATCCCGCGGTATTGGTAGGTAATATCCGCAAGAGAGAGCTCAGGAGGGCTCGCAGACACCGACGTTACCGCGATCGCCCAGGCGTTCCACTACATTTCCCTGTGCATCGCATCCTCCCCGTCCCCGCCGGGATAACAGCAGAAACTGGGATAAAAGTAAGCAAGAATGAGGATGAGGCAGTGAGGTAAGAGCACGAGAAGTGGAAAAAAATAAAAGTAGATACGGACCGTGGCTGCACCGGCGCTGTCTTAAAGAGGAACGTGTCCCACTCTCGAAGGGTGCGGGCCCGCGGGAAACGAGAGAAGATGAAGAAGAAGAGGAGGAAGAAGAAAAAGGTCTCTTTCCGTGGCTTCTCTCCCTCGGCCGAAAACCTTCGAGGCAAGCTTACCGAACAATTCGACGCTACCGGCGAAAGATAAATAAAAAAATAAACGCTCTTTTTTCCTACACCCCCGCCCCTCAAAGGGAAGCCCAAGTGAGTGGCTCAATCGTCTTGGCCGTATCCCCCTCATTTCTTCCCTTCGAGTTTTCTTCGGTTTTTTTTTTTATTGCGCTTCGTTTTCACTTCTTTGAGCGTAGCTGGGTACAAAGTTGAATGGGCTTTCGAAAGAACGGAAGACGAGCGTGGGCCAGCTGTGAGAGACACCCTCGTTTTTTTAATGCACCGCTCGATTCATTCGCTGTAAAGAGGAATGTTTATTCCGTGCTCCGCAGTAAACTCTCCAATTGCGAAATATAAAATAAAAAAAAAACGTCAACCACGAAACAGAATTGCAGAAAAATAAAATCTAAATTACCTTAGCACTACCGTGTGCAAGGTGGCCGCTATAGAGGACGAGAAAAATTTCCTGACATTTCCCTGATATTTCCGAAAATTATCCTGACGGTGGCCACCTTAAAATAAAATAAATCAGAGACGATATCTAAAAAAAAAATAACCGGAATAGGGCAATAGAGGAGCTTGAGTAAAGAATATATTATAAATCGGCAAGTCGAGAAAGGAAATTAAAATACAATTATAATGGAAATGGAATACAAATTAATCGTCGAGTAGAAACAGAAGAACGCACTGTGTGGAATGCAAAATCGTCGACGGTGTAAAAATATGCTGTCTCGAAGTCGACTCGGGAAGTTGATAAATCAGCGTGAGCCAACGTGAGCCTTCGACATTAATTATCGAAAGAAAAAATACATAATCCGAGCTGGCTGACGGTTCGAAGTCGCGCGGTATGTCGTCGTCGTCTCGTCGCGGACGAGACATTCTTTCGACGACAGAGACCGAATGCCACTGTCGGACGGCGGTGTAAACGCAATAAAAATCTGTCTCGTGGATTGCCCGAACGATTTCCTACACTCGCGTCTCGAGCATATCGCATTCCCCACCGTTTCTTCCGCTGCTTGCTCCGGGAATTTCACCGATCGGCGTCGCAGGCCAAACGACAGTCGAGCTGCATCGTAGACTCGATAAATACGAGATTCTCCATCGGTATATAGATCGCACGAAGCATGGATCTATCCTTCTCGCATCCGCGACTTCGGTCGCTTGTCTCAATCGCCCGGAGGTCTCGCTTGAAAAAGCGTATACGCCGAATGTATCGAAAAATATACATATCGTTGTTATTCTCATATCGAAGGTTTGTGCACACAACAAACATTTCGCGTCCACGAACATCCTCAATAATTTTTTTTCGAAAGAAAAATCCACCGCACCTTTATCCAAAAAATCGTGAATTCAAGGAAACGATAATTGCACATTTTTCCGGACGAAAAATATGATTAAATATGAATACGCGAATCCGAAACATATTTCGGATTTATATTCGCACGCGATTTACTATCCGTTTTTTTTATATCTCCGGAGGATGGTGTGTTCAATAAACAGTCAACAAAAGGTATTAAAATGTCCATAATTATTTTCCGCGAGTACAATTATCGCCCCGACCGAGCCGGTAAGGAGGATCGAGCGCGGTTGCTCTGCTTCCGAGACACGGAAAAAAAAGTACAACATTTCGGTAATACAATTTATGACAGGCAACAAGCAGCGTATACTTCCGGTACTTAATCCCGTGGATTAACTTTCCTTGAGTGCCTCTAGCAGTCTCTCCCGCCTCAGCCTCCCTTACCCTCGATATCGTTTTTTTTTTTTTTTTTTTTTTCATTTTTTTTTGTCACCGCACAGCTAAATGTGCCGCTTGCGCGCTTAAGCCGGGAGAGGAACGGACCCGAATCCTTTATCCCTTTTTCTCTCTCTCTCTCTCTCTCTCTCTATATATATATATATATATATATATATTTCTGGATGTTTCGATCGCGGCCCGACTAATGGGAGCACTGTCGGCTTATTTGTTCCACTATTTTGTAATCTAATAATTTCAGCCATCATCCAATGTTTGCGGAAAACGTTTCGGCCACCCACGCGAGCTTTCAAAATGTTAACTCACTAATTTATTTGTTTTTTTATTCGGAACAGGACGAGCTCCCTGCGTGGTCCGGCTGACTGCCGCTCCCTCTCGAGTCGATATGAATCATCGGGATTTTCCGTTTATTTCGGTGAAAATTTATCGACGCGAGAGAACGAGCGGAGCAAGAGAGCCTCTGGAAGCGAGGCAGGCGATTTAAAACGAAACGTCCGAACGAGCGGGACAAGCACATCGATCCTCCCCGGCACTATTTTCTAGCTCTGGCCGAAAGCTTCATCTCTTTCTCTCTCCCTCACGATTCGTGAATTGTCACGTCGATTTAGATACATCGAGGCCCTAGGGAGCGGCAACGATACGGCAACAGCAGAGGCACCAATTCGACGATGGAAGAGCGAAAACAGAATCGACTCTCGAAAAACAAAACCAGCCCGCTGAGCGTACTAGCCCATTCTACGAGCCAACTCGTGTTTTCTTTTTTTTTTTTTTTTTTTTTCGTGATTTTTTTGTTATCCCGAAGAATTACGTAAAAAGTCTACGTGTGTTTCGATGATTCCGCGAGTAAACCTGAGAGGATTATTGGGATTCGGAGTGAGACAGTTGCCGGGCGTCGCGCACGCGAATGAATTATGCCTAAGGGTCTTCGAGGCATAGATAGTTCAATCACGGTGAGCTTAACGTCGTAAGCTTTTTCCCCCCGTCCCGCTTCGCGTATTCTCTTCGTGTGCGTTCGCGGAGAGCGGAAGCTGCAAGCCGAGGCGCGAGCGGAAGCCCTCGATGGAGAGCACTCTCCGCGTCTCCGCGGCCAAACTTTATTCGCTTCGTCTCGCGCCGAGCCTCCGTTATCCCTGGTATTGAAATATTTAATATTTTTAATAGAAAAGATGTTCGGATGCGCGGGTGGTGAGGGTTTTCGCCGGCGTGCCTCGACGACCCTTTTGCGAGGGAGGGAGCGCCATCTTCTTCGTGCCGAGGAAGATTTTGCCCGCTCTCCCTCCGCGCTTCGGATGTTTCGCTCAACAGCAAGAGGGATTTTACGGGGAGACTTGAACTTATAAATTACGGTTTTGTGTTCGAAAGTATGCTTATACAGTGCGGCATGAGCTGCCAGTATTCTCCAGACGCTACGGGGATTACCTTCGAGGGCGGAGGGTGAATGAATGTCTACGTTTAGGACACCGTTTTTTCTTCTGCTTGTTCTTCTTTTATTTCGCATCTCCCCTACTTTCATTATCGAAAGACTGGCTGTGTAACACGCGTATAAAAAATTTCGAAGCATTAAATCGGGCCCCGATACGGTCCTGAAACGGATTTCTCAGGGACCAGTCAGGCTCTGACATAAGCAAATTTTTCGGGTTATTTTCGACAAAAGCAATCGGTAAAGTAAATCTGAGTGGCACCGAGCTCATTATGTGCTGGACAATAATTTGTAGGACATTGCTACTCCTTATTTTATTTTGCAATTTCCTTACTTTTATCATCTGAATGCTGGTTATGAAATAACCCTAGAATTATTTTCGGTTAATTAAGTCGGGCCTGAAATGGTCTTGAGAGAGGCTTATCAGGATCTTATCGGGCAAAGATGCGACGTTGAAAAATCTTTACCAGAGCCGAGAGCTTTGATCCTCGCTTTATGCTCGGATAATTAAAGAAGAAAATTTCCGTATGATGTTCAGTAAAAGCGACAGATAAAGAACATATATTTGTCGTTAATAACAACGCTGTGTCTGCTTAACAATATTGTGTACGAGATCGCTTCCTCTCACTTTTCGCATCACCCTGCTTTTCTTGTAAAAAGCTTCGTCGCGAAGTACCCATAAAAAAAATCAGGCCTGATAAGGTCCTGGAACGGTCTAATCGTGAGGTGAAGCTCCAAAATTACCACCGAGCACGTGAGCTTTGATCCTGCCGCAATCTTTAACAAAGCAAATTTCCGTATGATTTTCAATAAACCCGATCGGTAAAACAAATCTATTTACCGTCGGGCGCAACGCCATATGCGAACGAGTCACGTGTACTCCGGTCTAGCCGGCGGTATAAAAAAAAAAAGGGGGCTACGCGAAGGAACGAGACGAGAGAAAAGTGTGGGAATAAAATAAAAATTGAAAAAAAAAAAAAAAAAAAAAAAAAGAAGCCATAACAACAACAGCAGGAGCAGGAAAAGGAATATCGAAGCGAGAGAGGGACAGTGTCGTCGTCGTCGTTCCGTGGTCTATCGTTCCTCCCTTCCTCCGTCAGTATTAGCATATAAATACAATTTTAACACCCCGTTGGAAAAAGTTTAGTCCCCGGTCATGTGGCGGCGGCGGGTGTGGCACGCCGAAGCTTTGCCCTCACCAGGTAATACGTATACGTCGGTACACTTGGTTCCAACTTAAATTTAGATAGTTAAAACGTGTTGTACAAGGTACACCCCGGGATTCCGCAATACGCGTCCCCTCCGCATCGCGACGGAACTCTTTCTCTACCGATTCCCCGAGAGACCGGTTTGCGCTCTCGCGGTCTCACCGAAATATCCCGAGCGCGACAAGAAGTGACAAATGCGAGTGTTTTTTTTTTCAACTCTTTTCGCAATCAGTGAGGAAAAAAAAAAAATAAATTGCACCTTCACATCGAGATAACTAAAAACAAGGCGGAAAATACAGGATGAGGAAGAGCGGTAAGCGGTGAGTGTATGTGTTACGGCCTCCGGCGCGGTCCTCGAACGAGCGGTGCTCCATTCGAGCCCTTGAGTTATGGCGCGACCTACGACCCAAACGATTTCTCAAACAGCGACGATTTTTTTTTCACGCATTCCCGGCCGCCCACGTCTCTTTTCGGTCCTCTCCCATTTCTTTCCTCTCGAATTGTGACCCGGCGTCGTTTATAACTATAGAAACACGATCGTCGCTCCCGACTCCCGATTTCGGTCAGTCCCATTGGAATTCGCCTATCAAAACCGACTATCGTCCCGACGAGCTTCTCGCCTCTGGTTGTCATCCATCTTCGATACTTCGAGACATCGACGGAACTCGGCCAGGTTCTTTTTATTCACGGGTTACGGATGGAGCGTCGCGATAATCGAGAAACAACGTTCGTCTCGGCTATCGCCTAGAATCCGGAAACATCGAAAACTCCGGGGTGGAGAGAATACCCGCGCTGTGCGCATCGTTGACTCCGATCGGTGAGCGTGGGGTAGGATTTACATCGGTTTCCTGGCTCCGCGTCGTCGGCGTCGGAGCCGACTCGCATCCGGGACACACCGACTAATTAACCATGCGGCAGGGGCGCCCATCGAAAGGGGTTGGGTTCGTATCGAGTATTATGCCGCTTGGTCCGCGCTCCCTCGGCCCGGCTCAACGCAGTGAGCAAGGTAGGCAAATCGATAAACCGATTGGCGAGAGCGATTATTATCAACGCTCTCTCGTATCGAACCGATAGGGTTCGCACGGGAGAGAACCGATTCGGAGGTGGATTGCCCTACCGAAGTCCGCGGGAATTCCGCGTACCGGCGACCAATGAGCCTGTCTGCTCCCATGCCCCATGAACATATTTGACTGGCTGAATAATCACCGAGTGAATTATTGCTCAATGTATATATAGTGTATATCCGAGAGCCGACTCTCGCTCCTCCCTCCGGCGAGTCGCGCGGCCGTTCTTTTTCGGTTCCACGGCAGTAACGATAGGTCGATAGGCGCTCGATGTATATACAGGTATTCGAACTGCGCGCACAATGTCCGGTTCGATAACGACGCGTAATTATCCCGAGTAGCCTTGCGTATATTTTGCATCGAGAACTCGCGAGGCGCTCGCTCGAGCGTTCCCTCATTTTATCGTTGCTCGATCATAGTCGTCATTGGGGTTTCCGGAAGGCGGAGTGAGCGAGCGATCGGGACAGGAAGATCGCTGAATCTTACCGGAAAAAGGAAAGGAAACGCGGCTCGTTCGCCACCTGTGGAGACGCGACGCGGGTCTCGGACGAATGCAACGAGGAAATCATTAGTCTCCGGCCGGGTTCGCGACCGGCGGTTCTCCTCTTGTCGTTCCACTGGTCGCGTTTTTAGTGCGATGGACGGAGGCGCGCGAGTGCCCGACGGACCGTCGATCGGCCCGGCGAACTCGGCCAGTCGCATTGACCGGAGTTACCCCTCGGGGTGGCTCCGAGCTCGAGCACATGGGAAGAAAAGAGGCGAGGAGCCGCGACCCCGACCCATGCCCGAAGTGTTCGTCCGCGCGAACTCTCGAGCCAGCTGTCGAAAGCCTCCCCGCACGGTCGAGTGGCTGTAAAGAAAAATATAGAATCGCGCTGCCCCGGTCTTACGAGCGCTACGCTCCGGCTCGGAGCCCGAAACAGCTTCGCACCAAATTTTACTGCACTCTCTACTGTATTATCGCATCAACTTTTATTTTTTAATTTTTTTTGCTCCATCTCGTCGGCGACGAATGAATTTAATTTTTTTTTTTATTTCGGAGTAGAGAAAATTCGAGCGGTTCCGTTCGAGAGCGTGTTTACTCGTCGTCGCTGCTGCGCGCATTGACCCATCCCGGAGCCGCCGGGCGCGCAAGCCCCTCTCGCTCAATCCACGTGTTATTACAACGCAGCACGCATTATCCGATTATTACTATTGTGATCATCATCATCGCTCGTTCCCGCTGTTATTATTATCATTGTGCCCGGTGTATTCGCGCTCGCTCGATATTATTTCGAGGGGTGGAGACGCGGAGGGTTGTTTTACGCTTTATCCGGCTTTGTTTCTTTTTTTTTTTTTTTTTTTTTTTTTTTTCTTATTCTCCTACAACGAAATACCAAACTGTTATTCCTCGTTGACGATATTGTTCTACGTGTTTCCGATATTTGCCCGCGACGCCGACGATCGCGAAGGGGCGCGTTGGCTGGTGCTTTATTATTATTCCGTTTCGTATGGGAGAGCGAGCGCGCGTTCTCCTCCGCGGATCCGCGGCTCCCAACCGCGATATTCCTGTGGCGCTCGCATTAACGGATAGGTCGATTACGTTGTATCGTCGTCCGGAGAATAATTTATAATGCCGGCTTTGCGGCGGGCGGGTCACGAAGAGTCGACGCACAGATGGTCGGGCCAGATATTAAGTTCCGTGGCTCTCACCGATACACCGCGGTGCCTCACCCACTAGCCTGATACAGCCGCGCACACGCGCATAACAGTGGCATACGCGTCTCTAATTTCTATTCAACGCCGCGTACTCGGTACGGACAGCGATAATGCCCGGACGATTAAGTTCTCGATGCAGAGACGAGGCCGAGAGGAGGCGAGTTCGGTGATTGACGCGATGAATGGGACCGTGTCGGGACCGATGTACAGACTCATCGGAGTCCAATGGCCCATCGAGATTGTGATCTCCCCACGTGGACTTTATCGTATGGCTATTTAATTTTTCGTTCAATTTTTTTTTTTTTTTTTTGGTTTTTTTTGTTCCATCGACTCGAGTAACTCGATCTTTCAGATAGAATCAGGAGCGCGCGACACCTGACGTATCACGCGCCTTCCCGTAGAACCAACTGAAATTCACCGACGGCCGAAGATGATTCAACGGCGGCAGTGAGAAAAATAAATGGCTGTATTAATGCGCAGTGACGTACGTTCGAGGTTGCCTTTGATCAATGAATTTTTAATAAATTCAATCAAATAATCATCTATCGAAATTATGCTTCCTTTATAGCGAATGAGTAACAGCTTTTAAACAATTTATTTTACTCGGTGGTAGTTTATGGTCCTTGCGAGCCTCCTGGTTCGATGTATCGACGGGACGCGGTGGGAATCCAGCCGGGAGACGTGAATCTTCGAGAGACGAGCGGGAGAGAGAACAGTTTACGTCGAGGGAATAATTTATTATTTATTTTTTATCAACGGCTAAAGCCCTTTATGCGTGTATCGGTCGAATAGTCTCGTCGATACATGGAACAGACGTTTATTCACACCCATTTTATAATATTATTACATGCGACGAGAAGCCACCTGATAAATTAAGCGGATAATGCGAAGGTTGCTCAGATTAATTAGAACGAAATGAAAAAAAAAAAATACTAAAAATCGCGTTTTAAAATTACAGGGATCGAAATTAATAAAACATAAGATATTCAACTTTTTCCTACAAATATAGAAGCGAAGTTTCGAAAATTGCCAGCGCCCTCGCGTCCTCATTTCCGAGTCACTCACAATCCAAAGGATCTACGAAAGCTTTCGCAGTTCGACTAATCCTAGTTCAGCGCGCTAATCTCGCAATTGAGTGTAGAATCAGAGAATCAAAATTTCGATTATCAATTTATTTCGTGTCTGGCAGACGAATCACAGATTGTATTCTATTTTTAATTGAGTGCTTCGTCCTTTGGTTCCTCGTGTATGAATCTCCGTTTTTATTCGACTCGAGCAACTCGGCCCGAGGATATTTTCGATACGATAAGGAACGCGCGACAGTCGAAGAATCGAGACGATCGACGTAACGCGAGCGGGGGCGAATCGCCGAAATGTATCGGCGGGCAAGGATATCCCGGTAGTTTATCGTCGCAGCAAGTCGCCCCGGTGAATGTATCGAGTAGACGCCGCGGAAATCCAGCCGGCAGACGAGAACGGTCGCGGGGAGGCGAGCGAGAGAGGCAGCGATGCTCCTCGGGGGAACAATTTATTATTAACTTATTTCGCGTGTGGCAGACAACGCACAGGACCCAGGTGTCTCGTAGGCGGGAGGCTTTAATAGCCGGGCAGAGCTTCCAGGGTGTGTAGGCGAAGGGAAGAACGAAGTCGGAGCCGCTGCTCCCTAGGAGAGCGCCGAGACGATCGTTTCGCGACTGCGTTCTTCCATCGGTCGGCGCACGTCGCGACGGCGGCAGCGATCTGCCAGTTTTATCGGAAGAATTAAGTGGCTCACAGGGCGCAGCTTCCCGAGGCTCAATTAGAACCATCCACTAACCCTCCGCTCCCATTCTTATTGTCCCCTTTCTTTGTTTCCAGCGGTGGAAGCTGAGGTTTGTTTTTTTTTTTCCTCTTGCCTCTGAGACTGCGGATTTCGACGGTGGCAGCTCGATTAACCGACCGCGACCCTAAATCCTCTCCGAATGGTTGAGATTGGCCTCTTTGCGCTCGGTTCGGTTCATCCGGTACATCGTGATAACCCTGTCGAATTAATAATTTCATCGGCCCGCTCGCGTACCGACATCGATTATAAATCACCGTGGATCCTTTATTCCTCCGCAACCGATCGAATTTTCCGGGAATAAAATTAATCGTTATGTCGCTGGAGAGAAATCGTTGGGACGCTTTCTTGGATCAATTATACAATTAGCTGTGCTAGGGCTCGAGGGAGGAAAGAGCCGGTCCTGCAGACTCGCCCCGTTACGCCAGACGAGACACAGTTGAATTAATTGTTGAATAGAAGCTCGTGAATCTCAATTATGAAATTACGTGGAGTAGGAGCGGGTAAATAAGGGAATGGAGGGAGCAGCCGAGAAGCCTTCGACCTACGCGATAAATCTCGAGTGCATAAAGCTAATGGGATATCAAATTATATTTTACAGTAGGACACCGAGGCGGAGAGCCGCGCGGCGAGCAAACACCGAGATATCGTTGACGGTGATGAGGAAAGAACTCTACGGAGAGGAGGAAATGAACGGAGAAACAAGAAGAAGCTGCAGCGGCGAATGGGACGAGAGGGAAAAAAGAATTAAGCAGGAAAAAAAAAACGAGAAAGTGCATGAGCGCTCTTAACTTAAACAAACGTTCTTAAATTTCCACGATGTCGCGGGGAGGTGCACGGCGAAAGAGAGCGAGAGCTTCACGGCGGGGAGAGCAGTTAATTATTTTTCGCGTCGACTAAAACGACGACGGGAAACGCGATATTCGCGGGCTTCCTCGGATTTCTCGTCGCTCTTCTGTATACATCACTGCGGACTGCCGCCGAGGCTTCTTCACGCACAGCAAGGACTCTCGCTAAGATTGTAAGAGAAACAAAAAAAAAAAATTAAAATAATGAAAGACGAACGAAAAATAAGCGAGGAGCTTACGGTCTCTGAGTAAGACTAAGATTCCTGAGATATTTCTCAATATCGCTCGTGAGCGTAATGTATTACCGCAATATTTAGTCGTAATTAGCAGGAGTGCGAAAGGCGGAGGGAGATGGTGCAAAAAAAAAAAAAAAAAAAAAAAATTGCTCCGTGGGAGGCATATTATTTTTAAATTTATTAAAGCATGAAGGCCGGAGATAGAGGGAAGCGCATTTCTCGCGTATAATAATTCCACGGGATCCCGAAGGCTTGTAGGTTTTTTTTTTAAATTTATTTATTATTATCATTATTATCACTTTTTGTATCCTGTCTTTCTTCATTTTAATTTCGACCTTTGCATCATGCTCGGCGAAGTGCGAGAGCGAAGCAACGGTAGCGGAAAGAGCGAACGGAGGAATGGGATTTTACGGAAAGCGTACAGAAAACTCGACCTCTCTGTACGGCATCGACTTGGCATACCAACAACTCAGCCATCAAGTCTGGGCCAGTTCTGTCGCTGTCTGGTTGCCGCTTCTCCCGTGCCGCATGTATCGCGAAAAGTAGCCGCTGGCGATTAAAAAGTTTCATTACCCCCACCCATCGGACAGTAAAACAGTTGGCAGAGACGCTGCCGAGAGGAAATGGAATACAATCCGGCGAATCCGGTCAGTTCTGGGTGCGAGCCGGGCAATGTCATACTTTTTTCTCATACCTCTGTGGTGCCAAAAAGAGTTGAGTCTCGAAAGATCGCGAGATAGAAAGAAACCCGAGGGGAGAAAGAAAAATCGCGATCTCGAGAGTTGTTCCGCGCAGCATTCGGACTGTCCCGGCAGCGAGAGAATGCAACGTTTCGCGATGTCTGGGAAAAAACGAAAGATTATTCCAAACGCCCGTACCGTTTTTCGAGGAAGACGAAAATTCTCCCGCTGGAAAATACCGATCAAATTCGATATACCACGAAATTCAGCGAAATATCGAGCCCCCTGACGATACGAAGCGTTAATTCCTATATTGAATTCCAATTTTTGGCTAGACTTATTTCTGGATCTCAATATTTTTTATTTCGCAGGCTTCGCTCTTTCTACGCGTACCGGTCGAAGAACGACCGATACGGAACTTCGGCTTGAGGCAAGGATTGCGGAGCGATGTGCAGTTTTTCCAGCAACGTCGGAATCCCATCTGAATAACGCCGGGGCGGCGCAGCTCAAGTTGGGATCGTCCACGCAGTCTCGGTAAGAATCATCGCGAGAAAGACGACAAAGTCCGCGATGGTGACGACGAACAATGGACTAATGGTGCTTCTGCTTCTGCTACGGCTTGAGGTCCAAGTCCGTCGTTCTCTGGCTTCGGAGCAACGGGAACCGCGAGTTCGGGACACAATGGAAGCGTACCAGAACGAGTCAGAGGTGGAGCGCCGCGGACCTCGCCACCGAAGAAACGATTAGTTTCCATTCACACGTTCATCTTCTCTCCTCTCGGTTGGCGCTCCCGCTGTTGCGCGACAGCTCTTGCCATTGTCCGTTTATTACAGAGAGACCATTTAGAGACGGCTAACAAGAACTGGAGGTTTGCCGGATGAAGAATGCGATACCGTGCAAAACGCGCTCGCACGAAGACCGCTGTATCGTCGCGACGAATAAACTCGCAAAGCTCTCTCGGCCGTTTGTTTCTTCGATACTTTCTCTCGGGGAAATAACTCGGAATCATCGCGGTACGAAATTCCGGGCTCGTAAGTAAAATGGAAATCAAGCAATACCGCGATCTTTCTCTCGGTACAAACCGTGGACAGACCGAGACAAGGATCCGTTGGAAATTACCATAAATCTGCTAAGAACCGGCGAAAGTTTCAGGTGTGCGTGAAATACAGCGTCATCGTATCAAATTTAATGCATTAAACACACGTGTCGAGCTCGATAATTCTGCTGGGAAGTACGGTACGAAATGTTACTCGAATTCACAGTTTTGCTCCGGAAGTTTTCCGGTTCTACCTAACAAAATTCTCGGATCTACATCCACGATGATTCGTCAACTTTATTCCAAAAAATTTGCGATTTTACTCCACGAAATTATTTATTTTATCCGCGAAAAACCGAGTTTCGTCCGCAAACTGCCCTCCCAAAAAAATCACCGTGCGAGTCGGCTGAAAATTTTACGCATCGCCGATGGTTATCGCTGGTGTATGATTAACCTTGGCGAAAATCCAGCGTAAGACACGGTGGTTTCGCCGGGATCCTTTCGCCAGAGTATAATTTCAATCGCACAATGTATCGATTAGTCTACTCGGCCGGAGTTCCGGTGGCGGGTGAACTCGTTCCGGAGCCGCGGTACTATTCATGACAGTACACGGGGCTAGTTTCCGACCGGGCTGTCTGCGATCATTCGGCGAACGAGCTCTCGACAATGAGTTCAACGCACCGAGCACGAAACCAATCTATCCCTACCGTGAAATAGGTACGGACGTTTTACGAGGATCTTCGAGCGTGCCTAACGCGGAGGCCCCGCGAGAGAGCGGCAACATGCGAGCGGCTACCGAGCGATGAAACTTGGAGTAAATGAGTGAGCGAGAAAATAAAAGAATTTAGTCGAAAGTGAGAGAAGATACGAGGGAGATTGCCAACGGAGCAGCGGAGTCTTGTCGGGTGCAAGATCCGGGGAGATCGAGCGGATCGAATCTGCTCCGTTCCCTTTCTTCCTCCGCCGAAATGAACTGATAGTTGTAGTAGTGGTTGTACTACTACAGTTAGGACAACCGTTGTTGGAAGGGCTTACGAGTGTTAATCCTGGAGGGTGTGCGATGCTGGGGTAACCTGTGGGGTTCGCCGTCAGCGACCCGGCACAGAGTCCATTATAGTGTACGGTAGCAGCGATACAGGCGACTACGAGCTCTCCACTGTATTAAATACACGTCGAGAAAAGAAGTACGATCGAGAAGAGAAAAAAAAAAGAGCCCTCTCAAAAATCTTCCGTCGTTTCTCGTTCACCCTCGACGGTGAGTTACGTCGCGAAGAAAAAACTTCAAGAGCCGGAATGTAGCGATCTGAGAATGAATGTGTTTTAACGAAGCTAATGTTAATTAAATGAATCATTAAAAGGGTTAAATACGAGGAGGGGGCGACGCTAATTTAAGTTCCCAACAGCTCGGTACCGCATCGGGCTTGTATCGGTTGTAGGATAGTTCGAACCGAAGAGGGGTTGGAAGAAAGGGAGGGACTACTTTATGGGACTCGATGGTCCGGTGGCACCTGGGTGCATTCGTGAAGCTAAACGAGTTTTCTTCTCTCGATTTCTCTCCTTTTATCTCTCCACGCGTACGTCTCTGCCACTGTGGAATGGAAGCGGGAGACCTAAAACCCCTCGAGCCTCGGTCATGAGCGAGGGTCCCCTCTGGCCTCTTAATCTCCGCCCGGTTGCACTCTTGCGGTGTTATTTCTTCATTCGGACCAAGTGAGACGTGCAGAGAGAGAACCGGGTGTACGGCGGTATACCGGTGGGTCCGCGTCGCTGCTCGTTCCTCTACCTCCACTTAGTTCATTGCCTGCGATCGTGGAACTCTCTCTCTCTCACAGTCGCTCTGCGCTCTCTCATATAGAGCACGAGGCGCGGAGAGTCAATCAAAAGCCACATTGTCATCGTAACGACAATCTAATTGAATCACGGCCGAGAGAACGATACGGGAGAGGAACGCTGGAGGACGAATCACGGCGTGGCCGCTCGGATGAGGTCAGAATTTCTGATTCGAGCCGCGATACAAAGATCCAGGCGATTGAAGATGCTAACCACGCGTTGGATCCCGGCACGATATTCCCCGTGATTTCGCGTTGATTAATTCGAGCCCTTTCGCCGCGATGCAGAGGGGGTTTCGAGCGCCGCGAGCCAAACGCGCTGGCGTAGGTGTAAGAGCTCGCTCGCAGATCCGCAGCTTCCGTTTCGTCGGTGAAGAAACGAGAGAGGAAACAAAGCGGATCATAGCCGAGTCGAATGAGCCGGGGATGATAAGCATGCTGGGCAGAAGGAAAGAGTTTGCACGAGAGCGGTCTCTTGAAAATATGGTAACGGGACGAAGGAGTTTGAAACCCATCGAGGATAGCGTCGAGGAGGTGCCGCACCCTCGCCGTACTCGGCGTGCGTGGTGGAAGCTGCATGTTAATAGTTTCGTCTCGACGATGGAAAATGAAATTTGCTCGTCGGAATAATGACGATATGACCTCTTGGTCACTCGAGAGAGAGAGAGAAAAAAAAAGTGTCAAATAAAACGCAGTTGGGAGGAGTTGACTTTTGTTGAGAAAGGCAGCTGACCGACGAGTCCCGTTCCCGTGTAAGCGTGAAAGTCGATCGATGCAACGGGTGCAAGGGCGCGTGCTACGGGAGACGAGAGGCTCGGCGAGGTATGCGATGCGCACGGGTTGCATCGTGGGGTATTGCAACGTGCCAAGTGGCTCGCTAATGGCCACATGGCCACCTGTTTAATGTCGCTTCTCCGCGAGCGACAGAGAAAGAGAGAGAGAGAGAGCGAGCGACGGTTGAAACGTTATACCGTTTACCTCGCCTCGAGGTTCACCGGGCGAAAACACGAGAGAGAAGAAGACCAAACCCCAGTGTAGGGAGAAGTGAAGTCTCCGTTGCAGAAATGCACCTTTGCTGTCGTTGCGCACCTGCGCAACAAATGAGCGCGGAGCGCGGAATGCCGAATTCGATGGTCGGACGGTCCGCCAGGGTGGCTCGGAAGGGATTTGCTGGATCTGGATGGCGACGATTAATTTAATCGGAAACTCGGATTCTCCATTGGTAACGGTCTTCAGTCCATTCGAGATGCGACTGGTGATCGATCAGACGAGTCGGAGTGCCACGCGAGGCCAGTGTCGGCCCGACGTTCAACCGGAGCTTGCCCAACGCCGACCGGCATCGCTTCAGTCGGCAACACGAAGAATTATCTGCTTCGCTCGTTAATCGGTAATAACTAATTGACTCGACAGACTCACGTGATTCCGGTAAAACTCCCCTTCGCAGTCTTCTTATCTTAAGATATCAGACAATCGAAACGTACCTGAAAAACAAGAGAAAAAAACCATTATCAGTTAGAATCGAGAGAAGGTCTTTTGTATCGAATGTAAAAAGGAGCGCGGGTTTGGAAACTTTTCGAGTTTCAATGCGAGGCTCGGTGTCGTGTCTCGTGCCGCTGAAAGTTCCCCGAGGCGTGTCCCTTTCTGCACGAGCGACGGCAGAGGCAGCAGGAAGCTCGCGAGAGGAACGGAGGACGACGGGGCCAGCTGGTCGTCGATGAATGAAAACGATAAAACCGTACCGGCCGGTAGTCACGAGCCACGGCGAGAGTGAACAACGGAAACGGTTTTTGGTCCTCCCCTACCTCGCGTTGGCGCTCGCCGATTCCGATCGATCCCCGGAATACCTCGCCACAAGGAAACTACCGATGTTCACGATTCTTATCGAGATTCACGAACGCAGGAATGTAAACAGGGTGAAAGACCACGGTTGCCATATCACCGCGTTTAGCATCGTACACGGTGGAGAGAAAAAAAAAAAATGAAACATCGGACTAAGCGCAACAGTTTGTACGTAAATCATTCCGGTCGGCGATTCACAGTGGCTCGCTACGAATTCTAAAGCGGGAACCGCGTTTTATCAAACTCCGCTTCTCCTTCGCGAAACTTATCGCGAACTTGTCTCTGTACGGCATTTTTCGAAACTGTATTTCGACCCTATCGTCAAATTAGCATTATCCACGAAAGGAAGAAAATTCGATACCGAAACAGTTCAGGTGGAAATAAAATGAGTCGTCGATTTTTTTTCGGTGAAAAAATAATTTCGATAAGAGAACAAAATAATAAATTCAGGGCGTTATTTACGAAAAATAAAAAAAATTGTTTTCGGTGATTATCGAGTCAGATATTGATACAGACATGCCATCGTGTAGATTAGATGGCTTGAAAGAACTAAATAAAAAATCATAAAATTATAAGCAAATAACGATTGAGAGCTCCTTGTTGGCCATTACAAATTCGGCACTGTCTCGGCAGCAGCGTCAATTATACGGCATTACTTGCGATTGTTCGTAGAAGCGGGAATCACCGACGTGATTTCTCGACATTTCACCCCCAACTTCAAGCCAGATTTTCCCAACTGCGATTTATTACCTTAAGTTCGTATCTCCGCTTACAAATGTATTATCACAGATGGATATCAGCCTATAAACTTTTATCATACCAGCATCAAGTAATTTTTTTGCCATTCCAACGTCTATCGGCACTTGCGAAAAGTCGTCGAACCGCCGTCTTTTTGCCCCGGCGAGCAATCGGGAACAATAACACACCGCATCGAATAAAACCAGTGATAAAAATGATGATAAGAAACGTCGAATTTTTTCGCAGAGATCAAAATTTTGGAATATTCGAACCGCGATTGGTTCTCAGTCCATGTTGCCTCGGTCCGCTCGGAAACTCCTGGAGGCCTCGGAGATGCGTGAGAGGAGCTCGGGCCAGAAGTTGGCGAGATAGTGAGAGTAATCGATCGGAGAGCGAGCGTGGTTCTCGTCTCTCTTGTCCCGGACGGATGTAAGAGCGAGAATCGTGCGGTGGAGGAGAAGTATGAGCAGGCCAAGAGAGGATCACAGGACGACGCCACGATTTGCCTAGAACTCGGTAACCTAGCAACACCACACGACGAAACCGTTCGCGCTCGTTCGCCTCGCGGGCGTGGAACGGAGGCGCGCGAGAAGCGCGGAGGAAGCGAGTCGGGAGGAGGAGGAGGAGGAGGAGGAGAAGGAGGAGGAGGAAGAACGATGACGCGCACGAGAGAGGACGAGTACGGTGCATCCTGCTTCCTTTCGCTTTTGGCTTTCTCGCCCTATTGCACCTTCCCATTCGCGCGATATTCTCGTCCTCACCGCCCTTCGTCTTTCTCGCTCACTTCCATCCAGCGAGCCGACTCTCGCTCTCCCCGCGTTCCGTATATAGTCGATATTCCCAGCATCCTCCGCGGCACCTACGCGCTAAGGTCGACGAAGAACGCAAGGACAAGAATTTATATGCGCGAGGACAGTGCCTATCGTTATCCTTGCTTCGTTTTCTACAGCGGAGAAAATGAGAACAAGAAAGTGAGAACGTACATTCTGATAAGCGAGAGAGAAACTTTTATTAGAGTCATCGTTGTCACCATTGTTTTACATTTTTTGAAGCCATCGACGAGCCCTTCGCGGCTCGGTGGAGGGGGAAGAGAGCCGAGGCTAGCGTTTAACTCATACAATATTCAATGTCCCTTTTCCCTTCCCGTTCTATCCGTCCCGAGGCTGCTCTCTCGACTATACTCGCAGCGCCTTTGCATGTACGTCAAAAACGAGTCCTCCAGTTTGCCAGCTCCTCGCGAAACCGCGCGAAGGCTCCACCGCTTTCCGACACCGCCACAACGAGATGGAAGCTCTTTCGCGGGGAAAACTGGAGAGCCACCGGAGGGTGGAAGGTCGCTGCGAGCCCTCGTGATTTCCGAACCTCTTCGCAGAACCGCGCGATTCGCGCCACAAACGCGCTCCCCTCGTCTACAAAAATTTGTGTATCTCGCATGTTTTTTTTTTTTTTTTTTTTTTTTTTTTTCCATGCGCATAATTCCTCGTCTCTCCCGATGAACTCGCACGTGTATAAACGCCTCTCTGTTCCAGAAAGAAATAATTATTCATCCGCACGCACGGCATTAATAATCAATGAGCGATGCGTCAGACTCGCGACCGACCGGCGGATAAATCAACGTAATCAGCGACAGCAAACAGTGAAAAAAAAGAAAAAAAAAAAAAAACCTGAAAATAAAAAGAAGAAACGAGCCCGAAGCGAGGCAGTGCGTAAGTTTTGCGCAAGATGAGAACGACAAGCCGGGGGATTATTGATAACGCGGCCAATTTTCGGTCTCCCGCGTCGCATCCGCATGCATAAGGCTACCCACTGTGTTCGCCTTTTTTCCTCTCTCTCTGTGCACGTTACAGTATAAAAAAAAAAAAAGTCTCGAAAAAAAGAAGTCCAAACAAACGACAATGGGAGAAGAGAGTCGCGAGGGTGAGGGGCGGCGCGAGAGGGCGGAAATAAAAGAGGGAAAACGAGGAGAGCGGGCGCGCTGGCTGCAGGCGGAAGATCGGAAAAAGGAGAACAAAGTTTCCACGAGAAAGAGGCTGCACGGTATCCTGTGCGGAGCACAGAGAGCTGCAGAGAGGAGCGGCCGTAACATAACCCGTCCTTTGTCGTCGTCGTCGACGTCGTCGTTGGACGAGCGAGTTAGAGCCGAGGCTCCACCGGTGGATAGAGCTCCCCGTCAACGTTCTTATCGGAATCGGTGTACATTACGATACGCGAGATCTGGCGCGCGACCGACTATACACACACACACACACACGCGCGCTACCGAGAGCTGCTATATCGGAGTATTATACCGGATAGCGTGGTATACGAGGAAGAACGAACGTTTCGCCTCGTGTATCGCCTTGGACGCATAGAATTACATATTTCACGCTGGAGAAATGAACCGATAATCCTCGAAGGTTGTTCGCCCGCGGGACCAGAGATTCACGGACTTTTATCGGGTAAAATATTGTACGGACGTAAATTCGACGGGAGTCGAGTGACAAATTGGGGAAGATAAGGGATCGAAGCCTATCGGATGACTCGGACTTTAAGCAACGAAGCAATTATGTATCGGTGATGATATTTATATCTATTTTTAGTCCGTGAACCCTGATGACCTTAAGATCATTGCTGCACCGACAGAGACCAAAATTGTGCGGAGGCAAAATCACATTCTTTTTTTCTTCAGCATTTTTCGAAACTTTCTCACACTATCGAGGTCGGTAATTTTGGTGGGGAAAAGAAAAGAAATTCCGAAATCGCTTAAGCGAAAGTACAGTGAGTCGTCGATTCTGGTTCACTGCAGGAAAAAAATATAGCGGATACGGTCTCGAAAGGACGAGTGTTAAAAGAAAGGATAAAAACGTATTTTCGTTTTGCCAATACGGCGACAATCGTGAAATATTTTAACCACGATAAGGTTCTTAGTCTCCAACGCTTTACTCCACTGACGCATCAAGTGCGATTCATGGATTTTCATCGGGTCGTCCGAACTCAAAGAAACAAGCAATTCGGCGTCGAGCCGATTTTTCTTTTGTTAAACTTTCGTCGATCTGACAATCCTAACCGCACCGGTGGAAACTAAAGTTGCGCCGAGTAAAATTTTTTGTTGGTCCGCGGATCGCCGGGCTCGCCGTTGGATGTGCAATCGCGCCAATTAACGCGAGTTAAAGAGAATTTTTTGTTGTTTGTCGGTATTTATACCTCATCTCCGAGTGGTTTGTATCGCGATGATACTCGTGAGATAAATGCTTCGTCGGCGACTACTGTGTACCGCGAGCGCAACGGGAGAGCGAGAGTTTGCGCTGGTAAGCAAGTGAGGAGGAGAGAGACTCGATTACAGTAATTACCGAGAGGAAGATTCTAACCGGAGCCTCGATGATGCGGCTCTCTCCCCAGACTCTCGAGTATGGTATCGCGGTAATTTATCTCGCGAGTGTTGCTCGGTGTTTCAGGCTTCCACCGTGTCAAGACGGTACGAGTCGCACACACGAACCAAGAGCCAATGTATAATGGGGAATACGATGCGGGAGTGTCGAGAGCACCGCAAGAAATCGTACGGCGTGCAATCAAGAAACGATCTTAGACTGTGAGAGGAGAGTCCGGAGTTACCAGGCAAGATCGACCATTCGGTTTCGCAATAGGGCAAAGAAATAAGGAGAGAAAAAAAAAAGCGTAGGAAAAAAAAAGGCCAGAAGCATAAGAAGAGATGCGAAGGGTAGAAGCGAAGAAAATTCGCGAAGGAGTAAAAATTCGGAGTAAAACGATTGCAACGATGTTCGAGGCTGTAGATGCGGGGAGAACGAAGCGAGGGTGGTGCGAAGGGGAGAAGGGCATCGGGGTGGAAAGAGCGGATGCTGTACATACCCAAGGAATCCCGACAGGTGGAATTCTCGAGGCGGCTTCGTCGTCGCTCGCTGCTCGGCTTCTCGCTCTCTAACCCGGCTCGTGATGATATTAAACAAGGTTTGCTCGGCTGGATGTCGGATGGAGGAGGGAAGAATATAAGGGAGAAGGGAGCGGTAGGGTGAAAACAAGAAGACCGAACGAACGAACGAAGGACTCCCTCTCTCTTTCTTCTGGGCGCTACGGCTGTTGCTGCCGGACAGGGAGCAGCAACTTTAGTTAGCTTCTGTCTTGTGCCCACAGGCTGTTCCTGCAGTTACGGAGCTCTCCTCTCTCAGGGCTTGTTCCTTCCTTTTCGCCTTTGTTGCACTTTGCTCTCTGGCTGCTCGAGTCAGCGAGAGAGACCCGACCGGCACCCGGAGCACGGTAAATTATAGATATATCTGGTGGCAGCGGGAGGAAAAGTTCTGTTCTGGAAATATTACTTCTAGCGATGGTTGAAGCACGCTGTCACCGGTTCTCTAGTTTCTCGCTGTTTTTATCCTATCCGTTTCGTTGTTTTACTCCGGGCGGTCAAAGTCACGCCGAGGAGTCGTTCTACTGTCGAAAAATCGCCCGGAAGCAATATTTCATCGAAACCCTACCGAATTTATTCGGTGCACTCGCTGGTGACGCGAATGAAAAAAAAAAAAAAAAGAAGAAAAAAAAAAAAACGTAGACGCACTCCCGTGAAATTCTCCGCTCGCCGTCGGAGGATACAACGACGTATTGCCGTCGTATCGAGGAGATGGGAGTGAGACGGCGTGTCGTGGAAGCGTTCCATTTCGGGTGTAAACCGGCAACTTCGTTAGTTACGCCAACTCAAAGTCGCACCATTGTCTAAGCTCGGCTTTATTACGCGAGACTCTCTCGACTCTCGGTGCACTAACGGCGCCTCGCACGGATATATGGATCCGCGTCTCGTCCAGAACTCCGTCGGGGAAAATTATGGGCCCGAGGTATGGAGCTCGCGTACCCGCGGTTCCACTTCTGTGTCGCGGGAATTAGTATGAGCCGAGAGCGAGACAGGAGAACGAGGCGCGGCATTGAATAGAGAATGGGGGTTTCGCTCGGTGGAGTTATCGACGTTGATTCAATTGTGTACTCCAAACCACTTTATTGCTCATGTTTAATGTCGATAAACAGATTGTCTGTCTGTTGCATCGGGAACGAGCGAATTCTGATTTGTCGGTCGCAATTAGGCAAATATACTCGTCGGAGAAATCATCTGCGTGTCTATTAATTATTTTTATCCTGACGCTTGCGATGGGAATGGGAACGAGACAAAAAAAATTATTCGATGGAAGGAAATACATTTAAAAAATTAAAAATTGCGAACAAAAATCCGACTATTTACTTACACAAATTCTCACTGCAGATATTAAAATATTATAACTTCCTAGCACAGCCGGGAAAAAAATTAAGTACGACACGAGGTTGGTGCATTTTCACACTCGGTGAAAAAATGCACTTTCCTCCCATGCACCGTAATATAAAATTTTTCGAAATATTAAATTTGTAAGGGAATTTATCGTTCTCTTCGCTTGTTTTTGTTTTTTCGCCTATAATCTCCGATGAACGTGACAAATCGAATGATCCGCGACTTTCGCAGCTGGTCTCGGTTCGGGCGAGAGACTCGCGTCATCCTTGAGAAGCCATCTCCGTTTTCATCATTTGTGCCCGGGCCAGTAGTTCTCCCGTATCGTAATTTCCCATCTCTGACCGAGCACTTTTCTCTCACGTTCGGTGGCCGGGCCTCGACCGATACAGAGAGAAAGAGAGTGGAGACTGCACTCAAGCAAAGAGCTATCACCGATAAAAGCATTTGGAGAGAGGGCATGGAGCTCTCTTTCTCTCTCTCCTCCCCCTCCCCTCGTCCTCTCTCTCTCTCTCTCTCTCTCTCTCGTGAGCACGATATCAATGATAAAACGGAGAGTCGTTCTTGGAAGTTACGAGGTCCAAAACGAGTGAGACAGAGGGGATGAGGTAAATGTCGATAAAATCGATCAGAGCCAGCAATACGTTCGGTTTCTGTGCGGGCTCGGAAGAAATATATGTACAGGTGTAATATACAGCGATGTCTTCTCGCCTTCCTCCCGAAGAGCTTACCAGATTTCTTCTCGTATTTTTTTTTTGCTCCCATCTACGTCTCCGAGAACACGAGTCATCGATCCCTTCGTTCCATTAAGTCTCCATAATTAATTAGAGTGGAGGACACGTACAAGGGGGTGGCACGCGTTGAGCGAGGGAAAAATCAAAGTGGCTGCGAGAGGGAAATAAAAAATAAAACGGCAAAACGAAGATAATAAAAAAGCCAACTTGGACGGGGCGAGGCAGGGGAATCGCTGCAAAAGCCAGTCGCACAGGCTATTTTATCGGACTATATCGATTCCGGAAAATGCAGGAATTCCACTGGCGCGATACCGATTGTTAACTAAAATTCTGAAGCTCTCCTCTCGTTCGAACTATGTAGCTGCTGTTTAACGATGTCAAAGCTACGAGCAAAGAGAAGCTGCGAGGAGGAATCTCGTTCGTTCGTCGACCGATGACGCGCTTCGAGGGGGCTGGGAGAGGGAGGAAAGCGCTCGCTCAAAAGCATGGCAGAGGTGTTCTCTTCGGCCATTGCACCGGTAGTCCTGATTCGAACCTCTCTTCGGAGGATGCTACTCGCCTCGCCTATGGACCTACGGAAATGGAAAATTGCACGCGATTTTCCTCGAATAGTGTATTCCGTGAAAGGAACGAATAAAGCGCCATTATTGGTGGACCTTCGCTGCGAGATGCGATTGGAATTAATTCGTGAAAATTCAAGCGCGGAGTCCGGCTCTTCGCGTCGACGGGAACAATCAAAAAATGAAATAGAAATAAATTTCACGAAAATCGCGAAGTTTCAACCGTGCACGAGGCTGATATCGCAATTTCATTTAAAGAATATAGAATAGAGCCATTTTAACTTCGAGTATCCCCGAGGTCGGCTACGATAATCGTATAAATTGTTAAAGGCGAAAAAAAAAAAATATATTAATAATTTCCCATCGATATTCAAATACTGATTCTGACGTCCATGTGTGAGCACGGAGTGCGTTGATGGGAATAACAGTTGAACGAATGAAATTTAAATGATTCCACTATTTTTTTCAAGCAATACAATAGCCCCATTAAATCCCAGAATTTTCTTTGAGTACCCTAATTAAACTGCTTATTACAACAATAATATTAATTATATGAGTTGTAAAACGCGTGGGAATAAATATCAATGACGTCCCATCAATATTCAATTAATGCATTTTTCATTCCGACCTTCATTCGGGCCTTACGATGTTCCTTGTTATGCAAACCCATCGCGGTATTAATATTAATTGCCACGAGCTTCGACGAATTCCCGTTTCGCCATTGTTCGCCGGGACACGGACCGCGACGATGGATATATTACGTGGTCATGCACGAAGGCGGTAGATGCAACCCGGCGATAGCCGACGTGCGAACGGTGAATCGCAACGCGGGATACGATGACACAGAATCTCGCGTATGCACGTAACCAGCCAGAGATGCGGTGGCAGTGTTCAGAAATACGATCGGGCTGGTGTCGGGCGTCGGACCGGGTACGACGATCCATCCCATGCGCCGGAATAGCATCACCGAAGGGACGGTCCAGACGGCGATTATGCACACGTTCTATACATATATATATATATATATATATATATATATATATATATATATATATGTGTATATATATATATATATATATTCCGTCTGCGCGTAGGTATTCCGAGGATACGGAGGGATTACCGGAGCGTCGAATCAGAGCCCGAGACAACCGGTACCGTGAACGATGACGGGGAGGCCCCGAGATGCGATCGTCGTCGATCGATAAGGAAAGTGTCGACGAGCCGTCGCCGGACTCGAGGAAAAACAAATCTATCCTCGATGACTCGCACGAGAAATTTTCCCCTTCGCATGTAAAACGGAACCCGCCATTATCTACATCGACAGTCTTTCGACTAGGAGCGCTCGAGCGGTCGAGCGATTTGCAGATCCGTGCGTATCATGGACCAGCGGCGAGTAGAAAAAAAGAGGAAGAGTAATAGGAGAGCCACAACGATATATATCCAAGCGATGCTGGATGGTCCACGTCTATCTCTCACTCTCCCATTCCTCCCCGCTGCGAGTGACACAATGGCTTTGACGCTGGGATCTCTGGGATCCCCGTCGAGCCGGGAGAACGCCGGAGGAGGAGCATGGGAGCGAGCCATCGGACCCCTGGAGGATCCTCGCGATGTCTCTATGACCCCGCACCATCGCCAGGTATCCCGTGGCTCTCAAATTAGAAGAATGTGTGCCCGGTGCCCGTCTCGCTGCAGCGAGCCTCCGCAACGCGATACATCAAGGCCTCTTCTTATTCTTCAACTTCTGGCTCTCGGAGCTCCTCCATCGTCGTACCGGAGCGGGACTCCACCCCTAGCGGGGATTCACACCAGGCGCTAATAATCACGAGGTCTTGTTCACGAAGATCGTAAATTACCACCGGGAGGCCGGGGCGCTTTGGACCCCGAGGTTTAATTGCTCGAGAGGCGAGCGGGGGAGGAGATGGAGAACATCCAGCAGGCTGCAGGGATAGCGACGGAATTTAGACGTCAGGAATATTTCAATATGAAGAAGGCTCGTGGAGGGTCGAACGTCTGGCTGGGAGGAATTGGGAAAATCGATCCCGCGGATGAGAACGTCGCAGCGATCCACACTACGTTATGATACGTGGCTGTACAACAGACATCTCCGAGGGGTGGAGCGGATGCCGAACGTGTGCATATTTTCGTCGATGGAAAATCCTTTCCATAGCCGATTGTCGGGGAGATGCGCACAGGATTCTCTGGACCGGCACGTTTTTAGCTTACCGTGCGGATGGCTCAGACTTCTGGAAGACATCAACGGGCTTTTCCGTAGCCTCGTGTTTTACAGCCGTGTCGCGAGTACGTCGGACGGGACTCGGAGTCACGTTCGCGGAGTTAGACAATCGTTCGAAAGAATTTCGTAGAGCGCGGGACGATATTCGGGAACGGGAACGCGGATGAGGACAATGGCTCGTTCCATTGTGTCTGCTCAGAGTTATTGCGATATCGCGTCGTTGCGGGGGAGCGAGCGGCACGGCGGACTGGGAGAGCCGAAACCACGGAGATGGGGAAGAAGAGATCCTCGTAAAATTTCGGAGATTCATAAAGGTACTTACCCTCGTTAGAGAGCGGGGTGGGTCCGGAATGCGAGAAGGGGTTGCGCGGGCAACTTCTTCCTTTCCTTCGTTTCGTATCACTTCGCGAGAGTTGCGCGCCTTGCAGCCACGTAATCTCCGCCACCGCGGGATACCCGGCTGTGATTCGTCGGAAGGACCACGGGATACTTTTCGCGTTCCCTCGCCCGCCAGAGATGAGAGATGATCGAGAGAGTAATAACGATAACAATAACGCAGCAGCTGGTAATAAAGAAAGATGGGGAAGATATTCGCGAATCTCGATCTCGGCTGGACACCTCGCGGAATTGAATACCGGGGGTAACAGTGATTTAATTTTATTCCCGAGGTTGCCTTACCGTGAAACGAGTCGTTATTGTAATTCTCGTGATTGACAGACCGACGAGCCGATTTTCTTCGTCTCCCCAGCCGGCCAGAAGAGAGACGGAGATCGATCGGCGTAAGGCGAAGATTCCCAATGTCGGTTAAAAAAATCGCCAGATTTTAGCATTTATTAATTTTTTTTTTAATTACTGGAATCGATATTAAGCTGGTAGTTTATAATTAGCAAAAATACATCGTGCAGCTCTGAGTTTACGCGAATAATTAAATACATCAGTAGCTCTAAGTAACTCGAGAAACAATAAGCAGAGCTGCAACGCACTATTACCATGTGTTACGTAATATTTCTCAAGCGATACACATTTTCATTAAATTCTTTTCTCGATGTACCTCGATTACCTTACGATTCGATAGAATGCAGAGGCCACTCTCTCTCTCTCTCTCTCTCTCTCGCAGGATGGGCCTTGATCGAGACACCGACACGCAGGGAACATAATGAAGCGCTGAGTCGCTTTCGGCAATCCATGCGATAGTCAGGATCGAGTCTCGGTGCGAATCGGGAGAGAACACACTGGTGGAAGGAAGACCGGAAAATAAAGAGAATTCAAGCGTGGAACAGAATCGAGGAAATGGCGAATCGATTTTATTCGATCAATTATCCATGCGAAGTTGCGAGGATTTCTGGCGCGGGAGTGGAACAGCGTAGTCCGATCGAGCTCGCGGCGGAACCCGAGCGTGCTGTCGAAAATAATTCAACGAGCTTTTATCACGACAACTTCGTCGGAGAGAAATATTTCATAGCTGAATTATTTTTTATAACAAAAAAAAATGATATTTTTTTTCAAGTGAAAATAAAAAT
Organism: Listrodromus nycthemerus; assembly: GCA_963978505.1. Lineage (NCBI taxonomy): Eukaryota > Metazoa > Arthropoda > Insecta > Hymenoptera > Ichneumonidae > Listrodromus > Listrodromus nycthemerus. The sequence continues at coordinate 17,910,316 of OZ021681.1, forward strand.
GTGACGCGATTCGATAAATGTATTTTGCAACGCGCGACAGTCCGGAGGTCGAATGCGGAGGAGGAACGGTGGAATACTTAAAGTACACTCTCGCTCTCCGAGCGTCTCCGGGTTGTCGTCGTAGTTGGCGCGGACGGAAACGTTACGCATTCCGATTCCTTCAGCGTGAAATTAATAACGCCGCGGCACTCGAGCCGCGGAGTAGAAGGCAATGCCACTGGGGCCGTGCGGTGTTAATTACGTGACATTTATCTGCACGCCACCATCTAACCGAGAAATCTTGGTGCCCGCAGGAATTCGTGAAGGGGTTTCCGTCGAGCGACAGCGAGGATACACATAAACTTCTCGGGCCGTGTGTGCGAGTACGTAGAATGAATATTAGGCGAACTCACGTACGGTAACGCGCCCACGTGTGGGTGAGGTGGAACACGAGGGCCGAGCAGTTTGACCGCCCGACGAGATTCTCTCGTAAGAATTAAGCCGGAGCCGTGAAAGAGCTTGCGCAACTCACGAGAGACGAAACCGTGCCGCGGTCCTGCGACTCGTCCGAGACAAGAATTTTCGATCTCTGTTGAAGCGAACCGCTATAAGAGAATATAAAAATAAAACGTGGAAAATTTATTCCCTCATGATCCTGTGGAGATTCGCGATGACCTGGAAATTTCTTGAAAGTCGTTAAACTTTTTTTAACCGACGAAGAGTGTTTCCGAACGCCTTAGAAATTTACTTATCCGTTAGCCTGCCGGATAAACCTTTTTTTTTTTTTTACATACAACAACAAAAATAAATGTCTAAATCAGTAGATAGTGAAAGTTTCTCTGACAATCGGACTAACAAACGGATCGAATCTGAATGTAAAAAAAGTTTTTAAAACACTGAATCGTTCCATGGAATTTGATTTGCCGCGCGACGAATAACCAACTTGGTTCGTGAAAAATAAAAAATTGAAAAAAAATTCTATAATCCCCCGAAGAGAGACTCGAGAGCGCGACGTCGCGTTTGTCTCGAGGTCGCATTATCCGCGTGGTTTCCGGGCGAGGTTCACGGCCGGGTCTTGGCGCCCAGCGCCGTGCAATCGCGGAGAATAAAATCTACTCTCATCCACGCGGTCGGCCGATACACCCGAGGGAGCCCGAGCAATACACTTTGCTCGCTGCTCCGGGAGCAAGATAGAAAAGAAAAAGGGGTGGGGGAGGGAAGAATGAGGAAAAACAACCGAGCGCGATCACGGGAGTGAGGGAAGGAACGAACGGCAACGCACATAGGCGGCCACGCAAACACGAAATAACAGTAGTACAGAGGAGAAAGCTGCGGGGATTGCTATCGTCGGGGGTTGCGCGATTCGCCGGTCCGTCTCGTTCTCTCTCGCCCTCCGCTGTTCCCTCTGTGTTGCGGGATATTGCTGAAACGCGCACCCTGCGTCCACGGCGTTTCCTCGCCGGGATATCGAGCGAGGCTTGAAATACGAGGGGGGTGAGGAAGAGAGAGAGAGAGAGAGAGGAAGAGTCGCACATATATATATACACATATATATATATATATGTATATAGAGAGCGAGAGAGCGAGGCAAGCACGCCACTACAACCACGATCAACCCCCGTCCGTTGTTAGGCGAACGAGCCGTGGCAAACAACGTGCCCACTGCTCGCTGCCTCTTCTCTTCGCCGCTTCTGTTGCTCCGGCTGTGTTTCTGCGTGGATTCTCTGTCACCTCGGCTCTGGCATTTAGGTATAGCTTCGCCTCGCTCGACGAGAACCCCGAGGACAAGACGAATTACCAAGAGAATATACTCTCCGACTCTCACCCCTTCACCCTCAACCCACCTCCACCCACCACACGAATAACGATGAAAATAGAGAGACAAGAGAGGAGTGCGTTATAGTCAGAAACTTGGGAAAGGAGTAGAGGAATTAAAGCCACTCGTGCGGATTCTCTTTGATGCTGTTACTATCATGAAGTAAAGAGAACAAGTGGAAGAAGACTGTACGACGATGGAGTAGGGTAATCAGTACTATGGAATCGCTGTAATCTGATTACCATGCTCGAATAATTCGCCAGTCCGCTACGTATCAATTGTAGGAGAAAGGTAGAGTGGGGCTGTTCGCATGGCGGTGTATAAATCGACTGACGTATCCAACATTAGCCTATTACCGGTGCGGAAGAGGCGAGGGATGAGGGACACGTGGAGACGGGAGGAGGAAAAGCCCATTGTCCCGCGATGCCTCGATGGAGTCTTCGAGAAGTGCAATTTGAGACGGTTCCACCGGTCCCGTGGAAGTGCGGCGCACTCACCGGGGCTTCGGGAGAATCGAGGAAGCATTGTTCGAGCGACGACAACGAGACGGTCCGCGGGATACGTCCAAGTTCCGACGACGTCGACCGCGGTTGTAGGTAACGACTCGGGAACGAAGATTCTACAGCCGTATCGGCGCGACCCCCCTTCGGCCCGGAATCGATATTCACAGGAAGTTCCGGCGCACGCACGATTGCCGGTATTATGAAGGGTGATTGAGTACGAGAGACCGAGAGTTGTCTGAGAGTACCGGCGGAATACTCCGGTGGAGCTACGTGAATGTATAACGCGAAGAATTATTCTCCGATGGAATGACTGATGAGGAGAGAGGCGGAGTTAACCGGATCGGGAGAGATGAGAAAGTCGCAGTTGGAAATGGGACGAATACGCGGGGGAAGATGACGAGGAATGAGATGAGAGTGCGGGGGGTCTCGGGGCGAAACGACAAGCGAAAGAACGCACGGAGACGGAGGAAGACGACGAGTGTTGGGAGAATGAGCCGGGAGAAGGAGCGAACGAGAGGAGAGCCGGAGGGATGGCGGTACGCGGAGGGAAATGCTCGGGTACAGGAGACTCTGTTTTCTCCTCCCGTCACGGAGAGGACGACGAGATTAATTCTAAAATACTTTGAAACAAGGAGAGTGGGAGATGTGTGGAGGGAGAAGACGGAGAAAAAAAAGGGGGGAATGACAGAAGTCGAGGAGAGGAACGTAAGACTGTAAAGTTAATTTAGCTGTCAGCCGGACGAGCTGCCCCGGACGACGCGAGTTTCCTCCCTTTGCCTCCTCCGTTCCTCTTCCAAATACCCCGCTCGGCACTGTCTCTATCCATCGCGCAAAACTGGAAAGCGGATAGCGAAACACGCGAAACTATTCTCATTCCTTCGAGAAGTACGCCTTCCGCCGTCGGCCGTCTCGGAACATTAAACGCCATACTTTAATGGGAAACGTCAGATTTTGTTTGGTCACGAGACGAGAACCGGAGAGGGATGCTGCGCTGCCGAGACACTGTCGGAGCTCCTCTTACGAATCTCGTTCCCGGAACGTGTAACTCGCACGCTCCGTCCTTTTCTTTCGCGTCAGCGTCAAAAAATTTCACCTCACCGAGGGTTTCTTCGAATTAAAAAAAATATATATATAATATACGTATATATAAAATAAACCGCGAAGGTCGGAGGTAATTAGTTGCGCCGAAGAGAAGACTAAGTTTTCCTCCAGCCGTGCGCGGCCGCGAGCGCGATACTGGCCGGAGCAGTGGAATTTCCGTTCGGCGCGGATAAATTCATGCGATAAAATAGCATGAACTCGGGCGTGTCTGTGAGGAATAAAGGGGAAAAAAAAAAAAAAAACCGAAGAAGACCGGGCCGAGCGTCATGGTTCGATGGCTGGAGAGTCTCGAAATTCGCACCTGCGGCCCCGACAGCGATTCCGCGCCTCGCGGTAAATTCGTTCTCGTCCGGTGACTCGGGCGAAACCCTTTCGAGGAACCCTGTCATTTGTGAACTCCGGCGGAGATATCGAGACACCGAACCGGATGACTCTCGCGGTTAACGGCACGGAACCGTGTGAAATATCCACGGCTCTCCTTCACGTCGGCAACAGCGCGCCCTTTGCCCCGCGCGGCTATAAATTTATTACGGTGAGATTCTTATTTTTTCCCCGCTTTGTTCGAGCAGTTGTCTCGAACGAGGAATAAAGGAGCGGCGTGTCAGTATTAGCGGCAGCTCATCAACTGGTCAGCCTCTCGAATCTCATCTCTTGCCGGAGGCGAGAACTTCCATACGGCGATTCGAGAGGCCCATTAACGCATTCCTAACTCCGAGCGCGGCGCACCCGGCCCAACTTCTTTCGCCGGCGCGTACACGGAGCATACGTGAGAGCAAGAAAAAAAAATCCGGCAAGAGCGAGACATTGAAGTTGCTCTCCCGCGAACGATCTCTCGCCTATCCCTCGAATCACGCTCCTGCTACGTGAGCGAGATTTTTTATTTCCCCCAGGCCCGCCGAGCACACACGCGGTCCAGCATCCGCGAAAGCATCGAATACGAGGAGCCGCTCGGTCATGCTCGAGATAAGAGAATCAGCGGGAGAGGAAGACAGAGAAATTCAGGCCAGCGGTTATTCTCTCGTTGGTTTTCTTCTCGAACTGCCACTGCGCCTCCGTACGGCGAACTACATCCTCGGGCCACTGAAACACTGTCTTCAAGAATTTAAGCCGGTACCTTACTCTCCGGTAATTTTTCGCCGGGTAAAAGCCCGGAAGATGTACGACGGTGGGATGCGAGTTCGAAAAGCGCCGGAGGGAAAAACGCGGCATCGAAGGAGAGCGATGTGTGTATCGGCCGATGGCGCTGACCGAAGTACACGGAAGCGCCCTGCGGTTTACCTACAAAATCTCGACACAGCATCCAAGACGGCAGCCGGAGCGGGTAGACGAAGAAAGCGATACCGGCCGGGATAATTTCACCCGCGGGACGGATTCCGGAAGAACAATCCTCTCGACCTTCCGCTCGTCCGGAACGACTCGCCATACGCCGCTATTACTGTTCCACGGGGTCGGGACGAGGCGAACGCGGAAGGGTCGGCGGGAATCCGTACGAATGGTCCGTGAGCGCTCCTCTCGTCGTGATTTCCCTTTCACCCCCGCTCCGATAAAACGCTCGAGATCACGGGGAGAGCGGGCCAACGCGGCGATAAAACTCGACTATCTATCCCGATTGCGGAACGGAATCCTATTGCGAATATTGTATACTGCAATCGTGTAACACGCAGTTGGACCTTGTTAAAGCTTTCGTCGAATCCGTATGAATGCCGCTCGATATTTGGATATACGTGTATGTGGAGCTATATTTTTTTATTTCATTTTTTTTTTTGTACGCCCGGAACAAATTCGATGGGAAGAGGCCGTCGTCTATTTTCATCATTTCCACCGTTTCGCATTGGAGTTTCTTTCTTCCGAGCTTGACTGGAAGATCCTCGAGCTCCGTAACGGAGGGGAGTATTGGTCTCTGGCATCGATAGCTATCGAGAAGGTATCGCCGGCGTACACACTTCGAGTGTTCACTTAATTGCCGAGGCGCTAATGGACCCCGAGAATCACCGAGGAGCGTCTCTGTGTAGACCGCCAAATCACTTCCACGCGAAGCATGCAAGAGAAACTGTACTATGGATCTGCGTCTTGTACAGAGCAGCGGGTCAATACGATTTCAGTCGTCTCTCATCCCGAGCGTTCGTTTATCGGCTATCCGGACTGGGAAAACTCTTGTCCAAGATTCCGGATGAATGGTGGGTCTCTCATTGATGCCTCGGGAAATCGTGCCGATCTTGGTGAAACTTGGCCGAGAGGCGGGGTGTAAAATAGAGTGGATGGAACTCGAACGCCGAGAGGAAGAAAGTCGGGGATAAGCCGATACAGAGATTTCGCCTCGAACAACCCGACACGATGAGGCATCGAGGTGGCGCGATTTGAAAAGGTGCGCAATCGATGCACAGCGCCGGAGCTAATGGCCACTTGTGCGCACTTCGGACCCCGACTCCGATCTTCAACCGCACCGCCAGAAACTATTTGTTTCCTTCAGTTAATTTTGAGCGAATGAAGAAAACTTTGTGCAACGGGCTTGTTTTATTTTGCTTGCATTATTGGTTCGACTATCGCCGTTGCAAACAGGTCAGGCCACTTTACCGTAAGAGTCGAGTGCTGAATTATCGAAGTCGGTTTTCACAAACTTTATATTTATTCGGATTATTGTCGATGGTTATTTTTTTTACAGGGAATTTCATGAATCTAAACAAAAATTAATTCTAATGAATTTACAATACTCTTAACGGATTTTACCAATTTCTGATAAAATACGTACTCGTTCAGTTTTTTTCATAGAATAATGCGCAATTTTTTTTCGATTTTCATGGATGATTGCTCACTTGACTTCTTGAAAAATGCTCTACGAATTCACTATTAAGATATTCGGTAGTATTTACCGTTTTTAAATGACAGCTATTTGTCTGTAAAGGAATTTCGTCGATGTCTGTACAAAATGCCGTAGTTCTTGAACGCACAATACTGTCCAATATTTAGTCGGTGAATTCATGGAAAATGAGCGTTGTTTTTGCAAAAACTTAACGAACGTGTATTTTTTCGAAAATAAGAACAAACGTCTCAATGATTTAGCAAACCTATTGGCAACGTTTTACTACTCGAAGGACATCTGCTCAAATTCAAACAACCCTCGTCTACAATCAACGGTAATCCGAAAGTTTGTATGAACGATTTAAAAAATTCAGCCCTCATCTGACTGGTGTGAAAACTCACTCAAACTTCCTTAACGGGGTTGGGCGTTGAGTTGGACGATTAAATTTTATTTTATAAGAAAAAAATCCTTGGAATGAAGCAAATTGTTTCTACCAGAGTGTGCATATACATGTAGCTGCCTTGAATTGTTGGGTTCGAGTTCAGACGTTGCGGAGTGTCGAGAATTAAACCGCACGCCACCAGAATACGTACGTACGAACCTGGTAATTTTAGAAGTTTGGGAGGAGCCGCGAGGCTCGTCTCGCCGCGACTCGCTCCGACTCCCTCGCTCGTTCTCTATCATCTTTTTTTTTTTTCTTTTCGAAGAGAGACAGAGAAACGGAATAGAGGCGCACGCCTTCTCGTCCCTCGCTCGTTTATCACGTATGCTTTTTACCCCGAACCGGAGGCCCCGACCGAGACGGGGTTGACAGGCGTCACGTGTTGTGCGGCATGTTCCAAACGCTCAACAGAAACGAGAAGCATAAGGAGAAGCAGCTCGGGCAGCAGTTTACTCCTACTCCCGCACAGTGTATTGGAGAAGGAAGAGCACATCAGGAAACGGGGCAGTGACATGGATGTTCTCAAGACTTCAAGTTCGCGGAGGGGAGAGGAGGAAGCAGAACGTTGAAAAACTTGTTAACAAGCCAATCGTCGCCCAAATTGGTTTAAAATCGTCGAAGGAGAATGAACATCGGGCGAATACCGGAAGTCTCACGAGGACCATGCGACATGATTTCGGCCAAATGTGCTCGTCGGAATTACGGAAACTCCACCGACAGCAAATCGTCGTGACTCAACGAGAAATATTATTGGTTCGCATGTATTCCGTAAATTCGTGGTTTTCGAATGTTGCTCCAAGACCACGTGTCTGCCTTTGAAATTTATCCTTAACTTCATTTAATGTACTTTGCTGTCTTTCTTGATCGGCAAGTTTCCATCGCTGGCTGCATTCGAGATGAGTTTTAGAGGAAAAAAAAATGAACTTTCTCTCCGTCACTTTTTGTTTGACAATCCCACTTGACTCTATAACGTCACTTCCGGTTGCAAAATCTTGGTTCGCAACCGAAAGTCACGTTATGTGGGAAAAAATCTTGGGTTTTTTTTTTCCCGAACGTGACGCTACAGCGGAATCCCACCTGGGCATTATTGTCTACGACGCGGTAGATCGCTCACTTGTCTGCGCCACATGTTTCGCCCACTCTCGGAATCTTTGGGCTCAACCCTTTGCCACAATATCATTCATTTATTTTCTCTACTTCACCCTGCTCCGCCTTGTTTCGTTTTTATTTCTTCTTCATTTTTCTTTTTCCCGTTTACTCTCGCCCAATACTATGATCGCGCCTCGAGCGCGAAGAATTATCGTTTCCACGCCTCGACCGCGAGTCACTGTCTCGACGGAAAAATGATGGATCGCTGAGCTCCACCAAGCCCGAATGTTTTCAAAACATTAATTAAGAGTGAGAAACGCTTTGCGGTCTTCCCCCCCCCCCCCGCCTCGCCCCTTTTTTTTAGATCCGTGAACACGCGCGTGTGTCGACGCTCTCGTTTCGACTCCCTCGAGATATTCCAAGTCCTTCGATAGACACTGCGAGTAGGCGGGGGGGGGGGGGGGGGGGGGGGGCGACGAAATGAGAGAAATGAGAGACAGACTCGTCAGTCTTTTCTAAGCAAAGACAGCAGGCGTGCACAAGTTGCCACGGGAATTAAAACTTTATTTAGAATTCGAAGAAGGCGTTGAGCGAGAGGCGAGGGCGTATGTGAATTTGTGCGAAGGACGCATCGGTAAGAAAAAAAAAAGTTCCGACTATACGGGTGCGTCGCACGTTCCTCCTCGAGTCAAGATTTCAAAGTGCAATATTTCAAGAGCGGGTGGGTAGGAGAGGAGCCTGAGAGAAAGGAGGGGGAGGATGGCCTCTTGGTCGTCCGAGCTCTGGTGTGTTCAACGACGACAGCATAGTTATTTACGAGGTACGGTATTAGCGGGAGCGCCTCGAGCATCACCCTTGCCAGGCCGAGACGGAAGCCGCTTCTTCCGAAACGGTCAGAGATGGTCCATCGGACTGCACGGCAGCTCCGCTCAGAGCCGAGCTGCATCGTCCTCTGAGTCACGTCCAGGCGCCTGCATCTTGCAAATATATATGTATGTTTATTCTCGTTTTTCCTCCCGCGGTAGTCAGCGCCATCTCTGAGAAGAGTCGCTCGAAAACTGGTCAAAAACACGTCCTCGGAAGTACGTGCGGCAAGTCGGAGCGGTGCGGAGCGGTGAGGAAAAACTTGAATTAGGGGTGTCGGACCGTTCACGGTCGTGTTACCTTTTTTATACGGGAACGTTCCGGGGTGGGGTCGCAGACACCCCGAAGCGACGATCTCGAAGGGTTTATGTATTATCGACAGGGTTGGCTGTGGACCAGTCGAAAAAATAAAGTAGGTGTACGACAGGACACGAGGGTGTGGAAACGGCGGACACGGACCGGGTACGCCCGCGGACGGCGACTCTCAAGGGATCGAATATCGATCTCGCTCTGCCACAAATGGGGAAACTTAAAGTACCGAACCGAGTCGTATTCTTTTTACTTCTAACGGCGATGTATTTTATTTGGATGTCGTTACGATCTATTTTTTTTTTTCTGGCGTCAATCAGTCTTGGAAAATGAATTTCAAATGTGGGGCTCGGCTGGGTGTTTCGGAGAAATGTGTTCGATACTTCGACCGGTATTACAGGCGTGGACCCATGGTTCCATGATTGCGAGTTAACGAGGAAAGCGATTTTTGGCCTTAACCACAATTGGGTTTAGCACGCACACATTTTTAAGATCCGGCCTCAATCGCTTCAGGATAGTCTGCTCCGCAAGATGTCGCTTTAGCGAAATTGACTCAACGCCAAATCATGTCTTTTGCAAGTGTTTGCGGTATGAGCGTGAAGAGATTGTTCTGATCGAAGACCTGAAGAAAGATTCACTGTTTCCTGCTGCCACTTCTTCTTTTACTCAATTGATCCTCTGTTCGTCATTTCGAAAGCACTAATTTCTGTGTAGAGATAATATTTTACATGCCATGTCGAGCTAGTTACGAGCAGCATTCTGCGATAAGACTTCGTGTCACGTAGATTGGTCATTGTTGCGGGGTGACATTAAGCGGAATAGAGACATAAACTAGTCATAAATGCAGACAAGAACTATGTATAAGGTTGGATTTAGTATGACATTTTATTCCTCGGTCAGATAAGACAGTCGTCGTAGAGCTGACTTGTTCAATTTTCGTTAAAAAAAAAATCGTCAGCCATCGACGAAAGTAGCCAAGGAATCGTTTCTCGACGGCGCTGTTTTACCATCTGAGCTCCGACTGTTATCGAATTTACCAATTAATTCGCGAATTTTCAAGACTTGATTCTTGTTTCCTTGATAGCTCTTTATCGAGCGCGTGTACCGCGGCATCCGGCGTGTAAGACGAGACACTCGGTGCCATGAACGCCGGTCATTTATCCGAAAGTGCCAGCCGGAAAGCGAGGCTCGGGCGGTCGATCGTAAAGCGTCATTCGGCTGGCGTCCGCGGGGGAGTTAAGTAAAATAAATGGAAGTATAAACTTTTCAGCGGGCACGGTTTGACCGCACGAGGAGAGTGAGCTGACGCTCTGGCATGTCACACGAGTACCGTAAACTCCTTCGCGACGTCGACTCGCACGGGGATGTGTCTAGTTCCGGAGCTGTTCAAGTATTGAGGAAGCGAAGCCGGGATCAGAGGCAGAGCAGAATGTGGGCTGTCCGGGTGGACTTTGACAAAAATTGTGGGAAGTCGAAGATCCGGGACAACCGACGTACAAGAAAAATACCCCACGAATGGATCAGAGAAGTCCGCTCGACCGTGGCTTTACCTAAGTAGTTTTTTTTATCCCTCGACACTGCGCGATCCAATTTGACGGAAACAGCGCGAACGCAACCAGCAATTCGGTCACGAGTGAACCTCTCTTTGTTACCGCGCGGCCCTTGAAATTGCGCGTGGTAGGGGTACGAGGAGGAGGGGGTTAAACCGGGGTGAAACTGTGAGCGAGGGCAAGGGGAGAAAAACAAAAAATAAAAAGAACGAGTAAAAGGGTGGCGAGAGGTAAGAGGGGCAAAGAGTTTCGCCGCAGGCGGTATGCCGACGGCAAAGGGCACCATTTACTTTAAACTAGAGAGAGACCCCGTACAGCTCGTACGGGCGACCCCTCCGGCTGGCCCCGCTTCCACCGGTAGATATGTGACACTCGTTTTCCCTCTGACTTCGAGGGTGTAAGTAAGCCAAGGGTTTTGCCCGCGTAACGTCCCGTAAGAATATCCCCCGTCGGGAGTTGTCCCTCTCGTATATATATCATAGTATTACAGCGAAGAGTGTACATCAGCGTGCACGAAAGGGCCGTTTTTTTCTTTAAAATTGTTCGACGCGGAGGGAGAGAGAGTCGGGACGAAATTTGAAGTTGGATCTTCGCGAGGACGGTTGTCGTCGGTGATCACGAGGAAACTTCGTCGGGCAGAGCGGCCAAAATGTGAGAATCATCGAGGCGAAAGGGAGAACAAACCGGTTGTGTACTCACGGCGAAGTGGTAAAGGGTTTAGCGGGAAGAGCGGGTTTCGGAGGAACGGTGACCGCAGCACGACGCGATTTGTATCCCCGGCGGCTCGCCGGCTCGTCGTCGTCCCCGGGCTATTAATTACCGGCCCCGAGGGTGGAATTCGAGTCGGCGAGTGAGAAGATCGTACGAGAGCCGAGCTCAGCCAGTTTCCCGACAACTAAAATAAGATCCGGTGGAGGCCCGGCCGATGATTATTTCGCTGTAGAGTTTATATCGTGTTTGACGTTGCGGTGGAAAAATAAAGTTCGACGCCTCCTTTCGCTCAACGATCAGGCGCCGCCATGCACGATGGATCCGGTGCGGAAAATAGATTTAAAACAAAAAAAAAAAGGAAAAAGAAAAAAAATGAGAGCTGGATAGAGTGGAGTGCGAGGGCGAAAGCCGGAAGAGGAAATTGACGATGACGTTCGACCAGGCAGGCTTGGCTGCATCGGCCTCATCGGCAGAGCGCACTGTAGACCAAAAAAAAAAAATATAGAAAAAATTCATCTAGGCCGAAGCGTGGTGGATAGGCTGGCTGCGACGTCGGCGACGACGACGCCGACGACGACGACGTCCGTGAGGGGTGTCATCGAGATATAGTGAAGGATATAGTGTAGAAAGTAGAGGATGAAGAGAAGGACCGCGGGCTCGAGAGAGCAGCCACTCGAAAGAGCACTCGACTATCGACTGCACCTCGGTGGGAGACCCTCTCTGTTCCCTATTTCAACCCTCGTTCCCTGTCCTCTTGGCTTTCACCGTCTCCCACCTCCACCCCGCATCGCCGACGCCTGAATGCCGAGCCAACAGATTCACCGGCAAAATCCGATCGGCCGCCGCCTGAATATCGCGGTCCACGCGCGGAGCCTCGGCGGTTTTTTTTTTTTTTTTTACCTCACGGGTGTTCTCGGTTCGAGAGCATCTTCGAGAGAAGTTGCGGATAAGGAACAGACTCCGCGAGTTACCAATAAGGAACGGACGGAAACAGTCTGTTCCCGAGAATCATTCCCGAGATGAATTCCGGTGCTGAGATTTCTCAGCTCATCGAAAATATACGGTCATATTGACTGAAGATTCAAGTATGGACGTTCGTACGAATATTCTGTCGCTGAGCTAAAAAATAGAAGCTCAAAGATTTCTGCATCCGCAACCGTTGAGGTATTCTCAATCGTATCTTTTTATCGGTGCAACCGATTTCAAAATACCTTGGGACTTTTTTGTCCATAAATCGATTCTCTGCATACACAATTTTTTTTTCCACTTCGAACATGATCGAATCGTCAATTTGTACTGATTTTAGAGTTGCGTCAGTGACATCTTTCCGTGTAGTTCAAACATTTTGTGAAAGCTTCGGACGAAAAATATTTTGAAGCCATCAAGATACATTCTTCGTCAAACGACATATTTATTCGACCGTCGCAGTGCGAATCTACAATCTGTATTTTTTCATCGGTGTCTGCATCTCGATGCCGCGGGTGTCACGCATCGAGACGAGCCGGAAATCGAATGCTCCTCGATGACGATCCGGAGAGTCATTCCGGAGACGAATCTCCGGCAATGACACGTTTTTTCCTACCTCGAAGATTCGAGCCGATGTGCGGATTGACGAGGAGCGCGGAGAGACAAAGGACCGCAAGAAAGCAGGGACCGGAGATAAAGAATGGAATGGCCTGTACGACAGGGGGGGGGGGGGGGGGGGCAAGAGAAATCTCGGTGGCACGAGAGAATGTAGTCGGTCCCGCTTGCGCGGACAGAATAAACGCGGATCCCCCGCGAGTGTGAGAGCGTTCGGAGCTGGCTGCGCGCATTCGGGATTTATGGTCCGGCCGATTAGTTTCATGGCAAAGGGGGTGGATCGGCGACGGGGAACAGAAGGACCATTTCGCTTCCCTATATGGGAAGTAAAACGTGGCTCGACTCTCGCTGTTAACTTCGCTCCGACGGCGATGGAGGAGAGCCGAGAAGAGCGGCTCGACGCTCGGCCGTTCGTCCATCGGTCACTCCGTGCGCCCTCGCCGTTGTTACTCGCCAAATCGGTCGTTTCGCGGGATTCACGGACGTTAATCGAACAATTAAAAGAATCTACAAGGTAAGCGCTAACGAACACGCCCCCGACCGCTGTTTCTCCTCGTCCGACTCTGTACAAATAAATGGCGAAGCATTCGCAACCGGAGCGTTTCGGGATCCCTTCGAGGAAATGCGAAATACGAAGGATTCTCTCGATACGTTATATCTCTCTACCTTTCGTCTCGTTGCCTTTTTTGGCAAACGAAAAGCGAGGAGGAAAAAGGAACACGAGGTATTTTACTCGGTTCTACTCGGCACTCTGTTTGTGTGTGTGTGTGTGCTGCAGTCTGCACTCGGGGGAGCTGAGACACGGGTACCACCTCCTCCTCTGCTCCTCTTCCTACCTTTTCGTCTCTACCTCCGGAGTCCTCTCGCTTGGGAATAATCGATGGAAGCGACGACGTCGACAAAAAGAGAATTCCCGAGTCTCGTCGCCTCGACCGGAACCGCGTAGTCGAGAAGCATATACCGGCTCTTGTTCGAAAAAAAAAAAAGAAAAAGGGAATCCCTTCCACCCCGCCGATGTCCGCTGCTCCGTGTAAGTCGTATTGCCTAATAAGTTTTCCGACCCACGCGATAAAACGAAGAGAGGATATATAGTGTGTGTAGCGAGAATACGGACACGAGGTGCAAACACCTTACATATTTCATTCAGAGCAAACTGTCGAGTCCGTCCGGCTTGGTTCTCGAGTCTGACGGTTCTCAATCTTCGTGGAGCTCGAAAAAAAAGATTTTTTTAAATCGTACGATGAGGAGAATTAAATTCGAATACGATTTGTAGACACGATTCAAGATGTAGTTTAATCGATCGCGAGCGTTTCTTCGCCCAATAAGCGACGATGGGACACGAGCTGGAATTAGGAGACTGAGTGGAAAAAATAAATAAAAATTACGAGTGTCGTGGTATATCTTATTATTTTTATATACATAGCGATTTTATCGTTTTTGTTTAATGCAATGTTTGTGGGAAAGGCTCGATGTCTTATAATAGAATTTAGGACGCCAGGGAAGAAAGACTCGGAAAAATCTTTCATCAGTTTTGGGTGGCCATTTTCAATCTTTGGACAGTTGGAAAAAAAGTGTTTAAAGAAAACATCAAAATGTGACGTAATTTTGAATAAAATCAGAGACACACGTCAAGGTGTTTCATTGATCGCGGAGTACGAAATTGTATCAGAAAATCGACGTCGATATTTTACCGGAAAGACGGTAACGTGATCTGAGCTAGAATAAATGGCTCGACGAAAAAAGTAAAGATTACACGACCATCATGATATATCCATAAATATTCGTGTAGTTTATGGCCGGCGAGGATCACGGTTTATCGAAAATGCGACAGCTGTCGAGCCGGGCACGAAAATTTCTCTCCGCTATCGAGCGTTCCCGTTCCGGCGGCGCTCCCACGCCATTTTATTTTATATAGCCCCGATAAAAGTGACGTTATGCGAGTCGAGGAGAGTACAGAAAGGGACTGTTCTCCTTGTGCTGGGCTGCTTTTGCACCTGGAGTACACGTTAACCGGCTAATCGATACGATTTTCCCCCCTCGTTTCTTCGCCGCTCCTCTCCGTCCGGTAAAATTGAATCGATTTGCCGAAGCCGGACGTAAATTGATAAGGTTCTCGTAAAAAAATAAATAAATAAATAAATAACCTACCGATCCATAAAACCCTCGGAGGGCGCTACGGAAAAACTCAATTTCATGCACGTACGTGAGCACGCGCGAGCCGTCGATTAGGCACGAGAAACGATGGAAGAGGAAGCGAATGGATCGGATGCACCGTTAGCGAGCCGGAAAGTGCAGTGGATGTACCGTTGGGAGCACCGATGTGAGGTGCATCGTAGGCTCGAGAGAGAAAAGCGTGTTCACTTCTGTCCACGGAAGCGAATGTAGACCTCACAGGAACCAATGTCAACGGCTTCACGTGGCATCGAGCGAACTTCTTGAAATGTCGAACTACGACAACCCGCAGATTTTTCAAACTTCGGCGGGTCTGCCGACACGAAAAATAATAGTACGGCGTTTCAGAGATCCAAGGCGAATTTGCTACTCTAGTTGTCTTCAATATTTTTCGGTAAAGCTAAATGACCATTGACAGAATTTGGCACATTAGTTCCGTTGATTAATTTGGTTAATCGAATTTGGTTAATCCAACAACTTGTTTCTCAGTGAAGCGATAGATTAGGAAAATAAATGTAAAGTGGTAGGAATAACTAACTTTGAAAGAAAAGGGCCAAAAGCTTGTTCACATACATCGAAAGACGGCCGCCATGACGTATTATTGACTTTCCAATTATTCGTCCTCAGCTATAAAAATTCTGTCGTCTGTATGCTATACCACAGTGCATTGAACTCGCTCAAAGTGTATTATAACGTCAAAGAATTCTGAAGTTGTGTTGTTATAATTCGATCGCTATAGTGTAAACTTAGGTTCACAGACTGCTGTTTCTCGAATGTTGCCATTCTCCGATAAGACTTCCTATGAGTCATTTCTCACTGATACAACTTTTGTAAATGTTGCATCTCTCCGATACAATCATCCGCGTGTCGTTGCTATTGATACGGTTTTTTAAAAAATCGCGTTCCAATTACAAAGACTGCGAGAGAGCCTGGACCTACAGTTTTTATTTTCAGTAGGTTTCGAATAACCGAAGAAATGCAGAGCGACAAAAAATTGATATTGGTGTTAAATGAGAATCGAATCCGAGCCTACTGCTTATCTGACACGGAAGGAATTCCTATAATTAGCTCAAATCCGATAGAGACTCGGGTTATCCCGGCAATCACTAATCTGTATGATTGTCATTAGTCATAGCGTGCTATTTCAGTCATCAACGTAATATCGTCTGCCTCAGTTAATCCTCATCTGCTCTTCTCTATGAGTGCGCTATGAAAACAGTTCTGTTCGGTTCGACTGAATCCAGAGATATTCAAGATGCATCCGCATGTATACTGAAATACCCGCAGCTGAAACACCCATCCTAATACTCCAGTCTATCTTTTAGTCCAGAGTTTACTTTTAAAATTATTTTTTGACATCGAAACCTGAGGAAACGCATCACGTACGAAAAATCGGATTTACCGTTGATAATTTACAAAAAAAAAAACCACTAGCCTTGGTCAGTAAAAAAAAAAGTTGAAAAGTTCTGAGTTGAAAAACGCTCCCTAAATTCCAACTGTACGCGATGAAGGTTAAAAAATTTTGCGACGGGACAAAGCGTCGCAAGAACGAGTCGGCGCACACGGCTATCAGGCTAAGTAGGACAAGCATCTCAGTTTCTCCTCACTGTCCGCAACGATCCTAAGTATACTGTTACGTCTATTAACGATATTACCGGAGGAGATTGCCGGCGAGTGTTCGTCGTACGAGAGCGAGAGTCGTAGTGCGCTTCATGGGATTCGATGTTCGTCAATGGGACCGGGTGAGAAGGACGTCGTCATCGTTCCGGCAACATACGCGACGTGCCGAGAGATTTATGGCAATGCGCCGCGTACGAGGCCGGCTTCCAGACGAAAGCCACATAACGAGCACGAACTATCGCTTGCGTGGCCACGATTAACGACGATCGACACCCTTACCAGTCTTTCTCGCACTCTCGATCGCCACCAAATGTAATTCTATTCCCGGCAGGCAATATAATCCACCGGTCCCCGTCGCCTCCTCGCTCCCGGGGACTCGCAGGGGCCTCAAACGCAAACAAATAATAAATTGGACGTCGACCTCGCGTGGGAACGCGACTGTCATTACGGAAAAACGAGGTCGAACGGAATTCTATCTCGAGTCAGAAGCTCCGTCTCGGCGCCGGGGAAACAGGAAGTACAGTGTCTCATCTATATACATGCGGACCATCGATTCCGCATAATACAGTTTCGATATTCACCGGTATAATATCGTCCGGGTAAGAAGAGAAGAGGAACATTCGACGATATTGCGGTCAGCGACTCTTCGGATGAAATCTGGCGATGAAATGGAAGATCATAAGTGAGGAGGTCTGGGGGGATGCGGGATTGGGGGGGGGGGGGGGGGGGAGTTACCAGAAACGAAAGGATTCTCACAAACACATAAAGGATTTGCCGAATCGTCGTTTTCTCTAATTCAACGCGGTATTACCTTTCTCCCCCTTCCCATCGAGATCCTCGACGAGGAAAGAGATCCTTCCGAAGATTCTGTGTACTCTTTATACCTTCCTCTCCTCCAAACTCCCCGTCTTGTTCCGCCAACGGGGAAAAAATGTCATTCTATTCTCTTCCCGTCGCGGAGTCACAGGAATTTTTCGTCTCCCGGAGAGACGCGACCGGGAAAGATGGAATGACTATCCGTCAATCTTTCGCGACGAGGGATACGCGCGCGAAAGATATTCTAACGTCCGATCACGGCGGGACGGCTTTTTCATTGTTCCGCCGCTTTTATACGGGAAAGAGACGACCCTGCCGAAAATGCGAAAAATGTTCTTCACGGCAAAGGGACTCGACGGGCTGACACACCCGGCGAGGACTTCAAAAAGAGTTGTCCGCCTCTGGGATCTTCATCGATTTGATTAGCAGCGAGCCTGGCAGCTCCTCGTCCGAAGTCCCATGGCGGGAAGCTCAAGAGCACGATATTGCGGTCATCTCCCGTCTCATCGTCATCGCCCTCGAGTCGTATTGCGTTACGCACGGCCCACTCCATTTCGCCGGGATATTTTCGTCAACAGATATTAATTTCTACGAGCTCCATTATTGCCGTACTCCCTACCCTCGACTTCTCTCCTTTTCCTTCTCTTCAACCATCCACCCCGCTAGACCATGGGGAACTTTGAGAATTCGTAGTGCCTCGACTATTGCATTCGGAATCGCGATGAGCCGTCTTTCTCCGCTGCTCACAACATGTACGACAGTCGCGCCGTTAAGGCTATGAAAATTTATAGCACCGCTCGGGGTTTCTCCGCTGCCATCAAGGATTCGCGGAAATCCTGCCATCCTCACATGTAGCTCCGCGTTCATTGTGTCCGCAGAGACTCGCGAGCGCGCACACGCACACGGATAGGATCTAATGACACTCGGTGCGGTAATGACCTCCGATGGATCGTATAATGGGCGGTTCAAGGTTCGCCTTTTACCCGTGGAGCAGTGCAACGTCCTTCCGGCACGTGTCGGTCACGGCTCAACGACAATCGTTGCCCCATTGTTACATTCATCGCCCTTCGCCCGTTATCTCCTCCGACCCCTTCACCGCCAAACTCCGGCTTGACAACTTTGGGTTTTGAGTTTGGAGAAAAATAAGAAAAAATAATCGACCATTCGAAGACAGCGAGTCGATCGCATCGGACAGTCATCGACGGAACTACACGTTCGGGGCAGTGTGTACTTGGAATTATTCAACTCGGTGATGCAAGTGCATCCGGCCGACCTCCAGTCTCCCTCTTTCCTGCACCTCGTCAATCACGCTCGCGTGTAACGACGTTTCCGCCTTCCGTGAATTATCATTCCAAATAATCTCGATCGTTTCAAGCTAACCCAGAGTCGCCTTCGAACGAAAAATAGACAAAATGTTAACGACTTTCTTTTTTTTTTTCTTTTTTTTTTTTTTTTTCCAGGAACAGAGACAATATTTGCTCGATCAAAGCGACCCGGCTGAGTGATATTTGTTCTTCTATGACCGACGAGAAATAAGGCGATTTTTCAGGGAAATACTTATTTTTAGGCAAATATGAATTTCCAGAAAAAATATGAATTTTTAAAAGAATACGTAATTAAAATTTTTTGGAATAGAAGATAAAAATTGATTTTCGAGAATGTCTTTTCCGCGAGAGAAATCAAATTTGTTGATCAAAGGCGTGAGCGTGTTTAAACGGCGGAGGTGGTTTTCGGATGGTTGAACACGATTAGCCAGTGAGAGTCACGACTTCACCCCGCATGATTAATCTCGGGTGGCGGACAGCGAGGAGTGCTCTCCCCCCGTTGAAGAGCCATCGTCTCCCGTGCTACTTGACAAAATACCTCGGATATGTGCTCGAAGCAGCCGGAGGAAAAGAGCAACAGAACAAAGAAAGAGGAATAAAAAAGAAAAGAAGTGAAAGCGAAAGAGCGAGGAGGGTTTTGGGAGGGAGAAGAGCCGAGACGACGAGGAGCGTGAATCGCCTTGGGACTGAAGGAGTCAGCTCGGAGGTACGGGTGAGCTTCCTCTTATACGCAGCTGGGAGAAGTTGACTGGTGAAGCTGTAGCCCGGTCCGGGAACGAAGAAAACGGAGCGACCGTCGGCTACGGGCAATAGTACAAGGGACCGTGGGCACCGTCGGGACACCGACGGAATCGCTAATATCTCCGAGAGCTCCTCTCACGTCGTCGTCCGGAATACAAGCGCGCAACCCCTCTGCATCCAGCTTGACCGAGCTTCCACACACTCGCTTACCAAAACTCTCCACCATCCTCCACCCGCCCCGGCACACTTGGAGAAATTCAAGGGAGGCTACACCGTAGTGTACGTGCGTGCGGTGCCGAGTCGAAGTTTCCTCTGTACCCCGAGCCTGCGGAGTTCATCCACGAACAAGAATGAAAGTATCCGAGCGAGAATATTCCACAAGTGAATTTCATCTTTCAACCCTCTCGGACGAATTTTTTGCGATCCTCGCTTTAATCGTGAGGAAAAGCCATTCGATCCGGACGGAACATAATGCAACTGGCTTTCTCAAATCAGCGGCGTGTTCCGTCATCGTTTTTTTTTTTCTACATTTATCATTGATATTTCTTTCGTGAGAGGGATGGAGCAAAAATCTCGCTCTCGTCCTCCATTCGAATCACGGCAGGGCCGCTGCTATCATTTTCATAGCGTGCGAGAGATTCGCGAGTGAGAATTTCCCGTGGGAGAGGAACGTCCCTCACAGGACACGACCTTCGTCTTGCGAGACGATGTCTCTCACTCTTCTGCTTATTTTCATTTATTTTCTGCTTCCAGTCTGGAATTCTTATTCCGTATCGGAAATAAATAGTAAATCTACTTGCAGTCTCATAGAAATGATTCTTGACTCAAACCGCATTGGGTTCATTTTCTTCTGATGGAGTTTTTTTTTTTTTTTTATGGTCGGTTCGACACTCAGACAAATCTCTTCTCATTCGTTTGATTCGCCGAAGAAAATTTGTCGAATCCCACAAATGATATCTGTGAGTTTGGGTAGAAAGAAAAGTGTCAACCGCTCGCATGTTGGCAAGTGAAAAAAAAAAAGGTAGAAGGGCGGAACACGCCGTAAATCGATACTTCGCACGTCGTCGTACACAATCGAGGCGTGAATTTTCGTGCGTGTCGTCTCGACGGCGATCAGACGTGGAACAAATCGACCGGGAGTGGGGAAGGTGGTGGGGTTTGCTCAACGTCGCCGTCGCAGTTTCCATCCTTATGTCGTGTTCTCGTGGGCGAGCGGGGCAAATCGTTCCGTCGTCGGTCCGTAAGATTATTCGCCTATCTACACCGCACACTCGGTCCCAGTCCACCCCACGTAGCCACTGGCACGGGAGGATGGCCGGCGTGTGGCCGATCAACCCCTCACGGTTGTCTGCACGCCTCTTCAGGCAAATAAGGGCGCGTGACGGGTCTTCTCCTATCCAATATCTCTCTCAACCGTCCGTCAGAAAATCCTAGAAGAATCTTTCCCAACCGTCCCATCTGCCCCGTCTTGTATCGCCAAATGTCGAGGCAAGAAAGGAGAATTCTCGCGGCATTAAAATCGCCATCTTCGAGGTAGTTCTCACAATGCTTTGACAAGTCACGTGGACAACTGTTGCTGCTGGTAACGAGCATGTTTAATTTCTTATGTGAAAATCGGTTTACACAACTATTCATTGTTCGTTCATTTTATTTCTAATGAAATCTTCGCTATGTTGGGAAGTTAATGGAGGAAAGTCTTAAATCTGATTACAGATGAAGTCATACGCTTTTATGAGGTAAGAGAATTTGACACCGTCGGGATTTTTATCGCCAACGGATCTCCCGACCGAATTGCAAAGCATTTGCCATGCGTCCACCACTTTCACTTGGAAATATTGGAAATGAGATAGTACACGCCTTTATCTGACTGTGAGTATTTCCAGATAAACAAGCGCCACGAATTATGGCGCTTACTAAAATATATAAAAATATATAAATTTATCAATTTTTATATTCATGCTAAAATATGAAAATTTCAAACTCTACGACAGAATTTTGTACGATTGCATTAATAGATGATGTGACGAAAATAATTATTCCTTGATTGGGACATGCGTATTATGCGACTCGTCGAAAATTTGTCGGAAGTTTATCGAAATAAATGTGCTCTATTGGCCAGTAAATAAATTTCATAAATGCGCGCTATTGTCCGATAAAATTCTAGGCACGAATTTAATCTGAAATTACATTTGCTCGCCCATCGTGATCGCATCAAAAAGTAACCACCTCAAGGAAGAAAAAAGTAAATTTGGTGCACTGTGTCATCGGACGAGATAAATGAATGGCCTTACGTAAAGTACAAACGCGCCCCGTAATGAATGAACGAGAAACGGGGTGAATGAATGAGGACTCCGGCAGGCTCCGCACTCACGGTCTTTGAATTACAAAAAAAAATGCAACTGAAGGGTGCGAAGGGGGTTTGGGGGTTCTTTCCAGCCGGAATGGAATAAGAGAGCGGAGAATCCTCGGGAGTTACGTGGCGGAGGGATATCGCGGGTGACACCACGTGGCGAAGGCGCATCCGCGCAAGGGTGCCATTTACCTATACAGCGGTGTGCTAAACTCCCCGGTGCTATACCGTGAAGCGGGAATAAAGGCAAGCCGCTGGCAAGTCTCCGTGGCGTACTTTGCCAGCATATTTACTCGGTGTGCGAGGTGCACGCTACCCCCTTTAGCCATCGCCCCATCAGCGGGCGCGCGCGCACACCCGGAGGAGAGCATCGACTACCGAAAATTTCATTCCGCTGCGTGGCACGTAACTCTCGCCACGACCAATACCACGACAATAGTCGTCCCTTTTACCCGCCGTTCCCGCGAGGGGTAGCTCTGGGCTCTCCGCTCTTTTCCCTTCCCTGCCCTCCCCTACGCACCACTACCAGCCGGGCTTCACCAGCGGCGTAAGTAATGTTTAACTTATATATATAAATTTGTATACACACACGTATCCACGGCTGTACGTACGAGGATGGTTGTATTGGTAACGCCATCGGCGAAAGTGACTCACCGTTAGCGAGGGTTGCGAGGCCAGCGACGAACGCGGGCAGGAGCAACGACGGCAGAAGCAGCGTCGACGGGGCGGGCCTCCCTTTCCGGCACGCCAGTCCCTGCATCCTGAAACGAACGAGAGTACATATACTCGAATGTTGTACAGACATATACATACTTTCGTACTACCCATGCACGAGTGTGCGCCATACGTATGCATTGGGATTCTGCGCTCGGTGCACGGCTTTACGGTGAACATACGCGTTAGATTCGCCTCCCGGTTTGCTTATTTCCATCAGCCCTCTCTCACCCCATTCCCCCCTTCCCCCCCCCCTCTCTCTGCAACCCCCTTTCGGGCATTCTCTCATTCAAGATTGCGGGAAATAAAGCGCGACGTACCGTTGAGTATAAATGCATGCACTGTTCCTACCATTATAATACAGTAATTTTATACAATGAGAAATCGGCAGCCACTCATAATGCGTTCCGCACTATTTTGACAAGCGGCCCCCCCCCCCCCCCTCGTCCGCCATTCGTTCCGATGTGACATCGCGCAGTCTCCCTTTCTCGTAGCTCTCTCGCAGTCACGCGGCAAGGAAAGTGAACGATGACACTCTCGGTGGAGTTTCTTTTTTTTTTTTTTTTTTTTTTAGTCGTCCTTTTTTGTCATTCGATAGGAAAAGCGTATTACTTTTCACGCTCCCGTTCCCGTAATCTGTCTCATTGTGCAGCTCGACCACCTGAGAGATCTGGAGGCGGAGCGACAGTCGGGACGCAAAGAGAGAAGCGCTTTCGATGCGTGACGAATGGCGTGACACACGCTTTCAGACGTTTTTTTCTATTTTATTTTTATGTTTATTTTTTTTTTTTTTCAAGGGCTCGTCACAGGTGAATCGAAACTCGAGGGTGATTCGGCGAGGGGCCGAGCGTTTTTTTTTTTTTTCACGATATTTCTTTCGGACTTCGATGGCCGAAAGTCATAAGTTTGAGGAGAGAGATAAGATCGATGGAGCCGTCGATCTTGAACGGGGAATCCGTTGGGTTTCCTTTGACGATGTGGATGGCTCACGTCTATTTTGTTGGGGAGTGTGCGTCGCGATGTCTCTCGGCTGGTCACTCAGCTCGACGGGAGAACGGTCGCGAGCGAGATTGAGAAATTCGGCACAGCGTAAAGATTGCGAACGGGACGCGAGGCGAGATCGGCGGAAGATCGAGTCGGCGATCATCAAAGCCATCGGATGCAATATCGGTGGCGCCCCGAGAAGCAGCGTCACCGTTCCGTGGCTCGTTGCCGGGGATGTTGCATTGAAATTCCATCGGAAGTAACCTCGTCGTCCCCGAAGGACGGAGGGATCGTTGCGAGGCAAAAAAAAAAAGGAGAAGCCGAAGAATTCCCTCGTCAGTCTGGCACGCTTGCCGTTCCTTTATACTGTTATTATACGCCTCTCTCGTATCAAATATAACTCGATCTACCGTCCCTCAAAGCCCCTCTCCCGATCGAGACTTCCGCGATCTTCGCTTTTCATCGTCCGCGTCACGTTCCAAATGACGCGACACGCTACCGCGAATCGGCAATTCGAGACGATCGGGCTTATCTTCCCTCGAGCGGGACCACCGTCCGGGAAGAGATGAGCCGCCCGTCGAACGGGCATCGATATTTATATCGTCGAGCATTGGCAACGATGGCCTCTGGCTGGCTCTGGAGAATCCGGCAGGTGACGCAACGTTATTGCGAGTGAAAGAGACCGGGACAAAACTGGACGGTGGAGACAACACTCAATGTGCCCAATAACTCACGGACGGCCTATTTTTCTTTTCAAGATTCTTGAGCACGTTGAAAATAATATTGTTAAATATTATTTCGAGAAACAATGGTCGAAAAATGAATTTGCACTGAAGTCGGTGACTTATCGTTGTTTAGGTAAAGAAACAATATTTTCGCTGAGACATTTTTCCTAATTATTGTTAAAAAAAATTAATTACCGAATGTGATTCCATTGAAGCCCTACTCGACGAATATTGGTGTTTGTGTGACAGAACGATATTGTTGGTGAGGAAATGTTGGACACTGAACTTCCTCGCCAAGTCAAATGTCCATTCGATCGATAAATTCTCAAATATGTACGAATAGACACGAAATCTCGCCAGAAAATCAACGTCACACTTTGATCCCACCGTTAATTTTTAGTACTCTTATAAACAAAAAAAGCTAATTAAGGAACGCATCGCGCGTAGCGACCAGCATGTAAGATTTTTTTTTCGATGCTCGTAATTTCGTCCAAGCGATACATCCTGATTTTCAAAACTCGCTTTGACTCACTCACCACCACCGCTATCGTCCAAAAGTTCGGCCCCACTGTCCCGTTTCGCCCCGGTCTCCCCTCATTATAGACTTTTTTTTTTTACATCAAAGCGCGACGAACCGCTCCTCGTCACTGCGAGCTATGCGCACACGTCATCCGGTCTCGGGCTCGTTTTCTCTCGAGCTCGGAGAGAAATTCCAGAGCAGCAGCTGCTTTTCGCACAGAATCTCTCGTGATAACCGGTAATTACGAACAATTTCGCGGTAATCCCTTCTCATCCCTGCCTCTGCCATTAGACTCGAGTTGCGAGAGCGCGCATCGCTGAGACAATTTTTGTCGCGTGCACGCCATCCGATGATGTTCTTCTTTATTTCATCTTTTTTTTTTTTTTTTTTTTTTTTTTTCTTTCCTTTCCTGCACTTTATTTCTTCTTTGCAATTCCACTGGCCGCAGTCTTCCTCCACAATAAGACGACTCCGGGCTTCTTTTCCACGTTGAGGCGAATACGTACGAGTAAGATTTCTCGATTTGTTGTTATATACTCCGGTATATATAGATATACCGTGCGTGTATGTACCGTAGTTTGGCAATAAAGCGAAACTCTACGCTTCGTTGACTTAGGACGTAAATAGGAAGCTTAATATCTGTCATTGTGGTTGCACGCGGGCCAAGTCGACGACTAGCCCTCCGGGTCCCATACCCTCTGATATCCGTTGTACCGAACCAACGAACGATATAGCCGCGGAGAAAGCATCCCCTCTGGCGAGTCACGTTTTACTACCGTGGATATTAGACGATGATGATATTGCTCGTATAGAGAAACCCACGATCGATCCACCTTCGAAAAATCCATTTGAATCCCCGCGGCAAGAAACCGGAAGAGAAGAATGCTCCGATTGGATTGTCGATTATTCTTATCGATGCGACGACTCAATTATCAATTTCGAACGGCCGATTATTTCGGTCGCTAAATCGGAGCGGAACGGGGCTCGACAATTGTTCAAGATTTTACTTTTGCATTGAGGGAACAAGGTTTACGGTGAAACAATATATATCGAGATTTTTGTGTCGGATCACATTGAATAGTAAAACGTTCGGAAATGGGATTTTTAGTTGGTGTTCGCAAAATAATTTGAAGGTTTGTTATTCATTGGCAACAATCAGTGGGGAAGATATTTATTATAATCTTGTCTGTGACGATTAATGAATTTCTGTAAATTGTCATTTCTTTATGTAATAAGTTTGTTTGTAATTTTTCACTGTTTCAATTTTTTGAGATTTAGAAATGTTTTTTCGTTGTAAAGACAAGGTGTACAGTAATTTGACATGGCTACCCCGTTGAATAAAAGTTTTGGACGTAGTCTTTTCTGTGAAAAAGTCTAATCTGATGAACGAACTTTTCCATTGAGAAATGAAAATTGTGTGAAACGAAGAATTTCATTAAAGAATTATGAATCTCACAACTTTGTTTCAGCAAAAAAAATCTTGCAACATCTCCAACGTTGCAGGATATCGTGGGAGACATAGGAAAATGGTTTTCAGCTTTGGAGAATAATTCGCGAGTAGCTTCGAGTTCGACGTTGCATCCGATTCGAAAATGTAGAAGACAAAATCTCGGCGCTAAACTCGAACTATGCCGGAGGCATTTCGGAGCTCGCTCTGTGCCTGATCAATTTCTCTTGCGTCCGTCCGGATATCTCAACGAGATCGACTGCACCGCGAGCGCGAGAGTCCAGACAACAGAAGCTGAAGCACGACTCTTGGAGATCGTAGCAGCCGAGTCGAATTTACCGGAGAGCCGAGACGCCAACCAAGCCGGAGGAACGAAAGCTTCGCCTCCGCCGCGAAATAAGGATTTCGAAGCGGATATTGCCAATTTTCAGGCGGAAGGAAGCGCACTCCCTCGTTCAATACACTCGCTCTCCCTTCGTACCTATACCCTATGCGTAGGGGCAACCTTACCTCTGCAACATAGCCAACCGAGTCAAGGAATTTCCTTGCATCGACGAGCCCACTTCATCCGACGAAAATCGAAGATCCTGCCCGAGGACTCGATTACTTTGAAAAAAATAAAAATAAAAATCTTTCATAGATTCTTACGCCGTGAACAAACCATTTAAAGAAATAATGCTTTATCGTTGTTGAGAGAAAAATCAAATTCCATGAAAAAACTGTTGTCCGTAAAACGTAAAAAACGTCCGCAACGTGGATCTTCACCATAGTCATAAACATTTTTTTTAATGAAAAAAAAATGTTTATAAATTCCGGGCCCACGAAAAAATCGGAAAAAAAATATAATTACAGAAAAATATTTATTGATTTCCGCAAAAAAATTAATTAATAAATGAAAAATGAAGTAAAACACCTGTTGTCGGTGAGTCGTCGGAAAAAGTGCGATACCGCTTGTCCAGATTTGTCGGTTCGTAACGTTTCGTGGCTCCTCGTCGCGTTCCAGCGTAAACCTAAAAGCCCACTCGAGAAGCGTCCGCATACGACGAGAGGATATACTACCCGAGGATAAGCGAGCCTCATTAAATTAGCCTAACGAAGCTAATACCTCAATTAATTTGAGAAGACGACGACGACGACGACGACGAGGAGGAGGTCGGTCGAGAAGCGCTCGACGGTACGCACATCCGGAGGTAATGGGCGCCAACAACTTGCGTCTAACCCTCCGAAACACCGGAAGCGAGCTTTCTCCCGGCAGTACGGCATCCACTCGGTTGATCCCCGACTCGAGAGACGCCGTTGTCCGGGCGCTGACAAGTGGAAATCTGAATAATGCATCCACCGAAATCAGCCGTTGAAATTTTTCTTGTCCGTTTCCTCGAATTATCCGCCCATTGTCCGCGCGGGATTTATTTCGTCAGCGGATCGTCTTCCGGTAATCCAATCCGAAGGAACGTGTAAGTTTCCCGGCTCGAATCGTAATGTCACCGTAATCCGCACCTACTCGAAGAGCTCATTGTAGATTTTATGCGCTCAGCTGCAGCGGCGCACGCGCAACCCATTCGGTAAAGTCAACCGGGTGACTTATGAAGAACCGGCTCGACTGGTTCTCTCCTCGCGAGTTCGAGGCATCGGGACAGCGAGACAACCGGAGAACGACCGCGATCTCCTACGTAGGCAGAAAGTACAGTGCCACATGCGAGATCCTCGATTGGTCCGCTCCGCAACTTCTCCGGTTTCTCGTTTCCTTGGCACACTCCGCGGTCCACCGCGGCAACTGAGGATATATTTCTCCTGGAGTCCCGCCAAGATAAGCAATCTCGATGACCGCTATCGGTGTTACAACCGATAATGCGATAAGCCCCGCGAAAACAACGCCACGACTCAACGCCCGTTCGACCCGTCCGATGAACCCTCCACTCTGCTGACCCTTCCGTTCTCACAGCTTTGCGAAGGATTCCCGAATGAAAAAAATAGAAAAAAAAAATAAAACCAGAAGTAAGAGAATAAAAAAAAATGGAAAAAAAAAAAAAAAAAAAAAAAAAAAAAACTAAGGAAACAACTAAAGTTTCGACGTGCGAAATAACACGGAATCTCACGATACTGCCGGAAATCCATGAGTCAGAGGCTCGGGAGCACAATAGTGTAAAGAATAGCGAGCGTGGATAACCGCGAACGGTGATGGAGTTGAAGAGTCATTTACCAAGAGCCGGGAGAAAGAGAGTGGCAAGTGGGTCGAGCCACGTATGCTCGACCCTTATCCGCGTCTCCTCTACCTGTGCATCCGCATATCTATCGATAGCGGTGTGTATGGGGGAACGTACGTGCGAGCGAACGTGGAAACGCTCCGCGTGTAAGTAAGAGCCGAGTGATACGAGCGAGAGGAGATAAATGCGAGGCGTATATAGTTATGCCAGTTCAAGTCAGCCTTTTCTTCCTCATCGCCCCGATAGTCGCCCCGGCAATTTTTCAGCACATATATACGCGCGTACATGGGTGTACATGCGCGTTCGTTAAAGTGGTGTGGGAAGAGCGCTGCTCGAGGGATGTCGAAGGCAAAAGAGGGTGAAAAAGGCGATAGAGGGGAGAGGGTGAGAGTGAGGGGATTCGCAAGAGTCAAAGCAAAGACCGCGTGGAACTGCACTGTGCCGAAGTGCAAAGACCATCCGGGCGAGAGTACGGGGCGGGAGGGAGGGAGGGCGTTATACGTACCGGTAAGTAGTATAAGTACGCGCTGGTCTGCTCAAGCGGCAGCGAGGAGAGGGTGGGTTTGAGGAGGCAAAGAAAGAGAGAGTGCAAGCCCCGGCTACATTATTTATCGAGGTACACGTGTCTCGCCGGGCTTGGCCAAAGTGCGCAGCGTTGTACGTTCGTATACAACTTGTACACGTACCGTATAATGCACCCATCCGACCAACCGCTTTCTATCTGTCCAACCCCTTTCGTATGCACTTGAGGCAAAGAAGAGAAAAAAAAAATAACCGCTGACCTCCGTTCGTTCATTGCCTCCCTGCGCGTTGGCCACTTTTGACTCACCGAAAGACATTTGTCGAGAGGGAAGATTCTTCAGATTTTTTTTTTTTTTTGGGGTGGCATTTTTCAGCGTTGGATTTTAGGTATGTCGAGGACTGCGAGATGAGACGATGGGAGGAGTGAGAATTATTTTTCGAGGTGTGCTGAGAGGTAATGGGTGAAGGGCGTGGATCAAAGAGGTTGAAACGTTTTATAGTGGGGTCAAGGGCGCGATGCATTTTTCAAGTCGTTTACACTAATTTTTATGCATCTATTGATTATAGGTTGTTTGTGTTGGAGCGGATGGCCTTAATGTGAAAATAAAATTGATTGAGATGAATTTTCAAAGATATCGACGGATTTGTGTTAATCATGGAACGGAAGATATTCGTTTAGTTTTATTCAAAAAATAATGCGTAATTTTCGCTCGACATCGACGTATAACGATTCATTATTGAAAAATGCTCTGACAATTCACCGTGTAATTATTCCATAGTAACTTCCGTTTAAAGCGACGGCTTTTTGTCCGTCGACCGAACAAATTCCCTCGAAAAGCTCTACTGTGATTCTTAGGTGCAATTTTAATCTCGAGTATAATTTTTCAAGCTCATTGAAAAAACAAAAGCGCCGACCTTTTCCAGTTCATCAGACCTCTCTTCGGTAACTCTTGAACCGCCACCGGCAGATATTTTTTTCGACTCGAGATATATTTCAACATTTTTTTTGCGGTTGGTGCAGATCTAAAAAAAAAAACGATAGGAAGATCCGAGCTGACACCTGTCCGAAAACGGAAACACCGATGAATTATGCAACGGGACTCGATCACTCGAGAGTCCAAGGCGTACAACACTGTCAGTGGGTGGAAATGCGTGCTGCATATTTATGAGAAGCCTGCTCTTCGCTTGGACGATAATTGTAAGTCGATCTACTGTGTTTCCCCCCTATTGATTTATAATCCAGGATGCGTTCAATTTGTCGGGATCGTTAGCTCGTTGCACGGAAAAAATACCGGAACGGTATGAGGTCTACATCGACGATAGGTAAGGAAGTATCGGTCCTCCGCGTCGAGTCTGCATTTTCTGTCCAGAGGAAGATTAAAATTTTACGCCATAAAATACAATTTTTCTCTTCGGTCTTACACATCGATAGTACTGATAATTTTTATTTCCGCGTGCGAACGCATCGGGTCCATTAACGAGTAATCGTGAAGGTTTGAGGATCCAAAAAAAAAAAAAAAAATCATTTTTCTAGCCATATTCGAGAATTTCGTAAGTGTAAGTAGGCGTAGTCGTGGTTCCGCCTCTCGACTGCTGAAGCATTAAAAAAGAAGAAAAAAAAACATAATGGGCTTGAGTGCACCGACGGCGCGAGGGTAAAGACGAAACGAGAAAGGGGTAAGCTGCCTCAACTGGCGAGCCTTTACAGTTGCCTACTCGAACGTAGAAGCACGCGAAACGATCTTTGATGTGCTCTACGGGGAGAATAATAAAAATAAAAAAAAGATTTTTTTTTTTTAAATTAATTCCTGGTACTTTTCTGCCCGCGAAGTTGAGCTTAAAGAGCGTGCACGCTTGTCTTCCGGGCTCCTCGTTCGCCGCGAGTATCGTACAGCCGCGTTTGTGCGAACGTGAATTTTCCACCACGCCTCTTCGACGAGCCGGAACGCTCGGCGGACTCGCTCGTTCGAGAAACCGGCTCCACTCGACCAGCGAAACTCATCGTACGCAGCAGAAAATATTAAACGAGTCTCGATAAAACTCTGCATGGCCGAAAAAGAAATAATGAGAAAGAACAGAAAAAAAAAGATATTATTTTATTTTCCCCGAGGCTCTCGTTTGTTATTTTTTTTTTTTTTTGTGTTTTTTCTACGACCGCGCGAACTCCACGAACTACTCCGCGTAATTAATATCCGCCGTAGCTTATATTCCTCGAGCCCGGCCACGCCGCCGTTTCATCTGTTTTCTAAGCGCGTACCGGCGCTAAAATGGCCGCGAGAGAAAAACGTAACAATTGTTAACGCTCGACAGCGAGCAACCTTAACGTTGTTTACTGCCGCGTGTCCCGCTTCTCCTCGACTCTTGTACGCTTTACATTGTAGAATCGTGAGATCTTCCGTGTAGATATTTGCACCTTCTCTCTTTGGGACTTGGGTCGGAGATATTGGTTTTCAATATTTAATTCGTGTTAAAGTGTAACTTTTTTTGGTCATCGGGCTTCATCCGAATAAAACAGGACAAAGTCGTTTGATCATTGGTAGATGACAAAATTATTCGTCCGACAAATTTATTGTTTCTATCAATTGTTGCGTACTGCACGTTTCAATGGCGGTTATTAAAATGTTCGACGGGTAATTTGTTCATAATCGTCCGACGAGGGTCACAGAAGGCGAAACAGGAAGTTGTTCGATTGTCGGACGACTGTATAAAGATTCTTAGTCCAACGATTTTTGGGCCTTCAAGCAAAAAGTTATTTGTTCGACGAATGTGAAACAAAACTCGAAACTTTGGCGGTGCTGAAATTGCGAAAAGTATTGATTAGTCGGTCGAATAATTTCAGCACATTCATCGTGGATCGAGCGGTTGAGGACTTAAAAAAAAAAAAAAAAAATCGATTTACTGTACAGACAAGACAATGAAAAATAAAGCGCAAAAACATTTTTTTCGCAATTCTTCGAGACTTCGCATCGTCTGGCAAATAGCTCGAATCCCATCGGACTTTTTGGATCCTCGCTCGTTCTCTCCTCCGCGGTCGAGACACAAAAATGAAACTACCGGAATAAATTGCACGAGCGAGTTTTACTCGACGAGACACAAACTTACAACGTACAACCTCGGAGATATTGGATTTTTATATTTAACCGTGTCAAAGACCTCTCTTCGTGCCGAGCAAAAAAAAATTGTGTCGTCGCGCGACGACGGAGAGAAAAAAATAAAATAAAAATTCGACTGAAAAATAAAATAACGCGAAAATTTAAGTTTGGCAATTGTCGGGGGCTTCGCCACGTCGTCTGACAAATTCTTCGAGACTCTTCGGACTGTTTCTCACAAGGGTGTCTCTGGCCGAGTTCCCGGTCGTTTCATAAATCCCAGGACGACCATAGAACGCCAGGTGTTGTACGTCCTCGCCCCTGCCGAGGCTGCGTCAAGGGATCGAAAAATCCCTTAGTTTCCCCGTGTCATAAGACCGAGTGCCCAATTTCTATCTCCCCCCCCCCCCTTCCCATTCTCTCGCTCAGGTATACAACGAAGGATTTCCTTCTCTCAAGTTTCTTCCCGCCTCGTCCATTCTATTTCCCACTAACAAATGTCTTTCTCGCTGAGGAAAAAAAAAAAAAAAAAAAAAAAAAAAAAAAAAAAAAAAAACAAACCTCGACTTTGCCTCTGAGCTGTGTAAGCAAGCTGATAAGAAGTCTTTGGTTCAACGACCTTGACGGTAGATCCCAATCGGCTCGAACATTCGTCGAAACCAATGTGACACCGAGAAACTCAAAGATAACGAATCGTCGCGTTGCGTAAGCGCTACGAAAAAAAAAAAAAAAAAAAGCATATTTCTTACTCCCTTGAATCCAGGTCTCTGTGGCATGGAACAAAGGAGCGTACGACCCTGACGTGAATGAGAGCGCAGTGAACACGGTGGAGGGGTGGGAACGCAAGGACGACCGGACGATTAAGACATAACACTGCGAGAAACTCGCCCTCTCGCGATACTTTAAAAAGAGATGACAAATACCCGAGTTACGTTTAATTAAAATCTAAAAATTGTATATAAATATATCTATACATATATATATATAAATATATACGTGTGTACAGGCCAATAAGCAACACGAAATAAAAAATAAAAAAAAATTAAAATGATCGCCGATCCTATGATAATAATGATTAGAATCATTTACAAATGTAACGTACGAACCTTCGGATTCTCCTTGCAGCTAAACCGTTCGGGGAAACGAAAGCTCAAACAAAGGGGGGGGAATAAAAAAAGGGATTCTGGACGTCCAGATTGAATGCACGAATCACATAATGCACCACTGATAATTCGTAAGCGTCGCACTTCACTCGTCCCGAGCGTCCGGTACGTCGGACTCCCGATAACCAATGTAAATAACGCGTAGAAACGTGGACTCGGCGTTTTGCACTGTCGTGGCACAGAGTCGTTCCGACCTACGATTCGCTCGAGAAACCTCAACGAAACAATGAACCCGGAGAAACGCGTCCGAAATTCGTCTCACCGTGTTCCACCTGTCGTGAACTATTGGAACGGACCGACTGACGGTAGTCGCGGCGTACAATGGCAGTAGGCAAGAAAGCCGGTGACCGAGCCTCAGCGAGTATCGAGTGGTAGGGAGTAGCGACGGGTTAGGGAGGGAGAAAGGAACGGTGAGGGGGGGGGGGAGTACGAGAGAAAAAGGCGAGAGAGTAGGAGACGCGGAGAGGGTGGGGAGGCGCGCTGAAGTAATATAATAACGTCTCGACGTCGCGACGCTAGACGTCGATCGCGCCGTTCCTCTCGATGGACACTTTTTTCATCGTCATTATCGGCCGAGCCATCGCTATGTTTTCCTCTGTCCACCTGAAAGCTCAATCGTTCGCCCAATTTTTATTTACTCCTCGGTGAAAATATTCGAGCTCGTTGCGATGACAATTTAACCGGCGAGTTGGTGTTTTTTTTTCTTTTTTTCGAGGGTGTATCTCAACAATGTATATACATATATATGTGTGTGTGTATATTTTTTATATATACATATATATATATATATATATATGGTGATACAAGAAGCAATGTTCGGGACTCGAAGCCGTCGCAAGCCGAGGTTCTCCCGCCTCTCACTGGCTACGGTGAACGGGATCTCGGTTCGCACAGTAGCCTCGTAGGTGCTCGCGTCTGGCTCGATAACAATGGCGTCGCGCGACTGTGAGATACCACCGGGATGAGAATCGTCGACGGTGACGACGCAGATGAGCACGAGGCGTAGAGTCAGAGGTGGAGAAGACCGAGTAACCTTGTGGAGAAAGCCGGCTGTTCGTAGGCGCACCGGTACGCGAAGCAGCCTGGCAGCACGAGCATAAAGCCGACACTCCGAAACGAGCGAGTAGGTACTGGCAGGCCGACGGTCTCGGGCAACGCTGTCCGCCCCTCCGTCCGTCCCGTCGAGACGCCGATGTGTTCCCCTCGTTCGGCGGCGCAGATACGGGTTGCCGGCAGCGGGCGAGTGGCGGAGTGGGGAGGCGGATTGGAGAGGGGATGCTTGGGCGGCGGAGTGGGAGATTTCGACGAATTCGCGCTGGAGTGGGAGAAGCGAGACGGAGACGGGGGAACGGAGACGCGAGCGTGGAAGGGAGAGAGAAAACGAAGAGGTTTCGGGGAGGGAGGAAGAAGTTCGGGAGTGGGGGTGAATCGTCGGTGAGGCGAGATAGGAAGGGATGGCGAGTCGCCGAGTGTCGGGAGAGAAGGATGAAGCAAGTAGCGAAGCGTCGGGCGAGAACGAGAGGGTTTTCGCACGGCGAGGGAGAGGCTCGGGCGGAGTCGGAGAGTTCGGGAAGGGGCCCGAGCGCGTGGAACAGAGGGGGAAACGAATGTCCGAGGGGGT
Source organism: Listrodromus nycthemerus (assembly GCA_963978505.1). Classification (NCBI taxonomy): domain Eukaryota; kingdom Metazoa; phylum Arthropoda; class Insecta; order Hymenoptera; family Ichneumonidae; genus Listrodromus; species Listrodromus nycthemerus. The sequence continues at coordinate 17,945,074 of OZ021681.1, forward strand.
GTGCGTATCACGGGAATACTCGCGCGGAATCACAGGGGAGGAAACAGCCGACGGCCATGGGAAATGGAGGGGAAGCTGCGTACTACACGCGAGGGCTCATGTGAGGACACACACGAGCGCAGAGACATCGGCGTGGTTTCAGGTATGGAGCGCCGAGAGACGGACACGGGGTACGAGTTTCGGTGGGGAAGGGCGTCGCTCGATCGCAGCCGCAAACCGCTTCGGGCTTTCCCGGAAGTCCTCGGCTCTGTCGGCAGGTATAAAGGGAGAGAATTCGCTGGCACGTGCTCCAGATGAGACTGGCGCTATCTGTTGGCACACACTCTCTTTTTCACGACGGCGACGAGGCGCAGATTTTTGCAATCGGACGAAGGAGAATCGCACGGATCGCGACGAGAGTGGGCGCGAATCTATGGATCGTCGGGATTTTCAATCGCCGATGATTATCTCCGTACGGGCGAGATGAAAATTCATTCGACTTTTATCAATGATTCGACGAGTCGTCGAGGATGCTCAGAGGGTTGATAATTGATGAAAATTATTCGGACGGTAAATTAACCATGACAACAATAAAAATGGTAACGTAGGGTTAAAAAAGTTAGGACAAAATTTAATGGACCGAACTGACATTTTTCTCGAAAAAACTGGTATATTAAATTTAATTTACAGTTGTGACGAAAAATTTACGCTTAGTGTTACGAAAACATTTGAAATATTGCATTTTCCATCGCTTACATTAATTCTATCGTAAACAGTACTTCAATCGTTACAATTTTACTCTAATTTTAACAACAAAAAATATATGTTCTTCAGCACAATTGTATATTACAATGTAATGTACCGCTTTATGCATGAAAACTTTTAATCGGCTATATTAATTTTACAAATTTTGTTCCACAGTCCAAGTTAGTTATTTTTCCTCGGATGCAATCTTTTAAGGACGAAGTAACAAAACACGCGAGATAGCGGTGTAGCGATTGTCGGTGTACACTCGACGTATTACAATTACGAAAAATGATATTAGTGACATCAAAATTATGCAATATAAAGCCAAAAAACATAGACAAGCAGAAAACCTCAGCCGCAAGAAAACTTTGAAAGTACGCAATTTTTTGTCTTCACGTTTCACATCGCATTTTCGTAAATCGACGTTAATTGCCTGTATTAGATCCTTCCAGCACTGACTCTCGCCATCGATAACTCGTTATCGTATACGCGCTTTCGAAGAGATTTCCGAATACGAAACGCAAGCGCGTGTAGCAGCGGCGGCTCATTAAAGGCGACGAAAGCTCCGCGACGCTGTGAATCAACTCGCGGGCGTAACTCACGTCCCATAACGCGCTGGAGAGGGCGCGTTTCTTGTCTCACATTCGTCGCGGTACACGATCAGAGAAAAGTGTTTTAGGACCTCGTATATCCATCGCGGACGGGGAGAAGGGAGGGAGACAGAGAGGGAGAAATTTGAGGTAAATAAAAGAAATAAGGTGGCCGAAGGGAGCTGAAAACAGCCGTGGCAGCGTCTCAAGTCAACCAGATATTATATACATCAACCCCTTCCCCCAACGAACTATAATTGGCCGTCTCTTGTATTTGCACAGACTTCTAATTTCGAGCACTGCGCTCTCGCTTCTCACCCGACGTCGCTTTATTTTTTTATTAATTTTTTTTTATCTCCATATTTTATTTTCCTGCCAGGCTCGCTTTTTTTCTTTTTTTTTGTTTTTTTTTTTTTTTTTCCATCCGACGAGGCGATCTCTCGCTCGCACCCTCCGCGCATATTATAATACTACGGCGTTTCCACCTTGGTGTATCCCCGCCGAAGCTCGTCAGAGACGCGAGTAATATTTGTTCGCTCCCTTGTTTGCGCGAGTCTCTCTCCTGCGAGAGGCTGTTTCCACGGTGCCGAGAGAGCCGACGAGGATCCCCCAGGCGCACGCAGGGTTCAGAAGTCACGAGGGGTTCCTCTTTCTCTCCCCGTCGTCTCGTGTACGTGTGTCGGCCTCGCGATGCCGTTCAGCGAGCGAGGAAGAGCGAACCTACACCGAGGCTTTAAATATTTAAATTCCATTTTTTGAAAAATAGACTGAATCTCCGGATCCGGGTAGCCGCGCCGGCTGTGCATACCCGTCTATCGCGCCATGTACAAGAGCCGGAGTGGATTCCGACTCTCGTTGACGTTCCGTCGCGCCATCATCTCGTCACACGCGTTCGAGGGAAATGAGAGGTGAGAAAAATAGCGACGAGAGACGAGATAAAAGTCAAAGGGCTGCGGAGAGACGAAAAAAAAATTTTCAAGAAAAAAAAAAAAAGAAGCGAAGCGCCAAAGAGAATGCGAGAAAAAAAAAGCCGACGACAAGAACGACGGAGGATGAGCGGAGGAGACCGCAGGACGACGAAATTATGATAAGCGATACTGTAATCACGACAATACGTCTCGACGAAAAAAAGGGCTTTTGAGAGTAAACCGCGAGAGGGCTGCCCAGGCATCTTCGACCGATGCGCCGCTGCGCACAGCGACGCCGGGCGAGGATTTCGGTACGAACAAAACGACCCTCACCGAGAGCCCCGGATAACGAATGCGAGTAAAAAAGAGAAATTCTTCTTCCGACTCGCAACCGCCCTCTGCTCTTCGACGTGGGTGAAAAACAAGCCACCGGCGAACCCGAGAGTCGCCGTCCGGGTTGCTTCGAAGTACGTCGTCCCCGAGGGTGGGCAGGGCTAGAAGTTGCAGCAAATTCTCCCAGCACCTAACGGCCAAACGACGATAGAATATCCGCGCCATCGGGCGGTTTCCAGAAATTGCACCAAGATGCGGGGGAAGCTTAGAGCCACGCTTCGGATGCTCGAAATTGTTCGGTAACTGTGCTAGAGAGAAAGCCGGTCTCGGGAAGACGATGAGGATGGGGCGCGAGACAATGTCGTGGGACGCGCGCTTGAGAAGATTCAAGCCCCGCGTGAACAAGAATCTCAGCGGGATTTCGCGGTTCGATGGGAAACGTAGACACAACCTCTTGACAGTCTCGCGGAGATGCCTCGGACGTTCGAGTCTCATCGTCGCTGATGTTCTTGACGTCGTTGTTCCATATCGTCACGATTGAGTCAACGTCATACGAGAAATATCTCTCTTCCTTATTAAAAATGTTTTATTTTTTTCACCGGAAGTGACGTTATGCAAGAATGTATATCACTTCCGGTTTGAAATATAGTTTTCAACGAGACATTACGTAACACCCGGTTTCTACATTTTTCGAGGAAAATAATTTTTCACACCGGAAGTGACTTAGCAACGAATTTAGAGAAAAAAAAATATTGCTGAGCGATAAATCGTATTTTTCAGTATTTTTGGTTTATTCATACGATTTTATTTGAATAAAACGAATTACATCACTGTCGCGAGAAATATGTGTCCGGTGTACGCCTCGAATTCCAACCGGTCTCACGGTTATTTTTCCATAACTGCGGGTCGCGTGAATAAATCGTGCTCGTTCCCTCTTGCCGTAATTCCTAACGGCGTTGTACACCCAACTCTACCTTCCAGGCAGTTTGTCGAGCAAGCTCAACAGGACGTACGTTAACTCGCGGCGCTCTTGCTGCCATAGTAAATAGATCCGAACGGAGCCGCCTGACTGACCGACGATCCCGAGCATGGTCAATGGACTCTGGATCGCGCGCGGCCACCCGATCGGAAAGCTCGTATTCCTATCCCTGCCTCTCGTCTCACTCGAGAACGCTGTGTTCCTACGCTCTCTGTGAACTATATATCTCAATGATAAACTATATCCTCAGTTGCGACGCTGATATTAACCACAGAAGTATTAATGTCCCACAGGCTTTCGTAGATACGCGTCGGAGAAACAAACCGAAAATAAAATGATAAAAAAAAATAATTATAATGTACGCATATACACATATATATAAATATATATATATATGAGATCGAATAACGGCATCAGCGATGGCTGCGTCAAACCGCAGGCATCTCATACATCATTTTCCACCCTCCGAAATACGCTCGAGGCTCGCTCGAGGACCGTTCCGCGTTCTCCGCTCCTCTCTAGCGCGCGCCCCGTCTCGTACGCGACACCGCGTGTATTTAACTGCAGTAGTGAAAAAAAAAAAATGCTTTTTTTTTGCCAACCCTGACCGCTCAACCACTCGCTTTCTAGCGGTGCGTTTCTTGTTTTCTTCCGCGTCTCGCTTTCGTTTCTCCCCGCGGGGAGGCGCCGCACCGTTCCATCGCGCCGTTTCTCCTGCTCGCGAAAACGTGAGGTTCCTTCCGGGCCGCGGATGCGTTTCGATGCGCGGCTGCCGTTGCCTCGTCGCTGGGGAGCACGTACCGACCGTTTAAATTCGTAATTGCGACACCAAAAAAAAAAAAAAAGTCACATATATGTTTACCGAGGCGAAGCAGCGAAAAAGAAACGAGACGACTGGTTCAAGGTCCGGATAGGCGAAAAAAGAAACGGCGCAACGGCAAAAAAAAAAAGGTCCACCACCATACGGAAGAAACGAACTCTCGCTGCACACTTTCCGAAAATTGCTCGGAGCAAACATTGAGAATTTAGCGGCGCGGAGACGCTTACGGAAACCCAGTGGACGTTTTAAATAAGATATTTCTCCTCAGACGTCGGAGCATCGGGCTGGTGTAGTCGACTCTCCGACTCCGTGCTTCTTCCGAAGCTCCAATACCGAAAGTCTCTCGGTCCTCCTCGCGCGGAAGACTCTTCGCAAGGAGTTCTGTCGCGAGACATCCCGCGCCAAGGAAGTCGAGAATCGGCGTTTGCCGAAGCCCTTTCTTGCCCGCTGCAATCTCACTGGCTCTCATTTTATTCTTCCTCATTGTTTCCTTTCTCATCTTCCTCTCTCTCTCGAGCAGTGTACACCTTGTAACTCGAAGCCGGTTGAGCGCGTTTATAAATTGTTTATAATGCCAGTTCGAGAATCACGTATCCGTTCTCGAACAGGTTCGCGGATGGCTCCGGGCCGTTGTTAGCTCCATCTGACGGAATCTTCCAGTCGGTTTTGCAATTTGTTAAGGACGGTGCTTAAGGCTGAATATCGATGAAATTTCACCAGGGCGAACTAGGCGGCGATTGTGTCCGGACTAAAATTACAGTCTCATGAAAATTCAAGCCATTGTGTACTCGGGTTTGAAAATTTGTACGGAATCTACATCCAGCAGGGATTCGGTGTATTGCTGTTGGGCGTCGTATAATGGCCCGCGATGTATCACGACTTCCGGTCCGAGTAACTCGTGAATCCACGATACTGGGATAAAGCCCAGCGAGCCACAAGTAACGCCGATGGGTCAATAATACACAGCCTCATTTCATATCCGTTTTTATGACTACGTGAAGTCACAGTTTTTTTTTTTTATGTTAAACGCGCGTAAATAAACATGCATACGCATCGGTAGTTTGCGACCAAAGTCGGGACATAAATTACATCCAAGCTAGGCGACCTTTTTTTTCCCCCCTCGTACACTCCACGCATTCTCGATTCTCCGCCATGCCTTTTATTTTATTCATTTTTTTTTTCTATTTCTTAAATGCGCAAGACATCGACGGGAGCCCGACAGGCCGAAGATTCATCGCTCATCTTGATCCGCGTCGCAACATCCGGAACCGGTGTCATCTCGGGACGGTCCATCGAGTACGATGCGGCGAAAATGTACGAACCAGACTCGTGTCTGATAAAACTAGAGCTCTCGCTCATAACGCCCGACAGTTGCAGCACTTTTAATGAAATATATAGTCGACGAGCCGTATTGATGGATCGATCGACCGGCTGATTGATGTTTCGGCTCGTATGATAAGAATGAAAATGGGAGAAATTATTGGAAAATGTAATGAAAAAAAAAAAAAATGTTCGCGAGTTCGAGGTACCGAGACGTATTTTCGAAAATGTCAGTCCCGTCAAATCTGGAAGCGAGCCTCAATCTTCGCGAAGATTGCCCCGAGGAAGGAGACGTGATCGCTCAATTCGTGCACAAAATTTCAACTGGATAGCTCGGAAAATCGAATTTCTTGGCCTTTTACGATATTTTTTCAGTTCCCACATCAATGCTTCAACTGAAAAAAAAAAAGGAAAAAAAAATCTTCCATGGAGAGGCAAAGGAAAAAAAATGAAAGAGTATAAGGAAAAATTGAAATAAAAAAATCCCGTGCCAGTTAATTCGCTCTGGCAGTCTGAAATAATAACCAAAGGATCTATATCTTCCGTTCTCAACCCCCTTGGATATCCGGTAATGATATTCAGAATAACGAGTGCAACTCGTGGCGAGCTAGGCGGCAGCGGCGACATAAATAGTAGTAGTGAGACACGCGTATTCGGAGGAGGGGCCTGTGGGCGTGTGGCGGTGCACACGAAAAAGATCTAATCGTCGCCGTGTCATAAATTCTTAAGGTAAAACTCGCCCGTCCGATCTCGCGCGCCTTATTTGCTATTCATGAGTAATATACGGGTCACAGCGAGAAGGGGCTGCTTTTTCCTGTTTACAACACACGTGTTTCTTCCTCCTCATTTTTCCTTTCCATGAATTCGCCCGAGTCCACCAAATCCCCCTTTATCTCCCGCGAATAGTCGATCGACCGTTATCATTGAGTCCTTAAATAATGAAATGATTGCTCGCTCCGGGGATTGAAATTCACGGAGCCGTGGGTAAGATTAGAGTCGGCGAAGAGACGAGCCGAACGGGGCGAGATTCGAGGGGTCATTAAGGGGCGTCAAGGTGCCCCGATAATTCATATTTGTCCGTAAAATAATATTTAATCGAACGGCGCGCCGCCGCACCATTGATTGCGATATAATTGTCGAGGGCTGCACCGCACCCTCGCGGACTTCCGGCCGGAGTCACCCGCATCATTCCGAGAATTCTTTAATTTTTTTTCTTCCTTCTCCATTTTTTTTTTTTTTCGCCGATGCGTTCGCGGCTGAACAAATGAAAAATCGAAGGGAAGACGAGGAAAAGAAAAAAAAATTGATCGACCGTACGCCTTTCTCATACACGATCCTGAGGAAAACGTGGAACCCCCACCACGTCTCTATTTTCCGGCTGAAGAGGGGCTCTCCATTTCCTTGTCGAGTGACGTCATTGTTCGATATACAAGTATAGAGAACGTTTACAGGAAAGGCGCACACGAATGCGCGAACACTCGTTCTTCCTATATCGTGAGGGAGGTTAGATATCGCGGTTGTTGAAGCCGTTGGGACGCAAATGGGTGTGCGCGCGCGCGCGTGTGTGTGTGCGTTCAAGAGGGACGAAAAAGGAGGGTAATAGTCGGTGCCAGCGCCCCGACGGAAGTCGTGAGAGCACCGGCTCGTGCGTTTGTAATGGACAATCGATAAACGTCGATCCCGCGACCAATTTCGAGAGAAAAAAAAAAAAAAAAAAAAAAGTCAATAAATATAAGAGAAAAAAAAAAAGAAGAGAACGAACAATCGAATAAAGCCTCGGACATACGACGAAAGTCATGCGCGATATAAAAACTGTACGCTTGAAACGAGAGATTTTCATTATCCGCGGCGGAAAAATATGCACGAAAATAGCGGCGACAGCTTCATTGATAAAAATAAAACGAGAGTACCATCGGAAGGTGTGTTGAAGCTGCGAGCCCGACAATTCTGTCTATCAGGTGGGTTTAACGAATAATTTTGTTATCGATCATCTGTCCCACGTGGCTCGGCCCGATCGCGGCTTGCTAAGTCGCGGTCCGAGCCTCGATATCGCGAAAAAAAATCCATACACCGAGGGCAGATGATATTCTCCGGTGATAAGCGGTCGTGCCGAACGTCGCCAGGAAAAGCCCGAGGCGCGCATAATTTATGGAATAATTTTTACAGCGGACATTTTTCTTTTTTTTTTTTTTTTTTCCCGATGAAGCCCCCGAGGTCTCCGATGCGACGTCGAGTCCATCTCGCGTCACGCGAGAAACCGGTAACAGGCGCAAGGATGAAAGGTTCCCGTGTTTCTCTCTATGTGGGTCAACGGTTCAAGCGAGCGGGCCCTTCTCGGTCGTTCCGCTACAGTTAAATAATCAAAGACTATTTTCGTAGCTCTTCTCCTCGCGAAGACCCGGACACCGAGACACATTTATTCTACCCTCGGTTCTTAAGAAATTTTTAATATTTGGCGAATCGGTGCCTCTCGTTCGAAGCAGGACGAGACGGACGGGACGAGAATCGAGCTCGGCGTCGGTACCGGAGCAGTAAAAAAATAATAATGCAACATTTTTTTGTCCTTCGATTCGACAAGAAGCTCCCGGGAAAGAGCCGCTGTTAGCTCGGGAGACAAACAATCACCGATACATGTATAGCAGACATTGAAATTCGCCTCTGTGCGAATTCCATTGCCTCGTCTCATTTCGCGTACCGTCTCCATCGAGATATCCCGTTGCCGACCCTATCTCCGCCGTCCCGACGACAGATATTAAACTCGAATCAGCGAACGATATTAATAACTGTTGCCGTGAGCGCCGGTATAAACGGGAGAAGATTAAAAGGAAACGGGGGGGTGGTTCGAGGCCGATTCGTAGGCCGGAGGACGGTCGGCAAGGGGTGAGCGAACCAGACTCGCAGCAATAAATAACAAAGAAGAAAAATTGTCCCCGCTAAAAATTTAATTTGGCGTCATTACGTATTTACGGTAACGAACCCGTCCGTTCCGAAAATGCACCAGCACAGAGACGGAATAAAGATCAACGAGGCTGATCAATGATCGCATAATTGAGAAAATGGGTTAAAAAAAAAAAAAAAAAATGGATTCACCGTGGAGTCGAGACTCGCGATGGATGCGGGCGTCTCATCAAGCATGTATTTCGGTCCACATGAGTGGCCAATTCAATCGTCTCATTGAACATTTCGTACGGGTGACTTTACCGAGAAAAAAAGAAAAAAAACAAAAAAACAAAAAAAACGTAAAGCTCCCGATAAATTGGCCGGGCGAGAGACGCGAGGCGGAGCGGCGTGGTCGATTGGGATCTCTCGTCAACTTTTTAGGTTTGCCTCGTGTGTTTACAGGTAGGTGTATCGAGGTCACGCAAGACGTCTGGGGCGCAGGTCTGCGACGAGACAGTCGGTTCGAGACAACCCCCTGAGCGGTGGTAGAGCCGCACTTTCCGTAACACACCCTCCGCCCGAGCTCGCGGTCTCTCCCTTTCGCCGCCCCCCTGAAACCTTCGGCGCGCGATCCGCAACCCTCCTGCCACCGCTGCTCCGGGTGGCTGAGGGAACGCCGGGGCGAGCCGAGAGGCTTCGCCGCCAGGTACGACCTACAAGAGGTACATAGTAAAACGTTCGACCTGCGGCGTTACACCTGTTCCGTGCTCTCCGATCCTATATCCCGAAGCTCTCGATTTCCACCCCGTTCAGATTCGGCACAGTATTTTTCAACAACCCCGAACGACGACAGTCACGAAAACAACGTCATTGTGCGGAGTTGTAATTTTTTTTTTTTATTCATCCCCCGTGCCTAATGAGAGTCGTCGGTCCGCCCGAAAGGTGTTTCGCTTCCCCGCGAGAGTTCGGCATCGAAGCCGCTTCCACAATCGCCGCCACGATTACTTCAAGGATAAATCGATAATCAGCTGTTACGAAGTTCCGTGTCGCGTATGTCGCCAGAGTCGCGAGTGAATTCTTCCGGACAGTGCGCGTCGGACGGTTGATAGAAGGCGACTTTTTTTTTTTCCCTCAGCCCTCACCGCGTACCGAGTCGCCGCTCCCATTCGGCTATTGTTCAATTGCCTCCGTAAAAAAAAAAAAAAAAAAAAAAAAAAAAAACGAAAGATAGAGTGGCCAAAAGAAGAAAAAATCGGGAAAAATAAAAGGCGAAAACAAAACGTTCGATAATGTCGTGGGAGTTATCCATTGGTAAGGAGAGCGAGCGGTGAGAGAGGACAATGGAGTTTCCGCGGTTCCCGCTCGAACAATGCTCAGCGGCTTCGATAAACGGATGAGCGCGCGTTCAATGTGCGTCACGCGCGTTATTAACAAAGTTACACGCGTGTTTCGCGCGGAAAGCGCGCGGTTGCAAGAAAATAAAAAACAAAAAATGAGGTCGTACCGGCGTTGAGGCTGCTCGTCGCAGTCCGCGAAGTAGAGTCGAGCGCACGAGTTTGTGTTTATTCGGAACTTGTGCAGCCCGCGGCTGCCGGAACAATGTGAAAGCTCCGGCGTTCCCGACGCCTCCGGGCTATCGCGGCGAAGGTAATTCAATATTAGCGGTCGCTGAAAAATTTATTCGGGAGGGCAGCGACGAGTCCCGCGAGGATTTCTCGGCGGGCACCGCGAAGCTCTTTCAACGAACTCCGGACATTCGCGGCCTAGCCCGACATCGAGGGTGAAATCGAGGAGACGGACGGGAGCGGAAGAGAAGCGTCGTCGGCGCGAGGAAGCCGCGATATTCGCCCATCGGTCGTCGCGACCGATTTAATAAGGTTTGGTGCTTTCACTGTATCGCTGGTTATTACTCTAACTATAGGCTGCACGAGGCGCGGGTGCGTGTTCACTGGTCATCAACGTTTTCCGACGATAAGTACCGCGCGCGCGATGGGGCTGGCCGTTCGAACGGACATAGACGGGACGGACGGACGGACGGTCGGTAGGACATTAGCCGTATAAACTATAGTGGTAGAGCTACTCCTGGCGGTGCTGGTAAATGCTTTATCTCTTTCGACACTACGACAAAAATACAGAAACTATAGTAAACACGATAGAAAAAAAAAAAAAAAAAAAAAAAAAAAAAAAAAAAAAAAAAAACGGAAGGAATATACTCGCCTCTCGGTGCATCTGATTTGACCAACGGCTCTGTGAATAATTGATGATGAAGCATCGTGTCGCGCACTATCGGCGAGGGGCTGACGCTCGGACAAAGAGAAATAGACTAGAGTCACTGGAAAAATTGCCGAGTAACTTTTTTTTCTCAATGCTTCTTTCCTTTTTTTTTTTTTTAGTTCAATTGCTCTTTGAATAAATGTGGATGCCCGGAAATTTTGTGTTGATCCAGGAAATAAACGATTCGGAGCCGATGCCTCGTTGCGACGGTCTCGGGACTGTTGCGAACGAGAAAGAGTGCAGCGGATGTGACTTTGCCGACGAAACGTTCAGATCGGTGAAGAAAAAAGCGTGTGGAATATTCGGGGTGGCGAGAGCGTTTGAAATTTAATTCGTCATCGGGAGGGGACATCGTGAGGCAATGTCTTTCTTCGGATGGGGAAAGACCGGACGTGATGGCGAGGGTTGCGGCGAACACGAACAGCACCACGGGCGCAATTTGCAGGATGGCCTCTTTCAGATAGCGTCCCAGGCTTGCCACATACTCGTACAGGTGCGCGCGGTTTTTATCGTTAATTAAAACGTCGCGAACTTGCTTTCGGACGTAGAATCTCCAGTTGAGGGGAGCTCGAGCGGCGATGAAAAAGTCCCTGCTTTACCGACGCGGAGCGCGACGCTCTATCGATACGTGTGATCGAAACCTTGGCTATGGCTGATAAATTATTAATAGATTAAAATCAACGAAGCTTCGCTCGTGTTCTGGCCAATTAATGGCTAATGGATCGCGAAGCTTCGAACAATCTATTCGAACCTTTGACGCGGACCGCCGTGTAGCGAAATTCTCACGAGGTAAAAACACGTTATATATTTTTGATAAAACAGCGAAAGATATTTCGTTTGCAAAATTGCGAACAAAACGTAACGATCCGCGGGAGATATAACGATATAAATTTCGAATATTCTTCAAAATTCATTGGCTTTCGCATCAAGAAATATATTTTCTTACCGGTTTTCGTTCTTCAGAATGCTTTATAAGGTCTTGCTAGACAAATAACTACTGTATATATATATATATATATATATATATATATATATATATATGTAAATGTATATATGTAAATGATTTATCGCTCGTAATAATTCGATATCAGGTAAACAATACCCACAACGTATCTTACGGTGGGAGCAACACCGTGACGAATGTCGCCTACTCGAAATATTCCGGAGCAGGTGGATCAACGAATCTCGCCTCTTCGTCATCCTCTTCGGGAACTGGAGAAGCTTCAACCTCCAGATCGCACGCGAAGAGTCACCCGGCCGGTGGCACGAGCCGAGCCAAAGATCGGGACGTCGTTGTTCTTCTGCCGAGTCACCGGAAGAGCCGAACTCCACGGATAAGGCACAAGTTATCCGTAAGAAAAAAAAAAGCCCATTTAATTAATTATGTAAAATAGAAGAAAAAAAAAAGTGCACGAGTCACGTGCACGATCGATGAATTTAATTCTACGTTGGTATGAGGATGAGTCTCGAGGGGGCAGCAAGTGCGATAGAACTTTGAGCGGAGAGGCCCTTGGCGCGTGCTAAATAACTGCGCATCCAGTCGACGATGCTTGTAGTTTGGTAATATGGGTCAGAATTTGAATAGTATTCTGGTATTGAGGAGAGGTAGGAAGGTACCGAGAACGAGGAATATAGAATCGAATGAGACGAGCTTGTAAACGGCTCTAAGGTCAGAGGTCGTCGTGGCCCATTACATAATTCCTATTGAAATCGATGCATGTCTGGTAGCTGAATATTCTCCTCGTGAGAGTACGTCGCGACCGCCCTTCGGCCGTAGATAGATGCAGCTTTAATGCCGATATAAATTTCAGAAAAAATACATGCAAAATATATCTGACCTAGAGTATATATATATATATATATATATATATATATATATATATATATGGGTCATTCCATATTAAATCGACAAATTTTTTACCTGACCCCCTTCGATTTCATCGAAGAATCAAATTTTATTTTAGAATTTTAAGTGATCATGGTCCAAATAATCGTTATTTTTTTCAGTAAAGTTTAAAAAAAAGCAAGACAATTTATACCCTTAAATAAATTATTGGTTTCATCTTAACGTTAAGAAAAAAAAATAACGATTTTTCAGACGGTAATCACTTGGAATTCTATTTATCGAATCTGATTCGCCAACTTTAGGGATTATACGAGGAAATCAGAAAAATTTTTAGCAAAGTTATATAAAATATGTCAAAACTAGGAAATTTTTTTTTTTTAACCAAAAAAAAGAATTGGAAGCAATTGTGACCACATCTTGAAATTAGCAGGGATCTTGCATAATGAGTTGTAGTTTTTTACGGTTTTCAACAAAAAATTACGCTTTTTTTTTTCGAAAAATAAAAAAAAAGGCTCAAGAGCGATCTTAAAAGATGAACGTAACGTCTCGAAATTTGTCTCTAAGAACTGTCTGCCGGGAAATAATATACCGACATCTACTTAGCGTATCCTCAAAAATGAAAGGGCGTAACATACCTTATTTTATTCATCGAATCGTGCGACATATCACATTTTGTTTCCAAGCATGCGATATACTTTTTCAACGCGAACAACGAAAAAATAAATTTAAAAAAAAAAAAAAAAAAGAACGTGAGTGAAAAAAAAATTTAACAGCGATGCAGGAGAGAAAGCAACTCGAGTGGCACTCTCGGCTTTTCTCCACTAATTCAACGAGGTTTTGTCGTCGTCTCGGAGACCGACACGAAAATTAGAACGCTTAGTTGCACGTCTCGGAAATGGTTTGCGCTCATTGCCTTCACCCTCTGGACCTTTTACCGACCCAAAATTGCTCGACGGTTCGCCCTCGTGCAACGAGAGCGCCGAGTGGCCTCGAATCCTTCGTCCGAGATACTCCTTGCCAAGAATCACCGATTTCTTCTCTCTCGTCCCATTTGCTTTTCCTTCCCGGTGAATTTCGAGGATCGGTCCTCTTTCCGATTGTTGTATCGGCGACCAGTTTTTCCTCCGGTCAGAAAACACTAACAACACCACCTCCCCCCCCCTCCTTCTGCCCCGGTCGTCTTGCCAGATTTTTAACTCGAAAAATTTCACCGAATCTCTATCCGGGTCGCGGATCGGTGCCGAGTTCTCGAACCGTCGAAATTCCATGCTAAGAGGTCGTCACCGAGATCGCGTGATTCAAGGACATCGCGAAACTTGCAATGAACGATGCCAGAGATTCCGCTCTCTCGCTACCCCCGTGGTCGGCAATTCACGACTCACGGAAACTAGGCAATATCTGATAATAACGAGATTATTATTTTATTTTATTTGATTTTTTTTTTTTTTTTTTTTTTTTTTTTCAATCCAGAACTGTCAGTACTTTTGTTTGGCAACTCGATTCACGATGCCAGTTCGATTATTCGGCACACGCGACTTCGCCGAATTCGGCTCGCAACTCTGTTATCGAGGTCTTTACGGTTATTTCTCGCTCGCCCTCAACAATATTTCAGGAAGTCCAGCCCCTTCGATATTATCGATATGCAGACGGCAAACAACCGGGAACTCGAGCGGAGTGCGTTCGAGCTCCGGATCGATCGCGATCGCGGCTGACAATTCGTCGAACGTGATTATCGCCATTACCGCGGGAACTTGTCAAAACAAATGTGATAGCTGCCGGTATCGCGTGGATCTCCCTGCTTGTCGCGAGTATAGCGGCGCATACGTAATAACATGCGTCAAGGGACGAAAATCGAAAGGGCGCGAACCACACGGTGAAGCGCGCACGCTCGAGTGCGAACCGCCGATACGACAATTTTTTTATAGATCGAACTGTCGCGAGTGCGTGGATGTACGTAACGAAATATAAAATCTACATTAAACATTAGCTGAACAGTCGGAACCTTTCATACGCGTTGCATATTTGTATCGGCGCGCGGAAACTCAACAGTCGATAAAAATTCCGCACTCCTAGAGAAAAAAATACCCACACATGGGAAAAAATATTCTTTGTTCACAACTGTGTATTCGGTTGAAGTAAAATATTCATTTGTTCAAATAAACAGTGCCCGTCAAATGAATAATTTTTCTGGGTGCGGGTATTCAAAGAATTTTCAATGTAAATTCGTGAATGGTACTAGAATGCTTCTGCGATATTTCGCAACCCCTTCGTGCACAACCGAATCTATTATCTGTAAAAATTCCGTTCTTTCTCCAGTGATTTCTTTTGTGTTTAATTTCAAAATTAAAAATAACCCGTTTGCATTGCGTGGCGCATCGTTCTCAAGGTACTCATAATGCATCAGCTCGATTGATTCGTAATTTCCAGTCCTAAATAATAATCTCGTCCATTTATATTTTTTCGTTCTTGCTCACCAAACCGGTCGCTTTTTTTTTCCGCTGCTCACGGGAATTTCGGCGACCGTTCATTTTTTTTATCCCGTCATTGCGCACAATAAAAAAGACGCATCGCGTCCTTGCATGCATGGATTCTATGAATATGTAAAAAGCATATTCATAGAAAGAGTGTAATTTTTTTGTACTCTATGGATCCGAAACGTACGCTCCAAGTATAACACACGCTATGCGGAAACGTTATAAATATCTTTGCCTATTGTCGTTGGAGCGCGTCCTTGTCGTCGTGCGTTCGCTGATGCACCACGATGATTCAAAAGCGTGCGTCATTCGAGCCACACGTATTCGCGGGCGTTTCGCGGAAACGCGCGTACTCGCGCTAGCGCCGCGTAATTAATCGCTTGATGCGCTCCGTTGTCGATTGTTAATTAACGCGAGCGTTCTTCCCTAGCTGTACAAAGGAAAATTCGCGGTTAGACCTCGTCGAAGAGGAACGGAGATGGGGGACACGCAACAGCATCGATTTCTCTCCGCTTTACGTACCTGCGAGGACTTCCGCGGGGAAAAACGATTTTACTCCTCGGTCTATCGCACGGCTCGCGTTCGCCGAGCTTTCCCGATGCTATGGGCCGACTTCAATTAACCGTAACACTATTAACGGAAGAGATCAAAGCGAGCGACGGTGAGAGATGCGCCATAGACCGATGCGACGTATAGCGCATCGATCCCAGACAGAGGACGAACGGCGAATATTAATCTGCGATCCTCCCCGACCGTAGTTCCTGCTCGTTTCGTTAACTCCGCTGAAAGTTCGTGTTCGCGGAAGGTATCGTCGAGGGAAAAAAAAAAAAAAATTGCGAAAATAGCCAGACCGATTGCTACCGTAATTTCCCATCTCTCCGACGATCTCTCGTTCATTTCGACGAGTCCTTTATTTTTTAATCGTCCATCTCGCATCGACCGTTCATCGAGTGTCGGTCGGGTCATTTGCGTATTGTTGAAACACGAGGGGGAAATATAACGTGGTGTGTCGTTCGCGAGCATTTCCAATGCTACCGGTCGAACGTTGAGACTCGAGGTCGCACCTGGTCTCGGTGGCGCTATATAAATTCATGTCTCACATCAGGACGAAACAAACCGTCAGACGGTTTTTTGTAGAAATCCTAATTATTATCAGCTCTGACGGGAGACGAAACTCGGTAAAAAAAAAAACGAGATATCATAGGGTGAAATTTGTGAATATGGACCAGCCGAATCAGCATGTGGGTCAACGACCCTTCAATCGGAACAAATTTACAATTCGTAGGCTTCACAAAATTCCCATCATCATCCCATCATCGGCGGCCAAAGAGGATCAACGGCACTCTACGGCATATTCGTCTTTAAATATCTGCGAATCAATTAGCGAATCCTCGAATCAAGTGGAATTCACTACTAGTACCGTGCTTCGAAAAATCCATATCAGCATCGGTAACTGAAGAAGATCAACGACACTCCAGAAGTTGGCCATGTATTTCCGGCCCATTTTTGCATTTCCCCAATCGCCAGCGTATCTGTGTTAAAATCCTCCAAAAAACTATCAGCGAACACCTAAATCGGGTGAAATTCATCCGCGGTACCCTTCCTCGGAATATCGCCATCATCATCGGCAGTTAAAAAATATCAAAGACACTTCAACGGTAGGTGATGCATTTCTGGCCGATTTTCCCATCTCCTTAATCGTCCGCGCGTCTGTATTAAGATACGCTCGAATCAATTAGGGAATTGCTCTGTAATCTTGTGAACGAGAGAGCTACAAGTATCATACCGTTGTCATCGTCAATAGCACTTTCAATTTGTCACGCCTCTCAGTTTCCCACGGGTTTCTCTCCTCTCTCTCCCATCTTCGTCTCACCCTCCCGGGCGTTCTTGCTCCTCTCGTCGCCTGAGTCGGTTCTACGTTCCGTCCACGGCGACGCGAACAACGCGCGAGAATCGGTTGATTATAACTCCGACGACCTCTGCACTCTCCGCGGTACAGGGAGGCAACGGTAAAACGAGCTGCGGAGTATGGGCCCGAAGTCGAAATTAAATTTGTTCGTGAATTAGAGAAAGGGTAGGGGCAGCCCTGTTGGTCTCTCAGCGTCGCCCACCCGAGCTTTTCTCCACTTCGCTCTGCATTCTCTCTCCCTCGATTCTCTCCCCCGACCGGCCGCGTCGCCTCTCCGCCGCCCTTCTCGTCTCCTATCCCTCCTCACTTTATTCCGGTACCTATTGTACACACTGTACAATGGTGAAATTCACGCGCCTCTCTTAACCGTCCGCCGTCACGAAAGCCACCCTTGTCCGAGCGCTTATTAAGAGTGATTATGGTCACGTTCGTTTTAATTTTACCCTCTGTCGTGCGCGGCCTCTAATGCGGGATGTCACGGCAAACGACCGAGCCGCGAGTTATACGGCTGATCAACGCCCGTACACGGAAACAGCGCGAAGAGCGAGCAACCTATACGGTCGTATATGCAAAGTATACGCGATCGTTCGGGGAGTTTCTTGTCATCGTCCGAGCCGTTACATCTCCGCTACGCTTTACCACCGGGTGACACAGTAAAGTGGAAAGTGCACCATTAAAGTTTCGCGATTGCGATGGTCTTCGCCACTCGCGACATCGATTCTTCGGCGGTGCCGACAGCGCTGGAGATGCGCATAAGTAGCTTATAATAACGTGCAGAGCCAAACGAGGCCCTGAAAGGAGGCTTTTCCGTCGCAAAGCCGAGCCCGACTTCTTACCCGAGCGACATTCGAAAGATTACGACGGCGTTCCTCTGATCACTCGGCTGGGAGAGCTTCTCAACTGTCCGAACTTCGCAGACCCTTTTTTCTTGGTTCGTGACGCGAGATTACGGGCGGACTCTTATCGGGAAGGTGCCGGAGGGCCGATGACGAGCAAGAAAATTCATTCTGCCCGTTTCGGTACTGGGAAAACAGTTGGCCGCTTCACCGCTGCTACATCATTAATTTAAACTCGCGCGACACGACGACGATTCATTAATTCCATTGTAACGTCTAATCGTCTGATTAATGCAGCGCCGTACCATTATTGTATCAACTCCGTACGTGTCCCAGTCCAGTTAACTCATTTAGTATACTGAGTAACAGCACGGGAGGTTACTCGACAGTGGCCAAGGTGCCCGGAACCATCACCTACTTATCAGAAGGACAAGTTTCGCTCTTCCTGTCTTCCGTGTATTCAATGTTCCGTGCATGACAAAGCACCACGGAGGGCTTTCACCGATGCTGGTGTCCCTCGTGAATAGAACAGCTTTAGGGTGGCTCGGAAATTACCAAACGGTCTTAGGAGGGGGGTCGAAAGTGGTGGCTCTCATCGATGCCGTATCTACAGAACCATCGCGCACAGCGAGAACTTTGCAAGGTCGGAGGTTCGTTATTAGAAGGAGAACGTTAAACCAATGTTCGCCGATGCTCTTACCCAGGAACTATTTAGTTCTTGGTTCTTGGCTCTAAGAGCTCCGCCGATGAACCCGGAGTAGCACGGACGGGATGGCCTTTGGCGACCTCGCTCCCACCGTCAAACCCTACGGGACCGGATGAAATCAACTGGAAATCCGTGATACTGCTTTGTCCCTCGTGTCTCCGTTCTGCCGCTATAAACCGCAGATTCAGGTGAGCTCGCGCCGTCGAGGCTGAAGACAACAAATTAAAGGCAAGAGAAACAACCCTCCCGCCCAAGGGACCTAATCCGAATAGAAATTTTCGGGCCTCAAGTCGGAACCTAACAAGGTCCCGACAAAGCCTTATCGGATCTTCGGACCGTGTTCATTTTTTTGTTAATCGACGTGACGAGGCAACTCCGAAAACCTTCACGGATCCAACTTCAAGATTAACGGAATATCGATCTCGTTACGGAGGAAAATGTTTTGAACGATTTCATAACATTATTTTGCTGATAAATTAATTGAGAATTGAGAGAAACGAATCTCTTTGAAATCAACATAGATGTCTGATGAGTTGTGGATAATTTCGGCAAAGTAACCGACGGTCGAGTCCCAACCGGGATCGCCGTTTTCCCATACTTGTGCCACATTCACGTGCCCGATTTACCGATCGAGAGTTTCTATTCGGGAAGCTCGGGAAGCGTTTTCTGTCAAAATTTTCGCCGGAGGTGGAATTTGTTGGAGAGCCAACTGTCGGCAAACGGTTCTGGCCAGGACAGAGCCAAAGCTCCTTTCTGCCAGTAACACAGAAATTACCAGAGGGATAATAGTTCTGGGGATCCCTCGTTATATACGTACGAACGATTAGTCTCGGCGACGCTGACCGGAGAGGGCTCGTGCGTGCTCGCCATCGGGACGATTGTGGCTCGGTCACCACGCTAGAAGAAACAAGCACACCGTCTTTCCCCGTCTAGTTTCCGCCCCTCACCTTCCGCGGAAGGCGTAATCTCGCTTTTCCTCGCATTTACATGTACACCCTTGTGTCCACCCCTCTCGCCCCGGTTCCTCCTCTCGTTCCACCACCGAGAATACGTACGCTATTGTATTATAATAAGAGCGAGGGCTCGCCCGCAGGGAAAATCAGGTGAATCGAGTTGTAGATTAACGAACGCGATACGACTGTGCGAGTCGCGCAGGTAGTTTTAGCGTGTCGCGTTCTCCGCCGCGAGCTCTCCCTCGCCAACGTTCTCACGTTTGTTCTCGCTACGCGACCGACTAGTTTTCCCTTGACGGTTTCGAAGCTCGGTCAGCACGAGGACTCACACCTTCGTCCGCGTTTACATCGGCCATCGGGAGACGAGTTGTTTTATTTATTTTTTTTTTTCTGTAATCCACGCCGATTCGCCCATCTCAATTCGTCCGGACACTCGAGGCAGAGGTGAGGTCGGCCGGTTCGGATCGAACGATCACGGAATACCGGAAGTGAAGCGAGGCCCGCGGAGGAACGACGCCGCAGACTGCCAGATTTTGAGTCGTGTAAAACGGTGCCGCGACCACCCCGCAGTCTTGCGACTCTATAGCTCCGTGCTGCAGTGTGACGTGCATTCACAAATTACAGTCTCCCTCGCTCTAATTTATCCTCCTCCCACCACTTTCTCATGTTATAATTAATACCGTATTCCGATAGTAAGGCGTCCCACTTCCAGACGAGCCCGGTCGTCGAACTTCGTGCAAGAGCCACCCGGCTCGGAGTAAATTCCGTCGGGCTTTTAATAAAATTCCTGCCGATAAATTTTTTTTTTTTTTTTTTTTTTTTTTTTTTTTTTTTTTTTCGTGTGCAAAATCTTCATCAATTTTGATATTTCTTTTCAACCTTCCTCGGTACCATTTTTTTCGAGCGGACTCGCGGCGACCGTTCGACAATTAGTTCGCCACAGTCGGAACGTGTCGGTGAGAATTTGCCGCCGGTGTGATCCAAGCGGGAATCGATCGGCAACCCCACCTTCCGCAGCGAGCTACCCCCTGGCGAGCGAACCATCGCCCTGGTATTAGTAGCTCCACAGATACGTACCGAGACATAGTATCGCTCTCTTTCTCCATAGTAGCGTCGAAGCTAGTGCGGCAGGAGGTTGCGGACTTTCGCAAAACGTTCGTAGCACGAAAGCCCCGCTGTCGGGTCAACGTTACACTGTGGCCTCTCCGTTTGTTGCTGTTCATGCACTCCCAACGCCGAGCCAGTTAACTTTCCGGACGCTATTGCAGTCCTCGCTGAGCCGCGAGCCCGGCGAAAACCGCGCAGCCTTCGGACCTTTCGGGCCTCTCACGGGAAACTCGACTCTCCCTCGCCACCGGCCCCCGGAACTTTTGTTTTCTCGTTCAAAGTGTCGCACCTATTTTCGACGATTCAATCGCATATTTGTTTATTCTTTTTTACTCATCCAACAATTTTGTTGTTTTTTTTTTTTTTTTTTGCCAAACTCCTCCAACCGAAAGCTCGTGATTTGCTCGCGCTCCTTCACGCCCGAGACGTGTAACGCTTTACCGCCCAAGGATTACAAACACACACACACACATACACACAGGCATAAATAGAGCCTTTCGCTCCTCGCACCTTGGAGCCATCCTCGACATAAACTACCCCCTTGCGTACACCTACCTATCGGTCGGATACCTCGACGATATTCGCGACGGCGTTGCGCGTCGCCGAGCGTCAATATTGACCCCGGCGATGGATCTTCGTCGTCGTCGTCGGTGTTACCGTCGGACTTTCCAAGAGGGACAGCGACGTCGTGCCATCAACACTACCACACCCATCGGGGTTCCCGCATACATCGACAGCTTCAAGTAAAAAGCTCCAACCGGAAACTGTTAATTTCGCGAAGGCACACTGCCGCTTTGATCGATGGAACGTTAATCATCCGGAGAGGTCGTAACTCCCAGACGACGACGACGACGACGACGACGACGAGGAGGACGAAGGGCCTCGACGAACCTGCCCACTGTCCAAAGGACCCGATCGTGAAAGCTTCGGTAATGATATTAGAAATACAATTAGCTGTTATCGAACTCTATTGAAGCATCGCAACCACCCCCTATGAATCGTTCTTGCGACCCCCGCTCGCTTCCGGTCTCTCTAAGACGACACTTTTGCCGCTTCCCGTTCGATATTATTTTCTCGGGATTTCTTCGTTGTTTTTTTTTGTTTTTTTGTGTTTTTTTTTTGAGCATCTCAGTGAGTATCGCGGCGCGTTAGCTCGGCTCGTTGCTCCGCGACATTAACGGCAGCTCTCCCGGTCCGCTCGGTACCGTCGTTAGAACCAGAAGCGACGGCCAGTTAGCCGCACGACTCATTCCGAGACGGAGAACGTTATTCTCAAAAAAAAAAAAAAAAAAGATTCCTCCTGTTCGATAAAATTTCATTTAATTTCAATAATTTCATCTGAGGGCAGCGGATTTTTTTTAATTTTTTTTTTATGGGAATCAAGTGACATGCGCGAGGAGAATTGTTTCGGTCGAGCGGTTGTTCCGTACGCGGGAGTCAACGAAATTCGTGGTGTTTCGCCTAGTTACGCCAGAGACGAGGGTCGACGGTGCGAATCGTACTTCGATACTTTCTTATTATTCATTTTATTTTATGGTTTTCCTGGCTCGAAAGGATACCGCGATTCGTTTCCGCTTTGCTGCTCCGCTCGTCGAGCATCGATCCAGAACTAGAAATCGCGATTTAATTCCCCTGCCGGACACTCATTGTGTCTCTCTCGTCGAATTTCTCTCGACAGTCTCGTGTTCCGCAGTCGACTTTATTTTTTTTACGTTTATTTTTTTTTGTAATTTTTTTTTTTTTTTTTTTTTTACCATGCAAATGAATATTTCCTGGGCAATTCGATCGGCAATCACGCCACGCTGGCATTACATCCGAGAAATTAATTAATCACGATCCAGCGAACCGATAAATACTGCGCGTCGTTCACTTGCTCCATCTCTTGCACCTTCCGCTTTGTATCACGATGTATCCGCGAGTGGCGGCCCGAGGCATTTCATTTTTTCCCGATTTAATTTTATCAAGCGTCAGTAATGCGACTTCGGACGATATCGGCGCTCTCGGTGGAATTCGACTTCGACGATAGCAAGGAAATCGACACGCTCGCTCGAGCGCGCGACCGATAACCGATACGTGCGATTAATCGGTCACGGTTTATCGCGCATCGGATTCTTTTCCGGCACATTTTTTGGCAACAGTTACTGCCGTTTTTTTTTTTTTTTTTTTTTTTTTTTTTTTTTTTTCAGCAGTTGCGAAAAAACGTTCGGTGTATCTTGCAATGGTCTTGGAAGACCGTCGAAGATAGTGAGGAGCGCGCACGTTAGGCGGCGACTCCTTCCGGAGACGCGAGTCGCTCGACTCGTTGGTAAAACAGCGAATAATTTTGCCGCGATCAATCGTAAGATCTTAAAAATTTCCACGATGATTTTTGCTGTCACAATTCTTTTACTGTCGTTCACTCTTCGATATCATTCGCTCAAAAATATTCGGACGATTCACTGTGAAAATAAATAATTCATTTAATGTAATGAAACTTTGAATTTCCCTGCATTACCTACATTAAATGAATACTGATGCACCGTCCTGCTAAAGTAAAATCCCAAGTATTAAAATTAAGTTGAAAAAAATTTTTTTTAAATGTGATAATACCGTTGTCGAATTGCAACGCAAAAAAGTTTTTGAGATCGTTTATTGTCTCCCGAACAGAATTTTTTTTACCGTCTGTTTTACCTTGGGTTTTCGGATTATAGTGCTTTCACGAAAATCCGTTGGTATCGTTCGTAAAGATCGAGCGGTCGATTCAGGTCCGTGCCTATTAGACGTGCACTGCGTATTTCGAAAAATACATTCCAAAAAAAATCCATCGATTTTATTGTTTCAGCAAGACGCGGGAGTCCACGATATTTTTCCGACGTACCCAACGTCCCGGACTGAATTGGGAAAATTTTATCGACAAACTGTCGTAAACTTTGCCGCGCCTCGTGCCCGCCATCGGCGAGTACGGCTATGTTTGCGCCTGGTAACCAGACAGAGCCAATTCAAGCTCTCGAAACGCTTCTCTGCGCCATCGACCAGCGAGTAATAAAAATCACCGCAACAATAATAACAACTTTGCAAATTATTCCAGTAATTTAATAATCGTATTAAAAATATAGAATTTCTCCGACGAGAAATTGAATAATTTTTTTGCGATAAGCGAGTCGATCGAGCTGTGCCCAAAATCACTAGGGTCGTAACTAGAATATGAGAAAACGCTTCGATAGGTTATTTTGTGTCGAGTCGGGGATTAGTCGTGAGCCGTGTGGTAGATCAAGCGACGCGTTGTCAGATGTTTCGCCTCATCAACAGTGTCGAAAAAACTTGTGCCGGTTAACCAAAGTATCCTCGTCGAGAGAAAAATTTTCTTTTTATTTTCCCGCACACAACGCGACGAATTATTTTTTAAAACATCAGCCCATAATAAAATAAATACTGCCATGGTCGTCACTGGCTTTTTGTCCCCGATGAAAAATAAAAGGGAATCGCGCGACTCGCTTCCAGAGGGAGGTAATATGAAACGCGAGGCACACGAGAAGGTAGTATTGATAGAGGAACGAGCTCGGCACGGAGTTTATCAACATCGGAAGCGGTATGAGCGTCGCTCCGATAGCGGCGACACAATGTAGAGGGCGACGTCGGGCCCGGCATACATTTTGCATATTTTTATCCATACCCCCTCAATTAACGAGCTCCGATGTGTGTAATTTGTACCGACGATACTCGACAATATCAAATTGACCGTCGTAATTACGAGCTCGACTGCTTTCGATTCGAGGCTATCGGTCTCGTATCAATAATTAAATAAATATAAAAAAAAAAAAATCACTGTTAATTAATGCAATTAAATATCCTCTTCGCACGAGAATCGCGCCAGAGACCCGAGAATTCGTTGCCTCTCGAGGCATATTAATCGAATAAACAATATAGAAACAAAATAAAAACAATATAAAATCTTAACGATTGTTTTAATTGATTTTTTTTATTTCAGGCTCTCGCATGGATTTAAAAAATTCGATAATTTTCTCATAATTAATGCAATGATATATCCTCGTGTTACGGTTGTCGTTATTTATTCGTTATACATTGCAGACCGTGTCCGAAAATGCGAGACTCGATGTCAATGCCCCGGCCGGTGGAGACGACGAACTGGAGCTGTGGGACCAATCTGGGTTCATGCTGAGAGGCGACATAGACGATCCCCTCACTCACTCAAAGTTCGTTCATTACCGGCGATATCGTTAAATCGTAACGATTTTATCTTGCCGAAAATAATTTTTTTTTCTCTCGACGATTAATTATCGAGGAGTCCGAATGATTATTGAATTTAACATCATTGCTTGTATCTGTTCGACAGATGGGGGGCACAGAATTGGTGCAGACCTAGCTGCATACCGATCTCCATAATTCTCATCCTGATAGTCCTCGTGGTTTTGTTACCGCTTCTGGATCACGCCGCGGAGAAGCACGCGAACAATTCGAGCCTCTTCGGCAACGACTCGAACGTTACGTGCATGGACGCCTGTCGAATATCGCTCGTCGAGTCGATACCGATCGGACTTAACTACAGCGGCAATGCGCCGGTCCACGGTAGCACTTATCTCGCGTGGATGGAGCTCGTGGAGTCTGCTGAAGCCACTATAGAGATAGCCTCGCTTTACTGGACCATGAAGAGACAGGATGTTTATCCCGACGACAGCGCCAAGGACGTGAGAATTGGTTGCCTCGCGAGGCAAATTAATTCGATAAAAAAATGAGGACGAGCGGGGTGAAATGAAACATTGAGAGAAAATGAGATGATGACGCAAAACTCCAGATAACTTTTGGATGGTGGCGGTAATCGCGAGTTGAGACGAAATGGGGCATCGAAGAATTATTGAAAAATCGAGTTTTACCCCCGTCGTTCAGTTTTATCCCACCGTCGTATTTTACTTAGATTTTACCTACAAACACTCAAAGACTCTTTATTTTATTCTAGGGTGAAGACGTCTTCGAGGCACTGATCGAAGCTGGTCGGGACAAAAATGTCGCTATAAAAATCGCACAAAATATTCCATCCCAATTGAGTCCGAACCTCGACACCGAATATTTGGCGAAGAAAGCTGGCGCGGAGGTTAAAAAGAATTCATTTTCTTTATTTTTGTTTGTTTTTTTTTTTAAGAAGAAGACTGAGAGGATGGAAAATTGAAAATGGCGTTATTTACGAAGCATTGTTTTATTCAGGTGCGGAGTTTAAACTTCGCGGCTCTTTTCGGAGGTGGAGTGCTGCACACGAAGCTCTGGCTCATTGACCGGACCCATGTCTACGTCGGTTCAGCGAACATGGACTGGAGATCGCTGACTCAGGTCAAAGAGCTCGGACTCGTCGCGATGAATTGCTCCTGCCTCGCTAACGATCTCGCAAAGATTTTTGAGGTTTACTGGCAGCTCGGCAAAGACGGACGAGTCCCAGCCGTTTGGCCCGATTCCCTTAGCACAAAAATCAACGTCGACAATCCTATGAATTTCACTAACGACGCGAACAAGTACCGAAGTTTCATCGCGGTGCGTGAAGAAAAATTTAAATATATCATTAAATCTTCCCTATTTTTATAATCAATGAAAACATTGTTGTTTTTGTACTTGCTGATTGAGAAAGCTATATTTTGGTACTTTTTTTTTTGAGATTTTAGTGTTAGTGTACTTGAAATAGTCTGAAACGGCAAGAAATGTGTTTTTTAACTGATGTCCGGATGTATGTGTGTGAGTATCAGAAACGGTCCCAACATAGATAGTCGAAATTCGGTACACTTGTAAAGTGGCAACTGAATTAAGGAACATTGCGAAATACCCATACAAAAATCCAAGTTTCAATTTTTATAAAGAAACAATATGAAAATTAAATTTTTTTTTTTGCAGAGTTCACCACCTCCACTTTCGCCGGAAGGCAGAACGAACGACCTCGACGCTATACTGCACTGCATCGAGAAGGCTGAGAAGTTTGTCTACATATCGGTAATGGACTATTTTCCACTGACGATTTACACCGCCAAAGTGAAGTATTGGCCCGACATAGACAACGCTCTAAGATCGGCAGCTATAAATAGGAAAATAACTGTGAGGCTTCTCATATCGTGGTGGAAACATTCGAGAACCTCAGAGGATTATTTTTTACGCTCTCTCGCGGACTTGACCAACAGCTACAAGAACGTCAAGATCGAAGTGGTCAGTTAAAAATTAAAGAAAGAAAAAATCTTTTTTATTAACCCTCCCGCCCTTGCATATTTTTGACGAAACTTTCCTTATTGCAGAAACGATTCGTTGTTCCCACAAATCCGGTTCTCGACAAGATACCATTCTCCAGAGTGAACCACAATAAATACATGGTCACTGATGTCGCCGCTTACATAGGGACCAGCAACTGGTCCGGAGACTACTTCACAAATACCGCGGGTGAGGAACGATAAACATTCCCAAATCTCCCGATAACAAGAACGGGGAAAACTCGTGATAGAAATTTCGTGCTTTTTTTTCAGGCATCGGAATGGTCTTCGAGGACGTGGGTCACAAAAATGGCGATAGCGTGAGGAAACAATTGGAACAGATATTCGAACGCGATTGGAACTCACCGTACGCTCATTCCTTGGAATCTTCGTGTCCCAAAAGAGGCTCCACACCGACGAAAGTGATACCCAGACGAGATTTCATGCTGCCACTTAATCCACATCACGTACCTGCATGAAAAACAAACAAAAAATATCTCGTTACGTCGCATTTATTGTTTTTTGTTTTTTAATTACGACTGCTTTTGTATATAGAGCAAAGTCTCCCGCGTGATAACGAAAGGCGAAACTTACGAAGCAATTGCGGATAGAAAACAGGAAATGGTCGTCTTAATCCTGACAAGTGCCTTTCCCACTCCTAATGGAAATTTCTCGAACGAAATTCCCAACGAAACAGGCGATAATTCGCAAAATTTAAGAAAAATAATATTGGAGTACGACGAATTCTTGAGAAATCGAAAATTTTGTAGAGAGTAAACTTTGGTATGTTCTTTCTCATACCGGGAGTTTCTCGTCGCTGCTTATCCCACGGAGCGTCGGAGAGAAAGAGCGGGGATTCTTATCCTGTTTAACAATTGAGTCACGTACGTATGAAAGAAACTCGTGACATCGGCGTCGAAACGAAACGAACTTTCGTGTGTAATATGTAAAACAAAGTCTTCGTCTATGACACTAGCGTTGCTACGTATAAATCTATGCAAAGAAAAAGTTTAAAAAATATAAGTTATCTTATTTCGAGTTAGAATTAAGCCCTTCTTAAGGGCTTCGAAAAAAAAACCTACATTAGTAAAATAATGCTCATCGTAATACTTGTAATAAGCGTCGCGGTAGCAAGAAAACGATATAGAGAGACTATTGTCACAGTTCATGGTAACTCTGCACGTGAACGAGATTTTGTTTGCGGAATGACCGAGAGACGAACGTAAATTTCTTCAATGATAAAAAAAAAAAGAGGAAAAACATTTCAAGTTGCAAATACACTCGATGAAGCTATTGAAGATGCGATAGGTTTTCTCGGACTCTGCTACCCGGGAATCTCGAGTTGTTTTTTCCGTCGAAGCTGTGATCCATTACCCTGTTCTTCTCGGCTTTGTAGCTTTGCATATAATAATTTTTAAGTTCGTACATACACCTCAAAGTCCGCCGATTCCTCATCGAATGTTACGTCTTCTGTTAGCAAGTATCGAATTCGTAATTTTGCGCTGTAAGGCTATTGTTAAAATTGTCAAATGTTGAGAGCGAATAATAAATCATGTTATGGGCTGAATCAAAATACTTGGGTGAATGACAAAACCTTTGATGTTTTTTTTCCTCTTCGCTGAGATTTTACTGATGGTCGAAAGAACTCGGAACAATTGTAAATTTGACGAATGACGCAAGTTCAACGTTACTCAGACATCCGAAGCTCGGGCTCGACAAACAAATTGTTTAATTACTCGGGTGGACAGGTGCGTGTGGGAAAAACAGCTCGCAGGAATATTACGTGCGACGAGCATGTATAATCGCGGCGCGAAGTGTCGAAAGAGATGGGAATTTGGCTTGGCTTGTAAATCTTCTGGATTTATTTTTCGGGCTAGTTTTGGCTGTTAATTCTGGAGCCAAACGATTACAGGACACAAGATCAAAATTTTCAATACATGTAAAATTATGGTTTTATCTAAAACCCCACAAGTAATCTCGGATAGTCGAACTCCTCAAGCTTTTATCTATCTTACGTGAATAATGCCGAGAATTAATTTTTACAAATCACTAAAATCGAATCGGACAATTGAAGCTTCGACTGTCTGATGATTTGGCAAACTAAAGGATTTCTCAATCTTCCGAAAATTCGGCAAAATAATTTGGCATCCAAAAAACCAGACCCACGTTAGCGAGATTTAAAAAACCTCCTCGAACTACTTTCGACACGAAAAGGCAATCCATCTAACTTGAAGGATTCAACCTCCATCTTTGTGGGAATGTAAGGAAACAATTGGAATATTTCTCGCCACAAAATTAAAAATCATCTTGGCCGGTCAAAGTCGAAGATGTGATGTGCAAAAGAAGCGCTAACGAATCGTAAATTACTCCGAGGAGAATAGCAAAAATCTTCTGCGCACTCGAGGGTCATTTAAAGATCGATAAAAAATCGATAATTTACGAGCGGGGTTAAAAAAAAAAGGTGTTTTACCCCCAATCGTCGTAAATCACGAACCATTCCTTCCGACGCTCGTCAATCCTTCGATTTCTTTAAACAACAGTGCCTAAAAAAAAATGACGATCGATTAACCATCTCACAAAAAAATCTGTATTCAACATTTTTTTTCGTTCAAAATCCTCGATTAATTTTTAAGTGCATCGATAATTAAATAAATAATACAACACGCCTACGTCTGCGTACGCATCTGCAGTCGATGTTGCCGATTTTTTTTTCGAAATTGTTATTTCAAAGATCGATTTCACTGCGTTACGCGCCACGCGTAGCACCAACAGTGATCGACAAGAAATGGATAGAAACATCGGAAAATCGGTAAAAAAAACGCGACGACGCCGTGCACCGGTAATGACCGCGACCATCGCCAAAGATCCCGCTCAGTGGGCCGCTCAAGTGTTCGGAAGTATCGTTAGAACAGAGAATTTAATTTGTTAACCAGCCGAGGAGATCGTTGCGACCGATTTACTTACAAAGAGTTCCCCACCACATCGGCAATACGGCAAGTAGTCCCGGGTACCAAGGTGGGCAGTTTTTTACGACCTTTGGGGGCGATCCCCCCTCTTACCTGCCCAATGCATTCGAGCTCGAACGGGGACTCGCCGCGGACAATCGGACACACCGTCGTCGATCTCTTCACCGCGAGGATCGTCATCGTCGCACCTGTGCCCGAGAGGGAGTGTGCAACACCCGAACGAATCGGAAGAGAGAGTGAGACGATCTTCCGATCGGCTTCGTCATAACTTCGAGACCGAGACAATCGGTCGGTCAGTCAAGGCCCCGATCTCGAGGAGGAACAACCGAGCATCGAGGGATCTCGATCGAAGGACACTCGGTGCGACCTCGAAGGATCGTCGGAGTTTTGATATTTTTTTAATTTTTTTTTTTGTCATTCGCATAAAGTAAATAAATCGGTATCGAGAAAGTGAACGATCGTAGATAATTCTTTGTAACGAAGGCTTTGTGGAGAAAGTGTCGATCGCGGCTCGACCGACGAGGCTCTTCGCCTCGGTGTTATAGAAAAGCTGCGTGGCTCAGGAATTTGCGGAGCAACGAAATAAGGTTGGTGAAACTCACGGTTAATCGTTGCGTTTCGATTCTTTTCACTGGTCCGACGCGTCACGGAGTTAACCTTTTTTTTTTTTAACAATCGAAACTCGTCGCATTTCCGGCAACACGTGAGCGGAACATCTTCGCACGCCGTTGATCGGTTTTTCGCTCGATCACACTCATCGTCTCTGATCGTTGATTTTAAAAAGCGCACTCGGCTGATTTTCCCTCCGTTCGTTTCTATAGCTTCGGACACTGTTGACACATCGTCGGGTTTTTAGAATTCCATCTAACGCGATACACACTGTAATAGCCGAGCGCGCCCCCGCTCGACCGATCGTTGCTCAACCTCGTCCGCGAGTACGATTCCGCGCTCGACACACCGCCAGTTGCATTATTTATAAAGCGTCTCGGTTTTAAGATGCGCCATCGACAAAAGTAAAATCGTAGAACCGAATTGAATGACTACCCGAGCCTCATTCTTATTAACATTACAATCGTCTCGGACGGACTCTGCCTCGCTAGGCAATTTCCGAAATCCCGGTAGATAATTTTTTTTTTTTTTTTTTTTTCGCCCTACTTGACACGAAAAAATTGTGTTTCATTGGTTTCTTTCGGTGTGTTTCGTTGCGCTGCGACGCGTTTTGGGCACTAATGGGATTTAATAATGTTTCCGTGAGTCACGGAGTTTTCCCTCTTAATTTCCACGTAACAGCTTTGCTAATCGCATCGTCGTGCATTGATGGTTGTCGTTGATCAATTTATCCGACATTTAGCTCCGCTCATTTCGCCAGGAACTCATTTTTCCAAGATCCTTCGATTAGTGATTCGTTACAACGATTAATCTCGGTTAATTGCGAATATTGTCTCTATGTTTTCGTCACATTTAAAGTCGGCCCTCGAGACACGCCTTTCTAGAGCTTCATAATCAATTAATATTATTAGTAATAATAATTGCGGAGCCTCCCAAAACCCACCCATATGACAACACATTATCATAAGTACAAACTTTATTTTTCACTCTGTGGTCTGACAATCGAATTGGTGAATATGTATCGATCTGGAGACATTGCCATAGGAAAGTATCTGCATCCGCAAAAAATTCACTTTGGCAACTCGTAGCCCCTAAATTATCGCTTTGAGAGAAAAAAGTGCAAAGACTTTTTTATTCGA
Source organism: Listrodromus nycthemerus (assembly GCA_963978505.1). NCBI lineage: Eukaryota > Metazoa > Arthropoda > Insecta > Hymenoptera > Ichneumonidae > Listrodromus > Listrodromus nycthemerus. Next base: position 17,976,667 of record OZ021681.1, read on the forward strand.
TTTTTGGTTCTCTACCAGCGCATTTTCGCGGTTTTTTTTTTTTTTTTTTTTTGAGCTGATTTTTGCGAATTCAATATTTTAGCGCGCTACCACGAGTTAAAAAATAAACGGAGATCAAACCCTCAGGCCTTTCGTTTTATTTTCAAAGTGCTCAGTGTAAGAGAACAAGGGCGCCACCTATGACCAAAAATACCGGATGTGTAAAAAAAATTTCGTAACTACTATCGTACAAATTCTTGGAAAATCTGGGACTTTCATTCACGAGCAGCAACCGAGTCGCGTAGTCTATGTGGTTATTTCTACAGAATTCATTTCTACAGAACTTATTTCTACAGGTTGACAAACATCAGCGCTACTCACGTAGTCCGTCGCTTCGCGATCGAAAGAGGTAGAAAAAAAAAAAAAACATTCGGAAAGAACCGTAAGTCGACGGTTCGTCCCGTAGACCCGACAATTTTTTCGTTCTCTTCTTTCGGTCTCATCCGATCGAGCTGCACGCTCTATTGTAGGTCATCTTCTTGTAACGAACAGCGTTCGCCCAATAGAATTCATCGATCGGAGACGTTCGCCGCACGAAAGAAAAATCGACTTCGCAGCGATCGTAGATTTTACCGAGGGCTTTTTTACCGATTTCCACACGAACCGATCAAGATTCGTCATTAAACCCAATAAATATTTGCTCTTGTGCTCCTCTTTCGTAATTCGTGGCTTTTTTTTTCGTTTTGCCTAGTTACACTTTATTTCCGGTTTGCCGATTACTATTTTTTTTTTTTTTTTTTTTTTTTTTTTCATTTCATCGACACAATTATTCGACTCGAGACAGTATCGAAGTTTCGTGAGAGAAAAAGACGACCCGCACTATGCATTCTATCGTCCGTCCCGAAAGAACCGGTGCATTGCCCGCGTTCGACCCGTTACTCCGGACGACGTCCCAAGATTCTAGTCTCTCCGTGTCCTCGGTGATTCACTCTTTTCACATCCTATGGTATTTGCATTCCTCATTATCGACGCCCGATTCCCGTTTGAGTTTGAGAAAAAAAAAATTGCCCAAAACTTTGGATCGATGTAAAAATAAAAATTGTGTTCCGAAGTGGGATGAACACGATTGCAGTTATCCATTTTTTCTACGTGGTAATATCGACTTCGATCGATTACGATGACTCGTAAATCACTCCGAAATTCGTAAAATTATCGCAAAGTTTCGTCTCATCACAATAGGGTATTTCAAGTATTTTTTTTTTTTTTTTTTACTAACGGACTAATCGTCCGGGAGATTTCCAATGTTGGATCGTTTCCAGTGGCAGCGAGTGGTATTGAATCTTTGAATTAATGCGACGGTGCGACAGGTTTCAATCTAATCGGAGATAGAGATTGATGGCGAATGAGAAAAAAGAATGTGGAAATATTGGATTAAACCGTGGATGCGCGTTCGTGACGATCGGCAAATATATTTAAATTATCTTTCGGATTACAAACAGCCGTTTAGGGTGCGCGGCACGTTTTCCGCGATAACGAACGAGCAGTCTCAATTGTTGACTGTGACGCATCGTAACTTTTGTTTTTCCGGAGATTGAAAAACAATTTTATGTTTAGGTCACGTAAAACATTTTTCCGCTCACGCTCTCGACGACGAATCGCTTTCCCCGGTTTCTTCGGGCAAAAGCACGATATTTTGGAGCAAAGAAAATTAAATGTAAGCCTAATTTTCGTACATCCGGAACATGTGGGAATTACACATCCGGGCAGACTTTGAAAAAATGGGTAAGGCGATCACGTCCGTAAGATCAAAGTTCTTCAAAGTCTTGGGAAATATTTTTGATTTTGAGTTAAATTATTGAATGGGAACGACGTTCTTGGAACTTTTGGAATGCGTTTGGAACTTTCGAAGTGGAAGAGAAACGAAGATGGGCACGGAAGCTTCTCACAACCTGAGTCCACGGTACAAGGAAACTGCAGAGAAAGTCATACGAGCGACCGAGGCAGTCGATAGGCGAAAGAAAAAAATAACCGCGGAACCGCAATCTTTATCAATCGCCCTGGGTTCATGCGCGTGGCGCTACAGAGATGAAAGTGCGATCGCGTGGGAAACTCTTGTCGGTCCAGCGGGAATCGATCATCGCTCACCGAGCCAGCTGACTCTCAACGTCGTGTTACCTCACCCTCGTCATGTCAATGAGTACGATGCACTGGAGAAAGTCGTAACTGCTCTTTAATTTCTGCGCTACGATACTCTCTCGGGTGGCTGCGATGACCGATCGGAAACAAAAAAAAAAGGCATTCAGGGTAGACCGGGACAAAATGCGGACGGCGAGCGAAGAGACCTGCTTTTATCGTCATTAATCGATCTTCTGGTCTTCACGAAAAAAAAAAAAAAATTATATTAAACACCTGCTTTGAAAAAATATTTTTAATATTACGTAACCAACTGAGACGAATGGCCGTAAAATTTCATTCGACTTCCGCAACTTTTGTTAGCTTCATTATTACCTTATTTTGGCTTATGTCGATGTGACATTTCATGTTCCCATTCGGCCCCACTTTTTCCCTACGATCTATGCGTAAACATGCGTGTCACTTTATATAAAGAAAGTATTATATCAATAATTGTGAATGAAAAAATTTTAACTCAATGTTTTTATGGCGACCGCGATGACCAGGAGAAATTTGATCGCTGAAGTGGCATCAAATTCATTCGTTGAAGTGAGCTACTACACGGCTACCGATCACACCGCTTATATTTTTCATTTTTTTTTTTTAACCCAAGCATGTCGCGCCGGCACTTGAAGTTCACGATCAAACTTTCACTCCACGGCGCTGCATAGCGATGCGTCCGGTATCCACGGCCGTCGAGTTTCCACCCGAGTACTCTTGCCCCGTATCTGACAAAAGCTTGCTGTGATTAATTTTTTTTTTTTTGCGCACAACTAACGACGGTTAAAGAAACGAAGAAGCGTTTTTTTTTGTTTTAATTCGCGCACAATTGCAACTGTGTTTCATAGTGTCGCTGTACCGCGCAACCAAACAGACGCCTTTGCTCACCGTTTCAGTGACTCGTGAATAATAATAATAAAGGGAGAAAAAAAAAAAGGTGGAACGCCATTAACGATGCAGTCACTCAAGCGCGCGGACGAAACACGACAGAGCTCGAAGTGTTCGTTTACTTTTCTTCCTCTCCCTCTCTTCCACTCTCCTACCGTTAATTTTTCGCATCGCAGGTGCAAAATGCTTGATTACGGAGGAGAATTGTTCGCCCGAACGCTCCTCTCTCGCTCAGAAATACGCATCAGTATCGCGAACGTACTTTGGAATTCCTCGGGATGCTAATATCGCGCGCTTCGACTCTTCGAGACGTAGTTGCATATGGGAATACCCTATGTCCGTTACGTGAAGTGAATTTATAGTCGCGACGTGGAAAAAATTACATTTTTATATAATTGAATAATTTTCCTTTTTTTTTTTTGTTTCGCAGATTAACGATGGTCGAAGCGCTCCTCGAGTCGGGAGGTCAGGAATTCGTAATGCCGGAGAACGGACCGTCCAGAGCTGGGACTTCGACGGAGTCCACCCTGACGATCGGTCGGTTCATGTCGGACAATCCGAACCTCTCGCCCATACAGCGTTTCTACGCTGGACAGAGTGTTTTCATAACGGGAGGCACCGGTTTTCTGGGGAGTCTCTTGATCGAGAAGCTGCTGCGCAGTTGCCCCGGTATATCAAATATTTTTCTACTCGTTCGTCCGAAGAAGGGAAAAGCCAGTCACGAACGTGTCGAGCAAATTTTCGACGAACCGGTAATGAAATTTATGAAAATCGCACTGTTTCGTTTGAACTTCTGACGCTGAGCTTCAAAAAAAACAACTTGATGTTCGAAAATCTATCTTCTACTCGATTTTGATTTCTATTATTTTTTTTGTTTTTTTTTTTTGTAGCTTTTCGACAGACTCAAGGAGGAGCAGCCCAAGTTCCGCCATCAGATCGTGGCTATCGAGGGCGACTGCAGTCTTCCGGGTCTGGGCATATCGGAAGCCGACAGAACAACGCTGATCAACGAAGTGTCCATCGTGTTTCACGTCGCCGCTACCATTAAGTTCAACGAGAAGATCAAACTCGCCGTATCTATCAACGTCAACGGTGTCCGGGACGTAATAACGTTGAGCAAGAGGATGACGAAGCTCAAGGTTGGTTACTCGCTCTATCGTTCCAGCGCTTCGTCCAACCGCTCAAAGTGAATCTTATATCGATTCAAAATCAGATGAGACAATGAAAAAGTGTTATTCGGGAATACAAAAAAAAAAAAATTCACCCACCATTGAAACTCTTACTATACTGTCCGTGCGAGTTTTTCCGGACTCCGCATTAAAACAATATCTGTAATCTATAATTCTCATCCCAGTCGACGCCATATTAACGAACCGGGGAGGGGGTCGGCTTCACCAGTACGAAGAGGCCCTTCTTCCGTAGGTCACCCCTCTCCGCTTCGCGGTAAGGGAAAAAGGCCACGTGGACATACACTGAGAGAAGGATCTAGAAAATATGACTATGTCGCCTGACAGCTATCATCATAGCACCGAGTAGTGGAAAACTAGGATGTCACCTATGGCAGAAAGTGGCGTATTTGTAAAAAAATTTCATAGATATTGTGGTAAAATTTTTTTGGAAAATTTTGAACTTTCCGCCATTGACAGCGACTCAGTGTCCAACTATTAGGTTCTATAATAATTATTCTTAAATGATTTTACCCCCCCCCCTCCCCCTCCTCCCCCTCCTACCCCTCTCCAGGGTAAAACACGAGTCCTGCTTGATCAACCCCACATCCTGAAATATTCTAGGTCCCCTCAGAGAGACTGGGCGGGGATCGAAAAGGGAGGGTGCGGACCAAGTGGGGGGCTGATTATTCCGGCCCTTTGGGCTCTTGACCAGGCTTCGACTACTTAAACCCTTTATAAGACACACCTCTATCCCACTCTCACGCGCTACCGCAGCAACGCGTGGCTCCCACTCCGTATCTGTTGGTGCCCTTTCGGGATTTCGAGCAGGGAGCAACCCCCCATCTATGTACGCACGTGGATCTTTTCGCAACCGGATTGACCCGATTGCAACGCCGCATTACGTGAGCGTTCGTCAGATGAGGCCTCGTGAATCACATCACCTGACCCACCTACATGGCCCGTGTATGTCTGAAACCGGAAACCTTTCTAAACTCTCGCCGACAAAGCTCAAACTCCTCCGGCAACGAATTTACCACATTCGGTCTGTCTGACCATTCGCCGCTGATACTACTTGTCTCGGAAGCTCCTGTGGAGTCTCGAATTTTCGCTTTCCGATCAACCCGATATCCCACCGTCTCGCGTTTTAGCCCCAATTATTCGAGATAGTTTATGATGTACGACGTTCGAAATTTTGTCTCGTTGCAGTCTTTCGTCCACGTGTCGACGGCGTACGCTCACTGCACCCGAAATTATATCGAGGAGAAGCTCTACGATCCGCCGATCGAAAGTGACAAACTGATAACCATGATGCAGTGCACCGACGATCATCTCGCCGATGCCATAACAACGCAGTAAGTTTACGTAAATTCATGAGGGTTAAAAAAATAGATTTTTTTTTTTTTTCTTTTTTTCAAATTAATTTTACCTCGGCGTGGCTTCAAATTTGCATTGACTCGTGGTGACAACGAGTGTCGAACACGTACTCGTTAAATAGAAAGTTTTACCAAGAAGAAACAATAGGAGACTCAGGGCACTTTGAGCTTCGTTACCACGGTCGTTAAAAAATTCTAATGATTTTGTTACCGACCGTTTATAATTGTTCTTTCGGTTTCGTGAATATAGAGCGGTCTTTGACTCTGTGAAACATTAATTATCCCGACGAAAGCCCTCATCGTTATTTCAAATGAGCTTGAAATATATTTATTTATTTCTCGGTTGCAGGATTTTGGGGAAATGGCCGAACACCTACACGTACACTAAAGCAGTTGCCGAGAGCATCGTGCAGAAAGAAGGCGCGAATATACCTATTTGTATCGTCAGGCCGGCGATTGGTTAGTTTAATCCTTCACCTGCGACATTCTTATTCAACGAGGACCGGGAATTTACCGAAACGCAGCCTTCGAACGAATTAAATATACAAGTTAATGTGTTTAGAAAAAAAGAAAAAAATTTTGTCTGAACATCTCTATCGCTTTCGTGTTCAAAAAGAGGCATGTTTGTTTGCTTTTTTTTTTTTTTTTTTTCAAAGAGTCCCGCGTCTCGATTTTTTCCACGTTTTGAGCACCCAAACTACCAAACTCGTATATAATGTTAGAACGATAAATTTATTTTTGTCTTCTCAGTTATTTCCACGTACGAGGAACCTGTGAAAGGTTGGATCAACAACATGTACGGCCCTACCGGTGTAACGGCCGGTGCTGCAAGCGGATTGCTTCACACCTTGCACTGCGACGGTTCTGTACAGGCAAACGTCATTCCCGCTGACATGACTGTCAATGCCATAATCTCGGCCGCTTGGAACACCGTCGAAATAAATAGGTAAGCATTTCATTCCTCAAATTCAAATTTTCGTTAATCACGAAAAATGTCACTAACTTCGTATTTTTTTTCCCTGATTTGTTTCAGAAATAATCCCAAGAGCAACGAAATACCAGTTTACAATTATGTCTCGAAAGATAATCCAATAAGTTATAACGACCTGGAATGTATGACGTCAAAGTACGGCATCGAATATCCGACGAGCAAGGCAATCTGGTATTATAGTTTCACAGTCAACAAATACAAATTCATTAATCTCCTGTACGTGTGGTTCCTTCATTTGCTGCCAGCTATCGTCATCGACGCGGTCACGGTGTGCCTCGGAAAAAAACCAAGGTCTCAGAAATCGTGATTAATTTCACCTCCTTTTCGCCCAAAAATTCGATCGATCACATTAATAATTAATTTTTTTGTTACAGCTTGCTGAAGGTTTACAGAAAGATTCACAAGTTCATGGAAGTGCTGAGCTACTTCTCGGTGAAAGAATGGCAATTTTCCAACGATCATGTTAATGCAATGTACAACAAACTTACGGACGAAGATCGCAAGAGATTCTACTTTGACATAAAGACGATAAAATGGGAAACGTATTTCCAGAATTACTTCAAAGGAATCAGAATTTATCTGATCAAAGATCCACTGGATACTTTGCCAATGGCGCGAGTAAAATGGCAAAGGTATGACGATCAATGAAACTTCGGCTATGCACAACATTGATGAATTAATTCAGACTATAATTCAGTACTATAATTATTATGTGTTTGTTTACTCTACCGTAATTTAAAAAATTAATTTTGCAGACTGTACTGGATCCACCAAGCCTTCAAGTTACTGATGGCCTACGTTCTCCTGAGACTTACGTGGGCGATCGTCTCCTCTCTGATAGCACTTGCTTAATTTTTTTATTGATATAAGATATTAAAAAAAAAAAAAAAAATAACTATTCACCTCGAACGATCTTGCGTACGCGGGTACAAAAATGACCGAGAATTTTGAATATTGATCGGCGTGGCGTACGTTCGATTTCTTCGGAGCGTTTCGATTAGATCGCTTTTACCGATCGAGCGCCGCAGTTCATCGCGGCTGTCAGACGAAGCTCAAAGGCGGAAGTCCTGAAACATTGTACGATAAAGAATCGATACTGTAATCGATGGAAACGCAATTGTTATCACACAAAAACCGATGTGCCTCTTGTATGTTAATACCTTTCGGAGGATCGACGTTTTTGTTCTGTTTGTTAGTTCTGTAAGTGTTACGTATTCTAATCAACGCGACTGGTTGTCCTATCTATTGTAAAGCGGTAAAATTTTGTGTATTTTTTTCCGGCTCGCTCGGATTCAGACAACGCGATTCCAGGGAACTATATTTTTAAGAAAAGCGTTACTTTTCAATAATTTTTTTTTTGCATCACCATATTTCATTTACTCCGTGTCTGGGATGAGAGTGAGAGCCGACGAGAGGCGTCCACCCAAAAATCAAGAAAATTCGACGCTCTACAGATCAATCGGCAAGTCATCGTCCTGAAAACTCCACGAGTCATCGCGGTCATCGACTCGGTCAAAGGAGCTTCCGGAGAACGAAGGTTTGTCCGGTCTCGAGAGTGTTGGCCGAGAATCGCTGCAAAAAAAGCGCGAGTGTGTGAAAATCTATGGAAATCCATGGGCTACGAAAATTTGGGGAAAGATCCGAAGCGATAAATAAATTTAAAAAAAAAAATCAAAACGAATAATTAGGCAAGAAGGTTGAGACAGCGCAACGAGAGTAATCGAGCATTTATATACGGGTTATTTCCCATTGTGAAGTCGAAGGATCCTGACGAGTAGTTACGAGACTCTTTTATTCCCAGGGAGGAATGAAAATGCGAGAATTTCCATTCGAGTCGCTGAAGTTTCCACGATCTCGAAGCCCACGAGTCTTCGATCCGGCCGATAAAAATATTCAGCAAATTATTTCATTGTATTATCGTGCGGTTTTAAGAATGTTTATTAATTGCGGATCTGGCAACTTGCTTCGCTCGGCCGTTCTGGCGGAAAAGCGTTCGCCGTGATTCAAGGTGGTGCATGTGTGTGTTTTTGTATTTTGATTTGATTCGTGCTCGGTCCGGGAAATTTCTCTTTTGGAGGTTTTATGGTGGGAACATATTAATTATTGAATCGAGACCTTTCTTTTTATTACATGGAGGGATTTTATTTATCAATAGGTCGATTTAAGGAATTTTTTCCCGAGAAGTCGCCTTAATTTCGTATCGTCGTTCGCGGATCAGCTCCGGCTCGTCATATTGGATATATCTTATTTATAGTCGTATGATTCCGACAGGAAGAATATTTTTTATGCCACATTAATTGAGCGAGGTGATCGTGGAATGCGTCGGTCTGGGTCAGCCGCGCTGTACGAATGTGTTCCTTTTGCCGATCACGCGTTATCAAATGAAACCGTCCCGCGAGCGTGAGCGTTCATCTGTGTGCGAGTGCGAGCACCTCAGTGTGAACGAGCGTGCGAATCCCGAAAATCGGGTCAGTAGTCAGTAAGCGTTAAATATGCTAAATACAATATTCCGAGTATAATAATATTGTAAATAATGCAGGGCAAGGGTTTTTACTCCGGGTTCTTCATTTTTTTCCGTCTCAAACAATAAAACCGCGATGAGCGCACGAATGAACCTTAGCTGCAACGTAGAGATCAATCGTCATCGTCTCTGACGTTCGAGCTGCAGCTTTCCTTCGCATATAGGAAGGCGAAAGTCCGAAAAAATGTGATTCGATGTGTTCTTATAGGTAGGAAAGTTTGTCATCGTTAAAATGATTTTAATAAATTCCGGAAGACGTAAATTCACACACCCACGAATCTTAGATCTGCGATGAATAATTTTTTAATTGCTCGAACATTTTTCTGCGAGAGTATCGAAGATTGAGTCTAAATTAATGACGGAGAATAAGTTTTATATCCTGTTCAAAAATGCACATATCAATATACGATTGCAGCGTAGTTGTAAGGTATTGGGCCAAGATGCGATTTTGTTACATTAATAAGTATGGATAATTAATTAAACATATAAATCAGGGCGTAACTATGAATAAAATGTATTATTAACAAATGACGTAAATAACAGTGCAGGGAACCAAGTGAAAATTGACTTGAGATAAACTTATTTTTCCTCAGTGTGACAAGATATCTGTTTTGACCAAAAATTTTTTTCGATAAAATTACCTATTCCGTTTGATCGAATATATTCTCAGTTGGAACAATGAAATGATTTTCTTGATGCTCACGGGACTATTTAGTCAACTTAATTAAATATTTACTTCGCCACCCGTAACCGTAAGATTTCGTTGATCCAAGCAAACCTTGTTCGATGTTACCAAACTTTTTTTACTGCAGCTGACCAAAGTCGAAAAATCTATTTATATTAAACGAATTAGTCCTTCAACGAACCATTATCGACCGAAGCAACTCATCCGGTAGCCTCGAGATTTAAAAATCATAGCGTCATTAAACAAGCATCAAAGATCATAAGACGTGTTAATAGTGCAGTGTTTAACGTTGGGTAAAAAAAAAAAACCTGTCGCGTAGTCGATCTTAAAGGTGGTTCGCGCTAATGTGCAGTCAATTGGATGACGCGAACAAAGTTCACAGGGAAGTGGTGAATTTGCTAGTGGAAAATATTAGATTTGAATAAAAAATATTTAAACGCATATGTGTGCTAACGGGAAGGACTTGTTGCTTCGTACGACTGCAATTAGGCAATCACCTCGCCACCTTGCACAATTATTTTCCGTATTCAATTGCAATCTAATATTTTCAAAAAGTTGCATCGACATCATCCACCGATCATTTCGTTCTCTGATTCGACTATAATCAAGGCATTACTCTGTGCATAGCGCGGGAAACTATTCATGAGATTGGCTCCAGCTGAGAGTTGCAAGATGACTGATGAAATTTTACTCGAGCTTCGACAGAGGTTTCCGCCGTTTCTCATGAAAATTTGTCGTTGAAAAAATATTTTCCTTTTCGCCAATGTTCAAATTTTTTTTTCGTTCAGCTTGATTCATCGTTTTCATCGAAAAAACAAAATGCCGACAACCTGGTCGCCAACCTTTGACGGCTGAGAGAAAATGTTTCAATGAAAATTACAAAAACAACAAAATTAACGCTACAACAAGTATGTTATTTTTTTCAACTATAAACCAATTACTTGGGTAATTGGTTAAAAAAAATGACGACCTCACGCGTTTCTTCTAAGTCCAAGGTTCTTACGAGCAGTGAATGGATTCCCGAGCAGAAATGTCGCTCATGAATCTCTTCGTTTTTTAACAAAAGAAGAAAATACCATGTGGCAGATACCATGCGACAAATTTGCTTCGATGAACGTGTAGAAAGTGAAAACCAAACTCCAGTATCGGCGGAAAAACAGGGTAAAGAACGTTCGTTAAAAACGGAATTGCCGCTCATAATGAGCGAAAATTTCATTCCGCCTACACGCAATAATCGTAATGATTATTTCGCGAATTCCGCCAAACACCGCTGCACCTGTTGGTAGATCGGGCGATCGAACGTGACCTACGTTTGGAATCCGTTCGCGAGATAATTGGATCGCGCAAGCTTTGCGTTAGCTGACGACGTTAATGCTTTGTTACTGTCTTTATTCCGCTCGTTATTTCCTTCACACACTCAAATTCCTTACATGATAAAGATAAGAAGGAAAAAAGAATGCTCGCGCCAAAAAGAAAAAATCGCTTGGAGATTTTGCACGCGGGACACGCATCGTCCACGAGGAATGCAGGCGTTAATTTCGCAGCTCTCTAGACAAGAGTTCTCGATTATGAAAGTGGATAGGGCGCGTATGTCGCATGAAAATTGAGGAAACAAAAAATCAAAAGTCGAATTTTTTCGAAAAAAATTATAATTCCGTTCGAAATGTTGTGATGTTCGAGTTCAAAGTTCATTTTACAGCGAACGCAGTAATTACCGTTCCGTCGATGTAATCCCGAGTCGATGTCAATTTCTACTTGAGGACCAGACTTCTAATATCGTCCGGGATGGTTTTCCATGCCGTGAGGTCAACGGTTGAGAAAATGATTTTCAATGAAAAATCAAATATGCCCGGAAACACCAAAATAGAGTTCACAAGCGTGCATCACGTTTTTGTCGCGAAAAGTCAACTTGTGTACGCCAAGAAAAATAACGAAGTCGGATTGTACAAAGATCAAGATCGAAATTTGTTTTTGTCCAGCAACTCCGAAAAATACATGGCCTTAAGGACACGCCCGGCTGGAAAAGGAAGGGCGTATGTGTATCTCTGCGAGTGAGTAAGAAGCGAACTTATTGGTGTACTCGAGCCGATCTTTTAACTACTGGAAGTCAAGAAAGAGACAAGGCCCGAGGGCAGAAAATAACGCTGTTACTTTTCAAAATTCTCTCATGTGTTTCATAATCAGGTCGGCACCGCGTCGCGATTCCTTTTATGAGACAAGGTTTGAGTTTCTTATTTCCGTTTAGTCTACTATACGGGCTGACGGTCTTATTTGCAGTTGAAACGAAGTTTGGACACTCTGAATGTTCGTGATCTGGCGAAACCCACCGGCGGCAGCGAGCTAATGGATTCCCAGGCCGGAAGCAAATCGTGGCTATCGGGCAAAATCTCGTTGCAACACCACGAGAATGTTAATTTTACTATACGTCGTACAGTTCGTGTAATGAACCTGGGCACTTAAAAATCCCCAGTTCGGGGCAATTAAAAAATATAAAAGTCTTTGTCCGTGGTAATCGTCCACTGCTCCTCATGAACTCGTGGTTTTCCTCATTTGTCTATCTCGCCGGATATCTTTATCTACGTCTGAACAGGGTCGAAAACATCCATCGAGACATTCGTCGAGACGCAGGAAAATACATAAATTGATGAACAGCAGTTTAGATCGTTCGTATCATCATCGACGACTCGTTCTCACCGCCTCTGCAACGATTTAAAGTTAATCGACGAAATTTCGAACGAAATTGTCGTGACGTTGTAAAAAAAAAAAAAAAAAAAAAAAAAAAAAAAAAAAAAAAAACCGAAATAAACAGCGATTGACGTCAGTCTAACGATAGGATTAACGAATGTGTATACGAGAAGCCTGCGGGAGGAGGTTCATGAAATAATGTTACAAAATTCTCTCTCGTGACTAGTTCCGAGAACATGAGACCTTCAATTGGTCGTTGGTCTTTCCTCGATTCTTCATTCGTGAGGAATGGAACTAACACTAGACTGTGGTCGATGGTGTTAGAAAAATGTAAACGTATCGACATTCTCAAAAGACTGCGTAGTTTCGCGGGTTGTAAGGGATCGTAGTAAAGCCGCGCGAGCGGGCATTAGTCAGCGAATTGTTGGAAAATTGCCGCCGACCAATCGTTCTAGACTGAAGTTCGAGACGAGCTCCGAGCAGCGGAGGTTCTCCTCGAGCTCGGGAGCTCGATTTTTGTTGATGCTCGTTTCTGTCTGCGTGCGAGTTACTCTCATGTCGACTTATTGCCGCCTCCCGATCCTGGCCTTGGACAGCCGGTTTTCGGTCTGGTCCGAAGATTTTCTAAGATCGAGCAAGAGCGCACTATGCTCTTTACCATCACTGAGAGAGGACAGACAGGAGAGGAGAGACGCTCGTAAAACGGCAGACGGGAGAAGGGGTCGAGCGTTCTTCGCTTGCATACCTATATAAGACTCGGAGTCAAGAGTGTCAGCGTTGCACTCTATATTACTACGTCAGGTCAGTGCATAGTGGTTTGGTCGTCGTCACGAAAGTTTCATATTCCGAATTTTCTATCGAGTACGCGATAGGCAATTATTTTTTTTATTCGTGTTTGTGTGTGTTTTCGTTATTTTTTTTTTATTTTTTTTTATTTTTTTTTATTTTTCGCGACGCGGAGCAGCGAGGAACCGGCGGCAGGAGAATAATAAATTGAAGGTCCGAACGGTGAGTGTCAGACACGATGTGCGAGAACAAAAGTACCGTTTAAAAAATAAAATAAAAAATAAAAATTCGTCTCGATACCGATGGTCACGAATTTTTGATAATTTTTGTTATTTACTCTTTATTGTCACGTGATAAATGCTCGATAATAGAGAAACGAACGATCGAAACCGATCTCCGTGGGGCATTGAGTCGAAGCGAGAGTGCGTCGGATACTTTTACTTTTCGCTGTCGGTCAAAGTAGTAACGGACCAGCAGCGTCGTCGGCTGCTTCGGACGACTGTGCAGTGGTCAATAAATACTGTCGATAAGAATATCGTATTTTCGGTTGAAAATAAAATAATACGTGAATATATTTTGACGGTAAGATGCTTTAAAAAAAAAAAAAAAAAAAAACAAATCGCTATAAGGACATTTGCGTCGAGTGAGAGAGGGACGTACCGGAACCGGCAGACGGCATCGCCGAGGAAAACGCTCGAGCGTCGAAGCATCTTGAAGAATAAACTTTAAATCGACTCGAATAGGCTTCGGAATTTTTTTAATTATATAAAAATAAAAAACAAAGCGACCGTTTCCCGCTGAATGATAATCCGAGCCATCGTTCTTCGAGCAGGTACGCGTGTTCAAATGCGGAGTGACGAACTATTAATTCTTTTTTTTTTTTTTTTCGCAACGTTTCAAAACAAACACAATGAAAAGGGAATGTACAAGTGCGACGGGTATGCCGCGAGGCGACGGTGTCGTTGCAGGTGGATTTATAATTCCGGTTCGATAATCGACACCCACGGTCGTTGCGACATCAAATCAATTTTTTTTTATCATAGTAGAGTTCGAAAACATTTTTCCTCGGTGAAATTAATATTCAATAGTCAACAATTTATCATCATAAAAATTATTGACTTATTTGAACTATTGGTTAAATTACAACAGAATCCAATGCCGTGCTCGATACGAAATTTACTAATTTTTTTTTAACGTTCAATCATTTGTCAACATTTTTTTCTCCGTACAATCAACGTCCGAAAGTCGACGATTCATCGACGCAAAAATTCTCGACTATTGTCACTATTAGACTCGACAATCCCATGGAAAACTCGAGTATCGATGGAAAGTCGAGGCAGAGACCGTTGTAACGTCATCGACGTTTACAAAGAGCGAGAATTTCGTTTCACCTGTACGGAATAATGGTGATGATTGTTTCGGAAATTCTGTCAAAGACCGCTGCACCTGTTGGCGAATCGGGCGATCGAACGTGACCCACGTTTGGAATTCGTTCGAGAGATAATTGGGTCGCGCAATCTTTGTTTCAGCCGACGACGTTGATACTTTGTTACTTCGTTCACTCCGCTTGTTTCTTTTATTCGCGCAATCGAAATCCACACACGACAAAGATGAGACGGAAAGAGATTGCTCACGGTAAAAAGAAAAAATCGCTCGCAGGTTTCGCGTGCGGGACACGCATCGTCCACGAGGAATGCGGGAGTTGATGACGCGGCTGTTTACACGAGAGTTTTCTATGATAAAAATGGCTAATGCGGCTGTGTCGGTGTCTTTCGTCTTGCTCTATCGTCCGAGACTGTATCTGTTTCTCGACCAACAGGGAAAGTGGCCGGACCGAGAAACTCTCGCAATTACTGGCCGGCCCGCTATTACGCCTTCTACAGAAAATCGTGTACCGGATTCGCGACCACCAGGAGAAAAGTTCGAAGGATTCAACGAGGTTCTCTCCGGGGAGAATTTCCTCTCCCGGTCTTAATTAACTCCCGCAGTCAAGCGTTTCCCCTCGGATAACGACGGTAATTCGAACCCGTGGAATTTCGAATCGGCCGATACGGAACACCTCCGCGTGGTAACGAAAAGTGCCGGAGACTGTAAACACCGCGATTTTATTGTCCGAAGTGCACAGTTATGTAGGCACTGAAAGATCTTGTCCACACCCAGAATAATAATTTATTCGACGGGTCCCACACAAATAATAATTTATGTAAATAAAATAAACGTTCATTTGAATAAAATGAAAATGTATTGAAATTAAATAAAAATTAATTTAAATTCAATGAAAATTCATTTTTATTAAATTATTATTGATTCAATTAAATAAATAGATATGTGTTTGCGGGACGCCTGTCAAACGAATTATTTTGCCGGGTGGCCAAATGTGAACGGTATTTTTTTTTATTTTCCAAACAAATTTAATTCATTTCATGAAAATACTTGTTGATTCGAGGAAAAATGTTTTGTAAACGTAACAGTAAGATAATTGTAGAATTCCGTGAACGAGAAAAAGTTTGGTGAAAGTACAAATTTTTTCTTTACCGTTTACTTGCTAACATGTCCCAGATTTACCGAGAACGCTCCGATTGTCGTGGTTCCGACAGTGTTAATTATTCACGTTGCGCAACAGCATTTTCGAGTGCACGCACTTCGAAACTTTTTTTTTTTTTTGAATCTAAACACGAAGTCGCCAAATCATCGTTCGTGCGAATCTGCATTCATCCGAATCGCCAAACATCCAAATCAGTGAACTAAATAATATAAATAGTTTAGTCCGCTGCAGACTGGTCCATCGACTGTGACTTCCAAAGATTCAGCACGCTGGAACTTGGATACATGGTCTTCGGAAAAAATTTGACGATTTGGAAACATGAAGATTGGGTGATTTACAGTTCACAAAAAATAAAGTATTTTCATTTCAGTCGTTTCAGTAAATTGTCGCCGATTCGGCACAATGACCTGACTCTGAGGAATTTCTCGTTTCTCGTGCACAAACTCGTGTTGGAAATATTATGTCTCTGAACATGAACCGATTTCTATTCCTTATTATTTATTTTGTCATTGCAGCCGAGCTATGACGGTAATCGCCGACGCAACTCAGCTTGATCTGAGGACGCCCATTCAGCAGTTCTATTCCGGACAGAACATCTTCATAACAGGTATGCTAAATCCTGTAAAAACGATTTCTCCGTTCACCGATCGAATTCGCAATTTAACGCGATTTAATTGCCCTTTCTTTCTATGACAGGCGGTACGGGATTTCTCGGCAAAATACTCATCGAAAAGCTTCTGCGATCGTGCCCTGACATATCGTCGATTTACATTCTCATTCGACCGAAGAAGAACCAGGACGTTCATCAGAGACTCGAGAATATCTTCGATGATCCGGTGAGTACGAAATATATCGTTGAAAATACATATCAGACGGATCAACGAAAGTTAGGAAAAAAAATCTCCTTTTTTTTTGTTAAATCATATTTTCTCTCACCCACAGATCTTCGAACGGATGAAGAAGGAAGTACCAAAGTTTCGTCACAAAATCGTCGCGGTGGGCGGCGATTGCGGATCTCTGGGTCTCGGAATCTCGGCTCACGACAGGGAACTTCTTTTGCGCGATATATCTGTCGTTTTTAACGTTGCGGCGACCGTAAGATTCGACGAGAAGCTGAAACAGGCAGTGGCTATTAATGTCGGAGGCACAAAAGAGGTTCTCGAGCTGTGCAGACGCATGCATAATCTCCGAGTAAGACATCATTGCCATTCTCGAGTTAATAAAAAAGAAAGTTATTTAAAATATTGTCGCTTTGGCAACGTGGATTTTAATCGAGAATTAAATGGAAGTAAAAAAGCGACAAAGAGATTTTTGAAGCTTCGCAGACGCATACGTAATCGCCGCGTAAAATATAATTGCCATATCCAACTTAATAAAAAAAAAAAAAAAAGAAACATTATTCAAAAAATAATTTGATTAATAGGGAAATTTTTCTCGCGACGTTTAAAAAATAAAACACCGAGGAGATGTTCGCATTTATGATTTTCAACTTTTACATCATTCCAATTTCCGACTTAATAGTGTTAAAGAAAAATGTATTTAAAAAATGTGCTCCTTGTCGACGAGGAATTTATGTCGCGACGTAAAAGAAAAAAAAAATTGAACACGTTTGTTTCGAAAATATTTCGGATTGCTCTGATGGCTCCGCTAATGGACAAAACAATTTTGCGAGTCGCCTTTGACAAACCATTTCTTCTTTTTCCAGGCCATAGCCCACGTCTCAACCGCATACAGCAACTGTAATAAAAAGGAGATAGACGAGAAATTCTACGACACACCGATGGCGGGTAAGTCGTCAAATATAGCGTTGTACGTAACGGCCATAAACTTTCTAACAGCTCGACTCTAATACACGTTATGTCATCTCAGGTGACAACATAATACAGTTGGTGCAAAGCCTCGACGATGGGAAGCTCGATGCCATAACCGAAACTCTTCTCGGTGACTTTCCAAACACTTACACGTACACCAAGTCCATCGCGGAACAGGTCATACAGCAGCACGGAAAGGACTTGCCCGTTGGGATCTTTAGACCGGCCATAGGTAACCATTCATCCAAGTTGCTCTTTGATACTCGGTCGGTGAAAACGCATGGATCTTTAAATTAATGTGCTGGTATTTTTTTATTAATATTATTTTTTTTTTCATTTGTATTTGAGACCAAGTTCCTCGAAGAGAGATCAACGCACGTATAAAAGCTAACAATGGCTCGTTGGGTTAATGTATTCCTTTTTTTTTTTTTAATTTAAATTCGACAGTAATTTTCTCGTACGGAGAACGTTCGATGGATCGTTACGTCGATATATTCGTATTTTTTTTTTTTTTTTTGTGAATTCGACAATAAACTTCTCGTTGAGAGGAGACTTACCAAGACACTGTATTGGTATTTTTTTTTCTCTGAATTCAACAGTAATATCCTCGTACAGAGAACCCGTGGAGGGATGGGTCGACAACGTTTACGGACCGACAGGTGCTCTGGTAGGCTGCGGAGCTGGATTAATCAGAACTCTAAACATCGACGAGAATTGCGTCGCCGAATTGGTACCCGTAGATTTAACGGTCAACGCTCTGATCGCGAGTGCCTGGGACATAGCCAATAACAAGTGAGTCTTCGTTATCGCATCGCGAGTAGTTAAAACAAAATGACGGAACTAAAAATTGCGAAAACTGAAAAACGATCGCATCCTGTCTGGGAAATAATCGGTAACAAGTGAGCCTTCTTTATCGCATCGCGAGTAGTATAAACAAAATTTCGGAACTAAAAATTAAAAATTAAAAGTGTGAAATGAGTGTCGTCGAACTCGCCAGACTCATCGGCAGAGACATTTTTCAGTTACGAGAATAATAACCTCGAGTCGAGTAGTCAAATGTATTCGTATAACAGGTTTGCCGTTTGCATTACGTTATTCCGTTCGCGCGTGGCGACGCTTCTAAACCGCTTCCTCCTGAAATTCTATAGAACCGAAAATATCAATGAAACGTTTGTCGAGCCAAAAATCACACACTCCACTCTCGATTTTCCTAGCCGATATTTCATTTTATTTTCATCACGACTTTTTCCGGAATAAAAAATAGTGATAATAATAACGCAAAAATTAAAAATTGAAATTTTCCTATGAGAAAACATCTTCCATATCGTAACTCCAACCGTAAACTTTTAGCAGGATGCATTTTTGAAATTTCACTTCCGCCAAAACACACACACACATCTATTCAAACATTTTTTCCAAATATGATTTTCCGATTTTTTGGAATATTTTTAGCAGATTATCAAAATCTGATAGACAAAAAAAAAAACAAAACTCAGCTTCACAAAAATGAAGCTTCCTCTGTCAGAAAACAAAATGAGAATAAATTATACTGCGGAAGGTGCGGTTCGACTATACTCGCCTATTTTTTTTTTTTTTCAGAAATGAGGCGGCCACTCCACCGATCTACAATTACCACTCGTCGTGGAGTAAAAGTTTCACGTGGGGAAGATACGTGAATCTTGCGTTGAAGTACGGCAAGACGATGCCCAGCAGCAGAAGTATTTGGTGCTACAGCGTTGTGACAACGAAAAACTACTTCTTGTTCTACGTTCTGAGCTTTCTCCTGCACATACTGCCAGCCCTCGTTATCGACATTGGTCTCTTCGCCGTTGGACAGAAGCCGAGGTAAAATGAAAAAAAAAAAAATCCGAAAAACTGTTCGAGCTAACGCTAATTATTAATTGATTTATTTTAATGTCCAGAGCTCTAAAGATCTATAAGAAAATCCACAAATTCTCAGCGGTTACGACCTACTTCAGCACGAACAAGTGGAATTTCAAATTCGCCAATACGAGGAGCCTCTGGGAAAAATTGTCGGCGGAAGATCAAAAGATATTTTTATTCTCGATGAAGGACTTCGATTGGGATGAGTACATGCTGAAGTGCATAGTTGGGGTGAGACGGCACATATTCAAGGAGGATCCGAGCACGATTCCCATGGCCCAGAAACGAATGGCCAAATTTTATATTCTTCACAGAACCATTCAGTTGGCTCTGATCGCACTCGTCGGCTGGATTCTGTACTCGATTTACACCCTAGTCGCCCCGATAAGATCGGTTAGCATTTCCGCATCGGTCAGCGAGAGTATAATTGAACGATGAATTAACAGTAGGACGTAAAGAAAAGAGGGTACGAAAAACCAAGTGAACGAATGATGCCAATGTCTATGAAGCAACCGGCTCGTATCGAGTTCCACAAAGATCGTCAAAAAAAGAAGATGAAAAAATCGAATAATCACAGCTTTAATAAAATATTGTCGAACCCGCTGACCTCGTCCTAGCCCGCAGTATCGATAAGTGGTAATCCTGGATTCAGGTTCGACAAGGAATGTGACGAACGTTTATTTTTTTTTATTTTTCTAAACGATGCTTTTGTAGGCGATGTAATGTTTGCATGAGAAATTAATTGAATAAGAAGTTAGTCGATAGAATACCAAATGTATTCTTCTTTCGTTTTACCTT